>CM036249.1:11211164-12693664 GCA_020698575.1 Bostrychus sinensis | reverse complement strand
TATGATATTACATCTGGCTCAAGACAGTGGGAGGCGAACATTTACTTTCCTCCAAAGGTTGTTTAGGCGTTCATATATGAGTGTCTGCCTAGGCTAGTGTTACATATGCACAACTGCTCTCTCCTCACTTGTTTAAACTGCAATCAAAAATGGGAAACATGAAATTAGACCCACATTCCTGGTCTTGGCCTGTCCCACCCCTCGCGATTCGGGCCCAATAACAATAAACACACCAACTTCCTGGGCCCGGCTGCCAAAAAAACAGGATGTTTGTTGCGTGCTGTAATTGACCCTCCTTGAAGTGTTAGTGGTAAGATATGGGAGAAGGGATGTTAAAAAAACACCCATCTGTTTGCACACAGGGGTGAGCCATGACAATTTTTTTTTTTTTAGCTCACATGTAGGCACGCTGGCATGGAGCAGTGCACATACAGTGTTTATAAGTGTCTGCATGTGTGCCGAGCTGAACTGAGAATGAAACATGATTTGAGGAATGTTGAGTGGGAACTGTGTGTAATGACCTAACATAAACACCGGGTGGAGCTCTCTGTCTATCCGTTTTCACTGACAGCTCTTCCAAGGCTTGATTAAAGGTCATTGGAGTTTATTTATACAATATTAAAGCTTTCAGTCATGTTTTTCCATCCAGCCTCACTGAACTGTAGTTTCCAAGGACTTAAAGAATAACAGAAAAATTATCCAGTGCTGTACATAAACAATGAAACCCAAATATACATCATTCATCAATATTGAAATTGTCATGACGACACTATTTATCCCTGGTACAGACAAAAGTACTGTTAAAAAAAATAGCAGTTTAGTACTATTACTACTACTTTTTTACAACTGACCTTAAATAGACAAATTGAATCTAAAGGGAGCTATCTTTTGCAATTTACTAGAGCTGCAACAACTAATCGGATTAATCAATCATAATTGATTATTAAAATAATCCTCAACTAATTTAGTAATTGTTTAATTGCTAATGGGAGTATTCATACAGTGAAACATGCTGAGAGAAGATATTATTTACCAAGAAAGAGCAGTAGCGCCACATGAACAGTAATAAAACAATGTGCATTTTGTCTTTGCTCTATTCTAACATTGTCAAGGCTGGTTTAAATTTTGTAAAAATTGAAAAGTGATTTTGGTAAAATTATCACAAATTTTTAACTGGAACTATAAAACACATCAAGTTTTTACCCACTTTAAACACACTTCACTATCCAATCATTAATCAAGTAATCGTAAAAATAATCAACAGGTTGATCGGTAATCAAAATAGTTTTATTTTTCTGTATTATATTATTTACATATTTTTCCGTATATTTTTCTAGTTTTGAAGGATGGAGGGGAGGATAGCAAGAATGGAGCATCTCCAGTAATGCGGTCAATGAACTGGTCTGTTGTGGCATAGAAGGAGCTGAGTCGAAAGGCAAAGCTCAATTGGAGGGACTATGTCTCTCAGCTCACCTGGGAATGTCTCAGGATTCCCCCGGTAGAGCAGGAGGAAGTGTCTGGGGTGAGGAAAGTCTTTGCATCTCTGCTGAGACTGCTGCCCCTGCAACCTAGTCCTGCATAAGCGGAAGGATGAAAGTGGATGGATGGATGTAGTTATGAAGACGGTTGTATAGGCACATTTTGCGTGGACTGCAAAACATCACCTTCCTTGGTCCATTATTGACCTTTTCTTTTAAAAACATCAAAATCTCATCATTACTTTTTAAGTTATCATGCTGACATAAACAATCAAACTAACCAGTGCTGTGTGGACACAAACTGATGTTGTTAATAGTACTGCTAAACAATAAAACACAAACCCTGGCATAATAAATCACTAAAATATCTTCAGACAGTTTCAGTACTTGGAGAGAAGCTGAAATTTAAAAAGTGTGACTCCTGAGCGCACTACCTGAGGCTGTTTAACATTTAAAACTTTTTGCTTTTACATAACTCGTGCAGGCAAATTCAATAAAATACACTTGCTCTTCCTAAAGTTACTTGCTTGTATGTCGCTACCTACCTTAAATGGCTAAGAGTAGGCTTGATGATGCAGAAGAGCACTGTAACAGCTGTTAAATGTTCACACTAAAGCCTTTTAGAATGTGTTAATTGTAAAACATGAGTTTGTATAAGGCAGGTATTGGAGTCTGTGAAGTGTGAAAAAGGACTGACAGTGGATGGATTATTTGGTAGGCAGTTGGAGAAATGTGTGATTAAACAGCGACACCCAGTGGTCAGGATTTTAAGTGTGATCTTTCCCACTGTTCAATTCTTAAGCAGTATGTTTTTTGTTGTGTGTTTCAGCCAAAAGCCTGTGCTCAACATTGTTGCATTTTCTTGGTTGTAAATGACATTTTTCGGTGAGTTCTGTCAGTGTATAATTATGAATGCATTTCTTCAACATTATAACACGACGGCATCAACAACACTGTTATGTTTGTGTAACATTTCTGTGTTTTTTAGGTGTGCCCTTAAACTAATGGAATCAAATGAATCTTTAAAATGTCTTATCAGAGCCTTTACAAGATGTTTCCACAGAGAAGTGGTACTGCGAGAGCAACAGGTATGGGTTTTTTGCTTTGTATAGTTTCATACATTCAACATTTCTTCAGTAAAGCAAAAACAAGCAAGGTAAAATGAAAGATTATTATAACCTTTATGTTATGTACAGTTGCAATCAGAAATGTTCAACCCCTTCACCTCAAAATACATAATAATGTGAATGAAAGAAAATGAGGAAAAAATGACAAAAAAATCTCAAACAAGAAAAACTATTTATTGTTACATATCTGAGTTAACAGAAGTTGACTGAACAAAATGGATTCTTTCAACACATGTCCATGGGCAGTATCACCCCTTTGTGGAGCATCATTCAACTTCTAACAAACATTTTGGTAATTGCTAACAAGCTTCTTTAGCATTCTTCATTCGCAAAAGCCTCCCTTCTTTAAATCCCACCAAAGATTTTCAAATGGATTTAAATCTGGTGACTGAGAAAGGCCACTCCAGGACGTCACAGGACTTTTTTGCCTATTTGAAAAATCTTTAATTGATCAATCCTTAAAATATTTGGGGGGGTTGAATATTTCTGAGTGCAAATGTATATACTGTAGGTAAATCAGTCAGTGATTAGATAACTACAACATATTGCTAACACCTTAACTGACTTTAAGGAAACATTAAAACCGTTTTTGTTTATAGCGAATACCTATGTATGAACACAATAATTAGTTGTATAGATTTTTCTAAATTTGTGCCAAATGCTTGAGTAACCTCAAATGAGCATGTTGTGGTACAAGTAACATTTCAGTTCAGACAATCTGACTGGCTAATGATGTAAGGTATTGTCAACCACAGTACTATTACTCTTGAATTAACACTTTCCCTTCCCTGTGTTTTCCAAAATATTATCAAATTTCTTCCTAAATGTAAAAAATAAACCTATTTTTGATGGATGCACACACTCCATACAAATCTAGTAGTGTTGTGCGGTTGTATAGGGGACTACCATCATCATCTTCATCTACACATGAACCATTGCTGTCAAAAGACCAAAAGCAGATCTGTTACAATGCGGGTTTGATGAATGATGTTTTTCATGCTTTTCTGACTATGATCATATCTTTCTTTCACCTCTATTAACCAGTAGATGGCAGTGCTACAGTGTTATGTACACACGACCTGCTTTTAACTGCTGTTGATGCACGACACTAAACGCTACCTATTACACGCCACATTACACATTAGCACCTCCTGTATCGCCGCTACACAGGCTCCCATTCAAAACAGCATTTCTCAGCCTTTCAGAGCCTGGTGATGTATGAGCCACGATTTAAATTTATGAAGTTGAGTGAAAAATGTGTTTGTTGTTTCAGAAGTGTGTCCCTTTGAAGGCGTTTTTCCCACAATCACCTCAGTGTGCGCTGGTGCCGCTCCTGACCCAGCCATCAGGTCAGTGGTGGGGTAGACACTCACCCGGGACGTGACACAATGCACAAAGCTTTGTATTGTAAGAAAATGGCTCAGAAAAAAAAAAGAAAACCCAAAAAAACAGTCTCCTAGTATCCTTTAACTATGTGTAAACAGTGATTTCCTGCTGCGGAATAAGTGCCTTTAGTAGTCCTGCTGATCAATAGTCAAAGTTAATTTATTACATGAAGTGACTTCACTTGCATTAATCATGAAAGAAGTATAAAAGCTCCCTGTAAGCCTTATTGCAGACAATGAAACCACTCACATAGGCTCACTCTTTTTAAACCTTTACTAGGCAGGTTTTTCAACAGTAATTGCTCCTTATTATACCTTCAGCTTTAGCATTTTGTACTTAAAGTAGTTTGGGAGGGAACATTTTAGAATTTCTCTTGCATATTTAACTTATGAAGTGACCCAAGTTTGAACCCTGGCTTTATTACATGAGGCAGGATGAAAACATGTAATGACTTGACGTGGTTCCTTTTACTGACATTTGGCATAAATTTAACATTTAACTTAGCAATAATTAAATTCTATGTGACCCATCATCTGTTAAAGTCATCACCAGGGTTCATAAATCAATCAAAAACAATGCCTCCCAGCAAAGGAATAAAATGGCAATGCGCAGATTGCTAACCTGAAGTGGGTCGAGTATCCCTTGCCTTAACAGCAAGTTCCATTTAGAAGAAATGCTGTCAAACAATTGTACTTCTGATGTGTGTTTTTTTTTTGTTTGTTTGTTTTTTTGTATTCACTTCAAAAAATAAAGTTAAATAGACAATAGAGACCAGAATAATTGCCAGGATAAATTAGATAAAGAATTATGGCACCAGGTTGTTGGAAGTTTGTAAGTCTATGGGAATACATTTTTAACAATATTTGGGATCCAGTGAGACGTTGTGATTAAAAAAAAAACAAAAAAAACATTATTTTATTTAATACATTATTTTGATGTTTGTTTGTTTTTTTCATTTCATATTTTTACTGCAGAGGTTTTTATTACATCATATTTTGCATTCTTTATTCATTTTGTTTTGGTGTCGAAAAAGGTTCCAGAAAACACTGCATTATATATTATATATTTTAGTGACCACAGTTTAGATATTTGGTATTTATATTAATATAGATGTAGCACCAGTAGTATATAGGTTATAAGCTTTTGTGGGGAAAAAAAGTTGTATAGTTCGGTTTTAGACTATGGGGACAGAATTACACAATGGTGGGTCGCCGTAATTTTTTTAATTAATGGGAAACACTGGACATACAACCAATCTGAAAACAAATCAACTGATCAGAGAAACAAAGTATCACATAAACTCTGCCCTATTATAGATAAATAGTTATGATTGGCCAAGTTAAGGTAGACTTTATTGTCCCCATAGGGAGATTTGTTCTCTGCATTTGACCCATCCTTCAATCAGTGCGGCTGGGGCGACCTGTCAGGAGCAGTTGGCGACCTCAGTGCAACGTCCTGGGGATCCTTCTCCGGATCTTGAGCCAGGATCCTGGTCAGGAGTCTCTGGCTGGAGGATTAGCCCATATTGTGCATGTTTTTTTAGCTTGATGGGGAGGAAAGCATCCGGAGGAAACCCACCCAGATACAGGGAGAACATGTAAACTCCACACAGAAAGGCCCCACATCGTCCAAGATTCGATCCTGGGACCCTCTTGCTCTGAGTCGAAGTGAAAAGGTTCCAAAACCATTTCAGGAGATAGTGAATATGTTTGGGTGGCCTTTAGAAATATCCACAGGTGCTCGTCAACAATAAAAAGCATTGTATTGCATGAAAAAGATATAATCTATGAAAATTACAATTGCTGACCAGGCTTTACTAGTCATTTCCTCTGCTCTAAATTGTTTTGTTACTCAAATGCAACAACACAGCTGACTCAAATGTATTTTCACTTTGCTCCCCTCTTGTGACAGAAGACATTATCATACCCATAGTAAATATTAAAGACGAGTTTGCATCACCTGTGCAGATTGAAAACAGAATTGTTGGTGGACATTAAGTATTGAATTGTGTTGGAAGGATGCACAGTAGGTGAATGCAGGGGCACGGCGGAGCACCGCTTATCAGTATGTGTCCAGACCGGACTGTAGGCAGCAATGATTTACATGAATGGAGCCATTTAGGGACACACTGGAGCCAGGCCAGACCTCAGGGTTAATAATTACTGCGTATGTTTGTGCTCAAGGCCCATTTTTCACCAGAGACTTGACGGAAATAGCGCTGTGAAAAGTGTAAGGTTTGACTTTTTATCATGAATTGCGGCGGATTAGGCTCTGTTTTGCATTGTTAAAACGTAGCCCTGGGCGAAGACCGTGACTAAGTGTGTGTCAAAGTGACGTGGTGCAGAGGAATGGTAGTTTTGATTGAGCAATTGTGGCATATTACCTAATGGAAAAAGTAATTGCAAGCTGTAACAGTCATTAATTCATTTGTGGTCCCGTAATAAGTCATGTCTGATATAGAAAGCACTATTAACGTCATGATATTTGAGATTTGACCCGGCCAAACTCCTGACCACAATGCTAGATTTGTATTATGCACAATATAAGTAACCATTATACTGAAATCTGCTTTTCAGAGATGCCCGAAGACGCTTGGAGACGTCATCTTTGCTGGCTGAGTGGCTCATTACGCAGACTGACAGAGGAGGAAGAGGACAGCGATGGGAGTAACAGGTTCGAATGAGGAAAAGTAGCAAAAAGTGTTAATTTAATATGCGCTGGACTTATCTGCATTAGCTGCTGCACTTGAGGGGGCGGTTAGTTAGATATTTCCCAATTGCACTGGCTCCTGGTGCACTGCCTGGCTTCCCCGAGCACTCATTAGAGACTATTAGCTTGGGCAGGCAGAGCTGTGGAGAAGGCAATTGTTAACCAGTCCCGGTAAGAGTAAAAGGAAATGAGAATGCAGAACAAAAGAGAAAATTGCTGCAAAATTAGCATAACATTTAACATAACACTTTCTGCTCCAGTTAACAGGCACAAAGGGAATCATACTGTTGGTCTTACTGATGATGTGAGTGTTTGGTACTAGCATTCAGGCTTTGTTTGTTAAATGATAACAAAGAAGGCTACTAGTTTAATAGACATAATTATCTATTGATTTATGAACTTGAAGCATTACAAAGAGCTCAAAGGCATGACAGCTCCACCCTGGATCCACACACTAATCTAGGTTCCACTTGCAGTTTCCTCATTGGCCGAGCTAATAAACGTTGCTCCTTTTTCTATGTAAGCATGTATTAATTTATAACAACAATTTCCGAAAGCTTATTAAATGTGCTATATTATAATTTTTTTCAGGCTTTTTGAAATAGTTTTGGACACCTTTGCATTAGTATTTCATGTTTTATAACTTCCAATAATGTATATTGTATGGAAAATGGCTTCTTTTTGGGGAGCTGTTACTTTTTTTTTTGTGTGATTAAATATTTACAACATTAATAAGATTTTATATAGTTCTTCCCATCCCATTCCGCCTGCATGCAATGGGCCAACAAAACAATAGCAACAAATGGAAATCACATGAAATAATGTTGTGAAAAAATATAAGAACAAGAAGAAGAACAATGGTGCTCAAAAAAAAAAAAAAAAAGGGAATCCCAAAAAACAACATAACTCAGGCATGTATAATTAGTGAATACAGAGAATATACAGAATTTAAAGAGAGCTAATTTTCTTCGTCAATGACATCCACAGAAATAGCAACACATACATATCGTTATGTAAGCATGATACAATATAGAATAGAAAGGGGAGAATACATATAACTGTGTATGGTATCAAATAGGTTAATAAAAAAAGAGAGCGATCAATCTGAAGAGAATAAATACATAATTAGTATCACTCAGACATCAAGTTTCTTTAACACATTTGACCAACAAGCAATGTTTTCAGTTTTTGCTCCATGAATCCGAGCTGCAGAAATCTGCAGTGATCTCTCTGTAGGTTAATAGCCATTCCTTCACACTCAGAGGCTGTGTTGATTTCCAGCGACAGGCTATTATCTTTTTAGCAGCTGTAAGACCAGCTAAAATAAGGCGAAGATCACTAATACTTAGATTCATATTTGAAGTATCATTTAATAAGAGAAACCTCTGAGTGTGGGGTATGGCCCTGCCAGTGATATTTAAGGTTCTTGCAATACTTTCCCAAAAGCTGTTAACCACTGTGCTGAGCTGTTACTTTAACTTCACAGAGAACGCTTGGGTTAAGTGTCTGTCGCCCCCTGCTGGCAACGGTGGGGAATGGAGCGCAACAGCGCCTGCCCTCCTCTGGTGCCGGAAGTACATTTCCCATTCCTTTTTTCCCATAGACTTTTTGAAAAATATGTATTTTAAGAGTTTAAAAGCTCGGCGGGGGCTAATCAGCTCTGTAGTAACTCATGACCATAACATGATTCACTTTTCACAATTTTGCCTTTTGACAAGTTTCAAATATGTGTTTATAGTGAAATTATTAATTTTATGGTCATGAGTTAACACAGAGCTGATGAGCCGTTGAACTCTTAATATACATATTTTTCGAAAAGTCTATGGGAAAAATTAATGGAAATGTAACTTTTGGAACCGGGGGGTGGGCGGGAACTGTGGAGTGCCATGGACAGAGCATAAAATGGCTAATTAGCACGGCTATTATCAACATGGCGCTACCAAATAGATAAATGAGCCGAGTGCTTTTTTAGTGATAGGAATTTAAGCACTGAAATGATCAGAACGAGTCTGGTGACAGTGTATGGGCTTTAGAAACATGCAGGAGCACTTCGTAAACAAGTGTGAATGAAACAAAATACTACTAATAGGGGACCTTTAACACAAAGAAGTAAATAACTCATTACTAACCCAGTTGAAGTCTTTTCCTTTTGATGAGAGACCAAAACAACAGGCAAACAAGCTTAGCCTTGGGTATAAGCCTGAGTTGGCAGAGCTGTGCGGTTAACTAGTACGGTAAGAGTAAAAAAAACGGCCCAAAAAGAAAATTGCTACTATATTAGCATAAAATTGAGAGCAGAATAGCTTTAGATTTTGTGCCTAAATGGGATAAGTGATGCAGATAAAAAGCAGTAGAACTGGAGATGGCGACGGTACCCTCCAGCTGCGGTTTTAACAGGGCCCATTATCCCCACCGCTGCTCCAGTCCACAGCTTCATGAAAAATTCCCCAAACATGGTGGAGAGCCAGCGGTGGGAAACAGAGTGAGTTGTGTTGCCCTAAAGTGAAGACGCAGCTGCCAGGGCCCCACGGAGCTCTGCTGCTGATCGCATTTAAGAGCCAAGAGGACTAATGATGGTATTAGGGAAATCTGAGGGAGATCTGATCCCTTCACTCACATTAAGGTCTAGACTCACTCAGCAGCTGTGGGGCTAGAGACGCAGTGACTTAAGACATATTTCCAGTCAGTGGTGTGGTGCGGGTCGGGGGGGTACAACTGGGTACACACACCCAAACCCTCAAGAGGAGAGGAGGAGAGAGGGTCTGCTACGTAAACAGACGTCACACAAGAGCCACACAGGATGTTTCGATAGGAGAAATGAATAAATTAGGCCTAACATCCTCTGGTTGTTTAGTCAGTTAATTGGTCAGTGAGGTTTTGGTTGATTAGTTGCATTCACTCTTTGCATTGAAAAAGCTAGTCTAATCAATTACTTTATAACATTTATTTTTCATTTTAAGATAATATGATAGTTTAGTTAATATTGTGTAACTTACTGTAAAGTCACTTGTTTGTGTGAGACTCTTGTTGTGTAGGTCTTTTGGTCAGTTTCAGTCGATTAATCGAAGTGCTGGGCATAACTTCGGACAACTTTTTGGTCGACTTTCATTATTTTGAAATGGTATATATGAGTGTAAGTGAAAGCAGTAAGTTACTACTAATAAATATAAACAGTGTAATATGATTTACTCCTGATTTAATCTAAGTTTTAGTGAGCTGCACCAGTTTTCAATGTTCACAGACTGGCTTCTGGAAGTGTTCCTGAGCACTAATACTAATACAAGAGACACTACTACTTTTTTATACCCACTCATGCTACAGACCTGTTGCTAACTAACCAAATGAGTTGCAAAATGCTTCTTAAACTTGCAAAAAAAGTGAAGAAAAAAGTCACTCTTCATTACTGGAAGTTTAAAAAGCCTTTATTTTATGTGGCTCTATGATTGTAAAATCTTTAAAAACAGGGTGTGCTGGTTTGTGTTGTGTATAGTGGCCAACAAACAGCCTTCCGCAGGGCTTTTTTTCCAACACCAACATGTTTTTCTTCACTTTTTTGCAAGTGTTTGTTCTCGAGCACCAAAGAGCGCCTGCAGAACATAATAATTAATTGACAGAAACTTCCTGAGCACTGCTTTTATTGTGTCTTCAGCTCAGTGTTAGTGATATATCTGATATATCTTGTAAGAATTTAAGTTTTTATTGAGACATACATATTTAAATATGTCATGCTCTTTGTGCTGTTCCATCCTTGGCGCTGTTGTGTTATTATTCACATCCCCACCTCAGTGTGATGTCAGCTGTGCTCTGTCTTTGTTTTCTGTAGCAACAATATCTGTTTAGTTCTGTTACTAAATGCATGTTAACTCTTTTAGTCCCACATGTCTTAAAATAAGCACTGGCCAAATTAATTGTGTAACTTTCTTTTAAAAATATATTAATGTATGACACAAAACACTTTAAGGTTGAATATACCACTCCATTAGATGTATGGTTACTTTCCTTACGTTTGCCGCGGGAGGTTTGGAGTTTAATTCCTGCTCCGGAAAATAATGTTATTTTGTGTTAAATTGCGTCTTCTCTGTGTTTTTGTCCCATAGAGGGCTCCCCCTGGTGTTCGAGGCCTGGTTCCTCCTGGTGGGCTGCTCTCACTGGGTGGAGGTGGCTCTGCAGCTCCTGGTGTCCTCAGGGGACGGAGACTGTGACCCTTTACTGTGGCTGCTGACCTTTTACCACCATCCCACCAACAGGGGGCACCACAGGGATCAGCTGCTGGTGAGTTTGGTCCTTGTGATCTCTGCTCCCTGGTTCAGACCTCAGAGCAGTCCTGGTTTAGTTTAGGATTTACCCCTTATTGAAGCCTATATTTGGCTTTTCTCTTATTACTGCTTTTTTGAATGTTTCTTCTGATATTGTGCAGGCTAAATTAAGAATTTGTTCTCCAATAAACTACTTCTACATTGCAAATAGCGCAGATGATAATGGAAGAGACGACGGAGACAGCAGGAGTCTCCCAGGGCGAAGAGAGAGAGACAGGGAGGCCAAACTGAGACTGACTGTCCAGACACTAGCGAAGAATCAATACTACATCACCCTTTTCACCTCGCTCCTCCCTCCCCCCCCCTCCTGGTGTGGATCAGTGTCTCTTTACCGCTGTCTGGCCTCAGAAAAGACTCATCCATTATTTAGTGTTTAATAGGTTACTCTAGATTTGTCTCCAGGCTGTGACTCACCAGCTAAAAGTAGATCTCACTCCCCAACACACATTCCTATATTGTTAAAACCAAAAGTAGTCAACATTCGTTAATAACAAAACTTGGATATAACTAACTCCCATAAGGCGATGAGCTGTCAATGTCAGAGTTGTATGTTTGCAGGTTTGTGCCAGAGAAGTGTGGGAGCATGCGCGCTGCCTTTTCGCCACTGCAGGTCGTCCTCTTCCCGCCGATCGTTTGCAGATATTGGCAGCTCTCCTGTCACCACAGCCTCAGCGGCCATCGCTAGCTCCTCTATCGATCCTCCAGCTCTTAGTCAGCTTTGCTGTTTTCTCCCAACTACCTCTGAGTGGATCAACAGAGATTTTACGCACGGTAAACAAACAATGCAGTCTTCTCTTAAGTCGTTAGGGGTAATCTCTGTTTTACGACAGAATAAATTAAGTGACTCTGCACTACACTGCATCTTTCTTTCCTGCTTTTATATTATTCAAAAAGTTAAAGTGGTCCATTTCTCCATGCAGAATATGGGCTTACCTTAAACATCTAGCTTTGAGTTTGACAGATTTGATCCTGCAATTATCGCTTGTGTAATCAGGGTAACCCCAAGGTCTTAAAAGGAATAAATCTTATCAGCAGGTATTCAATTTTGTTCATCTAAGTCTTAAATTTGTCAAATATTCATAATAATGAACAAATAAAATGATGATAAACAATATAATGAATAAAAATAATAAATACAAAAAAGGACCCTCACCACAATAACAGTATCTATAGAAACGTTTTCAATTCAGTTTAATTTTATATGTTTTTTTAAGAAAGCACTTGATTTATTTCATCAGTATTTGACATTTCAACAGATTATTGTTCTGTTGTTGACAATAAATTATGTTGGCATTCATTTTTACTCTAAATGGCATTAAAAAGTTATAAAAAGATGTTAAATTTCACTTGATAAAACCTGGAGCTACCCTGATAAATGCTTTTGCCAATATTTATCCACATTTCTCTTCACTTGCTCTTTCGTTTAGTTTTCCTTTTTTTATTTTTTGAAATAGCCACTTTTCCATGAGGATCTTTTGACTCCCTTTAGTTCAGTGTTTACAAGCCAAAGAAGTAAGATAAAATAAGATCTAAGAGTCTGACCACATGACAAATGATATCTTATGAAGTCTTGTTATGATTTTTAGAGGGAAATAAAATGTGGTAATCAACATTGTATAACAGAATTTATCATTTAGTCTTTATTACACATTTACTACTCAAACAAATGGTCAGATAGTAGCCTTGTGTGTATTGGTGTCCCGTAGCCCAGAATGACTGTTGTTTATTTGTGTGTGCAGGTGGCGGAGCAGTCTGGCCTCACAGATGAAGCAGCGTGTGTTCTCGGCTCACTGGAGCTCAGACTCAACGGAGGAGGCTTCTCATCAGGCCACACTAACAACGCAGTTCTGCCCAGGATCAAAGCTCTGCTACAGGCACTGACACAACACACCTAGACACACTCAACTTCTGTACGAGTAAATCCACTAAACCTGGACTAAAAGCACTCTCTCTTATCTCACACTGGTAAAGATTTAGTGCCCAGACCTGGATTCGAACTGGGGATCTTCTAGTGCAGGGTTAAATGCCACAGAAGCCCTTTATATTTCCACTGAAACATATCATTTGTTTCTTTATTGACCCCTTGTGGCTGGAGTTAATATCTTCCAGGATTTCTTGCAATGGAACAATATCCTTTTAACAATGTCTGCATCAACACAGTGTTCAGTTTCTCCACTGATACATTACTGACCTTTCCTGAAGAAACCAGCGCTGGTGGAAAACATAACCACCTGAAGAAGTTAAAAGTTCCAAAAGATAAATTGCTGGATATGTTGCTTGTGTATTTTTGGCATCATCTAATGCGGGACTTTGCCTCTGTGTCGAACAACATTCTGCCGAGGATCAAAGCTCTTGGAGTTTGGAGTACACGTCCAAACACTCGTTAGCCCAGTTCATTGTCCGGCGTTTTTCACTGCATGCTCACTAAGAGACAAATAGCCGCGCTGTTGTGAAATGCTGTGAGACAATGACAGGAGCGTGTCAAAACAGAGCCACTAGGAAAGATTATGTGAAGAGGCTCCAATTATCCGCATACGCACATAACGCAGCTCCAGAGCCCACAAGGACACTTGAGGAGTGACAGATGAGTGGAGGAACCAGCGGCTTGTACGACGTGTCGGAGTCCTCCCACTCACATAATTGTCTCGCAATAGAAATCCTTCACGCTACGATGCTGCTGGGAGACATTCAAACGACAGTCATAAGTAATTTTTTACTGCTGTGTTTATGAAGAAAGCCACTTTAAAAGAATGCTCAGTCCTGACATTTTAGTCTGTATATTTTATTTTATTAAAGGTGGTGTCATGTTTGAAAAAATAAATCTTTCATAAGAAATATAACGCTAAAGCAAATCTTTTATTAAAAATCCATGTAATGCACTTTTTCTGTGTCATAAATTTGCAGAGGTGGAAGAAGTACTCAAAATCTGTAGTTACCTTACTTTGAGTATAAAGTATTTACAAGCAGAGTTAAATCTACTATTAACCCCACAAACCTGTTTGCAGAGTGCGTGTGTAACGCGTGTTAGCCACCAGGAACATTTACAGACCAAAAAGTAACATTTGTTTCTCAAAATGTACTCGGTACACTGTAGTAAGTATGTAGTTACTGTCCACCAATGTAAATTTGACACTGATTTTGGTGCATACATATAAGTGAAAAATGTACAGCAGAACAATTGTAGAAATGGTTGCCTGTAAAAAAAAAAAAAAAAAAAAGGTGATGCTGTCAGAAATGATGAAACATATCCTACTGTAATTTTAGCATTTCACCACAGTACAATGGCATAAAAGGTTAGCATATTATCAAACATTAAAGCCATACAAAAATTGATTCAAGTAAATTATTTGTATGTAATAAATTGTACTTTCATGTTATTTATACACAAATCTTGGCATTTCATGTTGAGGGCACTGTCTCTGAAGACTGAAAAGTAGGTCACGGAAGATTTTAGCTGGGTTACCACATGTACAAATCTAAAGAGGAACAACTAGACATGTCCTAAATATCCTAAAAAAAAATACAAAAATTGCATCAATAAGAAAGAGAACAAGACAATACAAATGTAAACGCGACAAACCCGAACTAAATGTTTTCTATAATGACGATGTAGAGGTGGAATCCCTGTTCATCTTGGTGGACTCCTGAATAAAAGTTTAGGAAACACTCAAGTCTGTTTTCTACAAATTTATAGTTATTATGAATCAACTTCAGCATTATACAATGAAGAGGTCTGATATTCATTTACTGATGATATAACAGATACTTTTCACAAATATTTACCCTCATGAGAATGTGATAGAAAAACGTCCTGAGTTTTATGTATCAAGTATTTTCCAGTGGTGTTGGGGCCGCTGTGAAGTCATATATTTTGCATAAAAACATGGCTCCCCATAAGGTATTTCCAGTCTAAACTAAGAACCAGATCGTTCCTTCAGACTAAACACACATGGACTGCTGCCTTCACGTCACTCTACACACACACACACACACTTCAGCCATACTCTCCTATTGCAATGTTAAACAGGTAAAAACTGTCCTAAAGATTATTATCTAGGCTGCCGCCATAATATGAGCAGTTCTAATTGTCAGCTCCACACAAACACACACAAACACACACACACACCAGCTGTGAGTGTATTCTTGTGCTGTGTCTGCAGAACAGTTGGCGTTGGCCGCGGCGCAGGAGTGTAGGCGTGTGGTCTTCACATTGGTGAGCGACTGTGGCATCCCCTCTTCTTCTTCTGAGCAAAAGGAGGTGAGCGCTCGGGCCAAATGTCTGTCATCTCCATCTGTGGTTAGCAACCTGAAACACAGATTTATACACAGTGGGGTGTTACAAAACTGTTGGCTGCAAACCCCTCTGATGATTTGTGTTTTGTGTTTAGAAGGAACAACAACTGCAAGCAGAGATAAAGTGCCCTTTAAACTTTTTAAGGATATGATGTATACCTCTATTTGGGACGGGAAAGAGAAATGGGCTTAAGGATACAAATGAAAAAGCATTCATTTTTTGGTTTTCTTTCCAGACAGTTTTACTTTTTTCAAGCATTACTTGACTGAATTTGAGGTTTACAGATGTACTTCTCGATTTTTTCCCCCTGTATTTGGGGAAAGGTAAAGGTCAAGGAAAAGTGCTTTATTTTTCATTATACATACAAGGTGTACAACGAAATTGTGTAGATCAGATGGAGGGTTAACTAATTCAGTTAATAGTTCAGCATAATATAACTCATCTATGAAAAAAATCTGGCCTCATCTGGGCTTTGTTATGAAGCATTTTTGACAGAGGGGGAACCAGAGTATTGACTTTTTAGACCAATCACACACAGGACAAAGGGAATGTCCCATTCAGATTAAGGACACTTACACAACAAACAGCAGAAAAAAATAAATACAGAGAGGAAAAAAGATATGCAAAGCACAAATCTCACACTAAATGTAATAAAACACAAATATATAAGAGGGAGGCACCAAGTATTTTTAAACCTGAATTTTCTTTTTCACATTCATGAAAACTCAGGTAGTGGGCTCCAGTGGGCCATCTATTTAGCCGTACCTGCACAGGACACAGGAGCTGCTGTTAAACAGACTAGGACCTCTTGGCTCACATTTGTACGGGACCTGAGACCAAGGACAGCACAAGGACAAGAAATGACCAAAATGTAAATGTAAATTCAACACTCCAATTGGTTTTAAAAATAGATGGAATCCAATATTTGCGACTTTAATGCAATGAGCCTGGATCTAATGAATAACTAATTTGGTGTATCCACTGTAGGTAACGACAGTGGGCAAATCCTACAAATAAAAATGCAAAATCATGTTTTACAATGAATTTGCTGATGTACATATTTTAGCATTATCTACTGGAAACTGCGATTTCGACTCTCACCTCTGTTTTCTACATCCTGGGACACACTTATAACTACAACCAAACCCAAAGTTAATAGTTAAAAGAATGATCATATCATCCATCCAACTAATCATGTGTTCCTTAACCGCTTATGGCTTGAGTTAGTATCTTTAGCCCTATCTTGCAATGGTACAGAATCCTTGTTTCTCACCCAAAACCTATTTTTCTGAAAATTTCATAAAAGCCTGATCATTTTTGAGCTATCTTGCTTACAGACTGACTAACCAGTGCTGACAAAAACACAACCACTATGGAGGAGGTACTAATGATAAAAAGAAACTTTCCCAACACCGTGCTCAGTTTGTTTCCTCTAGCCAGGAACACAAAATATAGTAACAAATGGCAGCTTATAGGTTGTTAAAGTTACTGTAAGCAGCATGCGCTCGTACTGGTTTGAAAGCGGAACTGCAGTCTAAATCAAAACAATGGTCTGTTTTCTGATTGGACGATCGGCAATGCAGTTTTAGCACCAAAATAAAACATGCAAACAAAAACAACTTGGTATTTTTAACTGTTAATAAATCAGCCATACTATTGTTATCAGTAAAACTAATATTTGATTTAAACATGTTTACATCATATCTTGGCACACGTGTGGGTAATTTTTATGAAATATAAAAAATATATACTGCTCATAGCACCTTTAAGATGATGATCATGTTTATGTTCCTCAGCCTCTTATGGCTTGTGTTACCATCTTTAGCCCTATCTTGCAATGGTACAGAATCTTTATTTCTCACCAAAAACATACTATTTTTTCCATTATGAACCTTTTTTCTGAAAATTTCAAAAAAGCCTGACCATTACCTTTTGAGCTATCTTGCTAACAGACTGACTAACCAGAGCTGGAAAAACACCACTTTATAGGAGATAATAATGATAAAAATAAACTTTGCTCTAGCCAGTACAGGAACATGAAGTATTGAAACAAATGGGTCATTTGTCTGGGAACTATGAAGCCTTCAATGTCTTCCTGAGGTTATAAAAAAATACCTTTAACCATTTAATGTTCCACTACTGCAAAGTTTTATACACAGCACCTTTAACCCCAGTGTTGCGTTGCGGCGATGTGGACTGAACTCCTGTTCCTGCTGAACTGAGCCAGTGCTTCTATGACTGATTATCAGCTCAGTAGGCACGGGAGGCCGAGCCCGATCCGTTTTCTCCAACACCTGCAACATTTAGTTTTTCCTCTTCCTCAAAACACAAAATCACTGCCAACTCATCCTGCATTTGAGTCAGACATCCACCTCACGAAACGACCATCACCACCACCATTGGAAACTATACTTGGGGATTATTTCACCTCATTAGAACAAAGTAGCTGGTGAAAGGTGAGCATGACATATGGAAGCCGCTCGTACTCCGTGTCAGCTAGACCTCTGCTGAAAGGAACAGCTACCCCAAAAAGATCATTACATTGTTGGCTTGGATCCCTGCAAGACTATTTCAGCTTTAGGAACGTTAAAAAAAAAAATGGCAGTAAATCCGTCACACATCACATTCTTCATTTCCACCCAGCACGACTGCCAGCACACAGTTAAATAAAAGCTCTGCAAACATTTAATGCACAATCAAGCTAGTTCCTGGAGGGCACCACACAAGTTTATTTTCGGTGTCTTTACCCGACGCTGCCTCGTCCTTTGATGTGCCGAGCGCCATTTCCCTCCCATTAGCGTGCAATAAATCACCTTTTAGATACAGGCTCTGATGGCAATTCCTCTCTTTTTACAGGCCTTTGATGGTCATTACTCTTTTAACAGGGCCTAAATATAGGTCTAGAAATGGCAGGCTCCACATGGCCCTCATTTCTAATTCACACATCTGTCCTCGGTTAGGCGCCATTTTGTCGTCGGGAATATGGAGTGTTATAATACCTCCTCATTGTGATCGCCAAAAAAAGAACGGCTGGTTTTAAAATACCTCTTTGGACCACCTGTCACTGTTGTGATTAGGGAGCGATCGAGCCTGAGCCGCAGCGTCGCAGTACAATTACCTGGTGGGAAAGTGGGCTCAGAAATATTTTCAGTATCTGCTGACTGAAGACTAAACACACGTTTTAGTAAAGGTTATATGCTTATTTTAGGTCATATTGGAGTCATTAAAAATGACTTTCTGAGGCAAACATTTCATGAACACCTTGTGTATATTAGAATTACAACTTGGAAATGGGTTCAAACTGGATGCCAATCTTTGCAATTTGACCTACACACGGCAGTAGTTTTATCATTTTTCTGATCCTGCACATTGCATATTCACTTAGATTTTACAATAAGCTGCCTCAAACCAGAGGAGGCAGAAGTACACAAAAGCTCTGCTCAAGTGAAAATACCAGTAATTGAAAATAATGTTACTTGAGTAAAAGTAGTAAACAATTATAACATACATGGGTGATGTTGACTACACAAAATGTACCCTAGTCATTAATACTAGGATGGATTCCCTGGCAATACCAGTGCAATATTGAAACTTTTGCACAACATGCCAGAATATTTTGACATCTGTTGCAATATTTCTTATGACTTTGTGGCAACAGCCTCAATATACTGTATGCCACAAGTTTGTGTCATTGGACCTTATTTGGCTTTCTCCGTGCTCCTGTGCCGACCTAAGGACATCTATCTAGATGAGCTGATGAACTGTCGCCCACCTGCTGGATGTTATATGGACTTGTACCCTTTTGGACACATCTATTGTTCAGGGCAGTTATATATTGGTCAGTTGTCTGTCCTGGGAGTGGATCGCTCCTTCTTCTTTGGCTGTTTTTTAATATTAGTTTTTCCTCATGCTGATGGAGGGTGGAAAGGCATGTTGTCTTGTACAATCTGTTTACTGTGACTTTGTGCCACCAGTTATTGTTTTAATTTTCTGACTTAAGGAGGCATTCATGTTCCTTTGTTCCTTTTCTTTACAAGGAAAACAAAAATGTTTCTGAGGACCACATGAATGCAACGCCACAGATGGAACAATTCAGGGTTATGTAAGGAGCTTTTTTAGGCAGCATTAACTATAAACTTTGATGTTCCAATTACTAAACGTGACTTGCCTGACCTTGCTTTATGCCCATAGTGTGCAGCTCAACATTCTTCTATTTCTAGAAAATGTATTTTTTGATCAGTTTGCAAGATTACATGGTAAAGAAACCTGCTTGAACACAAGGTGAAGCTGCAGATACAGTTGTGTAAAATCACTTTACAGACCGTTACCTCTGTGCACTTTGTTCTCCAATTTGTATTCCCTACTTATCTGACTAATTTGGGAAGCCTCTCTCGGCAGCACACTCTGTCATGCTTAAAACAAAGTGCACGCTGTAACCCAATTGAAAACTCCTGCTCGCTCTTATCAGTGGCTGCTTTATAAGATCATAGCTTTTTGTTCTTTCTGAAACCAGAAGTGTAGACTGTGGATTATGGCATTAAGATCCAACTGACATTTTGTTCCATCTTGCAGTGGTCTCTGTGCTTTTAGGTCTCTTTCCTGGCCTCTGTAATCAAATTTGAGTCGAATATGTATTAGTCAACAAGGCATCAATGCAGACTAGAAGTAATCTGAAACCCCCAGCAAGGTTTTTAAACTATAAACAACCACTGCGCTTGGTTTTAAATGCAAGAATAATTTGACAAATATGACTGTGAGCATGATGGTGGCAGCTGGAGAATTGAAGATTATCTGTCAGCAGCATTAGCAGAAGAGTCTCTTCAGGCCTCATTAGTACCAAGAACACAGTCGGTCTCCTGGCTCTCACCTTCACAGTGTGCAAAGAAGAATTACCTGCAGGATTAGCATTTATGCTATGGACCCGAAAGAAGGGAGACAGTACGAGATGGGAGTATGGGGAAGGTACATGAAGCAAAAGAGCTCATTAGTTATGTTACACGAGTGATTTGAATACGCTGGGACACGAGTGGAGAGGGCTCAGTGGAAAACTTTTGGAGATATGCGAGTGAAGGCTCAACGCAACCACACAAAGGAATGAAAATGACTGGTCCAACTGGGAACACACATGCGTAGTGCTCAACACAATGGCAGGATTTTGGCTTTGGGTTGTTTGCGACAAGTCAGTCAGTCACATGTTACATCTTGTGTCTCAAGTGTGTTGTATGTCCCTGTTCTCATGACTGCACTGCACTGGGTCATGGTCCTTTATGCAGTCTTCACTACCAAGAATCATCATTTGTTGCTGAACCAGGCTAAAGGTTAAAGAAAACTGTTTCCAGTGAATTTCTTTCCAACTGGATCCAACATATTTATGTCCACTTTTTTCACAAAAGGTGGAGTGACTGCTATAGTGGCATGGTGATGGAAAAGCGAAGCAAAGTTGCCACATACTTTGTAGAGGTTGGTATATCACGCAAAGTTGTTGCATATTTGTATTGGCATGTAGACACTAGCAAACTGTGTGGTAGGTAGCACATAGAATTGTATGTTCCACCAGTGCCCTGTTATATGGTTGAGGCGTATCTTGAGGGAGAAAATTGCAGAATGTTGTGAGGTGCAACAAAGTAGTGGCATGTTTTGTGGTGATGTTAAAGTTGACACCAAGCATGTAAAACACTACATCTTCTTCTTTTTCCTGTCAGCTGTTTCCTTTAATGGGTCACCACTGTGGCTGAACAGTATATCGCAAATATATTATCACAATATCAGCAAACGCAATATCCACATCAGAATCTAAGAATCTAAATATATCGCAATAACGCTATGGAGATTTACACTGTCAGTCATTTTCCTACCAGAGTCTTAAATGAAAATGCGTTGTGACTAATTAAAAATGTTTAAATAGTCCAGTTTTTGTTAATTTGGTCACAATCTAGCCTTGTTTTATTCCTGGTTTAGCCTAGTGTTAAGTTTTGATTTAGACGCTGTTTTGACTTGTGAATATAGGGACTTACATTTTTGTTTTAAGTGAATTTAGCTTGCTGTGTCAGAATAGTACGCCCTATTTTAAAATATCCCAAAAAATATCGTTATCACATTATCGAATATTGCTTGTTTTTTCCATTTCGTGCAGCCCTTGTCACCACAGCAAATCATCTGCCTCCATCTCACCCTGTCCTCTGCATCGTCTTCTCTCACTTCTCTCCTCTTCTCTAACTTCATGTCCTCTTTAACTACATTCTTAAATCTCCAATTGCTCAATATTTAGGATAAAAGAATTAACCCATAATGTAAGAATCATTTTAGAGCCTTTAGAAATAAGGATTTTAAATTCGGTCACTTTTGTCACCAGTAGATTTAAATGTGCTAATTAAAAATGTGCACTTTTCTATAGGGCTGCACAATATGGAAAAAACATGCGATATTCGATAACTATGTTAAATATTGCAATAACAATATTTTTGCAATATTTTAAAACAGGGTCTATATTATTCTGACACAGTAAGTTAAATTCACTTAAAACAAAAATGCGAGTCCCTATATTTACAGGTCAAAACTTAACTCAGACTAAACCAGGAATAAAACAAGGCTAAATTGTGACTAAATTAAGGAAATTACCACTAAAACTGGACTTTTTAAACATTTTTATTTAGTCACAGCACATTCTCATTTAAGGCTCTGGTAGGAAAATGATTCTTCAATGTAAATCTCTGTCAGATGGAAAACCATAGCGTTATTGCGATATATTTAGATTCTTGCGATACAGATATTGCGATAACAATAATTTTGCGATATATTGTGCAGCCCTACTTTTCTAGTATTTTTAATAATTTCAAGCACCTGTAGGAACCTTCAAGTCAACGTTTTACAGCTTTTGTTATAAGAGAATCTGTTAAGTTCTTGCTTTTTTAAATCTTCATAAACAGGCATTTACCCAGTGTGTTATAACTTCACTTTAACACTTTAACAGCATGAATAGTGTTCTCGGCTCTGTTGCTCGGCTAAATGAATTTCCTCCGTCTTCACTTTGTTTTCTCACGTGTCGGCTGGCCTCCTTTGTCTGCCTGTCTGGGTCACGCTCTCCTCAGGTGCAGAACTTAGCCACTGTGAACAAAGAGGGAATCAATCACTGTTCACCAATCAGCTAAGCTCTGCGCCTGGCCGGAGACAAGATACACAACCTGTCAGGACCAACCAGCCGCACTCCTTTTTCACACCTGCACCGACGACACATAAACTCCTGTCCTCAAAAGCTCAATTATCTAATCATGTGTGTCGTCGTTTATGGGGGCGCGCTGTGGTAGTGGTGCTGGGGGGGAGGAGGGGTTTGCGTTGCCATGGCAGCCGGCCGGGTCAGGGCTGTGTGGTAATCCCTGGCAATGTGATTTTTATCATAAGTCACAAATCAGCACGCCAGGAACCCGCACTGCCCAGACAAGAGACGACAAACGCTCTGCTCTGCTCTTCGTTTAGGTTTAGATCCTGCTTTTAGCTAAGGTCATGTTGTTGTAGGACGACCTGGAATCAATGGCAGTAAAGGAAATGGCACAAGAAAACGACACTAAGGAACCAGATAATGCAAAAAAGAAGCAAGTTCATGTAAGAAAATACTGTGCTAAATGTTGCTAACTAACAAAGAAGTACAAGATAGTGTTAAAAATGATAACAAATACACCACCGTATACAGCAGCTCAGTTAGTAGAGCAGACGGCTCATATGCAGAGCAAGCTCGCCTCTGCACTGTGGGTTCGTGTCTGGGCTATGGCCACTTACTGAATGTCTCTCCCTGCTCTCCTTCATGATTTCCTGTCACTTATCCACTGTCCTGTTTAATAAAGCCAAAAATATCTTTACCTGGAATCACTGGCACTAAAGAAAATGAGACTAAGGAACAAATTAATGGAAAAGAGTAAGAAAGCAGCAGGAAAAATATTCTAAGAAACAAATGAGGCCAGCCCTGTGTTCCCCAGGGAAAATTAAGGACATCAGGACTTACCAGAATACTAGTTTCTATGGACCGAGGAACATAGGTACTGGGGAACATACAGTAAGTACTTTCACAAATGTGCAGATATATTTTTTCCGTCACTCCATACAAACTGGGGAACATAGTTATCCGCACCCGAAACAAATACAAACATATGCTGACAAGGAAAAAAATTATGCTAAAACCTAACAGACCAGAAATTACAGAAAATTAAAATTTGCCAAAAAAGGTCATCACTAAAAGAATGAAAGCTATGATAAATTGGAAACATAACTCTATAACTAAGGAAAATGGCTAGTGCTAATAAAATACTATAGGATGGCTAATTATTTCTGACCTTATTAGTTTAAAATGAAGCTACAAACCACTGAACAAAAAATATCTACACAGTGATCACACGCTAACCACCAACACACTTCAAATAAAATCCTCCAAACTTGTCTTTGTTCTCCTTTTCGCTGCCCGACCTGTAGATCTCTGGCTCTCACACTCTCACTTTATTTCCTTGGTTAGCCCTCTCCTGTGCTGCCATTCGCCACGCTCGGCTAACCCGGCGATATGCCCCTCATTAAGCGGATCAAGAGGGATTCCAGAGGCATGTACTGGGAAGAAAAGAACGAGGCTGGGTAAAAAAAAAAAAAAAAAGACGAGACCAGACCACCCTTTTCCTTTTAAAGGGTTGCGCTCTTTAAGTTTAGAGAAAACAGTAACAGAGCAGGGAGTGCGCTGTGACGGACATGTTTTTAGTTCAAACACACTGAGCCGGTCTCGGCCTAATCCCACTGCTCCCAGAATGTGAGGGGGAGGATGCTGTTTGGATAATATTCATTTAGAGCACTTGAAGTTTTTTTAATAACATTTAAATAGTCTATTGTAAGTGTTTCTCTAGTGTCCTTGGTGTTTTAGGGCTCATTAATAATGTTTGGCCTGTAATTTAGGTTCACTTTATTGACTAGGATCTTCTTTTGGCATTTCCCTTCTGGGGTCACCAAAGCGAATCAACTGCTTCTTGCATTTGCATATAGATTGGGCATAGCTTTTTTTTTACACGGGACACAACCCTTTTCACTTTTTAAAGCTTAGGACCGCCACAAGGAGTACACTAGTTTGTGACCCCCTGTGGCTGGATTCATGATTCATAATTGAAGGTTATGGTTTTGCCTGCTTTGGTTTGTTACTCTGTTAGCAAGATTTCTCAAAAAGTTAGGGTCAAATAAAAGGGTTGGGTTAGGGTTGATAAAACTGTAGGGTGACCAGGTGTCCCTATTTAACAGGGACAGTCCCAGTTTTAGGCCCCTTGTCCCATGTCTTAATGAATATCTGTAAAACACTGAGTTTCAACAAGCAATGTCCCAGTTGTCTTCATTGTAACCAACAGAAAAGCATAGGAAACTTAAAAAAAAATCATCTAGATATTTCTGTTGCAAAATTTACCATGTCATTATTAAGAAATTACCATCATATTCAAAAATTAAGGCCTAGTGTCATATACTTTGAATCACATGACAGAAAATGGTATACATTTCTGAAGCTTTTTGTTACTTGGTTGTTACTTGGGTGACTTGGTTGTTACTAAGTGGAAAAAAGTGTCACAGTTGTTGGGTCTCAAAATCTGGTGACCCATATACAATTCTCCGCAAAGGTCTGTAATGGGACAATAAAGACGTTATTAGTTTTTGGTGAGTATATGAAGAACCATTTAGACCATTTTCATGAAACTTTCAGGATAGGTCAGAAATAGGGAAATGTCTGTACCCAGATTACCCGGACTCATGGTACCTCATTGTTTGAGTTTCATTTCCATGGGCGGACCAATCACAGGCATAGGAGTAACCAATCAGAGAAACGAAGAGCGGGATGTAAACAGTGTGCCACTGACTCGTATTCAAAACAAGTGTGCTTTTGAAGAATTGTTGCTGCTTTTGCCATAAAACACTAGAATACGCTGTATTATTAGCAACTATTTCTGAACGGGGACAGCAACAACGGGACTTTACTGTTGTTAAAATGGCAACAAGACAAAAAAAAAAAAAAGAGTCAACGCAGACGCAGAATCAAAAGGTGACAAGGGAAAGCACTAACCGCTGTTAATCAGGTGAGAGAAGTTATTAAATTCACTCTGTATGAGCTGCTGCCATCTTGGTTTCATTTGATAGAAAATTTTCTGCATTTCTAAGATGCCGTAAGGAACCAGACTCTCCTGCTTTTAAAAAGAAAGCAGAAAGGGCTAAGTTTTGGTACTATTGCTTCATTTGTTAGTAGACTGGTTTGTACATATTTAGTAGTCTATACTCTTTTCTTTAAGTTAAACTCTTCTATGGCAACTATATGGCATGACTAGCCTTTTCATTTTAAAGTTTATCCTCTTTAGGTAAAAAAAATGACTTGTTTTCAGCTGAAACACTTAATCCCACTGTCCTGGGTGCAGTTAGGGGGTGTAGGAGGGCGAGAAAAGGGAGCAGTGTTCAATTTAAGGACGGCCGATGAGGGAACACAAACGGACCAGTACAACATAAATCCATCTCCCAACAGTGCAATATGAAGAAGCAGTCGGGGGGTCTCCTCATCCATCATTTTAATTGGAGAGTGGTCGGACTAAGCCGCGCTGACCACTCTGATCCATTGATGTTTACGCTGGTCTGTGTGGCACGCTCCAAAGGGAAGCAACAGTAAAAAGTTAGGTGTTCATCTCTGAATGGCTTTATTCTTCTACACTGAGTCTTTATGGCTCGTGTCAAAGTGAAGGCCTTGGGGTCAAACTGCATGCCAAGTTTTTAGCCAGAATGCACATTTGTGGTTGGGTATAAGCCTGTGTAATGTATCATGTGGATTGTTTTAATCTCTAAATGAAGCTGAAGCTAAATGAAGGAACACTTGTTGAGTTCTGCTTGAATAATATTTTAAAGCAACAGGACTCTAACTTGGGTACAGACACATACATTTTGTTAAAGCTCCTATAAATTTTTTCAGGATTTTTATAATAATTTTGGACACCTTTGCATTAGTATTTCATGCTTTATAACTTAAAATAAAGTATATGACTGGACATTGTCTCCTTTTGGGGACTTTGCAGATAGTGGTTGGATTAGGTGTCTGTTGCCCCCTGCTGGCAATGATGGGGAATGGACAGAGCATAAAATGGCTTGGTTAGCTTGGCAATTAGCAACATGATGCAAACAGATAGATAAATCAGCTGAGTGCTTTGTAGTGACATAATTTAAGCGCTGGAATGATCAGAACGAGTTTAGTGATGGTGTATGAGCTTTAGAAACGCACAGGAGCACTTCCTGGTTTTAACGTAAGAAAGAGGTGCTCTCTTAATGAAAGAGACAACACCAGCACACAGGATCACTCAAACATGCGTGAATGAAACAAGATACTACTCCAGGTATGTTTTTGAGGTGCAAACAATATTATAGCAAGGTTAAATGCTCAACAAAGTCAACTTAGCATTATAAGGGACCTTTAATTTAGTGGTCAAGGTAAATGCTGAGGTAATGTAGCAGGATTCATAAATTTGACCATTTTAACTCTGTCAGCTGTTTTCAAGCTAATCATTTTAGGAAAGATGAAGAGATCACTGGACTTTGATACTGGCATTCTGTCTCACTGTTGATCACCATTTAAATGACATTTAGAAGCCAGACAGGTTTGCTGCAGCTAATTAGTTTCTCAGGGACAACCAAATTTATATTATTTGTACAAGAATTTCAAACTAGCAGTACTTACATGATGGACAGAATGGGAAAAAAATGTGCCTGAACAATTTAACAATAGTCCTGTAATATAATGTTGCTATGGCAATGTCACTGTGTACCCTTTCATTTAATATAATTTTATGTGCAGCAATAAACTTTCTAGTGCAGTGTACATAATGGGGTTGGGAGAAGTGCTTGAGAGCTTTCAAAGTGCTTGAACTTTAAGTCGATGAATTGCTTCAAAATGTAACCTAAAGGAGATGTTTGGTTATTCATTGAGAACTAGGAAACTTTGCTTGTTTCTTTGCAGTTTTGGTTGCACTTTTCTCTCCTCCTACATTTTTGCAGTAAAGTAAAAAAAAAAAAAAAAAAAAAAAGTCACGAGTCCAGTTGACTTCTGTGTAACCCCTCACTCAGCTTGACTCTCGTTTTCTCCGCCTCGTTTCTGTACAAAAGTTTCCTCTGCCTTTTGCCTGCTCTGCCAAAAACTTGAGAAATAAAGCCATTGCTAGCTTGTTGTTTGGCTAACCGGGACAAACCACTTTTTATGTGAGACCCAACAATTCAGAGACTCAGGGTCAGTTCTCCCATTCTTGCAAGGCTGTTTTTTTCCCCGCCAAGATTCACAAAGGGGGAATTTATTCACCCGGCAACATCGTTTTTTCCATTATCGATTGGCCATTTATGTTTAATAGAAGACATGTTAGATGTTTAGAATATGTTTTTAGATTGCATTGGAGATATCATTGCAGTCTACCTCAACTAGATTTTAACCGTCCGTCTTTCGTCAACTCAAATGATGTCCGGTGCAGTCCAGATTTATCAGCACTGAGCCAGATGCACTTGTGCAGAAAGCCTTCCACTTCCTGTAAATGCATCCAGCCATCTGCATGTATATGTGTGTGTGTTTGGAGTGGAGATAAAAGCCTGTCTAGAGAGAGGCTCGGTCATGGTCTAAAACAGGATTTGGAGCTAAAGTCACTTAGGTTGATGTACACCGATGTTTAAGTGGCGTCTGGTGCAAGGTCACGTCCGTCACGTCCAACCTAAGACGGACAAATGACTGGATGCTAATACGACTGACAGTGATGTGCGTGTGATGGAGAGGGACAAGGACAAATGAGACATGCGTGCATATAGTCAAATATGATGGAAAAGAAGTGTTTATGGCATTACTGGGATGAATATTGCATGTTTCATTTATTTGACAGACAGAAAATGGGGTAGAGAGAGTGAGGGGAATTACATGGAGGGAAACCTTAAAGTAAAGCAGGACCACACAAACACAGTCCCCTGAGCAGGCCAATAGTGAATTCCAGCACGGGCCACTTGTTCCATGTCACCTCCTTTCTCTGCCTCATTTGTTGTCTATTGCCTGTCTAAACCCATATCCCCAAGGTTGAAAGCTTCCAAAAATACAGTGAAGACTTCAAGAATATGAAGTATGGTAAAAAAAAAAAAAAAAAAAGCCATGTTCTCTCTGTGTGGGAACGCCTTTCTGCCACCACTAAAAGTCATGCATTACCTTGTCAATGTCAATTGCCCATGAGAACAAACATGCTTGTCTATGGCTGTCTGTCATCTCTGCCATTTAGTTGTAATTGTTCAGGGTGCAACTCACCTCATGCCTTAAAGCTGCAATACCTGTGAAATTCCTTCCATCATAGCTGCACCACTAACCTAACAACACCACAGCAAGCTTCTCTGCATTATTTTGTATAAAAACTGAACCAATTCAACACTACAAAATACACAACATTAATCTATAATTTAACGTATCATAGGCATCTTGCTCCAAAGTTCAGACATTTGACTGTCACATTCCCACAATTGTCTCTGCATCATTAAAAGGGCAATATCTACCATGTTATAATGTTCCTTCATCAAAAACATACCTGGAATTGTGTTTTGCTTCATTCACGCACGTTTGAGTAATCCTGTAGTCTCTGGCGCTAATTTTCTAAGGCCTCAAAATGCTTGGTTCCACAAAGCTCCGCCTCTCCCATGAACCCCCACCCACTCCAGCTCTGTTTCCACTGATTCCTCACAGCTATTTTTTATTTTGTAATAAAATGACATCATACTAAAAGTTTAAGGAAATAAAAAGCTTGTTTACCATGTTTCCGTTTAAAATAGCACAACAAAGCTGCACTCTGCTGCCCTCTATGGGTCTTTTTACCTGTTTCTTTATGGCAGTAGTAACGTATTTATTTAATTGCTTTCTATTAGTCACATGTTTTTAAAGGTTGTAAAACATGCAGGTGACCAAGATGGGTTTAAAAATATACATAAAAGCATAATATAGCCCTTTTCTTCTGTATGGTTGAGGTTTTTTTTTGTACTTTTCTATAGCCAATACTTGAATACCCACTTCTTTGGTAATATCTGCAGCCATTGCTTCAGTGTTGACAAGCTAAGAAGACCAATGGAAGCAATCAATGACAATAATAGATGATAAAGTCTAGATGATGTCTTAGAATGCCTTCCTTTTCTCACCTGTTGAGTAATTAAAGATTTTCCTCACCTTCTGATTAGAGGACAGTATTGCAACAATTACTTACACTCTCAAGTGTCATTAAAAGGTTGGCGTCAGTAAAAAATGAAATGAATGTGAAGTATGTTTTCAAAAGCTTTCTCCTTGCCATGAAAAATGCTTCCTCTCTCCATTGAGACTGAGCCAATAAAGCCGTCAGTGGAGACAGCGCTGGTCATGCACTCACACTTTACACACTCCACACAAAGGAGGAATTTGAGGGTCGTTGGTGTAAAAATCACCCCTTATCGAGTTGAGAAACCATCCCAGGCCCCTCCAAAAAAAAAAAAAAACACTTGCTGACCCATTCTTTCCCCTTCTTTCTCTTCACTGGCGTTTGTTTGAGGAACACATTCCCGAATTCCAACTCTGACAAACACATCCTGACGGCGCTGCTAAGAAACCACGGAAAAGGCCCCATTCTCCAGTCACACACACAGACACACACATGTTCGCACGCACACACAAAGAAACGGGAGGCTGAGAAAGGAATGTGCCGTGTACTGTAGGTAGCAGCCAAGGGAGTAGTGTCCAACACAAAGCTCCTTTTGAACTGACCTCAGCTCACACCAAAAACACTGGAAATGGCATCAAATAAATGTCATGCTAATGTTTTAAATCGCTAAGCTCTACTCCTGATGGTTCATAACATTGGCACATCAAAAATTCGATCAGTGTTGTAAGAATGGCCAGAGCCGATTTCTGTTTGAACATGCTAGCAATGTGAACTTTTTATGGTGATAAACTAATGAGGATAGATGCTGCATTTGTAACAAAGTTGTTTTATCTGACTTTGTTGTGTGACTTATCTCTAGCTCTCATCCCGCTGTAGGTGACTGGAGTCAATCCTGGCAGGTTTGGGTGTGATGTTGGTTCCTAGGATCTCTAGTTAATAGCAGGTCTAACACTTTGCATCCATTCACTCTCAGATTCATTTAGATTCACCAATTTAGCCATATACACGTTTTGTTCAAAAGGAGAAACCAGAAGTGTCTGAACTCAAGCTTTATTAGACTCCACACAGATGTTTTTTGGTTAATAATCCAGGGATCGTACTCACAACCTGCTTACTGTGAAGTAGGAATGCTACCTACACTGTGAGACTGTCTAAAGTGAAAAGGCATGGCCAACAAATCCAATTTCCTTAGATTTTTTAATTGCCTAAATCCCCAAATCAGCTTTGTTTGGCTAATGTACTTGATTATTACAGGCTAAACTAACAGTTTTCTCTACGTTAATGACGGACATAATGTTAAGTCGGGTACCAGTTTCTAACAGTTTTTTTTTGTTTTTGTTTTTTTTACTTCAGGTGCTTATGTGCATGTTTTTTTTTTTTTTTTTTTTTTTTTTTTTTTGCTGTTTTAGGCTTTATTGATAGGACAGAGTATAGTAGGAAATAGGAGCAAGACATTTGGCAAACTGTTTTAGCCCAGACTCAAACCCTCGATGCCGAGGCAGGCTGCAGTTGCCCTCTATATGTGCCGCAGCTCTACCACTGAGCTATATGGCGGAGCTTATTTGCATTTTTCAACCCTATTTTAAATACATTTCCAAGGGCTACATGAAGCACGTTAATATTGTTTAGTGCAAGGGTTCTCAACAGGAGAGAAAAATTATATAAGGGCCAATTTATAGAGTCCTCCTCTCCCGATTAATGTGACTTACATGGTGCGTGACAGTCAATGTAGACTAAGTGAGCGTTATTTGCTAAAAAAAATTGAAATTTTAATGGCATAGTGGAGCCCATTAAAATTATTATCAATTAGTAAAAAAAAAAAAAAAAAAATTCCAGACCTCAGCGTCTTCTTAGAGAGCTCCAATGGAAGAAGAGGAGGACCTACTGTATATTAGGAGTGGCAAAAGTACAGAAACAAAAAAAAAAAAAAAAAAGATTTGGCAATTTATGTACCATTTAAAGAAGCCAGTGACAATAATAGAAATCATGTCTTTGTTCAGAGTGGACTATTGTGATAATGAAGCAAATATGACCAACATGAAATAAGGTAGAAATGTTCAAACAGTTCATCTTGTGCTTAAAAAAATCTGCTCATAATAATGTATTTTTAACATACTGTACCTTACCTTAAGTTGAAGCTTTCTCCAAAAGGTCTCATCCCTATCCTTACCTCACCCTCCTCCAAAAATGTTAAGTCTTTACCCAAAGTCTTCAGAGTATTCCTCTAAATCCATTAAGCTACAACTGCTGGCTCGAAGTTTTTGGCCAAGTCTAAGATCCCGCTGCACTTATGGGCCTTGAATTCGTGCACGGCCTCACCTTAAAAAACTTACAGCACCATCTCCTCCACCACTCTGCACGCCGATTGGTCCATTTCTTCTCTGACCAATGAGAGGCATCGTCGAGCCAGAGCTTGCTGTCGGGCGTCCTCTTGAACCATCAGCTCTCCGTAGAGATACACGCCCATGGCCTGCAAAGTGAGAGGAAAATTCAGATCTTTTTATTGCATCATAAATCATCATTGCATCATAAATCACACACTGGTGAGCGCTTACCTGGTCGTGAATGAGGAAGTGCTCTATGTCTCTGTATGCCGCAGAGAAGCTGTGCTTTACCACCAGCTCACACCAGCGATGTCTGACCTGAAAAACATATCAAAAGTACGATTAGAGTCATGGATACAAATGTACACTTGCACTAACGGGTCTGTGCTTTGGATTAGGAAATCTGTCAAAAAGATATAAATGGTAGCTCAAACACAAATTAAGTTACAAAATAAACAAGAAAAAAATGCAAAGAAAAGCAATTTCAGACACAAACTTTAAAGCTATGATATATTTTTAAAGGTCACTGTAATGTATTTGTACTTTAATATTGTATAGCAGTGATTCTCAGCTGGCCTAACAGACCCAGTATTTAGTTTGTTAAGATTTTTTTGGTCTTTAGCCTTTATTTGATAGCCTTATTTGATAATGCTTTTCCTATTCTATACAAAGAGGTTAGTCTAGGAACAATCACAGGTGGAGTAACCAATCAGAGCAACAAAGGGTGGGACATAAGCAGTGCACCGCTGTTCCAAACAAACATGGTGGTTTGCTGTTTTTGTCATAAAACACCAGAATATTGCTTATTATGAGCAGCTCTGTACGTATTTCTTAACAGGGACAGCAGCAGAAGCCAACTGTACATAGTGGGTTTGTTGGAATATGGTTGTTACGTTGAATGTCAACATAACTTTACTGTTGTTAAAATGGAAACAAGACAAAGAAAAAAGTCCCACAAAGGACTGAACAACAACACGGACTTCAGCAGAATCAACAGGTGACGAAGGAAAGAACTAAACGCTGTTAATCGGGTCAGGAAAGTTATTAAATTCCCTCTGCTTTCATATTCATAAGACGTGCTGCAGATAAACTGTGATAGGCCAGTTCCAAATCGACCGGAGAGAAACAGTTCACTTCAAATGAGGAACCAGACTGTCCTGCTTTCAAAAAGAAAGTAGGAGAGGCTTGCCTGCCAGGCTATTTATTTGATAGAAAGCCACCAGATTTAAAGCAGATTAAAATCTTTGGTGGGATTTAAAGAAGGCAGTCGAAGTACAGAGGCCATCAAACATCACTGAGCTAGAGGCTTTTGCAGGTGAAGAATGGGCAAAGATTACAGTTGAGCAGCGTAAGAAGATTGTTAGCAATTATCCAAAAAATGTTAGAAGTTATAAATGTTAAGGGCTGCTCCACAGAGTCCTGAAGTTAGGGGCCTGTGTTAAAAGCGTCAAATTTTTCATTAGAACTTTAAAGTTATGTCAGCACCTTTTGTCAAAATAACTCAAATATGTAACAGTAAAAAGTTTGTCCTGTATTTTCATTATCTTTCATTCACATCATTATAATGTCTTTTGAGGTGAAGGGGTTGAACATTTCTGATTGCATCTGTACATAAATGCAGTATGGTCACAGTGTGTACTTGTGGCGTGCACTTTAGTGTCTCTGAAAGCTGATGCCTGGCCTTTCTTCTCCAGGATCAATAGGAGCTCTGTTGCCGCGGTTACAGCAGAGACCAGAGCCGTGTGTCCCCCGCCTCGGCCATCGGCCATCGTCCTCCGTCGTGGTGCGTTCAGGCGCAGGTGTGTGAAATGTGTGAGTACAACAGGGGACAGCCCGAGGTGCACACTCAGGAGGTGATCAAATCCACGTGAAGGATCTTTGCCAACGCACTGTCACTGCTCTAAAGCCTGACAGTTTCCCTTGGCTGCTATTTCACCGTGTTTCAATCTCCGCACATAACTATCCACACACACACACAGTGAGGATCATAAACTTGTCCGGCGCACAGCGTAGTGACAGAGAGGGAGATTTACTCGATTTCAGCAAGCTCAAGCCTTGGCTGTAACTCCACCCGGCTGTGGCTTTTGTCATTTTAACTTAGTGCTCCCAACCAAGTACTGCTAATACAATCTTTCAGGCTCGCTTGTAAGTTATTCTGCACTCATAATTCACAACTAGTTCACTTGGCGGCAAAATAAAGTGTTGTGACAAATGAATATTAAGCTCTGTACATGAGAAATACATGCAGTTCACTTTCAGTTCATGTATTGTGGGTATGTGTGCGTGTCCGTGAGCAAAGATGTGCGTTTGAAAATCCTATATTTGATGCGTCTGCTTGTTCTGTAAGGTGTCTTTCATGTCGTGGCTGTGTGACATGACACTGGTACATTGGAGAACACAGGGAGCTCATTTCATGCCATTCTTTTGTTGGGCTTTGTTGTCTTACACATGTTGAATATCAAAGCAGATCAAATAATCATGCCTCGCCTCGGTTGTTACGAGCTGTTGGTTCATGGTGACACAAGGGGAATGGTATGAAAAGGTTACCGAGAACTACATTTAAAGCAATGTGCAGCTGATATCCAGTGTTGTATGTTAAATATTAATATAAAAAGTGAAAATGCACTCAAAGCTACTGTAAGTGAAGTGTTGAAATGATTTAAAAGCAGGTGCTCAACATCATTTTAGGCAGATTCACTAAGTCTATGTCCATGATATTCACTCATTTGATCACTGGTTACAAAAGTGATAAAAAAGATAAAAGCCTTACTAAACACTACACTCATCATGCTGCAACAACATAACACCTGCTTCAATATACAAATTTGTACAATATACCACTCTTCTTGGTCTTTGCCACACATCCACGCCTGTCTCAATTTTTTGGCAGTGTCGTATATGACACTCTTTGTGGTACTTGCCCCTTGACATGCCTCAAATTTATGGCACAACAACCTACACAGTGTATTAAAGTATAGCGAAGTGGAAAGTATAAAAGTGCAGCATCCATATTAGCCATTTTACTATGAGAAAAAAACTATTCACAGTTAACAAATGTGACTTATTTTGTGGCACCTGAACCTCCCACTGCCACAAATACCTGCTGCTGTCACAAACTGACAAACATAATGGCTTTTTACATCGTCGCTTAAGTCAAGTGTCACTACTAGGTGTGTAACAATACAGTTACTATATACATTTTTTATTCCTATAATACAATTACATCAATACACATGATCTTGTATTGAATTGTATTGTTTTCTAGGTAGTGTATATTAATATACACAGGAAAAAAATGATAATATTGGAAATATCGATATCAGAAATTTGCATGTTAAATAAAACCAGATACATATTTTTTGATGTCATTTTTGTGTTTTTAATGAAATAAAATGTTATATTTAACTTTTCTTTGCTCTCTGTCTGCAGAACATAATCAACCTGACTGCGATCCTAGATTTGAAAGTAAACTTGTCAAAAAGTTGGCGTATTGATTGTATCAATGTGGTGGTTCAATTTTAATCGATGTATATCATATTGTTGCAAAAACATATTGTTACACCCCAAGTCAGTACTTGATTTAGGTTAATGAAGTAAGTCTTTTGGCTGGACAACAGAAACATTAACGTTAAGCCCACATGTGTTGTGTGGATCCACTCAAGCCTCAGATATGAATGTTTGGTAACACTTTAGAATAGATCACCACAATCAAGCAGCAGCAAGCATTAATATCTTAACAAGTAATTAACAATCATTTAATAAATAAACAGTTTATAGATCCTGATTAGATTACCACTGATGTTTATAATTTTTTCACTGGTTTACATAAGCTTTTCACTAACGATTTAGGCATTAATAACAATGTTTGTAACTCAGTGATGTTTATAAATGTTGAGGTAATACTTTGTAAATGATCAATGGACTGGTTACTAATCCTTAACTAACACTTAATTAATCTAAAGTGTTACCAAATCTTTTATAAACATGCTTGACAGAAGTGTCTGTTGTCACTCTGTTCTGTATGCATCGAAACCATAAGATCCCTGGGGAAAAGAATGCATACTTTCCATTTTAAATCCATGTTTTTAATGTCTAAAAAACTTCGCTTTGTTCTGTGAAAAATCATAGCGCTACCCCCCACCTGTTTATGCAGCACAACAATTAAATTCAATCTGCATTATCGCCGCTGCCTAATAAATAAACATGACTTTAATTAGTCTCAGATGGCTTTCCCGCTTACATCTCACTTCTCCATTTTGTGCCCCTGTCTGTTGCGGGTGATGGCTCTTAAACTCTCACAGCAGGAAAGACAAAAAAGCTATGGCTGGCAAGTTGCATCGTACATGTACTGAGTGTAGTATGTGTGCGCCCTGTGGTGTCATGGGTCCCCTTTGCCTGCGTAGCCCCAGCAGATGTTCACAGAGCTGGGGTTGCATTCCTGGGGAGAGCCCTGGGGCATAGCAGCTGCCTGGCGCACCTCTCCTAACCCTCCACTCATATATATATATATATACATATATATATATATATATATATAAAAAGGGGGAGAAAAAACTGCTTCCTTTTGCTGGGCCTCTCACCCTGACAGCACATGCAATTACATAGTGACATTCCTTCATTTATTACACACGCTCCACGCCCACCTCACCCTCCACCACCACTCAGTCTCTGCTGTTTTGCACTGAGCTATAATATGCATGTCTTGTTAACAAATGCATGAAGGTTGAAAAATTTGCCATTAAACGTGGACCAATATACAGCGTACAGTGATATTTAACACTAGCAAAGATACACTAGACGACGCTGAATGACTTTATGGAGCTAAAAGCCCCTGCCAGACCCATTCACTTGGAGGTGTTTCTGCCCCATATGTTTTGATTGGCTATATGTCCATCCAGTGACATTCAGAGGTTGTGTAATCTGCATTAATTAGTTCCACCACTTGGAAATCCAACATAAAGGTCCCCTAATATGCTAGATCAACATTTTTTGAACTTTTAACCATGTTATAATGTTTCAACCTCAAAAACATACCTAGAGAAGTATTTCATTTCATTTCAGTAGAGAAGTAGTTTCATTAACGTCTGTTTGAGTAATCCTGTGGGCTGATGCTGTCTCTTTTCTTTAAGACTTAAAAAGCTCACACATGACATGATGCATTTCTAAGGTCCATACACTGTCACTGGACTCATTCTGATAATTTCAACGCTTAAATTGCCGTCACTACAAAGCAGTCAGCTCATTATTATCATCTATTTCTTAGTGTCATGTTGCTAATAGTCGTGCTAAATAGCCATTCTATGCGCTGTCCATTCCCCACTGTTCCCAGCAGAGGGCATTAAACACCTAATCCAAGCGATCTCTGCAAAGTCAAAGAAACAGCTCCCCAAAAGAAGGCAAAAGTTAGCAGTAGCTAGTAATGCTAATAGATAGTGAAGTAAACTATAAAGCATTAGTAGACCAAATTACAGACGATCCTACAAGCACAGCCAGAGAATAGGAGTCTGTCTGCAATATAATCATTACTATGCTCAAAAGTCTTTGAAGTGACAGCAGTCAATGAGCAATCTCACCGGTCAGTTGTCTCTCACACGGGGCGTCGTGACAGATGACCGGTCTATTATGTCTTAAAATGAGGTGAGACAGACTTACAAATGTACTCACAAGTAGTCAATGACCCCTGAGAGCTTACACGTCAGTCAAAAGCTTTTGCAATCTGGACAAGCATACCTACAGTATGTCTGGTCGTATTTACTCATGTCATTACACATGTATTAACACATGCCATAGGACAAAAACGCTGTCTAAAAGTAAACATCAATTTTACACGGCTTTTTCATTTTGGAAAAGTAAGCATACATTTTAAAAACTGTGATATATGGTTTGCGCTGGTACATATACTGGCTTTTCATGTCATGCTCTTCTGTCATGCACGAGGCTACAAGCTAAGGTAAGCTAACTGCAGCACATTATTATTATTTTTTATTATTGTCAAACACAGCAAGACACAAAATCTCGTGGAGGTTAACAAACTCACAGTAACTACAAAAAACATAACATGAAATAAAAACAAGAGGACCAACTGAAAAAAAATACTGTAAACAGACATTGTAAGCACAGGGAATATACAAATAAAACAAAAGGAATTTTAATACATCAGAGGATACATTTTTGGCATATCCAGTCTTAAGGAGTCTTAAAGAGGAATAAAATAACTTAAATTCATTTATGAAATGGTCAAAACGGGTGAGTGTCTGTCCATTTACAGCAGTGTATATGGTACTTAGCAAGTAGGAAAACAATATTCACAGTATCAGAAATATTATCCAAATCACTCACATAATATAAAATATGATTAATGTTAAAAGTGGGGATATTAAAAATATTAAGAGACAGCCAGTCTTTAATGTCCCTCCAGAATTTGCCTAAAATAGGGCAGGTACAAAAATCGATGCTAACTGCAACAGATCCACGTCACAGATGTGGGAAACATAATGAAGTAGCTGTAGTTCCTTATATTTTTATGTTAAATTCGAGCTGTTTGAGAAATTGTGAATGGGGCACACAGCCAGCTGCCTCCTACTGTGTCCAATGGTGCAGGAGACACTAAACAGACTCAAGTCGCCAACCGTGTCAAACTGTCCCACAATCACCCAATGTGTCCCGGCCTTACCTCAACGCCGCCACCCGTGGTCGAGCAAAATGTAGGTCACCTGTGCCATCCCAAACATAAAAAAAACACCACCACCACCAAAATAAACCAAACCAAATAAACTTGACCCCAACAACAAAAGCAATAATGGCTCCTACACTGTCCATGGATAGACGACAGAAACAAAGCATTGTATACAATGAGGAACAGGAAAATTAAGGTTAAGAGAAGGGATTTCAGATTAATTTACCCCATCAAGCTAAAAGTCTTCAACTCCAAAGCAGCATTAGTTAAACTGCAGTGGTTAAAGCAGCGTAAACACATAATTCAGCCCCAGTCAAAAATCCCCAAAGCAGTGAAGTTGACTTATTAGTTTTTCTTGGGCTGAGATTTTTCTTTTTTCTTCTGTCTCCTCTCCTCAGTGTCACACTCAGTCCAATCCTCGTGGCTTCCGTAGTAAATCTGCAGTAGTAACCTAAACTGGACTTAAAGACACAATATGGCCTGTGTGCCTGACCAGAGCTCGGCCTTTAGCACGGACAAGAAGCATGTTCGCTGCAACCCCCCAAAAGAAAAAAACGTACGCACACCGTCACGCAGCATCACATCACATGAGACTCATATGAAGGGAAGTGGGCCAAAGTCACGCACTGGGCTCAAAAACATGCAAACACACATGCTTTCTGCTTTGTGAGACGTTGTCCTTCTCTTCACACATGTATCTGCTGTCACTCAAGACCGGTCACAAAGCTGCACGCAAACCCAACGCTCACACACATATTTCCTTTCACTATCTGTTACACACCCGTCTCACGAGTGGAGTTCCAGACACTAGATTCTTTATCACTTTTACTTCACGGCGTCTCACTGAGGAGTTTGTGCAGTGAGAGACCAGATGGTAAAGCAATATGCGCCTCAGACTATCACCACTTTACAGGAAGTTATGAGGAAACTCACCGCAGAAACAGAAAAACATACGCATCCTGAGTATTAACGGTCATAAATACATACTGTGTGATAAATGTGCTTTGTCTACAGAGTTATTCTTAATTAATGGTAACAGAATTTTTAATTACAAGTCATTTCCAGGATTTAATTAGTGATGAGTTATATTTAATCGTGTAACCCTGTTAATCTCACTCATGACAAAAGTGAGAACGAATACAAGTTTTATTTTATGGTTCTAAAATTGTTATTAAATGAAGTGTCAATGGAAAATATAAACACTTGGAAGAGCTATGCTGCCAGTGTCATCTTGGCTATGAAACAAAAGAGTAAAGGGGTTATATTATGCTTTCATTCATATTTTTAAACCACCTCTAGAACGTTTTACAACCTTCAAAAACAGTATCTGACCTAAAGTACTATACTTTGAGAGAAAGAAACAGGTGAAGAGACCAGCACAGTGCAGGAGAGTGCAGAGTGTTGTCGTCTTCTGAACATAATTTGGATAAATGAATGAGAGCAGACTGGATGTAGAGGGCTTGTTTATTGATGAGTGCTTCCTGGAGTGGGCGGGGGTTATTTGGAGAGGTGGAGGTTCGTGCACCTGAGCGTTTTGAAGGCTCAGAGTGGCAGTGCCAGAGAATAGAGGATTACTTAAACAGGCGTGAATGAAGCAAAAGACAACCCCGGGTATGTTTTTGATGAGGGAACCACATTATAACATGGTAGAAAGCTCAGAAAAGTTGATTTAGCTTGATATAGCCTGTTAAATAATGTTTAGAGGCTAGGGGCATATTGCAAGTGGCAACAATAAAGCACTTGTCGCACAGCATGCCAAAACATTGTGACAGCTGTTCACTACACTACAACTCTTTGTGGAACCTACAACAAACCATGGCAAAACTTTGTAGCCTCTGTCAAGATATGCCAGAACTTGGTGGCACCTACTACAAAGCAGCCACAACTCCTGCCATTTGCCACAAGACAGGCAACATGTCAAACTTAAATTTGAACAAATACAGAAGACAGTATATGATCTATGAGGGATTTTGTGGATGCTTGAGTTGATGTGTGCCATTGGTCATGCACAACCAGTTAATTTCTTTAATCAAATTATCGTGTTCCAACTACAGTACACTTGTCAGCCTCCCTGGGAAAGTCTATTCCAGGGTGCTGGAGAGGAGAATGCGGCCGATCCGGTTTTCGCCCCGGTCGTGGAACAGTGGACCAGCTCTATACCCCTCTATCAGGTGCTTGAGGGTTCTTGGGAGTTCGCCCAACCTGTCCACATGTGCTTTGTGGATTTGGAGAAGGCGTTCGACCGTGTCCCCTGTGGTATCCTGTGGGGGGTGCTCTGGGAGTATGGGGTCCGAGGCCCTCTGCTAAGGGCTGTCCGGTCCCTGTACAAACAGAGCAGGAGTTTGGTTTGAATTGCCAGTTGTAAGTCAGACCTGGCCCCAGTGCATGTTGGACTCCGGCAGGACTGCCCTCTATCACCGGTTCTGTTCATAATTTTTATGGAGAGAATTTCTGGGCTGGGCGCTCCCTTAGAGATAGGGTGAGGAGGTCAGTCACACGGGAGGAGCTCGGAGTAGAGTCGCTGCTCCTCTGCATCGAGAGGAGCCAGCTGAGGTGGCTCGGGCAGCTGTTCCCGATGCCTCCTGGATGCCTTCCTGGGGAGGTGTTCCGTGCATGTCCCACTGGGAGGAGGCCCCAGGGAAGACCTAGGACATGCTGGAGGGACTATGTCTCTCAGCAGGCCTGGGAATGCCTTGGGGTTCCCCCAGTAGAGCTGGAGGAAGTGTCTGTGGAGAGGGAAGTCTGGGCATCTCTGCTTAGACTGCTGCCCCCGCGACCCCGCCCCAGATAAAGCGGAAGAAGATGGATGGATGGAGTATATAAACTTAAGATGTAAATTGTACACTCTTATGCGTATAGTTTTGTCATGGCATGAGCCTGTTCCACCTTTTCATGGAGACAAAGTGACAAAAAACCACCACAAAGTCACAGTTTACTGACTGTGATGTGTTGCAGCAGTCCAACAACATTCCCATCACAAAGTACAAGATCCTTGGAAAAACTTGTGCAACTCTTGATATGAAAGGTGTCGTGACATTGCACAAGCTTATGAAGCCAAAGCCAGTAAGTGTCATAAAAAGCCCAGGGCAATTCAATGAAGTCAGTAACTTTTTTTTTTTTTTTTGAGGGGGGGGGGGGGGGGGCAGACAGAGTACTTTAGCTCTGAAGATAAAATGATAGCATCCGCAGTGCAGTGTGATTCCAAACATTACGAACCACCTTCCACGAAAAACAGCCATTCTCTAATCCCATCTCCATCCATTTTAAGGGTTCTCATAAAGTTGAAGGCAAACAGTGAGCGGTCCAACTGCGCTCCGCCTTGTATTTATCCAGGAAATTTTCAAAGAATCATCATCAATCTTGTGAAGTGGATGCAGCGGCGGAGAACTAAAAGCTGAACGCTATTAGACTCAAAGGAAAAAAATAAAAAAGGGGGTGGCTAACAGAAAAGTAGCGCGCCACAAGAGGAGAACAAATGGTGCACATTTAGACGGAGAGAGAGCCGTGGGTGATTAACCTCTTGTGAATGGAAGCACCAACATTAGGACTGGGCCATTGCCTTGAGACAGGTGTGTGCAGGTGTTCGTTTGTTTTCTCATGGGGAATGAGCCCACTTATATTTAGTTTTCTTCTTGGAAGTTGCACTCAAGAATTTCCTTTCATCAACCAGTAAGTTTAGATAAAGAAAGCCAGGCACAAGGACAAACAGTGAGCTCAGTGGTGTGGCCGTGGCACTATTTACTAAAATTAACTGTAGGGCCATAATCTATAGCATGGAGTATGGACACATCATATCAGTTCATAGCAAACACTATATAGGGTATTTATGGACAGGGGGTCAGGTCTGGTATACGAAGTAGTGTTATCTTAACGGCCCTAACTGCGCTCAGGAAGCGTATGCCACATAGACAACGGCTGTGTATACACTATTAAAGACTGTGCTGAAACTACATTTTACTTAAATTTATACTGAATGTTTTGGACATAAGTGGTCATCAAGACTTCCAGTTGTAACAAAACAAAGATTAGCACTCTTTTATTCCCTGTACTACTGTAAAAGCACTTATAGCCCCGAGCTCCTAAGAAACTGCATTATGTAAGTTGAGGTAAGTGACCTGGAGATACAGTGTGTTTGTATGACACATCTACACATAAATGTTCACATGTTGTTGTTTTTTTTTACAAAACAGCTAGGAATGTTCATGATGCAAATGTTTTTTTTTTATAGAAAGTCATTGTGCTAGCAGAACCAAAACCATGCGAGATTGTTGTTGTTACTCATCTTCGACACATGCTTTAAGCTAAAACCCAACTATAGTGGCAAACATATCGTCGAATAGATATCTTAGATCACCACCCTTTTTTCTATCAAGAATAACATTCTTTCATCTTCTTCCGCTTATTCTTGTTATGGGTTGTGAGTGGCTGCAACTATGGGCCTTAGTAGGGTATCCTCTGGTAGTGACATGGCGCAGAGACCGGACCTTTTCTTTTTTAACGTCTTGGTCTCATCTCAGTCTTGGCTGCAGTCTTGGTCTTGTTCTTGAATCCAGTTTTACTTTGTCTTGTCTCGGTTGTGGCAGTGTCAAATTTTATTTTTACAAACATTATAAGAAATTGCTATTCTTCATCATTTTGGCGTAATTAGTTTTCTACATCAGAAGAACCAGAAAAATGATCCGTTCTCTGTTTGTGGAGTCTGTTGCATTAGATCTTTAAAAATAGTCATTCCTGTATTTGAGTAACTGACTACAACACTACCCTCTGGTCAATGAGCAGTCTTAGGGCTTAGAGAATATGCAGGCATACCATAAAGTAAATATGCTTTGGTCCAGTTTTTAGAAGAGTCAGTGTATACATCTGGTTTCAATACAATGACCATTTACATTTATGACTGGACCAACAAAATGCCCCATATAATGTGTGTAAAAACTAAATATGTATCGAATGTTCTTGTAAAGAAATGGCATGTGTTAATGACACAGGTTAGCATGAACACTTTACGACGACAAAGAACAATTAAGCACTCTTTCCTAAGCCTCCAACACTCTCTGAGCCTCTGAGAGCACAAAAACACAGAGAGAAAAAAAAACAACAAAAAAACTCGCCCACACCCACAAACAGCGTTAATAGTACCATTAGGAACTGTGTGCAGTACTAAAAACATGAAGCGAATACTTCAGGGATTCAGTCAGTAATGGTGGCCGTAAAGAAGAGAGCTGCTATTACAACAGAATTTACTACACATTACTAAACGCTGCGCCATGGGAAGAGAAGGAAGAGGCATGGTACCAGATTTTATTACTGCTAACGGATTATGTGGCTTGGTTGCTTCACATATGAACACTTGTTGAAGCACGAGTGTATGAATCAGTATCACAAATCAAATGTACGGAGGTGTGGGTATGGAGATTAACAGTGCATCCAGGGAAAATATGTTCTAGACATATTTAATTTTTAATTTAATTTAATAGTGCTTTGGTGTACACCATTTCAACAGATTGTGTGGTTAGATTTAGGAAATAGTGCAGTTGGCCATTGTATTATATATTACAAAACTGCTAAGTGAGTGCACTGGAAAATAACATTAGAAGGTTGTCAATAACTCATAAAAAGTCAATGATGAATTTGTACATTTTACATATTGGCAAACATTACTATTCTGCTAAATCAACTTTTTTGAGCTTGTAACCATGTTATAATGTAATTTCCACCTCAAAAACATACCTGGAGTAGTATTTTGTATCATTTACTCTTGTCTGAGTAATCCTCTATACATAGACTGTCTTTGTCTAACGATCTGGAAACACTTGGTCTCACCACTCTACATAGACTCGTAGAACCAGGAAGAGCTCCTGCATGTTTTTAAAGCCCATACACTGTCAGCGCTGAAATTATGCTTAAATTGCCGTCACCAAAAAGCATTTGGCTCATTTATTTATCTGTTAACGTCCTGTTGCTAATAGCTGTGCTAAAGAGCCATTTTATGTCTTGTCCAGTCCCTACTGTGTCCAAAACTATTTCAAAATGCCTGAAAAAAAGCATAAAATAGGACCTTTAAAATCCCACTTTCATAAATATCATCATGTCAAATTTTAATCGGAATAAATTAACTTTAGAATCTAACATTTATCGTTTGACAAATATTGGTCCACTTTCATTGAACTGACCACTCTAAGTAAACATTGCACCACAGATTCACTGTACTGTGTATATTTTCAAGGAGCTAGGGTGGAGGCAGAATAGGGGACACTTGGGGGTAATGTCATGGGACAACTAAATAAGTGGCTAACATGACCACAGATGCTATCCAAGACATGTGCGTACTGTTTATATGAATTGGTTCATTGAAAGATTACAATAATAAATGAATGTGAATCCTATTGAGTATAAGCTTAGATAGGCAGCCACTTTCTAAAAATGGCCGACTAAATAATACTGAGTTAGGTGCGTGTATGGGAGACCCAGGTGTAAATGATTACACTGACGAGCCCTAATGAGGACAGGTGTGGGGCCCTCGTTAGTACCACCTGTGCAGGATGTAGCCTTCTCACTATTTGTATTGCTCTGCTAGAGTCTAATGTAAACACTATTTGACATATCGGCTTTTGCACTTGTAATTGCTGTAATGATGATGAAATATGACCGGTGAAAATGTGTAGGCCCACAAGAGGGCTGAGCTGGGATTGCGCCTGGAGAATAAATTGCATGACATATAATATCTCAACTTAACATTTGGAGAAAGATGTAACTCTGGTATCAGATTTTATTGATCTGCGCATTATTCACTTTTCTGTGTAAATAACATAAAAAATACATGCAGTGCAGTGGGTAGTTGGGTTCCAAAATGAATTCAGCTTCTGCTTTAGAAGGTCGTATCCTAGGTCAGTGGTTCTCAAACTGTGGTACGGGTCCCACTGGGGGTACGTGGACATCTTCTGGTGGTACTCAGGCGTCTCAAGTCCTGATTTAGGTTAATTTAGAGTTTGATCCAGAAGTGTAGACCAGTGTTTCCCAACCAAGGGTAAGGGGACTCCTAGGGGTACGAGAGCACACTGCAGGGGGTATGTGGAGTTTTTTGATGATTTCTAAAACCTTTATATATTGGCTTTCAAAGAGTAAAATGAACCTAAATCAGGACTAACCCAGGACTATACCAGGTCTAAACCAGGACTAAACCAGAACTCAATCAGGAAGAAAAATCAGGTCTAAAACCAGGAATTAATCAGAACTAAACTAGATCTAAACTAAGTCAAAACCAGGTCAAACCAAGACTAAACCAGGACTAAACCATGAATAAAACCAGAACTAAACAAAGACTAAACCAGGACTAAGCTGGGTCTAAACCAGGTCTAAAACCAGAACTCAACCAGTAGCAAACCAGGTCCAAACCAGAACTAAACTTGGTCTAAACCAAGTCTAAACCAGGGCTAAACCAAGACAAAACTAGACTAAACCAGGCCTAAGCCAGGTCCAAACCAAGACTAAATCAGGTTCTGGGGGTACACAAAGCCAAAAATGGTTGGGAACCACAGGTGTAGACCACCACTTAGTCCTGGTTTGGCTCCCATTCAGATGGTACTTTGAAAGGCAAATATTTTCTGAGGTGGTACTTCGTGTGAAAAGAACCACTGTCCTATCTGATTTTGCATTATAACCTTTTTTATTATTTTTTTTACTTAGTACCACCAGAAGTGTAACACAACAAAGAAACTGGGTCGGAGAGAAGTCATGTGTGTGTGTGCGTCTGTGACAATGTCTTACCTCAGCGTCTCGCTTCTGCAAATTGTATGTTTTGTGCAGACTGAGCATTGTTGCGTGGCTTATTGTGGCCTCTTCAAGCAGGAGTTCCAAGAGCATCACCATCTGGTCCGACGACAACTGCTGAGACACAATGGGAACTCTCATAAGTAAATCACCTCGCTATAACCTCGCATTCATGACATCAGCAAGTTCAGACCTCGCAAAACTGGCAAAAGTATCAAGGCCAGCAGAATTATCTTCCATTTAATTGCATGCAGTGGCTTCTATTGCAACACATTTACATGAACTTTATTATCTGGGAGTTTTATTTGCTTTTTGCGCTGCTTGGGAGACTAATAAACACCTTATCAAAATCTGTCAGGTTATTAATGCAGCCTTTTAAACGGGGGAAAGTGCCGCATAATAAAAGCGAGCTGAAAGGGTAATTACATAAATATGGTAAACCAAGTGCATTTTTTTTCCAAGCCATTAATATCACAAAGAAAAGGGCACACAAGCACATATTTAGAGCGAATATTTCAACCAAGAAGTGATTCAAAATCTGAGATGAGCACTTGCTGCCAGTGAAAGAGAAAAGTCAATTCCTAGTGCACGCTCTGATTGTGTTATCCCCAGGTAAACCGAGGAGAAAAAAAAAACAAAAAAAGGCCGGCTATTTTCTTGTGATGACTAGCATCTTTGGGGAGCGTGGAACTGTGAACCGTGAGGATTATTGCGAGGATGAATGTGGGCAGAGATATGAGCGAGCGGGTTCGGCTGGCGTCGGGGGAGAGCCGAGCCCAGCCTTGCCTGAGCTCCCAGTGACATTCTCTTTCTGGTCCCAGTCTGGGATTCAATTAATGGCTGCGGTCCCTCCGGGGAGCCATGTGAAAATAGGTAAGTGTGTGTATGTGTGTGTGTAACCAAAGGAAGCGGAGCATGAGTGAGATGAAGAACAGCGAGAAGAAAGAAGCAGAGATTTTATTTTGGTAAGCATATGGTTGCAGAATATATTGTAAATGTATCATTATCATAATACTCATGCAATATCCAAATAGCAAATAAACACACATATCTCAATAACGTTATAGTCATCTAAGAGTAACCACTGTCCAACAAGAGCCTTTACTCCCTATTTTAGTCTTAGTTTAGTCCTGGTTTTGTTGTTTTTGACACACTGTAAAGCTCTATGCTAATGCTATGTAAATGTTGTCTAAAAAAATACATATAAATAAATAAAATCTATCTCTGTAATGTATCTAAATAAATTATTCAGTTCTGTCTTCCAGGCTTTTTGGTCAAATGTAGCCAATTTATAAACACAGACCATTAAAGACCCATTTTGTCTATATAATAATAATTTGTCATTCAGACATGTTTTGGTAGAAGATCAAATCAGAATTGTTGCTAACAAAACAGAGTCTGGTTTTAGAAAGACATACAGTAGGCTAACAAAGCAGAAATAGTTGTCCTCTTGTAAAAATAATCACACAAAAAACTAATGCTAGCAGATAATAAAGTAGAGCTGATCCTTAAAAAAAGGATAACTTCATTATAGGCCTAAGATTCAAATGTTTTAAAAACTTATATTTTAACTTAAATTTTCGTATTTTAGTTTGTTTAAATAAAGTCAGGGGCTTTCCCACAGGTTTTTTTTGTGAGCCTTGCCTACTCCATTATTCTGCTGTCAACCATGGACACACTTTTTTTTTTTTCCTGGAGCTTCTGGGAATAACAAGCTATAACCAGGAAGTCTTTTAGCATGTTCCTGCAAGAGCTGTGGGAGTAACACCCAGGCTCAAGCTGGCAAACGCTCAAATCAAACATGGCTATTACTGGCACCGCACATACACTTTTACACACAGAGGCCTTCGTTTAACTCTGTGAAAAATCTGATATCCCACTCTGGTTTTCAGGCTCAGTCGACTATGGCTGCTCTCTGACCCCCTCCCTCCATTTTGTGAGTGTTTTCTGAAGTGGTGTCTCCAGCTCTAAGGGGTCTCTATGGAGCCCGCCGTGATCCCACTCTTTGTAAAGTGAGAGGTCCAGATCAGTCTGTACTGCTCCACTGTATCCCACGCTCGTGTTGTGAAGCTTATGTACTGTATGTTGCCATGGAGGTAATCAATACGTCTGCAGCACAGTCTCCAAAACAAATTCCCTGTCAATGATGATCAGCAACTTTGTCATAACTGCACTGAAACACACTTGAGAGGACAGCTGAGTGGAAGAGTGTAGTCATCCCCTCCAGCTAAAACAGGGGTGTCATAGCCTGGGTTACAGAAATGGAAAAATGTGTTTTGAAACGAACATTTTCAAAAACATAATTATTTTACTTGAGGACATTTTGGAGGAAAAAAAACCCTTTTACTTAATTTACTTGCTGGCTTGTGAAACAATGACACAGAGACAAAGATCACAGATAGAGCTGTCTTACAACCAAAGACGAGCTGTGACAGATCTCAACAGTGTCAGATATTTTTAATTTTTGATTTTGAGCGTGTCATCCTCTCGCTGCATCCCTGTCAAGTGAATAGAAAAACACCAGTGCATCCTCGTAGTAACAACAACAGTGCCCAGTCACAAACTTGAGCACATTTCCTCTTTTCCCTTTTGATGTATTTACTTTTCCATGCACATCCATGACATAGACACCGCTGTAGCGAGCGGCACTAGCCTCCGACTCATCAGTGCTATGATGACGAAAACACAGTGTCCAGAACTTTAAAAAAGAGAGAGAAAAACTTAATTGGTTGCTCTTGGTGTTCAAACAAACAAAGACAATGGAGGGTGCTCTTGGGAACGTGGGACAGGTACTGCAAAACAAAACTGGAGACCCAGGCACTCCAAAAATGAAATTACCGCACGGGGAAGTATACTTTAAAAGGCCTTTATTTTAATGGCCAAATCACTAAAAAGCCAACATGTTTCAACCTGGACACCTAGGTCAGTGGTTCTCAAACTGTGGTGCGGGTCCCACTGGGGGTACTGTGTCCAGAGCCTGAAATTTGTCAGACTGACTTGATGATTCAGCTATATACCCGGCTTTAATGAGTAAAAGTATACTGTATATTTTTCTACACTGGTGACTGGTCACAACCAGAAAGTAGTAGCAGAAGCAGTACCATTTATTTTTGAGTTGAATACTTTTCTACACGAGTAATATAGTTTTGAAGTAACTACTTTTAATTTGGTACATATTTGAGTACTCCCACCACCGACTCTAAGTGTTTTCAACAGCTGAGTGCAGAATTTTATTTTGCTACCCCTAAGTTTTCCTTTCTGGCAGACTTTTTAGGCTCTTTCTGGCTCTATTGCCCCATGCAGACAGGCCATATTGTCGAGTGAAATGGCTACAATAACACATGCACCACTCAGCGTCCAACCTTCCTCCAACCTTGTTCCAGCCCTCTTTTTTTCCTTTTTGTGCATTCTTCCCATGCATTTTCCAGATAAACGCAGAATAATTGCTGCTCCTGTAAACAGCATGAAACACGATTAGTAAAATCTAATACAACGCTTATGATGCACAGTGTCTTTCAGCAAGGTTTGGCTCGCTGCGTGTTTGCATGAGTGGGCGGGAGAAAGGGAAAGAGAAGAGCAATTATAGGGGAAAAGGTGAACTCCATGGCTGAGTAGTCCCTTATTAATGGGCAGAGGCACACAAACGCTCACAAACAGCCAGTCCCGGTCCCAGTACGCACACACATTCACAGGTCACCACCGGGTCACGGCCCGCTCTTACAACAACCTTTAATAGTACAGTGGTGAAAGCACTTTACCACTGAAACTGATCCTGGTTGTGTACAAGATCCAAGCATAGATGGACAAAAAGCCACATGCAGGCATTGAAATAGCCCAATTATAATCAGATTTTTTTTTTGTTTGGGAGTTTTATTGTTGCTGTAGCGATATTTTGTCCTCTGCGTTTAACCCATGCTTTCAATGCCGCCGGGGCAACCTGTCAGGATCAGCAGTGGGCAGTCAGTCTACAGTACTGTGGGTTCAGAGGTGTTCATGTGCTTTTAGGAGGAGGTGCTGCTGAAAATAGATATGGAACAGCATAAAGCCATTAATAGAGCTGTTCTTGGTTTCCTCAGTTAATAATTGATTGAAAGAAAGGCTAACAATTAATCATTGTCCTGTACAGCAGTGGTTCCCAACCTTTTTGGTCCAGCTTTAGTCCTGGTTTAGACTGGGTTTACACCTGGTTTAGACCCGGTTTGTTCCTAGTTTTGTCCTGGTTTATTCCTGGTTTAGTTCTAGTTTTAGACCTGGTTTAGTCCTGGTTTGGACCTGGCTTAAACCTTGTTTAGTCCTAGTTTAGACTGGGTTTAGATCCGGTTTAGTCCTGGTTTAGTCCTTCTTTAGTGTTGCATTCCCTTGATTCAGGTAATGTGCTCGTGTACCCCTAGGGGTCCCTGCACCCCTGGTTGGAAAACACTGCTTCAGTTCCATTGGAGAGTACTAACTAACTAACTAACCATAAAATTAAGCAAATGTTTCCCAAAACATACAAGCCTATAACTTGTCTTTAGTTTAAAAAAGCCACTTTTTTTATTATGGTCCATGACTTTGAAATTAATAAAGAGGTGTTTTTTTAATAAACTTAATGATAGGTGATGTCACTCCAGTAGTTAATAGTTAATTGATAATTAACTATTAAGACTACCAATTAATTGATTAAAGGAAATGAATTGAATGTGCATCCCTAATCAGTAAACAAATGTGAGATATAGGGGCATTGCATCTCAATAGATAGAGCATTTACCCCTGAACTAAAAGAATTCCAGTTTGAGTCCAGGTCTGGACACTGCATCTTTACCACTGAGAGGGCCAGTGCCTTGGTGGAGGTCTGTGAAATCCAGGCTTAAAACTTTGACCTCAGTCCGATTATAGACTGCATAAAAACATGTTTTTAAAGCTTTGTGTAGCTAAATGTTCCTCATCCACACATTGTATATAAAACAATGCAGCCGCAGCCATACCCTCCGTGGGGCACTATAGCCACTTTCCCCAGCTATATATTGAGCCGAGCTTTGGGAAGACTACTGGAAAATTTGCAGCTAAAAACAGCCCCTTCACAAACTGACCTCTAAACCCTGACAGAACAATGACACAAAGATAGGCTCGCTGACTGACAGCTCAATGAGGCAGGCAGCGTAAACACAGGAAGTGATGTCCTCTACACACTACAAATGAATCAAGTATATATAGATAGTCTGGGCTGTTTGTGTAGTAGTGTTTATGTTATATCATGTTGAACTAAATCTGTGGGTTGAGGTCACTAGAGGGAATGGCCACTTCACATAAATCATCCTATTTAAAGCAACATGGTGTACTTTTTAAAGGATTTGTCTTGAGTAAATGACTGTCTGCAACTGCACCGCCACAGAATCTGACGAGACATTTCTCTTTTAATGCTTTGGATAATTATCAATGTTGAAAACTGTGTTGATGTAATGACTTGTGTCTGATGAGATGGTAATCACTGAGTCAATCACAGAGTCGTCTATAAAAGATGAGTTATCCTTGTTTACGTTGGTGAAACATCAAAACCATCTGAGGCTACATATTTCAGTAATTGGAGACTAAATATTTTCTGATAAGAAGTTACAGACTGGTACTTTCTGGTGTTACTTCTACAGGGTTGAATGTGTGTGGAAAGCTAAACTGCAAAAGCTATTTTTTATTTGTGAAGTGAGTCCCATTGACTGCTTTGTTTCTCTGACAGGTTCTATGTAACACAGACAGTATCAGTTTTTTATTGCTATGACACAACTTTATCGATACACATTAGCTTGTATCAAATTGTTTTCTAGGCAGTGTATATCAATTTAAATGAAAAGAAAATCTATAATATTGTAAATATTGATATTAGACATTTAAAAATAAAAGCAGATGTGCCTTTTTGTATGTCATTTTTGTGTTTTTAATGAAATAAAATGTTATATTCAACTTTTCTTTGCTTTCTGTCTGCTGGACATAATCCGCCCCAGCCGTGATGCTACAATTGTGATTTTTGGCAAAAAGTTGCTGTATCAATTATATCGTCATGAAGGTGTTGAATCATATTGAATCGTATCATTCTAATATCGTTCTTGAATCGGATCGAAACAGTTCTAACTGATATGTATTGTACTGTAGCAAAAAATACGCTACACTCCTACTGTCCAGCTGTATTCAGAGGTAGTCCTAAATCTGCATTTCCAGTAGGTGGAACAAATTGATGGGACAAGGCACCAAATGTCGACAATGGATCAACTAATTCTTTGTAGAGAATAGTAAATTTATACATTATACATTATAGCAAATGACAATATATATTTAGTTTTACTACAAAAAATACCTTAACTCTAGGAACTATGCTTGTTATTTATTTATAATAAGTAGAAGCCTCAATGTAACCGTAATCTTGAACCACTATTTTTCGATCACTAACTTTTTAAATGAGATCACTCAAAATCTAGCACGCTGCAGAATCTTTCTTAAACACAATCTGGCTCATGAGGGATAAAATGCAGGGCAGATTGCGACTTCAAGATGTTTGAAGCAGTTGTGTAATGGCTCCTAACAGTATCATCTGTGCTGCTCTGCCATAAGCACAGTGTAGTAAGTGTGTTTTATGTGTGTCAGTTCAAGTGTGCGTGCGTGTGTGTGTGTGTGGGGGCGTAACGTTAGTCATGCTACTGATGCTGCGGGACCCGTTTGTACAAAGCAGCAGATAAACAGAAGAATGTGTCGACTCACATACTGCACAACACAAATATGATACGGACTGATGATAGCTCAACAATGAGGCAAGACTCTGCCTCTCGATTGACTCCACTCAAAACAAACGCGTAAACGTCGCTCTTTCACTTTGTCACTTTACTACAGTCCATCACTTGTTCACCATATCCATGGCAACAGCATTTAGTACCAGTCTGCGTTTTGTACAGTACATAAAGAGCCTGTGTGTCGCCTTCACGAGTAATTTTTGAAGACCCACAAACAATGCAAGGATTCTTTGGAAATCTTTAGATAACCACAAACTTTTTAGCAGACAGTGGAAAGGCAGTTTGGACCATTTTCAAGCAGTGTTGTAGACTGCAAAAATAATTACATAATTAATATAAAGTGGCCGTTTAAGTGGTTCCTGTTTCAATTCAGACAAATTACAGGGCTATGATTGTGTGACAGCCAGCTTTTAGAAAAAACTTTTACATATACTGCCTGAGATTTAAAAAAAAAATCAGTATTTCAGTGAAAACTAATTCTGAGAATGTCAGACTTCTGAGGGGGTGAAAAAATAGCATTTTTAATAGATTTAAGTCAAAATTCTATGAAAAACTGCACAGGAAAAGTAAAAAATGTAAAGCTAAAAGTTACATTATAGTCAGAATTGTGAGATTTTTTTATATTGCATCTGAAGAAGAATGCTTCATATTCCAGTTGTGATGCCTTTCAATGTTTTGTCTTGTACCATTTCAAACTCTGTGCCTTTTTAAAAAAAATGTGTGTTATAGTTGTGTGAATGACAGGCAGCTTTTTGAGAAATGTCATAAAACTGAAAAAGGCACCAAAAAGTCAGAAATTCAAAACAAAAGGTTCTTAGATTACAGTCAGAATTTTGAAAACAAGTCAGAACTGTCAAATTAAAATAATAATTCAGGAAAAAATGTAAATTCTGAGAACAAGAAATCAGAATTCCTTAAATAAAAATCAAATTTGGATCATTAGACTTCGTCAAAATGATTAGAATTAAAAAAAAAAATAGGAAATGTCATAGAACAATGTCAATTTTTTTTAATCTTAATTAACTTATCAGCCTTTTTACTATAGTTGGTTAAGGTACAGCAACTGAAGAAAAATGCTTCATATTCCAGTTGTGACGACCCTGTGTTTTATCTTGCACCAATTGAAAGTCAAGCCCAAAAAAGTATCCTCACTGTCTTTTTTAAATGTGCATATAGCTGAAAAATTGTTGAAAAACTCTATACATTTTCACAGAAAGAGACTATGGGGGGGGGGGCAAAGGGATCATGTCAAAAGTGACAGATTGGACACATGGACCATAAAGTCTATATAACCACTCTAAAGAACAAATGAAAACCTCTTTGTTTGCTCTTGGTTGCTTTAGGGGTCCTGAGGTGTTTCTAATGCTTTCTTTACCCCCTTCCTTCCTTCCCTCGCTGCTCTCCTCCGTCCTCTGTGGATGCTCGCTGCTTGTTCAGTCACACTGCATTATAAAGGCTGGAAACATTGAATAACTGTGACATTATAAAACCAAACTGTGATTTCAGAGCGGCCATTCGATCGTGCATTTGTGTGTGCATGTGCCATTTAGCCGCTCGGCAGCCCCTTTATTTGTGTCTGACCACAGGCTCGTAAAAATCAGCTCCTGGCACCAGCAGCTAAAGCCCTCAGGTACTAAGGTTTCACGCGCTCTTTTCCCTGAAATCCCTCCCCATTCTGCTGGACTCTCCGTGTTGTCTCCCTCTCCCCCGTCTCCATACCAACTACCCTTTCAATCTCTCTTTTACCGGATCCGATCGTGCGTCAGGCCGCTCCAATTAAACCGTTCCTTTATCTGGTCCTGTCCTGTCCATCTTTATTCGGTCCTTGATTTAAGAGGCTAAACATTTATCTGCTCTAAACTGCGGCGACAGGCTTTGGGTTTGGAGTCAACAAAACGCGCCGAGCAGCTGTTAAGGCTCTCCTAGCAGCTATGACAGCGCAAATGGCAGCGCAAATAGTTACACTTTTAATTAGGCTGTAACTGCTGCAGCTGCACGCGGTTCAAGTGTGATACCAAACAGGGCAGATGGCGCGGGATAAAAGGAGAGAATGGGAAAACCAAATGACACTATGGGCACAAACTGTTTGGGAACCCTGAAGGGATTACAGGCGCTTGAGATGGCTGTGAAGTTATTCAAATCAGCGACAGGACTGGCTCAAAAATCAGTGTGCCATTTTGTCAGGAAATATCACACCAATATACAGGAAAGATGTCCTACAAGACTCTTCAATCTTATATGCTGTAAACAAAAACAAAAAAATCTCAAGGCAACAAGATCCATCAAGGTTTTTGAGTTTTTATTCACCTAATTTAACGTTTGTATGTCTAAAAACTTTCATTATTTTTTATTTATTTATCTTACAGCCAACTTACTATCCATTGTTCAAAAAAAGTTGTTTTATTTAATTTAATATACATCAAGTTTATATTATTATCAATTATAATCCTTTTTGAGATGAGTTAAAAAAAATAATGATAGTAAGTACAACTTTAAATTAAATGTTTTTAGACATATGAATATTTAATTGAACAAAAAGATACATATATTTGTTGAAAACTTGAGAAAAACTCAAAAACCTTGAGGGATCCCTTGAGTTTTTGCAATTTTTTTTTGAAGGGGAGTAATAATAATCATCATCATCATCATCATCATATTAATAATAATGCATTAGTCTTATATAGTGCTTTTCTAGGCACTCAAAGTCGCTTTACAATTGGTGCATTATTCATTCTCTCCTCAGTCTCACTCAGTTGTGGTGAGCTACTTCTGTAGCCACAGCTGTCCTGGGGCAGACTGACAGAAGCGTGCCTGCCAATCTGTGCCTCTATGGCCCCTCCGACCCCAACCAAACACAGTCACACTGACACATTCACACAGGCAAGGTGGGTGGAGCGTCTTGCCCAAGGGCACAATGGATCGAACAGCCAACCTTCAGGTTAGTGGGCGGATGTCTCTGACTGAGCTACTTAGTGCATAAATAAAGACACACTCTAGTACATCTAACTTTTTTTTTTTACCATTTTGCATAATTATCAAAATTACCAAAACTTACTATACAGGTATGTGTGTGTATTTGTATTAGGAGTGGTATAAGCACATTTAAAAACATACTGACTACTGAATATGTCATTCAAGGCAACAAAAGCAGAGGTATTTTCCATTCATTCAGCCCTACAAGTTAAAAATAACAAAACTGTTCCAAAAAATGTCCCAAAATGATCACATGTATGTTGGCTGCCCTGTTGTTTATCAGTAGCAGATACAGCAAAAGTGCTAAAATGCTATATCCTTAACATATTTTTAATAGCTACATGTTTTACCTTTAAATTTGTAGTGGTTTTAATGTTCTCCCTGATGAGGAAGCACAGATGCTAGTTTGGGTGATCCATGTTGTGTTATTTGGTGTTCCGTATAAAGTAAGCACTGAGTAGCATAAAATAGAGCTTGCAACCCTGTGATGTAACCTAAATGCACCACTGACTAATGTACTCTACCCACTCACTGACACAGGGTATCTCCAGGTTTTGTCTTGTGAAATTTAAGATCTTTTTAAGACTTTTTGATGCCACTTAAAATGAATGAAATGAATGAAATTTAATCTCAGCATCCTATAGAACATTAATCTGTATGATTTTGCACAAAAAATGATCCGTACTACTCTCTGAAACTCAAGGGTTTTATTTTAAAAGTCTAATGCAAATGAAAGAACTCCAGTGCTGCATTAAAAAATGAATGATGCATCACAACATTTGTTGAATAAATATATTTTCTTAATGTAGCAACACTACTTTTAGTAATATTACCATAATGTTCTGACATATTGTAAGACCTAGCTGAACAAAATTTAATACCTACTCATAATAATGAATAATAGTTTAAAGGCGTTGATTTTAACATAATAAAATGTTATACTTTTGTAATGCTTTTAAGACTTTGGGCACACTCTGTAAAAGCACAAACATGTAGTCAGTTGGCATGAGCTGAACTCTAACTTTAACATTTTTGTAGCTAACTCTTTGGTCTGTTGAGAATGCACTGCGGTCCAGTTTAGTTGCCAAAAAATGCATTCAGCTGATCTTGTTTACAAACACTATAAATATCACATCAGGTGTACACATTTGTAAGATGTGTGTCATACTGCTCGCCGCATCCAGGCTTTTGAGTTGGGAGATGGTGGTAAACAATTCACCAGCTAAAGGTTAAGGCTATAAATATAAAAGCCACAAATATCATAAGCTGCTACAGATGCTGCGATTTTACCACTCGCCACTGCCCTCAACACTTAACACAATATCTATAAAGGGGTTCTAAAAATGCCCGCCGGCCGTCATGGATCTTTCTAAACCAATTTTGGCTAATGGATTTTGGGTCACACCGAAGGGACTCTGAAAGGTTATCTGTGAGTCGCCGTTAGCCGATATCGTCTCTCCTCCTCAAACCAGCGTTACTTCTACCTTCTGCAGGCAGCGCGGCGATGACCTCATAGATATAGCCTGGTCTCAGACTGATGACCTCGACGATGACCTACCAAAAAGCGACGTCGATAATCAGATCAATAACGGCCGCGCTCTCTTTTCACACACTTTAATCAAAGGGAAATATCTGAAGCTGAGCGGCTGTATATTTGCTTTGGAGCCTTTGTAATCAGTGCTAGTGTGGCCGCGATGAGCCTAATCAGGAATCGCAGAGAGAAGAAGAAGAAGAAGATGGCAACAGTGAGAGAAAGAGAGAGTGAGGAAGATAAAAGTGACAGAGAAGGGACAGCTTTTTGAAGTTTGACCTTGCAATCACCGTTGAATCACCACCACCAGTCTCATCAGCGTGTGGTCTGACAGAGGAGAAGTGTCCGGGAGCATCAACGCACTCACAATATCAACATAATGAGCAACAAGTATTCATAAAAACACCGGGACAATCAACACAATATGACAGTACGCAGAGGAGGACTGGGACTGCTCGATGGGGAAAGAAACTGGTGGGTTGGAAATACAGAGCTAACTAAATACTGTCATAAATCTTTCTTTTTGGGCCGACTTGCAAGATGATTACTACTCACAATGTGTGTGTGACAGGAGAAGATAAACTGCTATACAAAACAAAAAGGAGTGTTGTGCGTTTATTGAAATATGGTGTCATGTAAAAGAATGATAGGGCTGGGAAATGTGGCTTAAAATCAAAAGAAAAGTGCAAATGGACAAGCTGCCTCGTTTAATAAAGTGGTAGAAAATGCACATTAAAAAGATATTCATGCACTGGTCAGGTACTATCAGAGGTTTTTGTAAAAATGAGTGAAATGTGATAGTTGCAAATTGGTTAGCGCTTGAGGATTGATGGGTCTAAAGCAGCGGTTCTCAAACTGTGGTGCAGGTACCATTGTTGGTAATCTTCTGATGGTGCTCAGGAGTCTTTTGCAGTTAAAAACCTGTTAGAGACACTTTTATTCCCTTTTTAGTCCTGCACTGGCTGGTTCATGACTTTTATGTTTAGTTTATGCCAGTTGTGCTTAGTCCTGGTTTAGATTTGGCTTAGACCTTGTTTAGCGCTAAAATGGTCTTGCTAATTCTGGTTCTGTCTCTGTTTAATTACTTAATGACTTAATTTTAATCCATTAAAGAAGGTAAATATTTTCTGAGGTGGTAGTTGGTGAGAAATGTTTGAGAACCACTGGTCTAAACTCTAAAGACATGTGAGTATAGAAGAATTGGTCATAAGGAAAACATGTAAAGCACCAATGTAAATGAATTTATGGTACATTTTAATATACAGTATATGTCAAATAAATTAGAAACTCAGAATGTGTTTTTTTTAAAGGTCCAACTGTGAAATAGTAGAGAGTAGAGTTGGCTTTGTGCTTAAATAATTAAATAGCGACCAAAATTCAAGTTCACTCATGACCTGATCTGACCTTTAGTGAACTTTTAGTCCCTACACTGATGTCTGTATGAGTTCATCGAGACGTGTGCTTGATCAGCTGCCAGTTTTTAAGACGGTAGTCCCTAGAAGCTGCTCGTTTTTTCATCCCGCTCTTCCTCCTGTGGCCTTAAGAGTTTACAGGTCTCGGCCAATCAGAGAGCAGCGTGCGGTCACAGCGGGGTCCTGAGTCAGGGGTCGAGCTGAGAAAACACACACACACACACACACAGTGGGCCCTGAGGAAAGGTGACTACAACCATCAGCCTTTCTCTGATTGTTGTCTTGTAAAATCCGATGTTTCCTTCAGTTTTTGGCTGTGTTCATAAAAGCAATTAACATGGCTCTGACTCATTCACACGTACGCACACCTCCAGAACAGGCAGCTTTAATTAATCTCTGGCACTCTCTGCTTTTGACACAAGCCACAGATCCAAAACGTCTCCAGTGGATGCCTCCCTCGCCGCATGCTGTTCGTTCTCCCACAATTCATTGCACAAAAACTCCAAACTCATTTTTTTTTTACTGGTAAAGTGGCTTTGTCTTTGTCAAACTTTGGTTAATTTGATGATAGTACAGTTTTCCATTTTGCCTAAGCCTATTTTAAATGAGTTTTGGTTCAGAGAAGACGGCGATGTATCTGGATTTTGTTCATATATGGCTTTTTCTACGCATGATAAAGCTTTAGCTCGTGTTTGTGCAGACCGCTTTGTAACTTGAGGCCCTGAGCTGATACAATCAATACTAAAAATACACACTTTGGCTTTTTAATACTCTCATTTGATACCCTGAAATATTACTGAATGATCTAATCAGTAATCAGACAGGCGATTTTTCAGTTTTCTCTATTCACACTGTGATGGCGGCTTGTTTTCCACCTGCTTTAGCTTCGGCTGGTGAGATGTGAACCCCAGCGTTTGTGGCCTGGCTCCACCCTTTTGCTTATGAAATAGAGAAGTCTTTGAAAAAGCGCTGGAACAAAGGATCTGCTGTTAGTGTGAGAAGACAAATATGTAGCATTCATTCTGCAATGACACATGCAAACAGATGGAAGGAAAACAAAGAGCCACCAGAAGAAAGAGTTCAAAAGGGGAAGCAAGGATACGAGGAAATTTAAGTCATAAATGATAAAATATAGAAGTTGATGTGTGTCTTTACCTGCTGTATGCTGCGATAAAGTGACAATAAAAAGTATGTGCAGTCATATCAGTTTCAGTTCATGTTGACAAAGGAGCACAACTAATCCCACACAGCTGCTTCTGAGTAGAAACATGTACAGACACAAGGCCAATGTCATACAGTGGAGTTATAGGCATTTTATTCACCGTTTTTCATATCAGTCAGGATTAGTTTCGCATTTAAGAAAATCAAGAAAACACTGCACACTTCTTGGCTTCTCGTGTCAAGTGCCTTATTCAGTGATTACTTTTTGACTCTTCAAATCATTGTACAACTTAACCATTTTAAGTTTTCTACTTCAATCATCCCAGTGAGTGAGTGATCAGTAATGACCATAATGATAATAAATGGGAGGGACTAAAAAAAAAATCTGCTGAAAAACAAAGCCATGGCAACTTACTTAGCAAATGTTTTTGTCATCCCTGAAATTACAGTAATATAGGCATGAAGGTTTAATTTTGCCAAAAGATGATGTTATTGCTGCGTTTCTATTAGCAGGTGCACTACAGTAGACTAGAGGTAACTTATTTGGTCATAACTTTGTTATAATAGACATTACTGTAGTAAAAATACAGTTTATTTAAAGTATTTCTTTCTACGTAAAAATATTTTCTACATAAAAGTAGAAAAGGAAAATGGCTTACTTGAGAAATGTATCCTTTATTGAAAAGACCTTAAAAATACTGGACAACAACTACAACTGCTATTGCTATTACTAGTACTACAACTGTTACTGCTAGTATTACAGTTAGACCAGAACTAACTCATTTAAACATAACATTGTTGTAATAGACAATATTATTAGAAGGTTAAAACGTTTTTTTTCTCAGGTGAAGATACTGGTCATTAACATATTTCTTTGTACGTAAAAGTACTCAACAAATATATTACATGAGAAATGTTGCCTTTATTGAAAAGACTTTGAAAGTATTGGACAGTCATAATTACTACTGCTATTGCTTTACTAGTACTACAACTGTTACTGCTACTACTACTGTTACTGCTAGTAGTGGTATTACTGCAACTGTTACTCCTACTACAACTGTAATGCTACTATTACTGGTATTAGTAGTAGTACTGGTATTAGTACAACTGTTACTCCTACTACTACTACTGTTAATGCTACTATTACTGGTACTATTACCATTACTACAGCTACAAAAGTCAAATTTTTGTCTTGTACACTCTGGTGTTGATCATGATTTTTCCACCTTTCTCCTTTATTGACAGTGTTTGGATATCAATGCCGATATTCTTCTTTCTTTGCTGCCATTTTTCATCTACTGTTGTCCAACCGCGAGAACTGGGTGTGGCTGTTTCTTTGAGCCACACAGGACTGATATAAACATATGGCACTTCAGTAAAAATACGTGATTAGGGAATTGCTTCAATGTTCTGATTTTTTTCTCTTGCTAAAATAGTCAAACCATCAAAGCCCACTTAGCTGCACCCTCCTCCAGAGCTCAGCTTCTCACTGGACGCCTTTCATCTACACTTCAACCGTTCAATCACAAATGTATGCATACAATAATCTTTTGTTACATTTAACGACAGCGTGTCCTGCCAGGAACATCATCAATCTGTGATCTCAGCTCAGAAAAAAACATCATCCCACTGGAATCTAGTTGGTTACATTGGACACACGCACAAGGTGCACGAGGAGGTCTGAAATGTGACTACGGCTCAAAAAAATAGCCGGGATTTCATTTCCTCCTGTCATTTGTTCAGGCCTGTTCCCGTGGGGTCCGCCTTAAACACAAGCACATGGAAAAACAGCCCTCCACTCTGGGGCCACACTGAGGCTTCCTTTTGAGAGCACATAGGACAAATATTATCAATGGAGCCCCTGCGTTTGATTAGAATAATTACTGAGGTGGAGAGGACACACAGTAAGTAGCCAGTGAGGAAATGAGGGAGCAGAGACAGTGATGAGCCAGTGTGTGCTTTCAAAGAGCGGAACAAAGACAGCAAAGTGTAATATAAAATATACACCAGACACTGGCAGTGAAGTGATCTAATGAAATGATCTCACTGACTATGGTTAACATTTTGATAAGAGAAGGAGCTGAAGCATCCTAAACACTTCTGCAAGTAACGATGTGTGACACAAATTGGGCATAACCACCATTTGATGGCTGTGAGACTTGGCTGTGGTCTCAAACTACGGCCCAGGGTCCAAATGCAGCTCGCTGACCTTTTTTTTTACTTTATTAGCCCAAATTGTCACAGGTAGCATGGGTAAAAAGCTTCATATTTGTATGAGATGAACTGAAATTAAATTAGATCAGCAGAAAGTATGACTGCAGCTTAGAGGCTAAAAATGTACAGTGTTTTTATAAAAAATTAAAAGACAAAGTTTTGTTTCATGAAAATAAATGATAAGTGTGTTTGTGTCAGATCAGAGGTTATGACAGGCGCTACATACAGGCATACAAAATACACATGTTACTAAAAGATTTTTATATTTTAATTTAAAATGTGAGTTGTGGGCACCAACATTTTGTAAATATTAAAGGCAAACTAAATGGATTTTCTTTGGGTTGAAATTGTAAGCTCTAGGCTCCGCCTAAGGCCCAAAGTCACTGGGTCAGGAATAAATGGAAAAAGGTGAATGAAAGAACAAATGTTACAAAGCTCGAGTAGCTCTCTGCCATATTCAAAAAAGTAAAAGTAGCTCTTAGAGGAAAAAGGTTGGAGACCCCTGCCTTACAATAACAGGGCATTTTAATATGTTTGAGAAATCACACTCTTAAATTGGAAATCAGTGTTACCACAGTAATATGCCTTAACCTTCAGGCCCTCCATTAAAAAAAAAATCACGTTCTTGTTCTTAGAGCCCTTTTAGGTCACTGGGTCACATTTAAAAATATGAAACATGAAGAAAAAACTTTTTGTTTTTTAATCACTCTCTCCTCATCATACATAACAAAAGTGAATTCATTTATATTTTTAACCCTCTAAAAGCCAGTTTGTTCACATAATTCCAACATATTTGTAAATAAAATATGCATTATTTACTGTTTAAAGATGCAACATACTTTTTTGTTTGCGCAGGAATTACTGGCCCCAGATAGGTCACTGATTAGTCCTAAAACTGATTTTGATACATTTTTACTTTTTGTGCCCTTACCAAAAAAGGCTGAAACTCAGGTTCTTCCTCTTAAAGCCCTAAGAGGCATGGCTACAGTCAATGTTATCCAATAGGAATTATAAGTGAATTATTTCCCACAATGCAATGAGAAAATAGTGGATCTGGTGTTGATATTGTTGTTTGTGTTTTTTTAGCCTCTGACTAAGTGATTATAATGTAAGTCAATGGGACCAAACAGGGCTTTAGGAGGAAGAATGTGAGTTTTTGGCCCAGACAGTAGACATTTTTTTCAGTTGTGACACTGAAATTCTAAATCAATTTATTAATGAACATCTTTGTCAAATATCATCACCCTAGCGTAAGAAATACCAAAATGAGAGCAAAAAAGTAAATTTGAAAAGGCCTAAAAGGGAGCCAGGAGGGCTGAGGGTTAAATCATTATAAAGGATGAACTATATTGATACACAACACACATAATATTTTAACCTGCTGTGCCTATTCAAGGGTTATTTCCAAATCTCAGTTACCCCTCTCATCTCTCTGCAGAAAACAACAGACTTATATTTTACACAGAACAATGTATAAAATGTGCGTCCAACACAACAAGGCGTTTCCAAAGCGTTTACAGACGAAACCAAACAGCGTCGCACAAATCCACGTAGGCCGTTCTTACATTCTTGCTTTATGAGTGGGTTAGGATTGTAAATGTCAGCACGCAACACAACACACACCACACACACACAGGCGGCAAGGGTTTTCATCCGTTCACTGCCGGGGTTTAGCCGGTTGACAACAATAACAGCGCTGCTAAGACATCAACACGAACCCGCTCTGACCTCCAATGTGGAGCGATAGCATCGACTGAGGAAGCCAGACTGAAGTGAAAGGAATGAGTGTGGAGCAAAAACACGCCACTGCAGCCGGAGCAGTCACAGGAAAGGTCACAGCGGTGCGACGTCTGCGCTGCTGTGATGCCTTTAAGCAGTGCTTCCCAATCTTTTTTTGTCTCGTGTATCCCCTGGGCTTTTTTTGTCACATCATGAGTACACACCACACTCATACGCCTTGATAATTCTTCATAATTGTAATAAAAAAAGCATCTGTCTTTATTAGTATGAAGACATTTTATACTTACTTTATTGTAAATGCTAAGTCTCCTGCATTTTTTGGTGAAACTCAAGTTCTAAATAAACTACACTGTAAAAAAAAGTTGCAAAAACTCAAGGCAACAGGATCCCTCAAGATTTCTTTATCATTATTGGTTTTAACTCATCTGACAGCCAACTTTCTAGTCATTGTTCAAAAAAGTTGCTGAAATAATAAAATTGTTTTGTTAAATTTAGCATATTTAAGTAAATTTAGTATATATACGTTTTTATATATATATCAATACTAATACTTTTTCTGGAAAATGGAGAGTAAGTTGGATGTAAGAGTTAAAAAAAATAATGATAGTGAGAAAAACTTCAAATTGAAAGTTTTAGACATGAAAAAAATATTAGTTGTTGAAAACTTGGCCCCAAAACACAAAAACCTTGAGGGATCCTGTTACCTTGAGTTTTTGCAATGTTTTTTTTTTTTTGTTTTTTTTTACAGTGTAGGTAATAATCTGCCTGCCTTTAAAATAAATGTAAAATAACATTATAAACTTGTATTATATTAATTTTACTATATATTTTAATGTTCAGAATGATGAAAATAATGAATACATAAAATAAAAAATAATGTTAAAGCTACTACAAAGACACTTCCCTTTGAAACAGGCTATTAAACCTAAAAACATGTAACAAAATAAAATATTCTAATAATATTCTTTGGAAGTTTAACCTCCTTTTTATCACTTGAGCATGTCTTTCCTAGGTTTTAATAGTTCAATATAAAAAGATCACAAATATTTTTCATACTGGAAATATATTGAGTTTAAAAACATGCAGATAAAAGCTGGGGTTAAATCAAGATTAAACACAGACTGAACCAGCACTAAACCAGACAAAAGCGTAGAACTCAGCTGGAGCTAATCTAAGCCTTGACCAAGTCCAAACAGGAACTAAATGTGGCGTTGAACCAGGTCCATTACTTATTTTGGAAGAGCCACAATTTGACAAACGCTCAGCTCAGGAAAAATATAAAATAAAAAATTCAGGCAGTTAGTAAATGTCATTTTCACTGAAGGGGCAAAGTATGAGTTGTGTCAGTGGAGTGTGGTACAGTAACTTTTCAAAGGGCTTGCATTTCCACTACATGTCACAAAAATGCACTAGTTAATACACTGTTAACCATAAAATATTCTTCTTTACCTCTTCTAATGAAATGCCAAACAATTGTTGAGCATGAATTTGCTTTAACTGGATAACTGGGAATCAGAATTTAATCACTGTATATGGTCAAAAGTGATTACTGGTGCATTTAAACAGGAATACAAATAGAAAAGTGTCTGAAAACAAAATTAATTCAACTTTATGGGCAACAGTGTGCTGTAAATATAATCTGAGGTGGACTTTCAAACAGATGTGGTGCCAATAATTCCTAATAATTATTCTAATTGAGAGAATAGTTAATGTGTGTAACGATGCAGGAGCCTAAAGCTGTATGCAGACTGTTTTTAGTTTGGACCTGTCTTTCTCAAAATGCACAGGTACCTATGTTTGTTGTTCATACACTTTTTTACCAAGAATTTTTCCTTTTCTAAAACTTTTGATTAAATTTCCAAGACCTGAAAAATGACTTACACATGTTTAAATAGAACTCAAAATGTCCATCGTACTGCATTAGAAACATCCTTTTGCTGCATTTGTTAGATTTGGAGAGTAGTCCGTTGAAGAAAAAAAATGTATTAGGGCTTCTTCCCTCAGAAATATATTATTTCACTAATTTTATCTGACTTATAGCCTAAACACCGGTGATTAAAAGATAATTATGCTATATTAGATGTAAACTAATCATCTATGTTGCAGTTGTTAAAGCATTACCAAAACCAAAAGAGCCAAAAACTTAATTAGTTCAAATATTCTGACAAAAAAAAGATACTGTTCACTTTTTCCAGGCCAAAATGACAGCGTTTCTACTGAACACTTATATTTACTGTATTGTAGCGGGCACAGGTTTAACTAGGAGTGGCCCGATGTGACTCTGACTGCTTACATTTCCAAAACTTTACAAAAACTTTACACCAAGATATAAAATTCCATGACTTTTCCAGGTTTTCCATGACTGTACGACCCCTGTATGTTCCCCTGTCTATAGAAACTGGGGAACATAGGTAGCGGGGGAACATAGTTTGTATGGATACTGTGATTTGTGATGATGATATTACATACCTGCCTATCTATGGTCACATTTAAACTTTGAATGTTGTTGCTGTGTCTCGTATTTGAACTCTAGTCTGGTTCTGCAATGCTTCTGCAATGGACTAGACCCAGACACACACACACACAAACACAAACACGCATCACAGCCTCAAACACACAACAGGAAGAAAAAGGAGACAGATATTAGCGAATGACAGAGGACGCCACAGAACACAGGGGAGCTGGAGTCTGTAGAAGAGCGCAATGGAAAAACAGATGGTCAGAAACTCGAACTGGCTGTTTACATTACATTAAAACCAGCCTCCCTCCAGGAAGACGGGCTTGTTGTGTGTTTTTTCGGTGATAAAACTTCATTCGGCCACAGCAACACATGATACGGTGGAGAGAGAGAGAGAGAGAGAGAGAGACTGGTTTCGAGACTGTCGCCGAGACTATGGTTTTTGGCAACAGCCCGTAACATGTGTCTGTCTGACTGTCTTAATACAGGATTACATGAGATTTCGGGAAGATTACACCGGCTATTCAGAGTTGTCATTTCCTGGCAGTGTAAAAGAGATGACAACATGTCTTTTTAGGGCATTACAAGCTGCTCTTGCTAGTTTTTGGCCTTTGGGCATGGTTTGAGTAATCAAATACAAAATAAAATCTTGATTTATAATAGCAGTCTTGAGGCAATGGCCATTAGTGAAACATAACCGATGATTACTGGCCAGTGAACTCCTGCACCATCTTCATCGCCAGTTTGCTTGCAATGTCTGCCAATTAGAAAGTATCAGCTTGGCATGAAGAAATGGCAACACAACAAGAACAGAATAGGATATTGTCAGTACAAAAAGAGTACAGTAGAACTAAAAAAGTTGCTTGTAATGTTGGTGCTGAATTGCATGTTCTAATAGTCTAATAGTAGTTCTAATTTCTACTGCCAGCTGTTTTGTGCTTAAAGAGAAACTATGTCTCTGGACAGCCAAAAGACTCTACATATAAATATATATACATTAAAGGGGCATATTATGCTTTTTTTCAGCCTTTGTCAAATCATTTTGGAGACCTTTACATTAGTATTTCACATTGTATAACTTTAAATAACCTTCTGTCCCCTGCTGGCAACGGTCAGGAATAGACAAAGTATAAAATGGCTGTTTAGCATGGCTATTAGCAGCAGAAAAGTCAATTTAGCATAATGGGGAACCTTTAACCAAAATAAATTACCATATATCTAGATGTTTGTATTGTTATTGTACCAATTAGGTTGAGCATAACAAATATCATATACTTAACATTGTGATTAAAGCAATGGTATGGCAGTCTTGCTCAGTTAAATGTGGGAGGAGGTCAGATAAGTTCAAGAAGTTCTGTGTTTGTACCAAATATTGCAAGACATTTAAATTGGCTGCTAATCATAACTTTCAGATTATATTATGCAACTTCCCTTCAATTAAAAAAACTCTATGTGCTTTTTGAATACATTTTACAATACACTACAGTATAAAAAGCTACATAAAAGGCTGAATGCTAAACATTTGGAGGGTACGTTTTCTTCTGGAACATTGTTATTCTCCATATCTGCGTTCCTGGAAATGCTAGACATAAATTTGATTTGGGAGACTGGCTTGTATTTTCGATATGATATCTGAATGAGACAACAGTCAGCCGTTCCATCATCATTTGCTCCAGCCCTTACACATTCCTGCTCATACTTTAGGAGGAAAAAAATACCTGTATTCATAACTGCATCGCGAGCCAAACTCAGTCTCAGAGCCATCCACACTACAAAGAGATCTGGAAGACACTAACTTATTGGTTTCATGTGCTGGGATTTATTTTTTTATCATCTTTGGCGTCTGTGCGGCTAGTAGCACACAGCTGATTTTGCTTCACCGTCTGCTCATACCGAATGTGTGTGTGTGCAGTGTGAGTTTTTTTGACAGGGCTAATTGCGTCAGGGCTGTCTGAGGGCCCCGTCGGCTCCCCAGTCATTACCAGGAGAGACAGATGTTTTAGCACTCAGCGAGTTGCATGCATACACTTCACACACACATACTAGGAAAGGCGAAACATTACGTACTCTCTACCTACGAATGCTACGAGGAGACGCCTAAATCAGTTTTTATGTGAAAAGCATTGATTCATTCCTGGCCGTTAAAAAAGGGCTGCTCCTTTTTACAGTCTCGCTCAGTATTGAACATGACTCCACTAAATATCTGCTGAAAGTCCTACTGCTTTGACCTCCAGAGGATCGGTGAGCCTTTATAGCAATGTATCCAGGTTCCTGCTGCTTTTTGGAGTCTGTTTCAACATCCTTTTCCAGGATTGTGACAATGTACTTGCCATAAAAATACTAAAAGTGTCCAAAAGTGTTCATCCTTTCCCTTCACAGTCATTTCACTAAAGTAAGTTTTCTATCTGTGCAATAATTTAATCCAGAGGGGTAAGGTTAGGAAGAGCACCCTGAGGAAACCCACTCAGACACAGGGAGAACATGCAAACACAACACAGAAAGGCCTGGGACCCTCTGTGGCTGTGAGGTGAGAGTGCTAACCACTGGTAAGGGGCGGGCCATAATGCAATGCTCTGTCTCTGATTGGTTGCAAAAAAAAAAATATTATGGTTAAACAGAAGAGCTGCACAATATATTATATAAAATTCACAATGGTTGCAAAAAATACTTAAAGTCATTTTGAGACTTTAATATTTATTTGGGCAAATACTAGAGTGCCCACCTGTCCCACTTTTGGTTGTATTGCACAGCCATTTAAGCATCTGTCCCTTCCCCATCCCACTTATTAGGATAATGTCCCACTTTTTCATTGGCGCTCAGTGGATCTCATATGTGATTAAAGTTAAGAACAGCAAGGTAAGATCATTGTTTCTTGCTTAAATTAAGAATAAATACCATTTGTGGGCGTCCAACTTGCTGTGTTGGAATGTAGTTGGTGTTGCCGCAGTGTTTCAGGAAAGGCCTGCTGTTGGGCAGTGTTGAAAAAAATGAGACTGGGGGATTTAATTTTAGATTTTAGATTAGATCAGTTCCACCTTTTTTATTCCATGGATGAAAACAGCACATTAAATGATCAAAGCTTTTCCATCCTTGTCCCACCAATCCACACAACTTGTCCCACTTTCTGCACTTTTTGAGGTGGTCACCCTATCAAAATACTCAAAATTACACCAAAAATCACAGTGATGCTAATCCTATCTTGCTAAAAAATCCCAAATAAAAGCTATACAGAACATGACGTTGCATATAAATTTAACTCCATCCTATTTTTTCCAGTTCTCACTGACACTCTGTACGATATTCAGTATGTTCATATTTACATAACAGCCTGAGCTTTATTTAATTGCTATTCTGAACACATCACTGCTATCTTTACTATGAAGTTCTATACAGGACAAGCCTCGTTTTGTATGCATCGTGGCAGCCATATTGTGCAGGGCGTGTTCTCTGTCTGTCCCTGATGTGTTTTCCATGTGTGCTGGAAAGACAAACACAGCTGCACTTTAATGACACTCGAATGCTTCTGGGATTCAGCGCGCATGTGTGTGTGTGTGTGTGTGTGCGGACGATGTGTTTGTGTAAGGGTGTGTATCTTCCTCTTGACCACTTCAGTTAAAAGCCTGTTGGAGCTACTCGGGGGCCATTGTATGACTGGCCCCTGAGTAGACGTTGCTATCATTAGCGGTCGCCTCACCTCGTGTCAGTGTGGGTATAGTGCATTCTTGGGGAGAGGTTGCCGTGAACCTGCCGTGACGGGTCCCAAACTCACCACTGATGTGTTTTCACTGCACACGGGACACAGAGGGAGACATAATGACACCTGTTGCTTTAGGCAGAGACTGGGAGAGCATGGATTTGACATACAACTGGAAAAAAGGACTGCTTCCTCTCATATTTACACTAATGGTCATTTGTGGTACTGCAACAAAAACAAAATGTAAAAAAGTATTGCCTGTAACTGAAAATATTCAGTTGTTTTGTTTACATTCAGAGCTGATGGTTATCAATTGCACACTGTAAAACAAAACTCAATGCAACAGGATTGAGCCCTCAAGATTTTTTAGTTTTGAGGCCAACTCAAAATCTCTAGTTTTCAACAGCTAATTATTTTTTGCACTTAATTTAATGTTTATGTCTAAAAACTTTCAATTTAAAGTTTTACTCACTATCATTATTTTTTTTTACTTATCTTACAGCCAACTTACTATTCATTGTTCAGAAAAAAAACGTTAACACTGTAAAACAGTTTTGGCAAATTTAAGTTTTTAAGTTAAGTTTTTATTGTTATCAATAATAATACTTCTTCTGAACAATGAATAGTAAGTTGGCTGTAAGATGAGTTAAACAAACAATGATAGTGAGTAAAACTTAAAATTAAAAGTTTTTAGACATATGAACGTTAAATTGGACCAAAAATATATTGTTTGTTCAAAACTTGAGCTTTTGAAATGGCCCCAAAAATAAAAAATATTGAGGGATCCTGTTTCCTTGAGGTTTTGCATTATTATTATTATTATTATTATTATTTTTTTTTTTTTTTTTTTACAGTGCAGCAAAACACCCAGAAGACACAAACACACAAAATAACTGGCAGCCATTATCAATTACTGACAATTATGGACAACTGCAGGATGTCAGAAGTTAGCTAAACCATCTGCAAATGCTAAACTATATCAGAATGCATGGTGGCAGAGTGGTTAACAGTCCTCCCTCATAAGAAGAAGATTATTTACAATTTCTGAGTGGAGTCTGCATGTCTTTTCCGTTTTACCGTGGCCTTTTTCTGAGTACTCTGGCTTCTTCCTACTTTCCAAAGATATGCAAACAGTAAATGAGAAGTGTCAGCCCTGTAACGACCTGGCCTTCGTCCAAAGTCCACCCCACATCAGGCCCTGAGTAGTTAGGGATAGGTTAAGTCCCCCACGACTCCAAACAGGAATAAGGTTTAGAAAATTAATACTGTTAGCTGAGCAGCCTTTCTTCTTTCATATAATTTTATTGTTGATTCATTGTAATTGACATAAAGGGCAAAATGACTGAATATGCCACTTTAGTGCGGCCACAAATTAAGCATTAAAATTTCTCATAATATATACGTTTTTCCATAGCTTAGTGTTAAAATAAAAGGCAAGAATAAAAAAGCTCCATTGTCCTATAGCAGACGTGGCCCGAGGCTCCTGGCTTCTATGAGGAAATGTATGACTTAAGGCCCGACATCACTTTCATACAGTGTTTCTGTACCTTTGTCAGTAAATTTATGAATCTCATTTTCTACTCTTTGTCTTGTTTTTCTAATAAGTTCATTGTAAAAAAAAAATCTGCAAAATTTACGGTAAATTACTGGCAGTGTGGCACCGTAAAAAAACAAAGACAATATCAAACTTTACAATGAATTACCTTAATTTTTCCATTACAGTAGCATAAAACAATATTTTTTATGCAGATCAGAAACAGTGAGTCATAGACAAGGAAGAAAAAGTGCTTAGTTTAAAGTAAAAGTCACCAGATTTTTTTTTTAACGGTTAAATTTTTTGCAACAACAGGTGCCAATATTTTACATTACAATAGTTACTTTTTTTTTTTTTTTTTTAGTGTTGGTCAAAAGATTATTGCAGTTGGAGTGTTTATGTTCAAAGATGTTTTAGCGTTTGTTTTGTAAATTATAATTATTTGGCTTATGAAAACAAAAATACTTATAAAGCAATGTGAATTTAATTTATACTGTATGTGCGTTCAGTTCCTGAAAAACATCAGGAGAGACTGTGGCACTTGAACATCTTCAAACATCTTCAAATCTGGCCCTCTTAGGAAAAAGTTTGGATACCTCCACTAATGCTTACTGTTTAAAACACAAGATCTGGGAACCACCTTCCAATAATTTCTGATAACATACTTGTGTGCAATAAAACATTAAATGATTACATAGTACACTTGGTTGATTAGCATGCCAGTGATAGTGATACAGTTAAGTAAGCAGCATTATCAGGTGACTCAGCAAAGTGGCACCTGATAAACGTTTAAAAAGCACAACCACAGCTAGTATGGGTGCCAGTCTTGCGATGGTATCTCCACAGGATTTTTAAGATTAGTCTGAGGGAAGCTGTTAGCTAAGTGAATAGCAGGGGCCACATTAGATAACATGAAGGTAGATCGGTCTGTCACAGTCATATCAATCTTGTTTAATGGGGCAACGATCTGCAGATGGACCTCCGTAAGTGTTCAAATAAAGCAGATGAGAATTAGAACTGCAAAGAAAATATTGACTCAGTATTTGATGACATTTTTGAATGGGAGTCGATAGGAGCCAGTCTTCACGGAGCCAGGTCCTATAACACCCCCCCCATCGAGTTCAATGATCATGACGTCCATTATGTGTCTATAGCACGTATATGAGCGCGAGCGTACAGTGCAGAGACGATGACAAAGATGCGACTGCGGGGAGCACCCTGACGAGATGAGACAGGCCGTGAGCTTCAAATGACCCCGAAAACACATCCGCCGCTGAGTGATAAATGAGACAGATCCACGCTGGCCCTCTCCTGGCGTCTTCTCTTTCTCCGCTCTCTCCCTCATTAACACAACACAAATGGAGCCATCTCCTCCTCGCTCTCCTCCCCTCCCCGCTGCACACATAAATCTTTCCATCGCAAACACTCACGTCGCCGATACATTTTCATTTTCTCATCCTCATCCCTCTGCCTCTTATCTTCAAAATTTTCTGCACTCTCACTACACTGGAACCGCAGATTTAATATATTTGAAATAAAACATAATTGAGCATTAAACAGCTTAACTGTCTTTCATTTCTTAAGTTTTAGAGTGAGATTAAATGTGCATGACGTCTATGGAGAAGTGTAAATGAACTGTCTGTCTGGAAAGTTTATATTGCTTAAGACCTGTTGGGACTCTGTATTAATTTTACTTTAAATAGATAAATGACATTATAAAATATTATTAGAAAGCAGAGATAAAATTAAATCAAGTTAGATTTAATGGTGAGCTGCATCTTATCTTGTCTAGTATTTAGAGGAATGGAGAAGTCTGCACTGAGACAGAACCGAGGATGACAAGACCAGGTCTCTTAAGGACAAATTGGTTTCCATTACAAAAGCCATCTGGGCCATTTTAGCCATCACTGTGGCTTTATATCCATGGTCATAGGTCACAAAAGAACTAGCAATCCTAAAGTAGAAAAAACAATGATTGAAGAGAAATACCTGCTAAATGTGAAGTGCTTAGCTAGATGGCTCGTAAACAAATGTATGAAAATGAGTTAGCCCAAGCTCCTTTTGCAACACTGAAACCCACCTGATTTTCTTACAAATACCATTTCTGTTTTGAATGCAACTCAAATTAACACTGATGCTGCCGGTTGTTGTCTGAAACAGTAGTGTACCCTACCACTCACTCAAGGTGACAGGCTCGTTTTTCGCATTCTACAGGGGAGAAGTTAGCTGAGTTTGTGGCAAAACATTTGGCAGTATACTGTTTATGTTCTTCTGCTGCATATAATTTAAATAATAGAGGTAAATACCATTCATTAAAGCTGATTTTAAAAGTGCACATAAATAGATTTTCAGGTGAATAAATTACATTTTTCATATGTGTGTCTCATTTTCTTAACTCTGTATCTCGTCACACCCCTACTTTACAGTGGTGCACACTGAAAAGCAATAATTTGTTCCTTTACTGACCCCTTGTGACTGGAGTTAGTATCTCGCCATGGTACAGGATTTTAAGAAGTCAGAAAAAGTCTGGTCGACATCACGGTAAATTGTAATTCAGAGTTCTGCAGGATACTAGGTTGCTGCATGCTTCCCACAATAACGTCATTTGGGATTTATCACGTTAAATTTTCATGTCAAAATCGTAGCTAATCCCTTTAACTCCGGCTCTAGTAAAAGCAGCATGACACAGATGACAATGAAGCATGTTAAAACACACAGCTGTGTATATGTTCAGTTAGCTGTCCCACACTGCCCTTGTCTATTTTAGACCACCACCAACTTCACTAATCCTATATAAACAGCTTACTTTACAGAAGATGGTGTGAGACATAGCTGAGTGGCCCAGCTGTTGTTGACTCCGGCTTTAGTCCGCGTCAGCACTTTTATTTTCTCCAGCATCAGAGACCGAGGGAAATGACAAAGCCACTATAAGATGCTTTCATCGATCTGTTGTTGTACGGCTGTTGTGTTTGTTTCTTTAGATGTCCTCTCCTGCTCTCTGTCTCGCGGTCTCCATTGAGCTTATGAGTGGAGCCCTTTTTACTCGACGGGCTCAAAGGAATGCACAAATCAATGTTCTTTTAGTAACTTGTGTGAGCGTGCTCGTCGGCGCTATCGGCCCATCTAGGAATGTCGGCGTCACGCGCATAATGAAGTAAACAAAGTGTGACTCGAATGCTGTCCTTTGCTTTTTTTCACAGCTGTCTCTTCAATGCAATTAGGTCCCCAGTTTGTGTTAGAGAAAGTCTTTCTTTGTGGCTGTCCATCTGTATTCCACCATTTATCACTTTAACAAGCGGCAGGCAACTATAAAAATCCAATACAAGACAACGCTGTTCTTTTATTCGTTACTCAAGGTTATGAGGCTGTTGCAAGTTTGCTGAAAGTTGTAGTCACTGCAGAGGTAGAAAAACTGCTTAAATATTCTATTTCTAGAAGTATCTCAGTAGATTTAGTAATGGTCTTGCACACCTAGCATGTGCACTAATAAACCTAATGAATTAAAGAAGAGAAATGCTGGCAAAAAAAAAAAATAGTATTTCAAAATGTGCATTCGTGATGATGCGACATGCAGTAAGTTCTCGGTAAAGAAGGTTCATCCATTTACAATTGGGAACATTTGGCAAACCATAATTTGAGATTAAAAGAGAGGCTATTCTCACCGTTTAGTGTCAAGAAATCAACTGGTTAAACTGCTCAATCTAGATGTTTAATTAAAATAAATTAAAAGAAAAATAATTAAAATAATACATCAATCTTATATAGGGCTTTTTTGTAGTCACTCAAAGTCGCTTTACAACTGCAGTATTCATTAACTCCTCAATCACACTCGGTGGTAGGTGGTAAGATACTTCCACAGCTGCCCTGGGACAGACTGATGGAAGCAAGGCAAACCATGCACCACCAATCACACAGTCACGCACTGACACACTTACACAGGCAAGGTGGGTGAAGTGTCTTGCCCAAGGACACGACGACGAAGAAGTGGGGATCAAACCGCCAACCTTCAGGTGAGTGGGCGGACGTCTCTACTGATTGAGCTACTGCCGCACCCCCCGTCTAAATCTTTAATAAATAAACAGAGCGAACCCAGTAAAAAGTGGAAGTTGTTCCTGATATCTGCTATACAAGGTTCATACACTTTTTTACCATGACTTTTGCATGACTTTTCCAAAAATTTTGACTAAATTCAAGACCTGAATGACTGAAATTACTTATAAATAGTATTCAAAATGTCCAGTATGGTGTGTTAGAAACGTTTGCTGCAATTTCATTTGTTAAAATTGTAAATTAGTCTGTTGGGAAAAAAACAAAACAAAAACATTTGGGGCTCTTCCTTCAGAAACATATTATTCCACAAATTTTACTGACTTCTAGCCTACACACCAGTGATTAAAGGATAATTATGCTTGGTAAGTTGGTTCAGAATGCATTTTTAAAAAGTAAATTAAGATATAAAGCAATCATCTAGGCAGGTTTAACTAGGAGTGGTCGAGTGTTACTCAGGGTGCATTGCATTTTAAAATTCCATGACTTTTCCAGGTTTTCCATGACTGTATGAACCCTGGCTATAGTTACTAAATGCTGCTGAAATCTACATGCTAAAAAAACAATGTATCTTTAGCTGCTTTTCATTTTACTTTCTCCTTCTTTAGACTGCACAGATTTACCAGCAGACATACATAGCTGCTAAATTGAAACAATACATCAGAATAAGTACTAAACTGGAGCTAGGTCTAAAAGCATTTATATTGTGTCTTCTGTGTTGTTATACTGTAGACGCATACAATAAATGGAGTTTATGACATGATTTAGATCACAGTAGTGGATTCAGTGGCCTTTAGTGAGCCGCTGGTCTAATGTAGAGCTCTGGACACACACAGCAGCACGCATACACACTCCTCTTCCGACTATTTCCTCTCCTGATGTGATGAAGTCTGGCCGGAAACAGCCATTTCCCTCAACGTTCCCATCTCTTCTCCGGCGTACTCCCTCATCCCTGATTCATGGCCAATAAATCACTGGCCGAGAAATGGTGGGACAGACAAAGACCGAGTGAGCAAGAAGAAAAGAAGAAACGCGCGAGAGATGTGGGGTAAAGGAGTTGGACATTTGTTTAAAAAACAGATGTGTCCTTACAGTGCAGAGGTCAGGTCTGTTTCTGAAAAGAAGACAGCACAACAACACCAGAGGGATGTTTTAATTCAGGAAGAAAGATGGAGAAACATTGCTCACCGTCTCGGGCTTAAGAGAAACACCCAAAGGTCAGGAGGTCAAACGAGAAGCTATCTGACTTGTTTTTGAACATTTTTTCCACCTCAAGGTTAAGACTACTCTAAGCATTATCTTAGCAGACAGCAATGTAAAATATGCAAAATAGTCTCTTTTGTCAGATTTTCTATTAATAAACTGTGTTCCTAAGGGCTCCCAGCAGGTGACAGACAATTTGAACCATGATAAGCCAGATTTCAGCACCAGCTCATTCACTTTCTTAGTAAAGTGAGGTCGGTCAGGACCACATACAATTCAAACGATCTCCCAAAAATCTATTCTTAAAACCATTTACAATTTATCTAAAAGTGGTAAGAGTTTATTTAATGCTTTATTATATATTCATACTTCAGATACCCCAATGTTTTCTGATTGGTAAATTCCTTTATTTTCATTAAGTTTCATCTCAGTCCTTTTGTTTCTTTGCCTTAAAGGGGCTATATTTTATGCTTTTATTCATATTTTTAAACCAATCTTGGTCACCTGTAGAATTAGCATTGCATAATTTTACAACCTTTAAAAACATTATCTGACTAAAAGAGAAAATTTTTATTATGTCCCCTACTGGTGCCATAAACAGACCAGAGGACAGCCTAAACTTTTTTTTATGATGCCATTTTACTACAAAATGAAAAATAGCTGTGAGGAATCAATGGAAACAGAGCTGTACACCATTTTCTGTGATAAAGGAATGAGAGCAGATGGATGTAGAGGGCTTGCTGATTGGTCAGTGCTTCCTGGAGTGGGCGGGGGTTCGTGGGAGAGGCGGAGGTTTGTGCAGAAAGGCTGTGCCAGAGAATAGGTTTACTTAAACATGCAGAAATGAAGCAAAACAGAACTCCAGGTATGTTTTTGATGAGGGAACAACATTATATCATGGTAGAAAGCCCAGAAATGTTGATTTAGCACAACATAGCCCCTTTAACTCAAAACAACTGAAACCAGGTTAATTCTATGTATAGAAAATAATTTGGATCTGGTTAAGCTACAAAGTACAGTCACATACCTCTGCTATAATCAGTAGAATAATATTGTTATATCCCCCGGTTTCTGAACTTCCAGTTTCCTTAACTTTAATAACTTTTTCATGTGCCAAGTTTAGCTTGTGTTTTCAATGCAAGGTAGCCAATGTTTTATTTCTCAAAGAGCTGTAAGACACCAACTAACTCCATCTAAAATACAACATTTAGCCTATTTTCTTCAAGGACAGTGTAAGTTTATGCCAAGAATAACACAAGCTTATTCTGAGATGATGCCATTTTGTGTTCTTTAAACCTGCAGTACTTAGGTCCACCTTTTAGAAAACAAGATTCATGGTTAGAACCACAGCCAAGGAGATACCAAATTAAAACAGTATGCCTCATATCATTTGGTTTCTTAAGTTGTTTTGACAGTGAAAACATCCAAGTTATACTGGTCCAGCCTGAACTGTAACATTGCAGCATTTTGACAGCCTTCAGTCTCACTTCTCATGCACCTTTTGGGACACTTTCATACATTTTGGAGGCCTGACATACAGTTTGTGACCCCCCCTACTTGCTCCTGAATTAAGTTCTCAGTGCAGTATTACAACCAACAGAACTGCCAATCCATCACATGTCCCAAAGTCGTGTAGTGTGAGCTGTACAGCGGTCCCACAACTTGCAGACTCATGTAATCCAACCTCGGCATTAGACAACTTTCTAATTAAAATCACTGCAAACTAATGTACTGTGTCTTCTGTCAGAAAATTACCATCATTATTAGCACAGAATGAATTATGACTTCTGATAAATGCTAAAAATCTCATTATTATATCAAATCGCTAAAAGACAGCAGGCACAACGACAAAACTAGATGGACAGGACAGACAGAAAAATCAAACACAACAACCAAACAGTCATTTTTTCCGAGTCAAACTAATTACTGCATCCATAAACGCCAGACATGTATAGATTTTCCGACAGCAAAATTCAATTCAGATGTGTCTTTTTAGTCTCGCAAATCAACAATCCCCCACTTCTTGGCTACTTTAACGGTAAACAAAGTGCCAGACTGAAACAATTTCCACTTAGTCGCCCTTGTGCGTTACCAGAAGCAAGCAGCGGTGGGTAAATGCATGCCACCTGCACACTCCGCGCCCCACTGAAGGGCTTCCTGAACCACGAGAGGCCCGGTTATCATCGCCTGCAGTCCCCAGTCGAACCATCAAACACTACACCAAAAACAACAGGGGGGTTCTCCGTCAGCACTCCAACAAGGCTCATTTCTCTGAGGGCTTTGCATTAGCTCCCGGAATAGAAGGTGGCATCTGTGTTGTGCTAAATGTTAGGCTGAGAGTTGACGTCAGTGGGGTAAATGGCACATACGAGACGAGTTAGAAACATGACAGTAACTATTTTGCCTTCAGACTAATAATTTGAAATAAGTTATGGATGCTTTTCAGTCACAAAGTAAGAGTTAAGACAGAGATTTTGGGTTCATAAAAAGCTGCAGAGTCTGATTTTCTGTTGATGATTACATTTTTCTAGGCTGAAATGTTAAGTTAGCTTTCCAAAATACAGGTTCTGATTAGAAAGTGGTGCAATTAGATTATATCATGCTAATCCATGGTAATGAGATGCATGACTAGTAAAGTGGTGACTCGAAACCGCCGATAGTAAGTGAATGTGAATGTGGCTGGTTGGTTGGCACGGTTATTGGCAATTGATTGTCCATTGTATCCAACATCACACACCCTAAGCAGCAACACCTTATGCAGCCTGATAAAGATAAGCAGTAGGAAATTAAAGAATAAAAAAGGCCCAATATTAAAACAGTAGATGTTGTGCCAAAGAGTCAACCATTTCAAATTTCTTTAGTCAGTAGACGAATAATGGACCATGGGATCAGATACGAGATCTGAAATTAATGCAAAAGTGAGGGTTGGCTCCTAAGAGAAAACAGTAAAGATTTTGCTGCAGATTCATCAACTGGTGTAACATTTCAATAATTGTAGCAAGACAGTAAAACAATAATGAACCAATGGATCAAATACCAACAGTGATCTAATGCTAAAGAGAGGGTTGGCTCCAAACAGCACAAAATACAAATCTACAGTTTTGGTACAGTTATTATTTGTGTATTTCTGGGAAGTCAACTTGTAATTGATCTGTTAAGCAACAAAATCAACCTGCCAGTTAAATAGCAATAATGGTAAAAAGGTTCGCTAACTAATTGAACTTTAAAGCAGGGGTGTCCAAACTATGGCCCTCGAGCTCCATTCTCAATTGGCCCAAATTGCCACATGTAGTGCTTTTTAATCTCAAGGTAAAAACAGCAGGTACACAGCCTAATTTTTTTGTGACATAGACTTGTCATTAAGGATAAAAATGGAAATTGTGGTTGTTTGAGCTTATCAATAAAATAAGCCATACTATGCGCCAGTCCCAAGCCTAGATAAATTTGGGGTTGTGCAAGGGCATCTGGAGTAAAATCTATGCCAAAGTTAATGATTCACAGTGGAGAGACCCCCTTTGCACACATTGTTAAGTATATGGCCCTCATTCAAAAAAGTGTGGACACCCCTGCTTTAACGAATTAAAATTATTAAAGTGAAGACTCTTCTACAGTCAATGTTGCAAATCTTTATGGCTTTACACGCATACTACAATATTTTGTAGAGCTGTAAGTTTATTTGGTACAACACCAACAATTAGCATTAGCATAACTAGCTACAGCCAACTTGGTGATTGTCATGCTTGGCGCTTTTATAACTCTGGCAGATATGGTAATAACTTATGGCTCTTTATAGTCAATTGTAAATGTGGGATATTTTATTATCCAGCTACAAAAACTACAGTACTGAAATGGGTTTAATGAAGTCATCCCACTACAGTAAATACAGTGTTTTTCTCTTTCCATTATATAAATTTATGGCGTGTTGCCTCCTGACCTCAGAAGTCTTCTAACCCAAATCTTTGAAATCGACCCAAGATACTTTCAGCACCAAACACTTAACAGTTTGAGGAGCATTTGGAGACAAGCTGTTCCTCTGAAACCTGTTGACATTTGTCAGCCACAAACTAGAGCTACATGTTTTTGGCAGTAAAGCCTTGCATCCAGCGGGAAGGTGCAGATTGCGACGTGGGAGTAATTGAGGTGACAGCCTGAGTCATCGTCCACCTATTCGGCTGCATCTGTGAAGTTATTATGGCGCACTGAAAGATGTCCCTGTTCTCAAATACATAATAGTCCGGCCCGGTGCCACCCTGCACAATCTGTTCTGAGAATCAGCGTGTGCGCCATCATATGTTGTCTTTTTATCTTGTGTTGTTTTACTGCAAACACGCCAAAAAGTTAAAAATGAAGAATTCTAATTAAAACCATGGATGAGTCGATGAGATGCACAAGTTCAGCTGAGGTAAAAGTGTTTTTGTGCAAGTCTCAGAGAGGTAAGTAAAAATAGTTTGGTGCCGAACAATTTGGGCAAGAATGATAAGAACGCAGCGTTACACAATTTCCTGGATTTGTTTATCCCGTGGAAGAGCTAAGTAAACTCTGTCTATTTACAGAAGTGAAACAAAGGTGCGAGGATGTGTCTCCCAGCATCAGTCATATTATACACTGCAAACGCATGCTAATTTTAGGTATGCATGTTGTTTACTGTAGTGTTAATTTAGTGGCTGGCATCACTAACTAACTTTGCCTTCCCAAATTCAGAGCATTTTCCAAATATGGTAATGACTTCTGGCTCATGTTTGAAAGGGTGTGTGTATGTGTCAGGAAACTTTTTTGTGCAGTTGAAGCAAATTTTTCAAATGTTGCCAAGAGAAAATCTAAATTAGGGAAAGTTTTCATTAAGTAAGCAACGAATGTCATGAGTTGGTGAAAGCTCTACCGTGCTAAACAGAAAAGAATGAGTTTGAAGTTCCTACAAACCCCAAACCCCAAGACTCCTGGACAAAAACTTCCACGTTTGAGACAATTTAATCTTGATGGTGACAGGGAGCAAACTAAAAGCATCAAATAAGACATTTTAGATGACAAAAATGACTACTGGTTACTGTAGATATGATTATACAAATTTACTTGGATAATAGCACACAGGTCTGTCAGCTCTATTGGCCAAAGTCAACACATTAAAATAGAATTTGTGGCATTTGATGGATTAAACCTGAGCACACCATGATAATAAATTCTGTAACCTGTATGGGTTAACATACAGGCCATCTCTTTAGAGTGGAACTCAGTAACTTTTTGCTTATTTTCCTCTGCAGAGCTCCTCCTGCATTTTGAAGTAAAGCACTATATTATAAATACTCACAAGTCCAGCTGACTCTTATATGATCTGTCGCTCAGCTTTACTTTTGCTTTCACCTCCCTGTATCTATACACAATTTTTTCAGCCATGACAAAAATCAAGAAAGACTCGAGACTAGTAGGCAGTAAGGTCAGCAACGCTCATTCTTGCAATTGTTTGTGGCCCAGAGACGACAGGGGAGAAGCTGGATGCTTTATTCACCCCATAACAAATTATTTAAACATGGCATGGACTCCGAAACTTATTTAAGGTATAAAAAAAAAAGTGACTGAGTTCTGCTTTAAAATCATAACTTTGCAAATTTGCACATTGACAATGCAAGATACAGATACAGTGCCACAGAGGTACTGATGTTTGGTACTACAGAAGTGGGGTACCTGGCAAGTCAATTTTGAACCAGAAGATTAATTTGAATTTTTCAGAGAAACATCAATATGCATATTAATGGGACTTTTATGAGTTTGAAACTGTGTTCAAAGGTAAAAACTTACATGTTACTTGAATTATACATAGAAAATTAAAGATACCAGAACTGAAAGGCTGACACACTTGTTGAGTTTGTTTACTATCATGGGCTTTGATTTAGATTTCTTTACATTTCCCATGAACTATTTCAAATGCACTCTTCTAAATTCCTCTAAAATTTGTTATTGGAAATATGACTAGCTTCACCTAACTTGCACTGTACAAAATGCGGTCTCAGAAAAGTTTCAGACATTAGATAATATCCATCCCGCCTGAGTGATGGAAAACACAGACGACCGCATTGTTGCCAAAAAAACTTTTTATCCCAAGTCTCCAGCTCTTTACAGCCCTTAAGCCCTACAGGGTTTCCTGTTCTGATCAGCAGGGGCAGACGGACCCGCTCATTACGCCGACCGCAGATGAAAATGAGAGCAAAATGAGGCCCATTACCACACAGGCGTGACTAATATCCTTCTACAGCCCTCTCTGCACACACACTGGACATGTGCGCGCCACTCAATGTATATGATGTGCACACTTTGGCCGCTCGCAAATCAATAAAAGGCACACCAATGCAAACATAGAAAAGAGGAAGTTGATAATAAACTTAGCTCTATTAAATTGAGCAGATCTGGGCCTGCTCTGTGGGGGTTGTCCGACGATTTCCACAGCGGCCCGCTTTTGTGTGTGTGTGTGTGTGTGTGCGTTCCCTAATCATCCGTGATATCATTAGCGCTAAATGCTACTCAGCCTCAGACTAATTCGTGCTCAGTAAAACTCCCGCTTCAACTATTTCCACTGTCGCCATCACTTTTCGTCTCTCTATACTGTTAGTGTAATATTTCATCTCCTCTCGTCTCACCTCCCATGTCTTCAAATATCCACTCGGCTCATCATTTCGGGTAAGATTCTTAATGGAGGCAGTGACTTTACGGGAATCTGCAGTCGTCTGGTCTGTCTAGGCTTTCCTTCCTTCCCCTGGCCACAAACCTCTCGTCTAAGATCCTATCCTTAAGTCAAGAAAAGTATGTGAGCTAAAACTATCAAGTCTCGCAAATTTTCAAGCCTAATCACTCACTGCTTCTCTTCTTCCAATTCATTATATAGCCAGCAGACAGATAAAGTGGTGAACTCATTGTCAGTATTGTCAGTAGAAAGCACTTTCAGACACGAATTGGCCTTTAGGTCAGCTTAATTAATTCTTAAACAGCAAAACATCTTCCTCTAAATGTTTATCAGTGCCCATAACAAATGACTCATGCGTTGTTTGTGCAAAAGCTATTCTAAATTCCCAGGGTTAAAGAAGGTCAAGTTATAAAAAAGTAAAGTTATTAAAGGCCAGTAGCACAAAGATTATTAGCAACATGCCGTAACAATTCTTTATCTGACTCCTGTCTGTCAATTCCAGTTGGATTTGCAGGGAGCAAAACACAAACTAAACTAGATCTAAATGCAATAGGACCATCATAAACAGCCAATTAGAGAAACAAAACACTGCTATTTAGATACGGTGGTGAGTGGTCAGATAGCATTGATTGCATTGAACATCATCTTGACTGGGCTCAAGCTGGCAACAGATTATGCCTTGACCATCATGGCTTGCACGCTGCAGACTTGTCCGGTGGAAAACACTCTGAATTCTTTCTATGATAAATTAATGGTGCTTTCATGTGGCCCTCTGAAACCCGGGAAAACATTTTTCTGAGTTAAAAGATGCACATGAACGCCTGCACAAGTTGGAAAAAGAACTTGGGGACTCGGGATGACTTTCCCACCTGACGTCATCATAAACATTTGTTTATTTAAAATTATTATTATTCAGAAATGCCCATCATTACCGTTGAGTTATTTTACCCCTAACTTCCAAGCTCTTTGGTTAAAGCTATATTTGCAAACTGTATTAACGTTCATGTTATTAGTAGTGAGAAGGCTAACATTAAATCTTACTAGTGAGCTGTGTTAAGTGCTAATTAATAACATTATTGACCTAAAATTTTGTTGGTTTCCATATGGTGATGTCAATATCCCAAATTTCCGAGATAAAAGCACATAAACATACCCAAGTGGGGAAAACGTCTTGATCCATATGGATGCAGCATAACTTTGGCTTGATCTTTGCACTTTTTAAAAATGATTTATTATTTGAAAGTCAGCTTATAAAACCATATCCATGTCAACTAGTCATTTTTGTCAGCTAAAAACTGGTTTTATATTAGTTCTCATTACACTTGTATGAGAAAGACTTCTACTACTGTCACCTAATTGTTTGCATGTTTATGTTATTATGTCAGTCATGGGAGGGTCTATGTGATGAACTACAAGGAAGCGAGTTGGTGACTGGTTGTGAGGCCTTGCAGCACCACTGTAAGCTAAATGTCATATACTTTGGACATTGTGGAAAATCCATACAGGCCAATGAGTAGCCAGGAAGGGATGAGACATTTCCACATAGGTAATAAAAAGTGATCAATATGGGCAATATCCAAGCTTTTCTGTATTGCAAAATCTCAGATTTTCAGGTTTCCCCATTAATCATCAATTCTTTAGAAGCCTCTGATTCATATTTTTGCCGAAACCTAACTTTTTTCTCCTGTGTGTGTGTGAAGCCCCCCTCCCTTCCCCTCACTCCTCTTTTGCAGATCAGGCCCAGCCGAGTGATTTATGGTCCCGCAACAGGCTGGTATAGTCGGGAGGTAAAGCGAACGGGAGGAGAGGTTCTGGGCGTTTGAAGTACATGAAGGAGTAATATAAAATACACCTGGCTCATCCATGGGGTCCTGTGTGTGTGTGGAGAAACAAAGAGGCAGGTCGGGTGGATGGGGAGGGGGGTGTAGGTGGGCAGGAGGGAGGGTCACGATGTGTTTCCTTTCAGGGCCGCTTTTATGGTGTAACTTCAAACGCTGACCTCACCCCCCTCCCCCTCCCTCCCCCCGGGCCCTGCATCTAGCTGCTAGCCCACTCTGTTTCGGCCGTTCCGTTGGCCCCTCCTCCCTTTTTTCCGCACTATTGTGTACGAGCAAGTGGGCAGTAATTGGCTATTCTTTCATTTTGAGCAGGAAGAGGCCCTTTGGCAGCCCCCTTTTAGATGTCTGAGTGAGTGGGTGAATATGCCAGCAGCATGTGTGCAAATGGAAGATGACAACAGTATCAGCTTTGTGGTTAATTGATGGCAATGGACAATTTGTTTATTGACTGAGAAGACAAATTCTGTATTAAACAGAGAGAGTGTTGGAAGCTAAACCAGAGTTTTGTTTGAGTTTTCCATTTTTGGATCAAATTTGGAAAGTTTGCATTTAAAAACTTGGCTGCTATTAGCTACCTTTGCTAATGGCCAGATAAGAAGAGTTTAAGTTTAGTACAACCATTCTACTAAGCCACAGACACAAACTAAACTTACATTAAAGCAACAAAAAAATAAGGCAGCTGTGAAAAGGATATGTGCCAACCAAACATAAAGCCAGCATCCACTTCAGGGATAATGGACTGTAATGGACAATTTGTTTATTTGAGTGGGATAACATTTTTTTACGCAGAAAGAATTGGAAGCTAATCTTGTATTTGTAGAGACCAGAAGCCAGAATTTCAAGGTGAAGTTTGGGAATTATTTACACAGCTAGCTCCTCCTTGCTACTAATGTCAAATAAGTATCAACGTCATGCAGCAGATGCACTGGCAAGCCACAGACGGCAACTGCAATTCATTAGAGCAGCCATTCTTAGATGTTATCAATGCCATGCTTAAAAAAAAACCCTGAGTAATTAGTTTGAGTAATTATCTACAGACAGGGTAAAGGGTAAAGAAAAACTATTAGAGAGCCAATGACAGGCTGAGGCTAGCTTGGAAAGTTAATAGTGGGGTTTGGTCCATTATTAACTTTCCAAGCTAAGTCCACTCCACCTGACAGGAAATAGTTAAACTGTAAAAAAAAAAAAAATCTTTGTCTCAATTTTTACACTCTTCTCTGATACCAGTATATATTTTAAAAAAGTATTCCCAGTGGTTTCACCTTCCCATAAAGCTTCAGCCTCAGGGTGAGACAGCACATTCTGGTGGAAGCCTATTAAATGGCAGCAGAGAGTGTTTTAACCTTTCACCCCATTGTACGCATGATCGCATAACCTGCAGATGTAAAAACAAACTACACGACTGCAATAACGCCGTGTGAAACAATCAGCAGGCCCACAACACTTGTTCATTAGGGAACAATGAATACAGGCCCTTATCTCTGTTTATTATTGACAGCAACTGAACATTAGCAGGTGGTGCATATGTAAAGCTTTGTAAATAGTCCATAGTCCTATAGTCCACTATATATTGGCTGTAATGTCCAGCAGATTAATATGGATGTTTCCTACAAACAAGTGACAGTCCAAATAAACCCCATTAGCTTACCTTCAGATGTATGCATATATAATAGCTTTATTATAGAGAGTTGCAATATTGTAGTAAGGTAGGGACACATTATTCATATTAATAGCTGTGGGGAGAATAGAAGTTTGATACAAATTATTATTTTTGATAGATGATTAAATATTTCTTTCTATAATTTATAGTCTTACAGTCCAGAAGTCCACTTTTAATGGCTGTCTGCCACTGTGTTTTCCAAGCAGTAGATCTGGTTACTCTAATTTTTAAAATGCCAAGTGAACTGTGGCCAAAATGTCTAAGTTGAAGAATGTTTGTCAACCCAACTCTATTTCTGTTCTTTGGTTCACTGTGTACCATAATTTGGCTCTTCTGTGTTTTGATTGTGTCTTTAGCTCTTCTGGAGTTTTGACACAAATGCAAATTTTGTGGTGAGTAAAATGTACTGTAGATTGACCTACTTCTGGGTCCCCGCCCATTGTTCTACCAGACGCTTGTTTACATACAGACCAGCCTTATGTGACTATGAGTGGCATAAACATTTGTTGCATAGTTTCTAAAACTACAGAGTTCAGTTTACTGCACAGCTTGATTAAGTGACTGACTAGGGAGTGGTTTTCAGACACAGCCTAAGTATTTATTTCTTTGCTTCTATTCACATATATTTCTATTCCATTGTATTGCACTGGCAGGTACTACATACAGTATATATCAGGTATTCATCAGGTGGTTGTAAAAGCTGCCCCCGATACATTTCACTCATGACCCGTGGTGCGTGCCAACTCTCTACATATAAATTTGGGTAATGTTTTACAGCAAATTCACATGTTCAGACATTACAGTGCGTTCTCTGTGGATTTCTCTTAAATACCACTTCTATTTGGAAGAAAAAAATCTCCTGTTACATGTGTTGAAAGCTGCGGTACAGAGCGCAGTTGGAAAATTTAAAACCAAAAGGAGTCCCATCAGTATTTTGGGCTCCTAAAAAAAAAAAAAAAAAAAAACGCCATAGGGCTCTTACCTAAGTCATTCTTAGCCATAAAATGTACTGAGAAAAACTTATGATTATTTCTTCCATGTGTAAAATGAGTTATATAAATCTGCTCTACTCTGGCTAATGACTTGTGGCCCTGTGTGGCTTATAGATCAGTGTGCGTTCATTAATGATGCAAGCCTGTGTGCATGTGTGTGTGTCAATTAGTAAGAGAAAAGGATTAGCCATCTCTGAGGACTTTCAATTAGCCCTTACATGTACGACCAAGCCTATTTTTGCCAGAAGATTTGTCAAAAGCTCTGCCACAAAGTTCTAAGCTGTAACATTGTGGGCCCCAAACAGCAGCCTACGCAATGGCCCTTCCCACGCACACACAAGATTGGAGACTATGTGATGTATACAAGCTCTTAAAAGGTTAACTATCATGATGTAAACACAGACAAGTACAGGGTAGTCTATCTGCCCAGACACAACATGTAAACAGATATTGGGGATAATTGCGGACAGGGAAAGAGTTTTTTTCAGGAAGCAGTGAAAAGAAAAAGACACGTCTCCCCTCCAGTAGGGAACTAGATATTGGTCTTAATACCCTAAAGTGGTTCCTACCTCTTTGTGGTTCACCTTGGGCTCCGTTCTCTTCCGCTTTCTGCCCTTCCCCTGATGACTCCGGCTGAGGAGAATCCATTTTACAACCTGCGGGAGGGACGGAAAGATGGGTCGTGAGGAAGGTGGAGGGGAAGGAGGGAAGGCAGGAAAGAAGGAGAAGTAGAGAGAGAGAGAAAGAGAGAGAGGTTTTTAGTGCGAGAGCTAAAACAGCATGGTGGGCGAATGGAAAAAGTAAACTAATTATAGAGCTGCGGTTGATTGGAAGGCTTGCATTTAATAGCACAACGTAAACAGAAACTTTTTCCTTTGTATTAAATGAAAATGTTTAATAATACTGTAATGGGAATCATCTGGTAAAAAATATGTTTTTTATTAAAGCTAGTAATAAATGAAAATGTTCAGAGTGTGTCGTAAGTGCTGGCCAATCAAATGCATGCAAACAAGTGGTCTCAGGTTAGTAACACTCCCATTGGCTGATGGTCTACACCACTTGTCACAACACAAAATGACTGCTGATAATACAGAGAAAGTGTCTATATTAGCTTACACAGCAAAACCATGCAAAAAGAAGGAAAACAAACATATTGGGAATGCATTCACAAGGCTTAAACAAAGGCTCTTTGGTTTATTGCAATGTCTTAGTACTCTAAAGTGGCAAAATGGCAGAGTTTCACTTTTTGAATATGATAAAAACAGGAAAGATAGGTGAGTTGCTGGCTGTGGTGTTGCTAGACATTTTCAGATAGTGTAGGTTTAGTGGGAGAGAAGTCTAAAGAATTTCACAAGCAAACACGACTGGAACACAAGCTCCTTTTCACTGCACTAATTCATCTTCACCTTTCAACTTTTGCGCCAGCACAGACAGCTACAGTAGAGACAAAAGCGCGCAGTGCAAAGTATGTTGCTGCGAGAGAACTCCCTGCAATGTAATCGCCAATAAACTGACAATCACCAGCAGAACTTTTTATACGCACATAACTCAAAATGTATGGACATCTTGAGTGGAAGTTAAACAGTCTTAAAATCCTCAGTTGTAAACATGTTGAAAATACAAGGCGGCTTCAATGCACAGATTTACTTAAAGTGTCATATAAAAGGAAGAACGGGAAGATATAGGGAATGCAATTAGGAGAGAAGCAGAGTCTTTATGGGAAATCGGAGAGGCAGCTCCAAATGACACGCAACAGATGTACAGCGCTGCGTGCCGCACTTCACTCCCGAGGCAGACGGAAAGGAGGGAGCGAGCCGGAGCGCTGGGGATGGAGCGGACGTGTGGAAAAAAAACCAAAAAACAGACAAGATCACAAACAGAAAATGTGTATGTGATGAGAATAAGGTGACAGTGATTTCCAAGTATGTGTTAGAAAGAAGAGTGTCTGCAGCTCGAAGAAGAGGAAAAGATAGAAAAAACATGCGGACAGAGAGAGAGAGAGAGATTTAGATTGAGATTTACCTCTGCTTTGACTTCTTCCACCAGCCTTGTCTGTGACCACACGGCGCTCCGATCGCACAGCCACTAGAAAAACGCAGAGAACAAGAGAGTAGCAGTGAGCCGGGGGCAAGTGAGAGGAATGCTTGGTACAGGCAGAGAGAAAGAGAGAGAGAGAGGCGAGCAGGAAGGGGAGGGCTCGGAATAGAGGAGAGGGAGGGAGGGAGGTAGTGATCACTTGTTCCTCCAACACAAAAACTGGACTCTGGAGGATGAGAGAATGTAGGATAAAGGCAGAGAAAGTAAAAAAAAAAACATAATTGTGTATTCAGGATTTATACAGCAACAGTGGCCAGTATTAGTGATAGACGTGAGGGAGCCTGTGAGAGACTTTGTACAAAAAGACAATAACGATGTTTGCCTTGAGGCATCAGAGCAATGAGATCAACTGGTGTCATCCTATGAATATCTAAGCACTGTGACTGGAGCGTGAAAGTATGGTGCAGCCTACTGATTTCTCAATACTCTATATGTTACTGTATAAGGTTTGTTTTATGCCCACACAAATTACCTCCAAATTACCTCCGTGATTAGGTTTTCAATTTTTATTTAATTTTTTTTGTTAGATTGTTAGTTTGTTAGCAAGATAACACAAACACTAAAGGGGGGCAAGGAGGAAATAATGAGGTTTTGGTGTGGCTTGGAAACATTAACTGGATCTAGTAATTTCTGAAAGAGTTCCACACCAAAAGGGGTCAGTAAGTAAGAACCAAGTGAGATATAAGGGCTTCGTGGCTCAGTGGATTGAGAATTCACTTCTAGTAGTGCTTCTACTTGTAATGTGAAAAATTCATTTTTACATTCAGTTCACAGTATGCAAGACATTTAAGAATATTAAAAATACAAGACTTGAAAACACCACACCTTTTTTATCTGGGTAGCTCCAGGTTCCAGGTTGTCTTGTGAAATTTAAGACCTTTTTAAGGCTTTTTAAAACCAGCAACAGCAGAACAATAATCTGTATAAATTTTACACAGATTAATTGTTTGTACTACTCTCTGAAACTCGAGGCTTTTATTTTAAATGTCTACAGACAAAAGAACTCCAGAGCTGCATTAAAAAAATCACGAAAAATGAATCATGCATTTGAATGATAACATTTCTTCAATAAATATAGTTCGTTATTGTGCTGACACTACCTTTTGTAATATTAACATAATGTTTTGACAAATTCTCAAAACTCAGATGAACTCATAATATTTAATACCTTTAAGGCCTTGATTTTGACACAATCAAATTTAATACATTTTTAATGCGTTTAAGACCTTGGGGATATCGTTTATAGAAAAAGATCGGTCTGTCTCTGTCCAGCTCTAATGGATGTATTGCATGTATTACATAGAACCGGTTCTAGTTTAAAGAAATTGTTATAATTGGTCCAAGAGGATCTGAATCGAAATTGCTTTTTTTTCAAATGGCAAAGTGAATATTCTAGTGTTATAAAGACATTTGTGCCGTGGTATAGCTCAGTTGGTAGAGCAGTGGCACACATACAGGGCAACTACAGCCTGCCTCGTGGGTTCCAACCTCGTGGGTTCCAGTCTGGACTCTGACACTTTGCCAAATGTCTCTCCCCTGTGATTTCCTGTCACTTCTCGAATGCATTATAGGACGAAAAAGGCCTAAAATAATTTGTTATTTATGCTCAGGGCAGAAATTGATTAAAATATTTATGCAAAAAAAAAAAAAAAAAAAGGTCGAAAAAAATATGAATATGTAAATTTTTTATGTTTTGATGGCAAGAACACTTTTGTCAACGTAACAAATTTAGTTAGAGAGAGTAAAAATGAAGTAATATTAGATTTGTGTTTAGAATATCAACATTAGTGATAAAATACACACCTGAGCCAAATTTTATAGAAAAAGTTAGAACCACTGCAAAGTTCAAAACAATAACATTTGAAAAGGACACTTTTGTCCTATAGGGCATTCAGGGTTAAAAAAAAAAGATATTTGCTTTTTAATTTAATTTGAAAACAAAATGCCTACCGTGGATTTAACCTCATAGGATATGGAAATGATTGTTCATCCAGGATGCCATATGGTTTTGCTTCATGAATTAATCTAGGAATACTACCAGGCAGGTCTTGGTGCCATTTTTCCATTATCCACTTAATAATAAAAAAAAATATATCTTAGTATGCACATGGTCTATATGCTGTATAAATGACATTAAAGGATTTACGAACCAACTAATGTCCACATCAAACCCACACCATTGCTCATAACGGCCAATCCGAGGATGGACAGTCACCTGAGCACATACGTATCGCCCACACACTACTTACTGTGTGTAACCTTATTAAAGCTTTCGGCACATCCAGCACTCGGCTGATGTGAATCACACTTCAGAGACAACGCAGAGAGGGCGATACATGCTGGAGAGGCTGTACATATGCTCTGGGGTAACATAGAACAGGGACAGAGCTATACTGTGGAGACAAGACGCTTTTAGACTGTCACAGTGAAGTACACAGCAGAGGAATGAAAATGGAAACACAATTCATTGATATATCTCCACAAACATACACTAAGATAAAGGTATACTCTGTTTGACCCACATCAGAGAGACATTAAGCTGTAACGGCAAAAGAACATGGGGGCAATAGAAACTTAATATGAATAGCAATGAAGAAAGACAATTTACATAGATTGGAAAAGGTTGTCTGGAACTGGAAACAAAATAGCACACACAGGAAAAAAAATGGCCAAAATATATGCTCAAGATTGACCTTAATTTTATCGCGATGCAACAAAAAAACAATTTTTGGCACAGCATTAGTTGCTACTGATGCTTTGTCCAAACAAGCGCCCGTAGTGTTGTGCTAATGCCATTACTCTGCTGATCCTGATCGAGTCACCAGCCAGTATCAGAAGCATTTGTAAATTAGATAACAAGTTGGAACATTTCTCCCTAAGGAATACCAATAACAGTCCATCGGATTAGGCTGACCATCAAACACCACTGACCAAACCTGTAACTCCATCCTAGAGAAATATAGCAAGAAAAGAAAAGCTTGTGAAAATATGGCAACAACAAGACACTGGGCCTGAATTTCTGAATTTAGGTAAGACTGCTCTGTTTTGTTTTTGGTGCAGAACAGAGCACAAGACAGCGAGCTGACACTTTAGTTTGTGCACATGTTTGATCATGCAAATTTCTCTGACATCTCTCGTCTCTTGAGTCACTGCTGTGAAATCATTACAACACGTGGCATCTGTGTGGTCTTGTGCACATTTGGATCATTTTATCATCATTGTAATTGGAGGAAATTACATCTATATTTGTGCTTAGTCGTGATTTATATTTCCTTTAGGTTTTTAAATATAAGACAATGTAATGTAGGCTTTAACTATTAGCTACTTATCATGCCATTAAGATTCTAACTGACATTTCATTCATCTTTTACCACTTATTCCTGGCTGAAACCTAACCCAGCTGCTTTGGGCCTGAGAAGGGGCACACCTTAGACGATTGCAGGGTTAGTTGCAGGGATGACACTATGAGCTACACACTGAAACACAACTATGTAGCGTGCTTACATTCATTTAATACAGAGCCCATGGATGGTACACCAATAACACCTTTTAAATAGATGTCTCTGGATGTTGGGAGGAAGCAGGGCAATGTTTTAAACCTCAATATCTAAACACTGCCCTGAAAGTAGATAAAAACTTAAGCATATTGCACTGGCCTCACTGATAATGCTCAGTATACGAAGACTGAACTACAACACATTCCCAAAAACACCACCACTCCAACCACCTCCTCAGCCCTTGGGGAATCTCAGATGTTTTGGTGGCAATTTGATTATAAATTGATTAAACATCGTCTAGCCATAAAGCATCCAAAATCTTGTTCTTGATTATTAGCAGCCTTTGATTCTCCGAAGTGGCGTAGATGAAGACCCTCTTTTATCCAAGCATGTGAGGGACCAATGCTTATAGTACCCACCAGAGCCGAGCGTGAGAGTTACGACATCTCCACTGGACTCCAGTGAGTCAGTTTTTTAGCGTAATAGTTTCTAGCAAACAGTTCCCAGAAGTCAGATTGCCCAGGCGAGTAAGGCACATTTGAAGAGTAAAAAGTTTAAGGAAAAGGAAGACATTTTATTTTATCTCTCAGCTCAAATTTATGCACCTAAAAATTACCATTAGTGGCTACGTAAATCACATGACCTATCTATATTCTGGACCTCCGTCTGGCAGCGATCCCAGACCTTCTTTCAAATAGAAAATGAATGGGCTGAGCACGGCAGTTCTGTGGTAGATGTGCTTAAGTCGACAAGTTATGTTAAAGTTATGTTAAAATCAGATACCATGTACTTAAGCTACATAAAAATGGTGTTGTCATTTCTGAAATTCTAGTGTGGATATTATTTTAAGTACCTACAGAGCTGTTGAGAGAGAGTTACAGCATCTCCATGGACTCCAATCGGTTCATTTTTTAGCCTAATAGTTCCTAGCAAACAGTTCCCAGAAGCTAGTCGCCCAAGGTAGTAGCGCTAGACAACTGTATGGGAGATACTATCCATGTAGCGCATTTGAAGAGTTATTATTAATTTATTAACACTGATAATTATTTTAGCACACCTTAATGCAAGTGATGGGTTTGTCACCAATGAGCCAGTTCACAGATCAGGCTCCTGTCAGCGAGCCCTGTCTCTCTCTCTCTCTCTCTCTCTCTCTCTCTGTGCAAAGTGCAGCTGTGAAACCAGGCAGGGATGCGTGCATAAAGGCGTGCATGCAGGACAGAGGAAGAGTATGGAGACATGAGACCCGATGGTCCTGACAGAGAAGACTTTTAGGTTCCTTACTGTGTTTGTTTCATGTGGACTCACTGAGATACAAACCACTTAAGTCTTACAACTGTTAATGATGTTAAATATAGCCTGGTAAATACTGTAAAAACACAGCTAATTACTGTTACTAGCGGCAACACATAGTGTTTTCAGATCGTATCAATGAGGTTTTACTTCAAAAATGAGATATTTACTTTTTTGATATTCATATAAGGTAGAGAGAAGTGAGCTGAGGCAGGGGCAGACTCAGCAGCAGCAGCTGGACAAAGAAGAGAGACTTTTGAATAGAAAAAAATAAGTCCAGCTTCAAAGGTAAAAAACAAACATTCCAATCACAAATGTTTATTTAGAACAGAGGCATTTCTTGAAAATCTAGCTCTATATGCTGTACTGCTCTTTATCTGCAAAATAATAGGATTTTATTATTATAATTTGGGAATCAAGGATGTTTGAAATGGTGATATACACTGTATATACACAAATAACAGCCAAGACAAAACAGCATATATTGGCTGAATGCTAAAAGCTTTAAGTGATCAAATGACAAGCCATTTAGGAGCTGAAAGCCAGAATCCATTGTTAATTGAATTTTATAGCAAGACTGCGATTAATCGCATTTAAACATTTTTATCGTTGCCAGCACCAGTAAAAAGTTTAAAGAATCAAATTTTATTTTATCTCTCAACTCAAATTTACATACCTAAATATGACAGTTAGTGGCCATCTATATACTGGACCTCCTGTGGCCTAACTCTCTCCCTCAACGGCTGTGGTACCCATTACTCACATTTTCATCTTTTAAAATCCTTGGTAAATTAAGCCTAGGTCTTGTTTTAAGGCCTTGCTTTTATCCACAGATTATTCTTACTACAACATGCTTTTAGGTAATTAAACATTTTTCCTCATGTACAAGAAAGCGCATAGTTGTGGTTTAATTGGCGTTGTTGTAAAGATTACCACATTACGATGCACCATGGTAACTGAAGTGAACTGGTAACAGATGTAGCGTTACCATAGCCACACACACAGTTCAACAGTCTCACCCCACGCCTCAGTGCATTATACAAAAGTACTCCAGCAGAAAAAAGGAGGCATGAAAAGCACGAAGGTGTGTAGAAAGCCAAGGATGAGAGAAGAGGGAGACAGTGAGAGGTGCAGCGAGAGGGAGGAGGTGTTGGAGTGGGCCGGAGAAGCGAGCGAGTGCTGGAGCAGTAAATTGGCATTGTGTAACAAGATACCACACATAGCTGTTGTGCTGCCTAGATCCCCACTAACATTCCCTGAATAGCAAGGCTTTAGTGTGTGTTAAACTCCGTCTTGTGTCCCCGGTCGGTGAGGGGGCTCTCGAGGGAATCCATATTATATGTTGTTGAAGTTTAAAGGTTGATCTATACACAGTACCTCTTTTAATGCTTATAAATGTAAACATGTAGCAATACAAACAACAAGTAGAAGCAGAAGACATTAAAGGTTTTATGGGCAGTATATATTCTTTACATTTCATACAAATTACCCATGTGTCCCAAGATATGATGTAAACATGTTTAAATCAAATATTAGTATAAATAAGAATAAATAGAATAGAATAAACAAAAAATATCCAATGAGCATCCAGTGATTACACTCAACACATTCATTCTCAAAACTTCTTAGCTCCCAGGGAATATAAGGAGTGTTTTGTTCTAACATGATCCCAGGGTTCTTCACACTGTCCATTTTTAATGGGATTATAACCTGAATGTTAGTAAACTCTTTTAAGGTGTTGAACTTCTGCAAACCTTGGTTGAGAGAAGTTATGCAAGTACCTGTTGCCTTTCTATCGTCTCAAACAAGTCTGGGAATTCTCTTTTGAACACAGCATCAACAACACATTCACTACAGAACTGCCTCCTACTAGATATATATTCTCTGCAAATCTTAGATATTTTTGTTATGTTCTTTGCTTCTCTTTTCTGATGCTCTGATCTTTAGCAGACTTGTATTAAACATGTCTGTATATGTATAATGTAATGCTATATGTGATTTGTGAACTGGACATTTGTATTTAAAGGCATTAAAACAGGTGTATGTAATAATGTGTCCAGTTGGTGTGTATACAGTACTGGTTACGGTAAAGCAAAAGCAGCAGGAGGAGTATCGCCTGTCACTCAGCGCCTTACAGTCACCACTGAAGGTCTATACGTCTTTCAAAAGCAGATTTCTCACAATTATTCCCTGCACTAAGGAGGTAATGTAATCTCCTGCCTCTAAAGCTTTTTGTCTGAGGGATTTAAGGTGAACGGGGTTTTTTCACCGGGACGCAGAGATTGAATTACAACACTGCAGGACCTTGGTGGAGAATGCACTGTACCCTTGTAGGTATTTATAAAGCTGCAATTGTTTGAATGTTTCAGTCAAAGAGTCACAACAAGGAATTAGGTAAATGATAAACTAATACCAGCTAGTTCTGCACACTAGTTGAGGTTGTCAGTACAAAATGCACATTGGACTATAGATTATACAGTATGTACAGACCTGTCCCACTGGGGATAGGTCCAGGGGATGAGCAGGGACATGGCTACAGGATTATGTCTGGGTTGGCCTGGGAAGATCTTTCAGAGTCTATATTGCCCATTTTGTGCTCAATTGAAATATAAAATGCATTTCTCGGTGCAGATTGACCTAAGAGACTTGTAGCTAATGCACATTAGCAGTCTGAGAGAAACTAGTACTATCTTTATAAAATGCTGTCCTTTTAATCTTTAAGACATCAGATCATGTGTTTCATTGCTCACCAGTTTCATTGCGCTCTATTTATTTTACACACAATTTATTTCACTTGAGTAGTGAGTAAATTCAACACTACATACTGTAGATTGGACAATACAGACTTTTAAATTTACTGCGTAGCTATGCTGCTAATAGACACAATTAGCCCTATCTTGCATATGTACAGCATGGTCAACAAAACAAAACATTTCTTCCTTGGCCCATAGCTGATTTTTCATTTTGTTATCTTGCTAACAGTTCAAAGGATAGCAAACCACTTATATATTTCATTATGACATGCAGCCAGATGTCGCAAGTTATCTGTCATATTAAGAATGTAAACATTTACTTCAAATAAACCTATAAATTTCATAATTTCAAAACAATCTTGCAATGTAACAACCACTTGTAATAGATGTCACTAAACCTGTTCAGAGCTGGTACAAATAAATGTGTTTTTAAGGAGAGCAGTGACACTTTTAGTCTCTGCTACCTTGTACTTATGAAAACATATGTATATAATTTAATTGATGTATTTCTATTAATAAGACAAGCATATTTTTATAATCTTTTACAGATTTTTAATAAACAGTACAAAGGAATGACAACATGACACAAAATAAACCAGAAAGTGGACTTAATGACAGACTGGAGTCAGTACTGATTAGCCTGGACTGAATATTAGACTTTAGATAAACATGTTTTATCTTAAGTATTATTCGTGATGGGACTGTTCCAACATAACCTGCATATCACACAGCTTAAAAAAAAACCTATCTCGCAATGGTTAAGAACAGAGAGCGGACCTGGACTTGAACTGGAGATCTTCTAGTTCAGGGGTAAACACTCTAAAACAGTGATTCTCCAAAAGTGGGACCATTTTCAGTGGGTTGCGAGGCTTTGCCAAAAAAAAAAAAAAAAAGTGAGAACAAAGCACAATGTCTTTCAGTATTTACGACTGAAAAGGTCATCATAAGAAAAGTAAATTCTGCAGACTTGAATCCTTTTGAATTCTTTTTTTATTTCATGTATTTTGGTTCAGAATGTCGAAGGGAATAGTTCCCTCTCTAGCATCGCCACTTGCTTGTTAAATGTGTTCTTTTTGTGTTGGCGTACTGTGATATTCTGACATTATTCTGTCTCAGGTTTAATACATCTATTCAGTTGAAATATCTCTTTTATTTGGGTCACAGCTTGTCATTTTTGGGAGATGGTGGGTCCCAAAGCAAGACCTGTTGAGAACTACTGCTCTAAAACATGCACTATGTATTGTATCAATGCAGTTTGTTGTCACCCTGTTTGGTAAAAATCTTAAGTCTATGGGCATTCATTCATACATCTGGTGCACCGTTACATTGACAGGTGTGCTTAAAATCATTAAATTACATAAAAAATATGTTTATAAGACTAAGAATAGAGCTAAAGTCAGAATAAACCCTTTCAATTTTCCACAGGTAGGACCAAGTTGGCATTATAACTAAAGTAGAAAGCCATTTATGATCTCAGGTATTTAAAGTCTGTTTAACAATATAAAAAAATATCATTATGCATATTCTTTTCCACACTGAACACTTAAGTGTAATAATGTGCACACTTATATAGGCTCTTTAGAGACCTTGTAGAAAACCACAAGACTGGTTTATTTTTTCCACTAACTCTTAACAAAACAGATGTCTAGACAGAAGGTAGAGCACTGGATCTAGCAGGGGGGAAGGATTTGAGGGGAAGTCTTTATTTAAACTTCACTATTCCTGCTCAGATCCATCATTCCAATGGGAGTGCTGGCTCATCTAATCTGGAGTACTTCTAAAAAAAGCCATCGCTGGCCATTTCACATCTCTTATACTCCGAGATCTCTGGATGTCATTGTTTATTATTAGGTCCGAACCACTTCCTGCCTTTCTCTGGGGCCAGAATAGTGTCAAGCGATAGATTTAGAGAGACGAAAGAAGGGGGGGGGGGTGTTTTGTGTGTAATGTACGTAATCGCGAGCACTTGCATTTGTTAAAAAGGCTCGGGATCGATCCAGGCTGATCCTATTAGCGAGGCAGGCCGGGGACATCAAACGCTTGCACAAAAAGCCCCGAGAGCCATCAGGTGTCCCGTATTGTCACATTATCAGCTGCCTCTCTCTCTCTCTCTCCACATTGTCCTCCCTGTCGTCACCGAGCCCCTTGAAGGATCCGCTTACATCGCCGGCGTTATCTGCGAGGTGAAAGTTCCCAGACGCAACGACAAAAGGAGGACCGCACAAGGCACAGTGGGTAATTAATATCGGTTGCCATGGCCATAGGAGAAATTGAAGAAGCTGTTAAAAGAGGATTGATTGTGCGTGAGTGTGCATCTTTGTAATCCCGCTATCTTTGTCTCTTGATTGAAGGTGGGAGGGAAAAAAAACAAAAAAAATGCAGCTCACCTTGTCGATGTGCAATGATTCTGTGTCTGGGTGACGTGTCCTTTGACTAAAAGTATGGCCCATGACAAACGGTGATGGGTTACACAAACAAACATTTATTTTAGGAGGTAATTTGAGCAGCGGAAAATAAAGTTTGCTTGTGTATCTAGTGCAGGAATAACATGAGGACTGTACCCAAATTTGGCAGCAACTAGTAACTGCATCCCAGAATTCAGCATATCAAAACAGTATTATGTCATCGAAGTATTAATAAAACAGCAATAATCGCCAAATAGCCTATGTTACGTCTCACTGGGAGATTCACTTATGTTCCCACTAAAGAGAAAATAATAAGTTTAAAGCAAACAGGGGTACAAAAAGCTAGTGGTCATGTTTTTCCACGTCTACAACATCAGTGACAGCAGCATACATTATGGCTATATCAAGTATTACAGTACACCAAACACAGAGAAAAACAATAGCTTTTAAGGCATTTTTATCTTTTACTTAGACAAGCAACAAGTGAAATCATTTATTATATGCAGAGAAATAAGTTTGCTGCATCCCACTGAGTTCCATTCAAAATAAAGGATTTTACAATATCTATATAACTTATTTTTTTATTACTTCTGCCCTTTGGATCGCTATGTAGATTAAAATGGCAAAAAAGTCAAAACAACACTGATAGCTTTGTTTAGATTACAACTGATGTTTTTTACATACATCCTTGCAAACAACTTTTGAATGTATAGCAGCAGAACACGTTTTTCAGCATCGAACATGTTGTTTACAAGCATCACTAATAGGCTTGTTGTTGTCAGCAAATCTAAAAACCCGCCCACTCGCGACAGTACTGGCATGCCATTTGTCGACCCGCCACCAGTTTGGACTGCAAATGAATAAGCGTGTCCCAAGACAAGATGAAAGAATCCAGCTTGATGCGCAAGGTAAGCACAACTGGGTATTGGCGTATAAACTTGCTAATGTTTAATAAGCTGTGATACTTGAAAACTCTTGTTAGTTAAGCTGTTTAGCCGATTTAAAGAGGCCCAGTGGCAGTCACAGTCACACATCATTTCAAGCATATGCACAGCCAGCTCTTTACTTCTAACAGAACACATCATTCCCATTATGAGAGCACTATTAAACTGCCATTTACAGCTGTTTGGGAACAAATGCTGGGCTGCCTCTGTCATCTGGAAGCAAATGTTTAGAGTGCAAACTATGTCAGCCCCAAACAACAGCATTAAATGTGCACTGGATCCTGTTCATGGCTGAAGTCACTGTCACAATATCATAAGTATGTCTTGCTATTTTCTTTAAGCATGCATTTTTGGCATCGCTAAATAAAGATTGCTATTGTCTATTCTAGTGCTTACACAACAAAACAACACAAAAAAAGAAAAAAAAAGCAAACAGAAAAAGGGAAGCAAGGTTATATGTGTGTAAATATTGACACTGAAATCATGCAGTGTTTAGTGGTGGGGGCCATACTGATCTAATGCTAAACTAGACGTTTAAGAGCAAGATAGAGAACTCATCTATCCTGTTATAATATTGTTTCCTTTTCAAAAACATATTCAGAAGAGTATTTGGTTTCATTCACAAATTTAGTAATCCTGTATGCTGAGGTGCTGGAGCTGGAGCTTTTTTAGGAGCTGATAATATAGAGACAAAGCAAAAGTTCCCCAAAAGATGTATTCAATAAATATTCACCCTTTTAGTTATAAAATGTGAAATACTAATCTAGAGGTATCCAAAATATATTTCAAAAAGCCTGAAAAAAGCATAACAGGTACTCTTTAAGATCACCTCTACACTTTGGTTTGTGTACATTTTGGTGTGGTAAATTGGTCCAAGTGCCATTTATTGTTTTGATGGTAAAGTTGCTCTCAAAAAATTGGCCCTAACTTTAAAACAGAGCCAACGAGACTCCAGCGCAGTCAAGGTCAGTGGGGGATTTGCCTGAACCAAAAGCAAACAAAAGTACCAGAGGAGGAGTCGAATAACTCTTTAAAAATGGAAAGATGATTAAACATTAAGTGAAAACAAAGAGCCGTGCACAGTCATATCCAACCGTGTACAAAGCTATGTTGTATTACCATATTATTACGCTATATATATATAACATTAAATAGAAAAAGTGCTCATACCGTTGGAATTCCCGGACGATCGAGCCAGTCAGCATAAATAGCACTGAGGGTGAGGCCTTTTCTGCAACACAATGGCACAAGTGTTAGTATTATTACTCCTATTATTATAACTACGACTGTTATTGCTGTGAAAACACAACTATGGGAAAATACTGTGACTAGCAAAGGCTTAAACCAACACCTTAAACAAAACCAGCGGCACACCCACTCGCTCTACACAAGGACAAGTAAACGCGGGCGTGTATGCGCAGTCCTTGGATTAGCACGGATGAATGTACAATAAAGAAAGCACGAGCCAATGAAGAACTCCGGTGGATGGTGGAAATTGTCATTTATCATTCAGAGTGAGCAGCCAAACAAACACTGCATGGGCACAAATACACACACAAAAGTACCTACCTTCCCCCATCATCAATTCTATCTGCCTATAGGAAAATTCCACAAATAAGAGCCATTACAGCATATTAGGCCTTGTCATGTTCTGCCAATTAAAAGGGAAAAATAGATTCTTTGTGCAGTATTTTTTTCCTACCCTCGGCCTTGAACTACCAAGGCATGTTTCGTAATTACACACACTGAAACTATATATTTCTTCCTAATCAAATGTTAAGGGGAAGGGCACGGGACCGCGGATGGATACAAGAGTTCAGTGGCAATTATTATTAGCTGTGGTGTAATGACTGGGTGCTTTTCATATGCTGACAGATGCACAGCACAAGGGAGCAAATCAGAAAAACTTGTAAATAATAATTTCTTTCATTTTCCATCTGTGCACTGTTTTTTGCTGGCAGCTATAAGAGGGAAATACTTCTTTTAAGTTGTCTTTAATGTGTACTTCAGACATTCAAGGACACTAATATATATTTAGGTGTTAGATTTCAGTGGTACGTTCGCTGTTGTGATTGTTCCTATGATTGTTTTTATGATTTTGCTACAGTTTTGGTCGATGATTCAGATCAAAATAAAAAGAGTGGTCATTACAAATGCTTTATAATATGTATAGGGTGCATGTTAGCAGAATTGTTCCCGTCTCAAAGAAAAATTATCCTGGGTAAATTAAATTGCCCGTATAGTGAAGTGTTAGCCACGGGATTAGCAACAGGTAGCATTTTAGATTTGTTAGTCTGTCAGTAAGATAACTTCAGAAAGTAGTGGTCAGATTAGTTTGAGCAAGGACCACTGTCTGGATCCAGAAATATTTTTGAAGAATTCTGTAGTATGAGCAGAGGTGGATAGTAACAAAGTAAATTTTGTACTTAAGTATAGTTTTTGAAAATCTGAACTTTACTTGAGTAGTATTTTTAGGAGTAACTTCCAACTTTTACTCCACTAAATTTCTAAAAAAGCAAAATTAATTCTGTAGGGAAATCTGTCTTAAAACTGAAAGACAATTGACTTACACCCAAGACTTTACTTTATGACACTACTCATATTTGCTCTCAGGAACTAAAAAGAACCTCTGGACACAATTTGGAAGTGATTTAACTTTTGCTTTAAGCATTATTTGCACATTTCTATGATAAACTAATTGTGTGATTGTAATACTCAGCCTTATTTATAATACATATGGCTCATTTTTGCTGTCTTATCTATTATGGTTTTATAAATTGATCCCCACATTTCCACACTGAAATTATGTAAAATGTATTTTATTCATATTTTTGGAGCTGCAAATTTGTGACTTGAATGTAGTTGACATTTTACCCCAAATTCTTGATTGCACTCATTTGAAATACTTTGTAAAACATGTTTTCATTTTTTTTTAAGTACTTTGAAAGCACTCCAGCACTTTAACTCAAGTAAAAATTTGACTCAGCAACATTTACTTGTATTGGAGTAAAATCTGACCTGGAGGATCTATACTTTTACTCAAGTACTGAAGTTGAGTACTTTGTCCACCACAGATATTATGACTTTGTGGTCCAATGGACAGAGAATTTACCCCCAAACTGGAAGATGTCCTGTTCAAATATAGGTCTGGTCTGGGCACTTTATCTCTACCATTCCCCTCTAGCTGTTTGTTAAAATAAGAATTAATAATAATTTTTAACTGTGAACTCACAAAAGCCTGTAACTCAACCAGGCACACTCTCACGTTGAGGAGAAAAATGCACCACAAGGCTGGATCTTTGGTATTAATAACTTTGTATACCAGTATAATCTAACCCAGTGTTTCCCAAACAGGGGTACAGGGACCTGTAGGTGTACGAGAGCACATTGCAGGGGGTACATGGAGTTATATGATCATTTGTAGTGCATTTATATATTTGGCTTTGAAAGACTAAAATGTACCTAAATCAAGGTAATGCAACACTAAACCAGGACTAAAAAGAGATCTAAACCAGGACTAATCCAGGTGTAAACCAGGACTAAACCAGGACTAAACCAGGGCTAAAACGAGAGCTAAACCAGGACTAATCCAGGTCTAAACCAGGACTAAACCAGGTCTAAACCAGGACTAAATCGGGACTAAACCAGGTCTAAAACTAGGACTAAACCTGGGATAAACCAGGTCAAAACTAGGAACAAACCAGGTCTAAACCCAGTCTAAACCAGGAATAAACAAAGTCTAAACCAGGACTAAAAAAGGACTAAGCCAGGTCCAAACCAGGACAAAACCAGGACTAAACCAGGTCTGAAACCAGAACACAACCAGGAATAAACCAGGACAAAACTAGAAACAAACCAGTTCTAAACCAGGTCAAACCCCGGACTAAACCAGGTCCAAACCAGGACTAAAGCAAATCTTGGGGGTACACAAGAACAAAAAGGTAGGGAACCACTAATCTATCTCAATAAAGCAACATAAAAAATTGAAAAGGTATAATAACAACATCTTAAAGGGCCCCAAAACATAATGAAAGCCACTCGTATCTTTGCTCAAAGTAATCCTATATTCAGCTCATAATTGAACATCTGCTGCTCCGATATGGAGACGCTATGAGGCCGGATTACAGCGGATTATGTCAGCATACTTTCTTGTGTGGCAAACAAAACGCTAATACACTTAATACATCACCTGACCTGTCACATACTCTGGAGTAATAGGACTAAACACAAATGCGTTTTGGATCTCCCAAGAGCAGAAAAAGTCCCACTAGCATTTTCATGTTGCTCCACTAATCTTGTTTTAATCTACTGGTTATTACCTTAATGGTGTTTGGATGAGAACCTACTGCTGTTTGATGCCTGGAAAATGGCGTTTTCCTGTTAGCGGCAATCAATAACAGCACTGTGATGTTAAAAATGGCACCTCCTCCCAAACCTCCCTCTCCTTGTTTACTAAAATAAGCGTCGGACATACAACATCGAGCATCATCGGGAGTGCACTTGACGTGGCTTGGAGATATTGTACTTCCACAATGACAGAGAGAGGGGAGGGGATAAAAAGTCAAGCTGAAGAGGAGGTTAATGAGGCAATCAGGGGAAATAGAGAAGTGAGTGATGAAGCCAGCGCGGGGAGGGAAGGAGTAAATTGGAGAGGAGGAGAGCAGGAGGAGCAGTTATCCTTTTACACTTGGATTATTGTGAGAGAGGATGGGACTGCTGCTGCTGTTGCTGCTTGGAGCTATGTTTTCACAGTGGGACGTACTTACTGTAGCAGAACCGAAGCCAAATTAGCACACATCCAAGAGCTAATTTCATGTATTCTCTCAAAAATTAATGAGAAAAAACACACAACATAATTTTGTTTTAAAGTTAGGACTTCCAAGTTGAAGTTATTAATGAGAAAAATATATTCAGAGTTTTTGTGCAGAATAAACAGGTTCGCTCAGTTCGGTCGGCGGTGTAACTGTGCCAATGGGCAGGAGCTGTATTATTACCAACTTGGTCTCACAAATCAAGTGTTATCGTTCCCAGAAAGCACTGATACGTGGAATATCAGGGGTCCGGGGGTAAGAACAACTACAAGTGTACATTTCAAAGGCTTGATTAAAAAGTTCAACATTTTAACAGTTCATAAAAAGGTTTTTAAGCTCATGTTACATTAGTGTCCATTCAAGTTTCTCCAACTCATTCTGTGATGCTACGATATGTACTATATGCAAAAACAACATTTAGTTTGTGCAAATTCATTATATGGATGATTTAGACGACAATAAATCGGCAAAATACAGTTATTACTTTACCAAATCACTACCTCTCCAAGATTTTATTTTTGTTTTTATAAAAATGTAAAACTGAAACATTTTCCCACCTCAAAAAATGTAAAAACGACCCCCTCGCGGGAATAACTGTAAGAAGATGAATGAATACATCTCATAGCAAGTGCAAACAATCCCAAACAAAAAAGCTGTTCATTCATTCATCATCTTCCGTCTTTTCCAGTTAGGGGCCACAGGCGGCTGTCACCTTTCCCAGCACCTATGGGCCTTAGGCACGGTAACACAGGGCAGACATCCAGACTCCTCTAGGAGAGACTGTGGCTAAATCAAATTCATGTACACAATATACATTATTGCATCAGACAACATTATTGTGAGTCAGTGCACCTTTGTGAATACTAATCAAATAACTTTAATGAAATTCTATAACTAAATTAATTTTTCATGTCTTCACCTAATTCCACTGCTCCATGGCTCCTTAAAAGTATTTCCACAACGAGGCATGATTTATTATTAACCAATTAGCCCAGGACCATTAATCACTGTGACTTACATACCTCTCAATGTCAGGAAAGGTAAACAGCAGCATTTTCAGGAAGTCCTGTCAAAAATAGAGAGACCCAAACAAAGGCATGTTAGCAGACGTGGGAGGAGAGCTAAAGAAAGAGAAAGGCGTAACTGATCTGAAGACAGGAGTGCAAGGTCAAACGGTGTTTATGCTCCATCCATTATTTAGAGGGAGGACTCTGGCTGGCGGTGAGGAAACAGTAGCCAGGTGGAACTCATCCCATGTCAAACACACACAAGCCGAGCGTCCAGGTGTGATCGCTCAGCTGCGCGGCCCCAGAAGAGCCAACATATGTGGCCCAGCTAAAACGCCAATTTAAGATGCAGCTGGAGCCATTTGAGCTATTGTAACACCAGCCACCCAATTAATTTATGGAAATAACACAGTGCCTTAGAGACAGGTCATATTAAAGTGGTTCAAATTTGAGTTGGAGTTTTATTAACGGGCTCTCGAATGGCTGCGAGTCAACATGCTACACTAGCCGTTAAGTTAATTGAGTGGAAATGAGGTCTCTCCCTTCGCAGCCTCACCTGAGAGAGAACGAGCTGTCCATGGTATTTCTTCACAAACAGTCGAAAGAAGTTGATGAATTGTTGCTCTCCGACTTGACTGGCCAAGAATCTGAGGAGGAAGTAGCCCTGTGCAATACACATTATAGTTAATATGTTGGGTGAGAGCATGTAAGCAGAGCACATCATTTAGAAATCCAAATCAGCCTTTACAATTGAGATTAATGGTAAGACAGGCCAACAAGCCAATAAACCTCTCATTACTGTTGCACTGAGGGCACCACTGCAGCCTACAACTCTATCTAGTGGTACAAACTGATGGAAACAAGGCTACTACAGTGACACTTTCTAGATGCTCTGTTACAATAATAAAGATAACTGGGACCTACACATATTGCAGCAATAGTTTTTGTCTCCATGTCGAGGAAATTGAACCCCTACACCACTTGTAATTGTTTTCTAGACACTGTGGTCCAGCTCACTAGACACTTCAGTATGTTAGCATGAATGACAGGGCGTCACCATCCTGAAAATTCCCACTAAATGACCAAAAACGGTTGCCCATGTATGTATATGTCTACAGAGTGAAGTGTAGAGGAGCAAATGTAAACCTACTCAGTCATTTGGTGACAGCCTTAAAGTGGAACTCAGTAATTTTTCTACCTTAAATAAACTGTTTCAGAGTCCGTGTGATGGTTAAATAAGTTGTTTTGGGGTGAATGAAGCATCCAACCTCTCCCCCAGTGTCTCTGGGCACCGGGGAGAGGGGGGAGGGCAGGCTAGCAATGACTTTATTTGTCAATTTTCGTCATGGTAGAGTGGCCAAATTGTACTGATGCGCAAAGGGGGAATTAAAGCCGAGTGAGAGATAATACAGTAGTCGAGTGGACTTGAGTATTTACGATATTGCTTTACTCTGAAATGCAGGGGGAGCGCCACAAAGGAAAATGAGGCATAAACAGTGAAAAAATGTTACTGAGTTCGGCTTTAAAAGAAAATGTATTGACATTGACATGCTAAAAGCATCTTGTCTGTTGTCACTAATGACATATTTGATATTTGAACAACGCAGTATGTTGTTATCGTTTATCTATACCCTACACTCTCTTTCTACAGCCGGAGAGCTACAGTAGCCCTGCATGACCATAAAGTCTCTGCACAAACACAGCAGAAAATGGTGAAACTAACTCTTCTCTCAAAAGCTTTAATACAATTCTGTACAAAACACAAAGGCATAAGAAATGTTTCAGTAATTTGTCCCCTTCAGGTAGCTGTATTTAAAAGAATGGTAAGTGTGGCTCTTTCCATCAACTAATATGGTGTTTCAGATGTCAATTTTGGTTAAAAAGATTGGGCTGAATATACAAACTGTCCCTTTGATGCATTTATGCTGCAAAAAAATGAAACCACACTGATTTGGCCCATTTTGTTAAACCACACTTTTCATTTGGCACAATGCATCTTCAACATATTATTTTTATACTCTCTCCTTTAAAAATCCTTTAAGGTCTATTTCTTTTTAAATTTTCTCAAACATGTTTATCATTTTATTGGTCCTTATTCCACTGGGCTTTGATATTACCTTATTATTTTCTCTTCCTTTTTTCCCAAAATATCCCTGTTATTGTATGGAGTTATTTTTATTGCACCAGCTGTTCAAACAATAACCTCCTGGTGGTGTTAGTAAAAGGTGTCTGAATTAGTTTTCTCCCCTTTTTTCCTGCAGATGTCTTTACCTCATACACTGCACAGTTTTCCTTCTTTCCTTCCACCAATAGTCTCTCACCTTAAGGTAATGGACTTGCATGAATGTTTTGTCCGGGTTGAGAGCATGTTTTACCATCGATGAGCCGGACTCGCTCACCTGACCAGTGCTGTCCAGGTTGGGCCTGCGAGAGAACAAAGACTGGTAAGACATAGGGCATTCGCAACATGGCTAACGGGGACAAAAAAAAGATTCAAAGGCAACTACTATAAAAAGAAAGAACTTGAAGAAACAGTATGTGATGGAGAAGGACACCTGTGGCGATAAGACTTTTCAGAAGTCAGTGGAGTTGCAGAAAAAAACACCTACATCTCTACACAGCCCGCATGTCAGGAACAGTAAATCCAGCTGGTTCTTTTACTGGGGAACACGTTGCCAAGGTGCCATGCTTTGCTTTTTGGCTGGAAATCAGGCTTCAGATTTATAGAAACAGGCTATAGTGTTTATATGACCTCACACTGCAGCGCTCTTCCTTTACTAGCCACAGACTTTCTGGGCCAGTCTGTAGCATTTCCACCAGAAAGTGCCCCAATCTGCAAGAATAAGGAGTTATGTTTCTCACTTAAAACCTGGCACTTAGCTTGTGCTCGAGCGAAGTTGCCCAGTATTGGTCCAAACAGCTTGGGCTTTGGCACATACACTTTAGAGACCTGGGTTTTTGGCATTGTGAAGCACCTTTTTGTTTACAAATATGATGTCCAACTATACAAGAGGAAAATGGTACAACCCAGAGAATTACTTCATTTGCTTTTTGGTCATTTGAAATTAAATTGCAACAACGTCATGGCCAAGGAAGAGCGATGTGTGATAATAAGCGGAGTGAAGTGTTAAGTCCATAGTCCTCTAGTGTTAGTGGACCCAAACATGAGAAATAATTGCCTTGTGAGCCAGCCTATCCTACTTTCTTTTGGAAAACAGGACAGTATGGTTCCTCACTCGCAGCAAACCAATTTGTTACTGGCCTATCACAGCTGTTAAACTGCAGCACGTCTTACAAATACAGAAGCTAATCGCCTATCAACAATAACCAATATGGCACCAGAGCGGTTCTAATAACTTCTCTCACCCGATTAACACTGTTTAGTGCTTTCCTTTGTCACCTGCTGATTCTGCTGGAGTCAGCATTGTTGTTCAGTCCTCTTTGAAGTTATTTTCTTCATCTTGTTGGGATTTTAACAACAGTAAAGTCCCACTGATGTCTGACCACATTTAAACAAACCGACTTTCTCCGCAAGTCTTTAACTGGCTTCTGCCAAGTACAGAGTTGCTCATGCTGGTGTATTCTGGTGTTTTATGGCAAAACCAACAAGAATCGACGAGATTTGTTGGGGTTACAGGTCAGTTCTGCACCGCTTATGCCCCACTCGTTGTTTCTCTGATTGGTTATTCTGCCTGTGATTGTTCTGCCCTTAGAAATGAAACTCACGCTAAGGGATACCAGATTAACTTCTTTGTATAGATTAGGAAAAAAGCTTGTCTGGCTGGCCAGGCTAGACAAATAAGAAAACTAATCAAAGCTTAACTGGTTTAGGAGGTAGAGAGAGCTGCCCTATTCCTGCTGTTCCATCTGCCAAAGGTGTTCTTGGGCAAGGCACTGAACCCTATTCCAGTGTCTGCGTACACTAGTGTGAAAATGGTTGACAAGAGGCCTGATGTAAAGCACTGTCTTCATGGAGGTAGAAAAGCACCACTGTAAATGCAGCCTTATCTTATTGTACAGTGCCAGTTTTAGAACATGCTCAGATCCAGACTGTGTGAATCGTAATGTGTACTTAAACACACTGGAAGCTATGCTATTGATGCTAATTGCAGAGATTATTAGTGTTGTAGTCAAGACCGTACTAATTAAAACTAAGACTGGTCCAAAGTGAACCGAGACCATGACAAGGCTGAGACTTTCAGGGTTCGAGAGACCAAGTCAAGACCAAGACTTTTAAGTACCAAAACTAAGTCGAGCCTGAGGCTAAGGCTAACCAAGACCAGGTCAAGACCAGACCCTGTAAACTAAGACTAAATAAAAGAAAAGAAAAACATTTTAGGTTCAAATACATAATAAAATCTCAGGCACTGGTACATCTGAGACTGAGACAAGAATGAGTGAAATTGGATTCGAGACTAAGTCTGAGTAAAACAGCAGCCGACCGGTCTTACAGCTACAACACAAGGGATTAGACGACATACACTGACAGACAATCCAATTCACTTATACATGCATGTCTTTGGATTATACACAGAGAACTCTCAGTAACATGGGGAGGACATGCAGACTCAACACACACACACAAAACAAAACATGTTGGTCAGCCAGGGGGTCAAACCCACAATAACAATCTCCAATCTCCAAGAAGAGATGGACTCAATTTACTCACTTGTGACGGGATACCAATGCCAAGTCTGAACTGGTCCTTTGACCCAGATACAAATCACACCCTCCAATGACATAAACACACAAGCAGACTAAGTGAATAAAGGCAAACATACGTGGATAGGACAGGACGCTGTGCCATGATAGTTGCAGTTAGTGCTATTGATTAGACTGAGCAGATTAACTCAGTGTGCCGATGGGAAGGCCTTGAAGGATCACCCGCCTGCCGCGTCGATACACCAGGCGCCTGCACCACCGATCGATGCACCCTTCATCACCGGCGAGCACTTCTCCAACACAGACATGCACGGACAGAAGCTCAAAAAACAAATACCACATTCTCCCGGAGATTCTCCAGTCATGTGCTCAGTGGGAGCTACAAGTTAGTCAAATATTTGCTGGATTTGAGGAGGATAAGAGGTAGATGAAGTCGAGTTAAGGGCAGTGCGAGGATGAGGAGGAGGAGAAATAGAGATGGACAAGGATGTTTGGTTTGTGCTGTGGAAGACATCAGCTTCCTGGAATTTTGAATTTCAGCCGGACACCGTTACAAGGATTTACATCATGCACACTGAGGGAGAAGCACATGTCATACAAATGTGAACAGAAACAGAAAAAAATGACCAATACCAATGCCCTGATTCCTCCAAATCCATTAAAATGTGATAATGTGTTACAAATGCCCAGTCAATACCCTGCCTGTGGAGTCTGAACTGTGAGAGAAACCTCTAAATCGCCATGTTTAGAAATGATTGGAAAATGTAACCTAGAAAAAAGGGTTAATTTGTTTGTATCATGCTCCTAGTATTTCCTGTCTGTAAATCAGTGAAATGTTTCTTTTCCTTTTTTGCACTCTGTCCGGTCTGTGGCCCACAGTGACCGTGTCTGTCTGCTGCGGCTGATAAGATGAAATGGACTCTTTTTAAGACAGCAGGACGTGCTGTTTCCCTGGGAAATTAAGTGTGTGTGTGGGACATGTATTTATAACATCACAGGGACATAAACTCTGACACCGACACTTGTGGGGACAGCTAGATGTATGGCTTGGGACTGTCTTAAGGTTTGGGTTGGATATTTTGTAGAGCTGTAGTTTAGTTTTTCACTTCTCCAACAGAACACAAAGTACATTATTAGGCTGTAATTGTATCTCGTCCTCTGTGTGACAGACAGAAGCTATGCAATAAGGAAAACATAAAGAGTCTTCTTTCCTTTTGTTTTTCCCTTTCTGGGGTCACCACAGTAGATCAGTGTGCAGTTATTTGCATATTGCTTTAGCATAGGTTTCACACCTTAGGACCTTCCTCTCCGTATATCCAGGCATGGGACCGGCACAAACAACACACTGGCTTGTGCCTTTTTGTGGCTGATTTGAGAAACACAGAGAAGCACATAAATGTGTGATGCTTTAGTCTACCTTCAAACCTGACTGTTGGCGTTAACTATTAACATATGCATTTAAAATATTTAAGACTTTTTCAGACTTTAGGTTAGGCCTTAATTTTTTAAGGTTTTGGTTAAGTTCAGGGCCTGACCAATTTCTGTCATCAGCCAGTGGCCTTTCTAAAGTCAGGCAGGGTAATGGCTCACATGCACGCACCTAGTGGCCAACTGTCGTCTGTGCCTATGAGCCAAAAAGTGAGGGAAGCTGAAAGATGCTTTAACCAGGCATCTGTCGTTTATTGGGGGAGGTGTGCAATGAGTGGCAGTATTGGGGGAAACTGCCTCCCTGATCTGAATCAGACTGGTGTTCTTTTGTTGCAGTTCTATACAGTCACAGTTTCTTCAAAACAAGAATGAAGAATGAGACCTATCAAGGGTGACTTGTAGGACCATGGAGCAGCTGACAGGTACCAGCCAAGCAGACTGCACCCTGGGTGTGCCATAGGCAAAAACCTGGGCCTTGGAGAAGTTTGGTGATGCTAAAGTGGTGGACTTTTGGTAAGCCTCAAAGAGATTTAGGGACTGTCTCTCTTGGTTAGCCTAGGAAGACCTCAGTATTCCCCCAGAGGAGAAGGAGCATGTGTCGAGGGAGAGGGGCAGTCTGAGTCTGTCTGCTTTCAACTGCTGCTCCAGCGACCCAGCAAAAATAGATGGCTGAGATGGATTAACTCAGTCAGTGACTTTTTTGATGTAGTCATCAATGAGCATCTCACTAAAAAGCTACAATGAGATGTAAAATGGAAAGATATATGTAAGGTGTTTCTTGTTGTATGCACACTTGTTCTTTCAAAACAAAAAGAAAAAATAAATAATTAATAATTAAAAAAGCTACAGTTGTAAAAAAATGGCCAATAATGACTCAGATACCAGGTCTAATAATACAAGTACACATGCTTTACACTTGTACTCATCACTATTAATAATTATCACGACTGATCAGGGGTTAAATAATTTCAAGGGGCTTGTACAGGCGGGTGCTACAGACAGCTTTATCTTTGGAGAAAAAATCTCTCTTTCAAAAGATTTTGGCCTCTGGGTAAAGGACCTAGATGTGTGTGAGTAACATTGTAAGTTATACGACTGGGGCACAGGACCAAACCAATGGCAGAACATGTATATCCTGAGAAGAAACTGTGCCAGTTCAGTGCGTCAGAGTGGCGTCGTAGCCCCTAGAGTAAAAACGCTGATCCATCACTGCCGTGCGCCACAAAAGAACTCCACCCTTCCAGTGTCCGGACCAGCGATGTATGGACGTGTAAATCCCTGTCTTTGGCTGTCTCTCTTTGTCAGAGATGATTTAGTGCAGCTTTAAGAGGAATTGCTACTGGCTGCCTTGGAGAATCACACAATAGCTCAATGTATTGGAGAATAAATGGTGCTCTTATCTGACTTGTAGGCCGTGTGTGTGAGAGAGAGATGTAGTGTGTGTGTGTAGCTATGTGTACACCTGGAGATTGAAGGAGAAAGCGGGAGGAAATCAGCAGCTATTACTGACAAAACCTGATGTCCCACACACACACACACACACACACACACACACACACACACACACACACACACACACACACTGAGGTTTATAGCTCGGCAGGCCATATCCTGACAAATTAGACTGGGTGGACTGTGGAAAGCGGATAAGGTAGCGCGGTGCTCCCAGCAGCCCCGTAAATCAGCAGGGAGAATGGCGTCTGGCCCGCGCTGCCCTAAATATAACTGGTCTGAAATGGGCTGATAAACAGTGGCCATCAGGGTCTGGCCGGACCACGGGGCGTCCGATAGTGACCCGCTGAACTCGGGACGCACAAGCTGCCATTTAGACCCTTTTGTGTGCTGGTTTGTTTGTGTGTGTGAGATATCTGCCAGTCCCATTGAGTCCAGGCCCTCTCGTTCTCGTGGTGGGGGCAAGCTGTGTTCATTCATGTTTTAAAGATCGAGTCTAACAATGGAAAACTCACATTAGGACTCTCTGCCATTTCAACAAGTCCAGTGGTCTGATTCATAAATAAAAAAACATGGGGTACAAAAGGTAGGATGTCCTGAAAAGTGACTCCGTACGGTACCTTTGCTGTTGTGTGACTATGAAACTGGTTTGGCTCACATATTATAGCAGGTTGTTTCACAGAAGAGAAAAGAAGAGAGAGTATGATTCAGCAGCCCTTGTTGTGCAGAAAAGCTTTGAGATATTTGTCACTTGTTTTCTCTTGCGCACTTAAAGGTGTTGTTTGTTTTACTTTGAAACCCTAAGGCATGTGGGTTTATGCAGCTAAAATAAGATTTCTGTGCACCTTGTGTTTATGTCTGCACACTCTTTTCTAAATGGTAAACTTCAATTTTTTACTCATTTATGTCTTTGTTCATTCATTCCTTCCTTTTTTTATTCCTTGCTCACTCCTTTCTCTCTTCCGTTCTTCCATTCTTCCTAGACTTTCTTCCCTCTCTCCTTCCTTCGAAATCAAATTTACTTTCTTTGTTAACTAGTCTGTTTGATTCCTTGATTTAACTCCGCCCTTCCTTTACCTCTTTTTTTAATTCCCTTTTTGATTTACCCGTTTCCTTTAATTGCCCTTTCTTTTTTTTTTTTTTTTTTTGTTTGTTTGATTACTTTATTTCGAGCTATAAAAAATACAAATATTGTACATAGAAAATATAAATATATTGTACAATATTATACATTATACCCACACTGGGTAGAAAAACAAAACAAAAAAACAAATGGAATAACAATATCTATAAATATATTTCAGACATGTTCACAGTTTATATATCATTGTAGCTCGAAAAGGAGTGGGAAGAAGACGAACTTATTTAACCCCACCTCCATTCATCCTAATGAACGGTTACTACTATAAAGAACAATATATTTATATACAATATCTGACATATGTCGTACATTATACCTTATAATTACATCTAAGTATGGTCCATTAAACACATATGCTGTGTAATGCAATTTCATTTTATGCTTATGATAAGTATTACTATTATAACTAATTTTACCATCGTATATCATCATATATCAATTTTTTCTTTTTCTATACCTTTCGTCTGCATTTCTGTCCTTTCTTAATCTGTACGGCCAACCACCTTTTTACTCTGTCAAGTCAAGACAATCAAAGCAAAGTTGTCTCAAGTTACTTTAGAATTAGGTTTAGACTATACTCTTGAGTTGAGTGTAAGAGTTAATAAAAAATAAATAAAAATCCAACAACGGACAAGTTGTTTCTGCCCTTTTAAAAGGGCACTGTCTGGATTTGACCATGTAGCCATGACAATGGGCGTACCCACCTAAAACTATAATAAAACTTATAACAGGTAAAAGTCACTGGTGTCCACACCCTTCTTTCCTTCCTTCCCTCCTTATTACTTTTCCAATGTATTCCTTTGTAACTTATTTCCTGCCTATTCCACTTAATACAGTATTATTTTCCAACACATTTTACATTACTACTGTTGTTTACCATTCACTTCTTCCCTTTGGTTTTGTATATTACTATTATCAGTAAAGCAGTTTAAAGACTACCACTAAAAGCCTTGTTAAGTTGCATTTGCTGTACAGCACAGAGTACCACACACATACTCAGCCTCTGAGATAATGCTTGAGCCGCGTTCTTTTATGTCTCTACACGTTTTATCAGTACTTAGAGCCAGGATTAAGAAGGCGCTCTTCTATGGGCACCACTTAAGAAGTTACTGGTCTTTTCAGTGCTAATGTGTTTTCACGTCACATTATTGAGCTGGATGTATTGCCGGCATGTGTCTCGGCATGTACGCCTGAGTGCATGTACTGTTTGCATTTTTCAGATGATAGTTTGATGTTGTTGCTCTAACCCCATCAGGGGCAGAGAAACTTAACCCTGATCCCTGTGTAATCTTCTGTGTCTCTGCTGCTGAGGGAACACCCTGACAAGACGGGCGGGATTACAGAGCACAGTTAACTCTTAAAAGTCCTGCTTTTGTCAGGCTTTTTGAAATAGTTTTGGACACCTTTCCATTAGTGAATAAAAACCAAGACACTCTTCATTCACCTGAAGTATAAAAGCCTTTATTTAATGTGGCTATATGATTATAAAATCTTCATAAAACAGTGTGCTGGGTTGTACTTAGACCCATGTGTAGCGGCCAACAAACGTCCTTCTTCAGAGTGTAGGAACAATATGTCAAATGTGGCCAAATTCTGCCAGGGGGTCACGAGCTTGTCTCAAGCCCAGATAAATGGAAAAAGTTGCTGCACACTTTGTGAAATTAAGTACATTTTTTTCTAGTCAAGACATAAACAGATCAGTTGTAATATAACTATTTCATTTGTGTTAATATTGCCAATATCATATACGCCACAAATCAGAATCAGAATCTCTTTATTTTATCCCTGAGGGGAAATTCTTTTTTGTTACAGACATGACCAAGACATGAAAAGATACAGAATAAGACATTTACAATATAATAAAAATATAATAAATAGCAAAAGCTCAAAACCCCAGATGTGTCTAAAACACCTTAGTAAAAATAAACAATTTCAAAATATAAGGAAAATAATCTCTTTAAAATATAATAAAGAAATTTCAATCTTAAACATATTTACAATTATGAACAATGCACAGATAGAAGCAGATGAACTGAGTAAGTGTTTTGAGCAGAGTACAGTGTCTGTGTGTTTGTTACAGAGCAGAGTTCAGGAGTTTGATGACTTCCTGTCTCTCTGTGGTGCAGCGTGGCAGTAAAAGTCTGTTGCTGAACAAACTCTTGCAGCTGATCAGCACATTGTGGAGAGGGTGAGAGGGACGGTTTGCTAAAACAAGTTATTGATAAAACTCCTTAACAATCTACATGGCACTGAAAACTGCGTAGCACTCATAATAATAATGATAACATTTGAATAATCAGAGTAGGCATCTGGGTTAAAATAAACAAGGACATTGCAGAATAACACATTGTGGACTTCATAAGGCATTTATTTGCTTTGTTTACTATCAAATAATAAGACTTCTCTATACATATTGAAGCCAAATATAACTTACCCATAATGCATCTCTTCAGTTTATGAAAAATCAAAAAGCTACTGTGCTATGTGTCATACTGTTCTATTCTAATGGCTGCTGAAAGAGGCAGAAAATTGTCACATACCATTAAGAAAACCACACTTGGTTAACACATGCTAGTGTTAAACACAACTGCCATGCAATCAATAGCACATTGATTTGCTGCTACGTTTACTTGTACATGCACTGATGCCAACAAAGCACTAAGCTAAAAGCCTCATCCCCCAAAGAAAAGGCTTTCGTATTTCAGGATATACATACTTTATAGGTGCAATATTTATATCTAACTTGTACCCTAAACAGTTAACTCAGAGTGCATTTTTTCGTTCCTAATCCTCTGCTGACACTATATATCTATAGTGGGGTAAGGTAAACAGGGTGTGTTCGCCCCATTGTCAGATGGGATGAGTGCTTGTGCCCTTGTGGTGAGCTTTTGTAAAACACAACAGTACAGCACACCTGGTTATTATCTGCTGCCACACCTGTCGGTCAGGAATCCACTAAGCTCCCTGTCACGTTTGAGTCTACACGTGAGAATAACCTTAGAAAGCAGCAGTCGCTTTGATTTTCAAGTATGAGTAGGAAGGGACATAACCACTCTGAGATGCTAGTGATGGAGCATATATAAATGTTATGATCATTAATGTAGTCTACACAAAATATCACTTAATGGTATAACTGAGAAAGAGATATTAGTAGTATATAAGCATGCATTCTTTAGTTAAGTAGGGTGCAATACTTTTCAATGGACATATAGCATTAGCCACCAAACAATGCACATTATGAGTAAACATCATAGTTTTGGCAACTGACAGACTACTGTTTAAGGGAAGTGCCTGGTTAGAAAATGTTATGGATGGATAATATTTTTTATTCATAGCTTTGGTGCAACATAAGCTTAAGGCAACAAGCAAAGTTACTGCAATGACATGAAATCTTAGCTGTATTTACTTGTATTTTAAGTTGATATTGATGCTTCATGTATAAAGCATAAAATAACGTAACCTCGAGTCTTGTTGGTCTGGCTAGCCATAATGTTTTGTTTTTTATAATTTGTCTTGGACCTGCTGATTTGAGTTTGATTTTTAGGCAGCAAAACTAATGAAGCAGAATGCAACTTAAATGCAATTTGATAAACTTTAATCAATCAGAAAACAGGGGGCAGTGCAAACAGATGCAAAATAAACTAAGCAATTTGCTACATTTTCTAAGATATTGGAGAATTAAAGCGTCTCATACAAACTTGTATGTAACATTTTATATGAATGGTCAACACTGGTCATAGAATCATTTGAAGACAACATAAATGGGAAAGGTTCCTGACTCACTTTTTTGGGCTAAGAAGCTAAATGGGTCGTCCAATAACCCGAATGTTGCTGGTTCAATCCCCACTCCCCCCTTTCATACTGCTGATTAGAACTTCAACAGACTGATATGTGAATGTGAGTGTGCTTATGTTAATGAATGGCAGACTGATTCTTTGATGTAAAGTTCCCATGGTAGAAATATGCAACAATTTAATTGAACTGCATTGTTGGCAATTAAAGAGAATCTAGCTAGCCTGGTAAAACATGTGCTAATCAAGCCATTTGTTGAATCTTGCTCATTTCTCATCAACCACATGCACAGCAAGCAAGTCATTTTGTCTTTTAAAAACATCTATTATTGGTTTTGGGTCCCTTTTCAAAAATATGTGTGAAAGACTGCTTCCATTATTAGAACATGTATACCAGGGGTTCTCAAATATTTCACACCAAGTACCACCTCAAAATATCTGGTTGTCCAAGCACCACCTTTAATTAACTAAAATTAGCCCAAATCTTGATAATCCAGGCCTTAAACAAAAAATAAAATAGGAATTAACGTGAATACTATACTAAATAAGGATAAAACAGGGACTAAACCTGGGCTAAACCAGAATTAAACTGTAGCCCTTGCCGAGCAGGACTTAAACGCAAAAAAAATTGACTCCAACTTACACTAAATCAGAATTTGAACTGAAAAAGAGTAAAACCAGAAGAAGTCAGCATACCACCAGTGGTATCTGTACCACAGTTTGAAAACCGCTGTTGTACATAGTTTTTGATTGTGTCTATAAGAAGTAAAAAACAAATGTAATGTCTGAGTAATGTATAAACACTAAGCTCTACAGACTAACAACCAGTGGGCTGTTTTAGAGGCTAAAGAAAAAAATAGATGCTTGTGTAATAGTCAGCACTCACCGGAGGATTTGGAGTTCTTCTGGTGAGTTCTGCAACTCATCTGAAAGTCGTCTCCACCTCAGCAGTGCCTTCAGGTCAGACTGTTCTGCTGCTTCTTGTACCGAGAGCTGTTCAGAGACATGAACATGCACTGAGTGGATCAAAAGGGAATAATACAAATACGATATATTGAGTGTGGAGTACAAGACAGGCAGAAGAGAAATGCAACTAGGTTAGATTAAAGTGGTTATTTTACCTCAGAGTGAAAAGCAAGCGGGGGCTATTAATATAAATAGGGATGCAACGATACCACTTTTTTTCAAACCGATACGAGTACGAGTACTTCCATTTGAGTACTCGCCGATACCGAGTACCGATACGAGTACTTATATAGGGGTTACTTTATAGTTTATACAGACACACTGTTGTATCTCATTCATCCCATACCGTGTCTTTTTGCCGTCTATCACCGCTCTGCGATGCTAAGTTATTTTTACAACAGAGTGGTTTGAACACAGCTAACCATGGCTAAAATTTGCTGAATATGGACATGTTATACCTCATTTTAAAGCTTAGATTCTCCTCTATTCAGTCGCTAAAATCATTTTAAAGACAGATTGAGCATCTGCGCATAACTAGCGGAGATTCGCCAGGACATACAGCAGCTAACACAATTAGCAACGGTAACGGTACTTCTTATGTTTTATCAGACAACTGCTTCACACTCCGCGCTTATATCATTTTCGGGACAACTACGACAACAAAAGGACAACTGCTTAAGTTTCAGGACTCACATATGATTTGGGATGTCTGGTTGAGCAGAATGTAGAGTCAGCTTTGCTTTTATCTCCATACAGTTCACTTTAAAATCCTTCCACTCTGTTCTCACCGTTCAGCTGAGAGGGGAATGTCACGTGACAGCGCTGTAAAGTGGTATCGGTTGTTGGTATCGGCCCACTTTTATAAATACGAGTACGAGTACTTGGACATGGTATCGGTGCATCCCTAAATATAAAACTAGTATTTATCTCTATATGGCCTCACTTTAGCAGCCCTATGTTCAGAAACCTCCAAACTTGACCAAAACACAGAGCTTTTGGGTCCACATAGGAAAAAGGTAGAAGCAAGCTTTAACATCTGCTAATATCGCACACTGACATACAACCAATCACATTCTTATTTATTCACTATAGACATTTTTTGAGGCATCAGTTCACCAAACACATTGCATGTCTTTGGACAATGAGAGGAAGCCAGAGACAAAAAACAGTAACACAGGGCAGACATGAAGGACAGCGCTCAGAGAGACGGTGAACGGTCCAGCCCAGAGATCCAATCTACGGCCAAAATGCTGAGAGCAGGAGCACTAACCGCACCCTGTAAGATAATATGTGGTATGATATGATGCAAACTTGTCTAATTTATCATAAAAGTGGTCAGAGTATAAAATGTATTGTATATGGCCCCACACATCATCAGACATAGTGGGGCGACTTCCTATTTTACACAACGCAGCCATGGTAACCAAAATGAACTTAAGTCACACACCGCGAAGAAAATAAAAGTGCAACACCTTTACGTCCAAATCTGGACTACCACTTTGATTTTAACAGATGCATGTAGCTGCACGATATGGAAAAAACATGCAATATTCGATAACTATGTAGTAAATTATGATAAAAATATTATTGCAATGTTTTAAAAATGGGCCCACTTTTCTGACAGCGTAAGGTAAATTTACTTAAAACCAAAATGTAAGTCCCTGCATTCACAATTCAAATCAAACAATTCAAAAATTTAAGACAGACTAAACCAGGAATAAAATAAGGCTAAACTGTGACTAAATTAAGGAAATTACCACTAAAACTGGTCTTTATAAACATTTTCATTTAAGGCTCTGGTAGGAAAATTAATCTGAGTGTAAATCACTGTCAGATGGAAGACCATAGCGTTATTGTGATACATTTAGATTCTTGCCATACGGATATTGCATTTGCTGATATTGCAATAACAATAATTTCGTGATATATTGTGCAGCCCTAATGTATGTCAGTCCAAAATGTTGCAACATACTTGTTGAGCTTGGGACCAGATAATATCCTCGAGGAAGGTGGCGAAGCCTTCACTAATCCATTCCTCAGTCCAGTCCCGGGCTCCGATGACCAGGCCGAACCAGGAGTGGGCGATCTCATGGCACAGCCTGGACCCACACAGAGAGTTACAGCTCTGGGATTCCCCCTGAGAAATACCCACGACGCTCTGGGACAGGAAGATGATGTGGGGGCTGGGGAGACACAAGGTATATTTAAGTCAGATTAGAAGATAATACCCGAAAGTATATGTTTGCACAACCAGAAGCTGTTGAGAAAGAGGAGAAGAGAGCAAAACAACAGAATTATCATGATGATGTTCACACCCACAGAAGTGTTGTCTAAACACGCAACATCCCGGCATGTCTAGGTGTTAATTATTGTCAATGCAAATGAAGAATTTCCCACACATTCATTATCCTCCACACACACTACAGCTTACTCATCAAGTGTTTTCTGCCAGATAGGGTTACACAGGACCACACCAATAAAAACAAGAGACCAGAGTTCAGAGCTGTGCTTTATAAGCATCCACTGAGATACTGACAGAGAACTCAAAGGCTTAAGTAAAAGTTCAAATGACTAAATGTTTTTATGTATTTATGATGACACAGATGACTGAAGCAATCTACTAACTAGCTTGGCCTTCGCAGTGTTTTTTTTCTTGAAAATGACAGGAATGCTAATGTGAGTCCTATTCTATTCAAAGCCAATGCCATCAAGCTGCCACCAAATTCAATCTGAGCTTAGCCTGGTTGGTCAGACAAACTCTTTTCATTTTCTATACAAAGAAGTTAGTCTGGGACCCCTTCGCTTAAATTTAATTTCAATGGGTGGAACAATTATCGGCAGAGAAACCAATCAGAGAAATAAAGGGCGGGACATAAGCAGCGCACTGCTGACCCAAACAAACATGGTGGTTTCCCATTTTTGTCATAAAACACCAGAATACGCTCTATTATGAGCAGCTCTGTACTAATTTTTGAACAGGGACAGCAGCCAGTTGTATAAAGACTTGTGGAAAAAGTTTTGTTTTTTTAAATGTGGTCGTTACATCAGACGTCAGCAGGACTTTACTGTTGTTAAAATGGCGAAAAAGACAAAAGACGAAAAGACAAAAAAACAAAAAAACAACAGAGGACTGAACAACAACGCTGCCTTCAGCAAAATCAACAGGTGATGAAGAAAAGCACTAAATGTTCTTAATCAGGTCAGAGAAGTTATAAGATTAGCTCAGTAGCCATAGCTACCTTGGTTATCTTCTGTATTTGTAAGATGGGCTGCAGATAAACGGCTGTGACCAGTTCCAAATCGAGCGGAGAGAAACGGTTTGTTGTGAATGAAGAACCAGACTGTCCTGCTTTCAAAACGAAAGTAAGAGGGGTTGGCTCGTCAGGCTAATATGAGCCTTTATTTTTCATGAAATTATAATATGTTTCAAAACTGCACTGCATTTTACATGGAATTGGGTATTACTGGAAACATGCTACAACCAACTGGTGGGATGGATGTATAACTTGTATTAACTATCACCTCAAAAGAATCCTTTACTATGGTATGCATCCTATTTTATGTCAAAAAAAGCACAAAGCATACTGAATGAAGCATTTGTGAGATCATGTGCAGACTGTACACATCACAGAAACCCATTCATGTGACTTGTGATCATGAGACGGTGCTGCAGCTCTGGAAGGGCTCTGTCAAGGCTAAGGTCACAGCTGAAGACTTCTCCGAGACATTCTTTACCATTACCTTATGTAAGAATCCCGGCCGGCCTCAGGGGCTTAGGGGCTCTGTGTGCGTGAGAGAGAGAGGAATGGGACAGAGGTCACGGAGGTGCCGGTATGTGCGGGCCAATAGAACAACACGCTCTGAGGATCCTTTCACACTTGGAGTTCCTAACTGTCCCCTTCACAGTGAACCTGACATCGGGGATAGAATTTATGAGCTACAAGAGGCCTGCTGGTGCTCCTGTGGTCATACAGCCCCAGCTCTGTGATGAAGAGGCTGCAACATTACAATGCATAAATCTTGCTGTGCTGTATACAATCCCTGCAATAGTCTGTAGCACTCTAGCATTAGCGTTTGATGGCAGTAATACATCTAAAAAAATTAGACAGGGGCAACAAAAGTCTGGAAAAGTGGTACTATTAAAATACTGCTATAGGAGCAACTAAATAGGTTAATTGGCAACAGACTGGGTATAAAAGGAACATTTTAGAAGTCAGGCTGTCTCTCAGAAGTAGAGATGGCAGATGGTTTGCTTAAAAAGTCAAGCAATGCTATTCAACATGAAGATTCACAAGAGCCGGTCAATTTAATGGATTTATGTTCAATATCATATAAGTTGTCATTGATTCTTACGTTTTCATTTTAATGGGGAATTGCTGCTCTCCCATTATGCTTTCATTCATCCATTTATTCATCTTCTTCCATTTATTTCCATTAGGGATTGGGGGTGTGGATGTATTGTAGAACTGGATAATGAACGAAATCACGATTGCCGTTGTTTTCAATAGTCATGCTCATTGGTGCGTGATGCCAACAAAGTTTTTTACTTTCATATTACTTGCTGCGTTGTGCAGCACATAGAGCAGGCGCACTGCAGCCCTCAAGCAAGCACGGTCATGTACCATGTGATCAGCTCTGACCAATGGGTGTAATGGTAGGCTAGAGCGTTGACTTCACAAACCATAAAATGTTATTTTTTTGCCAAATTAAAGATTACAAAGAGGGAAAAAGTCCATGGTGTGAAAATAGTCAACAATTAATAAGAGTTCTTGGAGAGTGTATAGACCTCTGTCAATGGTAAAGATGTACTAACCAGACTTAGACTCCAACAAATAATCTTCTAGTTTTAGGGGAAAATATCCAATAATCCTTGAGCATAAAGCACTTACTATTCATTTGTTACTTTACTGACCCCCCTTGGCTGGAGTTAGTATTTCTGTGGCAGCTGATCCTTATCTCACAATAGTACAGAATCCTTTAAAGAGTTCTTGATCCAGTTGTTGGTCCAGGTCTGTAATAAAAATAAATCAAAACCTTCGCTGAAAATCTCATCCATTACATTTTGAGTTATCTTGCTAACAGACCAACAAACAGATAGCAACAGAACATATTTGGCAGAGGAAATAAACAACTATCTTGAGATCTATATGGGCAAAGTGCTTTTTTAACTCTGTAAATCAATACTTCACAAAAATAATTTTCACCTCTCAGACTTTCAGGCCTGTGTTTTTTCCTGATTACAAACAACCAAATCTGTGACTGGAACAGCAGATGCTAACATTTGCCTCACGAGTTGCATTGTCTCCTAATCTCATTGTAGCACAACTGGATAAGCGTGGCTTTGTTGTCGGTTGCAGCGAACCGTGCATCTGTGTGAATGTTGAAAGACAAAGACGGGCTTTTTCAGAAACTCTGCTCGCACTCGCTCCTCCGAGGGTGGCAGAATCCATCGCTCCAGTGACAAATAGTATCATCCCACCGACAACAACGGCATCTTTCACGTTCGCTGGTGCGCTGACTGACATTAGCCAGCATCAGGGACCTGCCAAAGGGAAGCCGTACACACTTTTATGCATATGGAGCACCTGAGCGAGTGTGTGGTTCTTTCATCTGCATTACATTATGTCCAGATCTGAGGACTGATGGAAAAGGCAATGATCTTCCAGATAAAATGAAGAAAAAAGTGAAAGCTTGAAACTAAAATACAGCCTATGAGTGTGGTGGTGTGGTGAAGTCAGACAATGGACAATTTTCTTTTAGAGTTAACTGTAGAATATATATTTTAGTGTCCTTCCTCTCCACTCCTGGTTTGCATCCTAACTCCAAATCAACAAAGCATTTCAATAAGTGGTTCTACAAATGTTTGGCAAGGGTACTGCCAGTTTGGGGACAACCAATTATATTCTACTGATGAAAAGTGCCATTGAAGAATACAGTATATTAAGCAGAATGTGTAAATGTTCGCTATTTGGTAATGACTGGTGATTGTAAAGTTATGGTACAGGAGGTTAGGGGTGGGATTCCCTGATCTGGAGCCAAAAACTGGTTCTCAGCCCCTAATAAATGAAGAGGTCAGTGTCAAGAAGGGCCTCCAGTGTATCAAACCAACTGCCCATGCAACAATTAACTATAAAACATAATATCCCCTTTCCACTGATTGTTGTAGGATCTTTTGCTGTTTTTATATTTTCTGGTTTTATTACTGTTCAACTGTAAGGCGGCCTTGACAGTCTGGAAATAATAATATTCATAAAACTGTGGTGGAAGTTTTGTGCCTTACAGAGATTAGGAGCACTTTGGTATAATATATGAACTGGAGTACTTGTCTCTTTTCATGTGACACTTGTTACTGTTTACTTTCCCTTTTTTTGTTAACATTTTGTGAATTAAAACAACAGTTTAAAACAGTCTAAATTAGCCAGAGATGGAACAGCACACTGAGGTGTCAACATGTCGTCACAACATTTATCTGCTGGTTAGTGACTACTCACCGATTGTTAAAAAGGACATATTATTGTATTGTGTTCAATCAAAACTCAAATGACTAATGTGGTAGATTTGTAACTATAACACTATTGTAGACACATAATTTACAAAGCGACTACTGATCAACACACCTGATTTTGATTCTGCAGCCTAAATATAGATGCATACCTTACTAACTTAAATATGAATGGAAGTTGCTGTCTGGTGTTTCATCTGGATGATCGTTCATGTGGAAGCAGAAATCACGGCATGTAAAGTACTTTGTAAAAATAAAACCTGTTGCTCACTGGTAAAACCGACAGCCCAGCACACAGTTGGTCTGAAAATCCGTGGCTCAAACAAGCACAGGTGTCCAGACTGGGAGGCCGCCTACGTATGAAGCCTGACCTGAGCCGACCTTCGAGATGTGGGAGTCACAACACAGTGAAGGCTTCTCACATGAGCAGCTCGTGACTGGCCGTCTCCCTGGGCGTCTGGGCCCCTGAGCCTCGGAGGTGTGGGTTGGGGCAAGTCTTCAATTTGGAGAGGTGCAGATTGCAATATGTTTCACTGTTTCGCTCCTCCTGTCCCTCCATCCATTATTCATCCCCCCATTTCCCCATCCGTCGTCCCGGGCTGTAGGCCATTTTTCCCCAGCGGACCCGCTCCCATGCATAATGCAGAAGGGCCCCTATCATAGACGTGTAATTGACATCCCCAGTCCGGTAGAGCTCATAGGCAGGACACCACTAAAACAGGCCCATGAGAGAGAAAGACGAGGTAGAAGATGATGACTGGATGTGTAAAGTGGAGACTATATCTGATTGATAGACACAATGTCAAGTCGGGAAGTATTTTCATCTCCATCTTTACACATTCTACAAGTGAAATGACAACTGGTTTTATGGTTGGTTGTTTCAGCTTAGAAAATTGATATTTATAAATTAATCACTGGTTCTAACTAAATGATGATGAACACATGCAAAGTAAATATTTAAAAGACAGTCACATGTATTTATGTATGTAATGTCAATATGAAGACTCAACATCAAGTCAACATCAACAAGAGTAAGTGGACTTCTACATCCCCACAAAGCTGAACAAATCACAATATGACACAATATAATTTCCATTTATTGGAAATTTTATTATTCCAGTTATTTGGTCAACCCTGAGTGCCTCAGAAGCTTGTTAAGGTCTGATAGGCGTAAATGTATGCAGGAACCTAACTTCCAAGAAATGAAATGTTGTTTTAAGTTTTGCATTTTAAAAGTCAGGGTTCAGCAGATATGTTGGCATAAAAAAGCCACACTAGCACTGTACATTATCCAAGTAGTATACAGTGAAGGACAGGTAAGACTTGCAGTCAGCACAAAGTGCGTCTTTGTCCATTCCAGTGAAGGTGGGAGGCTGCTTACGGGAAAGGGCTTTGTCTTGGGGCCCTCCCTCTGGACACAGTCTCGTGGCTATTTTAGACCAAACTACACCAGCCTTTGGTCTTTTTTAACTAGTCTGACTTCAAATGTCTGGCATTCCAGGCTGGCTGCACATCAGCTCTGAGCTCCCAGACCAGGCCCCACAGGGCCAAATGCCACTCCATGTAGGGCCTGATCACATGAACAGGGGCCAGTCTGGGCCCCGGGGAGCCGCTCCACCCTCATCATATCACACTATAAAAATAAATAGGAGAAAGCATATCAGAGGGATCGAGAACACAGAGGTGAAAAACGAACATCAAGACATTTCAGAAGCATTTGTCAAACAGCAGTATATAGAACTGCATTTAGAGATTAGTTTGGAAAAGAACAAAACTGTTAATTGTATTTACAGTGCCAGCTGCACCAGGCACTTGCTTCTCAAAACATTTTAGTTAATTATAAAAATGTCACATTTAAAGCTAGAATATAGGGATAAACCTTTGACTTTTATTAGAGTTGGCTTTACCTGATGTTTGCTTGGTTCAACAACTTAATTTAGAGCAAGGTTTGAAGGCTATGTATCATCATCAGATTTACTACAGCCTACTACAAAATAAATCAATTAAAATTAAAATACTGTATATATGCTGCAATCCATGTACACCACCACATAATGCAAAAAAGTAAAAAAAAAAAAAAAACATATTTCACCACCTACAGTTCAGTAATGTAGTAATAACATATGGTAGCATATCTGTAACAGTGTTGACTTATTAATCTTCGGACGATCAGAAGATAAATATTAGCAAAGCATTCAGCAATGTTGAACAAGACAGATGTGGGATTGCAATGGTCTAGCTTTGGCCTCAGAGCTAGAAGGAGGGTTGTGTAGCTTTAAAGTTTATGCCTGCATTTAAGATGCTGCTGTACAGTTACTGCCATGTAATTATCACCCACACTGATTATCATATCACATAATTTTAATATGCCCTGTAAGTGAAGGGCTATTCAAGATTCCACCTAAGCCACAGACAAGTTCACAGAGTTAAAAGAGCTCTTGTGTATGCCAGCAGACACACACACACATCTCTTCTCAATCCGTATCAGCTGAAGTGATAGCAGATGTTTGATCCATCCTCCTCTTAACAGCACAACAATCTAGTGTCCAGTGTACCGCTTCACTCCAGAACTGACATCAGAGCAGAGGAATGTGAGTGGATAGAAATCAGTCCACAGCCTGACTCCACCACAAGGACACGAGGCAGTCCTGAGAGTAATTACAAACAAAGGTTAAACTACACAAGGGCACTCTACCATGAAACTAGTTAAACCTTTTCTGCATATGGCTCTCCTACCCAAGTAGAAACAGCAAACGCGAACATTAGCAGTCTGGATAGGAGGTATATTGACCAACTTGTTGAGTTAACTTTGGTTTTCTCTGTGGAGCTGTGAGCCTGTTCGTGTGAAACAGGTGGAGACGGTGCTAAATGACCACACAGACATTTCAGATTTAATATAAAGAGTAACAAGAAACTACAATAACCATATGCAAAATATACAGCACCACAGTGAAAATGAAAGAGACATACAGTATAACAAGCAGTTTAAAGACAAACAACCGAAAACATAGTCTACTGCTTAAAATTATGGTGGTGGAGCTTTAAAATTATTTTAACGTAACAGGAGGACCAAAAGAAACCACAAGGAATTTCTCATCTGACTTTTTGAAAGATTTTAATCCTAAATAAGTAAATAACTGTACACACACAACAGACTATTATGCAACATTTCATAAACAATTAAAAATGTAATTATTGTACAATGTATAATTTAGTAAATTTAGTATCCAACATTTAATGCTATTCCCATATTTTTAGCTAGTTATTATGCTTTATTGAAAGTACAGAGTATAGTAGGACATAGGGGAGAGACATTTGGCAAACTGTCACAGTGGCATAGTGGTTAGCACGCCTGCCTCACAGCAAGAAGATTCCTGGACCGTGTGGGGCCTTTCTGTGTGGAGTTTGCATGTTCTCCTCGTGTCTGCGTAGGTTTCCTCCGGGTGCTCTGGTTTCCCCTACCACCAAAAACATGTACAATAGGTCCACCATGGGGCCCGGACTCCTCTGCAAAGGAGATTCTGAATCTCAGTGAGACTTTCCTGGTTAAATAAATGTCAAATAAAATAAAATATTTTTGGCTTTGACTGAATCCTATGTTCATAAATAAGCTTTTTTGTTTATGATCAATAGCTCCAGATCGATTGAGTGTTTGCTTTCATTTGATATGTACTGTACTGTATCTCAACCTCGTCCAAAATTTCACTTTTGGTTGTAGGCAGAAGTAAAGCAATTCCCGAGCAAAATGCCTTAAACTGCTCAGGAGCAGATTAGCTATTCAGCACAAGTTTCCATAGAAAGCTACCACAGCACTGTGTGAACCAGCTTTGTGATACAGATAACACCTTTAATCCCAGCTTGCACAAGCCCCAGGTCAGTGTCCAGAAAACATAATTCATTTTCTTTGACAACTCTTGTTCATTGTCTTTGTTTACACATTTACACAACCCAGAAAACATTGCTTCCTGTTCTACATGGACAATTTGTTGCTGTTTTGGACAAAACAGTAAAGCCAAAGAAATGTTGCTATTTTTAAAGACACCTGTGGAGACAATGGAAGCAATGACAGATACATATTTTTACAAGTGTCTTTCAAAATGATATAGACTTCATATGCAATGCTGTGTCTAGCTCAAGTGAATGTATGTACAGTGTTGATGCCCTGTCAATCAGCCTCAAGGTAACATTAGACATGACATTTACTGACATAACTCACATTTCTGTCTCACTGGAGCTATCTGCAACTCATTACTCATCACCAGAGCTTTAAACACTCATTTGGCTTTTACCAGATTGATATAATCACTCACTCTTCTTGCTCAGAAGGTAATAAATAGACCATCTTCTTCTGTGTTATGCAGGAGAATGACTGAGGACAGGAAAGGAAAGTGTGTGCGGCTGGATGAGGAGTTTGACACAGGAGAAAGACGAATGAAGACGGGATTGAAAAGAAGTTAGCGTAAAGAGTTTCAGCTGCCCGGGCTGCTGTCTGTCAGGCTGGAGCTGCAGCTGATCAATGCACCGGAGGGGAAGCAGCGGTCAGCAGGATACCTATTCAAACACACTGGCTTCAGACAACTGACATATGCACACCATATGCAGACACAAAAAGGTCAAAGAAAAGTATGTGTGATAGGGAAAGAACTGTAAAAAGCATGCATATTGTATAAAGGTGTCTTATAAACTTTTAGTTTTATGAATATTGAATCATACTTTGCAAACTTTACCGATTCTGACTGGTTTTATTATTACTCAGTGAGAAGCCAAAAACTCCAGCCACACTTTGTGCAAGTGTGAAGCCGAGATAGAGAGGGTCGCATTGGGAAGGGCATCTGGTGTATAAAAATGTACAAAATTACCTGTGCAAATGATTGCTTTGGCAGCCCTTGAAACATTTCTTCTATGTTGACACTTTCTCCAGGTATAGATACTGGTACATACACAGGTGCTCCTTTTATTTAAATACATAATATTCCAGCAGTTTTATATTAAAAACTAAAACAAAGGAACACTATTAGAGCTGCACACACACCAACAGGAACTGCCTCACAAAGATACAGTTAATTGCAATAAAGAAGAAATGGCACTAAGCAAACGCACAGAACACAAAAACAAAACAAAACAAAAAAAAAAAAAAACACAAACAAAAGACAGAACAATGCAGAGTGCTCACATAATGGTCTGAGCATGTGCACACACACATAGCATCAACAGCAAACTGTTGGTTAACAAGAGATTATTGTAACAAAAGGAGGAGGTGTGTAGGTGTAGACCAAAAAGAATGGAAAGTAGTAAAATACATAAAACGCCGGATCTAAAGTGCGTTTGAGAAAATGTGTCTGGTGTTAAAGCAGTGCTGGAGCAGCTTGGGGCCCATCTCTCCCTTAAGGCTAAAAGCACAGCCAGACATGAGAGGCATTACCGGACAGCATTTCACAGCACTTTGCTGCAAATGTCTCATTTTGGCCGGTTCAGCACAGAGGTCCCACGGACATTAAGCCGTCTGGCTTCGCACAGACAAATGAAATTACCCCCGGCCTCTGGGTTACACTATCACACACATGTCCTAGGAAGCACACAGGAGCATACAGCAGTCATACAGGAGCACATAGGAGCACAGCGTCCCCTATGCTCTGCTCTGAGTCATTCATCACACGGGGAATGGCTCCTCTGGACTCATCCATTAGTTAGCAGAATGGCTGCGCAGTGACAGGCCTGTCTGGATACAGCCTCTAATCCAGACTTATGGCACAGTGAGCCTGTGCTACTGTTAAATGTAGTACCATATGCCAGCTGTTGCCAGCAGGTTCACATCCGAGGGCACTTTAGAGTTGCACTAACCATCATTGATCACAATGGAAAGCCATGTGTCACCTGAAGGAAAACAATAGCATATAGAGCTGCTGTTATTTTGATCAATGCAGCAAATACACTACCCCCTGGAAATCTATCTCCAAACTATCACGTATGAATTGCTTTCTTGAGAGAAAAGACTTTATCATGTGCAGAGGCTGCTGCTGTCAGGAAGAGGGGAGGAGCCAGGTAAACCTGTACTGCAGAGGAGGCCCCTTCACTGAGCTCCTGCAGACCAGCCTGGAGTCACTGTCACAGTGTACTTTATGGCTGATCACTGCATGATTTACCAAAATATAAACTGTAATAATAATAATGGAGGATCAGATAAAGCCCACTGACTCCTTAATAGTGTTTAGATTGATTAGTAAGGGTGCTCCGATCGATCGGCTGCCGATCATGATCGGCTGATCATGGCTAAAAATAGAATGATCGGTGATCGGTAAAATGGGCCGATCAGAAGGGCCGATCAAATTACAATAAACACGGGAGGCTCTCACATTTACTGTCCTGCAACTCCGGTTTGATTAAACAGCAGTAGCGTTATTTTAGCAGTGTTTTTAAGTTAAGCCCTGGTTATAACTAACACAAACCTGCCCTGGAGGCGCTGCTTTGTGTCCCCGCTGTGTCCCCGCCTGCTTTAGGAGCGCACGGGACAGAACCGAGGCGCAGCAGTGCGTGTATTTGCAAACACCAACGTAAATAGAGCTACAGCTAACCCGCTAACAGTTACGTTAAAAGGATTAAGAAAGTTCAGAGTCTGCCTGTGTCTTGTTGCGCGGAGAAAACTGTGCGTTTTGTGGCTTAAACTGCACCAAATGGCTGCTAATGGAAAGAGAAAGTAAAAAGGCAGCCCATGTGTCCGTGTGTCAGAGAGGAGCACCTTTCATCGTTGTCTTCTCTGCTCTCTTTGCACGTTTTCTTCATTCAGACGTTGTCAGACCTGGCAGCAGGAGCTGTTTGCTCTTTAGTCCACTGTTTTTCAACCTGGTTTGGCTGCGCGTTACGCGGACACAGGCGCTGCACCCGCGGACTCAACCAATTAAGAACAGCTGATTTTTACATCAGCGGAGCATTCAAACAAAGCCACAGACACTGGGCACACATTAAAGACCAATAATGCAACAAAACCTCTTCTAAAACAAAAATAAGTAGAATTTTGTTGTTTTTTTATATTTACAAAGGCTACAGTATTTTTCAAATGGAACTAATAATAGCCTGCATACAATACATTACTACATTGAAGACCACGTGATCGGTATCGGCCATGATCGGTATCGGCCGATCACAGCAGAGGCTGATCGGTGATCGGTGATCGGCCTCAAAAACCCTGATCGGAGCACCCTTATTGATTAGTTATTATTAACACAGCATTTTCTTCAGAAACCTGCACTTTCTGCACTTAGACTTGTTAACTGTTACATGAGTGCTCAACTTGCAATGACAGCAACTTTCAACAACCACCACTTTGGCTACCTAGAAGAGGACATACCCCTTCTGTAATATACTAAACTGTAAATAAAACCAGCTCACACAGGGTAAGTACCTGACTTAAGTGCACACAAGAGCTGCCCTCTCAGGTGCAGGCATGCAGATCTGTCCTTTGTGATGGCACAGACCACTCAAGGTGAAAAGAAAGAAACACCTCATCCTTGACTACTTGATTAACAGCTGTCTCCTGGACCCCCCACATCTCACATGCCCACCCTGGCCTGAACCCCTCACTGGCCTCTGTCGCACACTTCTAGGGTTACCTCCAGATCAAACCGGCAGGCAGAGCAGAAAGGCTAGAAGTCCACTGAGACGCTGGGAGGAGTGGGGGGCAAGCTGCAGGCCCAAATAAAGACAGGACAAAGAGGAGGAGAGTGACAGGGAGCTGCACTATGGTCAGGCTCAACATGAACCAAGTTTAAAAGGAACTACTGCTGCCAGCTACGGTTTCCAGTAATTCCCAGTACGTAAAATACCAGCACAAAGTTTTATATATTGGAGGCATGTTCTGACAGTGAAGCATAGGTTTTAAGCATTAGGTGGATTTATTTTTTGCATTTGTTTTTTGTTTAAAGTTCATACTTGTCTTCTTTAAATTGAAACGGTTTATAGGTTGCTTTTTAGTCAGACAGGGCTCAGGAGTGTTTATTTTCTTCCTGTAGTCATCGTCAAAAGCTGGTGTTGTTCCTAATGGTTATTACGGAAGAAGAATATCATACCAGGAAGCGATAGACTTGCATGGAATTGGTCCTAAATGATTAATGACTGACAATTTGCCCCCTTATGTCAGATCAGCTGAGTCACAAGAGCATTTTAAATCTTTTTTAAAGATGCACCTCTGGCTGTCTAACATAGGCTGAGCTTAATTTTAGACTTTTATTTATCTGATTTTATCTGTTTTTTTACTTTTGTTATTGTGTGGCAATTGCCTTCTTATTGATTTTACTTCTTATTTAAGTTGTTTTTATTGCCTTAACAAGCTATCTTCTATAGCACTTTAAGCTGCTAGAGTTGTAAACATGCTTTATTAATGAATTTGCCATTGACATTGACAATGTACAGAATATATTTTCGTATAATTAGAGTTTGTACGTGTCAGGAAAACCTAAGCATCCAGTGAGAATATAGCATTTAGTAGTAGCTTAAGTAGTAGTAGTAAGTAGTGGTTCCCAAATATTCATCAGGAGTCAGGAGTCAGGAGCCAAAAGTGGTTTGTGGGGACTTTCAACATAGTTTAAATGTTCTGCTTAGTATAGTTTAAGTATAGTATCTTCTGGTCCATATTTTTTGTCATACAATTATCACATTTTCAAACCTGTATGCATCTCATTAATGAAAATGTAAGCTATCTATTTTCTACACTTTCTCTGCTACATATTCTGCATATACGTCCGCAAAATACATTTAATTTGAAAATGATGGAAAGACTTTATAATAGAAAATGACCAATGAGTAAAAGTAATGAGAAAGCGCAGCAGGCTAAATTTAACATCTCATCTTTTCAACTATAATTTTGTGGTCCATTCTGCCTCGTTTCCATTAAGTGCCATATGAGTAATTACAAGTTGATGTGTTAAAACATGCAGAACCCCCCGAAATGGCCCTATAAAAGCGCTTCAAACTTTCTCAGGTGGAACACTAAAAGGTTCCAAGGCAGCGGGGGATTATCCCACTGAGTGCCGTGTACCCTCAGCGCGTGGGGCCGGACTTCCTCCCAACTGGGACCAATAGCCAGTGTCACTTCCTTCCAGCCCATAAACAAACAAAGCGGCCAACTGAAGTGGAGCTGAGAAGCCTCCAGCGCCACTTCTAGAGGTCATGAGGTGGGGCCCGCTCATAATTTTGACCTAGTGCCTGTGACAGTTATACGGCGGGCTGGTTTGGCCGAACACTCAAGTGGAACTAGCAGTTTTACTACTTGGCCTGTTTCTCTAGCTAGGCCTTTTTCTTTCTCTTTAGAAGCCACTCTCTGTGTGCTGAGGGTGAATTGGAAAGGTCAAGTTTAGAGTTGTGTATATCTGCTCTTGTACTGGGCAGCAGGGCTTGACATTGACTTTTTCTCTCACTGGCCACTGTGGCTGGTTTTCAGCAGTTACTAGCCACCAATCATTTTTACTAGCCACAACTATGTGTCGTATTTTTTCTGTTTTATAATAAAAATCAGCCTAAATTACTATGAAAAATTCAAATGACCAATATTCTAACCAAAATAACCTAATCTAAATCTAATTAGATTAAAATGTATTTTTCCCAAAGTGAAATTTCTGCATATGCCTAAATATAGCCTAAAGAACCTAGAGTACACCAGTATAAGCTGTAATAGCTGCACCTGTGCCACACATGCTGGTGTTGGATTTAAGCAAACAAATAGGCTACTCAACAAAAAGACAGAAGTGAAATATGCTGAACAAGCCTCATTAATATCTACTGCTTTAAATAACTGAAATTATAACTGTTTATTTTGAATAATTAAAATTTTGTTGTTTTCTGCTCAGGAACGTGGCAGCCTCAGAGAAATCCCCATAATTTACACAGGAGTACACATTTATCCTACCGCCCAAAGTGGCAGTGAAGTTGGCTTCATTACCCTCCACTCTCTCACAATGGTAAAGATATGGTGTAAAAATGGGTGATGGGAGAAACGCAGCAGAGCAGCATAGAGCAGAGCATGAATAGTGGTAAGGATAATGAAACATTATTGTAAAAGGACGCACATCCAGAAAAAAACAAAACACAACTGGAAGCTTTCTGTTCTTCTCCTGACTAGGGATGTCAGGATTAACTGATTTTACTATTATGTGTGATTAGAAATGTCACAGAAGGATAATTACAGGAGTTTTATGAGGTAAGGTTTCTCTTCAGTAGTGCATGTTTATAAGGTTCTTCAGGCTAATCAATAAAATAAAACTGGGTCAGGCAGGCTGACGGTTGAATAAACATCAGTTCATTAAAGGTTTGGGAAAAAGCATGACTCAAGCATTTAATAAAAAATTATTATATATTGATATATTATATTATTATTTCCTTTTTGTCTTGTCAATAATCGTGAAAATCGCACTATTTCCTCTCACAATAACCTTTAATAAAATTTGACATCGTGACTTTCCTTCTCCTGACGTGTGGCACTTGTGTGCAGAGTGTGTACCAATACAAGCTGAGACATAAGTGGCCTGTGGAAAACCACATGATTTTGAAGGAAAAATGTCACCTTCTCATTAAATAAAATTTATTTTTTATTGGGACTCAACATAATATAATGACCACACCTGACCTTAAACTCATGGGTCTTCTAGTTCAGGGGTAAAGGCTTTGTCCATTCAACCACCAAGCCAAAGTATTGCAGAGAATCGACTAAAACTAATAATTTGTTCCTTTACTGGCCCCTTTTTTGGCCCCCTCTACATTACAGAGTCCTTTCAAACTTTCCTCCAGCCGGTGTTCTGGGTCCACACCAAAAACTAATCATTACCTCATTGGCTCAAATCTGTCCATTACTTTGTGAGCTGCCTTGCTAAAACTTGTCTGTGGCAAAGTTTTAAAGACCATCCTCGTTCAGTTCAGTCTTACTTGCCTCCTGCCAATCTTAGAAGTTTCACAAGTTTTCAAGGGTGGCTTAGTATGTTTTTTTCTGGAATTAGTATTACTCCATATCCCTGCAATTATGTACATTAGGAACACAATTGGTTCATTGCGCTCCAAAACTGACAGATGCTTTCCCCAAAATTCACTTTTTTTGGAGCCCTTAGTACACGATCTGGATGCTAGATTTGGCAGAATTTCCATAATTCATGAGAGTGGGAAGAGTGTAGACCACTTCACATGGTTCTGGGTCAGAGCTGCAGTATGCAAACAGGCCTGAAGAGTTAGAGAACTGAGCCACTGGAGACAGCACAGAGGCCAGGTCACTAACCACATCTTCCTCTTTAATCTGTGAGTCAGGAGCTCCCCAGGGACTGGCTTTTTTCTGATCTAGGTCATATGGATGTAAGGTAAACAGACTTCCAGCAGCATAGGAAAGAGTTGGTTCAAAGCAGCTATTCACCTTTACTTCACCCTATACTTTCTCTGCCTTTGTGAGTTTTTGTTTTAAGTGGTTGTTGAGTGGCAAAGGAGATTAATTAGGTTGAATCCTTGCAAAATACCAGCTAATGTACTCAACATCAATCGCATATAATGACCTTATTGAATGTAATATCAGGGATTTAAACAAGCTCAATGAAGATTATATCAAAGCCTAACTATGCTATAGAAATATCACTTAACCACTAAATGGAATGTTCATTAAAGCACCCAGGGCTAAATACACTGCAAAGGTACATTATAATACTAATACTGTATATGTCTTTAATATAGGGTGACCACAGTTCTAGACCCAAAAACTGGGACACCTATTTTTTCATAAATCATGGTGCATTTGAACTCAAGTGACAAAAAAGTGTCCGAAATCCAACTTTCTGACAAAAGTGTTTGGACAAATCTTTTCTAAGTTTAAGTAAGTATGTGTTGCTATTAGTTAAAATGGCGACAACTGGGACATGATTTGTTAAAAACTGGGACAATTTTAGTGTTTTTACAGATAGTTGTTGGGACATAGGACAAGGATCGTAAAAGTGGCTCCAAAGGGCTTTACACACAGTTAATCAAACTAGCTTGCAAACAGAGCCAACAGACCAAGCCGACCTATGCCTAAAAAACATAACCTCCTTGTTGAATTTACTGTGCACCTGGCCCGGTATGGATCCATTTTATAAAATCTGTTACAGATTTTAGGAAAAAAAGTCTACGTCAAGCTAAGGTCATTGTGTGCAATGGAGTACTTGAGAGCCTTACAAACGCAGTGGCAAATTCTTCTGTGGTAACAATAATGAACAACTGTCATCAACTTTGAAACCCCATTTAACCAAAAACATACAACTCTGTGTCAACACCAGCGCAGCAGTGTCTAAGGACAAATGGTCTCTGTAGCATTTCTCTGATGTCACCGCTTTGCAAACACATCCTTACATCATAACATGAACAATACCAGCATTCATCCCAACACAAGCACAGGAATTCGCCTGTCCACAGCCGGGCCCAAACATCCCACACGGCCCGCAACCAAGTTTCAACACTTGTGTCACTCTCGGTAGAAGGCGGGAAAGAGCGCGACGCATGGTCAGACATGTCCTCATTTGGCAGCGGGACAAGCATCGTGAGCTCTGATTAGTCGACCGTGTCCAGCCGCTGCTTCCAGACGCTCAGGCCTGGGCTTCAAAGAGCCAGAGGAAATGCTTTGCCCTTCCTGTCACTCCCAGGCCGAGCCGGTGACGTAGTTCAGATGCCACGCCGTGATTAAACAGAAGACGAAGGCGAATGCACGAGCAGAAAAGTCATACACAAACAAGATCAGCTTGATTTAAGAAGTAATTAGGATGGAGATTGTCTAAAGGACCTTTCATACACAATATAAGTGCATTATGAAGACACTGAGATAAGAGTTGAGCAGTATTATATTAAATGGAAGATCAAATTTGAAAGATTAACACTGATATTTAATGCCCTTGCCCACAACAGCACTGTAAGCATGATTCTAATTTTCCCATAGTGAACTAGAAGCACTCAGAGTCAAGGCGTTACAAGTCCATCCTGAATCCATTAAGTGTTACAGAAACTAATCCTTCGCTCCTTTACACATTCATGACCTTTCCTAAAAGTTTCATGGCAATCCATCTGAAACATTTTGAGTTATGGCTCCATCTCGCAATGGTAAACATTCTTTTACCGCCCACAAATTTTTTTTTTGCCCCAGTATTGAAAATTTCATTAAAATACAAACATTACATTTTGAGTTAGGCACACACAAGCAACTACAAGCACTAGGCGAGCAATGGTGCATATAAATGTAATATCTAGACCTAGACTTGACCCCAGGATCTTCAATTTTAAGTGTAAATGCACAAAACCCTTTCAATTCACAAATGTAAAAATGTTTACGTTGTGGCTGGAGTTTGTATTTTTGGCATTATCTCACAATAGTACATCATTATTAAAAGAAAATGGATCCAGAGCCACACCTAAGATGCATAATTCTTTTCTTGATCTTTCCTAAAAATGTTTACATGTTTCCTTTACTTTTTTGTGTTATCTTGCTAACAAACTAACAGATCAACCAACAAACAATTCGGCTAAAATATCCTCCTTTCGGTGTGTAACTCTAGAGTCAGTGGTGCTTGTCCAGCGTGTTTTCCACCATTATAAACAGAAAAAGGAGACATGAGCTAGACGGAAAATTCGTACACAAACAAAGTCTCGACGTGATGCATTTTTTAAGTTTTGGATTACAACATTCCTGACTGTTCTTTTCTCATCGGGAACAATGAAGTGCGTCAGAAAACAGAGGAGGAAATCCCCGACGGTTTTCATGGACTCCTTCTCTCCGTCTGCCTTTTTGATCACACGCACCTGTTTAGACCCACTATATCTGTGTTTAACCAAACTCTATTTGTCTTCCTCTTCCTTATCGACTCCTGCAACTTTTACTAAGAGCATGGGGCGCAGAGGCACAGCGGCACGTCCCACACTGTCAAAAAAGGGAAAATATTATGTAAGGATGCAGAGATAGATGTTCAGGCTTGACATAACACAGCATTTCTTCTGGTTAGTAAATGGCCTGGTGCTGTATAGGGGTGGAATAAATATTTATATTAAAAATAATATTATGGCTTCCTTGTGTGATTCATTACCGTGACATTGCTCCAGATTTTTTTTTAAATATCTTGGACTCCATGCACTTTGAGCAATTTGTTTCATTTTAGCCAAATTTAAATGAATAGAATAAATGTACCATTCCACCCAGAGCCACTGAAAGACTTGCCTGGAAAATCCTGAATGATATGTCTCTGTATTATTATAGAGGGAAATATCAGTCCGTACCGTGCATTTTGATTCGTTTATTTAAGTCACGTGTTCTTTGCGAGCGGCGTCCGCAACAACTGCAATCAAGATGGCGCACCGAGGTTGCCTGGAGATTCCAGACTCACCGCTGTACCAGCGGATGAGTCTGGTCGCCTTAGAATCAATTCGATTTCTAGGGCGGAGCAAACCCAAGTTAACGCACAGCGGAGTTAGCCAATCAGAAAATGGCGGACGTGACGTTAACAAAGCTACAAGAAAGTGAGAAAGTAAACAAACGGAGTAGTGAAGCCACGAGGGAGGAACGAGGGAGTTATTTCAACATTACCGTACCATACCGCTGAATGAAACAAACTCTCGGCTCCTCGGTGCGCCATCTTGATTGTTGTCGGCGAGGAGACGCGTACGAGTGACGCTGCTCGCGAAGAACACGTGACTTAAATAAACCAATCAAAATGCATGGTACGGTTGGGATTTGAGTAAACCACTGCGGACGGCGTGGTGACCAGACTGATATGTCTCTGTAGAATAACACAGAGACATATCAGTCTGGATTTTCCAGGCAAGCACCGAGGAGCCAAGACTTTTTCATTCAGCTGTAAATTCCGTTTTAAATGACCAAAAACATATTGAGTCATTAAACCCACAGCAGCTTACAGCACTAGAAGAGTAGTCGCGTTGCTCACTTTCTTGTCGCTTTGTTAACGTCGCGTTCGACATTTTCTGATTGGCTTACTCTGCTGTCAGTTTATTCGTGTTTGCTCCACTCTAGAAATCAAATTGATCCAATGGCGACCAGACTCATCTGCTGGTACAGCAATGAGGCTGGAATTCCCAGGCAACTGAAAGACACCGTTGTGCCAACAGAGGTCCAGAATATACAGTAGATGTTCATGTTATTCATGTAGCCACCAATGTGCATTTTGGGTATGTAACTTTGATTTAAATAGATAGTATGTAGATAATATAAACTTTCTTCTTTAAGCATGCTTTTAAACTTACATTTCAAAGCGCAAGCGGCACAGTGGAACTCCATGCACTTGTATGGGGCCACTAGTCTGAACGGCTAACTTCCAGGAACTATTTTTAGGACCTATTAGCAAAAAAAATATGTCCCAGTCAATGAAGATGTTGAGATTCTCACTTTTAACGGCTCTGCGTATATAATTTTGCATTAAAGACAATTGGCTTTCAATGAAGTGGGGCACAGAAACAAATCAAAAGCAACCATCATTTCAAGCATTTTAAAGAAAAAATAAGTTACAGTCACTTACCCTGGTAAGTGTGTTGCAAAAGACGGTCTTTATTGCAACAGGGGCCACTGAAACTAAAAGCATAGCTAAACTACCAACTATGAACACCAACAACTATTTAACCAATAAAAAATAAAATCTGACAACAATATTAAGCATTACTTTTACTACAAACATGTGCTGAGTTGCTTAAAGTAAACAATATTCATTATTTTCAACTGATAGTCAGCCCTCTTGCTGTGTTTTACTGTTCTATCCCATTTGAAAAGTTGTGGGAAATTGTTTGCTGTATAGATGCAAATAAAAAACTTTCATATTTCATTTTCTTTAATCTGGTTTATTACCCCCCAAAAAGACAAAGGATCATCTTTAGTAGAAAGGCACATTTACAAAAAGTAAACTGTTAATAGCTATCGGTGCAATAGGCCAAAATATTGATTTAAGGTCATAGCTCATATATTTAGTTATGCTCAAATATGGGCAGCATGTATATTATACGTATTGTGGCTTATTGTTCTACCCCTGTTGCTTTGTTTGTTGCTAAAGCTGAGCTGAACTGTGCAGCCTGAAGTACACAAGGATACTGCTGACACATAGAAGTGTGCCCTCTCTGTCAGATAACATAAATTTTACTTGTCTGATCTTATGAACTGCTGACTTGCTCATGGCCTGGGAGCTCCTACTGTCTTAAGTGCTTGTGTGAGTGTCTGGGAGCCTCGCCGTACTCCCTGAAACCTGCCCTTACTTGACTCCTTAATCTTAGGTTTCCTGCCCTCCCGCTCGGTATCTTAGTAGAAAAACTTCACACCGCCATGAATCCTCCCTGGCCTCCTTCCGTCTTCGCATATCCCTCCTCTCCTGCTGTTTCCACGGGGGCACTGCACACATAAAAAAAAAAAAACTTGCGCTTGGCTTGGTCCCAAAGAGTGGGGCCCGCATACTTCACAATCTCCAGATTAAAAAGCGCCAGTCTGTGAAGTCCTTCCAGCGGCTAATGGCTTTTGTTGCTGGGAATAATCCGCACATCCTCTCCCACATCCTGGGGGTCCACTGCTCTGTGGTGACCCCCTCTCTGTCTCATCTCCGTCTCAATCTGCACTTCCATTTGGCTTGACCTTGCTGGCCTCCCGTGGTTTTTCGGAAGGCGGTTTAGGCGGACAGAGCCACCCGCATCGAGGGGAGGACACGGCCGCGCCTTGACATGGGACTGTGACCCATGTGGAGTTTAATAGTCCGAGTCAGTCCAGGTGCTGTCTGAGACTTAATGAAGCCACTAAATCTCCCCCCCTGTCATCTCAAGCTAACATGAGTTTAAACAGTGACTGGGAGCAACCCTCATAAGGTTAAGAAAACATCCATCAGCCGCTTGATGTCCATCCAAAATAAATAAAGATTTTTACAAGATGAGAAAAGAGAGTTTCACACAATAACAGGCACGCAATAGGGGTGAACCTGCACAGGTCAAGACACTTTGGTCACCTTGTGTCTCCAATAGAAAACAGAATAAATATTCAGACATGAGGTCATATCCTGTCTGGGCCGCAGTTCTTCAGAGAAAAGGCAGAAAAAATTAAAACAAAAGATTGTGCTTTGAGACCACAGTTACTGAGACAACTTTCACATTTGGGAATTATCAATGTATTTTTATCAATACGCCATAATAAAAATTCTCAAACTAATTTACAATTGGCAAATGTGCAAATTTAGCATCTAGTTTTGATTAAAAAACACTTATATTTGCTTTCATCATCAGTCCTTTTGGCAGTATACATTGGTAGAGGAAACAGCACAAACCACACTAAAAGTGGCAGTAGAAAAGAACGGAACATTAAAATTTATCAAGAAACCCATGCAAACTTTTCTCTATTGGACTAAAATTGCTTGACTATTACTCTTCTCTTCAGGTGACATCCTACAATCACCTTGAGTACCATTTATGCTCAATGGGCCAAGCAGCTAAAAGACTGTCCACTTGTATGCTGATGCCTGGCTAACTAAGGGGTGTTTGGTACATGTTACACAATGCCTTTTAAAGACAACGCAAGAGTAATAAACAATATAGAAAAGTGCTAATTTGTGCGAATAAATAAAATAAATCACTGCATCATCAACTTCCAGAATGCTGAGCCAAACTTCAGACAATAATTGAATGAATGCATATTTAAATAGAATAGTTTTACTTTTGACAACAAGACAACCTATATGCTCCTACAAAGGTTTTGGACCATTACCATGTGCAGTCTAAAGTCTAAATGTGCCCCTTAACAAAGTCTTGGATTCTATGTTCAGAGCTGGGTAGTAACAAGACACTTTTAATTTACATTTTCTAATATAAATTTACTTTTGGAGTGCATTCTAAACTGTACTTTTGATTTTTTCCTAAATGAGTAGAAGTATTATGTACATAAGTTTTTGTGGGTAGCGCGCTAGATGGCGTACAAGTTGTACTAGCACTAGTAGTAGATTTGTAATAGTAGTTGCAAATAAAAACTCCATGACTACTTTTACTTCTGTTTGAGTATTATTTATTATTTTGTCTTATCTTCCAAATCTTTTTTTTATTATTTTGTCTATCTTCCAAATCTTTTTTTAGTTTTTTTATTTTGTCTATCTTTTAAATCTATCTTATTTATTTTTTTGTCTCTGTTACATTGTCCAAACTGCCTTTCACCTATTGAAGAAAATATGCACACATGTCCAGCACAACACAGGTGGATTTACATTGTGGTCTATGGCAAAAGTACAAGCCAACAGCTTTAAAGGGTACCATCTGCGTCACCAAAAGGAAAATATACAAAACACTGCTATACTACACAATGTGAACTGTTTGGCGTACAAGTGGTAGTAAAGAGAAAGCCAAGGGAATCACAAACAGAACAGCTGTATGTAAAGCAATAAAAAATGATCAAATGTCAGTGATGAAAGCGGGTAAGCTGGAGAGACTTAAGGTGTGAAAGATATACAAAGTGAATGAAAGCACATGGACTTGTCACATAAAGCGTATTAAACGGTGAATCTATCATCCTGCGGCTTTACAACCACACATCACCTCAGACCTCCACTAAAACGCAAATATACATAAACACACATAGACGCAGTGTGGCGCGAAGAGGCTGCGGACCACCTGAAACCACGGCTATTTCCAACACACAGCCCGCTATTGAGTGATCTTTGGGCCCTTTGAGAAGCTGAAAAATGATTAAATGAGGGAGCGGGACTGGTGTTAGCATTGGAGGAAGTAGGGGGGAAAATGCAATAAGTTTTTTGGACGAGGCCGACAGCTTTGCGCGGCTAAATGGCTGCGAAACGTGTGAACGGGGGACGGGGTGATTTGGAAATTCCTTAAACGTACAGGGAGTAGGAGAGGGATGGGAGAATAGAGCTGTTTGGGATGGAAAAGAGGCGGTGAGTTTTGGAAAGGGGATAAAGGAAGGGAGGGGTGGTGTTTCGGAAGAAAGATGAAGGAAGGGCGGAAAAAAAAGTAATGAAATGTCAAGGGTTGGGGACGGGGCAGTGAAAGAGCAACTTAAAAGGCCTCTTGTCTACTGTGTGTTTGGATTTGGGTTTTGTACTACTTAGTCTTTTTTAGAGCAGATTAGCTGTGGTCAATCTACAGATTACATCGAGGGAATTCCCTGGAAGACTGGAAGTTTACATGACGTCCTCAAAAGGGCAAGAGAGCAATTAAAGGCATAAGCTGAAAATCCAGAAAGTTAAAAAATAACATGAGTATGAAGTGGAGAGAAGGATAGCCTTACTGTAATCAACAGAGGTTTAAGGAACAGCACAACCACCAAACTTTAACAAACACAGTGTAACAGTGCTTCATTCAAATACAAGCAATCTCATAGCACGGGTCGCCAGATTTTATTTTCCCTCCCCCACATTTCACTGTGTACACAGATGTAACTAGCACTAGATAAGACATTTCCTCTGTATTAATGATAACCATTAATTCAGTCTTGGGTCCTTTATTTGAGAATGCAAGGATGTGTGTGGTGAAAGCTGTCTTAAGTTCTCTACATTATCTATTTAAAGGATGATGTTCGGGAAAGGGCAGAGAAAGGATGTTGGTTTGATTCTCAGACCGACCAACTCTCAAACTCTCTGGGTGGAGCCTGCATGTCCTCCCTGTGTTACCATGGGTTCTCTCAGGCTACTCTGGCTTCCTTGCATTGCCCAAAGACATGCATGTGTTAGGTGAATTGGTGACTCTAAATTGCCCCCTAGTGAATGAATGTAAGAGTGAATAATTGTCTGTCTGTGTGTGTCTCTGTGTCAGCCTTGGGACTAACTGGCCACTGTCCAGAGTGTACCCTGCCTAAGAGTACCCCTAACTGAAATAAGTGGACAATGATGAATGCATGAATGTTTGACTCATATAAGATGATGACATGAATAACCTACCACAGCCAGATATCAGCCATCTTTCATTTACAAGGAATAAAGTCTATATATATATATAAAAGAGGTTGCGATGTAACTTTATACAGCTAGTATGCTAAAAAGTACACAAGTATGCCAAACCTGACAAAGTATCCATACAAATAATTTGCTGTGGAACCCCCTGAATGCAAAGGAGCAGGGTAGGGATTATGTATCTGTCTTGGTGCAGCAGCATTACACAGTAAGGAATATTAGTAGATTATTAATGTATATATTTTAATTTGTTGAGACAATGTAACTTCAGCTACAACTTTTGGTCTTTTTGTACTATTCTTTTAATGTGTATGTCATGTGTGTCTTTTTTATGTAAATTCTGCTGAAATTCAATGAAATAAAGTCAAGTCACCTTTGCAAAAAAGGTGGAAAAAAATTACAACGCCTGTACACAACCATTTTCAGACCATTTCGCACACTAGAGGTGATGTGTGATAAACTGCAAGTATGCATGAACAACGCAATATTACAGTGATGGGTATACGTGAGTGTTTTTACCTGGCCATGCCCAGACTGGAGAACCCTGCGGGGACAATGAGGACATCGAGGCGAGGAAATGGATGAACTCCCAAAACAGTGTAAGCTGCAGCCAAACAGTGAGGCAGAAGATTTAGGACCATCTAGAAGAGAAAAGAGGGTTATCGAAACATTCTTCACCTAAAGACAATTCGCTTCAAATTCTCTGCAATAATAATTATAGGCTTTTCATACACTGCTGTCACGAGTACTCTGACATGAACACTTACTGCTGCTAACTGCCTTCTGTCAGTCTCTGTACAAATATATTCAGCTCCACTCTCGGTGCATTACCTGGGCCTTTTGCAGCAGGCAGACGGGGGCAAACACGCGGTGTGGAATCTCCCGCTGGGACCTGGCCCGCTGCTCGGTGAATCGGCAGGGGTAGTCGCCATGGGAACAGGAGATGCCGTCATCCAGCGTGCCTGAATAATCAGTCAGAGCTGGCTCTTCGTCCTCCAGGGAAGAGTGGCAGAATGCAAAGTCTGAGCGGGTGGTCTGGCCTCCACTGTGGAAGATTAGAAAAGTTTAATCCAAGGTTAATAATCAGGACTTAATGAGTGTTCTTTTTGAGTAAAAATACAGCAGCGGGGAGAGTCAACCACTGTCTTTAGTCTGTGCCAGGCCTGGAAATGAAAGCAATGGAAATAAGGATATATACGTCACAAAGGCAAACCACAGTGAACTCCAAAATATTGAAGTGCAGACATACTATCTGATTTATTCAAAGGAACTAAGTCCAATCCCATAATCAGCACTGTTCCAACTTTCCTTCCAGACGCTGCGTGGAAATAAAGGCGCTCCTTGTAGCAGGAGAGTCCCGGTGGCAGCAGCAGTGTACGGCTGGGCTGCTGTTGGAGGAAAACCATGAGGGAGGAGGTTTACTGGAAACCACTGGAAGAGCTGCCAGCCTGCCTGCTGGTACTGAGAGGCCTGGACTTAACCCTGACCTGTCCACAGAGGCTGGCCCACTCCAATGATCCTTGGTACACTACATCCTGTACCTCTATAACATATAAGCAAGGCATTTCTGAGGCTCCAAAAAAATATTCAACTGGGCATTGCATGCAATCGACTGCTCTATGAGTTTTAATGTAGTCATAAAAAGTACACCGAGTGCTGCAGCCTATCCATCACTCTAATTTCCCCTAGTCTATTTTTGGTTTGGCCAAAGGAAATTTTCAGTGTGGAATTTGCAGGAGCAGACACAGGTTAATAACAGTTTGGAGAAGTACAACTCTTTCTCATGAAATAAGTTCAGGAAAAGTCATAAAATACCTGCCAGTCTGGAGCACACAGTTCTTAGCTACATTATTGCGGCCTTTTCCAGGTCCGCAGTCAGGTCCACTCTCTGTCCACACACTGCATCCAGCCCTGGGTTTGTCTGGGTCCGTAGTCTCTGTTCTGTCTTTATCTGAAGCACAGGGAAGGGCTGTTGGGACTTGGTGCCAGTGGCCCACTGCCAGAGCCAAGGTGGAGGCAGGCATGGGCATAGTCACATAATAAGTCCAGATTAAGAAGCCTGTGGAGACCAGGAACAATGCACATGTCACAGGGAGAAAACAACAGAAAAAATACAGATGGGTGCATAAAAAACAGAAAAAAATCAGCATGAGTAGAAATGTTCATATTTTTTATCAACAGGATCACATCACATCTAATAATTATGATAAAATTATTAGATATCGTTCATTTACTGAATGTTTCGGGCAAACATTTCAGTTTGAGAGCGATTAAGGTGAATTCCCAGAAGACTCTAATGAGGAGTTGTTGCAAGGTACTTTTGAAAGCAGTAATTAGAAGTTCGGTATGTGTGGGCTGACTTTGCTAAAAATGAATTAGATATATTGGGTAGTAGAAAGTGCAACAAGTAATTAAAATCAACGTGATGATGACTGTCATATGATATAATCTATCCTGATTTTAATAGTCCTAGAACATTATGAGCACAAAGTTACTAGAACAGTCACAATCTGTCTAAGAACGGAAAGCAGATATTGCCAACTTTGTTTTGGATCACATTTAGCATTCTTTTTTGAGATATCACAACAAGAACACATGCTTTATTAAACCACAACTTTTTAGTTTTTTCCTTCTTTTCATTTTCTTCCAGACTCCAGTATTTAGCTCTGTCTTTTAGTAACCAGACCAAACTGATGGACCCCATATATAAACCTGACAAGTATAAGAGGCACTTGTAAAACGCAGACCTCCACAGGCATTGGCCCCGTCTCACAATGTTAGAGATACTGTATATTGGCCAGACATGGACTCACACTGGGGATTAGGGCTGGAGTCAACCAAAGAAATTGTTAGTCGACCGAGGCTATGCCCAGAACAGAGATTAATCGACCAAAGAAAATGTGAGGGACTTACCAGAGTTTAAGTCACAAAAAATTAATTAGGAGATAAAATAAATAGTAAAGATGGCTTTGAAATATATTATATTGCTATCTGTGTTATATTAAATAAAATGAAAAATAAAAGCCATCAAGTAATAAAGTAAACCAGCTTTGTTGATGTAAAGAGTGGATGCCACTAATCTTCCAATAACATTTTAGTCCAAGACCTCACTGACCGATTAACTGACTGAGCGACCAGAGACAGCCTTTATATTTCAAAAATGTAAAGAATTAACTAAATAAACAAAAAATATTTTGTTCCTTTACTGACCCCTTGTGGCTGGAGTGAATAAAATAAAATTAATCTTAATGCCTTTCTTGCACACATGCACGCAGATGTTATGTGCGAGTGTATGCATGCATGTGCACTGATACGCAATATACTGACATGTTATGAAATATTGATTGCAGCTGGCATGCACCTAAATGACTAGTATGTAATATTGATTGCAGCATGCATGTATGTATGGTAAATAGATTGATAATGTATGGTACAGTATTGTTTTCTAAGATCACTTTGTTAGTAGTATGTATGTAAAAATGTAAACACATAAATGACACAGTAGTGCATTATAAGATTTCTATATTAACAGTATGTATGTAAATACTTAAATGACACCAGCATTGCTTTCTAAGATTTTTCTGCTCATTGTATTTTTGCAAATATGTAACTAGTTGTCAATATTTATTTGTAATTTTGTAAAAGGGGTAGGAGTTGACAAGTTTGCACTTCATCCTACTCCTTTTCAGCATTGACAAGGAGCTGAGTTGCTGTGTCGCCACGGGTTTTATATATTCTGCTCAAATAAAGAAATGAAATGCAATGATACAGAATACATTAAAAAGTATTACTGGCTCAAGATGGTGCTTCCAATCCACAACAAAAACAAATTATTTTTTCCTTGGTCCATTACTGACCTTTCATGAAAATTTCTGGCTTTTACTTACTGAGTTATCTTGCTAACAGACAAACAAAGCAACCGACCATGAAATCAACAAAGGCAAAAACAAGACAAGAGGTAACAGTATTGTAAACTTTGATAAAAAAAAAACAAAGGTCTTACCAGTGTTGCTGTCCTCCCTCGGCACCGCCTGCTCCTCTCCGCTCATCAGAACCACACACTCACCAGGGGCCCGCACCGCTGCCTGCCACGTCGACATGGCAACGGGCGGCTCCTGGCAGGGGAACAGCGCTCGGTTGTTGATGGGAGAACCGGCGGTGTACACACAGGACCTGCGAGGGTAAACAAAGGTAAACCTGAAACACCAAACTCACTCAAACAAACACTAACGTACAAAGGCAAACAGAGATGCACACAACAGCGCGCAATAGCCTCGGGTCTGTTTATAAGAATTAATAAGTCAGAATTATTCTCTGTGGTGCACAGTCTTCAGTAGCAGGGATCAGAAGGAGAGGGCATTTCAGGTTTCATGATTCTGGTTCATTTTCAGGATTTTCTTGAGGACAGTGTACAAAAGTTGCACAATATATTGCAATAGGTTAATGCACCATAAGTAAGTTAGTAGTAGTCATAGATGTTTACTTTTTGCAAATGGTGCTGCCAACTGAAAATGTGGAAGGTAATAGACCTTTTTCACAAAAAACTGAAGGAATTATGCATTACCATTTCTGGTTAGATCTTGTCTAAGGCAAAATGGAGCAAGTAAAGAAAAAGCTCACCAAATCTGACATTTGCAGATGTAGTGGCAAAAACACCCACAAATAAACCAAACAAAGGCTACAAATCCTTTCATGAAGAATTTATTCACAATTATCAAGGAAAATAAAGAAGAAAGCTTAAATTAGCATTAGCTAAGTACTGATGACAGCAGATAAACAATGTAGTATTCAAGTCTGTTAGACTGAAAATGAATTATAACACAGAACAGACCTATAGTTTACGTATTTACTGCTGATTTTGACTCACAATGAGATCGATGGCAATGCTTTGTTTATGAAAACATGTTCATTTGTGTAACTAAAGTTAACCTATTTTAAGTAATATTAATAAACTCTGTCTTTTGTCTTGGCATCTGTTTAGTATGAAATGTAATCGAGGGGCCGATAGTTGTTGGCGGCTAGCAAAAACTGCTATTTTACGCCACTTGCAACTGCTACTGGAAGTTTTGTCACACAACTTCCGGTTGAAAAAGGTTTGTCTAGAGCCCTGGAGGTGTAATGTATTAAACCGAGAATTTATTAAGCACGAATGCAAATGCATGGCACCCTGCAGAGACATGCAGAGGTCTAGGAACAAATTCAGCAGAATAATATGTTTGAAATGTCCTCCACCTCAATGCAAAACACAAAGAAATATATTTTAGCTGTTCCAATCACCAGAATAATTACCTAGTGGTTTGCCTACAATATTTAGTTGCATAGGTTTTTTACGCTTGGTGTCCTTCCTGATGCAAACTTCTCAATTTAGCAGGATAAACAGCAGTGCTTAATTTGAGCCGGGTCTGCCCGGAACAAGATTCGGAAACTCACTTATTTTGACAGAGTGTGATCTGGTAACTGTTTGCTTGGCTCTGGTAACTTGGGCACAACTCAGAACAACAACTGACTACATATGACTCTTTTGAGCTCCTAAACCTATGTTGAAGTTCAGATGTGTAAACAGTTACACAAAAAATCCTATATTTATAAATACAAGCCACACTACTTATGTCTCTGTCACACTAAGTTAAGAGCGTAATTGCCGCTTAAACCCTTCACAGTAAAACCTCCTCACCCTCCACGGGTCAACACTAAAATATACATAAAATACAACGACTAAATCAGTTGTACAATTACTGATTCCAGGTCTTTAATATAAATTATCATTATTTATAGACATTTACATAAGTCACATACACAGACCAAAAGCACCAATTCACCAAAAACAAAAGTATTTTCATTCTGGCATTGTTTGATTCACAAATTAAGCACCGACTGACAGGTAGGGCTACTGATCACTTTAAGAATGAGGGGGCCATAACTTCATGCATGATTGTGTACTTCTCCTCCAACAGTGCTCAGTTTGTCTGTTATGACCAAAGCAAGTCTTATGTACTTTCACAAAGCACAGTACTGTCCCTGTTGTTTTTTTTTAAGTATCTCAAGCCATGTGTTTTCAATATTACTATTCATTTCGAGTGTAATGTATTTAAATTCTGCTACAAACCTGTTGTCCTGATCTCTGGTCCACCTCACAGATCCTCCCGCTGGCCTTGTCTCATAGCAGATCCTCAGCGCTCGAGGGAACTCCCATGGGGACACCACCCCTCTCTTCCTCACCTGCAGACTCCAGCGGTCGGTGTGAAAGCGTATCTGTCCACCGCCCTGCGCACCGGGGGCTCCACTGCACTGTGAGAAGAGCCTGTGCTGCTCCCTCCAGCGACGGGACGGCATGCAGACGAGGTTTTGTAAGAGAGTAGTCGACTGTGGGCTCATGGTGGTGACCCCAGCTGTCTGCAGTGAGGAGTCAGACAAGGCCAACACAGAGGTTATGTCCACTTCTTCCACCTTTGACACCGAGAGGTCACAGCAGTCCAGCACCAAGGTGAAATCCCCATCACTGTTGGTTTCCCACGAGTGTGAAGAGTCTAAAAACAGACCAACAGTCACTAACAATGTTTAGGCCAAAAAGGCTGATATATGACTTTGAGTAATGAAATAATAAAAGGGAGCAATAGTGACAGTAAAAGATGATGTTTAAAGCTCAAATAACTAACTGCATGTTTTTATCCAATACATTAAATTATTCAGAACAGTTTATCGGCCATCACAAGGCCAAACAAGTTATTTTTGTTTTGTTATTTTAATGTAAATTTTGCTTTATCCATTTTTTTGCTATATCTATTTTTTTTTTCTTCTTTCGGCTGCATCCTTTTTTCTTTTGGGGTTGCCACAGCGAACCAGTCGCATGGTGTTCTGGTAGGTTGTTTTTGCTTTTACACCGGCTGCCCTTCCTGTCGCAACCAGCCACACTGTGACTGGAGTAAGCAATGTGGATGAAGTGTGTTGCCCCAAAGACACGACGACAGCATGCGTTTCAGGCGAGGGTCGCACCGCCAACCCTCTCGCTGGGGGGTGAACGCCATTGTCTCCCCACTTTAATATCCATTTATAAAGTATATGTATTATTAATTTCCTGTTAATAAGATAATTAAGACAGTAAGGGGAGACAAATTACATTTAAATAAAAAAAATGATAATACTAGATTGCACTATTGATGACCTCTAAACTAACTTAACTTAACGAGTATTGATGTTAAATACAACTAAAAAAAAGATACTGTAACAAGTGAACATCCATTTAAATTATTAAGGGCCATATATGAAGCATATTTTAGGAGATTCATAATTCTTGGCCTCTGAAATTTTGTTTGATAGTCTATATACAGGACTTAGGACATCAAAAAAGAAAAAAAAACAAGCACAAATAAGATTCTCAGTCCAATCATTTCAGTACCATTGAATAAAGAAATTGACAACGCACAAAACAATTAACAATTATTATTATTTGATTCACCCTTAACCTCACCTCTTTCTCCATCACCTCTGGACTTCTCCAAATCTCCTGATGCATCTCCACTCTGTCTGTCAACCCCACCTCCAGCCTCTGCTCCAGTGGGCTCCAGGAACAGCACCACGCTCCCACTGATGACCCTCCTGTCAAAGTGAACCATCAGGTCCAGGACATAGTGTCGGACCAGGACGTGGTTTGTGTTGGCTCTAAGAGGGAGGTCCTCTGTGTCTGGGTTCAGTTCTGCATCAGCCTCCATGTTGTAGAGCCAAGGTTAGCACCAGAACTAAAGACAAGCAAAACATCCACAAGTTTATTTGTTACAGTACTTTTTACAAGCGGATTAAACATTGTCAGTTCAAAGTTATACAAGTTAAGAATTGAGTAATTGCACAAGAAAAAGCAAGCTCTAGTCTAAATTAAAATTAAAGTCTGTTGTCAAAATACTCCTGTCACACTCATTATTATACTTTCAAACTTGTGAGGAGTAATACAGTACACAGTATAAATCATATCATTTTTATTGTTATGTAAATGTATTATTTTATAAGACGAAATATCACTTTGTCTGTGAGGACACTTGGAGCTCGTCAGATACAAATTAACCTAATCAGTATGTACCTATATCTGTATATAGCCTAGAAATCTCCATTAGGGTAGCTCCAGGTTTTTTCTCATGAAATTTAAGATCTTTTAACGCTACTTCCAATAAAATTTAATGCCAGGAAAAGTCCAATATTGTGTATAAATTTTTCCTTGGGGGTCTGCGAAGGTACTGTAGGGGGGGCCCAGGAGGCTGTCTATATTAAGTACAGAAAAAGAAATTGAGTTTGAAATGAATTACAATTATATACTTGTTTAAAAATACAACTTTTAGCCAACATTTAGTGTTTTGGTAATGTTTTTTTCTAGAAATCTATAGAGAATGGTGAAGTTTTATTGTTGCAGGGTCGGGAGTGAGGGATTTTCGGAAATTTAAGGGGGCTGCGACACTCCTGACTTTGGGAATGGCTGCTTGCAGTAGACAAATAAACCTTACTAAAAAAAAGGCACTTTGGGTGGGTCACTTTAAGATATTCGTAAAAAAGACATACTTCTCTTTTGTTACTTACAAAATATTTATCCAAATATATAGTTTTGCGTACAACACTGATAAAGTTGACTAGAGATCCCAATGGCAATGTCAAATTGAATACCTTTATTAGTACTGATAAGACCTCAGGGCTGCCCTGTCCATAATGTATATCATTTGATAGATTATTGACATAAGTATAGGAGAAAAAGCAATACACAACTCTGTAAACACTAGATTTTTCAGTGTTTTGGGGATACTACCATCTCGCAAGAACACATAAAAACTTGTCACATAAAAGTCTTGTTGTTGTTTGTTTTTTTAGGCTACACAATGTCAGTTGGTGTTGTGAAAAAGCTGGAAAACAAAATCCTAGCAACCCTGCAAATTATACAGTTATAAAGACCTGCAAGTTAATATATTTTCATTATTCTGTCACACCTACCAGATTATCACCAGTTGCAAAAATGTTACTATGGATCCATTTGCAGTATCTGCTTATATTTATAGTTGTATAATATTAAGAAGTATATTCTAGCTAGCAGGAAATAAGACAGGGGCATGTGACATATTGATAAAATACCAGCAATTTATAAGGTCAAAAAATACAAACTGGCTTGCTAAATCACGACAGAGTAGTCAATGGACAGTTTAAGCTCAGTTTTTAAAAGCTAACTCTCATAAGTGTTGTGGTAAATGAGTAAATACTGAACAAGGACCAAAAGCCTAAAGATAAAGACTAAAAAAACAAGCGTGCAGCAGCAACAACAGGTGTGTGAATATAGCAAAACGCACACGCACTTCCCTCGCTGCTGTGTAAAAACCTGAGCTGAAAGCTGTTAGACTTCGCCACAACAGTAAGTTTACTTCACAGAACTGCTATTTCCTTCTCATTTAGCGGTTAAACTACGACCTGGTGCTGTTCGTAAATCTCACGGTTTACTGTAATAACTTGTGCACGCGTCTACATCTGTCTACATCTGTCTACATCTGTGCACGTACCGCTGAGCATCGCTACAACCCCAGCACGGTGCCTCCTCTTCTTCTCAAATTCACCGGCTTTGGCTCCACTGTGTCCGTGGCCAGAGGTGATGTCGTCATCATGGCGCGACGGCGGCAAAGTTTGTAGTTTCAGTTTTGTTTACCCTTACCGTTTGATAGATGCACTTTTAAACACAAAAATAGTCATATAAAATTATAAAAATTATTTTTGTTATACCTTTTGATTATTGCACTTTTAAACACAAAAGTAGTCATATAAAATTATCAAAATTATTATTATTATTATTATCATTTTGCATATTTATTATTTTCTTGTACTGCTCTTATTTGGTTTTCCTGGTTCTTATTATTTTAATGGAGACTAGTGAAGCTAAATAGAGTAATAATTTATTTATTTATTTATTTATTTTTTTATTTTTTAAATAAAGATCTATGTACAGTACTTTGGAAACTGTCTTTGTTTATAAAATGTGCCATATAAAGTAGATTGGATTGGGTTTAATAAATGTATAGTATAGTTAGTCAAAAAGCTACCCACAAGTAATTTTCCAAATATTTGTTGTTTAACTATGTATATATCAATACACAGAATGAAAATGTGCATATATTAAATTTTATTCAGCTGCTTTACGATCACTGTACAGACATGTTAAAAAGTCATACTTAATAAAATACAACTGGCATAGACATACAAGGTGAATAAGAACATGAAATGCAAATCCAGTGGTTGAATGCCACTAATACACAAAATGTTTATTTATTTATTTTTTTACATTCTGTGTGCTTCTAAAATCTATGGAATAAATCTTACAAGTAATACCCCAGTCTTTCAATGTTACAACCATACACAGATATCTCTCTGTTAAATGTGTTGTACCTGGAAGCGCATGGGAAAGTGTGAGGGTCAGTGTACAGTTGAGACCTTAATACACTTAATACAGTAGGAATCGCAACATAACGCCACTTTATTCAGCGCAAAGGTAAAATTACTCTTTCTGGAATGTATCTGACAGAGTAAACACAATTGACATTACTAAATACATACATATGTGCAGAGTGACACAAAAATATTGCATATCTAGTATTCTTATACTAAAAAAAAGGAAATTTGGCACGGCAAAATGTGGCTTATTTACAAAAATACTACTGCAAACAGGAAGATTACTGGATATGAAGTGATATTATTGCTATTCATTATTAAGCGCTAAGAATATGGAAAGAAAAAATAAAAATAGTTTCATAAATCTTTGTAAACAAACTATTTTCTCTGTACAAAATGTGATTTAGAGATTAGTTTGACATTTATAGGTCTCTAAAAACTTAATCGATACTTGTATTCTGCAACAAGTTAACAGGTTTAAACTAAAATAAATGGGAGTGGTGTTAAGATTTGACACCGAAAATTTGTATCTCTATTTTTCCGGTGCAATCTTACAGCTCTGCTTTTGCTGCATTCGCCGGCATACATTATGTTCAAATGCCCAAAGTGGAAATTTTAGAGGCACACAGCATAGCAAAATCATCTATCATCACTGAATACAAAGTGCCTTCAGTACGGCACTGATATATTCACAAGAGTGGACAGATATTGTAGGATCCTTGGGCTTGCCTTGTCTGGTTGTTTTTTTTTTACCAAACCCAGAGGAAACCGTTTGCAGCACTATCAGGACTTAGTAAAAAGAATACAGCATTTAACAATCAGACAGTGAAATTTTCAATAAGCTACACATCGCTTGGAGAAATTTTAATCGGACTCCTGTAACTAGTAACTGTGAGATTACAGCAGATGACAGAAAAACACTAGAGTCCGCCAACGTGGAAGCCGTGTTCTGCTCAAGTCTATCACCGGCTCCTTTCATCTCATCGTTTTCTTTTCCTTTCTCAGCAGCGTGACAGCCTCATCTTCCTCTCTTCATAGCACCGCCGTAGACGAGCTGCGCACCGTCTCACGAGTTTTCCTCTGCAGCTCGGCGGAAACTTAGGCGTTTGAAGGAATCCCTTTGTGAAGGAGAGGACAGGAGATTGGAGAGGAGGGAAAAGGGAATGGTACAGCGATAGACAGCGAGTAATGGAAGGAGAAAGGGACACAGGTGGGAGAAGATGTTAGAGCTAGGAGTAGGATTTGGGGTTAAATGCATTTATGAGTATTTCACGATTCACCAAAACTTTGACTTGATTAATTTTCCTATTGTTAGGGTCATGAGTCCAATGAGTTTTATTATATTTATTTAATTATTGTTTATTATCTGATACAGTGCATGGTGCAGTTAATGATATGTATGTCAGATGTCAAAAATATATATATTAAAAAAAATTAAATACACAAAGTTTTCCTTCACAGTATAAATAAGAGGAAACATTTTTGTGCTAATCTAGCCTGTGCCTGGTTGAAAACTTAAAATGTATTGTTACTCATGTAGCTTTTAGTGCTGTACATACTGTAGTCGACCAAAATCATGCCCACTAGAGGTCGACCAGTATATTCTTGAACTTTTATGCCGATTTTTGGTCAGGCACATGTCCAGTTTTAGCATCTTACACTGCAGTTCATAGGAAACATCCAGCATCACTTTAACTTGGCCTGAAATGCTCAAAACAGGAATAAAAAGATTTTGCTCATTTCTCTGGCACAAAACCTCATAGCACAAAAAATCCAAATTCCTTCTGTAGTTCTACACAAGCTCCACTGTCACAGCAAGTTTGAGATTGCCTTATTGGTTTTCTCAAAAAAAAAATCATCTTTACTTGTCCAATTCTAACACATTTGTTTCTGTTTTAATAAGCATTACTAAAATGGTTATATTATATTTCTTTATTTCCAAAAATTAAGAAAATCAGCCCTGTAAATTGCTGTAATGTAATTGTTTTCGTTATGAAGACTGGAGGGTCCTAACATTAGAGCTGTGTTACCTGTCAATGCACACTGTAGGTAACACAGCTAATGTCAGGACACACTGACACGTGGCTTAATGTATTGCTCATTTTTTAATAACTCTCATATCACAATAAAGCCAGTGGTGCCATTTCAAGACTGCAGGGCTTTTATCTGTATGAGTAACATATACAGCAGCTTTACATGTTCTACCACATGCTCACACCTGTAGCTATATTTAATTTGAAACTCAATATTCAAAACAAGACCATGACATTAGCTGAAGTTCATCCAAGTTTTTACTAACTGATGGACACTTTTGCAATAGCTTTGTTTCAGCTCTATTTACTGTTGCTTTTGCTTCAGCCATCAATATTTGCAAAGGTGACACGGACAAAGTGAATGGATCCATTTGTTCTCACTTTCCGTTGGTGCAGCAATCATACTGGGTGATGAAAAGATCAATGATGATGTGTGCTTTTTTTTTTTTTTTTTTTTCACCTCACACCTTGGTCAAACAGTACTGGCTGTTACCTGTTTTCGAGACGAGGTCTGATGATAGGTTTATAGAGCTCAGGAATCTTCCTCTCCAACATGGGCCTCAAGTTCTCTCTGAGGCGACTGTAGTTCTTTTTCAGTTCTTGCTGGTACTCTTTCTGGTCCGATGTGATTAAGTGCTTGTTCTTCTCAACTGCCTCCCCACACCTACAGGAAATATAAAAAGATACAAGAAGTATGGTAAGGTAATTTAAAGGGGAACCATGTAATTTTGCTTATTTCTTTGCTGTTTTGGTAGCATGAGCTTTCCTATAGTTTTCTCCTCCTTGTATATGTACAGCGGTTTTCTCTGTCTTTTACCTGCTCTATGATCTAAGTCAAAGAAAGCCATCGCTACCTTGTAGGGCTGGGTACCATTCAGATTTTTTCAAGACCAGTTTTTAAACAATACCTGGTTTTCGATACCAGTACCTGAGCAATACTTTTCTGATACCTATGGTGAGCTAATTAATCTTCTACAATCATAAAACACAATAATACTGAATAATAGACCAATTTTTGAAGCAAAATTCTTAGCTGTAAATTAAAACCAGTATTTTGTATGATTTATTCTGTGTTATTTATTTGATTCATCCATGCAAAGGAACATTAAAGGTCCCACTAGGGATTAAAACTTGGTGCTGAATAAAAATCCACTTTTCAATTCCAGTGGTATTGTAACTTTTCTTTCAATGCCACAAAAGTATTGTTTAACAGTACCCAGCCCGACTACCTTCTTGTTATGGCCAACAGGGATGTGTTCCTTTCTCGCAAGACTCAAGACTTTAGGGACACTAGTTTGGGCCTCCTATTTTTGGAAAGTTGTTTTTTTGCCAAGATACACCAGGGACACATGCAGGGAGCTTTTTTCACCCTGCAACCACTCATTTAACCATCACATTCACTGTTTATTTAAGGTAAAAGATGACATTGTTCCCCTTTAAGTGCAAAATAATACGTTTGTTAAAGAGAAATGTGTGCCCTAGAACATTTCTGGAAAATAATTTCTTTAAGAATAGTCACAGAGAAAACATTTTGCATTTCTGAACTCCACAGAACTGTTTCATGCAAACTATACTCTTCAACTCTTTGAAATTGTAAATCAAAGAACTGCAAAGATCTCTGTGTTCTCCTCAAAAATCACGAGCTTGAACCATCCATGACCGACAAGGCCATTAGTAATTCTAGTCAATTGTGAATCAGCAGTTCAAATATCGTCTGGTCTTAAGCACTAAGAATGAAAGATAAAAAAACAGCCTTGGAAGACTATAAGCCTTAAACTTCAAGTAGCAAGTGGGTATGGGGTCTACTCACAGATTTCTGTCATGGCATATATAATGGGCAATGCACAGACTGCAGGAAATCTGAGAGACGGGAATGATTGCTAACACATGTCAGGTTTATCTCATGGGCTTTAATGAGGCTAATATGGAAATGTCCGGAAACAGTATACAGTAAGTACAAGGAAGTTTGGCATTAAAGACAGTGGGGGGGAGAGGAGGAGAAACAACTTTTCCTTAGTAAGAAATGTCGCAGTTTAATTGTAAAGCTATGTCATCTTTGCTAGTTTAATGGTTGCTTTGTTAGTTTGTTAGTCTATTGGCAAGATAACTCAGCTCCAGGGTTTGCCAAGTTAAATTTAAGATCTTTTTAAGACTTAGATTTTAAGACCACTTAGATTTAAATTCAATGGCAGGATCATCAACAACAGAACAATAATCGGTATGAAATTTACAAACAAAGGAATTTCCCATATACTAATACCTGAAATCTGAAAAAGAGTTTATTTCAAAAGCCTAATACAGATGGAAAAACTCTAGTGCTGCATTAATTATCAATGATAAAGCATCTTCAATAAGTAAATTGTTGGCACTTAATGTAATTGTGGTGTTGGTACCTTTTTGTAATATTAACATAAATATTTGACAAATTTAAGGCCTAGCTGAACAAAATTCAATACCTACACTTTTAAGACTTTTAAGGTCTTGATTTTGACAATATCAAATTTAGTACCTTTTTAATACTTTTAAGAACTTGGGGGTAATGGGTGGATTTTGTTGACATTCGCAGGTAAAGTCAGCAACGGGCAAGAAAGTTGAGTGGATGTGGAACACTATGTGAATGCAGAAATGTTTGAAAAGATTATGCACTATTGTGAGATATGGCCAGACTGAGAAACTATCTCCAGCCACAAGGGGTCAGTAAAGGAACAATTACTTATTTTTAGCGGATTCTTTAACATTGTGAGGTGTAAGGGCTTTGTGCTCAATCAATAGAGCATTCACACATTCTGACATGCTTTATTCTGAGATGTATACACCATAAGTCAACGCCGATGTCCACATTTGCCTGTAAACTCCAATGCTGCGTGACTAAGCGGCAGACAGCAGCTTTTTAGAGCAGCTCTGTCAAGAACATTGGCATACAGAGGGTCCAGCGCCAGCTCGCCATGGATTTAGGACTGAAAACAAACCTATCTGAAATTACAGTAAATATTTGTCAACCTGCTTGTAGCAATCAAGGCAGCGGGAATGTGACATGAGGCTGGGAAAATGAAAACCACCTTTCGGAGGCAAACACAACATGCCCGTGAGATGAAAGCACGCACCAAGCGCATCACGCTCACAGCTGTTATAGAAATAAGTATTCCAGAGACAGACAAGTGTGAGGGAACAATTTTAAATTATGTGATAAATATTAAATTCATTCTCAGAAAAAAAAATAAACCTTTGCATTTTAAACTGTTTGGTGTCTAGCGGGACATTTGCCACTGTCATACAGAAGAATGGCTCCCAAACACAGGGTTTGGAGTGGTCCTGGGTGAAGTGTGGAGGAGACCAAATAAATGAAAGTGGACTTGGCTCATAATAATCCCCTTCTCCTTTTCATTGGATTAGCTGCGGTGATGTGACATGGATTGCCAATACGGACAGCATAATTAAAAATGCCCACCAACAGATTCACTTTCTGAAGAGGCTGAAACAGGATGGACTTAGGCTCTCACTTCCTATTAGCCTGTTATTAGTTTGTAGTGGAGAGCAAACTGTACATACAACCTCCAGGAACTGCTCTGCTGCAGACAGGAAGGCTCTGACAACAGCAGCATCCCTTTTCTGGAAGACATTTGAATCAGCTGGTGTGGGAGTAGAGCAAATTTCTATTATGAAGGATCCATCCAACCCAGCACTTAATCACTGTTCACACCTCAAAGCCAGAACAACCAGGCTAAGGGGCCGTTTAGACGACAATGTGTTTTGCCAAATATGCAAAGGTTTGATTGCAGTTTGGCCTTTCTTTACACAAAGACGGGGTTTCCGTTTTCCAAATCCGCAATCTTTTGAAAACACTGGAAGAAGTGTTTTGGTCTCACAATGGGGAGCCGCTTGGAGCTGTTCCAATCTGAACAGTGATTGGATGACTGGGCGTTTGTGAGCTGACCAACAAGTGCAAAATACAAAGCTTTAAAGTCGCATATGTTCATTTTGAGTCCAGTAACTGTCAGTAATATCTGTATAACTACTTACTTTGATGAGAGACTTTATGAGAATAGCTCCAGAAAACCACAAGTTCCTAAAATAGTTGGAGAGTTACAGACCGGAGCCATCATTTCCTCTGCTGTTTACTCACTGTGTGGTGTAGAGCATTTGTGGAGCCCACAGCACTGTTTGCTGGACAAACACGGGTACTACATTTTACAATCGTTTTCCTCACACCTCAGCATTGTCGTGTAAATGCGAATCGGCTGCAGCATGACTGTTGCGTTTTCCTGGGCAGCTTTGTTGTGTAAACAGGCCCTAAAATGCAACCTGTTCCCAGAAGCTGCAAGATAATTTGGCTACCGAAATGCTAAACCAGCCCACACGGTTCATGACTGTCGAAAATATGGGCCTATAAAAAGTTTGTGAAACCATGATATAGATTTTATCTTTTATAGATCAGATCTTAGCCACTCTTTCGTCCTCCTACACTAATCCCAGTAATTGCCTATACATACACACATTACTGTATCCTAAAGAAGGCTTTGTCTCCTTCAAATCTTTAGAAACCTTCTCTTCTCAGAAAAGTCTTTGGGGGATTGTTCCTTACTTCCACCCACTGAGTCTGTGCCAGGCTCCAGTAACAATAAGTCGAAATGCAAACGTTGGTCAAATGGCTGTTAGATTCTTTCAGGATTACAGTTCACAGCTAAGGGACTTGCCATAGGATGTGGTGGAGTATATATTACAATGTGAGGTTACTTTGATCAGAACTTACCTCATTATGAACTCTTTGAAACACAGGCGTAGTTTATTGTGGTGACGGAACAGCTTGGGGTCTGCTGGGATCTCATTCAGGAAGACCTGGGCCACCTCTAACGGGCCCTACCAAACAATGAGACAAAAAAAGAGAAACCATAAGAACAGAGGGAGGAAGGAAAGGGTAAAAAAGAGGGGAAGGGGATGAAAATGCCCTTGATTTAGACAAGGGGACAGAACCTGCTAACTGAATGCCTAATGCCACTGAGGCCCAAGAACACGAGGAAAAGATCAGACTAAACAGATTTCAATGTGACAAAATATTGGATGATATAAAAAATACAATAGTTAAATACATATTTTTTTAACTATTGCAGTTAAGCATGAAAGGTCTTTTCAATTTAATTTGACATGGGAGCAAAAAAACACTACAAATAAAACTTTTTTATACAAGTGATGGTGGTTATGGTTGATATAGATTTGGTCAGTTGCATTTACCAGAGATAACTTGGTAAGAGACCGGTAGTTTGCACAGTTGGTTCTGTAACTACTTGTCCAGCAGAACCAACCGTGGGTAACTTTTAGCATGTAGCCTTTAGCTTATGTACCGCTAAATGCTTCTATAGGAAAACCAGCTGTTATTAGGAAAACAAGTGACATGCATGTAACTATGGTGACACTGATGTGACTTCCAATACAGTATCTGAATCCTCCTTGCTACTTATTGCTCTGCTCGTCAAATGGCTTTAATAACTACTCAATAAATTTAGGAATGTGACAATGTGGGGCAGCAGTAGCTCAGTAGGTACAGCTGTTCTCCCACTAGCAAGAAAGTTGGTGGAATATTGCTATTGTTAATTTGTTTTGTTCATTTGAAAACTTTTTATATTTTTGCTTGATCTAATGTCTAGTCTTATTTAATGTATCTTCTTCAGCACAGAGACATTTTGGACAATTCTCAGTTTTCAACTCAGTATAAAGGCATATTTTAAATCAAAGTCATTATACTCTTATACTTGGCGCAATGGTCATCTGTTCTAATACCTTTACAAATACAAATATACAGTGGATCTCGATAAAAGCAGAGCCCACTACAATATTCATCCATTCATCTTCTGCTTTAGGGGTAGTGGGTGACTGGAGCCTATCCCAGTAACTTTGGGCCTTAGGCGGGGTACACCCTGGGCAGGGGCCAGCTTGTCGCAGGACTAACACAGAGACACACACAGACAACCATTCACTCTCACTTTCATTCATTGGGGCAATTTAGAGTCACCATTTTACCTAACACGCATGTATTTAGACAGTGGGAGGAAGTCGGAGTACCCAGAGAGAACCCATGGGAACATGGGGATGACATGCTGACTCCACCCAGAGAGTTCGTGTGTTGCCCAGCCCAAGGATCAAAAACACAATCTCCTTGCTGGGAGGCGAGAACACTAACCACTCTGCCACTGTGCCCCCTCTCACTACAATAGTATTTCAGTGAAAAATGTACTGATGGAGACTGCCAGACTTATTACAAGTTTAAAAATATCACTGTTTCTCAATTTCCAACATTTATGTTTTACATTTATGTCATTGTTTTTACATTACTTACCATTAGAATTAGCCTTATCCTACATTCACAAGACGGCTGCCAGAATTGCCACTGAAGCGGTTGCCATGGACACTCTAGTGTTTTATTTATCTCTATGATATGGATATTGTACTTGTTGAATTTGCAATAAGAATACATTTGTGATATATTTGCAAGCCTTAATAAATGCAATGTAAAATCTATAAATTAACTTAAGCCATTTATATTTTACCCACAACAGCACCACTTTTGTGTTAGACCAGAAGAAATGGCTTGCTAACCTAATACCGGATGCAACTAAGGCCCAAGAACACGAGGAAAGAATCAGATGAGAGAAGCAGCCATGATTATCCTCCTCTTGCATGGCTAATGTCACCACTGGCCCGGCGTACAGGCAGCATTTGGCTTCCATTTGCACAGTATGAGATCTTGTTATCCTAACTTATATCCATCATAAAACCACAGTACGCTCGGAACCGCGCATGCTTCACGACAGGCGCAGTTAAACAACTCTGATTAGCATCATAAACGCATCGCACAGACACACACATCGGGCTAACGCCGCCTCCGTTGCCTCCTGCTCTGATTACGGCCAAAAGAGTTATATGTTTACGAAGCTGCCGAGCATTACTGTTATGTATACAACCATCAGAGGCCAGAGCGAGGGACCTGTCAGATTAGACGACGGAAGATAAAGCAAAAGGTGGGGGCTGGAACAGAGACATAGACGTAGCCCGCTTCATTACGACTGCAACATTGGGACCTGGAAGCTATCAGATCAAAGGGACCTCCGGTTTAGCATGCCGCGCGGCGCCGACATGAAAGGGAAGAGGAGGCCATGAATTGACGTTTTAACTAAATCAGTGGAAAAGCAAAGGAAGGATTAAGGTTATGGATGGGGCGAGGACTTTGAAGTGTGATCGCTGTCATGTCTCCTACCTGCGCCCTGCTACTACAATGAAAACAGAACATGTGATCATATAAACAGAGCTTGAATTATGGAGCTGCCCAAGCACCGGAAATGGGCCGTAATAAAAAGTGCAATCATTTTAGGAGAGCACTCATCGTCTGATCAGGCCTCTCGAGTAGGTGATTATTTCAGCTTCAATATGGGTAGTATTTGCAGTTCCTGGTATTAGACGTACAGGCAATATGAAAGGACTGTTGACTGTTCCCATGATATGATGAGCAGGAGTTTGCAGGAATATCAAGTACCTCACTATCACAGGACTTTAATAAACTGTCGACTTAAGATTGGCACTCCAACTTCTTAGCATCAACATAATGCTTTGATTCTTGGTTGCTCCCTCCCACTTTCCAAAGATACACGGGTATTGTTATTGTTTTTTATTCTCTTTTTTATTGATTTTGGAGGAAAAGACAGGGAACAATACAAACCAGTAGCAGAAAACCAGGGGAATATTCTGAATTTTGTGTTTCGGCTCTTATTGGCTTAATGTGGTTCAACCAGCCTTTCCATTATCTCTCAATTTTTTCAATTTCAAGTCTACAAGTAAAAGTCAGTTTCTCCATAATATCATGCATCAGATCAACCCAGTTTTCCTTTCTAAGTATTTCTGTCTTTTGCCATTTCCTAGTAATGCCCTTTTTTCCTGATGATCCTAAACATTTTAATGTTTAGGTTCTTGTTACTATCCGTGTTAAGTTTTTAAGTAAAAGAGATATTCGACTGAAGCACTTTGTCCACACATTTCTTAAGTTCCATCCAATGGCCCACAATTGAAGCACAACTCCAGAAGATGTGAACATGATTTGACACCTTTTCTCCACTCCCTTGCCAGCAACTTGTATCCCAATATTTTGTCTGAGCTGGAGTATCACAACATTTTTCTATGTTCCCTCCACTCTAGGAGGAGGCTGTTTGTTGATTAATATCATCCCATTCCTCCTCTGTCAACTTTACTTTAGCTTCAATCTCCCATTTCTGTTTTATGTATTGTGTATCCTCTCTTTATTTTTTCTACCCCTGTGTATATTTTTTAAATCAGTTTCCTGTTTACCTTAGATTGGTATTAGGGCTGAACAATTTGAAAAAAATATCTAATTGCGATTTTTCTGACAGATATTGCAGTTGCAATGAGATTTGCGATATATTTTGTAAAATCAATGTTCAGTTGAAAGTTAAGAGATTTTAAGAGAACACTAAAAAATTCACTTCCAATCTAATAGAAGGAATCACTTGCCTTTCAGATCGTGCCTGTGAGTCTAAACTACAGCTTTAGGAAGATTATAAACGTTAGGACCCTTTGGAGACAGGATATTTTGTGCTTTATAGAGAACACTGTTTCACATAAATAATTGCAGCCTTTGCGATTTGCTAATTGCAACAGTTTAACTTTGATTCAATTTTGATTAATTGTGTTGTCCTAACTGGTATGTAGAAATAGATACACAGTTATTGTTAAGTTTGTAAATCTAAAATAGCCATAGTGGTTGTCTGTGAGTGGGTTGGCCCTGCGACTAACAGGCCATTGTCTCATGTCTATTCTGCTTCAAGACCAAAGCGGCTGAACTGACTCAGTAGCAGTAAGAGATGAATGAATAATCTCAGGGACTAATTAGCTGACTCAGCTCTTGGCCATGGTAATGTTAAATTGATAAAGGTCAATGGAAAGTGAACTGATGTTCATATTGTACTGAAGTCCAACTTTTCCTAATGGTTGCATCATTAAGCAGAACAGGGTTTTTAGTCAGGTATTTGTGAAGTTCATTCATTACCTGGTTAACTGTGGCTCCCACTGAACCTTGTAGCAGCATTTGCAGGATCTTAGCATCTGGTTGTTCTCTATGCGTGGCAACCGCTAGCTCTCTGGTCTTCTTCTGCATGTCCTCGATGGCTACTTCAATCGGAGTCAGGTAAAACTAGACAAAACACATTTATGCACGTTTCAGATTTGGTTCAGCACAGGAGAAGCATGATTTTTCAAGGTGGATGTGAGAAGTACCTCCTCTTTTTGGATGACATTGAGGCGGGTCTTCACATAGGGGAAGGCGTGCATGGTGGTGAGAATGGTCTTCCTCTTGTACTGCTCATTGAGTTCACCTCGCGGCCGGCCGCTCTTGGTGAACGGCGTGGTGTACATGAAGCGGCGCAAGTTGAAGTTCTTCTCAAAGTTTGTCATTCTGTCTTTCATTTCATAGTCATCAAAGTAGGGCTCCACAAAAGTGATTTGGATGTATGCCTGCGCAAGAAAGAAAAGAGAGCTTTCTCATTTCAGTCATTCATCTGAATTTATGCTTAGACCAGACTCCAGGGTGGACAGTTTATTCACTGCCAAAAAAAGTAAAGCCAGCTAAAAGGACGGAAGGATACACATAATAGTTCAAAACTGTAAGGAGCAATAAATGTATCCAATATACTATACACACAGAAATTAATTTAATGGGTAAGGCAGACAAGACTATCCTTACATGACTTTTTATTGACTTCTCTATAACCATTCACCAATTTTCCAGGGACAAAAATCCCTTCATAGACAAAAATATAGTTATTGATTTGGTAAGTTGTCTGGTAAAATAAAGTAATTCTAGTAAATCAAAAATAACAGGTTATGTAAAAGGTCAAGAAGATTTTATGTCTGCTACACGCTATGTGAAATACATTCTATTAAAACATATTTATATTGGGTTATATTATAATAATACTAAAACATGATTTTTTTTAATTTCTCTGATTGGTTGTATGTTTTTAAAATGGTCTGAGTACGTTTGTACGACCCACTGAATTCAGATTTTCATAAATGTATAGAGTAGTGTTCGTATAAGCCTTCCAACCACCCACCAACACAGTAAACAGTTCACTGCTAATTACTATAATGTCTAATAATTTATTCATAAGCCTTACTGCCAGTGCATTATTGAATGAACAGGGAAATATGCAGTGTATAATGTGTTGTTGTTACCTTGTTGGGGTTAAGCTGTGTCCTGTCCACCGGCGAAGAATCCTTGATCATCACCAAAGTGTCATCTCCAAAACACTGACTGTAGAAATTCTGAAAGATAAAAGAAAGAATAAAGATGATTTTTTTATGTTTTTCAGTGATAGTTGTTATGCATTACATCGACTCTATGCATCACTTCCTACTGGTCTGAGCTATTGAATTAAACATGGCACAGTTTAAAAGCTTTGCAACTTCAAAGCTTCACTTTTTTTTTAAAGAGTCACTCATTGGTTTGATGTATTGAAGGCAGATGTTCACAGTGATTTGCTCTCCTTGACCCGAGTGCCCCTGTCTGAGATGTAACACTTAAAGTAACAGGGAGGTAAATCCAAGGCGTGTTCTGTCCCATAGTTTATGTCACTCATTATGTTGAGGCTTAACAAGACAGTGATTGAAGGCATGTACTATATACACTCAATGGACAGTTTATTAGGCTCCCCTTTGCCTTCAGAGCTGCCTTAAACAGAAACTTTTTTTTCCGCACTTGAAGAAAACAGTTTAGTCACCTGATAGCTTATTGTTGCAACTTGTAAACATGATCCCTAAGACTTTGAGTCATCCTTTAGGCATTAACAAGACGTTTAACAAGGTGGGGATAGAGTTTAGGGTAAGCTCTAAACCAGTTTGATGTAATGGGTTAACATTATGAAGTTTTTGTAGGCAAACTGGTCCACAATCTGGAAAGGTCACAATGTGGATGTTAGGGGTGAATGGGACCAAAAAAAGACTTGGAGAAAAGACTTGGAGAAAGACTTGGAGAAAGACTTGGAGAAAGACTTGGAGAAAGACTTGGAGAAAGACTTGGAGAAAGACTTGGAGAAAGACTTGGAGAAAAGACTTGGAGAAAGACTTGGAGAAAGACTTGGAGAAAGACTTGGAGAAAGACTTGGAGAAAGACTTGGAGAAAGACTTGGAGAAAGACTTGGAGAAAAGACTTGGAGAAAAGACTTGGAGAAAAGACTTGGAGAAAGACTTGGAGAAAGACTTGGAGAAAGACTTGGAGAAAAGACATTGGAGGCCAGTGCATTTCAGTGAAATTATTGTCATATTCAGGAAACTAGATGATTTGAGCTTTGTGACATGGTTTATTATCCTGCCTTCAAAAGTCATAAAGGGATGCACATGGTCAGCAACAACACTCAGGTAGGCTTGAGTGTATCAAGACAATATCCTCCAAGCCATCACACCGTCCACCGACTTGAACCGCTGATACAAAGCAGGATGGATCCATGTTGTTTACTGCAACATTTTCGCGTATTGTCCAAATCTGTAGCTTCCCTGTTCTTAGCTGACAGGAGTGGCACCTGGTTTCTTCATCTGCTGCTGTAGTCCATCTACTCCAAGGTTCAATATGTTTTACGTTCAAAGATGCTCTCCTGCATATTTTCAAGTCACCCTCTTTATACATTGTGGCCATTCTCTTCTGACCTGAAGAAGGAAGTCGCTGTTCACAGGACATTTTCTCTCTTTTCAGACCTTTCTCTGAGTTAACTGTGCGAAATACTCGGACTAGATCATCTTGGATCATCAATCATTGCAGGGTTAATGTTAGCCAAGTCACCTTTCTTTCCCTTTCCTGATGCTCGTTTTGAACAGGTTTGTCTTCAACATGTCGCCTTGCCTAAATGCATCGAGTTACTTCCAGAAGTGTCGCATTTGAACAGGGGTACCTAATAAAGTGACCAGTGAACGTGACCCTCTGTCTCTTACCTCTAGTCTGTGGGATATCTCGGGCAAATGCGTGATCCCGGGCTCTTTGTAGATAAATTCCCGTTCGTCCAGGTCACCAAACTTAGATCCATAAAAGCCGACACGGAAATAGGTTCCAAACATCCTCTTATTGCCCTGCAGTAAAAAAACACAAGGAGAGCATTTAGATGTTAGCCTGTAATCAGTATGACATCAGTATCATATTCCTGCTCATTATGTTAATAGCCTTTTATGAAGTCTTTATTGTGAGGAACACTTTGATGGGCTGCACTCTAAATTCAATATGCCTGTGAGCCACACGAATTAAACCTAATCTTTCTCCTGAGCGCAGCATAATCTTTACGGACAACGGCTGTCATAAGTCAATTGAAAGAAATTGTAAGGCACACAAAAACATAAAGCATATTTTTCTATAACAGTGTGTGCGTATTAATAAGCTTCTTACAATTGATATGGAATAAATGATCCAGGTTATTACCTTTTGAATGATGCTTTCAAAAGCCTTCTGTAGTTTATTATGAGTGGAAGACAGCCTTCTGAAGTCTCTGTGTGCTTCAAGTATCGGTATGATGATCTTATAGACTTCGTTCACAGCTTCATAAAGGCCACCCTGAAAGGACAACCATCAACATTGGGAGAATTATTTACAATTACGTTAACAATTAATACCAATACATTCAAGATTTTATATCACTGAAATCCCATTGTCAACACTACTGTGGATTCTGCAGAGTAAAATCTACATTGTTGTTGTTGAATTAATTGTTGAGATTTTTTTTTTGTTAGAGGTAAAATATTATCTTCTGCCTGGCCATATACTGTTCTACCATCTCACACAAATATACTTGCTAAATAAGCTTAATAAGAGATATTTACTGACACTTGTGATTTTTAAGCTGTTTAGTTCTTTAGTGGAAGTACTACAAACTTAAAAGTTACAGAGTACTGTTTTAATTAAAGTAAGGGCCCGGTGACTAACCAGCAACTGTCCCGGGTGTGCCCTGCCTCATAGCCCACAGCTGCTGAAATAGGCTCCAGCCATCAGCCACTCATAACAAGAATGAGTGAAAGAAAATGAATGAATGATCACGTATTTACTGTTCTTCTGTATTGGGTTTAGCCATCTGTTTCGCACAATATACTGGTTAAGTGAAGCATGACTGTCGACCAAAGGCATGGGACAATATGAGATTCACACCTTGCACAGTATGACAGTTTCATGATATTCTGGTTACAATTGTAAATGCTTTTAATTTCTGGGGAAATAGGACTTAGCCTACAATGTACTTATTGTAAGAGGAAAAATACAAACAGAATTCTTACAAATTAATGAATTCAGTTTCTTAAGACAAGGCTTTATAATCTCACTTTTTCACTGATCTGCTTATTTGGCCACATCACTTGATTATTAATTTTAGAAATGACTTGGTGTCCATTTGATCTGACAACATGAATGACTGAAGACTTAAAATGCTGCTTGTCTTTCAGGCACTTTCTGTTTGTCTCATCAGATCATGCTATTTATAATAAGGTTAAGGTTAATGTTAAGGTACACTTTATTGATCCCTGTAGGGAAATTCATTCTCTGCATTTGACCAATCCTTTAATCCACTGGGATAACCTGTCAGGAGCAGTGGGCTGCCGCGGTGCAGCGCACGGGGACCCTTCTCCAGATCTTGAGCCAGGATCCTGGTCAGGAGTACATAGCTGGAGGATTAGCCTTTTGTGTATTTGCATGTTTTGAGGTTGATGGGAGAAACTGAGTAGAACATGCAAACTCCACGCAGAAAGGCCCCATATGGTCTAGGAATCGAAATCGGGACCTTCTTGCTGTGAGGCGAAAGTGTTAACCACTAAGCCATAAAGGATATATCGAAATAAAGGTTATATGGAAGTCACCTAGATGTAGCTGAAGACATTTTGTCATATCCAAGATATATCATATAAATTCTGGGTCAATATTGTCAGTGTTATTGTGAATTCTTAAAACAGTCCTAGCTTTAAATCCTTATTGTCCCATGCCTAATCAAGCACATCGACCATAATGCTTTCTAACAAACACCATGGCACTTATAGCCATCCCAGCAGTCTGTCTCTGTCTGTATAAACAGTATCATGTGTTGATATAGCAGTGACAATCTCAGTTTTTTTTTACATAATGTAAATATGAGCACATATGGCAATTTGGAATAGCTGGGATATCTCACATTACTAAACAGTTCAGCTGCCTGCTCCAGTAATCCCACCAATCCGCTCTCAGTGAAGTATCGTCCCGAACACACTCCGTCCTCGTCCGGGGACAGGATGTCATCGGACACGGCCGACTCCTCCAGCACGTTAGGGGAGATGTTCTGGGGGAAGAGAAAAAATCAGTCAGCTAATCAATCAATTAGCCCTTTTAATCAAATAATCGATCACGTGGCTAAGTTAAGAGGGAGATGTCCTACGGTCCGAAATGGAACTAATTTGATGACCGTCCAAATCAATGGGGCTGCTGACTGCTGCAGGTTAGAGTGTCCTGTACATACTCCCCACAGAGATCTCCAGTCGGATACAGGTCATCAATACCAGCTTCCTCGTTGTTCAGATAACTGCTTTAGTTCAGGGGGACAAACTGCTCACATCCTCCCCTAGGAGCCCGCACGCCTTTTACCCCCCTCTACAGCTTCAAAGGCATTGTATTAGGCAGCACTACCAGGGGAGAATATTTATGTTCATTTATTATTATGAGAGTACAGCTCCCCCAACTGGACACAGGCAACCTACTGTTCTGTTAAATCTTCCTAAGTAGACTTGAAATGTTCTGTGAGATGAAAAAAACACACAAACCTTAATAATAAAATGAATAATACACATCCATATAACTGCAAATGTTGCTTATTATTTTAGTTAACATATTCTTAGGCCATCTTACCTCTGTAACTTAAATCTCAGGTCAGTGTATCAGACAGAAAGTCCAAAATATGACAGCCTACTCCTCTAATTTTCAGAATAAAATGAATGAATGATATACACTTTAATATGCCCTTCTGGTTTACCTTTTGAGCTGTATCTGTTTTTACATTTTGAATAGTTGCTTCATACATATATCAGTATTGTAGTTTTGATGCAACTTGCCTATTTAAGAACATACATTTTTCTTTTGGATGGCTTTGGATTTTTCTTGTTAGGACTCCAGAAGGTTTTTGCTAGCCTGGTCAGCCATCTTTTCCCTTTTTGTATGCAAAGAATTATCAATCAAGTCAGTGTTTATTCTAGCTTAGACTTGGAAAAAATATATACAACCATACAGAATCATAATGCCTGCCCTGTTTTAGATAAAATGTTATGATTTTAGCTGAAACTGGCTTGATTGGGATACATTCCAGACCCACTTGATGAGACAGTAAACAACAATAAAAATGACAATGCATGTGTAGTTAAAAAGTTTAAAACATTGTGTAAAATGTTGATGTGAAATGCTGTTTGGAAATATGAGTCCCCAGAAAAAGGTTTGGTAAACACTAGTTTAGATAAAAGGTTACTGTATGCACAGATATTTGTGGTGTATACCTGGAAAGTGACACTGCCCACAGGTAAGTATTTATGATCCTCCAGCATACTCAGGTACTCGGCCACCAGAGCAGCAGCGTGGACCAGACACATGGCAGACTCTGTGTAACATTTCCTGTTGTTGTGCTTCTCCGCCATGTTCTGCAGCCAGGTCAGACGCAGGTCAGGAGAGGTTTGGTAGCCCTTGGCAATCCTGAAAGTGATACAACAATAGTTAGTGATTATATCTGCTTTATTATTGTAATTTGCATGCACAAGTAACAGTTATGCGTTATGCTTGTTTCATGGTATATTTTCAAGAGAAGACTGCATCATATATAAAGTACATTAAATCCTTTGAACCATGTCAGCATGGTCAAAACCAGGACTAAACCATGCACTACACCCTTAAGCTGGACCAAAAACCTCTAAGCTATATTTAGATGAACAAACTTGCTTGGCCCCTAACTGATCTTTCCTGAAACATTGGCCAAAATCCACCCATAACAATAAGTTATCTTGCAAAAGGACAAACAAACAAACAAACAAACCCTAGCAAAAACATAATCTTCTTGGCAGAGGGCAAGGATTATAAATCAATTTTGTATTTAAACGCACTACAGCTTGATTTTAGACTAGAGTTCTTATGAACATATGGACATTTATAAACAACAATTAACTACCTTTAGAATTAAAGATTTTTCTAAGATAGTGAAGCTCGGTCAATAAGACATTTAACTTAAAAAGAAAAAGAATAAGAGACTGTAAATAGCTCAACTGACAAAAATATAATTCCAAGAGCACAAATTGTTAAAGGTTCAATTGTGTGTATGCAAAATGTCTTCTTGCAGAGAACGCTTGGATTAGGTGCCTGACACCGGCTGCTAGCAAAAGTGAAGAATACATAAAATGGTCATTTCGCACAGCTAGTGACTGCGATTTAAGTGCTGAGATTATAAGAATGAGTCCGGTGACAGTGTATGGACTTTAGAAATGCGCTTTCTGGTTTCATGGAGCGGTGAAGCTGTGTGTTTTCATCTCTTGAGAAGCTTGAGACCTTGAGACAGAATTACCAGGTTAACATGCAAGAATGAAATAAAATACTAATTTAGGTATGTTTTTGAGGTGGAAACAATATTATAACAACGGTTAAAAGCTCAAAAAAGTCGATTTAGCATAATAGGGGTCCTTGAATTGTTTTAAATCGATATTCAAGACAGAGACAAAATTTATGAATGGGTTTATGCATCTGCAGACCAAATGTTTCTTCAGTGACTTGTGTAAAAGTTGGGAGTACATTTTGCAGTGACCCCATGTAAATTTGCTAAGGGTCAATCTACACATGTGTCTAATAGAGCACAGGTGAGCGACCCAAACCCAAACAGAACCGTGCATGATAAATGACACATGGAGGTGACGTTACAGCCTGCTGAGGGAAAGGGCCTAAAGTCAACATACAAGACATGTAAGCACTCTTTGTCTCACCACGTCTCTCTCGTGCTTTTACACCGATTTGTACACACACACACACGATTTGATTTGCATATACACAAAGCCAGATCAGAAGACTAAACTGCTACCACATGGTTACCATAGTGAGGGCGGCAAATAGAGGCAAAACAAGGCAGACCACAGCGAAATAGGAACCAGCGCTGCAACGTTCGGGGGGAAGCCACAGGGTGATGAGGGTACAGCTGAGAGGGAGATATTCTTAGATAGACTGTATTGAGTGTGGGTATATGCAAGTAGAGAAATTGGGATTATGGCCTTAACATTTTGATCGGTCGGGGGTCATGACAGTAATTGAAATATCTCTTAGTCGGGCTAACACTACTGCACAACGTAATTCAGAGTTGGGCTGTAGTGGCATGTATAGTCAAGCTAGGGTTGGGCAAAGCACTCCTATCTACACAGAGCTAGCAAAGACTAGACTCAGATACGCTACTAGAGGTAAACAAATGAGAAAAAACATGAAGACCAATGTTTAGAGATGCAAAAATAGTTTAGTCCACACGGCCACTGTTTAACTTGTCAGGTCTTGGTCAACTAAAACGTTATTGGTTGATTGGTTGCATACACTCTTTGCACCTATAAATCTGGTCTAATTTATTACTTGATACCTTTTATTTTTCATTTTATTCAAGATAACTGAAGGAATCTTTAGTTATAAATATATTTTACACTCAACTTTTCTTTATAATTTTTGTATTATCTAATCAATGTGACGTCACTTGTTTATGTTACACTGTAGTACATCTCATTGGTTGATGTATCGCTGTGCTGGGGAGGCCCGTTGACAGTGGGGGAAGGTAGGGCTGGTGGTTGTCCCGGGCCTCAGGGTCAGAGGCCCAGAAATGGTCCCTCTTCTTATATTTTTGTCGATAGCAAACCTGTCGACAGGCCTAGTGCTGGGCATGACTTTGGTCAACTACAGCCCTAGTTGTTTTGGTGTTTCACAAAAAAATGTTTAAAAGGGAAAGGCTTGTGTAGCATAAGCAAAGATGCTTTAGAACTGCCCCTTGGATGAGGAATGCAAATTGACATCAACATTGTGTTCATGTCATACAGTATCAAGTCAGAAAGGTGACTTGGCAAAAAGCTATGGACCAATTCTGATGTCATTTTTTAGGAAGGCCCAATAAAGAAGTGGTTAGTTTTTGCTGTGGATAAAAAAAACAAAACAAAACAGCTACGTCCAGGATTATGTACCTTTGCGAAATATCCCAGAGGATACCAATTCCAGCCACAAGGGGTCAGTAAACAAACAACTGACTAATTTTAGTGGATACAGCATTGACCCCTGAAATAGAAGATCTCCAGTTTGAAGTCCTATAACTATATGTTTACCATTTCATCTTTGGCTCCTCCTGAAAGCTCTCACACACCAAGTCCACATAAAGGCAGCGTTAGAGTAATATTTCAAATATCCTTCTAAACGCTGCCAAAAACATTAGTCGATTTAAATTCCTTGTTAGAGTTAAAAGCATGGTCAAAGAAACACTAGTCCTTTAAATACTGTACGTAGCTGCGCATGTAGCTTACCTGTACATGAGGTCCATGAGCATCTCTGGATCTTCCTGAAACTCTCTCATCTTCACCGTGTCAGACAAAATACTGTTAAGGTTTCTCAGCAGCTCATCCACCTAGAACAGAGATTTTACAATATAATAACAGTCAGACATGCACTTTTCTATAATTTTCTTTGTGTGAGTGTATATTTTGTTATACCTGTGAGGGCAACTGGGTGTTCTGCATCTCAGTGTCCTCCTCTGCGTAGGCTAGGATGGTGCGGAGAGAGCGCCTCAAGTACTCCTCCTGGAAGTCTGAAGATTTGCCCACGAGAGAGGCCAGAGACATGGTGACCTGCATTTTCACCCTTGAGAAATTCTGAAAGGGAAATAGACATTGATTACATTCAATTTGTGGCTTTCTAATAGTTTTAATAAACCATATTATGTGCAACTGTGATATGCCTTGTGTTATTACATGGAGACACATAAATCTATATTGAAAGCTTGGAGGAATCTAAGGCACACTCGTCCTTGCGGTGAAGGCTTGTGATTCTAGCACAGCTTCCCGCCTACAAGCAGACAACCACAGAATGAATTAATCATAGAAACAACTGCTCGACACATATAAAATAAAACTGGATGTTTGCAAAGAAAGAAAGCATTTGATATGAGCCACAACCTTCACGCTGGTGCCTCTGAGCTTAGAAAAATGCATAATGTATAAAGCTTATTTTCTTGTTACTGTACTTTGCAAGAATTTCGATCTATTTTTGGGACGCTGCTGCCATTTCTGTTCATTACATTTGCCAATGTGATGTTGATGTTTTTGCCGGCGTTGGTTTGTTAGTCTGTTAGCAATAAAGCGTGGGTCAGATTTTGATACATTTAAGGAAAAGTCAGAAATGGGCCAAGGAAAAAATGATTCTGTACCATTGTGAGAAAGGGACAAAGATACTAAAGGAAGACATGGTTATTTTTAATGGATATCTTTACAGTAGCTCAAGGTTTTGTCTTGTGATATTTAAGAGCTTTTTACGACTCTTTAAGGCCACTTAGAGTGAAATTTATTGCCAGCATCGCCAACTCCAGAACAATAATCTGTATGAATTTTACACTAAGGAATTATCTATACTACTCTCTGAAACTCAAGGGTTTTATTTTAAAAGTCTAATACAGATGGAAGAACTCCAGTGCTGCATAAAAAAAAATCATGGAAACTGAATCGTGCATTTCAATGATAACATTTCTTCAGTAAATATATTTTATTGTAGTGACACAGTATTATGTTTTGACAGATTTTAAGACCTAGACAAAATTGAATAGCTACTCATAATATTTAATACGTTAAGGCCTTGATTTTTACACAATCAAATTTAATACCATTTTAATTCTTCTAAGACCTTGGGGATACCCTGCTTTACCAAATAGGCTTTGAGGAGTAATGGATAGAGCTTTTACCCCTAAACTAGAGGATCCTGTTTGAGTCCAGGTCTTGCAATATAAAAATATGTCTTTACAACTGCAAAATAGGTCCAACGGCAAAGCATTTAATGTCTAAATTAAATGCAGAACCATTACTAACAATTCTCACACTAAATTTATGCCTTACTCATGCTTTTTTTTTTTTTTTGGTTTTCCTAACCTTGCCTTACCTCTATTTCTCCACCTGTCCAACCTGACAAACGCCTTTCCATCCTCTGCAGTGAGGTGTGTGTGTGTGTGTGTGTGTACGTGTCTACTTGCGAGACAGTGTGATGTGTGAAGTCCCATCTATCTCCGGCATGAGCAGCTAAGCGGGAAATGATCTCCCATTAGCAGAGACATAATCACCCATGGATCATCTCTACGGCCCCATTCTGTTCAACTGAGCATGGAGCCAGAGCCTAACCAGCCGTCACTGCCCTCCATCTCAATGTGTGCCCATATAAGTGTCTGTGTGTTCGTAACAGCAGACTAAATGATTGCTTAAGACAACCCAAGGTATAGGACAAATACTGGTTCCAAGGTATACCATGATTTCAGATTGTAACAAAACTAAAATCACTATTATAAACTAGAATCAATAATATATATTTACTAGGGTCAAATGAGACTATAGTGAACAAGAGAGATTTTAATATAACCCCTTTGTCATTAGTCCAAATATATTTTTAAAGTAGAGAGATAGTAAGTCTAAAATGCGTGAAAAGCAATGAGTGAAAGCAACTTGACCAATGCAAGCATCAACAAGTGTGGTGTTTGTCAAAAAAAAAAATCTTTTACATTTCAAAAAATAACCCATGTGTGTCCTAAGATATGAGGTAAACAGGTTTAAATCAAATATTAGTTTTACTGAAAACAATGGTACAGTTGATTTATTGACAATAAAAAAGATATTTTACATAATGCCCAAGTTGTTTTTGTTTACATTTTTTGTTTTGGTTCTAAAACTACATTGCCGATGGTCCAATCAGAAAAGAGACCATTATTTTGATTTAGACTGCAGTACTGTTTTCAAACCAGTACGAGCAAATGCTGCTTACATTACCTTTAAACTGGTCAAGGGGTAACAGTCGACTAAAAACGTGTAATTGAATGTTTTTAATTTGCTCACTCATAAAAATGTATGAGAAAGAATGCTACTTTTATGCGCAAATTATCCAAATACGTCAGTTGTGGAAGGGTCTATAAATCCAAGGACATAAATACAACTGGATTTGACCTTGATGTTATTATGTTATTCTGAAATACTCACAATATGGTATTAAACAGCTAACATACAGTAACAATCTAAACAGCAGTACACACACTTCGGTCTAAATTGAGAGTGCAAAAAGACACTACGACAGTTGTGGGAACGGGGTTTGAACCGCCAACCTTCTGGTTAGTGGACAAAGGGCTCTACCGACTGAGCTACTGACATTTAACAACTAAAAAAAACATCCTGATTGGCAAGTAACATTTACCAGCTACAGTGAACAATGAGCAAAAAAGTTCATGTCAAACCCTGCTTACAGTAAACAAATCTTCTTATTCCTTGAGTCTCATCGTAAAACTTTACCACAAACTCAGAGTACAAAGGAGAAACACCACAACATATAAAAAAAGTTTGATTACATTCTTTTGAATTACTACGGATATTCATTTTTGGGTCCACTTTCAAAAAGGCTCGGGTATTTTTATGCATGTCATCCATTGCCATTAAAGCTAAAATAGTAAAAGATGGCAAGAAGACAATATTTGACAGATGGGGAAGAATAAATATGTAAACAATGAGAGAACCAGACACTGAGCTCTGCATAAATGAGTCACAGGGTTGCTACGCTAATTTAGCTCACAGCTCCTTCTGTATACAGCATATAAACAAACAGACAGCGGGACACGCACAGGGAGAGAAAAGACTTCAAATGGTACAGAATGTGTGTACCTCTGCATATGACTTTCATTAAGCCGTACGAATGTAAACACAGGAAGTATTGACTGAAATGCAGTTAGAGGAGCTGCAGGAAAAGGAAAACAGAGATATTATCCTACAAAACTGTCTTCCTTTTAAAACTAAATCTTTTTTCCGTTCATTACCCTCTGGCAAAACTCTCCACTATCGCTTTTATAATTTCCTCCTTCCATCCCTATCGCATCCCCTGTGTTTTACTCTCTGCCCTCAAGGTCTGTACACTTACAGGCCACATTATTAGATACACTTGTTCTATGGCATTGTAAAAGCAAATTCATATTCAACAAATCAAAAGACAGCAACTGAATGCATTTAGGACTGCAGAAAGTCTCCTGTTACCTCTCCTGGGTGTTGCCACAGCGAATCCTTCACACGGTTAATTCGGCAGATTTTTATGCCAGATACCCTTCCTGACGCAAACCTCACCATTTATCTAGGCTTAAGACAGGCGCATGATTGAACAGAATTTTAACATGATGTGGTTGTTGGAGCCAAGAAAGACTTTTCAGTTCATTTCAGATACCGCTGATCAACTGTGTTTACAATGCATCTCTAAAGAACTATGTGAAAAAGGAAAAATATCCAATGGCAGTTGTGTGGGTGAAAATGCCTTGTAGGTTCCAGAGGTCAGAAAAAAAATGGCCAGATTGATTCAAGTCTACAGTAAAGCAAACTAGAAGCAGACTCAGTGAGTAGAGTGCAGGCCTCTGTCAAGGCATCTCACAATTTTAAAGGGCCTACATTATATTATATTATTATTATTATATTATATATTTCTGCCATGTTATAATGCTGTTCCCTCATCAAAAACATACACTATATTTTCAAAAGTATTAGGTCACCTGCCTTTACACTCATATGAACTTAAGTGCCATCCCATTCTTAATCCACAGGGTTTAATATGACATTGGCACACACTTTGCAACTATCTTTGTCAGAACATCAGACATCTACCTGTCTGACGTTCTCGTCCATCATCAGTGTCCGAGAAGGCCTGGCTCACAGTCTTCGCTCTAATTCATCCCAAAAGGTGTTCTGTCAGGTTGAGGTCAGGACTCTGTGCAGGTTCAGTCAAGTTCTTCCACACCAAACTCACTCATCCATGTCTTTATGGACCGTGCTTTGTGCTCTGGTGCAGTCATGTTGGAACAGGAAGTGGCCATCGCCAAACTGTTCCCACAAAGTTGGGAGCATGAAATTGTCCAAAATCTCTTGGTGCTGAAGCATTCAGAGTTCCTTTCACTGGAACTAAGAGGCCAAGCCCAGCTCCTAAAAAAACCCCACACCATAATCGCAATTCAGTTATTTTGGTGGGTGACTGAATACTTTTGGAAATATAGAGTACCTGGAATTGTCTTTGATTCCTTCACGCGTGTTCGAGTAATACTGTACTCTCTGGCCTCAAAAGGCTCGGTTCTACAAACCTTTACCTCTCCCATGAACACCTGCCCACGACAGGAAGCACCGACCAATCAACAAGCCCTCTACATTCAGTCTACTCTCATTTATTTATCTAAAAAAAGGAACTGATTCCTTATAGCTATCTTTCATTTTGTAATAAAATGGGATAACACAAATGGTTTAAGGAAGTAAACAGCTCTAATTCTATGTTTATTTTCAAAAGACATAACAGCTATGCACTCTGCTGCCATCTGCTGGTCTCTTCACCTTTTCTTTATGGCAGTAGTAAAGTAATTCATGAGTTTGCTTTCTTTTAGTCACAATATTTTTTCGGTTTTAAAACATGAAATGCTGTTTAAGTGGAGACCAAGATTGGTTAAAAAATATAATTAAAAGCATGATATAGCCTCTAACTATATAATGCCTAGGACTATGCACAAAACAAGTGCTTGTTCAGAATGAAATGCTCTATCCAGTAAATTATTCCTTAAAATTATTCATTTGTTCCTTTACTGCCCCCTTATGGCTGGAGAAAGTACACGGTTTGGTCTTCCATGTGATTTGTTGATTAGATATTTGCAATTAATAACATTTGACAAGTGTTATGATGTGGCAAGTGAGTGTAAAAAACAAAGTTATCTATACGTATATGTGGAGACCCAAGCAGCAGACTTCCAGAGGTCTGCCTGTCATTAGTTAAAAAAGGGGAGGGACCATGGGAAAGCAGACAGTGAAATATCTCTTTGCTCCCCTACCCAGAGACACATCCTTCAACTGAAACTTTCTGCGTCGAGCTCAAAATAGACATGGAAAAGACATTAAAGCCAGAGAGGGAAAGAAGTGGAAAAGATGGGATAAGATGTGAGCGAGCATCTTCCTGCCTCTGTCTGTGTGGAGGGCATTATGACATAAATTGGGGTAATTTATAAATCACATGTGAGGCTAAACTCAATTTAATATGACATAAATGCAATTTCCTCTGCAAGCTTAGACCTAAGGATAAGGTTTCATGTAATAGAAAGGTAAAAGATGCCTGACATTTGCCCCGTGGCTTGTATGAATATATTGGCCCTATTTCAGAAAGCAGGTTAAACCGACTCAGTTTAAATTTCAACTCCGGGTTATCCTATTGAAACCAGTTCACGTCCTTGTAATACATAAACTAGTTTAACCTACCCCGAATCAGTTTCTCCTAAAAAAAAATAAAAAAAAAAAATTGTGGTGCGGAGGAACCGTATTCAACACTACTACAAGTCTGTTCCCAAACCCGGGGAAAAAAATCATGATCTTCTGTAACCTTGCCACTGAGGTCTGAAAATAAAGGGGCAATATTAAGCTTTTTCAGGCTTTTTGAAAAGATTTTGTACACCTTTGCATTAGTATTTCACATTTTATAACCTAAACAAATGTATATGTATGGAAAAGGTTTTCTTTTGGGGAGTTGTTTCTTTGACTTTGCAGAGAATGCTTGGATGTCTGTCACCCCGTGCTGGCAACAGTGGGAAATGGACAGAACATAAAATGGCCATTTACCACAGCTATTAGCAACATGATACTAAAAGATAGATAACTGAGCTGACTGCTTTGTAGTGACGGCAATGTAAGCGCTGAAATGGTCAGAAGGATTTCAGTGACAGTGCATGGACGTAGAGCAATGAAACAGAGCATTTTCTTGAAAAGGGAAGCAGCTCAGCGTACAGATTTACTCAAATGTGTGAATGAAACAAAATACTAATCCAGGTATGTTTTTGAGGTGCAAACAACATTATAGCATGATTAAAAGAAAACAAAGTTGATTTAGCAGAATAGGGGGGCCTTTAAAAAGTAGCCTGAATTAGAAAAATAAAGCAAAGGAAAATGTAAGTGTATTTTAAGTGCTGGATAGAGAAAAGTGAACAGAAAAAGGAAGCAAACTGAAATGCAGATAAATAGTCTCAAGTCTTGTTTTGCAATGACAATCTAGTCCATTTTTAGATTTTTTATATTCACTGCATGTATGTGCTCAAATGAGCTGTGCAACTTCTGCAGAAGAAGAAGAAGCCATTGTCAATAAAAACCAAGACAACACTGGAGGTTGCCATGTTGGAGGAGATTCTTTAAATTAAATGAATGAACGCCAAACCCTAAGTAGCTATTACAGCATAGGCCATGCTTGCCCTCATACAGAAAATAGACAAAGGGAAGCAAAATGAAACAAAGATCACACTGCAAGCTGAGAAAATTGAGGATCAACATTGTAACTCCAGAGCTCAGAACTTTTTATACAACAGATTAGTATATTGTCATTGGAAATTGGTTTAATTTGAATAAATACAATGCTACATTTTTGTGGGCACTAGGAGTATGAGTATGAAGAAACAGGTTTTTAGGTAATGCAAATGAGGCGTCTATGAAACCCAGATGTGTGTCTTCTAATATGTGATGTTTGCTTACACTGGCGTTGCTGTAGCTGTATCTCATAATGAGGTAGAGGGTGGCACAGGCCTGGCTCCTGTTCTCATCCACAGGACTGCTGCAATACTGGAGAACCTTCTGGCAGAGGTCCGCACACTGCTCAGCCTCCTCCTCGAACAGCAGGTCTCCAAACTGCACAAAACACACACATAAAGCACGCACATTTAACCAGGCATACATAAATCACTCCACCCCTGCCGGCAAATAAGAACATCTGATTTGGACACAGGTAATGCCCGTGCAGACGCAGGCAGCAGCCGCAGCAGCAGCCCACACGCCTCCTTTCATATTTATACTAAGTGCGGCAAACACACCGTGATGATGAGAGTACCTTGACGACGAGCGCACGGAGCGTGCTGAAGGTGTGAGAGAGGAAAGTGGTGCTCTGATTGCATGTGAGGGAATGGAGGAGAACCTTCAGGACCCCGCCGACCACGCTGTCCTTACAATCAGCCAGCGGCACCGCCTGGACAGGACACAAATGTATTCAGTTTAGTCATTTCTTGAGGTATGGGATTGTTGAGAGCTTGTAAGTGATGACCGCATGACAGAGCAATCATATTTACGCATACAAAGTTTTGATTCACGGACATTTTCTAGTCAAATTTGGGTACTTAAGTGCTTTCCAGATTTCAAGTTGTTCCAAATAAAACAAGTTTAGTGTCTAAAAAAAGTCGAACCAGTCAGAGAAGTAGAGCACTGCACAAAGCCCGCCTCATTTTAGACAGACAGACTGGTCATGTAGGATTGATTAGAGTGAATATCATTTGTTTAAACTGAAGGGGTCCCAGTCCCACTTTACTTTGCAAAGTAAGGGAATGGGTGTTGGTGGTCGGGCTTTTATAAGCTTTTATAAGTCATTATCAGAGCTTGCCATTAACCCTCGCCAACCAATGCAGGTAGATTTCCATTTTGGTCAGTAACATATTTGTTCTCACTAGTCACTTTGTCTGTTTGGTTTATATACATGAATTTAGACCTGATTTTCTGCTTCTATACATATAAATCCCCATAATTTAAAAGTAAATCATCAGTGGAAAATGACACAATTAAGCTCTTAAATAAAACAATGTAAAAAAGAAAAAAAAGGGGGAAAAAAGACAGACAAAAGCAAAAAAAAAATTATAAAAAAAAAAATACAGATTTTTGGAGCCTAATTGAAGTAATTTTCTTTTTGATGATGATAAATTACAATTTTAAAACTACCTTTTCAGTGGTTTTCAAAAGAATTGTAAAAACAAGAGATTATTGTCTTATACTACACACGAATCAGCATTTTAACATCTAACTATGGCTGGTGAAAAACCTGTCTAGTAACCATTAAAAAACACTACCCAAAATGACCAGTGGGCAAAAAAGTTAATGTCCAACCCTGGTCATTATAAATAAAACCAAGAAAATATGAGTCACTGGAGGCTGCCATGTTGGAGGAGCATTCTTTAAATTGAATGAATGGAAACCAAATTCTAAGTAGTCATTCCAGCACTGGCTCTGTCTGCTCTCAAACAAAAACAGACAAAAGGGAAGCAAAATGAAATATATATAATAATACCAAATTGTTCACTATCCATAACAACAAAGTATTTGGTGAAGAAATATGTTCAATATTTTATCCAATTTTAAATGAGAATTAAAAACACTGGAAACTCTGTACACTGTTTAACCTTAAATTATGGAGCTTTAAAACAAAAGATTTAATTTTTTTAGGACTTTTTTTTTTTCACTTAAGTGAGAGCGTGCACCACCAAAATCTTACAAAAGAGGGCTTTAAGTCCAGCTGTTTTTTTAGTGTTCTCACCTGCACAATGGTTTCCAGCAGATCCAGAACTATGAGGTTGGACTCTGTGGCCAGATTTCCACTGATCAGAGCCTCTTGGTCCAACTCTGCTTTTGTTCTGATTTAATAGATAAAAAAAGAAATATGAATGTACAGTGTGGTACTTTTTTTTCCTTTTTACTGACTGTTTAATAACCAAGTAGCCTATTGTTTTAATAGGCTAGGTCTGTGTTCTTAAAATCTAGGTTTATCCTCAATAATTTCAATAGATGAGAATTCCCTGGCTCTATGGCAAGCTTTAACCAATCACACATTTGAATAAAATTGAGTCATGCATTTCAGGCCCTCCCACTGGCTGGCTGGTCAACACAGGTTGTCAACATTAAGTCAGTGGTGGAGGAAAATGCTACTGGGACAGAGGCTATCTGAGGACTGGCTATGACTGTTTATACATCAAACAAATAGCACTAGACTAACAGAATTTTGATAGCAAGCCTGTGGTCTGATAAAATAAAATTCCCAAAGGCCAGTTAATTTAATTTGATTTTTTATATTAATTGAAAGCCCATCTGTTATGTTGTTGTGGTGGTAGAGGCTGAGAAAATGACAAGGATATGTGAAAAAGGATCAACAAAAATATATGAACATACTTGTCTTGTCGATCGTTTGTTTGCCTCCACTGCGTAAGGTCTTTCCTCCAGCGCCGGTTATCATGACTCAGAGTTCTGTCCATTCCTGTCCAAAAAACAAAACAAAGTTATTATTCTTCACTTTTGAATATTAACTGCTACTAATACATAATTGATGCACGCATAGTGTCATTTAGGATATAAGTGAGCTATACTGTGCACATATGCAAGTAAAGACTGATAAATGCTCGCGCGAAGCTGTACTCACAAACTCGTTTTATGCGCATCTGCTTAAAAACTAAGACCCTTAGAGCCTCGCCTCTTTGTTTTGCTGACTACGTACTGTCTAAACCCAAAGCTGTGTATTAATCCCCATGCCTTCTTCTTCTTGTCTTTGTAAAATTGGTGTTCGGTGTTGTAAATTAAATTAAATTTCTTCACCTCAAGAATCAACTTCTCGTTGTCCATCATGCAACACTTACCAAAGTTCTGGGTGCAATGTACAACGTTTACATTACCGCTATGTTTATAGTGAGCCTTTATTCTGATAGTGTACAAGAAGTTTATTTTGACACTTGGTGCCCATTTCCAGTGTTCCCCTGCTGCAGCTCAGTATATACAGATATGGCAGCGGATGAGAGATTTTGTATTTAAACTGCAAATGTGTGAAAAGGCAAATGCTAGTATAAATCCAAAGTTTGATGACTTGTTATCAAAAGGTCAAACTCTACCTCCAACTCGCTTCATCATTTCACCGCGCGCGCCCGCTCCCTTCAGCAGGGCTTCCTCCAGCTGCAGCTTGGCCTGCTGAGATTTCTGTAGAGCCAGTGCACTCACCTTGTCAGTGCTCTGCTTGCCCTGAAAACACACACAGTATTCGATGACTTAAACTTTGCTATTCCTGATGTATTCCAAAATGTTTGTTTACAATGATGATGGTAAATAATGCACACTTAATGGCCACACTATCAGATACACCTCTTTAAACAGTCAATTCATACTGAATCTGTTGCGTGTCCCGTACAACCTAAGCAACAAATAGACTCAATGCAAGTCAATGCATGAGTTCACACCGGCTGCGTTGTAGTAGGTCTCTGTGTACGGCACTCCGACAGAAATATGTATCAAGTCTAGTTTTGTCGGATGCCGGAGCCCTCATGCATAAAGTTGAACAAAGCAGACCGAGCCAGACAGGAAGTCAGACCTGGGACCAGTGAAGAGGATCTGGTAAATTTCAAAAGTAAAAACACTTGTGCAGCCTCTCGCTCACATCGCTGTAAACATTATGTCTTAACTGGGGACACACGGTCACAAACAAGATCGGACAGAATTAAACATGATTAAAAAGATGTATTTATATACGTAGCGTCCTTACCCAGAGTTCAGTGTGAATATGGCATAAGGCTTCTAAATCCATAATTTAATTAACAGATCACATGGCAGTAACTCAACTCAGGGCATGCAGATATGTTCAAGAAAGCTGAATTTCATACAAAGCATATGAATGTGCAACAAAGGTGATTGAAGTCACTTTGACAGACTACTTCAGAAACTGCTGATATACTGAGATTTTAATATTAATAAAAATGCATCAGCCTTATATAGCGCTCTTCTAGACACTCTAAATAGGAGGCGTAGATGTGGCTACCATTCTGCTCCTTATGACCTCTCCGATCGCCATCAAATGCAGAATCACACATTCATATACAGGCAAGGTGAGCAAAGTGTGTTGCCCAAGGACACAATGGCAGTATGCGATGGTGGCAGCGGGGGATTTATCTGCCAGCGTTTTTGTTTTGTTGGGGAATGGCTCTACCTACTGAGCAACTGCGTCTCCTTTTCAGGTGTACATTGAACCCCCCCCCCAAAAACAATAACATATTATCAACTGAGCAGCAGTTCTGGGGACAAAGGAGGTCAGAGAAGACCAGCCTGACTGATTCAAGATGATATTAAGGCAACAGTAGCTAAAATAACCTTGAAGCAGACATTTATAACAGGCGTATCTATCAATGTGGCCAGTAAACATAGGTATAATCAGTAAGCAGGGCTGCACACATACCCTGTATTCAAAGCAGGAAACACAAATAATAAGGAGCTCCAGAAGCTTGTTGAGTTGTGAAGGGGGCATGTCGACAGTCCAGCGCTGAATTAAACTTCGATCGGCGTTCTTCATCACCCACAGGAAACACACCAGCAGGTTCCGACTAGTGTCTGCCGGCAAAGTGGCTACAGATTTACCCTGCTGTGAAAAGACAAAAACAATAAATCCATTAAAGATCTTTGCTAAATGATGATGATGATTGATTGCTAATGAGCAGTAGTGAATATGGCAAGCAGAAATTTACCCTAAACCTGTTACCACTCTCACGAATAAACATAAACAGAGTATATTTCTGAGGAACATGGCATGGTTATATGTATGTTGGGTCTTGTTCTTCTGTAAAATAAAGAGCTGGAGAAGGCAGGTTTAAGGTGGGACACTGAGAGCTCTGGGAGGTTAATGGCTACATTCATCAAAGCTGCCACACAGTGAAGCAGCAGTAGCCCGCTATAGCAGTGATTCATCATCACACCAATGAAGCTAAATTAATCTGCAGTACATTTAACCCCTATTAGGACGGGGCCAAACTTCACTAAAGTCAGTGTGAAAGCAAAGGACCAGCCAGGTTTGTTGTGAAAAAAATCCATTGTTGTTGGAAAAAATACAGGCGCTACACTGATTTTTACTTCCTTCCCACCTCCAACATCAATAAAAGGTCTCACAACTTTTGTAGTGGGCTGGATTTAAGAAATTTTAACTCCTGATGATTTTCTAACCTAAATTGTTTAGTTAAAGGACTATATTATGCTTTTTCAGGCTTTTCGTTTTGGACACCTTTGCATTAATATTTCACGTTTTAAAGCTTAAAATAATGTATAAAAGGGCTGAACAATTTTGAATACATATCTAATTGCAATTTTTCAGACAGATATTGCAGCTGTGATTAGGTTTGCGATAAATTTTGTAAAATCAATGTTCAGTTCATAGTAAACATTTTAAGTATTTGATGGAGCATTGACACTGAAATATTCACTACTGGACTAATCCAAGGAATCACATGTCCTTCAGGTCATGTCTGTAGAGGTCTAAACTACAGCTGTACACTGCAAAAAATCTATATCTACAATAGTTTAAATGACTTGAATTCAGCAAAAGCAAGCAAAATTTATCTATCCATGGGGTAAGGTTCCACTAACCCCATGGACATATACTTTTGCTTGAAATAAGTAAAAAATAGCTTGAAACAGGGAAGAAATACCTTAAAGCAAGTCAAATAATCTAGTAATAAGTTACCTAATAAGTAAATCAATCCAATCTAGTGAAAATTGCTCGAATTAAGATTAATAATCTGAATTCATGTTTTGCAGTGTATACATAATAAGATCCAGTGGCGACGAGATAATTTGTTCTCTGCAGAGGACATTATAGCACCTAAATAACTGCAGCCTTTGCGATTTGCTCATTGCAGCAGTTCATTTTCTGATTTTAATTCGATTTCGATTAATTGTGCAGCCTTAATGTATATGCATGTAACTCGTCTTCTTTTGGTTACTTTTAACTTTCACTTTGCAGAGAATGCATGGATTAAGTGTCTGTTGCCCCCTGCTGGCAACGATGGGGAACAAACAGAGCATAAAAAGGCTTATTAGCATAGCTATAAGCAACATGATGCTAACCGATAGATAAATGAGCTGACTGCTTTGTAGCGTGACTGAAAGAAAATACTAGAGGTGGAAACATTATAACATGGTTAAAATAAAATAAAAAGTTGATTTAGCATACCGTATTTTCCGCACTATAGGGTGCACTTAAAAGCCTTCAATCTTCTCAAAAAACGACAGTGTGCCTTATAATCCAGAGCGCCTTATATATGACTTTATTTACAGCTACCGTAGTCAGGAGCATCGCGGAGTAATACATACCGTCCTTCACCATAATATTGCCGTAATCGCCCAACTGTTTAACTCGGACACTGAAGATGAAGAATTTGAGGGATTTGTGGACAAGGAATGAACTGAAAAAGTGAGTGTATTGTGTTGTATTTTGTTATAATGTTAACTGAACAGTTATGAGTTATGGTGAATACGCTATCGTTTGATTTAGCGGTCTCAGATTGTGTTTTTTATTCACGCGTTACAACTGAACAAGTTTGGGAGTTATGGTGAACGCGTTGAATAAAGTTTGACTGACTTATCTGACTGTTTTGTTTCGCCTTTTAGTCCGGTGCGCTTTATATGTGAAAAACGTTCAAAAATAGACCATTCAATGACGCCTTATAATCCCGAGCGCCCTATAGTGCAGAAAATACGGTATACAGGGGACCTTTAATGTGTTGTTTATCCATGTAGTCACTGACACTTGTTATAAATATATGCAGAGAATGCATAAAATATAAATGAATTCCTCTTTGAATAAATTATAATTCAATGTACCCTTAATGTGTTATCATGAGATCAGCGTAGAAGATGGATTCTTTAAAATGTTCGAATTAATAATGGATACCAGAGCAGGGGACTAACAACATACTACAGCACATTAGATCTGCACTGCAACAACTAGTTTGAATATTGCAATAACATAACTTGTGACATCTGAATGCCCCTTTGATATAGCAATAGTTAAATTGAATTTAAATAAAAAAAATAAAATAAACTAGAAGCGCTGGTAAATTCAAAGCATTGGCTCTGACTCTCTAAGATATACAGCAGTAGAACATACATTTGGACCTTTACTGCCCCCCTCTGGCTGGAGTTAGTATTTCACAATGACAGAGATTTCTAAAATATCCTGTATATAGATGATGTTATGAATCCACACACACACAAAAAAAATATTTCTTCTGTGGCCCCTTTCCTGAAAATGTAAAAATTTACACTTTTTGAGTCTTGAGTCTTGAATTTTGAGTTTGCTAACAGACAAACTAACCAAAATGTAATGCCAGTGAAAACAGAACCTATTTGGGGTAAGTAATAAATACCAGACTTTGCATTAATTTAACAAGTTAGTTAAGGAGAAATTAATGCTAAACTACAACTAAATCAGGGCCAATCATAACCTAAACTAGAAATGTTTTTATTTGGACGCACCACTGTTTTGAGCAGTGATTCTCAAGCACAAATAAATACATAAATAAAAGGTTTGACAATAATGATAAAAAATAAATAAAAAAAGGTGCCAGTATGGGTTGAAGGTGCATAGAGGAAACCCAACAAAAGCTAAAAATCCAGTTCTTTGAGGTTGAAGTGAGGTGAAAAAGGCTGAATTTACTGATGTGAGGTTAGGACGCAATCTTTAAACATCTTCAAACATTATTTTTTGTGTCGCAGTCTGAACTATCTCAGGTTCAAACTGCACAATGTGTATATATTCAATGCATTTAGTCAGTTGAAATATCTTTTATTTGGGTTGTGGCTTGTCATTATAGAGTGATGGTGGGTCCCGAAGCCAGATAAGTTGAGAACAGCTCTTTTAGAGGCTTTGATTGGACAATTACTGTGTTTTGAAAGGCAAAAATAAAATGTTTACATGCATAGAAAACCCATAAAGGTATTGCTTATGTCTTAAGAGTGAAATCCTTTATATTTTCTGTACTAAAGTAAAAAAAAACAGCTTGAGTTCTTGTGGAATATGAGAGCAAGAGAACAGCAGCATTGACTTTAAGTGGCTGTGTTGTTGCTGTAGCTACATTTGATGGATGTGTTTGTCAAAGAGGACAGCCCTGTTCACTTATGATGGCCGAGCCTGCCCATAAAACATTTCCTCTATGTGTGTGTGTGTGTGTGTGTGTGTGTGTGTATTGTGTGCAATTTTTTTCCACGATGGATGAAGTGTGTGCGCGGCTCTGACAGCTAATCAGTCTACCTCAGTGCAGCTCACCTGTTAAGAGCTTGGCACTCGCAGATACAATCGCCCACATGCAGATAAACACCCGCACAAAAGCAATTCTCAACTATTTCTCAACTATAACCGCAAATCATAAAAAAAACAAAGAAACCCTATCACCTGTGTACCCATATTATCATTGTGTGCTTGTTTCTTACCAACGACGCCATCGAAACGAGAACATTTCGTCCGAGCGTGTTAAAGGGGTTCCCGGCGATCGCCATGGCAACAGACTGATTGATGGGCGGGACATTTTCAAGGTCATCCTCAGGTCCCCCCGACTTGTTTTTCCCACCTCGAGTGTCACAAACTACACAGACGGACATAGAGAACATGAGAAAACTAAAAATATTTCTAACAGAGAAAGACAACAAAAGTCAGGAAAAATGGATAAAAATGCTTATGGTTTATTTTTAGTGTATATGTGGAAAAAAACAAGACATTAAAAGGGGAACAATGTAACTTTTTACCTCAAATGAACTGTTTCGGAGTCAATTTAATGGCTAATTGAGTTGTTCCAGGGTGAATAAAGGCCCCTACATCTCAAGAACAAGAGAACCGACCCGGTGTCCCTAAAGTTTCAGATCTTGCATCACAACATCCCAGTTAGACAAACAGTAAATAGCCATGGCTTTATTTCTTAGATGCAGAGTGGCCAAAAGGCAGGGGAATACTTTGTTTGGATTCGAGAAGGAGAAAACAGAAGTCAAGCTGAGCGAGGGGTCACACAGGGATTAACCGGACGTGTGATTTTTACTCAGAAATGTAGGGGAAGCTTCAGAGAGAAAAATAAGGCCAAAACAGCAGAAAAATAAAAAGTAATGTTACATTGTTCCAGTTTCAGATGTAAAATAGGCCTAATTTAAATGGATTACAAAACATATAAATCTTCAGCTTGTAACAGCAGGTTTTGGCCAAGCATATGCCTGTATACAAAGCTGAGGTTGAGGCTGAGAAATCAGATATGTATATAATTGCAAGGGGAACAACATAACTTTGTTCGTTGTGTTGTCTTGGTTTCATCTTTCTCCTCGGAGCTCCCCCTACATTTCGGAATAAAGCACTATCGTAAATCCACAAGTTTGACTCCTGTGTGACCCTTCACTCGGACTGAGTCTCATTTTCTCCTCTTCGTATCCATACAAAGGTTTCCTCTGCCTTTTGTTTGCTTTGCTATAATGAAAATCTAAGAAATAAAGTCATCATTAGCTTGCTGTTATGGCTAACTGGGGTGCGCCACTTTCTCGCAAAACCTGAGACTTCAGGAGACACTGGGTCAGTTTTCCCATTCCTGTAAGGCTGTTTTTTTCGGCAAGATATGACATGGGGGAGGTGCAACAACTCTTTTAGCCATCACCATCACATGGACTTCAAAACGGTTTATTAACAATCAGGATTCATACACTTTTTTACCAAGAATGTTCCATGACTTTTCCATGACTTTGACTAAATTTCCAAGACCTGAAAAATGACTTTCACATGTTTAAATAGTATTCAAAATGTCCAATGTGGTACATTAGAAACATACTTTTGCTGCAATTTCATTTGATAGATTTGGAAATAAGTCAGATGAAGAAAAAAAAAAAAAAAAAAACAGAAATATATTATTCCACAAATTTTACTGATTTATAGCCTGTACACCGGTGATTACAAGATAATTATGCTATATTAGATATAAAATAACCATGCGGTTTTAAAGCATTACCAAAACCAAAAGAGCCAAAGACCAGCAAAAAAATTATTTAGTTCAACTATTCTGACAAAAAATAGATATAGGTATTTTTTTCCTGCAGTGAAAACAAGAGGCCAACACTTTTATATTTACTGTATTCTAGCTGACGCAGGTTTAACTAGGAGTGGCCCAATGCTACTGAGACTGTTTACATTTCCAAAACTTTACACCAAGATATAAAATTCCCAAACTTTCCCAGGGCATAGAAATTGCATTTTAAAATTCCATGGCTTTTCCAGGTTTTCCATGACTGTATAAACCCTGTACAATCAAAAATTTACATTGTTCCCCTTTAATAGAAAGATTCCAGCATTTAACTTTTAAGGTATGCTTTGGTTAGTTGTACTGTTTATTAATATTGTGAATAGGTTTAATCATGCTTCAGTGCTTCCTAAAAATGTGCATATGATTACATTAGTGTGTGTGTGTATGTGTGCTCTACCAGTAAAGTCCAGATAGTTGGTGGAGTCAATAATGATGCCCACAAGAGGGAGGTAGAGAGCAGCCACCTTCGCTCTGACCTCAGGTTTAATACAGCGCTGGTCCAGGTCGTGAGAACACAGCAAGCTGTAAATGGCGTTGATGGCCTTCCTCTGCACTTTTGCCCTGCACACAAGAAGAATTACATTAGAACAAAAAAAGCATTTCACTTCAGTGGCAATAATATTGTGTTTGTGGGGAATCTAGAAGCAAAATAAAGACATGCTGCTCACCCGTCTGACTCCATGTCTAGAGCGGCACTGAGCTCTGTCAGAAGCAAACCAGTGAGATAGTGCTGCTGCTTGAAATCGGGAGAAAGCTCAAAAAGTGCCAAGATCCTCAGCTGCTCCTGGAAACTACATGAGCCAGAACTCTGCAACACAAAGAAGTGAATAGAAAGTCTTACTAGGACTTTACTTTTTTTTTCTTCAAGTGAAAGTATTTTGGATTAAAGGGTAAAACACTTTAAATACAGTTGGGGAATATTTGTTGTGACAGGTTCAGCTTGTGTTTAATGCAAAACAGACAAAAATAATGTGTTTTTCTTCTTTCGTTATCTAAAAAAACATTTCATGTCGTTTCATGTCTATTTTTTCAGGTGAGAATGATCTCTCAACAGATGGCGGTTTGAAGAAGCATAATGAGTAATAAATCTTCTTATATGTCTAAAAAAACACAATACAAAGGCTTTTAAAACTTAAAAAAACACTATGTGCAAATAGAAGTTATTACTGTTCAATCTATTCTATGCCCTGATTGTAAAGTCAGGCACAGTTTCTAAGTTGTCTTTTCAAATATTCAATAGAAATTTGAGAAACACTGGTCTAAGCATACAATAGCGAAGATATAATTGCTTTATACACAAATAATTTTGATGTAGGAGCTGCATTTAGGTAATTTTGCTGTGTGAGTATGGCTATTTGTGTTTTTAATTCAACATTTTAAGCATTTATTCATGAATTTTATGTTCCTATTTGAAGAAATGATATGGTTTTTAGACCAGTGGTTGTCAAACAGTGCTTCAGGTACCATTGGTGGTACGCGGGCCTCTTCAAGTGGTACCCAGGAGTGTTTTGCTGTTCAAGTCCTGATTTAGTTTATTTGGAGCTTGACTTAGTAGTAAAGTTCAAACCACTGAAATTTTGGTTTAGTTTTGGTTTAGACTTGGTTTAGATCTGGTTTTGTCCCAGTTTATTCTTGGTTTAGATCTGATTTAGTCATGATTTAGTCTTGGTTTAGCCTTAGTTCAGTCTTTATTTAGAAATCACATATTTTCTGTGTTAATTCCTACTTTAGTCCTTGGTTTAGACCTTGGTTTATCAAGATTTAAGCTCACTTAGTCTAATGATAGCTCTCAGAAAACCAAATAAATTTCTGAGGTGGTACTTGGTGTAAAAAGTTTAAGACTCATTAACACTATAAGGATTTTTTTTAACATACTAAAACATCTCTTAAAAGGTATTCAGAAAAGTAGGATTATTTATTGCACCACACAACACTAAACTGTACAAATAAAGTCTGTAAGCATGGGCGGTACAGAAAATGCAGCACAGATTCCAGCACCATCTTAGACAATATGCCAGTCTACAGAATAAGTGAAACGACAGGCGATCATTGTGAGTGACGTGTTGTCAGACCTGCGAGGAGATGGATGGACACGGCGAGGCGGGGGCTGAGGTTGGACTGCTAAAGAAAAGGCTCAGATTGAGGTAGTGCTCGTGGCTGCATAGGATTCGCAGGAACTCCAGACGCATGCTGATCAGCGTTGGCATCGAGACACTTTTGGCTGACATCTAGGAGAAAATATTACAAAGAAAAAAATACATACATTTTTTTACGATACAACTATATCAATATGTATTACCTTGTATCGAATCGATTCGTATTGATTTCTAGGTAGTGTTTATCAATATACACGAAAAAAAATCAAAAATCAGTAATATCAAAATTAGAAATTTGCATGTAAAAATAAAACAAGATTGTGTTGTGTGTTTTTAATGAAATAAAATTTATATTCAACTTTTCATCGCTCTCTGTCTGCTGGACATAATCAACCCCAGCTGCGGTGCTACATTTGAGAGTATACTTTTAAGATTTTTGGCAAAAAATTGCTGTATCAATTATCAATATGAAGGTGTTGAATCAAATCGAACTGTATCGTTCCAAATTAGCCAATATTGTTCTTGAATCGTATCAAAACAATTCTAATCAATATGTATTGTATCATTGCAAAAGTGTATCATTACACCCCTAAAAGGTACTGTATTGTGCTTTTTTCAGGCTTTCTGAAATTATTTTGAACACCTCTGCATTAGTGTTTCACGTTTTATAACTTAAAATAAAGTATATTAAAAACATCTTTTTATTGAGAGCTGTTTCTTTAATTTTGTAGAGGTAGCTTGGATTAGGTGTCTGACGCCTCCTGGTGGCAACTGTGGGAACTGGACAGAACATAAAATGGCTATTTAGCACAGCTATTAGCAACATGATGCTAACAGATAAATAAATGACTGCTTCCTAATGACGGCAATTTAAAGCCCTGAAATTATCAGAGTGAGTCCAGAGACAGTGTATGGACTTTAGAAAGGCTCATTACTCAAATATACGTGATTGAAACCAAATACTACTCCAGGTATGTTTTTGAGGAAACAACATGGTTAAAAGCGCTAAAAAGTCAATTTAGCAGAACAGGGGACCTTTAAAGATTTATCAATTAAAGATTAAAGATTTTTCTGTCCTGGGATGGCCTTCTCAGTCACCAGTTTTTAATTTGAACTCAACTTCTTTTGTCAAAATACTTCAGATATTTGTTGTTTATTGAGTTTTTTGTCATGTATTTTCCCTGTCGTACTAAAAAAAAAAAAAACCTGACACATCCAATCAGCAGCGTCCTACCTGGTTGCAGTAGTTTTTCACAAGTTGAAACACAAATCCTCGGTCCATGAGAGAGAGCAGGTCGTAGAGAAAGAAGGCCAGGCTGATGTTGACTTTCTCTGCTTGCTCTACCTCCTAAAACAACAGCAATCAACAAACAGCAATCAGTAAGCTGCACTGATTGGATCTTGCTGTGCAAGCTGAGTTTTTGATACCACATAGGCAAATATAATTAGCACAGTCAGCTCCCTGTTGTCTGGAGGACACTGACAACATGTACAATGGGGCTGCACCTGCTCAAGCGAATAAAATGCTATCTGGTAAAGCTGTTGACAAGCCTAATATCCAGTAATTGCCGTCATCTTATCGTGGGTTTTATTTTTGCTCACCTTTTGCTGTTTGACGAGAATGGTCCCGATCTCGGCAGTAACCACGGAGACAATGGTGGTGATGTCGTCTTTGAACCGGTCTGAAAAGCGGTTTCTTCGGAGGACGTTTTGCTTATCAAGTTGGGACACATGCTGAGCCATGCTTTTCACCTGTTGAAACAATATACTGATTAAGAAAAAATATATAAGTATAGACCAGGGGTGTCCAAACCATTTAAATCAAAGGCCACATTCTTAAAAATATGAGGATGACAGTCTTACATGAGAGGTGAAGTAGATTGCCTCACCCTAAAAGAAAGTTCCTGTCCTTTAGGGGTCTTTGGCACAGGTTTTACTCTGGATGCTCTTTTGCATCCTCACATTTATCTGGGCTTGGTACCAATACATAGTACAGCAGAAATGTTTTTAGTGGTACAAACCACAAATTTCCATTTTTTCTTCCTTAATTTCAGATTCTTCTCACGTAAAATGTTCATTATGGAGTTAGTGATGTCTAAAATTAACACCATACATAACAGCTGTGTGAATACACTGTATAATAATAACCTGGCTACCTGCGTGAATCCTGCTCTGATGAGAGAAAAGGTAAAAGACGCTGCATACAAGTATATAATGACTGCATTTACTACCACTGCTCATGGATGTGTTTTACAATTTCCTTCTATCATAAATCAAATTATAAAGGATGCTTTTTTAATTAAAGTAAGCCTCTGTAAATGACAGCTATAATGGCAAGTACATAACACAAAATAGAGAGGAAGGCAAGAAACATTAGTGATGATAAATCTGGACTGCAGAAGAGAAAGATGTTGTATGGCACTGTAGTTAATTAAAAGGGTATTTCAAAACACACCTAATGATGAATACTTAGTCCTCTCTTTTATTTACTGTATTTTATCTTTATTCATAGTAATTATACGCTCCTCTATTAATGCATCAATCAAAGTTTGTCAGTGAATGAAAGAAAGTACAAACCAGCAGCTCAAAGAAGAACCATGCATATTTGTAGGAGTTCTCTCTGCAGACCCCAGTGCTGACAACCATCTGTAAGGCCAGCTCCTCATGAAACAGCTGCACAAAAAAGGTGAAGCAACATCAGCGTTACAAAATAAGATGACATTGTTAGAAAATGTGTGGGAAGTGACATACAAAAACACAGCAAAAATCAGTGTTATACTTCCCCCTTGTGGTCACTAGTGGGGACTGGTCTTGTTTATCATGTTGCCATATACTGTACTGTAATTATTCTATGGAGTTATTAAAGATGATATAGTTGAAACATGATACAATTTCAAATGAACAAAACAGCTAAAGAAACCAGAAATGCATTAAGAGTAGCATGTTTTCTAAACAGCTGGCACCCAAAGGTCAATGCCAGCTCATATTGGAAAGTTATGTCAAGAGTTGTATTGTCTTTTGAAATACTGTATGTGTCCAATGAAATGTTTATCTTTATATTTGTATCTATATCATAAATAGCTGAGATATATTAGCTTCCTATAGTATTAATATTGATGTATATAAATAAAACAATTTTCAGTTTGAATACAACATATTTTAGAGCTTTGGTTTATGGTGTTGTTGGAATAGAACGCACCGCTTTTAAGCAGTAATAACGCATTAATAGATATGTACTTAAACTTTAAGTGAATAAACAGTTTTCTTTTTCGTTTATACATACTGAATTAACAATGATGTTTATCATTTTGAACTGATTTGCATGTGCTTTTTACTCATGAATCAAATATTAATAACAATATTTATAACTCAGTGGTGTTTGATAACACTGAAGTAATGTTCGTGAATAATCAATAAATCATTAACTAATACTTGACAAATCCTTACCAGTGTAAGTGTTTCTCAAGTATTACCAAATATATTTCTACTAAATTCCTTTTTATAAAATGAAATCGTCGTACCTTCCTGTTGGACGGTCTGGTGCTTCCCGTGGCGTTCTGGTGGCTGTTTATGTCCACATAGGTGGACATGCGGCTGCCTGGGCTGTTGTGGCCCTGCACAGACACAGATACACAGGTCCGTCACTTTAAGTGAGATGGATGCATTCATTAGAGCAGCTGTCTAACGGCCTATTACATTACCTAATGTACTGTGGGGCTGTTTGTGTGCATGAGTAAGCATGCTGGGATATTTACATACTACAGACTGTTTGTATATTTGATAAGCAGTTTAACCAAACACTGGCCTGGTCAAATACTGAAATCTGAAAAGAATCTTTTTTTTTCTTGTAATTTCTTAAAACGATGAATCGCCTAATATCCAATTGTAATAGGAATCATCTGTGAAAAAAGAAGAGCTTATTATGTAACAAGCTCATTTTAATAGACAAGATTTTTTTAGTGTGTACTGAAAAGCTTTGACAACTACATGTTTACACAGAGATGAGCTGAGTAAGCTTCCATTGCTTGGTTGGTCTACACTACTTTTCAACATTAAACTGATACTATAATACAAAGAAAGTGGCAGGCTATTCCCGGGGCTAGTCTGCTTACACAAAGCTGCTGATAACAGTGCTAAAAAGGCATTTTATGCCCTGTCCAGTCCCCACGGTTGCCAGCAGGGTGCGTCAGACACCTAAACCAAGCTGCAAATTGAAAGCAACAACTCCAAAAGAAGACATTTTCCATACATGTACATTATTTTAAGTTAGAAAACGGTGAAATACTAATTCAAAGCTGTCCAAAACTGTTTCCAAGATGGAGAAGGTAGCTCCAAAATTCCCTTTGATGTAACATCTTAGTAGAAATAGATTGGTTCAGTTTAATTTTTGTAAATAAAAGCTGGAAATGTAGCTCTGTTGCTGTTGTGGCATTGGGCCGGTGATCATATGTACGATAATGATAGAAATGTTTTTGTTTCCCACATAAAGAACATAATAAAAATGAACTTAATTAATCTGTTGCCATGTTCACCTTGGCCAAGAGTATGTTCTTAACTTCATTATCCTCAGCAGAGTTGAGCGGGCCTGGGATGTCCGGGTTGCTGCTGCTGCGCATTCTCGACTGCAGAAGCATACTCCCGACTGAAGCAGCTGTCGCCCGGCCCATCGTGCTGAAGCGGCTTTCTACAGCTGCCATCATGCTCCCTGAACCTGAAAATATATTTATGAAAAAGAAACAGAAACATCCTAAATGACTCACAGAAAATATGTCAGCCATAAAAGGTGTTGCTTGTAAACACCCGTACCTGAATTATGTATTTCTTTTGGGGGATCTGGCAGACAGAAGACCCAGTAAAGGTAGGTGGCCAAGAGGCTGTTTCTGCCCTGCTGGTCTCTGATCAGCTCCTGGCTGTTGTGGAGACTGGTGACGATGGACACCACCGATTCAAACGCTATCTGCGCAAGATTGGCTATAAGACAAAGAAATCCAGTTAGATAGATAGATACTTTATTCACCCCTATCAGGAGAAATTCAGGTGTCCGGTAGCATACACAAACACACATAACCAAAGCATACTTGGTAAAGCAATGATAAAAACATAATAAATAAATAGGTTAAAAGTTACTAGCAACAGTAACAAAGTGCACATTTCAACAAGATCCGATATAGAGTCTTATGGCAGAAAGTTAAAACCTTGATCTCATGAATGCCAGTCCAGATTAGAGCAGGACAATACAGAATATTTTAAATTCATTGTTATCCCAAATCACAATGTTCACAATGTCCTTGCAAAGAAGTAAATACATTTACTTTTAGCTGGTAAGCATTATCATCTCATCAAATGGCACATTAATTTCTACATTTAGGTCTAGTTAAGAACTGTTTATACTTGGTTTAGTGTTGGTCCAGCATTCAGTATTGATTTAACCCCTACCTAAGTGAAAATTAGTCTGAAGCCTGTTTTTTTCTTTACAGTATAAACTAAAAGTCATTTTATTACAGGGTTCCTGCAGGTATCAGCAAGTCTAATTTAATACTTTTTAAAGCCATTTTATGTCATTTTCAAAGCCACAAACATACCAACAGCTTATTTGTCAAATGCTAATTGTCAAAATGTATTTGCAAGTATTGTAAAATACAATTCATAAAGCACCCATAATGTTCAAAGTCAAACATCTGATGTTTGGATAATTTGGTCCCACAAGATGTAAACTCGTTCGCCTCATCTATCACACTAATGTAGGCTATGAAAATGGTAAATCATTATTTATATATACATATTTATATTCACAAATAAAACTAATAATGTCAGCAATTTTACTGCAAAACTGTTTTTAATTATTAATACTCGTTGGAATCAAATTTAATGCTTTTTAATGCCATTTAAGGCCTTAATTTTTGCAAAGTCTATTTAATGACTTTTAATGCATTTTAATGCATTGCTGTTCTGATGTAAATATCTAATCACCAGATCACACATTAACAACAATGCATTTAGGCATGTGCACATGTTTAAGTCAAACCTCCTTTAAGTTCAAACTGACCATCAAAAGGGGGAAGAAAGATAATTTAAATGACATTGAATGAGGTTTGGTCATTTGTGCCTGGTCTGATGTGAACATTTAGTGCAGCTACTGTTGCCTTTCTATTTTCTGAAACCAGCCTGGCCTTTCCTCTCTGACCTCTGGCATCAACATTTTTGGTTTTGCATGAAAATCCCAGTGAGCAGTTCCTGAGATTCTGTCCATCTGGCACCAGCTACTAGGCCACATTCAAATTCACTTAAGTCGCCTTTCTTTCCCAGTCAGGTGCTTGTTTTTAACCTCAGGAGGCTTGTCATGCATGTCTGCTTTAATCAGGGCTTGATGTTTAATTTTTCCTCACTGGTCCCTGTGGCTAGTCTTTGTCAAAAATTACTGGCCAATTAATGGTTTTACTAGTCACAATTAGTTATGTTTTTGAGTATATTTTATAGTATAAGCTTAAGGAATTTGTATTTTCATAGGGTTAGGGTTAAGTTTTTTTTTTTTTTTAAAGACAAAGAGATTTATCAAATATTGAAAAACAGGTTTACCTAGAGGCAGAATAAATTGTACCTCTGTGCATCTGGTGTCACATCTTTTAAACATGCTTTTCTGTTTAAATTATTACTTTTCTTTCTTTCTACTACAAAATGGTGTACGCTAATGCAGAGTAACATAAATTCAGACCTAACCTCTAAAGTTAAGATATAGGTACAGGGTTTCCCACCTATATCTATGGGGGGGTTTGAAGACCAACAGATACAGCAAAACGTTTAAGTTTTTATTTTTTATTTAACTTTTTTAATTTCTATAACTTTTAATAAAATATTTTGCTACTTTTTATTAACGTTTCCATCTTTTTATTACTACATGGCAGTTTTATACATTTAGTTTTGTTATAATATTAGAGATGAAAATGTTGAAATTAATGGGAAACGCTGAAGTATGCATAAAATTCAACATTTGGCCAGTTGGGTAGTATTATTGACGAGCCCTGAATGTAATGTATTGACTTGCCATGAGATTTGTTGAGTGGATTTACAAGTATTAGAAAACGTGTATCTAATAATAAGGCCAGTGAGTGGACATATATTGTAAATGATTGAAATATTGCCACACTTTGCATGTTTTTCTTCTATTGTGCAGCCCCAGCCCAGATCTAACCAGGTCTTACCAGTCTGTCCGGCGATGACCATAGGCTGCATGATGAGCGTGAAGAGTTTATCCAGCACCAGGTGGAGGAAGCTGACCAGCGGCTCCAGACCGGACGAGGACAGGGAGATGATGCTGAGCTTCAGTTCGTGCTCCAGTTTGTTCTCAGGAATCTTCTCGTCCATGACCCGCAGAGGAAACGTAGCCCCGCCCTCCAGAGCATGACAGAGGGTGAAGAATCGTTCCAGGTGGTTATCCTGTCGCATGGTTTGGGGGAAGAGAAAAACAGAAGTAGACAAAAGTGAGACTGTAAGGACTGTCCACATAATAGCAGCTGTACAAGTTGAATGTACAATTTTCTTTCTTTTAACTGAGGAAAAACATATCTAATCACTTTTTAAAACACCATAGAAGTGTTAATATCAGACAATTTAATTTCTTTTCTTTCTTGATTTGCCTGCTGCTGTAGTCTTCCGCAGATGTGCTGTTACAGTGACACTTACACACTGATCTGTTTATAAGAAAATTTCATAATAATGTTTGTAGAAGACCAAATTAATGTTTTTTTTTGACTATTTAACCATTTAGTCAAGCTTTGGCCAATCAAATGCTTGCATACAATCAGGTCTGATCCTGATAACAATAAACGTCATCCTCATTGGTTGTCAATTTACTATGTCAAAATTGAACCAAAAGGGTGAAAAAATTGGTTTGCCGGCACAAAGAAACAGCCCCCAAAATAAAAACATGTAAAAACAGAAGTGACGCAAAAGGTAAATAAACTGAGATGGAGATAATAACAGTGGGATATTAGTTTTATGTTGAACTTTGATATGCTGTTAGGCATTTAGTTCACTTGTACTTTTTAAATGACATAAAAACACCCAGAAGACTATGTTGTTGTAGGGCATATTTTAATACTCATTATCACAAGTTTCACTGAATATTAGTGGGTTGTCTGTTTGTATTCCTACCTGAGTGTGCACAGATGACACAGCTTGCAGCTCAAGATTAAAAAGTCCTTTGTGACTTTCCATCCATTTGACTGGGGGCACCTGGGGAGGTAGTTTCTATATAATGAGAAGAAAGAAAAAAATAGTTTATAACAATATATCTAAGCAACTACTATTCATTTATCATCAATTTATTCAGTTAAAGTTTAGCAAAGCAGTAATTTACTAGGAGCACATACAGAATGTACTGTAATTAGCTGTGTGTGTACCTCGGGCGTGTGGAGTGAGTAGTTTATTGGCAGTCGATCCAAAATAATTGGCAGACAGAACTGACCAGCCTGCAGTCGATCATTATGTACCATGGGCAGCCACTGAAGCAGATGAAAAATAGGTTTATTTTCTTTACAACTGTACATCACACTCAAAAATAAAAGCAGTGTAGGAAGTCCTACCGAGTATCCGATGAGTGTCTCACAGTTACCGCTCTGGTTCTGTTTCTGCTGGCAGCTTATGTGGTAAAAAGTGAACAGCAAATGATGTCTTTCTGTGAGGCGTGCTGGAAGGGCTATTTTTACTTCCTCATAAAAGTCTGGGGACCTGAGTAATTAGCAACAAAAAAAAAAGGTAAGACAAAAAGCTAAAAACTTGAAGAGGAACAAATACGTTCAAATGCTTTAAGTGTGGAGTGTGTGCACTTGCTTGTTATGGTAGGTCACAGGTGTGTAGACTTCGTGGATAAACTCAGCGCCACTTGATTTCCCAAAAATGACCTTAAATTATTAGAAAAAGAAGACGAAGAGGGTTCCACTTATTCTGTTTGACTAAGTCAACACAGACCATTTTCACAACTTTGGGAAAAACATAGTATAATTGGCTTACTGGCATAGAGCAGGAAGGATCCTCTCCACTCATGAACTGGATTTTGATGGTGATATTTCTGGCTGATGTCAGTCTGTTTACAAAGTTGAGCCTCTGAGGGTAGACATACAGCAAGTTCCTAAAGAGAAAACAGAAAAAGTACAAGGACGTAAGTGAGATGTTAGAAAAACAGAGCGTAAGCAAACGATATGATGAGAGACACAGTATTCCTGCTTTGCAAGTTTGATGCATTGGTTCTAAACTAAAATGGTTATGATCTGGTTACACTGGTCTACAAGCAAAATGCTTCCAGAACAAAAGTAGTGAAATTTTTCTTGGATTAGGTCACCAATAAAGAAAAAGTAAGTGAGAAGTGCAGATTGGCTATAGTTTCCAAGAAACAGTATTGGGTCAAAATAGGAAATTTATGCAAAATAAGGCAAAAACAGTAGTTTATCAGAAGGTACAGTGTCTACAAGCAACCAGTTCTATCTGAAAGCCTGTCTGCACATTCAATACATTCATTTTAATATGTCTAGAGTTTTGACATTAACCGTTTTGTTTTTATTTGCAGAAATCTCTCTCTTGGAAGTGGACAAAATGCATGCATGTAGAGAAATGAAATATTTCCAAAATATAAATATTAGTTTTAAGCAAAAATGCCTAAATCTATTTTGTAAACAGATGCGATTTTGATGTGAAACAATATCATTAAATATTTTGAATACATTAGCTAACCAGCACAGTTATCAATTGATTTTCAGTTCATCTTATCAAAATAAATGAGATTTAGCCACTTTTATCTCGGAAGCAGATCAAGTCCAAAAATTTGTAGACCAGTGTTATGGGACACAGGGTTATTACTGCTGATTTTATTATGACACACTTTTTGCAGAACCAAATTTATCTTTTTTACAATGACCTTTATGACAACTCTGTCAAATCTGTTTCACCATTTCATGTAATTAACACAATAATTTGGTTTCAAATAAGATAATAAGTACATTAAAAGTCTATTCAGTTTACCAGCAAACCCCTTTTGGGACAACCTTTGACACACTGGGTGAAAGGATTTACAACTAACCAAATTTACATTTGGTTAGTATTTGGTTGCACCAAAATTTGACTTCGGGTTCCATTTGGAAAAATATTATGACAGGCAGAGTGATGCCCAGCACATGGAGGAACATCACATGTATGTATTACAAGTAGTTCTCTGCAATATTAATATTGTGTTTGATTGGTGATATTACTATAACAATATAATTTACTCAACAGAATATAGAGCACTTCCACTTTCTGTCACTAGATGGCACTTTATACACATTTCATACTTATATACTACATACTCATTTGTTCAGTGATGAGGTGACTTTAATGCCACAACCAAGCCACAGGAACCAGAACAAAACAACTGAAACTGTGTGGTCAACACTTTAAACTGCTCTGAAAGCTGAAACTCTGTTGAATACCACAGATTCAACTAAAGTAGGATGTCAGTTTGTAATTACATTGTCTGGACATGTTCATACGTGTCAGCTACAAGTGTTACGAACACTAAAGTATTTTAGGCCTAGTAAGTGTAAAGCATAGGTTTTTTTTTTATGTTTTTGTTACTGCACGTGGCAATTGCACAGGCAGACTGAGAGAAAATGCCTAAAAATAGACCTTACAATGATGGTGAAGCAACAAAGCACCTGAGTAATGTTTTCTATGTGTGTTTTTGCAGCCTCATTCCTCGAGTGACATTAACTGTATTCAATGGCAGACAGACCTGTTTACACACGTGAGCGTTTGTCTTTTTAAAGCTGTTTGCATTTCAGTCTGTTAAAACATAAGTATTACATGCAGAAAAAGTATTTAGGAGACACTGGCTTAATCTTTTGTGTCTGTGTAGTCTATGGGAAAGAGATATTGGTTTCTCCTCTTGCCTGTGACTGGTAAATTGTAATTTTTTTTTTTATATAGTTTTTCAAATCACCAAAAGTTTGAGTTCCTGAGGGGAAGAAGTAGGGAATGAGACACCAGTGATCAAGAAGCATGTATTGTATGTTATAAATCCAATGTAAACGTTTGTAAACATTGCAACCAAAATGCAATGAACAAAAAAGGTCATATAACATTACACTGAAAGTATGCATTATTTTCTAGCCATTCAGGAAAATGCATATTGTAAAATAAGATGTATGATGTTTAACAATGCAGACAGAACTGTAAAATCATGTTTAGGTAGCACAAAATTCAGATCTTTAAGGGTTTAAGATAAGCACTAAACTTTGGCGTGATGTAATTTTTTTTTCTTTTTTGGGCATTTTGTGGCTTTATTCCACAGGACAGGAGAAATGTGGCAGCAAAGTCATGGGGGTGAGAGCATGGAGGGACATTCTTCAGATGTTGTGGGTGTGTGATGGTGTTGAAAAGATAAAATCGGGGCAGTCATTGTGTCACTAACCTATAAATATTGTGCGGGACGTAGACCTCACTGGATGGGAACTCCAACACTTCTTTGACTGGTCGAATGTTCTTTTCAGCTACGGGTATGAGAGGGATAAGCTCTGTGGACAAACAGGCCTGAGGTGTGTCGAGAAGTGGGGACATGTCCAGTTTAATGACACCTAAAGGAAACAGAGAGAGTTTTATAGTTTGACATTACTCTGCAAGGACATGTATGAGGCAGATATAAAAATGAAACCTGGTATGGTCTTTATTCTCCGCTGTGGCGTGGATGTTTTTTTAATGTCAGCGAGGAACTTCAGCAAGTCTTCGTCACTTAAGCGATCGCCCTCCTGACAAAATAAATGAAGCATATTTGTGAAATTAGAAGTGAAACTACTAAGAATTAAGGAATATTATTTAACTTTTGTGTTGGATGCTTGTCTAACCTGTTTGAAGATGGTGGTGATAGTGATGGTGGCAGGTTTGAAAGCAGACATGCAACAAAACTGCTCATCGATGGTGCTGTAGCGCTCAGAGTTTCTCCTGGGAAGCTGTGTGCGGCGGTCTATGCTGCTGGATTTACCTGGAAGTTTGTACAAAAACATCTAAATACATCTCACACTAAGCAGCTCAAACTGATGCGAAGAAATGCCAATTAAGCTAACTTATTAAAATTAATGTACACAAGTATAACAGTACTGAAAACACATGCCTCCTCTTAAGCTGTCCGAGTCAGTGACATCAGCGGCAACAGCGGCAGTGGCAGTGGTGATGACTTCCATGATGTTAACAGTGGCCCAGGCGAAAGGCATGCGATAGCGGCCAAGTCTGTGGCAGAAAGTCTCCGCCTGTCCCCGCAGCTTATCCAGCTTGTCCTTGTTCTAATAATCACAATACAGCCACATGTGTTAACAAACAAGCTGCACAGAGGTATTTTTCTTAGACATTAAAATGATGATTGAGGTGTTTAAGTTACCACACGTTACCTTTGAGTCACTTTCCCTCAGGGTCATGTAGGGGTCGGCACAGTCGGCAATCTCTCCCTGCTGAAGGACTTTCTCAATCTGAAACATAACAAGAGAGTCTTTAAACCAGTTCTACCAAAAGTGGATCGCAGAACTGTTTTCAGTGGGTCGCGGGCCTTTGCCTTTGTCAGGGCAAAAAAGTTATATTTCTAAAAAAAATTATCAATTTACTCCTTCACAGTAGGTGGCAGTATGGGACATTAGGAGTATAAAAGAAACTCACCTACAAAAAACACCTACACCTACGGTTGAAGTAAGATGGCCCTGGGGTGGAATATCAAAATTTTTATCCACAAAAAAAATAAAAACAATGGTAGATTTTTATTTATTTTTTTTAAATCTAGCCTCAAACAGCAACTCATCCCTTAAATTTAAAAAGGAATACAGAAAAAATTTAAATACAGGTCTATATCAAAAAAGGAGCATCATCAAAATTGTTTTTGTCCACTGGAAAAATAAAACCAGAGGATTTTAAATTTGTTGCCTCAAAAAAGAAACCCACCTGTAAAACTTAAAGAGATTCCATTAAAATAAAGCAATGTCCCAAATTTAAAAATCTTGTTTAAAAAAACTCAGTCAATAAAATAAACTTGTCCAGACAAAAAGAGCTCCTCAAAATAAAAAAAAACTCTTTATTTTTTTTCGAGATGGGTTTCTTTTTTGAGGCCTCACAATCAAAAATCATCTTCTGCTTTTATTTTTCTAATGGACAAAAACAACTTTTATGTTTCACCTCAGAACCATTGTACTGAAGTGAGTGCTGCTTAATTTTCTTTAATATCTCTTTTATTTGGGTCGTGGCTTGTTGGTTTGGGTAATGGTGTGTCCAGAGGGCAAAAGAGCACTGATCTAAACAATAAAATTTAGGACTAAACCAGAACAAACCAAAAAAAAAAGACAAAATATAGGAATCAGTCAGGGCTAAACGAGGATTAAACCAAAAACTAAAACACATCACAGCCGGGACTGAAATGGTTTAGACAATATATTTTTTAATCAAATGTATCCTACCTTGATAACCAGGAAGATATCTGGGGACGGGTAGGTGATGGAGAAAATGGCAGATCTGGCCAGGCTGGATTGATCCACATGAGGGGTGTGAACTTTCAAAAAGTTCCTAAACTGCTCACAGTTCAGGTCACAGTAGAAGTTTTCAGATATCTAAAGAAGGGACAGATAAATGAAGATAAATGCTTTTATACAGGGTCATGTCAAGTCACACAAAACTTGATGACACCAAAGGGAAAACATAAGGAAATGTAGGACTGGGTAATATATCTTAGTCATTCCGGTAATGTCAGTTTTTTCACTGTACAACATACTAGTTCTGATACTAGACTATAGCAGCTTGAAAATTGCCTGTAGTGACTCTGCAAACAATAAAATGAACAATGATCACCAGACATAAGTTGATATTTTACTCATGTAATATTTTGGTTTTGCAAAGCGGCAGAAAAATGACTTAAACATGACGGCATACTGTGAGTGTGACCTCACTGGATGGGAACACTTCCCTTTGATTGATTGGATGATCTTCTCAGCCACAGGTACGAGAGAGATAAGCTTAGTGGCTTGTTCATTTTAAATGCAAATTCACCATGTACTTTGCTTTTTAAATGTGACTAGACGTGTAAATCATAATAAATCTGTTCCATGGAGATTCTATGGCTACTGCGATTGTTTTTGTATTGACACTGAGCATTAAAAGTAGCAAAAATATATATAAAGTACAAAGAATTCAATTTGCAGCTTTTAAATGCAAAACGTTCAGTGTGGCCAGACTGGGCTGATTTCCTCTAAATTGGGCTTCTTTTGAACACCTTGGGCTAAAAAAAATAGCATTTGGCAGGTTTTCTGAAAATATTTTGGAAAAAATACAAATAAAATAGTTGTCATTTTATGGCAACAAAGTACTAGAAATACGCTTTCAATAAACTGCTGTGTCCTCCCACTCATATCATCAGTTCATTTGTTTTAAAATGAGTGAGTCATGTGTCTGGTTGCTCACATTTCATGTTGGTATTTCATGTTTTTTGTGGTTTCTTTGACGCCCTGACCTGGTTGTCTGATTGCACTCTTTGTGAAGAAACTTTCTGTGTTAATTTTTTTGGTGCTGCTGTTAAGTTTTGTTTTCCTTCTTACGTATAAAGGTTGCAACATTTAGAGTGGTTGTGATTTATTGTGTTGGGCAGGTTTTAAGTTCTGTTTGGGCTAAACACTGACAGTGAGATCTAGCAACCCTGAAAGCGGGTTATATTAAATAAAACTGGACAAATGACTTAAGGAATGACACTGGCATTTTTTTTCCACAAATAAAGCCAGACATTATTGTTTCAGCTAACTACACAGCACCTCTCTCCAAGACATAAAAGGGACTCATATTAGAGCCATATGTCCTGGCCTGGCTCGGCGCATGTCATGTGATCTTTTCAGTTAAAATCCATTATCCACTCTGTGTCATCCTGTCATCTTATTACACCGACCGCAGCATAGCACAGCACATCTCTCTAAGCCTGTTCAATAATGTTAACTGGAATCCACAAAGCCAGTGACTGCGATCATGTTACACACTTCGGACAATACTGAAATCATTATTGCTAGCGGTGTCCAGGAAGCAACAGGAAACCGACCTTCACCAAAAATATTTTCTAAAAGGAGCAGTGACTTTAACACACAGACCTATTTGAAATTGTTGCAAGAATGAGTCACAGCTGAATCCTTTTGCTATTAAAATATTTTGACGACAGTACGCGGCGTGCCAAAAAAGTGTCCCAATAAGATGCTATGAGGCGAATGTCCTCAAGCAAACAGGCATGGTTAAATGATTTCACCATTGAGAGTCTAGAAGAAGCGTCCAGCATATTTGGGCTCATCTAATCTTGTGTTGAACATAAAAGTTAAAAGGGACAAGCAATATTTACCAATAGCATTTCTTTTCAAATATGATATGGTTATAAGAGGCCACTTCTTGGGTCAAATTGAGTTTCCCCACCTTGGGACGAGAGAGGCATGGCTAATACCACAGCATTAAATGGTATTATGTGAACATCTGCTCCTGATTTTACAGATGTGAACTTAAAACAAACAACCCATTGGTTTCCTATGAGACAGAATGAGATACAGTTATGGATATTTGTAGGTTGTATACAGCTGGGAAGGATTTTTAAAAGGCCCTCAAGATGGGAGAGACCTTCGGAAAAGAGGAAAATGGGTCAGTGTTCAAATGCCTTTTAGTTCCACTTTAATTAAATCTAACTGGATAAACAAGCTTGACAAAATGTCCCGCACATAAAAGTACTTTTTACATTCACTTTTTATAACAGGAACAAAGCTGTATAAGCTTTTTACAAAATAAGAAGCGATTACATGTGACACCAGAGCTCTAATAAAGACAGAGTAGCAGACAAAGACTATTTGAGAGATTTTTTTTTTTTTTTTTTTTTTTGTATTTGAGGAAAACTGGGACGGGAATCATCAACAACATCTTAGCTTAAAACAAAGGGCACTCCAGTTGATAAGCTAGTAATTATTGGCCAATCAGAGCTAAAAATAGTGTGACTGGTGCTTGGCTTAAGTGGCTGATCAGATTAAGGGCTGATCATTTTACAGAAATCACACAACATCCAGCTTCCTGCAAAAAAACAAGGCTTTAATTGGACATTGTTGTTCACAACCTTAAAGGGGCTGCATTATGCAAAATCAACTTTTCTGAGCTTTCTACCTTGTTATAATGCTGTTCCCTTATCAAATCATACCTGGAGTTGTGTTTTGTTTCATTCATGTCTGTTTAAGTAATCCTGTATTCTCTGGCGCAGCATCTCTGGCGCAGCATTTCTGAGTCCTCAAAATGCTTGGTTGCATGACCCTCCGCCTCTCTCACAAACCACCGCTCTCTCCAGGAAGCACTGACCAATCAACAAGCCCTCTACATCCAGCCTGCTCTCATTTCTTAATCAAAAACAAAACATGTACCGCTCTGTTTCCACTGACTCCTCACAGCTATTCTTCATTTTGTTATAAAATGGCATCATACAAAAAGTTTAAGGAAGTGGAATTCTTGATTTTTTATGTAATGTATTAGTATCCTATCAGTATTATTGTCAAATTTGTATAAAAAATTTAAGAAAGACAGAAAAAATCGCTACGTTGTTGTTAATGTAGAGACTTTGGTAATGAAGACTTAACAATGTTTTTCCTCTTACAGATTAATGCCAAGTGAAGATCCACAGGCTAGAGGTACATTTATTTGTTTTCACTTAAGCGCTCTACCACATTAAAGGCTTTTTTCGCACAAGTAAGACACAACACAGCTGGGCTACAAAGGGCTATAAGATCAGTGGCCAACCCTCCGCCTCATCTGTGAGATTCTGAGCACACAAATACAAACTAAATCCTTCCTGCCCCAGCTGTCCAAATCTGTACAAAAACACGCACAGCAAGATGACAATGAAAACTCAGCATTAGTCGTGATACAAGCAAAACATGAGGGACCCCCCCACAGGCATCAAAACGTGAGGATGACGAGCGCTAAAACTTCGTAGATTAAGCTGATCCTTACTATTAGAGAGCCAAAATAAACTGAGACCTCCCCATAGCCACAGGGGTTGCATGACATGATGGTCAAAATAACAATTTTTTTACACAGGCAATACAACTAATACTTTCAAATATTTTTACTTTTGTAGAAGTTAAAGTAGTCAACAAAATATTGTATTTGTATTTTTAAAGTATGTATACATTCAAAATTAGGTTAAATTTTTTATATTACTCTATAAAATCAACTGCTACTACTACTACTACTACTACTACTACTACTATTACTGCAACTTCTCCAGCTACTGCTGATACTAGTACTGCTACAAATACTATCACTATTTAGCACTGTGGAATTTAACCTGAGACATTCTGCTATGCTATCAAAAGTAGTATTACTAGAACTATTGTTAATAATACTAATACTGCTGCTACTTTTTTGCTTCTGTTGCTACAACTACTAATCCTACTACTACTACTCAGTACTACTACTAACATCTGGAAATGAACCTGGGACGTTCTAGTTTGAGGCAAGGGTGCTACATACATTGCCATCAAGCTTTTAAAAAATCTTTCATTTAGAGATTTTAAAAAAGTGAAACAAAACTTCTTTTACTCCCAAACACTAATAATATTTACCAAGAAAATACATTTATTTCAAAAATATGTATGTAAATGTGTTATTCATCACTTCTGGTTTTGCATAATAGCATGTGAATTTCATTAAATTAAAGTTTTTGTCCACGCTCCCTTACCTTCTTCTTTTCTTTGAGATCATACAAGGCCATTGTGGCGAACAGGGGCTCGATGTCGATCTCAAACCTAAGACGCACAAGAGAAAACAATGTTACACACATCACAGAGCACGCGGCTCTTCCTACTGTCAGACATAATCCTATTTTGTTCTGCTTTGGTCTATTTCAGTTTGTTATTGTTGTACAAGAAGCAGAAATGAACTACAGTAAGTAATAACACGTTGGAAAAGGATTTTAAAAGAAAGCGTGCACTGTTGCCAAAACCAATGAGGTCCAGACACAGATTTGGCCGTTTCAGAAAACAAGTGAGACGGCGATTGAAAGGCAAAAATTGCTTTCTGCACAAAGACAAATCCCACAGAGAGAGGGAGGGATATGAGCGCTTAACCCTCCCACACTCATCTGTCCCTCACATCTGCCTTCTGAAGCAATTCCTTCTCACAAGAATGTGCAGTAAGAATGTGCTGAAGCCAATGTTAATAACAAATAGGGCCTTACAATCAATCCTATTTAACAACATCTATTAGGCCTTTTGTCCAAGTAAGGCCAGAAAAAAACCAGGATGTGTGTTAATCTCCTACAGTGATTATGTAAATGTATGGCATGTACTTGATGGCTTGGCATCGGACGAGAATGCGGTCTCCAGTGTGTTCTTTGGGACAGTCCGGAATGGGTCGAATCTCCACGGCATCTTCCTGGAAAGACAAAGGGGCGGGGAAAAAGACAGTCAGTGTAAAAATGGTATCAACAGAGTGTTTTAAGTAGACATATTCAATAAAACTATAACTTCATTAATAAAAGTAATACATTTTAGTAAAAACATACACAAGGTTAGGTGTAATTTAGATGGAAAAAGTTGATTTCCACTGTCACTAATGAAGCTGTGTGAGTAAATTCAATCGGGAAGACAGTGATTTCCCTTCCCCGTTCTATTCCCTATCACCTGTCTGTCACTGTCAGCCAATCACAGCCTGCCACTTTCGCCTCTCATCCATTCACCGCTCAAGCAATTCATATTTATACGCACTCTCGCCTCAGTCATCCTGCTGTTCAGCCTCCTTAGCCTCTCCATCGCTTCCTGTTTCACCACCAACAGTGTCTAGGCCCCAGGGAGAGAAATTTCCCCTGACTAACCCATCACACTCTCCCTTTATTACATCTCTGTCAACATACCTACTGAGGTCTAACTGCCCAACTTTATTCCTTCAATAAATCCATTTAAAGTCTCTGCTGGTTGAATTGGTACTGCCGGTGCTACTTCTAAAACTGCTACAATTGCTATTTCTCACCATTAGGGCAGTTTTACAAATACTACTATTATTCACTACTATTACTTACTAATACTTCTGGTTAACCTGAAACTGAATTTACCAATTACTACTAATAATTGGTACTACAACTTGTTAACATTAGTGGCCAACTCCACATAGAGATGTTCCCTTTTTGTTTGCTTTTTACAAATTTTACTATGTTACTAATCCGTGAGTACCGTAATAGTAATGTATTTGTATGTTTTCTTTTAGATCAGTGATTCTCAAACTGTCCACACCAAGCACCACCTCACAAAATATTTGGCTTTCAAAGTACCATCTTGGAATAAAAACAGCCTAAATCTGGACTAATTTATATTTAAACCAAGGGATACAATTTGGATTAACAGAAAAATGCAATACTAAATAAGGAAAAAAAAACAGGGACTAAACCAGGACTAAACCAAGACTAAATCAGGTCTAAACCATGACTAAACAAAGACAAATGAAGGATTAAGCAAAGAATAAAACTGGATCTAAATTAGGACATAAAATGCAAATGATTGTGTACCACCAAGGGTACCCATACCTTAGTTTGAGAACCACTGTTTTAGATCATTACCCTGTAGTTTTGTTTTTTTGTTTTTTCATGTAAAAAGCAAAAGCAATGCAAACAAGCTCAAATACAGGCTGCTATATTGTCCAACAAAGCCAAAATAAACAGCAATTTCATTTCATATTTAATTTGTCCTGATTGCTAAACATTTTTATTTTGGTTTGTTTTTTCTTTTCCAGGATACACGAGATCCCTGAACTGTGCAGACAATAATAAACATGTAACAGCCTTTCAGCCTTGTAAACAGTATTACTGCCTATGTTATGTGTACCTCGTCCGCTGGTGGACACAGCGCGAACACTTCCGGGTGTCTGTTCCCCTGCCTCGCCTCTTGATTGAATTTGTCCAGCTCCTCGTGACTGCTGAACGTCAGCAGGGCCTCCACTCTCTGGTCGGGGGTCAGGCAGCGGAGATTAAAGTCAGAGGAGGTCAGGGTGCGGCCGCAGTCATCACTCAGCACGGCCAGAGTGGGAGACTTCACCTGGGGCAAAGACAGAGCACAGGGAAGGGGGGGTTACAAAAACAAATGTGTGGGTGGAAGAGAAAAACTAAGATTCGTATTAAGGCAGAGGGGAGTTTTGAGGACTAAAGGGAATCACATTATAGGAGCCCCGCAGACATGGAAAGTACTCAAAATCTGAACTCAAGCAAAAGTACTGTTACTTTTAAATAATATAACTTAACTGGAATTAAAAGTAGTCTGGAAAATTATTACTTGAGTAAAAGTTTAAAAAAAGTATTGAATAGGTTTACCTGAGAACAAATTACTTCAGCCTTGCTTGCTACTACCGACTGCTACTATTTATTCCTTGCACAAATTAAAGTAAATGTGTGTTCTTAAATATTCAAAAACATTCAAAATATGTACTCAGAAAGTAACTTGAAATAAAAAAATGTACATCAAATGAGTAAAATTATATTACTTTTCACATTTAGAAGAGATTTTTCTTAGATTTTTTTCAAGGGCCCCAAAGACCCCAAAAATTGTGACCTTATTCTCAGCTTTGTTTTTATAACATTTTGATATTTGTACAATTGTGGCCTGGCTTTTTAGGGTTTTTCTATCTATTTATAGCCGCAACAACTAATTGGATTAATCTATCATAATTGATTATTAAAATAATCTTCAACTAATTAAGAAGTCAATTAATCATTATCTGGGATATTCATAGTCTTTGAAACATGCCATGGTCTGAAAGAAGAGGGTTTATTACTGAGACAGAGGAGTAAAGCCTCAAAAACAATAAAAGACATTTTTTTTTTTATGATGAAAAAACATCCTCAAGTAACATGTAACTTCATCATGTTAAAATTTTGTAAAAAAAAAAAAAAAAAAAAAAAAAATTCAGCTTGGCCAGTACGTCATCATTTGGTAGGTCATGCATTTACTTGCGCTTCACTATCCAATTAGGATTAATCAAATTAAATAAATGAATAAAAAATAAGACTATGATTAATCAATCAATCAAATTAATCAAAATAATTATTCGTTGCAGCCCTAATCATAGTTTTGTTCCTTTTCTGACTCTTAGCACAGTAATGTATTAGTATCTTCTTCTTCTGATCATTAACAATTTCCTAAAGCAGATATTAATTTAATAAGATGCATTTACATTTCTGCTAACCTTTCAGATTTGTCCTGTATTCCTCCATATTACTGTTAGCCATAGCTTTGCATTTTTTTACTTTCATGTATACACAAACAGCTAATAGGCAACCAAAGCGTCTAGACTGCTTCTGTTTTGGCCTGAAGACAATAACAGTCTCCTGGGATTCTCTGATCGTGTGTTACTCACTTAGTTAGCATCGAGATCAGTGCTAATTTGGCTAATATGCATTTCTTTGAGGGTAATAATTAGCAATCTGATACGCCCTGACATGCATTTTGTAAAATTGTATTCCTGTTTTGTATCATTTAAACCACTTCTTTGTGTCCTGTGAGGGTCTTATTATATTTTAGAAAATAGGACCATTGCATATTTGACTTATAACATAAAATGGTATGAGTTACATGTCACTGGTCACATCGATGGAGATTACATTAGCTGACCAGGTTGTGTAATCAGAGATCTCCCAGCAGGCTTTTGGCTTCCCAGACAAAATGAAAGCATTAGAGGGAGAGCGGAGATGACTATGGGCCTACAGCCACAATAGTTCTCAATATCAGGCTCAGGAGATGCAGAAAATTGTGGCCAGAGAAGCTTCTGGCTACAGTGGGAGTTTTTTGGACAAACTGAGACTCATAAGTGACTCATAGTCTACTCTGTATTTATCCAAAGAACCACATTATCGGACTTTTAAGCTTTATAATATCACATAGGGATGCAAGAAGTGCAAGTGGCTTATGTTAATAAAAAGGCTTATATTCAACAAACAGTAAAGTGTACGGATTTACCTCTAGAATATTAACATTGTTTTTAAAAATATATTATATCTTGGTTCTTCCCACCGTTTAAAGATATGTATAGGAGAATTAGTGACTCTTAAATTGCCCATGTGCGAGTGAATGGTTGTCTGTGTTTATCAGCCCTGCGACTAAATGGCCACTGTCCTAACCCCTCCATTACCTGCGACACCTAACAGGAATAAGCAAAAAAAGATGAATGAATAAATATATATCATAATTGTAAAAACATGATATAACCATCAGATAAAGTGGGTTGCAACTAAAAAATTGGGTCAGAGGTTGAGCATATTTTAGAACCACCAAAAGTGTTTACTATGTTGTTACTGCAAGTCATTTCCTCCTCCTACTTTCGAGTGAGATTTGGTGGTCTCCCTCCAAGATCAAAATTGTTTAACCGAAATGGTGCCGGCTTTTAAACACTGCTTTGTTTAAGCGCTTTGCTCATTGGTTACATGTTTACCTCTGCCAAAGAGCTTTAGTTGATTTGGAAATCTGTTAGCAAGATAACTCAGAAAGTAATAGCTGGATTTTACAAAAAATTTAGTTAACTTTAATAATAGGCAAATGAAGGAGTGATTTTTTTGTTTTGTTTTAGATGTGGATCCAGAACATTGTTTGGATGCATAGAGCCTAGTTTTTTTTTTAAATAAAGCACCAGAAGATCACTAAGTCAAGTTTAGGTCTGGGCTTATATTGTCCCTGTTTTCTGATGACATGTCTATTAAAAAGTATTTATTTCAAAGTTTAGAGTCCCATATCAGACCAACTATAGGAAAAAAAAGAGTTACAATGGCAAGCTAGGCTAAGAAATAGCACTTTATTCAAATAATTTCATACAAACTGCACTGGACATGGCCTTTTGATGTCACAACTAATCCTGCTATGAAGAGTCCATCTCTCTCTCCTTGTCTCTTTTGCTCCCATCATGCATCAGTCTGCTCTATCACCAAAGGCAAGGACTGACCAGTCTTCAGAGCTGGTGAGGCATCACCCAGTCAACAAGCATCACACAGTGGTCCCCAGGGGCTAACGCTAAAGCAGCTTGGACGGGGAGAAGAGAGCCATTAAGTTGTGAACAGTGCTTCTCTTTTTCTCCCTCTGTCACTCTGTCAGCTGGCATGCACATCATGGGAAGCCCCGGGCTCTATTGGGGCCTTTTTTGGTTTGGGCTGATTGACCAGGATTGGCAAGAATGGGGGTGACTGGGAGAGGGGCCAGTGGGGCGCGCTGATGGTGAGGGGGAGTTAGCCAGGAGCTGAGGGTAGCCCTGGGACTGGCTGGCAATGCTAAATGGAGCAAGCTGGGGATCTAACTATGAAACAAAAGAGTTGGCAATGGGACAGTGGGAACTTAGGAAATGATTGTAGTTAAAAGTCTGAGAAAGGACTCATTATTCACTGTAAAGGGTGAAATGTAGATTGGAAACCCCAACTCCTCAAAATTAGAGTTTAGGTTTAATGTTACTGCTTTGTGTCACAATTCATCAATCAGCAGTTTATCCTTATTTGGGAGAAGGAACCAATCAGCTGCCAGTGGTGAGACATCATGTGACCTTGTTGTGACTTCAAATTGTGTGGCTCTGAATGACTCAACTATTCTGACAATATTATCCAATATCAAAAAGGTCTACATTTTACATTGCTTAAATATTGTGATTAAAATATTTTTGACTTTGTTCTTTTCCTTGGTGATAGTAAAAGTTTTTTAATTCATCTTATATCCCACCAGTGAATGAGTGGAACGCTCTCCTTTTCTTTTTGTTAACTAAAATTTTATATAATATTCCAAAGTTGAACATGCTTTGAAACACAAACAAAAGGCATATACTGAACTGACGTAGTGATATTATACTTGTGTGTTTGTCCTGATTGTCAATGCTTTCAGGTAGGACAATGTTACATTAATCGTGGAAAAAATGTATACTTTGTACAAGGCCCAGGATAACTGAATTATACTTTTTTTTTTCCTTTTCCTTTTTTTCTTTGTTGTTTTTCCATCTAACCACATTCTTACTTAAAACTCAGCCTGGACTCTTATTTTCTCACGACATGAGTAAGTGCCTTGCAATTTATATATCATGACATTATTCACTTTGATGACTGTACAAGTGGATATTAAAAAAAACAAGATATTTGCAATGTAGTGCAGCCCTATCATTAATGCAAATTTTGTCATTCATCAATGCTTCACGTTTTTTTAAATGTCATAATGCCTGACTCACTGAAACACTCCTCATTTCAACTTTCTATTACATATTCTTGCAGATAATCTATACTACCTAAGCATTATCTGCCTCTATACTAAAACTTAATTATTAATATCGACTAATATTTATATCTATTAGACAAGCACAGTAGGAAAAGTGTCTTGAAAATGTGCATTTGTGTTTACTGGCGTTTGCTGTTTCTCAGGCTGGACGTCCGACTCAAAGGTCTGTTTCCGGAGGAGTTTTTGCAGACCGACTCGTTCTGCATACGAGCTCCAGCCATCCCCCTGGCACCTGGACACACAGAGAGACACAAAGTCATTAACAAGTCAGACACAGACACACAGCAGGAAAAAAAGGCACGGCTGCTACTGATACACCTCTGCTCCTCTAATCACCAGATAGCAGCACAAACACTTACGGCTTTACGCAATGCTCTCTGACACTTTTATCAGAGTGGCTTCCTGTTTTAATAACATGCAAATTCCTAGACAGATGGTGTATGACGCGTTGGGAGCAGCTTGGGGGAAATGGTTTGCCAGAATCCAAAATACTGTACCTGGAAGAAGTACCTGATCTAGTGTTATGGCTCCAAATTACAAGTAACGACTTTATGGCCTTTTAGGTTTCTCATAGGCATTGCAAAAGTCTTATCCAAGTTAGTAGCAGAAACATCTTTTTACACTAGGTTAAGAACTAAAACTAAACACATTTTAATAACTTAGCATAATAGGCTTGACATTAAACTTTTTGCTCACTGGCCATTTTGGCTAGTGGTCTTCAAATGTTACTAGCCATTTAGGTTTTTCGCTAGCTATAGTTGATATGTTAAAATGTTGATTAATGTGTAGTATATAAAAGCATAATAATAAAAAACAACAATTCCTTTATAAAATGACCACTGAAAAAGCATCAAAACAGGAATTTATCATCATCAAAAAGAAAAAAAATTTTGGACTCAGAAAATCTGTATATTTTTGCTTTTGCTGTGTTTTCGTTCATTTGTGTTGTTTTTTTAACATGTTTTCAAATAAGATCCTAATGAGCTTATTTTTTTCTCTCCAAGCATGATTTAGTATAGGTTTTAAATTGTGGGGATTTATAAGCATAGTGGCAGAAAGTCAGGTCTAAAGTAGTTCAAATAAAATAATAATAATAATAATAATAATCTAATCAAGCCCTGTTCATCATATATTTTTTATCATCATATATTATTTTGTTACATAGTAAGGTGGGTTAAAAAACAATAGGTAATTTTTTTAGGTAATTTTCACTCAAAAAGTATTAGAAATAATTTTCCCTTTCACCTCAGTGTAGGTGCATCTGTCTTGCCTTTTCTTATAACAAGGCAAAATAAAGCACTCTAATCAGTCAGTCAGTGTGTTCTGGTCATGGTCAAAGTTTTTGAACTGAAATATACAGGTGCTATCCTTTAAATTAGAATATCATATAAAAGTGCATCTTTCGCTTTCAGCGGTTCAGCCTGAAGTACACTATATTTCCAAAAGTATTTGCTCACCCACCCAAATAACTGAATTCAGATTATGGTGTGGGGTTTTTTTAGGAGCTGGGGTTGGCCTCTTAGTTCCAGTGAAAGGAACTCTGAATGCTTCATCGTACCAAGAGATTCTGGACAAGTCCATGCTCCCAAATTGTGGGAACAGTTTGGGGATGGCCAATTCCTGCTCCAACATGACTGCACAAGGGCACAAAGCACGGTCCATAAAGACATGGACTGAGTGAATTTGGTGTGGAAGAAGTTGACTGAACCTGCACAGAGTCCTGACCTCAACCTGACAGAACACCTTTGGAATGAATTAGAGCGAAGACTGCGAGCCAGGCAGACACATAGATGTCATATGCGTGTAAAGGCAGGTGAGCTAATACTTTTGGAAATATAACATCAAAACATTAAAAGAAAACATTGCTCTGTCTGCCTGTACTGAAATTATAAATATATGCGTTAGACTTTCTGAATTGAATCGCTGAGAAAAAAATGCACTTTTACATAACATTTTAATTTATTGGATAGCACCTGTAATATATACTGTACTTTGTGACAATCCTTGTGTGTGTGATCATTTTTATTGTGTATGCATGTATGTGGGTGAATGCTCTTTGTCTGGGATGTTGTTGTGATTTTTGCACACCATGTATTCTGTGTATTTCATGTTTGTGACAGGCTGTGAAAACAAAATTCTCTCTGCGGGACAATAAAAGCTATCTATCTCAAAGGCTGTCTTTGGGTCAGCAATGATGTCTATTAGCTCAACAGTTAGGAGTGCAAGACAAAACAATGATGTATATGACCAAAATAGCCTGAAATTGGTGTTAAAACAAAAGAAATTAATAGAATTTAACATTAAAACACACCATAAAGTTGAGTCATGATTCTTGTGGTCAAACTTTAAAATTAAGATTGTTTCTCATACACTGATAGTGCATCAATCAGAGTTGACATGTGCTGCAAACACATGTGAGACTGTTGTGTCCAAATATACTGTGTACATCTCATAAACACTGTGGAAAAAAGGTTCTGGTGAAATGTCTGTTGTTAATGAGGACTGCATGAGACTGCATTTGTAGTCCAAATCCCATCATTTTACACATCTGTTATCTGTTGAGCTGGGCCACCCTTTAAAGTTGATGAACATCTTTAAAGAAGTGTTGCCAGACTTCAGCTCTGACACAGATTTCAAAATACAATCAATTGCAGGTCAATGTTGATTTTATGAGAGCAATGTTAGTCCTCTTTTATACTTCCACTTCCACTGCTTTTTGTTGGGACACTCTGGTTTGTTTGAAGTCCTTTTGGCCGTATTTAGTGTTTTGTTAGGTGGGCCATTTCAACCTAATCAAAAGCAGCTGTTTGAATTAAAAACCCAGTCCCGCTTCCAGATTTACAGTGACCCTCCTTTGGATCGAAGCCCAAAATTTGGCAAGCAATACTCAATATCCACAACCACTAAGCTATGATACTGCAACTAGATAGTCCTGCACTCAAGTAAAGTATGTTTGTGATCTTAAAAAGCAGAAAATTCCAGTTCAAGAGGACATCTTAATTCCAGATGTGAAGATATTGACAAGAACTGCAAGAAAAATATGCATCTTATTCCAAGGTCCAAACAAGGCCTTTTGTACTGAACATTATTTACCTTCTGGAGACGACAATCCAAGGCTGGGTGTAACTCTTCACACAGTCTCGCACATGAGGATCCAGCTCCACTCTGCAATGAAAAACAAAACAAGGACAGGCAACACAAATGAATTAATATACTGTGTATAAACTTGACCGCTAACATACTTCGATAAGTAAAAGATTTACATTCTTGTGTTATCTTTATCTGTTCTTCACGGTCGAGGTTATGGCTAACCTTACATAACTCACAGTGACAAAATATTTTCACAACAAATAAAGACACCACTGTTCTCCTGTCATATGTGTGTTATATTATGCAACTTCCACAATTAAATATACTGTGTACATATTTGCTCAAGTCGAATGCCTTAGCCTCAAAGTAAAAGCAATGTTTACACTGAAATGCCCATAAAGTTACAAATGTCTAGAGCAGTGGTTCTCAAACTGTGGTACGTGTACCACTGGTCGTACGGGGGCTTCTTCTGGTGGTTCTCTCTGATTTAGTTTAATTTAGAGCTAGTTTAATTGTAATTTATTTAGTCCTGGTTTAGTCCTGCGTTTGTCCTTATTGAGTTATGGTTTAAACTTTGCTTAAACCTGGGTTAGACCTGGTTTAGTCCTGATTTAGTACTGATGTAGTCCTGTTTAGACCTGGTTTAGTCCTGCTTTTGTCCTTATTGAGTTAGGGTTTAGATCTTGTTTAGTTTTGACTTAGACCTAGTTTAGTCTTGATTTAGTGCTGGTGTAGACCTGGTTTAGTTCTGGTTTATACCTGCTTTTGTCCTTGCTAAGTTACGCTTTAGACCTGGTTTAGTCCTGGTTTAGATCTGGTTTAGTCCTGATTTAGACTTGGTGTAGACCTGGTTTAGTCCTGGTTTAGTCCCAGTTCAGTCCTGGTTTAGTTCTGGTTTAGTCCTGCTTTTGTCCTTGTTGAGTTATGCTTTAGACCTGGTTTAGTCCTGGTTTAGACCTGGTTTAGACCTGGTTTAGACCTGGTTTAGACCTGGTTTAGTCCTGATATAGACCTGGTTTAGTCCTGATTTAGACCTGGCGTAGACCTGGTTTAGTTCTGATTAAGTCCTGCTTTAGACCTGGTTTAGTCCTGATTTAGACCTGGTTTAGTCCTGATTTAGACGTGGTGTAGACCTTGTTAAGTTCTGGTTAAGTAGTGCTTTAGACCTGGTTTAGTCCTGATATAGACCTGGTTTAGTCCTGATTTAGACCTGGCGTAGACCTGGTTTAGTTCTGATTAAGTCCTGCTTTAGACCTGGTTTAGTTCTGGTTTAGACCTGGTTTAGTCCTGATTTAGACGTGGTGTAGACCTTGTTAAGTTCTGGTTAAGTAGTGCTTTAGACCTGGTTTAGTCCTGGTTTAGTCCGAGTTTAGCTCTGATTTAGTCCTGGTTTAGGCCCAGTTCAGTCCTGGTTTAGTCCCAGTTCAGTCCTGGTTTAGTCCCAGTTCAGTCCTGGTTTAGTTCTGGTTTAGTCCTGCTTTTGTCCTTGTTGAGTTATGCTTTAGACCTGGTTTAGTCCTGGTTTAGACCTGGTTTAGACCTGGTTTAGACCTGGTTTAGACCTGGTTTAGTCCTGATATAGACCTGGTTTAGTCCTGATTTAGACGTGGTGTAGACCTTGTTAAGTTCTGGTTAAGTAGTGCTTTAGACCTGGTTTAGTCCTGGTTTAGTCCGAGTTTAGCTCTGATTTAGTCCTGGTTTAGGCCCAGTTCAGTCCTGGTTTAGGCCCAGTTCAGTCCTGGTTTAGGCCCAGTTCAGTCCTGGTTTAGGCCCAGTTCAGTCCTGGTTTAGGCCTTATTGAGTTATGGTTTAGACCTTGTTTAGTCTTGACTTAGACCTGGTTTAGTCCTGATTTATTCCCAGTTTAGATCTGGTTTAGACCTGGTTTAGACCTTCTTTAGTCCTGGTTTTGACCTGATTTAATCCTGGTCAATATTTAGGCTTATTTTGGTCCAAGATGGTACTAGGAAATCCCAATATTTTCTGAGGTGGTACTTCATGTGAGAACTTTGAGAATCCCTGGCCTAGAGTATTCAAATTAATGAGTGGGGCATGTCATATAATGTTTAAGATTGTGTCATAAATTCACTACATAACAGTAATTTCTTTTTCTAAATGAATGTTTTTTTAATCGGTAGAAGCCATAGACCCACCCTTCCTCCGGGGCCAAGGGCCGGACCGTGCGACACTCCCTCTCCACCTGCTCCACATTCAGATCATCGTCAGGAAAGTCTCCGAGCTCCTGCATCAGGGCCGAGTCTCCACTGTGTAACTGAGACATTAGGAACTCCTCCAGGTCCAAGGGCTCCACCGCCTCATACGACTGGGGCTGAAGAAGACAAAAGTGTTTTGTTGTTGTTTTTTTTAGTTATACTGTATCTTAAGATGAAAAAAGGACAGATCTGAGAATGTAAAATGCTGCTATTGTCTTTGTAGCATAGACAAAGCACAAGTCATCTACCCCATGGCTTTTTTTTCTCTTTGCTTGTAATGGATTGCTGATACAGCTCTGTGCTCTAAAATTAATGTGCCATAGATACATTACACAGTAGCATGAAATATATCAGGAGTTTGGTAAAGACCATGCAGTGTTATCTGATATGTAGGTTTATGTTTAAGTTTATGTTTATGTCCCACAGAGTAATTTAATTCAAGATATGATGCTGATGGTAACAACTTTCTCATAATGTAGCTCAACAATACATTGCAAAACAACAGGGTTCATACTATTTTTACCAAGAATTTTCCATTACTTTTCCAAAACTTTTGACAAAATTTCCAAGACCTCAAAAATGACTTGCACGTGTTTAAATAGTATTCAATAAGTCCAATGCGGTACATTAGAAACATACTTTTGCTGCAGTTTCATTTGTTAGATTTAGAAAGAAGTCAGTTGAAGAAAAAAAATGTTGGACTTCTTTCCACAGAAATATATTGTTCCACTAATTTTATCTGACTTACAGCCTATACATCAGTGATAAAAAGACAATTATGCCATATTAGATGTAAACTAATCATCTATGCTGTTTTAAAGCATTACCTAAACCAACAGAGCCAAAGACCAGCAAAAAAATGATTTAGTTCAAAATATTCTGTTAACAAAAAATAGATACTGGTCACTTTTTCTTGCAGTGAGAACAAGAAGAGGCCAAGAAGACAGCATTTCTACTGTATTCTAGCTGGCACAGGTTAAACTAGGAGTGGCCCAATGTTACTCAGACTGTTGAAATTTCCAAAACTTTTCCAAAACTTTACAGCAAAATATAAAATTCCAATTTTTTCCAGGGCCTAGAAATTGCATTTTAAAATTCCATGACTTTTCAAAATTTTCCATGAACCCTGAAACGATCTTGAAGAGAGCGCTCTCAAACTTTAGTGTAAAATAACTTCACTGAAATAGGAACAATAATAATCATTTTTAAAAATTAATGTACATTATGATTAGACTGTGATAGAAAGCTCTGGCCAGTTACCTGCTTACTATACAAAATATGATCTGAAAATGAGATGCTCATTTACGCTGGTTGGTCTACGTGACTGTGTCAACTGTGAAACAATTGCTGCAAAAAACTCATACTAGAAAAATGGTTAAGACCAGCACAACTGACAGCAAAACAGCACAAAAAGAGTCATAAATAGTAGTACATGCATGCTATACTTCACTGAACTTAGAGCTACAAGTTAAAGGTAAATGGTCACATTTATATGACGCTTTTCTACCTCCATGGGCACTCAAAGCACTTTACCTCTTTACTTTATCAAGGAACCATTCACCGATTCACACTTACAAGCACTCACAAATTCATACACCAATGTATGACAACACTGGAGGAGGCAAGGAGGTTAAGCGTCTTGCCCAAAGACACAACGGCACAATCCAATGCTGGTAGTGAGGATTGATTCACCAACCTTCAGGTTAGTGGACAAATGGCTCAACCTACTGAGCCCTATAGGTTTACACTGTCCACAGCCATAAGTAGTAAACTAGGAACTTCAAGTTAAAGGTAAGATTTTGGTTTGTAATGTACTGTATTTTAATTTTTGTATTTTGATTTGACACATAATGCTTTCATTGCTTGCTGTGCTTACAATGACAATAAATAAAGGCTATTCTGTTATTCTGAAAGTAACTATGAAAGTTCTTCAAGACCATTAATAAAAGCCTAACCTGGTCAAAACTCCTGAAAGGTTTACACTGTCCACAGACTTAAACACTGAAAACACAAGAGGAGGTGTAACCAAACATGCTGAATCATGGCTAGTTTATGGCTTATACCTGTCCAGGAACAAAAGCCTCAGAAGCACAAGCATAAATAGAAACTGGAAAAATCTGTCCTGCGTTAGACGGCCAACCAGGCACAGTCTATTTTTAGCCGAGCCACACTCCAGAGCCGCTGCGCTTCAAAAAGACGGCTGCTTTTATGTACAGTACAAACAGTTAGCGTTTTTCACTTGTGTCCTTGAATCAACACAAATTCGTCACATCATCAAGGCGCCGCTGAACGGACAGGCTTTATAAAGTTTGTTCAGGGAAAAATATACAGCGATAACATCTCTCTGGAGTGAAAAGGAGGAACCAGCGTGGGACAGGTGTGTTTATGTGACAGCACATAGGGCAGCTGTCCAATTTGCTCTCACTGATAGATATCCCGTATAGGAAAATGAAGATAGATGTGCATTCAAATGAAAAACACCAAGTAGGCCTGGGCAATATGACCAAAAGACAAAAAAGACATTAAGGTCCAATGACTTAGTTTTAGCAAATTTGAGGTCCACTTATATTTGGGTGCATGGATTTGGTGCTTGTTAAATGGAAGCACATGGCTAAATTGCGTTAAATCAGCAGAGTAAGTAGCCTGGCCAACCATCTCCATTCACATTTTTGCCAGGTGAGTGATCTGAAACTCCTCCCATTTAAGTTGTCTTCTATACCGACCAATCATAGCCGTTTATCTGAAATGGTATGGCCTTTATGCGTCAACAAAAATAATCCAGAAATGCCAGAGATCCTGCATTCAAAATAACCAAGAAAATTAGAACAGTAATTTTAAAGCACCTTTACTCAACTGCACATCATTTTTGGATTATTTGGGATTTTTCTTTAGCAACACCAGGTAACATAACATTTTTTTGCAATAATAGTCAGTTTGTGTGTGTGTTTGTGTTTTTCTCGAGAGGTATACACCATAAAATACACTATTGTACAACATTGGTACAACAAACAATGAGAAAAAAAACAAATCAGCTGCCAGGGAACAGATAGGGAAACAGTAAACAGATGAAAATCAAATTTTATATGATTTGAATTTAATTAATTTTTATTTAATATCATTACTGTTAGTTAGATTTGTGAGCTTCTAAATTGTTACAGTGGTGTTGATGGTGATTCAGTAAGGTATTCATTTTTGAAGGTGTATGCGTGTTCTTATCTATTTGGTGCACTAAAAGAGACAAGATTTATGTGTCCTGCTGTCAGGTTGTATTCTGACAGGGATGGCTTGAAAAGGAGCTCAAATTAAGGTGGACCTGACTGATTTATTTTTTGTCTAGATAAGAAAAAGAATTAGGATGGCTGGCCTCTTTATGCCATTTCACATGAAAAAATAAATACTTTATCATTATTTAAGCCGCTTTGGGGGCTAGTAGTAATTGGCGGATAGTTCAAAATTAAAAAAAAAAAAAAAAAAATGCTTTTCACTGTGCTATAAACTAAAGCCACAGCAGTATAACCACAAATACTATATAAGCCTTCAGCACTGCACCATTCAAAAGTGTATACTATGTCCAATCCACTACATAATACTTACACACAGGTTAGAGAAGACTAAACCAATGGGATTAGTCACAGCTGCTCCTGAACAAAACAAATTCCATTTCCGTTCAGACATGTCTTTACACATCAATCAACCCTGGGGAATATTTTCTCTGCGTCGTACTTAGACAAAATGAACCACATTGGTAGCATTACATAGTTAGCATTTATGTCAGCAAGGGCAGGACCCAGACACAGCGTCTCATTACTGCTTTATAGCAGTCTGAGGATGAAGAGTGCACGTCTTGTTTGAGGAAACACGGTGACGACGCTGCAGCAGTGAAATCCATATGCATATAGCTCACAAGTTCAAACAATCATTGTGCCATGTGCCATTTCGCATTCAGTATGGACGCTAACAAAAACTAATGAATGCAAATCTATGCATGCTTCTGATGAGCGCCTGCTTCTCTGTGGAGCCATGAAAAGACCAAGAACACTACTTTACTGCATCAGTGCAAACTAATACCACGGCTCAACTTAACTGTGTAAACACAAACTGGATTAGCTACAGACACTTGGTTAAAAGACATTTTTCTGCTAATAATATGCAAAATATTATTAAAAACACATTAACACATAGAAACTTCTTACTTTTCTATTTCACAGTCAGTTAATTTGATAACATTTTACAACATGCCATTAGTAAACATGTGCATAATATTTCCAAGTAAAGCAACAGCTAAGCAGATATAGAAACTGTCAACTTACCCGGTTCAAAACTCCACTAAAAAAGGAAGTAGACAAAATGGCGCAGTCCGGATATAGGAACCCATGCACCAACAGACACTCAATGATGTTTTCTGCTCAATGCAAACCACAACTGTAACATAGATCCTCTTTGTATTTTACTTCCTAGAAGGTACTAGAACCAATAAAAAAAAAATGAATTGGCATAACCAAATCTGCGTGTTACCAGCAAGCAAAATGTTATATGAGTACAAAGCTAAGTTGTTGTTGAGCTGTGTTTGGAGGTGATACAAGTTGGCAGAACCTAAGACGCACAGGAAGTAACGTCACACGGCGTACCTCCATCAAGCTGTGTTTCAACAGACAGGAAGTGAAAGACACATGTGCAGTTGGGTCAAAGTACTGCAGCCAATGATCTTGCCTCACAGTCAGGAGGTCCTGGGTTTGATCCCATGTTTGTGTGTATGTAGTAATAGTAGTAGTAGCAGCACAAGAGTAAACTAAATTTGTTACTGAGATCCAGCTGCGTAAAAAGGGGGAAAAGGGGATTCATTTTATTCTTGTTTTTTCTGGCTTTAAAGTTGCGAATGTCCTCAAGGAAAAGGCCGCTATTTGTTAATTTTGTTAACACTCTAATAACAAGGATGTGAACACTGACTCCAGCCCATATCAGCCTCCTCAAAATGTACAGGCGCTGATGGGCCTTTTTAATAATGCTGGTTGTATCGGTTGTTTTCTCAAAAAACTCATCTAACTGTTCTCACTGTCAACTCATTAGAGGGTATTGTGGCAGCCCTGCTACAGATCTGTTAGATTTGGGCTTAAGATGATTTAAGAAGTCCTGAGAAGCCAGATCAGAGCGTCCCAAACCATTTTTTAGCAGTTTAGGCTCTTACACTGCAGTTCTTAGGAAACATCCAAAACACATGGTATAACAAATGGCTGTATTATATTCATTAAGAAAATCATATCGACCATTGGCTGCTCTGAATTGTAAAAATCAGTATCGGCCATAGAAAAACCCATATCGGTCAACTTCTAATCAGCAGAACATGGGAAGTCATATGAGATAAGTACACACGAGCTCTATTAGTAATTAGTTAGTAGTTAGTTTAATTTACAACATACAACATTAATAAATAAAACTGTGGCTCTATATGTAGCTTTATGTGAAACTAGAAACACATAAAGGTTGGACTGTAGTGTCTTTGTTGCAACCACAAACCCTTCCCTCTCCCTATGGGCCAAACGTGGCTGCTGCTGAATAATGTGAAACTATCATCCCAGAGATTATGGTATTAAAAGCCCTGTCTGTGCATTCCAAATCCAGTCATATTACAGATCTGTCCGTGTAAGCTGCAAGGTAAGCAGGCCCCCATCCAGCGTCGGTTACGGGCCGAGGCACTGACCCATTTCCCAAGCAGGTTAGAGATTATCCGTGCGGCACCGGGCTACGCTCTGGAGTGCGGGCTGGACGGTCCTTCTTGAGGCCTGTCAGCTGACGCACTGGGAAGTATCAAAGGGCACGCGCTTAGTCAGTCATGAACGGAGATATGTGTCAGGAAGCTTAGCCTAAGAGCTTTGCAAAACTTGACATGAGAGTGAGAGATGTAGGGCGACAGGAAAGAAACGGGAGACCAAAATAGAAAAAAAAAGCATGCCGGCTTAAAAAGGAAGTATAGACATGTGTTAGGCAGAGGAGTACTTCATATGGTACACAGAGAATAAATCCCTCTGAAGGATTATGTGCATCACTCCAGCAGAGATCAGGAATCACTCTTCACTAACTCTACACTACAACTAAACACAAAACAATCCGCTGCGATGGCATTCAATCTCTGGCTAAAACTCGCTACACTAGGTTTTTTCAAAGCCGGTTAAATCACAGAAGTGTCAGGCTGGGTTTTACAAAAGCCTGTTAAGCCATGGCACCACTCTTTTCTCAACTATTGTCAGAGAGAGAGAAGAAAAAAACTTAGGAGCAGAGAAAGCAAATTTTTTTTAACATTTTTTTTAGAAGTGATGTAGCAGAATTTCAGTGATGTAAATTCTAACTGGCTTGGCATGAAGCCACTGAGGCAGATACTCTCAGTGGTAATGAGTGTAAAGAGGATATGCTTAGAGCCTTGTGGTGTAAGCACTGGAAGCAGGAACTGGTGTAAAAGAAAACACTCCTCTGACCTCCTGGTAGTGTCAATGTCCCTACAATGTAAAGGTTCTGTCTGCTGATTTGCTATCTTTGCCCCTTTCAAGACCTAAACCTAACATAAATCATTTGCTTATAGCCTATAACTATAGACACAAATGGCCCATGACTTATAGCTTACGATGTACATTTACATATCATTATCTCTACGGCAAAGAACTACTTTACTGACACTGACACACACACTTTACATTTTAAAATAGTCCATTTTCTTAAATTACAAAATAAAATATTGAATATTGGCTCAAACTATTAGTACGGAAAGACAAGGGTTCTGAGATAAAAATAAATTGGCTGTTTTATAAGATGGCCGTTGTGACAGTGAGTGGATATACTGTACAGTGTATACTATTTGGTGTTATTGACAAGTTCAGGGGATCTCAAACTGGGTTATGTGTACCACTGATTTCATGTGGGCTTCTTCTAGTGGTACTCAGGAGTCTTTTAGATTTCAAGTCAGGATTTAGTTTAATTTAGACTTTTTATTCCTTTCTTACTACTGCTCCCGTCACAGCTTAAATTTGATGTGAAGACCAATGCTTAGTTTTATAGGCAAAGTTGAGTTCTGAATTTTGTCCTGCTGTTTATCTGACTCCGGCCCAGTTGTAGTCCTGGTCTTAGTCCAGATATTGTCCATATTTAGTAATGCATTCTGGCCTATCACAGCCGTTTATCTGCAGCGGGTCTTATGAAAGTGGAAAAGGTAACCAAGGTAGTGCTACCTACCAAGCAAATCTATTAACTTCTCTGACCTGATTAACGGTGATTATCTTTTATTCTATTTATTATACTTTATTGATCCCCGTAGGGGAAATTCATTCTCTGCATTTGACCCATCCCTCAATGCCGCTGGGGCGACCTGTCAGGAGCAGTGGGCTGCCGCGGTGCAGCGACTGGGGACCCTTCTCCAGATCTTTCTTTTGTTCATCACCTATTGATTCTGCTGAAGTTGTTGTTGCCATTTTAACAACAGTAAAGTCCTGCTGACATCCAATGTAACAAACCCCTTAAAAAAAGGCTTTGTACAACTGGCTTCTGCTGTAATCCTATTCAGAAATAAGTACAGAGTTGCTAATTACACACCTTATTTTTGTGTTTTATGTCAAAAGCGGCAAAACCCCATGTTTGTTTGGGTCAGCACTGCACTGCCTTTGTCCCCCCTTTCGTTTCTCTCATTGTTTTGCCACAGAAACAAACAGTTACTGAAGAGGTACCAGACTAACTTCTTTGCATAGAATATGAAAAGAGTTTGTCTGGCCAGCCAGGCTAAGACTACAACACAAATCATACAAACACAATACACACAATATGGAATGAATCACCAACAGTACAGTATTTGAGGCCATAAACACGGCAACTTATGGGGTCTACAGCCTCTGTAGCTGATGACACTTGTGCTGAGAAAACAATGTAAAGCTGTGTCACAGTGACAGGTAGTCATCATTTCCTCGTTTGCAACTGATCCCATGGTCCCTTTTTCATTGGTCAGTGTTTTTGTACTCCCTCTGTGATTGAAACTTACCACAGTCAGACACACTGAGCCTGACGCATTGGAGTTAGTCCTGCTGTGATATACTCCATAGTTCCCATAGTGCTTCCGGATCTCAGCAGAGGAGTGCCTGGAATAAAACAAATACTCCAATTATTGCTATACATTTACAATACAACCCCATATTAAAGTTAATCTAACATAGCTGGATTGTTCAAAGCTAAATGTGTATGTTAATCAGAGGTGCAACAGAAACCCACCATTGTTCCTCTTTACATTAGCATGAACTGAGCCATAGTGATCCCATTCATTCATTCATTGTCTGCAGGCGCATCTCCTCTGCTGTGTAAAGTCTTTGTAATGCTGCCAGCTAAACAGGCCATGACAAAATACAGAGGTCCCATTTAGGTTTCTGGTTACAATCAGAACAATCTTCATAACATATAATATAACTTTTTCTTATTTTACTATGATGAGTTGCAACACAGAGGCCAAAGACAACTGGGTCACTCACATTTTCGACCATGAACCTTGCCTGTGGTCGGACCCATGCGCTCATTAAGTCCGCCATAGGGATAGTTATGACAGCTCTGTTACTAATTACCACCACAAGCTTATGAACACCAATGCACTGCAGGAATGCCAGAACCAGCGCTCATCAAAAGCATGGGAAATCTGTGAGACAGCTCCATTCAAATGTATGGAAATCAACCACAATGGAGTTTTAATGTGGAGTGGGAACCATGAAAGACACATGAAAACTTGAATAAAAAAGTATGGTGATGATATTTTAAAGCTTAGTTTAAATTAGGCAGCATAAAATATTGCACGTTATTGTTTTATCATAATATCAACAAAAGAAGTATCCGTAACAAACTAAATATACTTTCAAAACAACATTGCAACCCAAAAGACCTGATTTATTCTTGTTTTCTCAATTTAGCCCCAGATTAGCTTTGTTTTAGTCTTGATTTAGTCTTTTTTATTTTTTATTTTGACTTAATTTCAGCTAGTAAATACAGAAAATTAATTTCTGCTTAAATAGAATGTATTTATTATATCAAAAAGGAAATCCAAATATCAGCAGTAATATCATTATTGCAATATTTAACATAGTAATCACATGTTTTTCTAATATCTTGCAGTACTAGTTTAAAGGGATATTTAATCTGGGAGTCATAGTCCCACAAAAAGTTAGGGAAATATGCAAACTCCAGGCTGGGACAGATTATGGGTGAGAACACAATAGCACAATAACACAGCAACAAACAATAACAAAGTGAAAAAAAAAATAGGTTAATTGCACAGATGGACACCAACAGTCACTGGCTCTGCTCACAGCAACTTCCTACAAGCCAGTCATTTCTCAACAGCCTATATTTAGACTTCCCACAGAGCATTAAAAAGCTTTAAAACTCATTCAATTGATTTTGCTAAAATTAACCTTACAGTAGTTTGATAGCTGATTGAACAAGTTTTCTTCCAGCAAGACCAAATTTATCCAACTTTGTATTTTAGTAATGTTTTAGTCACATATTGTCTTTTATTCTATTGTATTGTTAATTACTGTCCTCTTACACTTTTTATTATTATTATCATTTTATTATTATTTTATATTTTGTCCTATGGCTGTGGGATGTATTTATGGCTTGGACAGCACTTTGGTCAACTAGGGCTGTTTTAAATGTGCTAAATAAATAAAGTTTGGCTTGACTTTACAATCATCAGATGTTTGACTTTCAACATTACTGGTGCTTTATGAACTGTATTTTACAATACTTGCAAATAAATGTTAACAATTTAAGCTGGCACGATCATATGTTTGTGGCATTAAAAATGGCATTAAAAAGCATAAAATTAGGCTTGCTGATACCTGCAGGAATCCTGATATTGATGCCTTTACAGCCCACTTTCACTCCAGCTCCTTGCCATGTTGTCAATGATGCTTTGTCTGTTCTGGCCCATATAGTGTAGAGGGGTGCCCAAACTTTTGTCCTCAGAGTGAGTAAAAATCGGTATCGGCCATAAAAAACCCATATCAATCGAACTCTACTTACATGTTGTAGTTTTAAACCTGGCTCCAACCTTGCTCCTTTTTTGTTGTACCTCTGAAGTGAATGAATGCCACATCACTTTATTCTGTTTCTCATAGACTGTAGCTTGCAGTTATTTTAAAGCATTGGCCATACATCTCACACTGCTTCTTAGCTTTGTCCTGTCATAAGCATTAATTTCCTGTGAAAGTGCCTGTGGAGTAGCGCGTTTTGCAATCTCCCATCTTCGTTTTCCTTACTGTGCAGGTGTGGTGTGAAGATGGGGTAAAAGCGTTATAGTTAAACAAACTAATGCTAAGATAACGCGGGCAAGTCAAGGTCTCGACTTAGCCATGTCCTCGTTTTCCAAATCAAATGTCTCCACAAGCTATTGTTGTTTTGAATGCAAGTAACGCTACGCAAGTCAGAGATACAGCAGAGGTAATTGCCAGCCTATGATTCACAAACATGTGTCATCACACAGCATGACCTGACATGACATGGGATTGGATTGTTGTAGTATGAATGAGCAGAACTGTGGACTTTTGAAAACAATGCCCCATGTGCTCGCTGCTCGTTCATGACATGTCCTGTTGAAGCAAATCACAGCAGAGTTTTCCTGACAACCAGTCATTACCAAAGCCCATATTACATCTGCCAAAAAGGTTACGACATGACAGGTGTTGTGGCTCAATAACTAGAGCATTTACCAGATAGAGAATTCAGGTCTGGGCTCTAGATACATACTCTAGATCTGCCTGGCCAAAATAAAAAGTCACCACCTGGAATTAACTTAGCAAATAGGTAAGAGCCTCCCTGCAGTTGGTCAGGTCTGGGTTCAGCAATGTTATGGGGCCAAAGAATGAGGTCAGCTGACTTCCTGCATATACTGAATGACCAGGTTACTCCATCAATGGATTTTTTTCTTCCCTGATGGCACAGGCTTATTCCAAGATGACAATGCCAGGATTCATCGAGCTCAAAATGTGAACGAGTGGTTCAGGGAGCATGAGACATCATTTTCCCACATGGACTGGCCATCACAGAGTCCAGACCTTAACCTCACAGAGAATCTTTGGGATGTGCTGGAGCAGGCTTTGCGCAGTGGTTCGGCTCTCCTGTCATCAATACCAGATCTTGGCAAAAAATGAATGCAATGCTGGATGGAAATAAATGTTGTGACATTGCAGGAGCTTATCAAAACAATGCCACAGCTAATGCAAGCTTTAATCAAAGCTAAGGGCAGTCCAGCAAAATACTAGTGTGTGACTTGGGCAGGCAGTCACTTCAGCACATCCAAAAGATCCTCCGTGGGGTTAAGATCTGGACTCTGCAGTGGCCAATCCATGTCTGAAAATGATGCCTTATGCTCCCTGAACCACTCTTTGACAATTTTAGCTTGATGAATCCTGGCATTGTCATCTTGGAATAAGCCTGAGCTATCAGGAAAAAAAAAACATTGATGTAATAACCTGGTCATTCATTATATTCAAGAAGTCAGCTGACCTCATTCTTTGGGAACATAATGTTGCTGAATCTAGACCTGACCAACTGCAGGGAGGCGCTTACCTATTTGCTTAGTTAGCTTAGTGACTTTTTTTATTGGCCAGGCATTGTATTTCCAAATGGGGCCTGAAATACCATTAAAGTTGACATGCACACAGGTATGCAACATTATCAACAGGTATGCAACATTATCAACTTTCCCTTTTTACAACCAGTAACAACAGTCCAGCGTTATGCAACAGATAACGTGCACAAACGTCACTCTTGACCAACATAGTTTAGCTTTGTGACCACACTACTGCTTGTACAGACTTCCAAATGTTTGAGCACATTTGTATACAGCTCTACTTCCTGCTACACCACACCTTGATCTCTCACCCAATCTTCTTTTCAGAATATGTTTCTGATGTAAAGTGCTGAATCACATAAGCCACTGCGACTTAAAGGGCCAGCAGGTAAGCTTAACGTCAACAGAAGACGGCATTTAACCTTCATGAGCTAACAATGATGTTAAAAGGAGATAGAGCCAGAAAAAAAAGAGCACACAAGGGTCCTTTTCCAGCCCCAGGGCATCTGTCAAAGCTATGTATAGAGCTTTTATGTTATTTAATGTTGACAATTGTAGCCCCCGTAAAACTCTCCCATAAATTAACTTCAAAAGAAAATCAACAACTGTAAATATTCTGTAGCCTTTTAACTTAAATGGCAAAAAGTCAATAAAATAAACTTTTTCCAATTAACCCTCCTGAGCCTCACATCCAAGAACATTTTCGCCTTAAGATTAAGATAACTTTCATGGAATTGCTTGAAATTTACAACATGTGTGCAACTCTACAGTCTTTATGCATAAAATAAATTCTTCTTCAAAAATGTATACATGGATTATACATTTTTATAGCACCTGTGGTCCTCCGGGTCCTTTACTCAGCACAGACGCACTCACACACATAAAATGGATCATATTGGTCACATTAGTGCTTTTTGGATTATTAAAGTCACATAAGCATAGTCTAATGTCACCGGGTTCTTTAGGAGGGCAAAAGTTGCATTAATCAAGATGAGGACCACAGAAAGGTTAATAAACAAAGTCTTACCAATAGTTTGTAGACACTTAGTTATGGGTTTAGTCCTTGTTTAGTCTTGGTTATATCCAGGGTTGCATAATCTTTAAACAAACTTATCATTACTGTGGTATTTTGCATGTCAAGCTAGTTCTCAAATCAGAGGTTTTATGGCGTGGGTCTATGCTTCTCAGCTTCTCTGGCTCTGTATAGCCTCAATCAGCAGCCTGTTAAAGGTAAATGACTGTCCTTAGGGGCCTCCATCCAGCTCTGGGCCCGAAGCAGATGCCTACCCTATTGTGACGGATCTGCCAATAAACCCCTCCCCAGATAAATTTTGACATATTTGAATGCATCCAAAGGGGGCATCACCAGTTGTATCATTATTAGTATTTTTAACATAATCCTAAGTACCATGCTTTGTTTTACTATAATTTGGTCCAGGGTTTAACACTGTATTTAGTCTGTAAAACAGAGGTCTTCAACTACATTTGTCTGAAACTCAGATTTTTTCTTGGCAGACACTATATGGGCCAAGACATCAGGCAAGGCATCAAGGCAATCTCAATCAAACTTGCTGTGCAAGTAGAGCTTGAGAAGAGCTACAAAATGCATTTGATTTTTTTGTTCTACAAGGTTCCATGCCATAGAAATGAGCAACATCTTTTTATTGCAGTTTTGAGCTTTTCAGGAGATAAAGCATTTTTGGATGTTTCCTATGAACTGCAGAGTAAGAGCCCAGACTGATAAATGACTGAGGTGTCCTCTCAGGACTTCCAAAAGTATCCTAAGGGCAAATCTCACAGATCTGTAGCAGGGCAGCTAAAATGGCCTTTAATAAATTGACAGCGAGAACAGTTAAAGATTTGTTTTTTTTGTTTTGTTTTTTTTGAGAAAATAAATAACGCAGTCTCAATCAAACTTGCTGGGAAGGTAGAGCTTGTGGAGAGCTACAAAATGCTTTTTACATTTTTGTTCTACGAGGTTCCATGCCAGAGAAATGAGCAACATCTTTTTATTGCAGTTTTGAGCTTTTCAGGAGATAAAGCATTTTTGGCTGTTTTCTATGAACTGCAGAGTAAGACCCCAAACTACTTGGACTCTTATTTGGACTCTGAGTTCATGGGGAAGTTCTGGGGGCTGGATGAAAAGCTCTGGCGGGCCGAATGTGGCCCGCGAGCTGCTTATTGACTACCCCTGCTGTAAAACATAGGTTTAATCTTAACCTGGTGTTAGGTTAGTCTATTGTCCTAGCCCTACAAGTTATTAAACTATATTATATATTATGCAAGCTGCGATTTTGTTTTTTGTCCTCAATACCTACTCATTTACATAAAACTAATTAATATTATTTAAAATACGAGCACACATGTATGTATATGCAGCCAGAGCAGAAATGCATAGACGTTATTTCTTCTTACAACACGCCCAGGGTCTGCAAGTCTATAAAAAGACTAGACCAGTAAAACAGTAATCAGGCCTGGCCAGAAGAGCCAGGCAGCCATTATTTGACCACTGGCAGACAAACAGCTCGTCACAGCAACAGCAGCAGCATCTGTCATTCTCCTTAACACCACAGCGCCTTGGCATCCTTTGTCATGTCAGACCAGAGCTCCTCTCATCTGGGAGAAAGAGAGCAGAGTAGTAAATGTTAGTCTGGTCATGTCATAAGGGACAACATCAGACTTATTGCTTATTTTTTCTCACTGAAACCACTCTTGACTAAAACAGACTTCTTTGAAGTTAAACAGAGCTACAGATATATTTTTTTTATGCAGAGCCCTGATTGAAAAGTCGAAAGTGGCCACTGTGACCAATGCCCAACAGGCGCGTCTTTCAACACTGCTCTTTCACTTTGACAAAGGCATCTTAAAATAAAATCCGCACAGAGCCAGAGTCCGCCAAAATCCCAAGGAGGAATTTCACTGTACCTTCTCACCAAAAGACAACAGAAGAGAACAGAAAAGCAAAACCAAACCATATCTAAACACCAGAACTGCCTGACTAAATGTGTAGTAGTCATAGTAAGGAGTAAAAGCAGTTTGACCAGTGGAAGCTTAAAGTACTGTAAAGCCTAATATTTGGGTTGCTTTAATGGTAGCTTTGAGTAAATTTAAAAAGTCCATATTATGCTTTTTCAGGCTTTTTGAAATAACATGGACACCTTTGCATTAGTATTTCTCGTTTTATAACTTAAAATAATGTATATGTATGGGAAACAGCTTCTTTTGGGGAGCTTGGATTAGGTGTCTGTCGCTCCCTGCTGGTAACAGTGGGGACAGAACATAAAATGGCTATTTAGCACAGCTACTAGCAACATGACTAACAGATAAATGACTTGACTGCTTTGTACTGACTGCAGTTTATCACTGAAATTATCAGAATGAGTCCGGTGATAGTGCAGACAGGATTACTCAGGATTACTTATGCGTGAATGAAACTAAATACTAGTCCAGGTATAATTGTAGTCGCAGGAGAAAACGACTTACTAAGAGTCACATGTACCATCTAAAATCTTAAGCAGCAGTCAAATAAAGCATCCAACAACTCCAAGTATGATTTTGAGATAGAAACAGCAAAACATGGTTATAAGCTCAAAATAGTCACTTTAGCATAATAGAGGACCTTTAGTAGATTAAGATATAAATATTATCCTTATTGCAGTATTTGACATAGTGAATACATACCTCATGTTTTCCTCCTATAACACAGACCTAACAAATTGTTTATGTTTCTTCAAATAATGTTTATGCAGCAAACTTTGCCAAAATATAACAGAAATATATGAATTGCAAAGATGTAAAATCTTCCTTAATCACATGTTGATTTGAGGTCATACCCTTCATTGTGTTTGATGTATTTATTCTTTTGTCACCTGATATCTCTGAGTAACCCTGTTTTTGCTTGCATATAAACACAGGCATGTTCTTGTACAGTATATGCACCAACTGCTGTGACATCAATAACAGGAAAAAAAATCAGGTTACATGACAACAATAAATACTGTACCAGTTTGCTGTCTCTTTCAAGGAAGATATACTTCGCCTGTAACACTGATGAGGTTAGAGCACTAAAAAAATGGTGCTAGGTAATGGTTCAAGACCTCAAATTCAGCAAGTCATTCTCCTATTGTCTGCTTATATATGTATTAGAAAAGTGTCTGGACCATGTATCACAACAAAAGGTTTAAAAAGAAGTCATCTAGACTTGGTTTTTCAAAGTTGAAGACAGTTTCTCTTATCCAAGAAGCTTTCCAATCTTTGAAAATGAACTGCTAAGAAAGCTGGTTTATATGAACCTAGGAGGAAGGAGTTTTAGACCTGAAACTAAATTCTATTGGTTCAGAAAACTCAAAAGACTTGAAAGAATTTTTTAAGTCTTCTGCACCAATAGGAGCCTATAAAACCAGCTCTCTTACCAGTTAAATTTCAGAATTGAGAAGCCTATTGTATAAAAGGTGACACGTCTTCTACTTTGAAAAAAAAAGTCCATCTGACTTCTTTTTTAACCATTTGTTGTGTTTCAATTAGCCTGGATGAGTGAGAGTCTTCACAGACCTATCTAGATCATTGTTTCACTATGAACATCAGAAATAGGCACTTAAAATTTGACATAAGCATTTTCTTCTCAATATACCATATTGCGCTATAGGGCGCTCCGGATTATAAGGCGCATTGAATGGTCTATTTTTGAACTTTTTTCACATATAAAGCGCACCGGACTAAAAGGCGAAACAAAACAGTCAGATAAGTACAGTCAAACTATATTCAACGCGTTCACCATAACTCCCAAACTTGTTCAGTTGTAACGCGTAAATGAAAAGTTCAGTTCTGTTCAGTTAACGTTATAACAAAATACAACACAATACACTCACTTTTTCAGTTCATTCCTCATCCACAAATCCCTCAAATTCTTCATCTTCAGTATCCGAGTTAAACAGTTGGGCGATTACGGCATCCAGCATGCCCGGATCACTCTCGTCATTATAATCTTATTATAAATTATATATCTCGTTGAATAAATTCATATATAAGGAGCTCTGGATTATAAGGCGCACTGTCATTTTTTGAGAAGATTGAAGGCTTTTAAGTGCGCCCTATAGCGCGGAAAATACGGTATTTAGCAAAACTGAGCAGCATTAAGTCAATCGTGTACATCGATAAATCATTGGCCAGTACATACAACCTGACAATTTGCATACTCCAATATTAGTACACAACACTTAATCATTCATTCCTTATTCCTTCCTATTTTGTTTTTTTGCTTATTCCCGCTAAAAGTTAAAAGGTGGCTCAAGTCTATGCTAGTTACTATGGGCCTTAGGCAGGGTACATTCAGAACTACTCAACTAATACATGCATGTCTTTGAGTAGGAGAAGAAAGCCAGAGAGAACCCATGGTAACACAGGAAGGACATGCAGACTCCACAGAGAGAGATAATGAGTTAGCCGGGAATTCAACTTGCAATCTCTGCCACCAAGCACTCTTGCACATACTGTAGAAGGATTTGGTCATTTGTTAAATTACCTTCTGACTGCTGCCGGCATTTGAATACACTGGTTATGGTAATGCATGTTGAAATATACTGCAGGTATCAACTTTCACAGCGTGCAAATCCTTCAAAGCATAAACTACAGACAGTCAGGAGCATTCATATTTGATTATTAAGAAGAATTAATTAAGAAGGATTAAGCTTATTTTTTTGTGCGTCACTTGTATACTCGCAGTTGATCTACGCTGAATCACACCTAAGTATTTCTTTTAAAGCCATCCAAACACTACACCCTGGGTACGTTCTCGCAGCCTCTAATAAGAAACCCTTCCCTATAGAAGTAGTCGGCTCTTTTGTGACGTCACACTGTCTACAGCAGGCCCACACTTGCTGTGTGTGCATATGGTGTGTTCATGTCAGCGATTCTGCAATCATTGCCCAAGCATTCCCTCAAGCCAAGTGTGCTCACTGCATTATCCCAACATGCTAATGAATAGTCCCCACAGAGAGGCTGATCTATAATTCTACCCCCGTGTTTACTCCTTATGACGTCCAACCGGGTATGCTGCACGACGAGACAGACTGCAGTGGTTAAGGATTATTATTAACAAGTCAATGTTTTGAAAGCAAACAGTGGGACTTCCTACATCACATAATAATGGTAATAATTTGTCTATTTCAGATATATTTTTAGACATCTACATTGTCCACAATTTCAGTTCACATTTTTTGTCTCAAATTAGCTATTTCAAAGTAAATAGTGCATCAGTAGACCATTGTCTCGCTAAGGACACTAGGGATCAACACTTTAGCAACAAACATGACATGGGGAAGATCTTTCTCCTAGAAGGGATGGAACAGGTGGCAGCAATGATCAGTAGGGATAGACCAATATTAAGCATTTTGATGCATATCAGCATCAGCCTTTTTTTTTTTTTTTAATCCGACATCCGATAAGAAATCAATTTAAAACTGGGTTATTTTGGCTCTGATGCTGCCACGCCTGTCTGCTCTCTGTCTGTTTTTTGTGTAATGGACAACACAAAGTTCTCAATGTAAGGGAAACTAGCAGGTGCACTGCAATGGACATAGATGTTTTGTGGAGAAAATTCCTGCACATAAGAATATCCTCACTGTAAAGAATTGATGATTGATGCTAGATTAACAATTGTTCTGTGATGTTTTTATTATGCACTGGAATTTAAAAAAATATATGACTTTATTTTTCCTCAGTAATAGTACGCATCAGATAGGAGAAGGGTAAGGGTTGTCGACAAATCCACTTGGAAAAAAGTTTGGGAACCACTGCCTTAACTTTATCACAATAACAGTTACAGCCTGCTGCTGTTAACTCTTAACGCTAAAGTTTTACTGGACATTACCCAGTTAATGCAGTACATGAGTTTCACTGTTGTTCTAACCTGAATTTCCTGCTCAGGGACAAATAAACAACCTCTTCTTATCTTATCTTTAGCTGTCATTTCTTAAAATATGTTCTTACCTTCCCTCACCGACAACCACTTTTCTTTTTAAATAAAATTTTTTGAGTGCAGATTTTGCCTATCCACCTCAAAATACCATCAAACCTTTCTTCCCTCGTCAGGAAAAGAACAGGAAATTGGTGGACAGTAGATTTCATGACAATAAGAGGGAAGCGGACCGAAGCGATGCCCCCTTTGAGTGTCTCATACTATCATATGTCTCCAGACTTAATGGGTCTTTACTGCTATCAGCACCATCACAACTCTGCTTCCTGTCGAAGGGAGGCACACAAACACAGAGGTTATTTAGCAGGACGCAGCAGCTTCAAGTGACTTCAAGAGACATTAGGATATGTTCCAGAAGATGGCTTTCTCTAAGTTTGTGAACTCACAAATGGTGCATGAATTCTGCTGCTGCTACACAAGGATGACCTATAATTTTACCTCTGCCAAAATATTTTCTTTGATGTATTTGTTTACAAACATTTAGTCTGAATGAGCTAATGTTGGGCTGTCACTTGACTCATTTCAATTAATCACAGCACTGACAATGGGTGTGTCACAATTCTCTGAACTTGCATCCTCAATGCCTTATCTCCTTGATTCCTCGGCTGTCAGTCCTGCCCACACAAAAAATAGACTCTGTCCTCTGTGGGCGGGAGTAACAGCAGTGGTTGAGGAGTCACGGCATTGAGGAGGCAAGTCCAGAGCATTAAGAAGGCCAAGCTAAATCACTTACTATTAATATTGATTATTTTAGTTTTCAAATTTGGGAATCCAATACTATTAGTTACAAGCTTCGCAAGCCAGCCTCTTCTACTTGCTACAGTCTGAGAAAAGTTTCGCTATGTTTGATTTGGATTTGGCCTAAAACAGCCATTTTTCTGCAGCGCATCTTACGAATGTGGCAGAGCTAACCAATAAAGCACTGGCCTGATTAACAGCTTTCCTTTGTCACCTTTTCATTCTGCTGACATCCTTGTTGTTGTTCAGTCCTCTGTGGCATTTTATTCCTCCGTCCTGTTTCCATTTTAACAACAGTAAAGTCCCGTTGACGTCCGATGTTACAACCGCATTCAAACAAACCCACTTTTTTCCACAAGTCTTTGTACAACTGGCTTCTGCTGCCATCCCCTTTCAGAAGTACAGAGTTGCTCATAATAGGTCATATTCGCGGTGTTTTATGGCAAGAATCCAGCATTTTTGTTTAGGATACAGGTCAGCGGTGCCCTTTGTTTCTCTGATTAGTTATGCCTGTCATTGTTCCGCCTGTAGAAATGAAATTTAAGCGAAGGGATACCAGACTAACTTCCTGTATAGAATAGGAAAAGAGAGTCTGGCCGACCAATCTAATTGGTTACTACAACTTGGGACATTATTTTTAGCAACAATACTAGTATAGTTATAAGACACTCCCCACCTCTGGTCCTCCTGACACCCAATAGCCCATCTCTCAAAAGGCCCACCAACAGCCCTGAGGGTTAACAGATGTCATTAGCCCAAGCCCAGAGGAAATCACATGCAACTCAATCCGGACCCTGCTGCCACTTCTGGGCGCTGCACGACAGAGGCCCCCGTGTCCACAGCTGTCTTCACACCTGTTACCATATGCTCACAAGGAACATCACAGACACACAGACTGGAATATTAAGAGTTTGACCTTATTTCGCTTTCAGTTGGACGACTCATTCCAGCTTTGGACACTTTAAATGAAAACCACATTGAGTCGGCACTAACTGCTACGGCAAAAAGATGAAGTGAAACCATGCAGACTTTATAGGTCCACCCTTTGTTTCCTAAGCTCTTCTTCTGAATAAAGAGAGAGGAACTAAGCTTACAGGCTATTTAGGAACTATAAGTAAGCCATGGCGTATACTTTCCACTTAGCTTCCTCTAAACCTATTTTTCTTGAGTACATGACAGTCATTTTAAAAGGCACCATGAGTGTACAGCCTATGTCAAAATTAGGGAAAAGCCAAACCAAGTAAGTATTGGTTTTACTGGTCTTGATTTGGCATCAAGTAGCCATCTTGTCTTTAAAGTTGACTAATGAATAATAAATAATGAAATACATAAGTAAGCAGGGGTGGAAGAAGTATGCACCATTTATACTCAAGCCAAAGTACTGTTACTTTAAAATAATATTACGCACATTGAAGTATAAACACTCCACAAATACAGTATAACTTGAGAAAAAGTAAGAAAGTTTTGAATGTAAAGTTGACTTGAGGTAATGTGTTTGAAATGTCTACTAGTAACTGTGCCTACTGCTGCTAATACTACTACTACAATCCTGCAATCAAACCATGGACAACTCTGCCCACTTTGCCACCAAGGTCAATGACTTATACTCATGACTTATACTTACTATATTTACTTGAATAAAATGTAACTGAATAAAAGTACCTAGTTACAGATGTCACTATCATTACAAGACACAGATGCTAATGATGGAAATATTCATCAGGATCAAAGACATTTTGCAGCCACACACTGTACAGAAGCATGCTATTTAATTCTACCACTACTCTTTCTGCTGTCTCATCTCTGGAGTCAGGCTGTGACCCCAAATCCATTGCATCCCTCAGCAGCTGAGCTCAGCTATGTGCAATATATCCATTATCTCCATTATAATGTCTAACGGCTGAAACAGCAGCAGCGTCCACTGTGGTGGTGAACTAGAGACACATGAGCAAAAGAGGAAAAGTATTAATGACAAACCAGCTGATTTTAGGTATTACATTTAACTTACAGTGTTCTAGCTCACATAGTTGTGGTGAAGAAGGAGCTGAGCCAAAAAGCAAAGTTCTCCATTTACCAGTCGATCTACGTTCCTACTCTCACTTATAGTTAGGAGCTTTGGGTCATGACCAAAAGAACAAGATCCCGGATACAAGCGTCTGAAATGAGTTTCCTATGAGTATTCCTGGGCGCTCCCTTAGCGATGAGGTGAGGAGCTTGGTTACTCGGGAGGAGCTCATAGTAGAGTCACATTCACCTGAGGTTCAGGCACCTCAGCTGGAGGCATCTATGCCTCCTGGATGCCTCGCTTTTGAAGTGTTCCAGGTTTGTCCCACCGGGAGGAGGCTCCGGGGAAGACCCAGGACACGCTGGAGGGACTACGTCTCTCGGCTGACCTAGGAATGCCTTGGGGTTCTTCCGGGGCAGCTGGAGGAAGTGTCCAGGGAGAGGAAAGTGTGGGCGTCCCTACTTAGACTGCTGCCCCCGCAACCCATGCCCAGATAAAGCAAAGAAGATGGATGAATGGTTGTTGACACATACTGTCTTTAAAACCACTGGGCATTCACAGTTGTAAAGTGACTACAAGTCCTTATTTACAAACTCCAATGAACTGATTACCTTAAGCACTAGGTTCCGCTTGCACTCTTAACCACCTCATATATAGTCATAATTGTTTTAGTAAGCACTACAGAGGGATCGTTGACAATAGACTTCCATGTGCACACTTCCTCCACACCTGGCCAGTGTCACAGGAACTATGACCACACATGCCTCAGCATTTATAACAGCCATATGAGGCAGTCAGACCCACAGTGCACAGGAAATGATCATATTACTAACACTAGATATAGAATCACTAGGAGGAAATGACACTTGAGAAACAATACATATCAGGTTATAGGGTGCAGAGAACAGACATTAAAAGGTAAAAGCTGATAAAAAGCTGCAACAGAGCTGAGAAAAAGTTACTTAACCTTGAGCTGCCAGAAGGAGAAAGTTGAGAGTTCTGTACCTAAGGCTACTCCTTTTAGTAATGGGACAGAAAGTGAACTAACCTGCAGCATTAACATTCATTAACATGTGGCAGCCTGCTCCACTCAGGAATCCCCTCTGTCAGGACAAGACTCCCACCCCAATCAGGAACCAGAAGTTTACACGCTCACTGCAAAAAACCAACCACGTTACGCGCAAAACCGTACCTGTTGATTTTCAGAGCAAAAGCCCGTCTCTCTGCGGAGGCCAGGGAAGCCATAACAACAATGTGTGCGCCTGAAGTCCAGTTCAGCGGCTCCGCTCACTCGGGACGTCTGGAGTCCGGTTCACGGTCTGTCCCCCCTCGCCTCGCGGTCTGTCACGGACGCAGCGCTCCTCCGGCTCTCTGTACAACTGTCATGTCAACACTCATTTGGCGAGTGACGGAGGCAGCAGCAGCTTTCCTGGGTGTAAACTTCCGCATTTGATTTGAGCCATCCCCGAGGGAGCCGCTGCTGACACCGGCGGCACGAGGCGAGGCGGGAAAGATGGGGCAGGGGCTCAGATGTGCCGCGTGCGCTCCCTCGCTGCCAAAAGAATTATTTGAGCTCGGCTAAAATTGTAGGCTGCTAAAGCTGATGAACTAAACAGCTCTGTCTGAATTTAATGTCGACTAAAATTAGGCTGAGTCCATTCAGTTTTTTTTTTTTTTTTTTTTTTTTTTTTGATAACTTAGCAGTGGTTCTTGCCTTTTCTATGAAATTTGGCTCAGGTGTCCATTTTATCACTTGTTTTGATCTAATACTACTTTTTTTTTTTTTTTTACACCCCCTTACTAAATTTGCTCCTGTTAAGTGACAAAAGTGTTCCACAAAACATCATAGAATACGTAATAATAGTAAATGGGCCTGTATTTTTGTACTTTTTTTTAACCTAAATATTTGAATCTTTTATTTTAAGACTGCTATGCAAAAAAAGTACACAAAATAACTATAGGCCCACTATGTAGGCTATACTATTTGTATGATGTTTTGTGACGGAACACTTTTGTCACTTAACAGTAACAAAGCAGCAAATTAAACTGTAAAAGAATATATAAAGTGTAATAGCTTGTATCAAAGAGTTATTCTTATTCTTTTTTCTAGTAAATCTAATTTATGTTTAAAGCTGCACTACCTGATTTTTTGACTGTAAAAGTGATGTGTCTAAAAAATGTTTGAATGAGACACTTCCCTTTCCTGATTCCTCTCCTTTGCAATGCTCTATCACAGTCTCACACAAACCTGGAAGTGTGTGCACAAGCCAGGAGCTATCACAATAACATAGCAGAGATCTGGAGTTTACTTTTAATTCTTTAAAATAAAAATACTGTGAATAAGCGATACACTTTGAAATAAAACAATAGCTCCTTCACATTATTCCTGATAGATTCTAGTTCTGGATAGATAAAGGATGTATTGACCAATCAGAGCGCTCCTGTCCTATGAAAGCGTGTGATTGGTTAAACTGTTCCTTCCCTCGCTCTAAAACAAAAACCCTTATAATGCAGCCCACAGGTGACCTCAAAGTCAATTTTTTTCTCAGATGACTTCTGTTATGCTGTACTAATAACTAAATAATTATCTTTACCAAACTACAAGGAAAAAGAAATCAGGTAGTGCAGCTTTAAGATTGTTAACTATTTTTATTTTTTTAATTTTGAACATAAAATATACAACACACTAGTTCTCATACATTTTATATGAACAGTAGTTTTGAAGAATTATTAACATCTATGAGTCAGGGAGTACTCATGGTATGACAAAATGCCTAGGGGTACTCTACACTCAGGACAGGCGAATATAAACAGGCCAAATATTATATAAATACCGTTCCCATTCCCTATATTAGCAGGTTAGTGTTGCCCTCTTGTGGTGAACGCCGCTTAACACAACAAAACTTTCGCCTGTCAAGAACAAATGTGTTATTCTTCGCCATACACTGATCTTTTCATTCATCCTTATTTTTATGTTAGTGTGTATATATGATTCCTGCACATTTATCTTTTTAAATTGCTGAAGTTCGGACGGAACTATAGCCTTTCTTCTTCCGCACGGACTCGCTTCAATGTTGCACACTGTCAAACTCCCATCGTAGATGCAGAGCAAGCATTATTTCTCCAAATCCTTTATCCACGCGCGTGCTTGTAGATTATTTTGTTGATTATTTTTTTAATTTAAAGAACACCTGGATTCTGGTTTGCTGTCGTGGTGAATCTGCCAAGTAAGCACGTAAAAATATCTCACTTGTTCATTCAGTGCACCGGATGTTGTTGTTAAGTCTTAGTGCTTGTGAATGTTCGTAGAGCCTTTACAAACTTGATCTAAACCCTAAAATCTGCAATTGACATTTTTACTCTACTCTTCTACGCAAAATTCCCATATATCAAAGTTTATTAGCTTTTTATTACTCTGTCATTTTTTTCTGTTTTATAGATTAAGGATAACTTTCTTGTAGGCTACTATGGAAGAAGAGGATGAATGTCCTGAGCTGGTGCCCATTGATCCCCGGCCTGCAGCCGCTGTAGGGCCGATACCTGTCACCATCATCACTGGTTATCTAGGTAAGTGGCTACAAACCTGTCTTTTTCAAGTGAGCGAAAAATTAGCATGTTCTAATTAACATGCATCTAGTGAGTGCATCTTAGTGAGTGCATTTTAGTGAGTACATCAGCGCATTAGGCTGTGTGCAGTGTCTTCATGAGCTGGTGATAAATATAGGAGATGGTAAAGTACCAGTGCATTGTAATTTATTGCTCTTTTGTTTCCTTGCAACATGAAATCTTTCAAATGCAAATTTGGTTTACAAGATGTCCCGAAGTGCTGGATGGACCAACAAGCAGCATTTGTCCCAGATATTGTCTGCATGTGCATTAGGCTACATAATAATGAGGTTCTTGCGCTCTTATAGACATGAAATGCCTACTTGCAATCCATTAAGGCCACACAGATTCCATTAATTTAACCACAGACTAAAGTCTTATGTGGCTGTTTTTCTATCATCAAGGAAGATCTTAGAAGAAGAAAAATGAACAGATTTTTTTTTTTTTTTTTTTTTTTTTGCATTGTACTTTTTTATGTGACAGTATAAATTTCACATTATTTTACATTGTTGTTGTTTTCTAATAATTTTAATAATACAAACAATGGTAAGTAATAAGTAATAGTAAACTACTATAAATGACTGATCTGAAGAATGCAGAAGTTGTCAAATGTTTTTTTGATATATTTGCAGTTCAATAGTGGGCGGTATTATGTCAATGTACTGTATTGAGCTTGCCCACAGAAGAAAAAAAATGGTCATCATCATTATTATAGGGCTGCACAATCATAATAATAATAAGGCATTGTCATAATGCTTTTCTGGACTCTCAAAGTCGGTTTACAATTTGGTCCATTATTCATTCATTCCTCAGTCACACTCAGTGGTGGTGAGCTACTTCTGTAGCCACAGCTGCCCTGGGGCAGACTGATGTAGATGTGGCTGCACATTCTGCACTTACAGCCCCTCCGACCACCAAACACAATGACACTGATAATTTCATACAGGCGAGAAATGTCTTGCCCAAGGACACAACGATAGTATGCAATGCCAGCAGTAGGGATTGAACCGCCAACCTTGGGGTAAGTGGGCGACTGTATCTACCGACTGAGCTAGTGCTGCTCCCCAATATATCCCAAATTTATTGTTATCGAGATATCAGCAAACACAATATTCATATCCATAAATGTATCGCAATAATGCTACAGTTCCTTCCAGAGCCCAGAGATAATGTGTTGTGATTAAATATTTATAATAATAAAAAAAAAGCAGATTTAGTCCCAATTTAGCCTTGTTATATTCCTATTCAAAATAGTACATCAAAATAGCACAATATTCAACATAGTTATTGCATGTCACGTTTATCTCATCTTGTGCAGCCCTATTATTAACATCTCAAAAAACTTTATGCATATCTTTATATAAATGTATACAATGTGTAATATGCTCTTCTATAAATCCTCTTCAGGTGCTGGCAAAACAACACTTCTAAATTACATCCTGACAGAACAACACAACAAGAGGATCGCTGTGATACTTAATGAATTTGGAGAGGGTAAATATACAGTACACAGTCTCATATTCCTTTTTATCTGTTATTTTATTCCTACATGTTTATATTTCTTCTCTGGTATCATAAATGCATGTCCCATACAGACACATTACACAACTTTATGTTCAGATAAGATGAAGTCCAGATCAAACTTCAAACATTTGTAAATATGAGTAATTATAAATTATGAAAATAAGCTGTTTCTCCTCCCTCCTCTAGGTAGCGCTCTTGAGAAATCTCTTGCAGTGAGCCAAGCTGGGGAGTTGTATGAAGAGTGGCTGGAACTGAGAAATGGCTGCCTGTGCTGCTCTGTGAAGTATGTGCAATGACATGCAATATTTTTGTTTGTTTATTTCAAATTCATCATTAAACCATACAAAAGTGTGCTTGCAAGGAAAAAAAGTCTGTCAAAATGTGTTTAAAAATGTGCTGTCTTAACTTATTTACAACAGCAAAATGTAAATAACAAGGAATTCATTTATTATGATTATTTTATACTAAATCTTACACATTTAACTTTAAATTCACCGTATAATAATTAGTAGCCTATACAAATGTTATGAATGCTTTTTGTGGCATTCTTTGTGTTCACTATTCTTGTTCTGTATTTTGTCAGGGATAACGGTCTCAAAGCCATTGAGAACCTGATGGAGAAGAAAGGAAAGTTTGACTACATTTTATTAGAAACCACTGGACTCGCTGATCCAGGTATAGTGTTGCTAGCATTTTTACCAACAAACCCGTCCTCCATCCATGGTAATCCGATTCATGCACATTTTGTTAATTAATGTTCTAGTTATACAGAGGTGGAACAAGTACTTCAGATCTGTACTCACGTAAGAGTACTGTTACATCAACATTTTATACAGTAGAATAAAATAAATGTTTCAGAAAAACACGTTATAGTAGGAACTTTAACAATTATTGAACACAATAAACAACTGTAATTGTTGTTGTGACAATTGCACACACTTTCCCTTACAGAAACATTTGAAATGGTTTGTATTAAGAGCATTTGGACAGTGTTTTCTCTGCGTCAGACTGCATGGTGTCAGCAGCTGTTCAGTCAAGAGTCGGTTGTGTGTGGGCTCGAGTAAGACACTGCTAGCCCACACACAGCCCACACATGCCACAGGGATTTATTTGTATTTTACACGCTTGCAACACAAACACACAGGCTATTTTAATGGTGGTGTATACACTTTTGACTTTAAAAACAAAGGAGAATGTTATGTGCCTCCATCTTACACAAAGCAAACTGTAAAACCAGAAACAGCTGTAGCTAAAGTAAATACTAGCTTAACCATTTCATTTTGAAATATGAATTAAGGTTTTTGTGCCCTAATATTTTGTTGAACTGCCTTTAGCTTTGATTACAGCATGCATTCGCTGTGGCATTGTTTAAGTAAGCCTCTGAAATTTCAAAAGATTTATTTCCAGCCAGTGTTGCATTAATTTTTCACCAAGATTTGGTATTGATGGTGGAAGAGTGTGACCACTGTGCAAAGCCTTCTCCAGCACATCCCAGAGATTCTCAATGGTGTTAAGGTCCAGACTCTGTGGTGTCTAATCCATGTGTGAAAATGATGTCTCATGCTCCCTGAACCACTTTTTCACAATGTGAGCTCGATGAATCCTGGCATTGTCATCTTGGAATAAGCCCGTACCATCATGGAAGAAGAAATCCATTGATGGAGTAACCTGGTCATTCAGTATATGCAGGAAGTCAGCTGACCTCATTCTTTGGCCCCATAACATTGCTGAACCCAGACCTGACCAACTGCAGGGAGGCTCTTACCTATTTACTTAGTTAAACCCAGGTGGCGACTTTTTTGGGGGGGTCAGGCAGTGTACTAATGCATTTCCAAAAACTTTGGCGCAGTGCATGAAATACAAATGAAAAACAAGGTAATGACTTCAAAAATGAATAAAATTGTAAGATTGGCACTTACTGTGTTTAGAGTGTTAGGTGCCCTGTGGGAAGGTTACCTTCTTCACTTACATGCAGCCCTGGTAATCTTAGTGCTATGATATAAGATATTTTAGTTATCAACAATATTTTACTGTATCTGTCCTTTAGGCTTACAATGTGTAGCCTCCTTGTTAATTTTGTCAGCTCTTTATTATGAAGCATGGGAAGTACCAAATTGGCACACTATTATACAGTGATCCATTTAACATTATTTCGAAAAGGGCTTGTTGGTGGCTGGAGCCTAATCCAGCAACTATGAGCCTTACGTGGGGTACACTCTTGACAATGGACAGTTTGATTTGACCTCTATTTAACCAGCAAAGTCCCACTGAGATTAACAATTTCTTTCGTAGGGGCCCCATTGGGGACCTAGTGTACATGTTTTTGGTGGTAGGGGAAACCCTACACGGCCCAGGAATTGAACTCGGGACCTTCTTGCTGTGAGGCAGGAGTGCTAACCGTGCCACCGCCCAGAGTTAGTCTTTGGGCTGAAATTTTGTTGTTAAGTTTGTTGCGTATATTGTCACTGTAAGTTTTGAACATATACTAAACTGTGCATAGTGTCAAAGGGTCTGGAGACAGACACACACTTCAAGATAAAACCACCAAAGCGCATTAAAACTGGGACCCTCTTCACTCCTGACATGTCATTGGCTGAGACAGGCTTGTTATCGACCAGGACAGCGCTGTCATTGGCCCTGGCAGAGGTGTCAGTCATAAATCCTCCCAAAGGAATGACCCCTTTCTCTCAGGAATGGGTTGGATGACTTGTATGGAACATGCCAATCAAAAGCAGTGTTTTCATTACACAGCTATCAAATATTTACAAAGCTTTCTTATTCTGGCATGGCAGTTTGACAAAGGTGCATTATGTGAACAAGCTGTGGCTGCCGTGCTAACGCAGCGTCTTATAATAACCACGTCCACTAGAAAATGGAAACAAACCACATGTAGCAGCAAGAGATAAACAATTGAAAGCTTCTGATATTGCTTTCATCTGCTCTACAGGGCAGGCAGAAGGCTGGCTGCATCTGAAAAAAGCAAAGAGCCACAAATGAACACACATTTATTATTACATTATTATGCTGTATTCAAATCTAGAAATTCTGAAATTTTGGGGCATCTCACAAAGCCATTTTTGGCATTATAAAAGCAAAAGCAAACTCTCTATCGTTAGTATTGGATGTGTGTTTTTGGTTTTTTTTTTTTCTTGTTTTTTTTTGGGGGGCCCTCAAGCAGCATTTCATTAAAACAGACATGGTCCAGTACTGGAAGTCACTGCTTGGATCAAGAACACTTCCAGAAACTATTGCCTGCGCACACAGTTTGCTCAAATGCAAGTTATAGCTGTATCGTTCAAAGAAGAAGTCATATGTGAACATGATCTAGAAACACTTTTGTCTTCTCTGGGCTCATTTAAAGTAACTAAGGCAGAATAGAAAACAATTCTATGGTGAAATTAACCAAAATCCATGCAAAAATCAGACCCACTTGGCCCAGAGAAGACAGGAGTGTTTCAGGATCATGTTTCTTTGCTTGATACATGTTGTAACTTGTGTTTCAACTTTTATTTCAAGTGTGTTTTTATTTAGATTTTACACAAATGTTCCACAAATAGCATTGTACATTATAAAGGCTATATTCAAGTTTATGTTTAGAAGGATGCTGGATATTCTTGAAATAAATTTGTAAGGCACTTCTTGTCACATACTTCACAAATCATCAGTAGTAGTTTCTTGCAAGAAGTTAAAATAAGCTGTTAAACTTTTGGGAGTATGACCGGTACAAAGCAGACCTCACCTAATTTAAAGGGAACAGGAAAACTGACACCCAGATAATGGCCTCTGATTTAAAAGTGTCTTTGAAATAAATTTGTATAAGGTGGCACAGAAGCACTGAAAGTACTTCAATTAAGCCCTCGGAAGTAACCACAGACTACAACTATGTGTCTGAAGTAGCATCTCCGTTGTATTGTGCTAATGGTGGTGCAAAAGTTCTCATTCATTTGCTAATACTGAATCTTGCAATTAGTCAAGGTTGTAAATTGCTTTCCAAATTGACTGTTTGAAGTAAAGATATTTGTTAAGTTTTTAAGGTGTAAATGTAAATGTTCCTACACTTATACCACATTAAAAACGTAGCAAATTTGGTCAGTGGAAGTGATTGTGAATATCAATTGGCTACAATCTGAATGCAAGATTGTGTTAGGTGTTGTTAGGTGCTGCAAAACCTTAAACTTGCTCAAACCAGAGGAAGTGATATGAACAGAGTATACAGTATTTTATGGTCTTTATCCTAAATGTTCACATAAACGCTCTGTGGTTAGTGCCCCAGCTTTTGTGCAGTAAGTATGGAGTTTGATTTCCTGAAGCTGAGCCAAAACAAATCTTTGCAAATCATTCACTATGGCAATAAAAAAAACAGGCAGACTATATATATTTCTTAACTGTACCCATCATGCGGTGATTGTTCTAAACTTATTCTTGGGTCCTCTGACAGGAGCTGTGGCCTCCATGTTCTGGGTTGACGCAGAGCTCGGCAGTGACATCTATTTGGATGGTAAGAGCTTTGCTGCATTTATTTTATTGCATTGTGCCACTTGGTTTCATTATGACACATTTGGGTGCTTACATAAGCGCTGTAAATAAAAAATAAATACATGTGTGTGTATTGTGTAATCAATACGATCTGCAAACTTTACATGAGACAGCAGCAAGACTCTTCTTTGTGGACTTTTATGCAGGGTTCGTACAGTTTACTTACAAATTGTATACTACAAATTTCATTGTATTGGACAAGAACAACGTTTTTGCGTCTAGATTAAAAAGGAAGGAACTGTGATAAGCCTGTTGAAATTACTCGGAACATAGCCATGCCATATAAAAGGAAAGGCAATAGCCAATAGCCTTGTAGCTTGTTGTATATTCAGTATTAAAGTATTAAGATATTTTAATTTGAGATACTTGATGTCTAATAGTTCAAGTATCTCCTGTTGTTTTGCCTGTCTTCTCCAAAACTGATACCCCCAGAAAATCTGGCCTGCTTCATAAAGAATCTCATGTCATTTTCCTGGCAAAAAGGTTTAAGAAAATTAGCATCATTTTTTTTAGTCCTGCCCAAAAGCTGTCTTCATTTCTAGAGACTTGACGTCTTACTTCATGTGTGCATGTGTATACGGTGTCTTTTTGCACAGTAAATACTCAGCTGTCTGCTTTGTTGTTACAGGCCTGGCAGACCAAAAGTACTCCTAAAATAACTCTGAGAAAGTGGTCCAGGCAAATACAAACTGAAAAAAGCATGTGTGCAAGATGTGTCCCTTAAATCTTCACTGATCTTTTGTTTGTTCTTAGGTATCGTCACTGTCATCGACGCTAAGTACGGGCTCCAGGTATGTGCCTAAACTAGCATCTCAGCTGTATTGAACTAATGGTGGTGCAAATGGTTAATTAACTGAGCAGAGTTCGGTTATAGCGGTCCAAATTATTGGCACATACTTCACAAATCATCAGTAGTATTTTCTTGCGACAAGTCAAAATAAGCTGTTAAACTTGTGTGAAAGAGAGAGTTTGGTACAAAGCGCTATACACACCAAATTTGAAAGCAACAAGAAAAGTGACGCCTAGATAATGGCTTGTGATTTGAAGGTGTCACAGCAAGATTTCGGAGCTGAGGCGTTGCTCTGTTGTACTGGTGAGAAGTGTAGCAGTCGTTGACAGAAAGCATGTAAGGGGAACACATTGTGAGAGGGTAATTGATATGTGAGATGGGACTACTGCTCTTATCAGCTTCTGTCCCGTCAAAAAAAAACCTCTGACGAAAGGTTTATGTCCCCTATGTAACTCCCGGAGAGGCCTTTGATTTTTTGAGAGCACAATGGTAAAGTGCCTTTACGAGTTTTAATGTATAGTTACTTTTTCAAAGTCCGGTTTGTTTCCACATGTTCAGAGTCAGTTACTATCCATCTGACTTGTTGGTATTTAGCTGAAACAATCATCATGTCGTCCCAAATTGATATAAATCTTAGAATTAATACCTTATGTATTTTATGTTTTCAGTGTATACGCAGGGTTTTCCGCCTACTTATATTGAGTCTATGGGGGTAAATGTTTAAATACTATTTTACATCCAATATTTTTTTGTTTTAAATTATTATTATTATTTTTATTGTATTTTTATGTTAAATATTTAGCAATTTTAAAGCTATTTATTCATATTTTGTATTTTTTATTAATTTTGTTTTATAAATATGAATTAGTGTAAACAAAAAATCCAATAAAAACCACAATATGTCATTTTTTATGTCTACAATTTCGATTTTCAAGCTGTTTAAATTAATATATATGCAGTATCAGTATATACTCTTATGTATTTATTGGAAAAAAGTTTTAGATTGAGGGGGAAAATTTGACTATGGTGAACTACCATAATCTTCTGAATGAAAGGGAAACACTGCTTAAGTATCCATGAAACCAAGCATAGTTTCAAAGCTTGACTTAAAGCGCATGCTACTGGGAAGAATTAGTAACACTCAATAACAAAGCAAGATTTAGTAGACATCTAAGTGGAACTGGATGTCTGCAACTCCCAACTCCTGGTCGTGACCTAATGTGAGAGCTAGCAATGGAGTGACCTTACTGGTGGCAAAAAAAATGTCAAAATGTAGTATAATAAACCACTTTTGCTGTGTCGTCATAGTTTTTATGTTGTATTAAGACAACAGAGGTATGTGCATAAAATTCACCCCATGACTGGTTCGCTATGGTGACCCCAAATAAGGAAGGGAGAAGCCAAGATATAAAAGAAAATAAAAATAAAGAGAACAAAGGTGGAGCAAGAACAGCCCCCTGTGGAACTTCTGTATGCTATTTTGAGTTACGGTTTTCATAAATAAAGCAGTGGAGATTATGAGATGACGCATTAAAATAAAACACTTTGTGGACGCTTGGCTTGTTTTTAAATGATACATTATATACAATACATTATTATTATACTGTAGGAAGATCCTTCATTTGTAAAACCGTAACACACACAAAGATCTCTTGCAAAACATCTGATTATTTTCCTGTCTGTGGTTATTGACATGTTAGTGAGATATTACATTATTGGTGAAAACTGTAAAAAATCCAATGGATAAGCATTTTGATAAACAATAAGTTTGGCACAAAGAAAACAAATCAGTGACACTATAGTAGTGTAATTAAGCAATTAAAATAGAATACAAGCAAAAATACAAGAAGAACAACACAAGAAAAAAAATCACCCTCTAGGCTATGATGTTGTAGCCTTTCAAGAAAAAAGCTGGACATTTACAGTACCTTGGACTTTGAGCTGCTTATGCTCATGATAAGATCTTTCTCTAAAAAGTAATTCTTGTTTGTCTACTTTCCCTAACAGCAATTATCAGAGGAGAAAGCTGAAGGCCTGGTCAATGAAGCAGCCAGGTATGTTCCCTGTAAACTGTATGTTTGCCAGTGGGCTGCCTGTCCATCTCCCCGGACGCCTCACTGTTTGTCTGCTGCTAACAGCTGTGTAGTGTGGCTGTGGTTGAACAAACAGACTCATGAAAAAAGACCTTTTGCATTCTTCATCTGTGTTTGTGTTTTCACTTCTAAACTAAACACTGGACGGACTGTCATGTTTGTGTGATGCATGACTTGCCACCCACGTGAACCCCAGAGACAATCTGCTGTATTGTTGTATGTTATTGAAAAAAAAAAATGTGTCTATAAATATTGGTACTCGTCTTGCTGTGCGTATATACTGTGTATAAAAGTAGACATATGGATTTGTTTGTGTTTACAGGCAGATAGCACTGGCAGATCTGGCTATTATCAACAAGACAGATCTGGTGAATAACTGAGGACCTGGTTCAGTGCAAAGATGCTGTAAGGTAAATGCCAATAACTCAGATGCTCCACCCTACAAAACAAAAATGAACAGCTGCTAATACAGAGAGAAAAAATAGAGAGGAAGGAAGGAAGTTGCAAAAAAAGAAAGAAAAGAGGAAAGGAAGCAGAATAGGAAGGTAACAAAGAAGACAAAATGGAAACAGAGTATGACCGCAGCATCTTAGGCCGGTGATACTTGCACTTGTTCACTTACCTCCCCATGTATTGGTGTAGGTTACTTGTTACTACTCCCCTCCTCGAGAGAGCACAGCACAGATCGGCTTTTCCTCAAAATGACATTGAGTTTTTTTTCTCAGATGGTCTCATATTTGCTCTCATCAATCCATTGACATAACTGTGATCCTATAAGTGTCCTCACGCATCGCATTACTTTTCAGAGCGTTGCCTTTGTGTCAAACATTCACAGGGATGCGCAGGGTGATGTCCTGCGCTCACCTGTGTGTACTCAAACAGCAAGTTTACCTCCTGCTAATAGACGCCATGACTAGAAAAGTAAACTTTAGAGCTTACCTTAAACTTCAATATCTGTTGTCAACATTAGACGAATATATCGAAGAATCTGTGTTTAATGAATATTCCCTTAAGTGTCAAAAAGATAACTTTTTCTATTAGTTATTTATTGTGAGATCCCCAACAAAAACTTTGTTACTGTGATGTTTAAGTCCTTTATTTGATCTAAATATGCTGTGATTGTGGAGCTGAAGCAAAGCCCCTAAACATCAATAATGTCTGGGGATGAGCTCACTTTCCAATTGTGTAGAGCAAAGTAAATGCATCAAACTTTTTAAATAACAAAAGAATACCTATATATTGATTCTCAAAAATTATGATTTTTTTACAATTTATCAGTGTGAGCGCTTAGAGACACTTTTCTAGAAGTTTTTTTTTTCTTTTTTTTTTCTTTACAAGTTGATTAAACCAAACCAAATTTCAGCATCCTGAATGATCCAAGTATTGCAAACATCTGGATCAGTATGGACTGAACATCTCTATTCCTCATCTCTCCAAAAAGCCTGTGATCCTCAGATTATTCCCATTACAAAATGCTGTCAGATAACTGATCAAGCTCTCAAAAACAAGTTGGTAAGAGCCTTTGAACTTGTTTTAGACGAATAAAGATAGATTGTAAAAAATGATTGCGAATAAAAGGATTTAAGAAATGTAGCTAAGACAACAGCACAGTGGATTTCTTAAATTAAATAAAGTAATTTTTTTGTACTAATAGGATATTTCTATGCCTTCAGGTCTATAAATGGCCTTGTGAAGATTGTGGAAACGCAGAGATCAAGGTAAGGCCGTGGAAACCTCACAGATCATTGAGTGGGATAAGGCCTAGCATCTGTTTGTGTAGCAGATGAACTCCACATGCTGCTCCACCTCAGATCTCTGTATCAAAGTTGTTTAGGCGTGACACCCCCCGCCCCAAGCTCACATACACAAACTGCCTCCCCCCTGAGTAAACACTTAACGTTCAACAGTGTCCGGTTACCCACAAGCCTTTGCTTTCTGACCCCAGGATAACAATGTGATGCATAAGTGTGAATGTGTGGGCCATCATGTGTGGATATGTCTGTGTAGCATCTCTCAATAGCAAAAATTGAAAGTCAAAACAATTTAACTTATTTTGTGTTTTTGGTTTCTCTGTGATGTTGTATTTGTATTGTATTTTGAAAAGAAAAATGTCTGGTTGTGTGAATGTGGGTGTGTCTGGGCTCGGCTGTGCCCCACCAGCGGGGTCCAGACCAGGGTCCAGACCAGTGCGCACATGAAAGACGGCGTGCAGCGAGAGGTTAATCGGAAAAACATTCCCACAATCTGTTCCAAATGGGTTTGAACTTAGGTGTGTTGTGGAAGAGTTGAAAGTGCTAGCAGGACTTTATTTGTCTAGCCACTAATTCAACTAAACCAGGTTAAAGTGTGACTGCTGTTGTGTTTCAGGGTGGATCTCTCTGAAGTGCTGGATCTGCATTCCTTTGACACTAACAATGCTGCCAAGTGAGTGTTTTTTTATAAAACTTTATCACTGATCAGACATTATATATTTTGTACTTAAGTGTTTTATTTTATTTATTATTTTATGTAATTTAAAAGTATGGATGCACCGTATGGAAATTCTGTTCCGATACCGATATTGTAATAAAAGTTTTGACCAATAACCGATATGATGCCGATATTGTCTTTACGAAATTTTGGGTATTGTATGTCTTCCCTTCATAAAAACTGCTTTGAAGTCATTGATTTATTTATTACATCATCTGTAACTGCAAGACAGAAGACAATTCAATTTATCAGTCCACTCTGGATATTAATTATAGAGGAGTGCAACAGGTTAACATCGGCTGACTGGTATCAGTGCATGCCACTTAAGTTGCCAATAGCCCCATCCCTAAAGCTTCTTTTCTTTTATCTGTGTTTCTCTCAATTGAAGTTGTAGACTTAGACTTTTAGACAGACTTTATTGATCCACTGGGGTAAATTACTTGGTTACAGTAGCTCATTTAAAAAAATAAAAAACACTAGTAAAAGGTAAAGTAGGTATAGAATAGCTATAAGAAATAATTTTCAGGTGGTTAATTAAGTATTAGTTATGCATTTGTACCCAATTAATTGATTTACTAGAAACACTCTGAGAGCACATACCTCTGCCAAGGCATAGGGTCACTCACCTCAGAAACCCCTCTAAAGATTATAACATCTACCATGATGTCATCTTGTAATTATTTGCCAATGATCCTGGACATTATTTATTGAGTTAGAAGCTCTAATGGCAAAATTAGCCCCATCTCCCGATAGTAAAGAATCCTTCCTGGATCCAGATGGTGATCTGGATCACCCCTAAAATGTAATCACTTGTTCCTTATTCCATTTCTGACATTTCCTGACAATTTCATCCAAATCTGTCCAAAACTTTTTGAGTTATGTTGCTAACAAACTGAAACACAGACAAACCAACGACCCTGAAAACATAACCTCCTTTGCAGAGGTAATTAGAAATTATTACTTCAACATTAATAAACATAACTGAGTTATAAACATTATTATTAGCATTTAATTTATGCATAATAAGCTAAAGCAAATAATGCAAAAGTATAAACATTAGTGTTATTGCCATGTCTATAAACTGTTTATTCATTAAATTATTTTTGAGTACGTATTTATTAATGCTTTATTACTGCTTAATATTGGCGAGTAATTCCTAAGTACTACCAACTACCTCTGACAGCGATTGGACCAGTATTCAGGGAGCAGTGTCAACAATCACAGTCAACTGACTCTGAATAAACACAATTTTAGCCTGCCACGTTTTAGGTAAATGCTCCAAAGGTGGGTAGAGTAGACTAAATTGTACTCAAGTAAGATTATTGTTTCTTCAAAATGATTTTGCACAAGTAAGAAATAGTCATCTAAAAAACAGTCAATTAAAAGTAAAAATGTATTTGATAAAAAAAAAAAACTACACTTACACACTACACACAGTTTAGTCAAAAAGATACTCATTAGTACTCACCTCTGTAAATGCTTCTCTTAGTCCAGTGGGGCTGATCTGGGAGGAAATCAGTTTAAATGTGTTGGGTTTCATACTCACTTAGTAGTTGATAGCGAGGACAACTCCATGCAGGCATAGACAGTTAACTAATGTGAGTGGGTCATTATTCTGCCTATTTGCACCCCATCACATTAATACAGCTACGGACATATGGCTATCTAATATGGTACTATAGTGACATTACAGATTAAACCTGACACATGCATTAAAAACTCATTTTAAATTCCTTACTTTCAAATTTCTCATTGCTTCCTTAGATTATTTCTCACTAAAACCAAATGCCCTAAAGCTGTTTAAAACATGGGTAAATATAAAAGCATAATAACTAGGGCTGTGAAATATGAGAAAAAAACACTTGATATCTATGTTGAACTATATGCCATAATAATTATTAGACCTACAATATTCTAATCCACTTTTAATATATAAAGAAATACTTTATACTTCTAGTTCATGCTCTGGTTAAACTACTTTCACTGCCTTTTTTTTTTTTTTTACGTAATCATGCCACAATGAGACTTAAAGCTCTCATTGGAAAATTTATTTAAAATTGAAATTGTACGTCACATGAAATGCCATAACATCCATATTGCAAGTAGTTATTAGTAATTATCTATATTGTTCAGAGTGATTCTGTATGTAAGCCTTGGTTTGTTTCTAAATACAGGGGATTAATGAACAGTTTCTCCTGAATCTACTTATTTCAATTGTCTTTAAGTCCAGTGTAGTGCTAATGTAAAGTCCTCCCTCACCATACACAGGCTCGAAGCTGCAGTGAAGCAGAGCTGTGCCTTTTGTGTGACGCTCTGTGCTGTGTACCCAACACTCTTTGATACTGTTGCTCACTGTGTTCCTCTCTAATTAACAGACTTTTTCTTTGAGCGTGGCCCTGTTGCACCCCAGGGTGGTCATCATATTGTGTCCTGTGTAGAAAGTCCCGCTCATGAATAGAGTCAGCGTTCACGTGAATGAGCCCGGCCTCGGCGTTAAAGCTCTCTCACTCGGGCCGGGCCAGTGTCTATGCAACCAGGTGCGGAGGATTAGAGCCGCGTGTGTCCATCGGCCCCTACTGAGTCCCCCTTGTCCCGACAGATAGCCTCTTTCCCCCTGCCTTTGAGAGCGCGGGCCCCTCCTCTCCGGGGTCCCACGCTGGCTGTTTGAAGCGGCCCCCCGCAGCTCCGCCTGTGTGGTACAAACAGCACGCGGGACCCGAGCCGCTGGACACAACATGTAGTCCTCTTGTGAGGTCAGGGGCAATGGGGGAGAACAAGGGCCACAGTTTGTTTGGGGGTCCCGGCGGTGTTTTGTGGGATTTAATTGCCGTTTCTAAAGCTTTCCATTCAGGGGTTGGTCATTAGGCATTGATACGCAACGTCGTGTAATACACTTTAAATTGCACCAGGCACAACAATTGTAGCCTCTTTCAACTTTTGACTTCATAACTAACCTGTTCTAAGGCTTTAGTATAAAATATGGCACAATAGTAATATAGGTTAAACATAATTGAGAGTGTGCTGATCATCAGATTTACAATTTTTTACATTTACAATTTTTATTTTTATTTTTATTTTATGTAAAAGTTTGGGATGAAAAAGGAAACCTAGAGCAATGCCTAGAGTCTAGAAAACACTATCACTATTGCATTATCTCAATATCATTTTATAGAATATAGTGCATACAGATGATACTGGTTGAAGTTTACATTCTTATTTATTTTCATAATTTTCCTCAAACAACAACACACATAATTTATTTATATTGTCACGTTGTATTTTTATGTCTAGTTTTATACATTACCGTATTATGCAAATTGAGCCGAGTACATTTTTTAGGTCCCCACAATTTCAGAAAAAAAAAATCCTGAAATAAGTATTAAGTACATAGGGATAGACAAAATAAAAAATAATTTGGACTACTACTAATGTTTTGAGAAATCTGTTTTGGTGATTAATGACCAGTGGCCAGTGGTGATGCAAGAATTTATTTTATTTTGTTATTTTAAATATTGCCAACAGTGTTTGATCTTGTGTTTAAAAAATATTTTTCAGTAAAAGAAAAATACCAAAATATCAAAATGGACATTTTTTATATAAATACAGTATCAAGATATACAATATTGCAATATATCAATTTGTTTTGTACTTTCTGACACTCCTGAAAAACACTACGTTAAAATTTTTTTTTTACATTTTTAACAAAATTACATTACTAGAGCTAAAACTATAATAAAAGTAAAATGCAAAAAATTTCTTTTTCACATGTGGTCTTTTGAAATTTGCAATTTCCCCATGAGGGGAAAAAAACGACGACTCTGTTTCAAAGTATTGTAAGTCTCTTCTCTCTCGCAGTTTATCTGAGAAGCTGCAGCTCGTGAGGTCTCCACATCCTCACCTGGATAAGGTAAGGTATTATTCTGTTCTCCCCGTCCTCTGTCCTGTGTTTTGTTTGCTAATGTATTCCAACACATCATTTCCTCGAGCATAAAGCACTTGTCTTTAAAGGGGGCTACATCATCCCCTCGGGCTGCGACACTCAGGTGAAAACTCCCCCCTCGCTCGCAGTTTTTGTTGAGGCTTTTGAAGTTTTCCTGTTACATGTCAAATAGAGCCAGTGCTGGTCATATACGGGACAGACAGTGGCCCACAGAGCTGGCTAGACTGAGCAGAGTCTACTGCTGCTGTTTGTTATGGCTTTACTGCAGTTTCTGATCCAGGTGTGAAGGATTCCCAGGGTTTAGTACAACAAGTATCAACAGCATCAACAACAAAGCCAAAGCTACACACACTGTCACCATAACATAAGTCACCATTAAAAAGACTGGATCTAATTTTAGCAGTAGCATCATCTCACAACATAATCTGCTCTAAATTTTATATACGTACTCTACACAAAACTAATTTTTACAACATGACTAAAGAAAAAAATAAAATATTTTAAATACGGTCACAATATTGTTTAGAATGAAATTTAGATTTGTTGTTCTATGTGTTTATTTATATTATTTAGCTGTTAGTGGTCCTTAGTGTTTAGTCCATTTGATTGTAAGTTGGTATGTTTAAACAATTTGTACTTGTGTAGCGTTTCGCAAACACTGAATCTGTCCCCAAAAGTTAGTAGCCAAACATTTTGTTTGGATGGCACAAAAAAATGTTGATTCATTAAAAATAAATTAATTAAGTTTATGATAGTCCATATGCATTATCCAAGGACACAAGAAACCATGACGTTAATGGCCAAAATAAGAAATTAGACAAAATACTACAGACCACACAGCACCAATCCAATTCATGAAGCTTAGATTTCTTAACGCATTTAGAAACATGGGCCCCAAAGCAAAATAATTTGGGAACAACTGGTTTAGTGTAGGTATTTACCAAAGTCATATACTCTAGCGCTATAGCTCTTTACCTTTTCTTATTAGAAAGTACAATGAATGAATGAATGAATATTATTAGGAGTAAGTACATGCATTAGATAAAATGATGTCGTCTTTAAACACTGAGAACCAAAATATGGTCTGCTGAGCTAAGTTCATGTGTCACTTTCAAGTATAGGTGCTCAGAACACTGATTTGGTTAACAGTCTAATTACAGCTATCAATTTTAACATATATTTAATCTTAACCAAAACCAGTGAAGTCATTAGAAACATTTAAAATACGAAGTGTTTTTACGCCCGGGCTGATGACTTTGTCGATGGCAGCGTGAAAAGCCACATGTCCTCCCGGCACCTCAGTACCCAGCTGCAGGCACCTTCTGAGCCCCAGCGCATCCCCCTTTCTGTGGGCCGTTTCACACGTACGCACTGCCTCCTCTCCATACTTCCTTACAACATTTAAAGGGCACTTTGCAGATATTTGGGGGGTTTTGTGTCGAAGTGTGAAGGGTACACACTTCCTTGTCATTTGGTATAACAACAGAAAAACAGCATTCTCATTTACATGAAAAGAGCAACACGGGGCGGGAGGGGGGTGTGGAGCGGGGGGGTGAGAGGGGATAGTGGAGCTTCATGCGGGAAAGGGGGACCTGGAGAAAACCGAAAACAATGCAGTTATTTGCTCACACAAACAAGGCCCAGCTTGGCTCATCCTGTGATAAAAGCACATGGGATGGAAAGCTGGGAACAATGTGATCTGAGAGCTGCTGTGGAGGGAGCAGTGCATCATGGACGTATCCGAATAACACACAAGGCCACAATGACTTTACACTGTAAATGTTTAAGTTAAGTAGCAGTAAAGTTGGACTACAACGCAAATTAAAAAGAGACTCATTTAGACCATTTGAAATAGTTTTAGTGTTTCAGTGAACAATCTGTCTTTACACAGTTATATAGGGCAATTGTTCTAATCAAAGAAAAAATTAGTTTACTAGTACTTATAAATCCAAAGTATGCACTGTATATAGGCTACAGTTTTAGCTTGACACATTTAGGTAACTAACTGCTTTAGCATTAACAATTTTTGTTGCAAAAGTATAAGGAAATTGACCTAAAGAGACTTAAAACTGCCTTAAAATGTTGGTACTATTTCTTGTGACTATTTCTTTATTTTTGATATATATTGCTGAAATAACTATTGATAGATGAGTGTTTGCTTATACTTCAGTGAAATATGATGTCAAAATGTTCAGACAAAGTTTTAATTTTAAATTTCTCCTTCTTTACTTCTTGTGTCCCCACAGAGCATTTTAACCGTGACCTTTGAAGTCCCCGGTGACCTCTCTGAAGACTCTCTTAACGTCTTTGTCCAAGTAAACCGTCCACCGTCCCTCAGTCTCATGCTGCCATTTCTAATTTCTAACAACAATACCGCTCTTTGAAAAGTAAACATTCATTTTCCACCGTTTCAGGACCTTTTATGGGAAAAGCTGTTCCTGAACAAAGAAGGGCAACCCATGACTATCATTCGGCTAAAGGTACGGTGCAAGACAATGGCAGCCCCACTGTCAGCGGTGATCTATAGCTGCTGTTTTTATTATCTGTATTAATCAGTCCCAGAAGTCCCTTTCAGAGCGTGGTTAATGTGTGACCGCTGACTTCTGACTTGTGCTTTCAGGGCATAGTGGCGCTGGCCGGTAAGGACCACCAAGTGATGCTGCAGGGGGTCCACGAGCTGTACGAGCTGAATGAAACTCCACAGCACTGGGAGGAGAGCTCACGGATCAACAGGCTGGTTTTTATAGGTAAAGAAACACGGGGCACTTCACACCTTTACACTCTTTACACATGCGACAAGCACCACACCAACTGTGGCGTACCTGTCCGGGTCATCTTTAGTTAGAACTACTTACATTTAGGCATTACTTGTATTGTTTAACATGTGATTTACTTACATATGTTTAGTGAAAATTACTTGCACTTAGTTCTTTGTATCTTGTATCATTTAAGTGTAATGTACTTAAATGTAAAATGACTTACACACAGGTTTTATGGGATTTATTTATAAACTAAAATGCCTTGTATAAACTATTTGACTTATATGCTTTAAGTGGGATCTATTCAAACTGTTATTTTGCTGTGCTCGCATACTCTCAGGCTTTGTTATTTACTTGTAGAAATGTTTCTATCATGAGTTCAAGTTAGTTAAAAATAACAACACCTTTATATAAAATTAGATTTTTCTTTCACGAATTAAGTTAAAATTAGTGAACACTAAAGCAGTGCATGACATACTTACTGTATATAAGTAGTTTAGTTTAAAATGACCATGATCAGGCTTTGTGTGATACTTCTGTTACTTGTAAATATCGAGTAAAAAATAATAATACTCTAGTATTAGTGTTTTGTATCTTATGTGCATCTTACATGCATTGTTTAAAGTTTTATTCATTGACTTGATTGTTTGTTAAAGCACATTTTCAGCTGTAGTGGCCTTCAAATTTACATTTTACAAGTGAAGTAACTAGTTGTATTACATACTTTGTTGTACTATCCCTGTATTATCACTGTAATGTATGTATGTATAAGGTTTCAGTTCCAAAGAATAAACTCCTATATGCATTGTCTCCTTGTCATCGATAACAAGAAATAATGTAAGAATAGGCTGTGTGTTTTAACAAAACTTTACAAATAGTGAGAAGTATTGTTTATCCATTGTCCTGAAGTGAACCCGAGTGGGGATTTATAAAAAAAACTCATCAATTTGCCTAAATCACTGATGCCTCTGTTTTGGTACTACACTGGTAATGCACCCTATTTACGCTGCCTCTGATTTGTTCTGCAGGTAGAAATCTGGACAAGGAGTCTTTACAAGAACACTTCCTCTCAAGAGTTGTTCACAAAACTGACAACAAGTAGTCCCTATCATCAGACTGGACCCTCTTCCTGAGCAAATACAATGGCATTCAGCAAGTCTCTTTACTAATACACCTCAGACATTTTATTCTGCAGAACCTCAAACACTCTTTAGAAGTCTGGGAACTAAAGTATTTTTATAAGAGAGCTTCATCAGTTAATATTCTAGCATAGTGTCTGGTTGTAAACTCTCTTTATAACTGTAATAATCTGCTTTTTAAATTATTCAAAATAAAACTTGAAATTGTGTAAACTTGTGTTTTACAGCATTCAGACTGAATATCATAGGCATTACCTACAATACAGCATACTTTCTGTTCTCAGTATATTCTAGAGAATCAAAGAATAACTACTAAACATGACATCCTTGGTGCATTTGCAAGTTTGAGCCAAGTCAGTCTCCACCACGTTCAGCTGCTGTTCAGCTTTCTCTTTCTCGCTTTTTCTGTTCTTTTGGGCAAAACGTGCCCTTATTTTCTCAGAACTGGGTGTTTTTACTAGAAACTAGTAATACTTAGTTGACTGTAATAATCAGTAAAGGATTTCCATTAAACAGGCCCATTTGAGCTTAATGACAATCAAATTTCCAGCTATTCTGTTAATGTTTTCAGATTTTCAGTTTGAAGAGGATGTGGTTTTTTTTTTCAGTCCTCTAAAAACACTCCATCTGCCCTACAACACTCTTAATTTTGCATGTTCTAAATGCTTACAGTATGTGCATTTGTGTGGCATGTGGCCCGAATAAGTTACTTCATTGCAGTGTTATACCTTAATGTTTAAATTAAAATTACTCAATCATGTATTTTATTACCCGAAGTATGATTGCTGTATGATGATAAGAGCTCGGATTTTACAACAATTTGTTAAGTGTTATTTTACATTAGTTCCCTGCTGCAGTCATGTGAGGAGCATTACGCACGCACACACTCACATACGCGTTCAAAGCGTTGTCAGGTGAGGAAATAGGTGGAGTTTTCCCGACTCGCTCATTTGCAATGGATATGTCAAAGCAGCGTGGTTTAACACATATCCGCTGCTGGAGCGGTTTGCTTTGAGGTCATAAAGCCGCTGAGCTGTAGCCCAGAGCGCACCGTGCAGCTGGGCCGTTTCCTACTTGATTCTGATGCTGATGGCCTCGTTAAGGCCACCATTGCCTCTTTTCAGTGAGGCCCGCGGGGTGTCCAACCACGGCCATTTTCATGGTCACACCACCTGGGGCCATCCAGAGGTGGCAAACTAAACGAAGCCGCGGGTGTCCGGAGTGGAAACACTGCGGTTAGGCGTGGTGTGAAGGTTTCAAATGCGAAAACGCTCATTTGTATCACAACTATATCTAACTACAATACAGCTATGAAAGCTACTGAAATTCACACCAAACTCTAGTGCTGAGGTTTAATCACATATAAAGATTAAAATGTTCTCTGAACCTGGCCCTGCATCCACAGTGACCCTTTTGGAAACAGCGACTTAAATACAACTGGTTTGTAACTTCTACGCACAGAGGTCACACTGCTTTTCTCTAAACTGAGTAAAAGGGAATGCTCTGAGGTTGAAGTAGATTCATATTAAACTTTATTTATATATTCCCACATTTGTCACATACTGAGATTTGTCAGATTCTTTTTGTTGTTGCGAGGAAACGGGAAAAGGTTGTATGTAAATCGAGTTGTGTGTGAAGGGGCCATGCGCACTTTGAGTTCCCCGGGACCCCCTCCCCTCTTTGTGGCACCCCGCGGCGCAGGGCCACTCTGATAGGTGCAGAGGGTTAATGGGCCTGTCCTGTAAGGGCAGAGTATAAAAGCTGTGCTCACAGAGCAGGACACCAGTGACCAGCAACGCTTAAGGATAACTATCCCGCACTCGTCTTTTTGGTTTTTACGCACAGAGAACGGTTAGTGCCGTTGTGGCACAGTGACCTTTAGCGCGTTTTTAGACAGTCTTTAGCCATGACTCTTTCAAGTGACCTGGAGCTGTCCCAGAGACATGCAGCGCTGCCTCTGGAAGAGGCTGAAATCGACATTGTGGGCGAGGACGAGCCCAGCAGTGGACACTTCTATCCCAGCGACGTGGGCTCCTCCGCGGACTCTGGAACTGAGTTCGACTCCTCGGAGCCGGAATCCTCAGGGGAGAGCGAGGGGAGCTTTTGCGCAGACGCGGTCCCGAGCAGGAAAGGTCAGAGCAGCGCGGTGAAGCCGCCCTACTCGTACATTGCGCTCATCACCATGGCCATTCTCCAGAGCCCACACAAGAAGCTCACCCTGAGCGGCATCTGCGACTTCATCAGCAACAAGTTCCCGTACTACCGCGAGAAGTTCCCGGCCTGGCAGAACTCCATCAGACACAACCTGTCTCTTAACGATTGCTTCATCAAGATCCCACGAGAGCCTGGCAACCCGGGCAAGGGCAACTACTGGTCCCTGGACCCTGCCTCTGAGGACATGTTTGACAACGGCAGCTTCCTCCGCCGCAGGAAGCGCTTCAAGCGACACCAGCCCAAAAACGGACTCGTGTACTTCCCTGGATACCGACCTTACCCTCAGCCGTACTGCGTGCAGTCCCAAAGCCCGCCCGCAGTTCCCTTTCCCTTCATGGGCGTACAGGAGCGGCCGCTGATGCCCCCCTCTTACCCTCTCTTGCCCCAGACTCTGGGGAAAACCACCGGCGCTCACACGGACTTTAGACCGGACTTTAAGAGCGCGCTGCCCGTGGAACCAGTCAAGTCCGCGCTGCGGCCCAAGTGCTCCTTCAGTATCGACAGCATCATGAGCAGACCCGCTCCCAGCAGCAACCCACAGAGCCCGCGCCAGATTCTGCAGCAGAGCGCGCTCGGATACGCACAGCTCGTGCCCGGCCCTGCTCCCTGTGTTTTGCCTGCGCTCGTGCCCAGGACCCAGTTCTGTCCAGTACCGTTGCTGACCACGGCCCCTCTGATGACCGACCCACTTAGGATGGGTTACCCCCACTGCTAAACACGTGCACAGTGTGCGTACGTGTGACGTTACCGTTTCTTAAAGAAATGTTTTATTGCATGATATTTATGTATGTGGACCTCTGAACTGTGACTTTAATGAGTGTAAATAAGAGTAGCGATAATATATTCTGTATTTGTGTCGTTTATGTGACAAACTGTGAACACTGAATGTTTTTGGTATTAAATAATGTGACAATAAATCTCACAAAATAATCACTCTTCATTTGTGATGATATGTGACAATATTTCAAAGACGTCTTGGGCACGACGTAAGGAATAAACTAGATGGTTCTGAAACAGGTTAAAGTGGACTATATTACAATTAGGCTATTTTAGAAACGACTACGTCTACGTGGGCAGTAGGTGTTCCTGCTTTCCTGCACCTTATGTGACACGAGATTATTAGCAAGGTAAATTATTTCACCAAATTATTAATCTCAAAGCACAGACACAGGAAGCTCATGTATAGATAGAGTCTAAATAAGAAACTAAAAAGCCCCTACATTCTTATGCTTTCGTTCTAGCGTTTTAATATGAAAAAACCTACATGAAGTTGTACGGGGTTTAATATCATTCATTGATTTCCACAATAAAATTCAAGCAACAAAAATGGGAAAACTTTGGGTAAAATCCCCAGTTCACTCTTTTCGCCTCCAGGTGGCAGCGTTGCATCATTTTGGAGCTGACGAAGAGCAAGCCGAACTCAAAGCGGCATAAGCTATGCGCCAAGTTCAAGCTAAACTAGAGCTGTGAGCTTATAAATCCCGTTACATTTCTAACCGTGATCTAAGCGCTCTTTTAAGACCAACACTAAACTATTCTATTCACGGCGCTCTTATTATTCTTTATACAGGGTCAGTGTCCGATTGCACAGCACAGACAATCCCCTTCAGCGTCACTCACAGCTATTTTTGGCCTCTCACTCAGCTGATTGTGGGCCTTGAATACTGTGGCCCTCCCTGATTTTTTTTTTTTTTTTTTTTTGCTTATAGTCAGTTGTTGGCGCTTATTAGGCAAAGAGGGAGTTGTCCAAGAGCAGTGAGGAGAAGAGGACGCGGGGGATGCAGCCTTTTACTCTGTAGCTACACTCTTCATTACCTTTTCTTAACTTTTCACAAGTTCAGTCCTCGTTTTTAAGGGACCACCAGGAGGGAGGATGGAGACGAACCCCATCCCGGTGGTGACGGTCCAAACCGCCCCGTTCGAGGACCAGCGGCCCGGGACCAATGGTTTACGCAAGGAAAACGGCGGTGTTCGAGGGGAAGAAAAACTACCTGCAGAACTACATCCAGAGCGTGCTGTCGTCCATAGACCTGCGCGACCGCCAGGGCTGCACCATGGTGGTGGGCAGCGACGGCAGATACTTCAGCAGAGTGGCCATAGAAGTCATTGTCCAGATGGCAGCGGCCAATGGGGTGAGAAGCGCACCATAAACTGGCGCTAAGACTAGTTAAGAGTCTTACCGGAGATTAGGGGGTAAATGTGAACATATTTTTGTAACAGTGGTCTACATGGCAGCTCACTTTGAATTTGGGGCTAAGCCAACAGGTTATTAAGTTATTGTCTTAGAGGAATAAAGGTGGGATAGGAATTCTTGTCAAGAATATTTCAGAATATTGAAGTTTAATACAACCCCTATTATAGGCCTGTATATCTCATTCAACTTAGAAGAATATTATATTAGCTTATGATCATAGTTTGAATGCTTTAATTATGGGATATCTTTTGGTGTTCTTAAAGGTGGGGTAGGCATTTTTGCCCAGAGAACTTCAGTATATGTAGGCTATAGTAGTTTCTAAAGACATGCTGTGTAGTACATGTGACCTTGTGAGATAGTAGGCCATGCCTATAGCAAAATAGTTTGGGTGTTGTAAAGATGGGATAGGCATTGTTGCCGCCATGATCAATTTATTGAGGTTAGAGAATGTGGGGACTGCCTTAAGACAAGATAACTAAAACAACATAAATTAGAATGAGGATTATGTTTATCAACAGAACTGACAACATGGAACCATATTTAAAGGTGCTATGAGCAGTATTATTTTTATATTTCATAAAAAATTACTCACATGCATGCCAAGATATGATGTCAAATGTCAAATCAAACATTAGTTTTACTGATAACAATGGTACAGATGATTTATTAACAATTAAAAGTTGTTTATGTTTCCATTTTTAGTTTTTGTTCTAAAACTGTGTTGCCTATCGTCCAATCAGAAAAGAGACCATTGTTTTGATTTAGACTGCAGTTCTGTTTTCCAACCAGCAGGAGTGCATGCAGCTTACAGCACATTTAAGGATGCACAATTTATCAGCATCATATTGGTCCTTGGCAGTGTTTAACAAGTTCCAGTCTCTACTTGGTATTGTAAACTGTCAGTGAAGTAAGCAGATCTTCTCCAATGGGAACATCAGAAATAATTTTGGCCAGTGGCTTCTGTTTATGCATCTGGCTGTCTACACTTAGGCCAGATGACTTGGTTCCAGAGTGGATAGACTGCTAACCATGTGTGGAGCCTGTATGTCTTCCCAGTGCTACCGCTGGTTGTTTCCAATTATCCACAGTTAGGCTTGTCTAAGTGAATTGATGACTCTTATTTGCTAATAGTGAATGAGTGTGAGAGTGACGGTCCTGACTGACTTGCCAGATTGTCAGCTTAGACACCACACAACCTGTAAAAGTATACGCAGTAGATAATAATATACATAATACACAGTGTAAAGTATGGCATATATGAGCTATTTTCATCAATGAGTAATGGCTTTATATCTGTGCAATGACAAGACATTTTAATAAGCATCCCATTGTATTAGATTCACCTTTGGCCCTTTTGACTGCTTTTTTTCATTTAGAGGTTGCTACAGCAAACAATTTGGATAGGTAATTGGGCAGATTTTTACTCCAGATGCCCTTCCTGCCACATAGAAACTTCAAATCCATGACTATTTATGATGCAACTTCTAAAATGAGATTCTTTGACATTGTATGCAGGAGTTCCACTTTTGTCTTGCACATTATCAATCCAAATAGTTTTTTCTCATTTAGACACTAGATGCACATTACGCTGGAGCATTACGACATTGTAGCCATACGTTACTGTCTGACATTTCCGCTTCACCTTCACCAGTCTCTAACATCCTGAACCAGGCAGAGCGCCACATGTAAGCAGCTAATGACCAGGATACGGCTGATGCACTCTTGTCACTTCTCCAAATGTGTTTGCAGAGAGGAAGACAGATGAAAGGAAACCTCCCCAGAGCTCACTGAAAAAGACTTGCTCTCTGAGATGGGATGGTGATGAGTTTGGGCAGGATCCAAAGGAAAATCTGAGGGGAATATCATTTGTTTTTGGGCTCAGTCAGTTCATTTGTCTTGTGCTGGCCAAGCCGAATGTGTGGCCCTTATCAGCACTTCCATCCATCCTGCGCTGTGTTCCTGCTTACGTACGTCCTCACCAGCTTCACTTCCATGTCTCAGAGGTCAGAGTGTGAGCTAAGGGAAGCCCATGCTAAAACAGAAAAAAAATGTATAAAATATTTGAAGATCTACTCAGTCCATTTAAGATATCAAAATGTCAATTACTGCCATAGGTCAAATTTAGGTGGTATTTTAAAGAGCACATAAATATTTCACTCTTTGTCCATATACATGGCTTACTCAGATTAAGGTCAGTGAAGTTCTCTGAGCATGCTCCAGAGCCAACAGTGGCACAGAGTAACACATGCAAACAAATAAGAAAAAAACGCAGTTGAACAGGCAGGACCTACATAATGAACAGCAGAATAATGGTTGCTGTATTGTATTTTTCGTCAGACACTTTGAATGAGAATGGGTGTGGCTGGTCTTGTGATGAGTTCAGGTGCTTTTGTAAAATATAGTTGCCTAGTAAGAAACGTATTTTCTGATATTGCCAATCTTTGCATTAATTTCATAAATTAGGAGTGTTGACATAGACATATACATGAATGAATTATTATTGAATAAATGAGCTGTGCTTATTAGCATTTATGTGCTACAAGCCAGTATGTTTTTTGTTTTTTAGGATGACTTTTGGCCATTTTAAGGCTCTTTTGATAGGACAGAGTATAGTAGGAAATCATAGAGAAAGTGGGAAGAGACATTTGTCAAACTCTCAGAGTAAAGAGTTGAACCCAGGGCAGACTGTAGTTGCCTTGTATATGTGCAGCAGCTCTACCAACCAAGCTATACCACAAGCTAGAAGGCTTCTTTTCTCCTTAACAAAGGCTAAATGCAGATATTTATCAAGACCAAATGAATGCAGCATTAGACTAAACCAGAAGCTCTCTGCCACTTTCCAAGTAACTCCCCAAAAGCTTTCTGATTCCTACATAAACTTTGATTTATCACTTGACAAACCTACTTGTGAACATATCCATTCAAATTTAAAGGTGCACGGCCCCTTCATGTGCTAAAGTATTAGGCTGTTATTTGCCATTTAAACAGCTGCTTGATGAGTCAGAAGTGATATTAGCTCGACTACAGTATTTTCAGATTAGACGACTAGAGTTTGCTTTCACAAATGTAATGGTAAGTGTGTGTCAGCCGCTGCACACAGACACACAAAATGCACATGCAGTGAACTAAATATTTCTTGTTTTAATTTCAAACGTGAGTTGTGTAGACCCACATTTTGTAGATGTTCAGGTGAATGTTACGGGAAAACAAAATACACTTTTCTTTGGGTTGAACATGTCAGCTCTGTAACTAACTGGCCACTGTCCAGTGTGCACCTCGCCTTGGGCCCATTACTGGGATACTGGGATAGGCTCCAGTAACAAAATAAATGTTAGAAAGCATGAGAAGCTGTCTGACATTTTTGATTTGTAAAAGTAGCTCTCAGGGGAAAAAAGGTTGGAGAAAAAAAAGGTTGCCTGTTAACACTGAAGTGAGAAATGCAGTTAGAGGGCTTAATCGAGATATGAGCATAGACTAAGCTCTGCATGTAAACAACCTGACTGACTTTGACCGTCCTAACAACACAAAGCTGTCTCTTCATACATCACATCAGCGCGACAGGGGTACTGTCTATACACGGATAGATTCTTCTTCACTGAGCGCACTTTTATTTAGCTTGGTTGATATACAGGGGAATTATGGCAGTCTTAGGGTCTTACCACTTTAAAAGTAGCACATTATAAATAGAGTGTGTTATTTGGGGTGGCCTCTTGGGGAGATCATTTGCTTTTTTTAAGTTGACCAGTGAATTAGTCATCTCCTGTACTCAACTTCATTACTTGAGTAAAAGTTTAGATCCTCCAGGTCAGATATTACTCCAATACAAGTAAAAGTTGCTAAGTCAGATTTTTACTTGAGTTAAAGTACTGGAGTATGTGCTTTCAAAATGGGTTTCACAATGTATTTCAAATTAACGCAGTCACAAATTTTGTGTACAATTTCTATTACATTCAAGTCACAAATTTGCAGCTCCAAAAATATGAAAAATACATTTTCATTCTTAGTCCTACCTTCTATAGATGAGACGTCACACTCATTTTAGTGTGGAAACGTGGGGATCAGCTTATAAAATCATATTAGATAACAGCAAAAATGAGCCATATGTATTATAAATATATAAATATTATAGAATCATGCACATTATGTTCAATGCAAAAGCTAAATCCCTTCCAGATTGTGTCCAGAGGTTCTTTTTAGTTCCTCAAAGCAAATATGAGTTGAGAGATACAGTATATGTACATTTACTTAACAAAAAGTCTTAAAGTATAAATTACAATTAGTAAATAGTTATCTTTAGGGAGTAAGTCAGTTTTCTTTCGGTTTTAAGACAATTTCACTGCAGAAGTTACTTTTGCTTGTTTAGAAATTTTGTGGCGTAAAAAGTATTATATTTATCTTTTAGATGTAGTGGAGTAAAAGCAGTAAGTTTCCCCTGAAATTCTATTCAAGTAAAGTACAGATTCTTAAAAACTATACTTAAGTACAGTACTCAAGTAAATTTACTTCATTTATGTCCACCTCTGGTCATCACTTGTAGATGGACGGCTCGGGACAGTGCTGAGTCCGGGTTTGATTAACGTAAATTAACAGGATTTTTTCTTGTACTGTTCAGTCAGCTAATAGCATATTATAATGGGAATCATCTGTGGTTTTAAAAGAGTTTGAATGATGAGAACATACTGGAAGCTTTGACTAATTACATTGTACATTGAGAAATAGTTCAAGTTAGGGACTCTCCTAATGGCTGTTCGTCTACACCACTTATAAAAACACTGAATTAATGGCTGCTGATAACAGAGAAAGTGTCTATGTCAGTGAATTGATCATTTTTAATACACTTTGGGTAATAGCTTTTAGTTTTGTAGTTCACTGATGAAAACTGTTACTGACTAATTGCATTGCTAATATGGTTATTTTGCAGATTGGTCGTCTGGTGATCGGACACAATGGCCTCCTGTCCACCCCCGCTGTGTCCTGCATCATCAGGAAGATCAAGGCCATCGGTGGCATCATCCTCACAGCCAGTCACAACCCCGGGGGCCCGGGAGGGGACTTTGGGATCAAGTTCAACGTGGCAAACGGAGGTGAGTGGTTCAAGTGAAAGCTCAGAGTTTCAGTGGGGTTTTGCTTTTGAATAAACTTCTAAAAAGGGAATTTATTGTGGTACTTGTATAAAAAAAAAGCTGCAGAGAAGCGCCAACAAAGCCTACATTAAAGGCTACATTACTTTGTACTTTCCACACATCCTTTATATTTCAAGAACAATACATAATGGTCAGTATTTTGGCCAGCCAGGCTCATCATTTTGTAGTAAATGTAAAGTAAAGTGAGTATTGAACCACTTTCACGCAAAACATTTTTTTTTTTTACAAAATTCAATTCTATGGGACCAATTGTGACCATATAACAAAGGTGAAATATGTTTTTAAAAGGTGTCGGTCCTGTTGCTGTTGAGCATATGTTGATACTTGTAGCAGTAGTAGTACTAGTAGTAGCAGGAGTAGTGGTAGTAGCATAAGTACTTTCTACTGTGTTTAGATACTACAGATTCTACAGATGTTACTGTTGCTGTAAAGCATATATAGTTGTTGGTACTGCCTCATAATTTCGATTGTCTGTATATTCAGTTTCCTTTAGAGCTAGTTTCATTTGCATCCATTTATTTTGCCCCAAGGAAATCTCTGGAAAACCACAAACCAGACTAAGAATAAGGATGGCTCATATTATTCAGCTGCAGTGATACTTAGGCCTCTCATCTTAGTTTAGAGTTAATGGTAAATATTTGGTTTGCTCCTTCAGGCCCTTCTCCAGACACAGTGATGGAGAGGATCGCCCAGGTCAGCCGCACACTGGAGGAGTACGCCATCTGCCCCGACCTCCGCATTGACCTCTCCAGACTGGGACGTCACGACTTCGACCTGGAGAACAAGTTCAAACCATTCAGAGGTACTTATAGATCTTTTGTCTTTTGGATTTGAGTGTATGCAGATAAGCCTTCACTCTGTACGTTTCTAGTTGAGATTGTAGATTCAGTCGAGGTCTATCTCCAACTTCTACGAAACATTTTTGACTTTGGCGCCATAAAGAGTCTGCTCACGGGACCGGACCAGGTCAAGATACACATAGATGCCATGAACGGAGGTAGGACATATGTTGTAATCAAACTTAAAACACTAACTATATTTTACTACTGATATTTTTCTTTTTTTTTCTCTTATAATCTTACAGTGATGGGCCCTTATGTGCGTAGGATCTTGTGCGATGAGTTGGGGGCCCCTGCCAACTCCGCTGTGAATTGTGTCCCTCTGGAGGACTTCGGGGGCCGTCCTCCAGAGCCCAACCTCACCTACGCCACATCGCTAGTGGAGGCCATGAAAGGAGGGGAGTTCGGATTCGGAGCTGCCTTTGATGCAGATGGGGTAAAATAATGATCCAATTTTACAGTATATTTTTAAATTTTACTTTTGGTGGTACTTCCATACAAAGAGACTCCAAAAACAGTTTACTAGAAGTCACCAGAAGTCATGGGTCGTTAGGTTTGGATTGTGATTGGGTAGACACAGTGACAGTAATCAAAATTGGGATTAATTAAGGTTATATACTAGTTTAAAAATGCTACTTTAAAACAATTTTTAGCCAAGAGTCAGTGTCTTTGTAAGGTTTTTATAGAAATTTATGGAGAAAAATGTCTTTTGAATAGAGGGAAGTTTTCAGAAATTTAGGAGGGCCAAGACACTCTTGACTTCAGGAATGGCTGATATATACAATTTGCATGAAAAACATACACTATATGCAACATACTTACAAAGATCTAACCAGCATCTCATTGTTTCCTTTTTATTGTCCAGTGTATACGCTCAGACTTGTGTGTTAAGTGAATTAACAGAGCATCTGGAGAATTATGTCATGAGTGTTGAGTTTCTCCCACAGGGATCAGTCTCTTACAGTCATCACTGAATCAGGCTGCAGTCTTAATTCAAACAGTTTCTTTTGGAGAGCTCATGATGACACAATACTGTTACTGGTCTCTTGTGAAACAATTTAATCTGTGTTGAATGTTGCGTAGAAACTGTTTATATATATTTATAGGTTATTTTAAAGGTTTTTGTTGAGGATTTGGTAGTCACATGTCACCACAGTAGCATGCATTAATGAAAGTGCATATCTGTCTATACACCTCCTTATACCACTGGTTCTCAAACTGTTGTCCGCGGTCCGTCAGGAGTCTTTTGCAGCTCAGGTCTTCATTTTGTTTTATTTTGAGGCAGTTTTAATACTGTTTTAGTCCTGTTTAGACTGGGTTGATTACTGGTTTAGACCTGGTTTAACCTCTTTTTGTACCGATTAAGAAGTCCTGGGTTAGTCTTAGTTTAGTCCTGTTTTAGACCTGCCATGATTTAGACCTGCTTTAGTCCTGGTTTAGTCTTACTTTAGTCCTGGTTTAGACCTGGTTAAGTCCTCGTTTAGCTCTTGTTTAGTCCTGTTTTAGACCTGCCATGATTTAGACTTGCTTTAGTCCTGGTTTAGTCTTAGTTTAGCCCTGTTTTAGACCTAGTTTTGTCCTAGTTTAGTCTTACTTTAGTCCTGGTTTAGTCTTGCTTTAGTCCTGGTTTAGTCTTAGTTTAGTCCTGTTTTAGACCTTGTTTAGTCCTGGTTTAGTGTTACTTTAGTCCTGGTTTAGTCTTAGTTTAGCCCTGTTTTAGACCTGGTTTAGTCTTAGTGTAGTCCTGTTTTAGACCTAGTTAAGTCCTGGTTTAGCTCTAGTTTAGTCCTGTTTTAGACCTGGCATGATTTAGACTTGCTTTAGTCCTGGTTTAGTCTTAGTTTAGCCCTGTTTTAGACCTGGTTTTGTCCTGGTTTAGTCTTATTTTAGTCCTGGTTTAGTCTTAGTTTAGCCTGGTTTAGTCTTACTTTAGTCCTGTTTTAGTCTTACTTTAGTCCTGTTTTAGACCTGGTTTAGTCCTGGTTTAGTCCTGGTTTAGTCTTAGTTTAGTCCTGTTTTAGACCTGCCATGATTTAGTCTTGCTTTAGTCCTGGTTTAGTCTTAGTTTAGTCCTGTTTTAGACCTTGTTTAGTCCTGGTTTAGTGTTACTTTAGTCCTGGTTTAGTCTTAGTTTAGCCCTGTTTTAGACCTGGTTTAGTCCTGGTTTAGTCTTAGTTTAGTCCTGTTTTAGACCTAGTTAAGTCCTGGTTTAGCTCTAGTTTAGTCCTGTTTTAGACCTGCCATGATTTAGACTTGCTTTAGTCCTGGTTTAGTCTTAGTTTAGCCCTGTTTTAGACCTGGTTTTGTCCTGGTTTTGTCTTACTTTAGTCCTGGTTTAGTCTTAGTTTAGTCCTGGTTTAGACTTAATTTAGTCCTGGTTTAGACCTTGTTTAGTCTTACTTTAGTCCTGGTTTAGTCTTAGTTTAGCCCTGTTTTAGACCTGGTTTAGTCTTACTTTAGTCCTGGTTTAGTCTTAATTTAGCCCTGTTTTAGACCTGGTTTAGTCCTGGTTTAGACTTAGTTTAGTCCTGTTTTAGACCTAGTTAAGTCCTGGTTTAGCTCTAGTTTAGTCCTGTTTTAGACCTGCCATGATTTAGACTTGCTTTAGTCCTGGTTTAGTCTTAGTTTAGCCCTGTTTTAGACCTGGTTTTGTCCTGGTTTAGTCTTACTTTAGTCCTGGTTTAGTCTTAGTTAAGTCCTGGTTTAGCTCATGTTTAGTCCTGTTTTAGACCTGCCATGATTTAGACTTGCTTTAGACCTGGTTTTGTCCTGGTTTAGTCTTAGTTTAGTCCTGGTTTAGTCTTAGTTTAGTCCTGGTTTAGTCATAGTTCAGTCCTGTTTTAGACCTGGTTTAGTCTTACTTTAGTCCTGGTTTAGTCTTAATTTAGTTCTGGTTTAGTCTTAATTTAGTCCTGGTTTAGTCATAGTTCAGTCCTGTTTTAGACCTGCTTCGGTCCTGATTTAGTCAAGATTAAGGCTCATGTTAGTTTATTAAAAACAGTACTAGGGAAGTGAAATACTTTGTGTGGCGATGCTTGGCTTGAAAAGTATGAGCCTTATAATCCTGTATGTCCTCATGTACAAGAAAACAATCATAAACTCCCCCTCTGGCTTATGAATCTGCTGAATCACATATTTTTGTATAAATTACAGGACCGCTACATGATCCTGGGAGAGAATGGTTTCTTTGTCAACCCCTCTGACTCCCTGGCCATCATGGCGGCCAACCTGTCCACCATCCCGTACTTCAGACAGATGGGGGTCCGGGGCTTTGCCAGGAGTATGCCCACCAGCACCGCTATTGACAGGTACACTCAACACTCACCCAAAACCCACTGCTTCAACAAAAGATCCCTCCCTTTCTTTAATGAGACACATTATGGTTGTTTAATGTGCACTGTGTTATTTTACAAACTTAACCATATAGGAAACAATAGTATATTTTCAAAAATGACACTCAGTCCTGTTCTTACATTTGTGCAGAGAGGACAACATTTAGTGTTTTTTCATAGATCTACAAGGCTTATGGCATTTGCAAATTAAATTGATTTCGCTTCCATTTTTTCCTATTATTATTTGTTAAGTGTTTTTTCCCTCTGCAGCTTCCCCACACTTTAATAAAAAAGGATTCAGGCTGGATTTCACTCAGTACTTGAATTTTATTTGTAGTAGTTCAGGAGTATGTATGGACAAGTAAATGCAAAACCCAGGTAAATACATTTTTAACATTTTTTACACATCAAAAATACAAATAAATTCACCTTGCTTTACCAATACACAGGCAAATGTTTAAAGTAACTTACATTTGTATTTAGAGCAGCAAACAAAACCACTTTATTTTTAAATTAAGCAGGATTTTAGCCAGTATTTTAACTTATACTACTTTTAGCTGCAATTTTTTACCTACATACCTAGATTATCCAAAATATTGGCATTAAAATGCATTTGCTTGTATTTTTCCTATAAAATATAATGGGGCCATGTGATTACCAGGACACTTGACTCCCATTTTTAATCACTTTGAAATCACATAAAATAATCATGGTTTTTGTGATGTTGAGGTTTCATTTTTGAGAAAACTTGTAAAATTTGTCATTTTTACTGCTCATCATGAAAATCAACCATTTCCCCATGACTGTTCTTCTGCCCCAGAGATATTAAACTAAAACGAGTCTATTAGGATTGCTACCTGTAAAAGACAGAACAATGTATTCAAACGTATTGTCTAATTTAGGAAATGCTAATATCTTTCCCTTTATCAAAAATAAAATGACGCCACTGAGGGCTCGCTTGAAGATTTCCCACCACATATCTGTTTGTTCCATGGGACAGTCCCAGATGAAGAGTCACTAGCTATGAATAAGACTGATATCAGGCGCCCTCCCACTCACTTTTACTCACGGCCTAAAAATACAAAGTGTTATGTAAGAAGACTAGAGCACAGTAGAGCATGGGATCCGGGCTATTAGCATTGTTAAGGGACCCCAGCGCTACGCCCAAACCAGCATTAGTCATTAAAAGCCAAAAGACAAACTCGAATAGTAAGGATAAGCGGGGATAAAACCATGAAAGACCAGGGAACGCATGTCAAAGCTGGTGGAAAACAAAAGAGCCGTAAGCTGCTTTCTTCAACCTAATCATACATACGGGGACAAAGGGGCGAGTGTGTGAAAGGGTCAGTCCCACCAACAGCTAATGACACGCAGACAGGAATGTGTATTGGGCTATTCTCCATTTCAGAGTCAAATTAAACTCTTAAAATCAACTTTAGGCTAGTTTTCAAAGTCATAGAGATAGATACTGTATGTATTTAAAGATTGTATTGGGATACAGTATAATCTCATCCCATCAAATTTGCAGCAGTTTTCTTGTCTTTTAATGGGACATCTAGTGGCAGAAGTGCACATTACAGTTCCATACTAATTTTTGAGCTATGGTGGCCCTGCAGGAACATGCTATTGTTTATGAATTTGGGGTGTAACTATGTAGAAAACAATTCGATACAAGGTAATGTGTATCGATATAGTTTTATCGTAGGAATAAAAATTCATACATCAATATAGTAACTGTAGCGTTACACCTCCATTATGTAAAAAAAAAAAAAAAAAGATCAGATTGTGCTTTTCCTTGATGCAAACCCTCATGCAAGAGTGTCTGCTCAATAAATACCAGTGTGCTTCTTTTCCAGCAGTGCTCAGTTTACCCACTCTGTGTAGATTTAAGAAGTCATGGAATTATTGTAAATATGGGTTTGGTCTTAATGACTTTCTGGTTAAATAAAGATTAAGTGGTTAGCACTCGTCCAACTCAGCAGGTTGCTCTTAGTGAATGTCAGAGTGAAAGGTTGTCTGTCAGTGCAGGCGCATATCCACTGGACGGTACAGCATGGTTTGGTGTAGGTAGCCCCAAAATAGTCATATAATAGACACATAAACACTGTCACACAAGCGTAACAAACACGTTAATAAATGAGATCTAAACTGTGTTTGAAGCTGACTTTTAAAGCATCAAGGCTGTGGCAATATTTAGTAAAAAGACAAGTCTAAATCCTGATCTGTATTGGTGTGAAGCCTGGAGGCAAAGCTGTCACCCAGAGCTGGACCCCTTTGCCGAGTAGTGCCAAAGGTAGCACAGTTTGGTGCTCTTTCTTGGGCCACCACCCCCAGACACCGCCCCTCGCCAATGGGACCAAGAAGAAGATAAAGTATGAATAATTAAGTAAACTAAAAACTCTTTTGCTGCAACTTTCCTCTCTTCTTTCAAACATGTGATTAGCAAGAAACACAGTGGCTTATTTTGCTGACTAGTATAAGATTAGAAAAGCAGATAAAACAACTCTTTTACCCAAGAGGTGCATGCACAAGGAGGACGCATTAAAAAATAAATAGAGCTTTGTGCATTCCCTGGTGTGGTTGTGTTATTGGCCCAATGTTAGGAAGTGACCTCACTGCCAGTTGGGTGTTAGGGTTGCAGGGGAGTAGTGACTGAGATTTGTGAAGTGGGATATGAATTACATCACCAGAGATTACATTTCTTACACTGACTCTACACACTACACACTTAATAAGATACAGTATCAATTGAAAACTTATGTTGCACCCTTAAGGCTATGTCTTATGACTTTGAGCACGCCAGCCAACTTCAGGGAACTGTTCGACCCTGGTACAAACACACACTCTCTAAACAAAAATAACAAAAAAATATGTCCTGTGCTGTTTTATTTGCTAGGTTGCAGTCTGTAGTTGAACAAAAAGAACATACTGTATGAGAATAACACTCTTTGTGTTTAGGGTAACCAGATGTCCCACTTTACGTTGGCTTGCACAGCATTTTGAGCTCAAATCCAGTGTCCCACAAGTTGAGGGTGTGTCTCACATTTTGACTCACATTTTTTTAATCTACAGTCATTGAAATGTTATGTTCATGAATCTGTATGGGTCATGTCAGATCACAAATAAGACAATATACAAGTGGCTAAATAGACATGCTGAATGACAATATTTATTTATGTGATTGTTATTGTTTTACTGTGTTCGTAACATGTCCCGCTTTGTCTCGCTTTGTCCTACTTAGTTTGAAAAATAGACTTTTATATAGCCCATTTCCTTTCCTTATTGTTCCTACAACCACATCAGAGCAGAATGGACAAACTGAACACTGCTGGAGGAGAAGCACACTTTTTTGGAATATATATTGTTCAGCAGCTGAGTGAGGGAATTTAACTTGGTTTTTGTAACTAACTCCAATGTTTTCTGTAGACAATATTATGTCCCTGCAGGGTTACATGCTCTGAACTGAAAACACTTAGACGGGATTGCAATCTGGTGAGTGAGTAGTAGTAATAGTAGTAGTGTTGATAGACCTCAACAGTGCCCTTCCCCCTCTGGTGCCGGATTTCCCATTCATTTTTCCCATAGACTTTTTTGAAAAATTTGTATGTTAAGAGTTTAAAAGCTTGGCAGAGGCTAATCAGCTAACACATGACCATAACACGATTAATTTCCATCAAAAAGATGAACAAAAACTTGAAAATGTTTATGGCCATGAGTTACCACATCGCTGATTAGCCTCCCTCAAGCCGTTGAACTTTTAATATACAGATTTTTCAAAAAGTCAATGGGAAAAATGAATGGGAATTTTACTTTTGGAACCGGGCGTGGCCAGTCTCTGTTGAGCTCTATAGTAGTAATAGTAGTAGTGGTAGTAGTAGTAATGGTAGCAGCAGGCCCATTGATAGACTTGATGGAGCCCAGGACAAAGCCTCTTGAGTGGAGGCCCCCGCCCAGTTGAACTATAGGAGGGTCTGATTTTGGGCCCCCCTGACCTGAGGCCCGGGACAAATGTCGACTTGTGTCAGTAGTAGTAGTACTAGTCATGGCAGTAGCAGTAAGGGAATTTCCACTTAAGTAACTCAATATTGTTTTTCAATTACTCATGTAACATTTTTGTTGATCCTTTGATGATAGTATAGTAGCATAGTAGATGTATTTCATGAAAACACATCTTAATCCATTCCAGTTTGTTAGGTCACTTTGTTCAGCTCTTATCCTTTACAGCGGCAGACTCTTCATCACATATGTCTGACCGTGTCGTATACATATCTCCTCTATGTGTCTCCAACATAGTCCAGCAAGTGTGAGAGCACTCAGTAGTGTTAAGTCTGTCCCTGGAGCCGATCCAAACAAAGGCCATTTTAGGACGGCTGCTGCTGTGTATGTGTGAGTGTTTAGACAGAGAAATGTTTATGCACACTGAGGCAAACTGTTTTTGGAGACTTGATGAATGTGTTTTCTGAGAGATGAAAGATCAAAGAAAATGACAAAACTCAAATCTGCGTCCAGAGGAGTCTCATGTTTGTTGTGCTCTGTTGCTCTGCTGCACATTGATAAGCTTCTCTTGGTTTAAAAGAGGTCATCGCTGTTACCATGTTGTGGATGTGTACGACTGAAGGCCAGCGTAGGTCAGAGGAAAAAGTGGGTAGAGGAAACATCTGTAACTAGCTTTTCCAGTGGTGGGCGGGGTGGCCTTAGACACAAACAGGACTATATCTAAGGTAGCCTATGTTTTGTTTTTGTTTGTTTTTTTGCTGTTTTTAGACAATAAAAGTTGCTGCAGCATGTAACCTTTTGAATATTTAAAAATATAGTAAATTTACTATTAATAAAATTACAAAAACTTTTGATTATTGTTACCATTGCCAGCTAGGGATATTTCCAAAGATACTAACCCCAATCACAAGGGGTCAGTAAAGAAAAAATTATCAGTTTTACCATTGTGTGATATAAGGGTTTTGTGGTTCTATAAATGGAGCATTTACCCCTGAAATACAAGATCTAGTACAGGACTGAGCAGTATATCTTCGTCATTGCAAGATAAGGCCTTGGTGTAGGTCTGCAGTCTCTGAGCGCTTCTACTTCTATATACTTGGTTTTGTAGTAGTATTACTATTAATAACAGAACTATTGTTGATTGTCCCATCATGTGTATCTGACGCTGTGCACTGCAGACAGAGTCCTGGGAGTTTGTGAATCCTAAAAAGTGGCCTAGTGTTGCTTACACACATACAACACGTACAAACATACAGGATACATGTTGTTACAGCTGCACCAGATTTATTTTTGCAGCACTAAATATGTATGCTTATATTAAATTACAAAAGAACTACTATTGCCCGCTGAAGTAAAACTGTGAAATGCTGTCAGCAGCAGGCCCAGATGTTGTTACACAGAACATTTTGATATGCAGCAAAATGCACAGTGCAGCCAATACAAACAGCCTTTCCTCTTGATATTGTGATATGGGATCACATTGTGATACTGCTTGGAAAAAAATCTTTCCAAACTGAAGTCAGTGAAGAATTCTTTGAATGAGCACCGAGAAGTCCAGTTCAGGTCAAGAGGAACTCACAGTTCACGTCGAAGTAAATCTCCAGCATGCTTCGCTTTTTGTCCGACTGCCAGTTGAAAGCTTTTAAGCTCTCTCCTCAGAGGGAGAGGCCAGGGAAGAGGGCACTGGATGCTATGTTTGGTCAAATATTTAGCCAAGGCCAAAAGCTGGCAATACTTCATTCCATAGATGTCCACAGGCCTGGTCCACTCATTACTGCCTGTTTACTGATGACGAGATAGGTGCACAGACTACTCAGTTTATTTTTGGGCTTGTTGTGTTTCTTGATTTATGTGAGAATTTGTATGCTGAGGGTTAAGTATAAAAATGCATTGCTTAGCTAACACTAGACTGTTCTGCACGCTACTGCCGGTCTAAAAAGTGGCCTTGAATTGCTGAAGTGTTGTAAATAAATAGACAATGATGTCACCCATAAAAGTAATTACCATATCTGGAAAAAAGTCACATATGAAGCCGAGTAATAGAACACACAATCCTTCAAATGCATAAAACAGAGCAAAACTAGTCCTTTTGTAGACATATAACACTAGCTTAGCGCTCCAGAACAGTCAAATGTGAAACAACATCAAGATGGCACAATAACAGTGCTGCTAACACTCGTAATACAATAATACATGTGTATGAACAAGGTGGCAATAGACAGCAGTGGCACCTCAGTAACCATTACCTTTACTCATTACATAATTCATTACTCTGATCGTTGCTTACCGAGATTTTCGTGTTTTAACTCATGTGGCCTAAAACATGTCCACAAGTCTCAACATTGTTATGCTTAAGCTCTCCACCTTTCTAGTTTTTTTCCAAGCATAAATGCACAAAAATACACATATTGGTGATGACTGTAAACTTTGACCTCTTGTGTACATGAGATAAAAGCACCACCTTGTGACGAAAACAGGTAACATCAACCAGTAATCTAAAATTAAAATAAAACATTTTCCACAGGTCCTAATTTTTCAGTCTGGTTTGTAGTAGATAGTGATGCTGACTTAATCAAGAATAATGTCATGTAAGCAGACTGTCAATCACTCTGACCATACCTTCTCTGGCCATTTTGGACAGAATAGTAATTTGATTGATTAAATCATCCCTAAATCATGTTTAACAAAGTACTATGAAGCAGCTGAAGACTGGTTGTGTATCAAATCTCTCTCTAAATGCATTGTGTGTATTGACTGAGACATTTTGTGGTGGTGTGTGAAACAAAAAAAACATTTGTTGAGAAAAGGTCTTCAGCACAAGTTATCTTATTATGCATCAGAGATGCAGTTGACAAGAAACTCAGAGAAAGGCTGGCTTCAGATCAGGAAGATCCTGTACAGACCAGTGTTTTGCTCTGAGACAGCTGATAGAAAAGTGCCTTGAATGGCAGCTCCCCCTGAAGATAAGTTTCATCAACTTCAAAGCGGCTTTTGACAATGTGCACAGAGAAGCGTTGTGGCAGATCCTGCTGTCCTATGGTACCAACCAGAAGATTGGCAACATCATGAAGAATACCTAAGGTCAGAATGCTGTGTGAGGGTGGACAGGGGAGTTACACACTGGTTCTGGGTAACAACTGGCGTCAGGCAAGGCTGTATATTCTCACCACTCCTGTTCAGTGTATTGATGGATTGATGGACTGGGTTCTGGAGAATGCTTTGGACAAGAATGATCTGGGTTTAGTGATAGAACCTAGAAAGACTTCACACCACCAGCAGCAGACACTGTCAGATCTAGACTTTGCTGATATTGTAGCACTATGAATAATTGCAAACTAACAAAGAACTGTGTTAGTTACTGCACTGATTATCTCACAGAGAACTAGAGTTACATCCTGTAACTATTTCTTGGTGGTCATGTGTGGCACTTCTAATCAGTGCGTGCGTGCAACTGTGTGGACAATTGAGACAAAAACTGTTTATTATAACAGTTAAGTCCACAGCATATACTAAAAAACAGAGAGAAAGTTTTATTTTAAATTGGCAAGATGATGCAGATATTTTATAGCCGTCTACGGATGTCTGGTCTACAGACTGGTATCAGATACAGCTCCATATCCATCTGGTTTATCATGAGTTTCTCACTCTGGTTCCTTAACCAATTACTGGCATGCTAAAAACAATGGCTATTATTGTGAACAAATTATTTTGTTTGCCGAAAAAATGTCCCACCTAAACAATGCCAACTACTACTCCATTTAACACAAGTAAAAGTGCAAATACAATCACATACTAAAGTGTTTTTACTGTGTTTAATCTGAGTACATTTTTACTTCTACTCAAGCAATATTTTGTTGATTACTTTTGCTTCTACTCTATAGTAATAATATTTTGAGGTGAGAGTGTTATTTGAGTACAGATTTTTAGTACTTCTCCTCCCTTTGGCATGCTTCCAGGAACGATCCTGGTCTAGATCTTCACATACTGGTATTTACATTTCCAAATTATCCCATAAAAGAGTTTTCGTTCTCTAGTACATTAGCAGGCTCAGAGTTAGTTCCCACAGCGGCCCCTGCCTTCCTCAGATAACACAGATTGTTTATTTACTATTACTTGGTCATTTCTGCCATCGTCACGTAAACACCATTAGAGGGCGGTGTGAGTTTAAATGGCATGCACATATTGTGTTTACAGTAATGTTATCCTATGCGGTCATGCAATTTGTTTGGTTTATGTTTTGTTGAGCGAGGAGGAGGAATTTTGTTGACATTTTGTGGCAGTCACTGAGGAGGTGTGGAGGATGTGGCTTAGGGTTATTTAAGGGGTCATTTCAGAAAACATTTTGGGAAGAAAAAGCTACCTACTCCCACTCTTGCTGTTGCTTGTTTACCTCTGGACGTTACAAAAACATGCACACAAATACGAAAACACGCACATAAGTTTTGAAATGCGCACAAATACAAAAACATGCGCACAATTTCAGAAACACGCACACGTATTCGTATTTGTGTGCGTGATTTTGTATTTGTGTATGTGTTTTCAAATTTGTGTGCATGTTTCTGAATTTGTGTGTGTGTTTTTGTATTTCTGTGCTTGTTTTCAAATTTGTGTGTGTTTCTGAATTTGTGTGTGCGTTTTCGTATTTGCGTGCATGTATTTTACATGTGTGCATTTTCGAATTTGTGTGCGTCTTTTCGAATTTATTTGCGTGTTTCTGAATTTGTGTGCATGTTTTCAAATTTCTGGGCATGTTTCTGAATTTGTGTGTGTTTTCATATTTGTGTACGTGTTTTCGTATTTGTGTGTGTGTTTCCAAATTTGTGTGCATGTTTTTTACATTTGTGTGCATGTTTCTGAATTTGTGTGTGTATTTTCTATTTTGTGTGCATGTTTTTGTAGTTTTTGTGCCTGTTTTTGAATTTGTGTGCGTGTTTCAGTTTTTGTTTGAATGTTTTTGATTTTGTTGGTGTGACTTGCCCTTCAGGGCCACTGTAGTAATTGCCCAAGGAAGAAAAGCTTTTAGATGTGGTTCAGGTAATTTTCCTTAAAATTCTGTACCATTGTGAGATAGGGCCAAAGATATTAACTCCAGCCACAAGGTGTCAGTAAGAGTGACTCATTTTTGTACATTCTCTTCCACTGTGGTCTTTGTAGTTTAATAGCTAGAGAAAGTTGCCTTTAAGTGGATGATCCTTGCCTCATATGCAAGTCTGAACATTATTTCTTTACCATTGTGACATATGGTCAATGCCTTGGCAGAGGTCTGTTTTCTTCAAGTGCTTCTAGTTTTCCATTTGTTCTGATCTTTATCATTTCTTTGACCCATAACTACCACACTTACATACAGTACATACTATCTTAATTTCCTTGTATGGCTTAGCTTCAAAGCAAACAGTTAAAAGGTTTCAACTTCTCCTTATTAAGGAATTGGCTTTGTGCACAGAGAATTGTTTAGAAATGTAGCTCAAAATATGAAGATAAATAAAATAAATTATGAGGATTGTGATTTTTCTTGTTTTGATTTTTACGTAGGGTGGCCAAGGCAATGAAACTGGCGCTGTACGAGACTCCCACAGGATGGAGATACTTTGGAAACTTGATGGATTCTGGCCGGTGTTCGCTGTGTGGGGAAGAGAGCTTTGGGACAGGTATGATGAAGACTAATTATGATCATGTACACAGTGTGATGCATGCTTATAGAAGCTGCTCACTACATACGTATGTGGTGTAGAAAAGTACTGCACTGTGGGAGTTAGAAATCCTCCCGCTCCAACTGCAGCTGTTGAGTTGCATCTATAAACAAAGAGGGTGGGGGGGCTTGTTTTTGTTAGAATGCTGTAAATTATGTGTGTAATGTAAAGAATCTTCACTTTTGCTAATTTAAACAATGGTGACAACTAGAAACGCTTCAATTATCAGTCATGTCCAAAGTCAAACACAGATATTTTATGCAGAGTACAGCTAAAACTCGTAAACAATAAATACTATGTCCCTGCAATAGGGGTGTAACAATAAGTTTTTGCAATGATGCAGTTATTTAGCATTATTTCGGTGCAATTTGCTGATTTACAGCGATACGATTTGATAACATTCAACACGTTCATATGGCTGCAATCAATATAAATAAATCCATCATAAAAATATACATTCAAATCTAGCACCATGGCCGTGGTTGAGTACGTCAAGCAGAGTTTTAATGTAGAATTTTAATACAACTTTTTTTTTCATCAAAAGCACAAAAATAACATCCACATAGATGTATCTGGTTTTAATTTAACATGCAATTTTCACTATTATATATATATATATAATAGACTGCTAGCTTTATCACTAAAACAATGCAAATATTGATCAACAATGACTCATTCACTGTTAAAGGTCAAAACTCTTTTTATCAGTATAACTATATGGACATTTTGCACTTAAAGGTTTAGCTATCACTATAGATTAACCCATAGCAGTTTTGAATTTGGACAAACCTGATCCAATAGTAAAATTTATTGAAAGTTTCAGTGATTTATTGGGTTGTGTTCAATAAAGAATTAATAAAACATGAAGAGCAGTGGATCTAGTACAGAGCCCTGTGGTGCTCCATGGCTAACATTTTGAGTTAAGCTGTAGCTGACATGGCAAAGGGATGGCGAAAGGTTTTTGTTGGGGGACAGTGGATTGTTGCACAGTCCAGACACCATCAGTAATACCAGCATTAGTTAGGTAGCATTATTTATCAAAATCTCCATTTGATCTTTACAGGGTCAAGCAGTTTGGGTTGTTTTTGAATGAGAGAGATTATATATTTTAGATCAGCAGCCAAGTCATATTACACAAATAACAAAAAGTATGATATAATGAGGCCTATTAAGAAACATTGTCTTGTCAGTGTCTTCAGAGTGCACTTAAAATACTGCACTGCTGCCTGGCCTCTCAAAGTCCATGGCCTATTTAATTATTTTCCTGGCTATGCTATTCTCAATTAACATCATCAATTATACAAAGTATGAAGGTCTAAATTTAATAATGAAAAAATAAATAAAATATGTCTTATCCTTTAAAGGTCAGGATGGATTTGCTGGTGCTTTCCATTGCTCAATAGTGGCGTGGAGTCTTCCAGAGCTGCATCCCCAGCCCTGCTCAGAGCTGATAGATGTGAGGGCCGTGACCCTGACTGCATGTGTAAATAATCCCCATTCTTCTGCTATAAAAGGAGACGGGGCTCCCTGAATCGCCGCAACACGCAGACAGGCCTCCAGTGGCAGCACACTCACACACTTGCACACTTCTCACAGGGATACGTAAAAAACACACATCTACTTCAGTCTGTTTATTGAGGAGGAATAGCGAAAAGAAAAGAGAGGTACAGGATAAAGATGTCCAATTATGAGAGGTATTGATGCAAAGGGGAGAAATGAAGGTAGACACTGTATAAGCTCCAAGGACTTTGGGAGTTTACTGGTTGTCTATCCATTTAAGGGTAAAAGCACAGGGAGCACAAATCATCAGAGCTGCACTGTATACCACTTCTGCTCCTCTCTCATACACTTACATACCTACAGACGGACTTTTCAAGTGCAAATTTAACTTTTCTGTCCAAAAGCTAACCAAGGACAGTGCCCTCAATAATTTCTTGACAGTAGGAGGGAAGCACATTTAAATAGAAAAAGATTAGTTTTAGTACAGAGCCCTGTGGAATTCCATTATGCATATTGTTTGTACCTGACAATCTCAGATTGGCTATATGTCTTTCAAATCGCATAGATCCAGTGCAGTTTATTCCGCTATTTATATTGCCCCCTCATTTCTGTATGTTGGTTTTCGGAGAACGTCCATTGTCATTCACAGGAACTTGGTTGGTTATCCACTTGTTCTGCCTCCTGGAAATTCATGGACTGCAACATAAAAAATGTACAGCACAAGCAATTATCACAAATTTAAACAGACAGCCTTGTTCTGAAAAATCTTAAACTAATTGTTGTAATTAATGCTTTTAACTCACAATTTTCAGTTGAATTGAATGTGTCATCTGGAACCTTCTCTCATAAACTTACACTACAAAAGCAACATGTCACAATATTAGCATTTTTAGCATAGTAAAAAAATACATATTGAAACTGCAGTTTGTTTTGATGTCCAGTATGAAGTCCCATTCATAAATATCTCCAACGAATAAAGATGTAAACTGACATGTAGAAACATATAACTTATTAAAAGGCACTGGCTCTAATGTAGACCCCTGTGGAACTCCACTGACATCATCGTCCATTGACCAGAAAGTTGTAATATTCATTTTTTATCTTGTATATGGGGTGCACGGTGGCCGAGCGGTTAGCGTTCTCGCCTCCCAGCAAGGAGGTCATGGGTTCGAGCCCTGGGCCGACCAACACACACACGAACTCTCTGGGTGGAGTCTGCATGTCCTCCCCATGTTACTGTGGGTTCTCTCCGGGTTCTCCGGCTTCCTCCCACCATCCAAATGTGAGAGTGAATGGTTGTCTGTCTGTGTTTGTCTCTGTGTCAGCTGCGACAAGCTGGCCCCTGTCCAGGGTGTACCCCGCCTACGGCCCAAAGTTACTAGGATAGGCTCCAGTCACCCTGCAACCCCTAACGGGAATAAGCGGTAGAAAATGAATGAATGAATATCTTGTATATGTGATTTCAGGAGTAAATACTTTAGTCATAAGGCCATGTTGCCAAACCATCCCATACAACAAAGCCTGATGGTGCTCTCTTAGTAAGTTTTCCAACAGTTGTAACACAAAGAGTTTACAACTATGTGGTGGTACAGACACAAGGAGACAGACAGTGTTGGCCCAGATTAAGTGCCAGCAACTGTCAGTTTCCTAACAGCTGTATAGTACCACCGCCAGTCACAGAGACCTCCCTTTCACAATGTATTTAGAAAGAATGAAGTTGTATGTAAACATTTCTACATGAAATATATATTCCTCTATGTATTCTGTTACTATACATACTTTTCAGTCCAGGCGGTGAGGTTCATTTTCTGCTTCAAGCTCTAGGGAGGAAACATTACTAACATCTTCATTGCAATTAAATGTCAAAGTGCCCCTGAACAGATACCTTTACTGTGCAGCTGTCCAGGAAAACCGACTGATCGTTCCCCAGTGAAAAGAGTGCGAACTATACTCTTCTCCCAAGTATGTGTTTATGCTCCAAGGGTGGGACGTGGAGGCAAAATTTATGTTTGGATGTCCTGTATGCATCCAAGGAGAAGAACTTCAGCTGACCTTGTTTTGCAGTACAATAAATGATAGAAAGATTTCAACTTAACAAGACTCACAGTTAGACTCAGAGTTGACGTAATGCTTTGTGAATTTGTTTTCAACAGGTTCAGACCACATTCGTGAAAAAGATGGTCTCTGGTCAGTGTTGGTGTGGCTGTCCATAATGGCGGCTCGGAAACAAAGCGTAGAGCTCATCGTCAGAGAGCACTTGGGCCAAGTTTGGACGTCACTACTTTTGCAGGTAATGCACAGTAAAACATTCACTTAAACGCTCACTAGATTTATTTAAATGTACACTTACAATAATCCCTTCCTCACAAAGGCCTAAATTCCCTGTATCCTGACCGTAGCCATATTCAGCATGTCTCTTAGGCCTTCACCTTTGTCTATGTCTTCACGAGCTTGTCATGTGCTCTTATTTTATCCTCTCCCCTGTGAGAGGCAGAGATAGTTGCCAGCATTCCCACTGACAGTGAAAGCAACTTTTCATATTCCCACACTGAGCTTTCCAAATCGCATACATTTTACAGCATGTAGCGAGTGAGGGCCTCTAGGGACCAGGACAGTACAGAAACCTGGAAATAAAAAAGTGTGCTAGTTTTATTGCTGTTTTAGTCCTGCTCTGGTTGAGGATTCAATTTGTTGCAGTGTAGACAACTTTTAGTCCTGGTTTAGACTAAGCCTGCACGATATGGAGAAAACATGCGATATTTGATAACTATGTTAAAAATTGCAATAATGATATTATTGTGATATTTGAAAATAAAGCCTACTTTTCAAACATAGTAATAGTTCACTACATTTCAGAAAAAATGTAAGTTCTTGTATTTACAAGTCAAAACAGCGACAAAATCTAAACTTAAAACAGACTAAACCAGAAATAAAACAAGGCTAAGCTGTGACTAAATTACTTAAAAAAATTGACTTTTTAAACATTTTTATTTAGTCAAAACACATGTTCTTTTAAGGCTCTGGTGGAAAATGATTCTTCAGTGTAAATCTCTGTCAGATGGAAGACCACAACATTATTGCGATATATTTAAATTCTTGTGATACAGATATTGTCTTTGCTGATATTGCGATAACGATAATTTTGCTATATATTGTGCAGCCCTAGTTTAGACCTGCCTTTGTCGTGATTTTGTTTTGGTTTAGTCCCAGTTTTGTCTTTTTTTAATCCTGGTTTAGTCCTTGTTATGTCCTGGTTTATCCTGAGTTTAGACCTGGTTTAATTCTGGTTTAGTCACTGTTAAGCACAGGTTAAGTCCATATCTACTGATGCATTTTTCTGGGTTAATCCCATATTAATTTACTGCTTGGTTTAGACCTTGTTTAGTCCTGGTTTGGTGCTAGTTAAGTCCTGGTTTATCCCTGGTTTAATCTTGGTTTGGCTCTGGTTTAAACCTTTTTTTATTCTGGTTTTGTCCCGGTCAAGCACAGTTAAATCCTTATTTAATGATGCATTTATCCCTAATTAATTCGGATTCAACCTTGTTTAGTCCTGGTTGAGCCCTGGCATAGTCCTGGTTTATTGTAGGTTTGGTCCAGTTTTGTTTTATCCTAGCTTTGTTCTTGGAAGTTCTCATTTTAGTCAGTAGAAGATGGCACTTGGAGAGCCAACATTGTACTCCATCTATTTTTGGTATTTTAAAGATTTGACTATGAAGGCCTGGACCCACGTGCAGCCTTTTACCTGATGAAGGATCTGGAAGGAGTGATCTCAGACAAAGCGTTCACTTACCAGAAGTTCGCAGTAGGAGACCACATATACAGCGTGGAGAAGGCCGACAACTTCGAGTACATTGACCCCGTGGATGGAACAGTGGCCCGAAATCAGGTCAGTTTGTAGTTTTCTACAAGCTACTAGTCACGGGCTTCCTCATCAAAGACTGTTGGCCTGAGATTGGATGGACAAGTTTAGCCCACACAACGCTACAGCCGTCAAACCTTCAAAGCTTTTTTATCGATTTAGGAGTGGAATAAGTTTTTAATCTTATAAAAATACACTAGAAATACCACTGCTTTTTGAGCTTTAATGGGATTTCCTGTACAAGGGTCCACAGCAATGTTGAATATTAAAAGATGTCTGACTTGCAACATTTGATAGCTCCCTTGGGCTTAGTAAAAGCTGAATTACATATTGGGAAAATATAAATAAATATAAGGCTTGGGACTAACTTGATGACTAACTGATCATACTGGTGCTGCTAGATTTACCATTTGGTTGCATCAGTTTAAGTCTCTCACTGTCACTTTATTTTGGCAATGCATGGATATGAAATATGAAAAGTTTTGTTCTTTTACAAATATGAATAGTGCCATTATAGTTATAGCAAAGGTCATACATTTGCATACATTCTGTAGCCCCATTATTTATGGAAATAAGGCTTACATAAAAATAAAATGAACCAAACTGACTTGAGAGTTGGTTCACATAAGGTTACGTCCGCTTGGGACTTCTGAAAAATCTTGCTCCAATTTATAAAATAAGTCAGTAATGTGTCTCTGGTGATCCTGTGAGGTTCTCTGTTTGGACATAAGCGTCTGTTTTCCATTTTTAACATAATGTGCATTACATAAAGAACATATCAGAGCACACTCATTGTCCTCTGCCCTATCTGTTCGTTTATCCAGCTGACTGCACAAATGTGGAAACTTCCTCGTGGCGTCAGAGCCTCTAATCTTCGGCCCCACCTAAAATCACATTGTTGTGGCGTGTGCTGCCTGTTAACACAGTTGTCCCCTGCCATAAGTGCAAACGCATGCACAAAGACTTGACCTGCATAAGTTCACACTTGTCAGCACTGAATACTAAACATCAGAGGGGGAAGTAACAAGATACTCTTATTCAATCTTACTTTTTTGAAGAAGAAGAAGATGAAGAAGAAAATGTACTGATAACATTAGAATAAGGCCCACTATAGTATGACACATTAGTTAAGTAGTATTCAAGTGTCAGTATTAAGTTATTTGATTGTTTACAAAGCCTTACTTCAACATTAATAAACACCAGTGAGTTAAAAACATTGTTATTAATGTTTAATACTTAATAAGTAATAGGCTCATGTAAATCAATCCAAAATTATGAACACATGCGTTATTACAGTATCTATAAACTTTTTAGGCATTAAAACATTGTTAATTACATATTTATTAGTGCTTTGTTAGTGCTTAATAGGGGTGAGTCATTCTAAAGTGTGACCATATGTATATTTTATAATACATAATTTTAAAAAATCTCAAAAAGAGTCAAACTATTTGTTGACCTTGGTGGCAAGGTGTGTTGTATGTTCACTTTGCAATCAGAAGGTCCTGAGTGATATACTAGGTGGTAGTAGCAGTAGTAGTATAAGTAGTAGTAGTAATAGTAGTATTATTAATAGTAGTAGTTTAGTACAATTTCTCTTTTCATCAAGTAATCATTTTCCTGACATCTTATTTTTACATACATGTACACAGCCCAGATACATTATGCTGCTGAAAACTTTACTCCTTGTTGCTATGGTTACAGCCGCTCCTCTGCTCAGACCCTAAAAGTGTGTGAGCCTCGCTGCTAAATCCTCCACATCCCAGGCGCCCCCTGTGTGTGTTATTACAGCACACATTCTTCTGGGACAGACTCATATCAGCTGTTGTCTCTCTTACACTCTGGCCTTTTCATCTATTGTGTATAAACTAAACACTTTTTAACTTTGATAGTTACAAATTAATGTATATCTTCTCATAAGCAACACTAATCTAATTATTATTATTATTATTATTACTATTATCACAATACATTTTAGAAAACGACTTAATACATAATGAATACTGCATTCATATTCAACATTTGATTGCAATTTTAAATGTATATTTTAAGTTTAATTTAAATAAAACATAAGTAAATACACCTCTGTCTGACTAAAGCAGGACTCTTTTGTAGCAGTTTAATTTAAAGCTCTGATTGGACGATTCAACAGGTAAACAGAAAATCTCTTTCACATGCAAAGGCCATAATGTTGTTGCGTTACAAATTCAGAAAAAAGAGATATGACCATTTTAATATGTGAATGAAGCTTTCTGTGATTCTGGACTAATTGCTCCTGGAAATAAAATCACTAAATGCTGAATTGGTAAGGTTCTCTACCAATGTTATATATTTTTTACTATGCACAATTTACAACATTTGGTTTAGTTTAATTCTATTTATTAAGATCCCCATTAGCCACTGAAACAACAGTAGCTATTCTTCCTGGGGTCTCCTCCGTATTTATTACATGTCTTACTTACACCACTCACACATGCGCAACACACAATAACAATATACACGACATACAATAGTTCATAGCAGCCCAATACCGAAAGAAAAGAAAGCCTTATAAATTATACACTACATTACATATTCAATAATTACAACAAAACTAAATGATTATTCAGCATCAGTCTTCCTAACCCATAATTATCAGTGATCACTGTGTAAACAAGAAAAGTTTTAACAACAATTTCTATTATTTTCCAGCAACATAGCTTGAAAAAAACACTGTCCGTTGTATTTGGTTAGTTCTGCCTGGTGACTAACGCTTTCTTGTTTCTCTAAAATGTATTGCAGTCTCTACATAATTTTCCAAAACACTAAGAGGTATAGGGATCATCTTTATCAGCCGTTTGCTCACTTAAAACCCAAAACATCAGTCATACTCGTTCCAAAGTCCTATATGTGCTTTAGATTATTGGCTAAGTTGTTTTGAGCTGCCTTGGCAGGGCTCTTTGCATGAGGGGGGAATACCACGCTGGCACCCCACAAAAATAGAAACACATATAGAGCATTGGGGATTTACAGGAAGTGGAATGGCAGCCTTTGGAGTCTGCTACTGAATTCATTTTGCATTGTCTAAGTATTTTACCCAGACAGACAGACTGAGAGACAGACAGTCTTTTTATACGCTCCATTATTCTCCAGGCATTATTGGTCCGGCTTACTCTGTTGTTACAGCGAGAGACAGAGGGGCTGGCAGTTTCGGACGTTTCTCATTAACGCTGTCTTTCCTCACCGGCCACTTTGACTGTAATCGGACCGGGCCAAAAAGCAGATTAGGAGCGTGGCTAGTGATCCGGAGATGCTTTACTTTTAGCTGCGCAGCCTATAAAGAGTGAGGTTAAATAAGGTTAGGATTTTACTGCTGTAATCACTGCAGGTCTGCACAATATAAGACAAATTTATGAATGGTCGATTGATTTTAGGCCTGGTTTAGTTCAGATTCAGTCCTAATTGTAGTCTTTTTGTCAGTTTTTAGAAAAATTGTGAAATTATGCATTGAACTATGGGCCTTAAGTGGGGCACACTTTAAAAAATAACCAGTTAGTCAGCTTACAAGCATTTACTCTTTGGGGAATTTTAATATTCACTAAGGATAAAAACCACAATTTCCTTGCTGTGAGGCATAAGCGCTAACTACTCTGCCACTGTGCACCCCAACAAACATGCAACACAGTCAGATGGCTCATGTTATGACATTCTGTGCCTGGGAGAATATATATTGTACATTTTAATCTTGTTAAAATTATCTTTATTATAGAGAGACAGGACTTTGACGAATGCACTGTAAAAAAAAAAAAAAAAAAGTTGTGAAAACTCAAGGCAACAGGATGAGTTTTTGGGCCAACTCAAAATCTAAAGTTTTCAACAACTAATATTTTTTTGTTCACTTAATTTGATGTTCATATGTCTATAGACTTTACATTTTAAGTTTTATTCTCTATCATTAATTTTTAACTCATCTTACAGCCAACACACTATCCATTGTTCAGAAAAGATATTACTATTGATAATAATAAAAAACAAATATACTAAATAAAAACTAATAAATACTAAACAATAAAAACTAAATAAATACATTTAACAAAAGAATAATACTTTTTCTATAAAATCTCCAAAATCTCCAAAATCTTGAAGAATACTGTTGCCTTGAATTTTTTAGTGTTCACAAATGTATTTATTTGTTTTCTTACTGTGTGGAAGTATCAAATATTACTGGTAAAGTTTTCTATATCTTTAGTCCTACTTCAAGCATTGTTCTTTAAAAAATATATATATATTGCCAGCTTTCTCTCAGTTCTTGATTTTTTGAAGAAGGCGAGGCTGTGGAATTCACCTAAGATAAGACTCATCACACAGTCATTAGTTTTAGAGCCTTATCTTGTCCCGGGGCAGACAGTGAGGCCTGCAGCTCCACAACATCCTGTTTCCAAACGAATAAGGATCCAGGTCAGAGAGTTAAAAGCTCTTCAGGACAAGGATGAACGATGTGTTCAGCTAAACTGCATCATTCATTACATATAGAAATAAAATAAAGTTAGTTCTGGACATGGCCACAGAGGTCTGGGACTCAGTGTTTTTCCATTACTACACTAAACCAGGTCTCAACCAGGACTAAACCAGGCAAAAAAGGACTAAACCAGGCAAAAAAGGACTAAACCAGGCAAAAAAGGACTAAACCAGGACTAAACCAGGACTAAACCAGGCAAAAAAGGACTAAACCAGGCAAAAAAGGACTAAACCAGGACTAAACCAGGACTAAACCAGGACTAAACCAGGACTAAACCAGGCAAAAAGGACTAAACCAGGACTAAACCAGAACTAAACCAGGCAAAAAAGGACTAAACCAGGACTAAATCAGGTCTAAACCAGGATTGAGCCAGTTCTAAACATGGACCAAACCAGGACTAAACCAGGACTAAATCAGGACTAAACCAGGACCAAGCCAGGTCTAAACAAGGATCAAACCAGGATCAAATCAGGACTAAATCACTACACTAAACCAGGTCTCAACCAGGACTAAACCAGGCAAAAAAGGACTAAACCAGGCAAAAAAGGACTAAACCAGGCAAAAAAGGACTAAACCAGGACTAAACCAGGACTAAACCAGGACTAAACCAGGCAAAAAAGGACTAAACCAGGCAAAAAAGGACTAAACCAGGACTAAACCAGGACTAAACCAGGACTAAACCAGGACTAAACCAGGCAAAAAGGACTAAACCAGGACTAAACCAGAACTAAACCAGGCAAAAAAGGTCTAAACAAGGCCTAAACCAGGTCTAAACAAAGAGTAAACAAGGACTAAACCAGGTCTAAACAAGGACTAAATCAGTACTAAACCAGGTCTAAACTCTGCAAAAAACAGGATTAAATCAGGTCTAAACCTGGACTAAACAAAGATTAAACCAGGTATAAACAAGGTCTAAACAAAGACTAAACCAGGACTAAACAAGGACTAAACCAAGTATAAACAAGGACCAAGCCAGGTCTAAACAAGGACCAAACCAGGTCTAAACAAAGACTAAACAAGGACCAAACCAGGTCTAAACATGGACCAAACCAGGTCTAAACATGGACCAAACCAGGTCTAAACAAAGACTAAACCAGGACTAAACATGGACTAAACTGGCCATCAACATGTTAGACCTCAGTATTTCTAAAATCCTTGCCCTGGTCCTGGAGTTCAGTCTGTAGAGAGTGCTTTTGCTTAAGACTAGGGACATCTAGTGGTGATTACTTGTTATTGCAGTTTAGAAAAGTATTAGTAAACAACAACATATGACAACCAAAGCATTATGATCAACACTAAAACTCTGGTAACACATTTATAACCTGATTTTTAACAATAATGTAGAAGCATGTTTTAAGAATTATAAACAGGAGTTAGTAACACGTTGTATGTAGTAACAAAATGTTAAATGACAATTGTCAGATTTTTAGCAATAAATTGATAAAATAAATTGATGAAAATTGATAAACCAACCTGGAGCCTTTTAGAGTTTGTACACAATAAGCTTTGTTCAACAGAACAGTGTCATAAAATAAAGTAGCAATAGCAGAATTAGCATTAGCTCTTAGACTTAATTTGGTTTTCGGCAACTGACAACTAAGTAACTTTACAAGTATAGGGTGACCAGATTTTTAGATCCAAAAACTGGGACACATATTTTTTTTCATTAATCCTGGTGCATTTGAACTCACCAAATGACAAAAAGTGTACAATTTTCTGTCAGGTAATTAAAGTACATGGCACAAGGGCTTAAGTTCTAAATTTTAATGGCAAATTATTGATAAAATTAATGACATTTTAAATAATTTGAATGATTAAAAGTATTTCGATTAATGATTTTAAGTGTCCTGTGTGTTTCTGTTGGTTAAAATGGGAACAAATGGGACATGGTTTGTTGAATTCAATTAATATACAGTATTACTATTTGCCATCCAGAAATACTTGTTTAATGTTTGAAATACTGTTTCAAAAGAATAATTGTAAGTGATGTAGGTATTAGACTGGTGTATTATTAAGATATTACTTGAGCTTTGTAACTAATTTCTACACGTGTGAATAAAATGTGAGCATGATAATGGTGATGTTTGCTGATAAATGCTGTGTTAAATGTTTTGACTGTGTGCAGGGTTTGAGGATCATCTTCGCCGACGCCTCTCGTCTGGTTTTCCGGATGAGCGGGAGCGGCGGAGGTCAGGGTGCGACCGTCCGCATTTACGCCGAGAGCTTTGAGAGAGACCCAGAGAGGCACAGCAGAGAAACACAGGTACAGAGCCCACACTGCCTTTTCATTATACTTTCACTGCTGCTACAGTTCAGGATGGTTGTCACACTTTTTACTCTAGTGCAGAGGTGGCCAAACTTTTTCAGAGATTATATGCAAACAGATCTATGATTGAACTTCCTTTAATTATTACATTATTTAGGTAAACAGACTCCATGCCAACCATTGACAGTCTTTTTAGTGCACAATAGAATCAAAGTAATAATAATAATCAAAAACACTGTTACAAAGTGCTTTACAGATCATAAAAACATTCAAGACATAAACAAAATAAGACAAACCAAGAAGAATAGATAAAAACAAAAACATTGATATAAAAACCATACACATGAATAAATAACTAAAAAATAGTGTTACAATAAAAGCAGACCCCTTATGAATCACAGCACTCTCTCGTGGGCCAAATCAGGCTCACTTTGAGCACCGTTGCGCCAGAGAAATTACTCATCGGGAGTCATGCATATATTAAATAAAAGCTTCAGGTCTTGGCTTCAAGTGTATATCCCTTTCTTTTTTAAAGCTTATTGTAATAAAAAGTTATTAACCATCAAAGACACCCTGACCCACTCTGTAACAATATGTGGGGTTGGTTGTCTGTATTAAAATCAATGGAGCTTCAGGGCAAAACATTATTTAGAAAAAATATGTGTAACTTTTTTGTTTACTGGAATAAAAAGACAAAATAAGTTTTGAAATACATAATGATCAATGCCTGATGTGTTCCAGCCATGATTTTGAACAAGGCAATTATTTATTAGAACTAAACTGATGAGAAATAAGTTGGAGGAATTTACAGAACTGATATAACCAAAGCTGCTGTTTTATTTAATATGAGCATAACAACAAATGAATACAACATAGTTCTGGCCTAGACATTTGTGACTCATGTGACAACAAACCCCATCCCACCTGAGCTCCTGAGAGAAATGTTGAGCTGCTGACACACGGCTTTAACCTGCGAGCTGAAAGATGACTTAACCTAGAGCTGTGATCTTTGGCTTTTTGCTAAATGTTAGATTTTTCAGAAGCTAATACCCTACAAGCTTTTAAAACAAAAACAAAACCAACATAAAAAATTACCCAGACCTGTAAAAATGACAAATTGCCTCGTCACCTCTATGTTATTAGTTTAAATGAAAAAAAATACTATTATATGCAGGATGTGTAACCAAATATCACAATAAAATAGAAATAACTGAACTTTTTGATGTTCCCACTTGACCTACAGACCTACTGGACACTGAACTTTATAATCCTGCCTCAGTAATAAACCATGTATTTATTTCCTACATTACAGGGCTATAAATCATAACACTTCAAAGGATTTATATGTCCTTCTGTTCGTGTACTTAATAATAAAAGCAGCCTAAAATGTAGTCAGCAAGATTTACGATTAATTAATAACAGGGTTGCTTGAGTTACTTTTCTTTTTTTTTTTTTTTACAAATAATTTTACAAATACTTTTACTTTTATAAATTTAGGATTCCCTTTTGAGATTTTTGATGCAGAACTGGGGTTATTTCACCTGTATTAGACTTTTAAAATAAAACCAATGAGTTTCAGAAATATTTATACAGATTATTGTTCTTTTGCTGGCAATCTTACATTACATTTTATTCTAGTGGCATCAAAAAGTCTTAAGAAGGTCTTAAATTTCACGAGCAGAAACTTGGAGCTACCCTGTACTGAACTTAACGGGAATAAGCAGAAAAAAATGTATGAATGTGCACAAATAACAACTATGGCATTAAGAGAGAATGTGGTATATGCCTAAATAGTGTTTGTCTGCCGCTGCAAACTTTTACTTGTGTGCCTTAAATCTAGACTTAAATCTGAATATACATGGCACTTTTTGAAAAATGCGTATATTAAGAGTTTAAAAGCGCTGCTTGACAGTGTATAATCAGCTCTGTGGTAACTCCTGATGATAACACGATTCATGTCTATCAAAAAGATGAACAAAAACTTGAAAATTCAGCAAAATGTGTTTGTAACTTTGCCTTTTGACAAGTTTCAGATACGTATTTATAGAGAAATTAATCGTTTTACAGTCATGAGTTACCACGTCACTGATGAGCCTCCCTTGAGACATTAAACTTTTAATATACGGATTTTTCAAAAAGTCAATGGAAAAAATGGGAATGGGAATTTAACTTCCAGAACTGTCACTGTTGAGCTCTATAGGTGGATCTAGTAAACATTTTTCAGTTGGAAAAAGGCAAATTCTTCCTTTTACTTGTTGTAAACCATCAAAAATACCCTGTGCTCAAAGTCCGTTAGTTATTCAGGTACATTATGTGCAATTGTCTAAACCAGTGGTTCTCAACTCGTCGGGCTTCAGAACCCACCATCAGCCTCCATGATGACAAGCCACAACCCAAATAAAAGAGATATTTCAACTTAAAAACTATTGAGTAAACCCAGTGTGCAGAGATAATATCAGAATATGACTGTACGCCAACACAAACAAGAAGAAATGTAAAGAAACTGCAGACTTTTTTACAGAATCAATGGTGCTTTTGTGCACAAACAAAATAAAAAATTCCCTCTACGGTTAAGGAGCAACACTGCAGGCTTTAACAAGTTTAATTTAATACTTTTTTAAAACCTTTTTAGGCCATTGTTCAAAAAATTAAGACCCATCTCTGTCCACTGTAAAAAAAAACATTTGTGACAGTGAGTGCTGCTAAACGTTTTGGTCTGGTAAAAAAAGATCTAAGCTTTTGTATCAGCAATTACGTTGACATTTTATGTAATTGCATCAAATATATGACACATTGAAGACCTTTTTAAACCTATTTAAAACCTAATAGTCCGCATTTTTGCAAATTCAAGACTTTTTAAGACCCTGCAGAATCTCTATTATTTGTTTTATTTATTTTTCCCCTGGCAAAGGCCCGAGAACCACTGAAAACGCAGGCCTACCTTCAGTAATCTTTCCTGCTTTGCCTTTACAACTTTATTTGTTGCCGTTTCAAATGTTTCGTTTACTTGTAACGCACTTTTCTCACAGGTCAGCGTGGCCACAGTGCTCCAGTTTGTGGATGTTTATGAGTGAACCATTCTGGGAAAACAGGAATTGGCCAATGCTCTGTAGAAAAAGCTCCTGATGTGGTTGTTGACACGTTTTATAGACTTCAGATGATATGAGTTAACCTGGTTATTTCTGCTGGAATCTGTTAAAAATCTGCTTATCTGTGCTATGTTTTTAACTCTTGCGCCCCAATTTTAAAAAAGTTACGTTGCTCCTGTTCAGAGACAAAAGTGTCCCCCGTCACAAAACATCATAAAAATGTATACATTCATATTTATTTCTACTTTTTTTGCAAACATGTTTTAATCAACTTGTGCCTGATACATTTAATTATTTTCTGAACTTCATCTAAATCTGCATCAAAATTATTTTGTAAAAAACAGGCATAAAAAATTTTAATATGGATGGATGGATTTTATAGGGGAGTTATTACAGCCTTGGGTCTGTCAAAGAGTACCAACAACATTTGTTTGGGGGGATTTTAAACATTCTAAACACCACATTAAAACAGGTTGTAACTTTTTGTTACTACAAAAAAAAAATCCCAAATTCATCTAAATCTGTAGGTTTAGCATTCATTGTCTTTGAACCTTTGTACGCTGGCTCCTGGCATAAACACTCTATGCGGTTGTTTATGGCCACAACCACTAGGGGGCCGTATGATCAGAAAGGTTCTGACTGCATGAAATTTAGATGTACACGTTTTAATGTTCAATTACTAGTGGCATTTGTGAAGATCATATTGATTTGCAACTTAGAATATTAAATCCAAGTAATATTAAAGGCTCAAACTGGCTCTAAAAGAAAATTTTGTTGTGCTGAAGGGTAGGAAAAAAATAATAAAATTGGAGATGGAAAAAAGAGCGCAGGATAAAAGTATAACATTTTTGTTTTTGTTTGTGATGTATTTATTATTTTGCACTCCTTTATTTATTCCTATTTATTCTTCAAATATATTTATTTATTGCTTTAATTGCTACAATAGACCTTGTTCAAATGAAGTAAGAGATTTGCAATTAATTCATTTTTATCTTTATTTTATTTTTTATATTTATTAGGCTATATTATTTACTGGCTATATATCTGCATGTGTCATTTGGTGGGCCACAAACAAAATCTTGTTTAGGGCCACCAAAAGCCTAGAGTCGGCCCTGGTTTGAACACCAAGAGCAACCAGTTACTTTTTTTTTCTTTTTTTCCATCTAACTCAGTGTTGTTGGTAATCTTTGACAGACCCAAGGCTCTAATAAACCCCCCTAAAAAAATCCACTTTCATTTTTTGTGTCTGTTTTTTACTAAAAAAAAATAGATGCAATTACATACACTGGCATAAAAAGGGTAAACTTCTGAAAATAACTTAAATATTTGGTATTTATGGTCAGGGCAGAAGTTGCTTAAAAGATTTATGCAAAAAAAGTAGAAAAAATATGAATGTATACATTTTTTATGATGTTTTGTTGATGAGGACACTTTTATCTCTGTACAGGAGCAACATAACAAATTTAGTTGGAGACTGTAAAAATAAAGTAATATTGGATTTGTGTTTAGAAAATCAAACGTAGTGTTAAAATACACACCTGAGCAAATTTCATAGAAAACGTTAGAACCACGGCAAAGTTATCCAAAAAAAAAAAAAAAACATGAAAATAACACTTTTGTCCTCATTAGGGCACAAGGCTGAGGCTGCTTCCCTCGTTTGTATGTTTACAGCAGACGAGACAATATAAGAAGAATATAAATAATAATAATAATATTTCTTTTAAGGTGGTGCTGGGGCCTCTCATTGCCATCGCTTTGAAGATCTCCAACATCCACGAACGGACGGGACGCCACGGGCCTAACGTCATCACATGAACCAGGAGGAGGATCACACGACTCGCACACATCTGCAGTACTGGGGCACAAGTCAAAGGCTAAAAACTTTAAACATTACTTCATTTTCGCATTAATGCTGTTCAAGTGGTTCTAAGCATGCATTTTATCCTGTGCACAAGAAAATTAACATGTATGCTCTGTTTAATAATAAATGCTATAACAACAAACAAATACAAAGCAACAGTTTAACCTTTTTATTTTTATTTTTTTTCGTAAAAGTTTTGGAAATTTAAACAGTCTGAGTAACATTCGACCACTCCTGCCTTGATTATTTACTTTATATCTAATTTTACTTTTTAAAAATGCGTTCTGAACCAACTTACCAAGCATAATTATCTTTTAATCACTGGTGTGTAGGCTATAAGTCAGTAAAATTTGTGGAATAATGTTTTTTTTTTCTTCCAACTGACTAATTTCCAATTTTAACAAATTAAATTGCAGCAAAAGTTTCTAATGCGCCACACTGAGCATTTTGAATACTATTTATAAGTCATTTCAGTCATTCAGCTCCTGGAAAATTAGTCAAAAGTTTTGGAAAAGTCATGGAAAATTCTTGGTAAAAAGTATGAACCTTGTAAATAACATAATAATTAAGGGAAATTTAATCACAGTACTGTTTCATTTGTGGAAAAACAATGTAGGCATCCCTGTTATATCATGTCATCATCTGCTCTTAAGTCAATGCATGGTATAATTTTCTTGTGCACTTAAGAAAATCGCATTAGCAATGAATAAAATATACAGTTTCCAGTGCATTAGGAGGCTCTGGGCTAAACATACACCCAACAATAAATGACAGTTTTAGCGAGCGTTAAATGGAATACACTGTGTCTAAAGGCTGTTTAATTATGAAGATACAAATGTAAAAAAAAAAGAGGTGCTTTCCACTCACAATGCAGTGTTCACTTGTCCTAATGCTTGAACTCTTCTCTCACATACGCCACTGTATTTTTTAGTCTTCTCATTTTGAAGCAATGAAAAATGTAAAATAAAACCGGAAACTGAATTATGAATTTTTTTTTTTTTTTTACTTTACAAGTGTGAAGTCTTCATCTATTCAGTCATTTGTGTTAATAATAATCTGCTGCTTTGGCTATGTTCAGTCTGTCTGTTTAGATCTGAAAGCAATGTCTTGTTTCTATTTTGTAAACACCCAAATAAAATGTTGTGTGTGCGTTGTACTCTGTCTATTTTCAGTATATGAAGGTATACAGATGCAGGTGTTGTATTGACTTGATAATTATTTGACTTTTAATGACATGGCTAATCATTTTGCCAGCTAAAATAAAGTATAGCTTGTGCTTACCATGTTTTAAAGACATGGAAGCAATAGTAAGATAAGGATGATAACAATGGGGTTAATATCCAATATGCTTTTGTATAGCACACTTTACCAACACAAAGTCTCCAAAGTGCTTTACAGAAAACAAATAAAAGACAATAATATAAAAAATTAAAAAACAATAAAAGAAAAGCCTCATCTTTGGCCCGACGAGCTGGAGCTGACCCTCAGACCTCAGCGAGTGCTCAGATGTGTACAGTACAATGAGGTTAGAAATGTACACAGGGGCTAGTCCATGCAAAAAGCTTTAAAAACAAACAATAAAAGCTTAAAATCAACTCTAAAATGAATGGGAATCCAGTGAAGTTTAGATAAAATGGGTGTTATGTGTTCCCTACGACGTGCAGCTGAATTCTGGACCAACTGTGAGCGTGATCAGCTGAGACTACAGCAGGTTATCGTAGTTCAAACGTGTGTGAAAATATTCTCCAGCGTTTGTCCCATTGAAATACTATTGTATAAACATTAGTCTCACACCATATAGAGCCCATTTTATGGACAAAATGTTTTTGACCAGAACTTGCTTTGAACATCAACTCTTTCTGTATCAAAAACACCTAATTATTTCACAAAAAATAAAAATCTGTCAGAGGCCAACTTACTGTGTTTAAACCTAATTTAGGTAAAGATATGGGTACAGTTTAGGGCCTATAAAACATTTGATACATACATTTTGCAAAATAAAGTCTTTACCGAGACTATATTGGAATAAAAAGGTGATAAAAAATAAATTATAAAAATTGATTTTTTTGCATTTTTTCAACATCATGGACAAACACAGGGGCAGCAACAAGATGCCCACAAATATTTTTTCTACTAGGCTTAGAAGGAATACAATATTTTTACCATTTTTGGGCATAAAAATATCTTAAAATAAAAAATTATGAAAAAAAGTAATACATGCAGTAATTATACCTTCTTCTAACAAATCTTTTTATGTTTTATAATGTGCCGACCACTCATTACTAAATACTGAAGTCTTTAAAGTTGCTGCCAGTTCCTCTGCAGGCCCAGTGTTTGTGGGCCAGTGTGACTGCAGACTGGAGCACACAGATAAGACTGCAGCCCTGATCTTTACAGGCCGCTCCCAGCAGGAACTCGTAAAGCTCTGATTGCAGTCATTAACAGCGGAGGATATGCAGTGGATATCCTCCAGGATGTATTCACTCACTCACACACACTTTATCTGTCAGCCATTACACATTACTGCCCCATTCAGCTCCTTTATAATGTCACACTCTGCCCCGCTCAGGTCCAAGGGAGACCTGCGCTCACGTCTGGCTTTTGGCTCCAAGTTACAAAGGTACAAGGGAACAGAGAAATTAAAGTATATTATATATTATATAGTCATTTCAATAGATTTAACTGCTCGATCACCTGACAGTGTATTATTGCAAAAAACCTGGTAAAGAAAGGTCTTTAAATGCCATTATCTAGTTTTTATTCTAATAATTTTAATGGATGAAAATCACTATTCACTGACATTGACCTTTAGCCAATCACAGGGTCACATTGGGGTCTGCATCCCAGTTCAAACGGGATGGTCCCATCGGCTGGTTGCTTTTCACAGCTTGTTAAAGGGATATAGTACTGATAAACTGGCTATGGCAGAACTGCTCACCTGTTTTTTACAGAGCAAAAAAGATAAAGAATAAAGATAGTAAAAATGAAGCAGCATGAACATTATCAATCTATCAATAGAATATGGATGTTTTTGTCACTTTTTATTAATATGAACATGTAAAAAATAAAAGGTGAATGATATGACTAAAGAAATTGTAAAACTAATCTAATCTAAGACAGAATAGCTTTTTTATGGGTGTAGGCCTTCAAGCTTAATGGTTGGAACCAATCTTACGTAAAATGATAAAATAGACTTAGACTTAGACTTAGACTTAGACTGAGACAGACTTTATTGAGCCACAAGGGAAATTGCTTAGTCACAGTAGCTCAGTTTTTCACAAACACAAGTAAAGCCTAGTATAGCTGTAGAATAATTATAGCAATAAAATTACTTTGAATAAAACACAATAGAATATATAAAAAAAATACAAGATTTAGAATATAGCATATTTAGAAATCTACAAAATATAAAAATAGAAGTAAATATATAGAAGTAAATATACAGTATATACAACAGGTGGGATATGGCTGAGCATTAACATGAGTGGTACATTTGTTACAGAATGGTGAGTTGTACAGTTATCACAGTAATACAAGATCACATGGATGATGTGCCTAATGTTTTTTGGGGCATATCTAAGAACCAAGCAGCTACTTGTTCAGCCAGAGCTACTCTGGTTGGTTGTATTTTTTCCAAACTGTGCCAGTTCAGAGACTCCCTTTACTTCTGACAGGCCCACAGTCAGACATAAATGCTCAGAATGAATCATAAGTGTGTTTGTTTTGTAGAAACAGAAAGTAATGGCAGTAATGTCCCTGCCTTTGTTTTGTGCTGTCTTTTTTTCACCTTATGCAAGTTTAGATTTTATTACACATCATTGAAAACAACTGTACCTCAGTGTTTTATAATTCCTTCAAAAGTTTACACAATGCATCTTTTACTTGCATTTCATGTTTTCTTCTGTAATAATTTCCTACTCTGGGACATGGAGTACGTTTTTATGTTGTTAAAAGGATTAGCGTGCGACAACAGAGGAGCTGTAAAGTGTAAAAACAGTGTTAACACACAGGTTTTTATCATGTGGACTTTATTATGGTGAGAGTGCAGATTCTATAGGCTGGCTGGGCGTTTCCTGATGCCACATTTGACTGTTCACTCAGGAGACCACAATCAGCCTGCATAACAGTAACTACCATTAAATATTAATCCAGTCTCAAATATATATGCGTTTACCTTGGTTTTCAAATATTTATTATCCAATATGATCTGCACTCACTGGGCACATACTGTCCTTATACAGAGCACAGGGACAAGTTAAAGCAACGGTATTGAACTTTTTACCTCAAAATATGGAGTCCTTTCAAGATACAGCAAAAAATGTTTATAGATATAGATTCAACTCATCATCAGGTGGCCATGATTGAATAGTTACGGAGTTGACACAGACAGACAACCATTCACTCTCTCATTCATCCACTATGGGCAGTTTAGAGTCACCTATATACTCCTAACACATGCTTGACTTTGGACGATGGGAGAAAACCGGAGTATCACAAGAACATGCGCATCAGCAAAGATATATACATCACAAGCTTTTGTTCAGGGGTTCTTAAATGGTCGGCTGGGTCCCACAGTTAAGTGACAAGAAGTTTGAATATACACAAGTTTCCCTGTCTGAAGCCCAGGTTCATCTGGTCTTTTGTTAATATTAATATGTGGATTTCTTCTTTTGTATCGTACCTTGACAAGGTATGATACAGTGAGTGATAAAACAGTGACTAACAGAGTGAACAGTGACTAACAGAAAAATGCAGTACTAAAGAACAAAACACAGACTGAACTTGAACTAAACCAGGACTAAACCAGGAAAACACAGGTCTAAAACCAGAAGTAAGCCAGATTTAAAACCAGAACTAAATCAGGTCTAAACAGAGAATAAACCAGAAATACACTAGGTCTAAACCAGGTCAAACCAGGGCTAAACTAATACTAAACCAGAAAAACACAGGCCTAAAATCAGAAATAAACCAATTCAAACCAGGGCTAAACTAAGACTAAACCAAGTCTGAATCAGGACTACGCCAGGTCCAAACCAGGACTAAGCCAGTTCCTGGAGGTACACAAGACTAAAAAAGTTGGGTGGGACACCACTATATTCCCTCACAGCCTCGTATGATCCATAACTTGTTTGTGCTGCACTTTCTTGGGTTCATTATGTTATGTGTATGTTTAATAAACGTCATAATAATTTCAGAGACTCACACTTGGGCCCTGCACTGATGCCCTGTGGCTGGATTTTGCAAATGAAGCAATAATGAATAATATTTGTATAGAGTAGGGATAAATTAAAGTACACACAGCCCAATGGTGCTATTGTTCACTTTTTATTATAAAAATATATAAAGTGCACAAGAGTAGGTCTAACAGTGACCATAATGTAAACCAGATGCATATGTAAAATTAGTACAATACAGAAGAAGAAACGTGTCACAAAAGTCAAGTATTTGAAGTGCACAGTGTTTTATCACAGTGCAGACAATCCTCAGTTTATCCACTCCAGGACCTGTCGATGCTGGGATTGTCCCATACCAGCACATCATGTTTTATTCTCTCCATATTACCCCAAGTTTGTTTCTGTGGTCAGCTCGGACTCTTCACACGTCTCTGTCTTTAGCCTTCATTTAGCCACCGGACCAGCCACAAATCCCACTTTTAGGAAGCTGCTCCTTCGGGCTTTCTACTCCTGGACACACACATGTTGGACAGTTCTACTCATGGAGCAGGTGTGGGGTCCCGGGGCTTCTCCACTTGGCTGTACCGAGGCGGGTGCTCCCAGCTCCAGCTGCAGTCCGGGGCCTCAGAGCTGTCCTGGCTGTACAGAGGAGGAGCCAGGCCAAAGGGGGGCCCATCTATGTCCAGGACTACCTCAGACTGCGAGGTCAGCTGAGGGGTTGACTGTTGGGACAGCTGGGGGCGAGGCGAAAAGTGCTGGCTGTTCTGGGACTGCTCATAGGACGGTGGGAAGGAGCTTGGTCTGCAAAACAAACACAAGGCTATTAAATTAAATTGCAGATATGTTATCATCTGTTTGTCAACAAGCATAACATTTGTAGGTTACAAAAGTGCTTTTAGAGAATAATATGAACTAAAGCAGGAATGGGATGCAGTGAAGGGGAAGTGGAACTAAATCAATAAAAATCCTGAATTGTATATGCTGCAAAATATGATGGGACTAATATCTGTCAATGCTCTGTTTGCAAAGTTGTGTTTCTCATTCTCATAAAAAGTTGGTGTTGTAGACCGTACTGGGACCAAACAATGTGAACTAATGCTAAATAAAGGGGAAAATAAATGATTATTTTAATGCAACAGACTCATCAGACAAACAGAGACCAATCATTTTCCTGGTTCTTCTAATGATGAAAACAAATTACTTTAAAATTATGAAGAAGAATAGCATTTTCTTATAATGTTTGGTAAATAAAATCTCAGAGACCGCCACATCCGAGACTGAGTCAAAACCGAGTTAAATTGGATTCGAGATCAAGACCAAGACCAAAACTGCAGCAGAGACCGAGACGAAGCTTCCTCCCACCGTCCAAAGACATGCATGTGTTAGGTGAACTGGTGACTCTAAATTGCCCCTAGTGAATGAATGTGAGAGTGAATGGTTGTCTGTCTGTGTTTGCCCATAGTTACTGGGATAGGCTCCAGTCACCCACAACCCCTAACGGGAATAAGTGGAAGAAGAATGAATGAATTTTAGACTGACAGTGAGTGTGTGATCTAACCTGTCTATGGTGAAGATGTGGACTTGGCGTTGGTGGGCTCCTCTGTGGTAAACCTTACTCTTCATGCTCTGGCAGACGTTCCAGAAAACCCCAGTGAGCATGGAGAACAAGCCCAGGATGATCATGACATAGGCCGGGATCTCCATCAGGGGGTCATCGTAAGGATTCTCCAGAGACACCAGGTACGCCCCGGAGGAGGTCAGAGCGAAGCCCACTGCAGGGAGGGCCAGACGGGCCAGGGACCAGAGCTGCTTCTTCAGCTTCATCATCTCTGAACGGTGAAGTAAACGCAGAGTGGAGAGGAGAGAGGGAGACTGGAGGTGTGTAAGAACCACGCTCAGAGGGAGGTGCGTGGGACGGCCCTCCTCTGTTGTTTATTAACCCAACACAGGTAAAGGGGAATTTCTTAGCAAACATAATGAATATGTAGAGAATGTATAGTGTAATATTATTTATAATCCTATGGAGCTCTGGTGGTTCATGTGGCGTCAGCCCACGTAAGCTGACAGTTATATTATTTAGTAACAGCTCACTGGAAAACTATTCTCATTTTGTGCCTTTCAATAAAAATATACTGCATAATAAGGCTGCTTTCTAGTTCAGATTCTTGCAGATTATTCTTCTCATAGCCAGCTCTTCTTTTTTTGCTGTATTTCCTCTCTGCATGCAACATTTAGGGAAATTATTTACTACAAATTTACTTACTGACCGACTTAATAATTTACAGGATGAAGTGGTTTGTGTAAAATGTTGTACTCTACACTCAAAATGGAACACCAGACAAAAACCTTAAACTGAGGTGCCAAGAGCAGATAAACTGAGCACTGCTGGAGGAGAAGCACACTCGCATTTATAAACGTATACACTTATAAACATTATGTGAACATAATTGGTGACCATATAAACATATAAACACTTAGATGGTGTTTCAAAAGTGCAATCACAATCACACTTATTTCGACTAAGCTTGTCTATTAACAACAACATGTTCCTGCAGGGCTACTATAGCTGTTCACACAAAAGGTCACTCATGCAGAGGAAATTGCAGCTTCCACTTTTGTGTAAAAAGATAAGTTTTTTTTTTTATTTGTGCAAAAGACTGAGATAATACTTTAATATTTAACCCATACCTGACCCAGACTGAAGTGTGATGTAATTGTTGGTGCCAGAAATTCACTGGCATCAAGCCACAGAGACAAAACACACTGATAACTGTAGCACTGTTACACAACACACACCTCCAAACGGTAACGTGAGCTTTGACATGGCTCTGTCATCTGGCAGCTCTTCCCTGAAACCATTTATGAGCTGCAAAACTGCTTCCAAGTATGACTCTGCAGTTGCTGCTAAACATGACTGGATCAATGTCTAGAGCTTTTATTGGGAACAGTAAGGACTAGGTCAGTGCAAGAATCAGCAGAGTTTCAGGTCAAGTCAAGGTAAAGGTTTCATCTCTGAGTGAGAAATTAAGGGTTTTGTTAATTTATAAATGCATGAGCGCTACCAGAGGCTTCTTTCCTTTTTTATGCCCCAGGTTCAAATGAATGTTAAGGTAGACTTTATTGTCCAAAATATGTATTATTTATATTATTTTATTTTATTATTTATATATTTATTGTCCAAATTTGTCCTCTGCTTTTGACCCATCCTTCAATGACACTGGGGCAACCTGTCAGCAGCACGGGACAATTCTCCAGATTTTATGCCAGGCTGAGGATTAGGCTTTACTGTGCAAGCCTTTTAGGTTTTCCCCAAACACGGAAAGAGCCAGTGTGTCAGTCAGCCAGTTGTGATGTTGAAACAGAACCCTGAACAAGACCTTGGACAGACTTTGGATGTTGGTTGTATCGTATTGGTCAGTATATTAATAAAGCACAGTCAACTTTTATTACTGAATGGCCCGTAAAGTTATTTATAGTAGATGTTGTGAATGAAATGTGCCCACACCTCCCCTGAACTCTTTGTGAATAAAGATGTTATTGGCACTGTGAGACTTTATGAATCTTATCGGTGTTATCAGTGAGCAGTTAATCCCTGTGCAACCGTTCCTGCTAGTATCTGCAGATTGCTCCATGCTCGTGTTTTTGGCCATGCTAACACAGCTCTGCGTCTGATGCCTCACTCTGATAGGAGCATTACTAAATAGCTATTGCCATATGTAATTATTCAAGCAGATTAAATATCAGACTGGACCTCACACTGGTCGGTCTGAGCTGGAGGTGGGATGAAAAACAGTACAGTACTTTAGACAGTTCAGATGGTGATACGCTGATAAAGGTGGATGACTTGTGCAGATTTTTATCTGAAAAAGTGTTATATAGGATGTCTCTGACAGCCTGTGCTAACTCTGCTAAATCTGTTTTATTATTGCGCAGATGTGACCCAGACCTGATTTATTTATGACTGTATTAACAGCACTCGTTTTATGCACTGACGTTAATACGATCTTGATCACTCTGTTCGTTCAGATCATATCTGTCAGGCTAATACTGGTTTGTTCATGTATATCAGTTTGTAGACATAAGGCCACATAAGGCTTTGTACTTGGTGCCATAGTCGTTACATGATATATGGTCCTGTTTGGTAATATAACAAGAAAACATGGCAAACTCAAAGTGAAATACATTAAGACTTATCTTATTTCCACTAAAAAAAAAAATAAAAAAAATAAATAAATCCCAGTTTCCTCATCACCACCTCAGCAGCAGAACCATCTCACTTTTTGCTGCCCCATCACCACCTCAGCAGCAGAACCATCTCACTCTCCTCTGTCCCATCACCACCTCAGCAGCAGAACCATCTCACTCTCCTCTGTCCCATCACCACCTCAGCAGCATCTCACTCTCCTCTGTCCCATCACCACCTCAGCAGCAGAACCATCTCACTCTCCTCTGTCCCATCACCACCTCAGCAGCAGAACCATCTCACTCTCCTCTGTCCCATCACCACCTCAGCAGCATCTCACTCTCCTCTGCCCCATCACCACCTCAGCAACAGAACCGTCTCCTTCCCCTCCTTCACTTCAGCAGCAGAGTGACCTACAGCTCTGCCTTGTAAATGCGATGGCTAAAAGATGCACACACACACACACCTAACAAGACTTGTGTTGGGAAGCTGCCCGCTGTAAATCCAGAGTGTCTGCAGCTACAGGAGTAATGTGTAAACCCATAAATTAGCCCGGCCCGCACCAGCATGTACACACGGCCACACTGCAGGCCTCTTTTAGACCTCATTATTGAGTGATAATTATAGACGGCGAGCCATTAGTTGTGGAAAAGGAGTGAAAGGCCAGTCATTAATCTTGCGGACCGTGATGAGAAGCTGCCATCTTGTCTTGTCATAAATCTACATCAGGGCTGGACTGTACACTCAGCAACATGGGAGGAAGAAGGAGTCAAAAGCTGTACTTAAAGTATTTTTACATTAGAATGATATTAACCAAGTAAAGTAGTCAACAAAATGACATTAATGCAACAGCAACTGCTCCTATTATTACTGCTGTTGTTATTAGAACTACTGCTGCTACTAATACAGCTACTACAGTTACTGGTACTTGTACTATTGCAATAGCTGCTACTACTGCTATTGCTACCACTGCACACAATACTACTACGGCTACTACTACTACTACCACTACTACTACTACTACTGCAACACCTACTGCTACTATGCTAGTACTACCGCTACTACTGCCACTGTCGCTGCTGTTACTACTGCTGCTACTAATACAACTACTACAGTTAGTAGTACTTGTACTATTGCAATAGCTACTACTACTGCTATTGCTACCACTGCACGTAATACTACTACTACTACTACTACTGCAACAGCTACTGCTACTATGCCAGTACTACCTCTGCTACTACTGCCACTGCCGCTGCTGTTACTACTACTACTAATGCGGCGACTATACTATTTCAACCACTACCTACTACTACTACCGTTAATACTACTGCTTTTACTACTAATGGTATGACTAGCGCTACTAATAAAACTATGTTACTGCTATTATTACTATTACAAAAACTACTACTACTACTGCTATCACTGCTAGTAATACTACTACTATTACAACTACTAGTAATACTACTGCAACAGCTACCATTGCTACTACTGCCGCTACTGATACTACTCCAACTACTGCTGCTACTATTACTTCAACAACTACATTTACTACTATACTGTTACTACTACTACTCCTACTACAACTGCCAATACTACAACTACTACTACTACTACTACTACTACTTCAAATGCCATTTCTAATATTGTGACCAGGCCAGCAGCTATTTCTAACATTACTACTAGTACTACTTCTACTACTTGCCAATGCCGCTACTGCTACTACTGCTGCTATTACTACTTCAACAACTACATCTACTACTATACTATTACTATTACTACTACTCCTACTAAAACTGCTACTACTACAATTACTGCTACTACTACTACAAATGCTACAAAGGGCAACAGCTACTAGTACTACTTCTACTACTGCCAATGCCACTACTGCTACTACTTCTGCTACACTACTTCAACAACTACATCTACTACTATTCCATTACTACTACTCTTACTACAACTGCTACTACTACTGCTATTACTATAATTACTGCTACTATGTCTATCTCTACAAAGGCCTCTTCTACTATTGTGACTAGGGCAACAGCTACTACTGCTACTACTTCAAATGCTATTTCTAATATTGTGACCAGGCCAACAGCTACTGCTAACATTACTACTAGTACTACTTCTACTACTGCCAATGCCACTACTGCTACTACTGCTGCTATTACTACTTCAACAACTACATCTACCACCTACTACAACTGCTACTACAACAATTACTGCTACTACTGCCACTATTATTGTGACTACTACAACTACTACTGCTGCTACTATCCACTTTGCGTTTACTCATTTAGAAATACTGGATCATTCATATTTTTGAGATAGATATTATGCACTGCTTGGACTTTCAGTACTGTATTTATGTAAACAGAACAGTCTAGCTGCCATACTCCGAGTGGCCTGGTGGGGGCGACATTGCCTTAATTGTTATCCTGAGAAATCTGCAGCGTGGCTTTGGTAAACTTTTGTCAACAAAACCCCATGCTTCAAAAAACTCAGAAATAGTCAGTGGACATGTGTGGTTTTAATAGGATCCATTTGAAAGCTGTTCTGTTTCCTGTCACCACATTGCTCTCTCACTCTAGGGATTGTAGTTTGGATTTTTCACATTCGACACACATTATAAATCTCTGCAGCTTTGAACAAGTGGGATAATGTCTTCATAGAGACATTGATATTTTTACTCTAAGCTCTGTTGGAAAAGTCTGTGGATTCAATGTGCATAGAGCTACAAAAATGGCCACTATTTTCAAAAGACAACTTATATAGTCAGTCTTTGATAGAGGAACTTTAACAAATGCAATATACTTTCACTTTCAGGAGATTGATAAGGCTTTTATTTTTATCATTGAATTGTTGAGTGTGTATGTTTCTGCTTGTCATTTTCCAGGGTGGGCCATAGTTTCAGGCTTCAGTGTGAACATTGTGCGGAAGAAGATGGTCCTATATTCTGAGTTTTTGGACATCCTTTGCATTTTATTTTGCAGAGAACGCTGGGATTAGTTGTATGTTGCTTCCTGCTGGCAATGGAGGGGACTAAATAGAGCATAAAGGGTTTTTTTAGTACAACATGACCCTAACAGATAGATAAAAGAGCTGACTGCTTCGTAGTGACAGCAATTTAAGCATTGAATGAGTCCGGGGACGAGCTTTATAAAGACGCAGAAGCACTTACTGGTTTCACGTTTCTACGTAGAGCGGTGAAACTGAGCATTTTCCAGCTCTTCAGAAGAGACGGCCTTAGCAAACAGGATTGCTCAAACAAGCATGAATGAATCAAATCACTACTCCAGGTAAATTTTTGAGGTGGAAACAACATTATAACATGGGTAAAACCTCAAAAAGGTCAATTTAGCAGAATAGCTAATATCGATCTCTTGGCCATGTACTTTATACGAGGCCCTTTACATTGTGGACCCCTATACGACTACACATTCTACTTTATCTATAGATCCACCCAAGAGTTTACTGCTTTTAACCTTGAAGAAAAATTTTGGTTTAAACTCCAAGCACAAACATCCGAACTTAAGCAAACCTTCTACCCAACTTTCTCTTCCCTCAACACGAACACTCTCATCCAATGCCTTTGATAAGCCCTTCCTGGTGCAGTTGCATGTGCTCTTGTGTGTGAAGCCCCACTCCACTCTCGCTGTAGTAGCTCTATAAAGCTGCGCAGTTGTCTGGACTATAGCCGAGGCAGGGGGGATCAATGCACAGATCAATAGGGTCCCAGGGAGTCCTAATAGGCCTGTTACTGCTCCCTGACCGCCCGCCTGGCTGCCTGATATAGGAGCGCCCTGGGGGGGGGGGTATGTGTATGGAAGGGGGGCGCGATGTTGTCTGGGACCCCCGCTGCCACTGTTCCTTTACTTAGGTCGTGATACAGCACTTTACAGAGCTGCGTAATGGGGCTCATTGATGGAGTGCACGGCTGGCCATGAGCTGCTGGGTTGTGTTCACTTAGCCATTCACCTCATCTGCACTGGAAGTTTACTTAGCGACCTTAAAACCTCTGGAGATACCATTTCTTCTTAAAGTAATAAGATGAAACTTGAAGTAACAGAGTACATTTTCTTAAAAATTCTCTCATTTTACTTGAATACATTTTAGAGAAAACAATGTCTTGAATGGATGAGAGACAAAACATCTTCAGCTCTTCACAAATCATGTCCAAAAAAGAAGAAACCTTAAGAAGCCCAACTGAAGGAGAGTTCCTCTCCCAGGACGGACAGGCAATGCGTCTAGGACTGTTAGTCCATCAGCTCAACTATAGGACCATAGATCAGCTCTGTAAGGATTCATCCAGGGAGTGGGGTGAGGTAGTTGAGGAAGTCCATAGGATGCAGCAGGTGAGCCTCATCCAGACAGGTGAGTGGGGCAAGGTAGATCCGGGAAATCCTTAGAGGTGAGGTTGAGGGCCCACAGGTCAGGACAGGAGCACAGATGGGGTCAGCTAAGATCCAATCATCACTGGGACATCTGCCAGCAGCCAGGCATCTGAAACAGTCCCCACTCCCCCAGAGGGGAGCGGGAGAGAGGGACAATTTGTGAATAGCAAGGAACTGATTGGAGATATAGAATATTAGATACTATTAATTACAGTGATAGAAGAGGAGCAGCAGATGAAACCAGAGGACAGAGGCTCAGTGTTCCCCCAGCTTCTAGCTCCTAGAGCAGCCTAGCTTCAGCTGTGGAGTTAACCCTGTTCCTCGCTGGCCTGACCATAAGCTTTCTTGAAGAGGAACAGTTTTAAGCCTAACCTTAAATGTAGAGACTGTGGCTGCCTTTTACTTAGAGTAAATTAGTAAAAAAGTATTTTTTTATGTCTCTTCTCAAAAATACTTTAGCAGTAGTAGTAGTCATAGTAGTGGCAATATAAGTGAGTACTTTCTCTGGTTTGAAAACAATACTGCAGTCTAAATCAAAACAATGGTTTCTTTTGTGATTGGTTGATCAGCAATGCAGTTTTAAAACCAAAACAAAAAATGTAAACAAAAACAACTTGGCCATTATGTGAAATATATTTTTAATTGTTAATAAATCAACTGTACCATTGTAATTAGTAAAACTAATAATTGATTTAAACATATTTACATCATATCTTGGCACACATGTCTATGAAATATAAAAAATATATACTGTTCATAGCACCTTTAAGTGAGAATGTCTTCACACACACTTGTTGCATCACAGTAATACACAAACCAGGCACCTTGCTTTGGGCCTCAAGTAAGGCCTTGCATAGATTGCATATAAGTTTTTTTTTATATCTAAAGTTGGCAGATTTTAAATGTATAGATTCAAAGGAAATACATGGGATTTATATATGGATCTTCCCCTGTAAATTCCTGGTGTAAATCAACTCTAGCCATGTGTATGACAGGTACGAAGGACGCTCATGACCAATATTATGGGTTGTCATAATGTTATGGATGATCAATGTATACAGAAAACCATAGAGGCTGACATTAGTGGTCTTTCACCAGGTCACAGATCAAATTAGAGCAGTAAAAATAGAGACAAAATACTGAGACTGTTGCCTTCAGAGTCAGGTCAGTTTAACCAGAGTCAAATTCTAAGTCCGAGTCACTAAAGGCTGGTCTGTGTCAGGTTACCAAAAACTGAGTTAGAGTCGAGTCATCTTGAGTTGAGGTGTGAGTCCGAGTCGCTTAGAGAAGAGTCAATCTGAGTCCTCTGCAAAACTAATTCTAATTCAAGTCTGAGTGGAGTTACTTAACTGAGTACGCTGACATGTTTATTAGGATTTTTTTTTTTTTTTGTATAAACCTACAGAACATTAAATTATGTTTGCAATAGGCTGTGTTACAGGGCTGTATCTGCCTTCAGCATAAAACGCAAACTAAGCGTCCAAGTCCAAGTTATTGTCCACAAGTCTGAGTCATCAGTTCTTAAGTCTGAGTCCTAAACTGAAAAAGTCCCCACAAGCATCAGATTGAGGACTGGAATAAACTCATGATGAAGACTGCTTCATTTGAAACGCTAATTGCTAAGATAGACAATGTCCAGGTGAAAAAATGCTAAATATGGAGCCGTTTTTTGTCATTTATCAAATCACTGGACTTGGCTTCTACTGCATAATAACTTGAAATGTGCCATTTTTTCTTTTTATTGTATAGAAATATGTTGTTATTCTGGTAATTTGTGTTTGTTCCTTGTTCATTTATGAGAAAAATAATAAAACCTTTAATGACAAATGATCTGTGACAAAAGACAAGTCCCAAAGTGAGTCTTCTAAACAATGATTTGACCATTTGCCAGGACATCTCTCTGTCCTTATTACAACCACTGATCTCCATCTGTACATCTTCTTATTCTGACGCTCTTAACTTGCCTTTTCTTTACAGTGACCTATGCAATTTCACAATACAGTATTTCTACAAAAAAAAAAAAAAAGAGAACAAAACGAATCCGTTCATAAATCTTTGCAGGTTCCCCTTTGTCGCTGCCTGATTTGCTGCTAGAAGAGCATAAATCGTGACTAAAGTCCTTATGTGACAGAATATAAAAGTTTCAGGGGGATATGTATGTCTGGAGATGATAAAGCTGGACCGACTGCAGTATGTGTCATCCAGCTGCCTCCCTCGGTGCTCGCAGTGGTATTTACGCCGCCATCCAGGTTCTCTCCCTGTGCCCACTCAAAAAAACGATTGTGAAACAGTACAATATATCAGAAGTACTACCAGAACACCCCGCTGGTTTCACAGATTATACAGTATGTGCTCCATGGAACCGTGTAATATGAGTGTGTTAACAAAGAAAAGTAATCTTCCAGGATACAGTGTGTGCAAATTAGACAAACTATAACCAAAGTACAGCTAACTTTTAGAGAAGTTTTGATTGTCTAAGGTAATAGTTCCCAAGCTTTTTTGTCTTACGTATCTCCTGGATGTTTTGTCATACCATAAGTACAAAGACCTTTTATACTTTTTTTTTTTTTTGCTTTGAAAATTTCATTAAAGATTCAAATAAAATCCCTTCAAAATAATACATTAAAAAAAATAATGAAAAATAACAATTTAAATAACTCTCCTTTGAAACAAGCTTCATAATAGGCCTTTTCGAATAATATTTCTATGGTTTTATCTCATTTTAATCAATTATTTTTAATAAATCAATTGTCAACGAGACACTTGCTTGTCTTTCACAAGTTTCAATAGTTTAATATAAAAAGATAGCAAATATTTTCTTATCAAATTAGGAAATAATTCCAAGTGTCCTCCGTAAAGTGCTCGCGTACCCCTGGTTGGGAAACACTGGTCCAAGGTGTAAAGAATATATTTAAATAAACACAGCTGTAGATTAATAGTTTAAGATATGTATGTGCAAAAATCAGAAATGTGCTTTTAGTCAATAATAAAAAAAAAAAGCAAAATAGGGTTAGTAAACAGATCCGTGCCCCAAGACTTTCTGTTTGGTTTGTGTGTTAGTACTGTACTTGTGTGTGTGTGTATGGCCATTGTAAACTTTGTCTGTAAGTAGCACAAAAAAGAAAAGTGGCTCTGGTTGGCACACAGTGAGAAGACTTTACATCTCTGAGGCTGCAGGTCTAGATTTTAAGTTTTAAGACCAGAGCATGAGGTTTAGAGTTGGAATGAAATCAAACCCAATGCGGACAAAATATGTGCAGAAAGTTACTTGAGATAAAAATGTCATTGTAGCCAAAAAACAGTTGGAGAGGGCATAGGTCCTGGCTCAATGGTGATGACAAATGGACACCAACAACAGAAATGTACCAAAAATAATGCTTTTCATTTAAAGTGAAGTTATGATAAGTAAAATATAATTAATGAGGCGTATTTGTCTGCAATATCAGTAGTGTAAGTGCGTGTATGGTTGCGTGAAGTATGGCGGTGTGTGAAAGTGTTGTACGATGAAAAACTAAGGAAAACAAAAGCCGAGGTGGTGCGGGTTCAGGTGAGGGGAGAGAGAGCTCGAGCCAGAGGCGGGCCCTTGAATACACACAGCCATCAAGCTCCAGCCAAGAGTTAGCTGCACATCAAGCAGACAGATAAAACAGCACCACAACCAAGGGGTCATTTGCATAATCTTTAAATACATTGAATTTGTCAAATAAAACCTTGTTGTGGAGGAAGGATAATAATATAACATCCTAAAAGTTGGTCTCAAAGGCGAACAGAGCAAATAAAACATTATATTATAATCTTTCATTTAATGTAATGTAGCTGTAGTGTGTGTATAGCAATAAAACAGCTGTAATGGCATCACTGATACAAAAAAAATCATGTAATCTAAGGAACTATCTGTACAAATATGTGCACAGTAGAGCCCAAAAGAGGAAAAAATGTTAGATGTCTAATGCTTTACAAAAATAAATGATGACACCATGGTTGGAGATTTTTCACACCAAACCATGCTGTACTGACCAGCTCTCTACCATACCCCTTTATGCTAATAAGTTTTGGAAATACACTCTCTCTCTTTGGCTGGGTCATCACTGGGCTTCCCTCAAACATCAGAAACAGATGAAAGGAAACACAAACCATGTGCACACCACTCTGCGAAAGGGGCCAACTGCAAAAATATTTGACAAACTCGTCCACTTTGATGATACGCTAGACGTCTCTGAGGCATGCAACAGACTTCCCGTTTGTAAGAGGAGCAAGTGCGAAGGAACCTCTACGGCATCTGTACAGCGCAAAATCTGCATGACATGCTCACGCCGGCAATATGCAACCCATTATAGCCACTCCACAAATAAACCTGTGATCGCAGTCATGTGTCACATACATCACATAGACAGAATACAAGGACGTAAAGTTCAAAGATTCACAGTGCGGCCATGTTGGAGGCAGATGTTGAGCCGTACGTTCACCGGTCAGTTTATTAGATACACCTCTTTTAATGTTTCTAAATACAAACCTATCCAGAGTTTCCTTCCTTGTTGAAGTCAGAGGTCAGAGGACAAAGGCCTGGCTGCTTTGAGATGAGCGAAAGACAACAGTAACTTAAATAACAACTTGTTAAAAAAAATTACCAAAGACCATCTCTGCAGGGCTTGACATTAAGTTTTTGTCCAATGGCTACTGTGGAAAGTTACTTAGGGTTTCCACGAGACACAGTTTGGTTGTTTCAATGTTTTTGTGTTAAACTGTATGTATTAGTATATAATGAGCTGACAGAAACATCCCAAAATTTGGTTTTACAATTCTTTTAACACCACTGAACTTCAGTTTATGAAATACAGTATTTAGAAAAACAGTTTACTTAGAAAAAATAGTATCTGTTTGCTTGTATTAATTCAGGTTTTTGTAAGTTTCACTAAGGCTCTGCAAATTAATAACATTAATAATTTTTGTCCTCCATAGACAGAGAAAAGCTATAAATTAGGGAGACATTTCTAAGTATAGTGACAGAAATTCAGGTCTAAACTGCACAGATATTGTAAAATATGTAGGCTATCATCCCACTGGCCAAAGTGGCTTCTGTGAGTCAACTTATACTAGCCAAAACAAAAATCCACCCATATTTGGACGGTTGGCTAGTGTTAATGTCAAGCCCTGCATCTTTGAATGCACATGCAACATGCCAATCCAGGTTCCTACAGAACTGCCACTCACTGGATATTTTCTCATTTTTGGACTATTTTCTAATAATCCAAGAAATGGTTGTGTGTAACGTGATTAGATCAGAATTGACCAGACGTTGAACAAAAACTGTACTTAAGTGGAACAAAGAGGTACAAGATTTGTTTAGTTCAGAAGTTCAAATTAAGTTAACACTATTCACTTTAGGCTTTTACAGTAAATACAATGATCCTTAAAGTATAATGATCCTCTGACAGCTGACATACAGTCGGCAGACAGCCAAACAATGTTAAGATTGGGGCTGTTACGTCCTCGTTTTCAGTGAAGACTCTTTTTTCCAGTTTACACGAGTGTGGAGCGTCTCTGAGCGGCTCTGAACAGCTCTGTGGGGCTCCCTGCTGTGCGACCAAAACACCTCCTTGAGCGTTTTCAAAATATTGCGGATTCGGAAATCGGAAACCCTGTCTTTTTATAAACAAAAGGCCAGACCACAATCGAATCATTGCAGATTCTGCAAACTTGTTGTCATCTAAATGACGCCATAGTCATTCATATTTCTCTTAATCAGAGTGAAGCAACTGGATAATGTGGTTCATTGTCAGACTACTGCTGCATATATACACTGGACTCCGATTAAGCTAAGAGAGGCATTCAACTGCAGTAAATACTAAACATTAGTGCAGTGTTCAGAGACAAACCCACGGATTTTCAGACCATCAAAGACATATTATGGGTCCCTCGGCCACTGGCTAGCTTGTGTTTTGTTTTGGTCCATTGGGTTTAAAATGTTTATGGGGCTGTGTAAGATACTTTTACCAAGTGAGGAACACTTTTTCTAACTCCGTTAATTTTTAATTTAGTAAATGATGATAACACTTTTTTAAACTATAATCGCAAATCGGAAATCAGAAGAAAAAAACGGACATTGAGCATAGAGTTGGAGCTCTGCCTGTAAAATGAGTGACTGAGAGCCTTAATTTGCATGATTTCAAGACTTCTGGTCATTCTAATGGTACCAGCAAAGGCCAGTAGATCTGCAGTTTTTTTTTAAATACTTCAGCCCGTGTGGCACCAACAATCATCCTGCAGTTGAGGTCACTTAATTCACATTTCTTCTCCATTTTGATGCTTTTTTTGTCCTAAACACATCTGTACGCCTGAATTCATAGAGTTGCTGACATGTGATCTGTTGCTATTAGCCTTAAAAACCTTAAAAAAAACAGGTGTATCTAATAATGTGGCCGGTATTGTGAGTGTACACTGAGAGTTTGCCGCATTCCCTTAAGATGAAGAGACGATAAGGCCTGGGCCGTCCCGTACAGGCCGGAGGGGAGGGAGGTAATAATCGCAGCGTATAATTCAGGCTAATGAAGGCTGCACTACTAGATCAGCCATAAAGAATGATAGGGGAGGCAGACGGGGAGTGTGACCTCCACTGGCAGCCCTCCACTTCCAATAAATTTGCTCTGTGGTCTGACTCCAGGCGACTGAAGGAGGAAGAGGAGCGCAGATGAAAAGCAGGGAGACGGACAGATCCAAAGGCAGAGCAGACGGGAGAGAGCGGGGAGCCATGAGACACAGAGGTCAAACCTTTCCTGCTCATCTCTTTTGAGAATATTAAACCAACACAGGGCTCCCAAATGTTTTAACTCCAGACACTTTTAAACTGCCTTTTCATCGCCAGATATTTGCACCTCACTTACCCTTCACCCTCTCTTTAAGAGGTGCAAAAGTTCTAACATGCAGAGGTAATTTGGGTGTCTTACAGTGAGAAAAGGTAGTGACAGAAGTGTGGGATAGATGAAGATAGTGCCAGTGTAACCTTATAAAAAGTGGTCATGATGTTTTAAGTATCAGTAGTAGAGTAAGTGAGGGAAATTAGACAGATTTGAAGCTTTGTTGCATGTTCATGTGGTACACACTTCAGCAGGTGAGCCACAGAGCGGTCCTGGTGGTTGGTAATGCAGATAATCTACACTCTGCGTTAACCGCCTTTAGCCATATAAAAAGAAGTGCTTTTTTACATTTCTCATGACTGAAAACATTACGGACGCTGCCAGCTGTGAATGACAGATGAAAACATTACCCAAATAAACGGTGGCGTTCATTAGCATCAAAGAGAAAACATAGTGGCATCTCTGGCAAAAGAGCCTCCCACTCAGCGTGCGCTGCCTGTGTGCGCTGCCTCTTGTTCGTTGGTATGCAGGCCGTGTGGCTCTATATTGTGGGCAGAGCGGGCTGCACTGCTCTCCTCTACATGTCTGCTAAATGACAGTAATTATTTTCCTGGGCTGCAGGCGACTCATGCATGTTTTATTTCCACCTCCACCTCCCCCATCTGCCTGCATGGCCGTGCATGGAACCAACCATCATGCTGTGAAAAAAGCATTTTATTTCTCCCTATACCGTCCTATGGTCCCCGCTGGGCCCCACAGCCCGGTGCCGTGCTGAGGGGCCCGGTGTTTGATGGCACCAGAGGGGTTTGCACCGGGCCGACAGATGCTGTTAGGCTGCTCTCATGATGGGCTAGACACAGATAAAGACACCTAATGGTATTTCAATACACAGGCTGCTGTTGTAAGCATTTTGCTGCAAAATGGCCACAGTGTTTCACCTGAGGTCCATATCACTACCCAAGATGCACTGCTTCATGATTTGCATCGGGTCTACCTTGGGGAAGCTTGGAATGGCAAATGCCACACGAACAACACTGAAGGAGAAGTCAAGGATATCTTGGGGTTACACAGCTCTATATTTCTGCATATTACTAATGTACAGAACTAGGTTTTAATTTGCAACAAATTAAATTGTTGTGACGTGTCTTGTTTGCTAATTTAAAAAGGTTTTAGCGCCAGGTCTTCCTACCTGGAGCGGTAGGACGGCAGCACCATTTGCAGTCTGACTTAAGATGAGATAGCAAAAAGGCCCCCCTGTCCCGGGCTACTGTACTGCGGGCAGGTTTCCGGATTTTAATTGCCTCCTTAATCCAACAGCGGTGTTTGTTGTCCTCTGTCCCAATTATTTTGGCTCTGTCCCAGTCCCTTTTGCTGTGATCAGAAAGTGCGTTTTTCTTGTATAAACTACTCATGAAGTCTGTAAATGAGTAAAAGAAGAAGTAAAAGACTGCTTGCCTTGCAGTCAGAAGGTCCTGGTTCAAGCCAGGATGGAAAAAAAACAGCAACACCTTTGTACTTCATATGTTTAAGTTACAGTACATTTACTTGAGAACAGACTTTAAGCACTTCTTCTTCCATCTCCAGTAGAGTGCAGTGCCACTGTCTTGCACTGCCACTTTCCCAACAGTCACCATCCATACCTAGCTGTCCAAGATGGCAGACGGCTCAGGCACGCACACTGCACTTTTGACGCGCATCTCGCCGCGCACACCACACAGTGACAGTCCCTCCCGTGTCACTTGGCGTTGTTCGCTGGATCCATCAGCTGTTGTTTTTCTTCTTGTCAGCCGGGCCTACATTGCTTTGTTGCCGATTGTGAAAATGTATGACTGCTCGGCGCCCTGACAGAACACTTGATCATAGCCCCCCAAAACAATAGAAATGCGCCGCTGTCACAACTCCGTCAAGGTTTGCCTGATGAATGCATCCTATTAAAACCGGAGGAGCTTGTGTCTTCTTCTTAAACCCCCCCCAACACCCTCCCCTTCGTGGCACCGTGTTGTGTGTCAGGCCGTCCCGTGACATGAAGCTCGTTTGGTGCGACTCAGGGGATCTCTAATACCCCCGCAGCTTTCATAATGAACATGTGGCTCTTCTCTCTGGGGCACAATTTAGCGTAATTCATAAGCAGAGGACGGGGCATTAGCCAGATGGTGCTGTGGGTGGCATCCCTTCTCTGGCCATCCATTAGGAGCGGGACGGTGACAACATTCCAGTGTGGAGCAGACAGACAAGGTATCGTTGACACCATCCATCCCGTAGGTTGTGTGTGTGTGCACATGAAGACGTTGGAGGTGGTTAAGTGTGAACTGTGCGGTGCAGTGTCTCTCGGGGAACATAAAAGTAGAGAAACAAATACAGTAAAAAAAAAAGACTCCATTTACATAACTGCAAGAGCCATATCAACCCCCAGAAAAATGCTGTAATACCAAAATATTGTAGTTAATGAGGTATTTTAGTAATACAAAAATAGGAAAAAAATGTATAATAATGTAAAGAGATCTCTTAGTATAGTTCTATAGTCCAAGTAATATTTTTTTGAAACTCATATGCCATTGCTTGAGTGGAGGTGGAGCTATAGGACAATGAAGTAGGGATGTGTGAATCCATACCAAAAGTATTGATACCTTCGATACCTGTGGATTTACAATGCAAAGCAACTGGAAACTGCTCTGTCTCAAACTGTTACGTCATGGTCGCCTCTCACAGTGTCTTTGCAACAATAGTTAAGATTGAAAACAAATAGCATGTGGACTGGTAGTTATAATAGTTTTGGTTAGCAGATAGTGTATGTCACTGCTAGTGTCCAGTCTTGTAAATATAGTATGTAGCCTGGCCATCAAGAAACATTCACTTTATGGCAAAGTGAAGTAGGTCTGGAACCCCTCTCATTCAAGACAATAGAGTTTGTTGTTAAGTTCATGTTTACTTAACTCTAACCCTCACCCTGATCCCCAGTATTGCTTTGGGGCTTTATATTTCAATGTTAAAAGTTATGTAATGGTGCTTTCAGATGTAAAACAATTACCCTGGCATGAGTTATCCTACCCAGGAGTGCAATAAGTGGATCTGATAGATGATAATGCATGTATGTATATTGCTGAGTTTAATTAAACACATTTATGCCTGAGGGGAAGTGCTAGATTTCACCAGTCCAACGTCCACAGCATCAGGTACACATGCAGCATCACTTCAGCAATGTTAATAGAGACACTAGCGCCCGAATCCATGTGTTTTTACAGTTTGGGCTGTGGATATACTGCACTTGTCTGTATTTGTGAAGTCCTGTGAGGTTCAGTTACTGAGGCAGGCATTTCAGTGTATTTGTGCTTGTCGCTTAGCTTGTTGATTGAGCATTTTGTGAAACATTTTGGCATCTTTTAATCTTTGCACCTGGACAATAAAGCATTCAGGCATTAGTATAGAAAGCAACATTAGCAACTCATTCCTATGATCAGACAGTTGCTTATTTGGACGGCCATCTAGATATTTCAGTGTACCTCCAGCTTGACTATACTTGAAATTTTAATACTTCTGCTTCTACAAAAAATGCTAGCTTTGTCACAGTAGCCAGTGTAGCTGTTAGTTTCTTCTCCGAAAGCCAATTAGCGCTGCCAATCAATTTAATTTGAGAGATCCAATATTTTTGCTGCCGAAACATCGAGCATCATAGCAAAAGAACAGATGTTGTACAGTATCCTTCCATAGTCCAGCTTTTTACATTCCTCCAACACAACCAAACTGAGCAACTAACCTCCCTTCACAGCCAATATTTTTAATACATTTTAGAGCCGACTTTGACCTTTTTCTTTTCAGGCTTCAGTGTCCTCATCACAAACCACCAGAAAACCATTTGTCAAAGTTTTGCAGAGTTTGCATAAAAACGTCTCATTGATAAATGGTGTGCTTCTTCTCACAGCCAAAAACAATTTTACAGAAGAAAGGCTTTAAAAGTGCTTCACTAGATTAGGTTGAACTCTTTGTGAATGAGCATGAGTTTTCTCCATTTGTATCTTTTATAGCAAAGTACAAGCCGTTCCAAAACATGCTGTTTTCAAAGTCTTTGCAATTTTAAGTTTAGAAACTTTTTTTCAGTTTTTAAATGCATTTAGTTTGGTGAACCTGTGGCCATCGTTACTGCTGAGACTGTCTTTCTCAAATACTCCTTTTATACTCATGCTTTTGACCTGTTGCCAATTAACATAATTAGTTGCATAATGCCCTTTCAGCAGTTATTAGTACCATTTACTTTTCCAGCTTTTCCAACATTTACTATATGTAGGCTTTCTCCTGACATGAAATTTCCCATAGTGGAGCCCAAAAACTCCAGCTACAGTATGTGCCGGTCCCAAGCTTAGATAAATGAAAAGGGTTGGATCAAAAGTCCTCATGAAATGGTAAAATGTCTCTGTTTCAACACCTTTTATCATATGATTTTATGAGATTTGCGAAACATCTTTTGAATGTATTCTTTGGCCTTTTCATGGCTTTTTTTAAACAGGACAGCACAAACCCATGACAATGAGGCATGGTCTGTGTATGTGCCCACATGCTCTACCAACTGAGCTGTAGTGCGAGCCAAAACTGTTTTTACTTACATTTGACACATGGAATTTCCTTGCCAAAAAACATAAAACTTAACTGTAATTTGCATGCTTATACTCTAGGCTTTTGTTGCTCCGTCCCATTTTTCTTAGATGTACTGCCATCAAATACAAAGCTTTTTTTTTTCTTTTTTAATGAAATGTTAAAATGTTAATGTTAATTTTATGTTAATTTCTTAATAAAAATCTGTTTTGATAAGATTTGCTAATTAGGCTGTTGCATTCTATTTTTATTTAAATTTTTGTGATGGAGTTGCTCCGTAAGCAAGCGCGGAGACACACACACTCATATCAACTTTCTTCAGCTGGTCTCCTGTTCTCTGTTAGTTTTGCTCCATCAGACAAGGCAGTTGTCACAGGTGCGCTGTTTAGGGGCTTATATTATATATAAGGGGCTATATTATGTAAAATTGACTTTTCTGAGCTTTCCACCATGTTTTAATGTTGTTCCTGCATCAAAAACATACCTGGAGTTGTGTTTTCGTTTCATTCACGCATGTTTGAGTAATCCTTTATTTATTTACGCCAACTTCCTGAAAGGACAGAAAGGTCTTGTTTCACCGATGGCTGCCATTTCCACCTGACCACACCTCTCCCCCTCACGGCCCAGTCCCGTTCAGGTCACACCTCCTCCACAGCAACCAAACAAACCCACCGCCGACTGCCGCAAACTTTCTGACACTTTGTTGTAAGAAGCACTGAAGGGGCATGACAGCAGCAGGACAGCAGGGAGGGAGGGACAGGGGTGTAATCTGAGCATTTCTCACAGAGTCAAATAATGAGTTTCTTCAGAAATAATAATTATTGCATTTTCGGACCAACAAAATGTAAGATGCTGATCTAGAGGTGTCCTAAATTAATTTAAAAGACACAAATAAAACCATAATATGGGCCTTTTAAACACTCCTCAATCTATAGCCTTGTCCATTTTGCAAACTTCTTCCAGTATTCACTTTCGCTCACAACTTCCATGGTCTTCTTCATTAAATAGCGCCATGCATGGGACGCATATGCATGATATCACATGAGCCAGTGGCTTTCTGCCAAAACAATTTTTCTTTTTCTTTCCAGGTACATTTGTGAACATCACGGGGGTCATTTTATTGCCTATAATTTTTGTGAATTTGCCTACATTTTTTGTGAATTTTCTATTGTAATTATACAATTACAGTGTTTCTATTAGTGGGGAAATAGCTAATTTTCCAAGTCAATCTTCTGGGGGGAGGAGTCTCATGGTTTAACAGAGAGGCATTCTGCACCACAGAAGCAGAATTGTTTTGGGTGGGAGCTATACCAAACAAAAAGTCTACATTTGTGTATAGTTTGTAAATAATGGACTTGTTTTGCACTATTCTACTATCGTTGTGTCCTTGGGCAAGACATTTCACCCACCTTGCCTGTATGACTGTGTCAGTGTGACTGTGTTCATGGCCATACGCACCACAGAGGTCACAGAGGTCCAGAACTTAATATTTTTCTATTACTAGACTAAACCAGATCCAAACTGGGCAAAAAACAGGACTAAACCAAGATTAAACCAGGCCTAAACCAGGATTAAACAACAACAAAAAAACAACTCTAAATTAGGACTAAAGACAGGACTAAACTAGAGCTAAACAAGGAATAAACCAGGGCTAAACCAGGTCTAAACAAGGACCAAACTAGGACTAAACAAGGACTAAACCAGGACTAAACTGGGTCTAAACTAGGACTAAACCAGGTCCAAATAAGGACCAAACCAAGACTAAACAAGGACCAAATCGGGAATAAATGAGGTCTAAACAAGGACTAAACTGGCCATTAACTTGATGGACCTCCGCATTTCTAAAATCCTGTGTGTTTGGTGGTTGGAGGGGCTGTAGGTGCAGATTGGCATTCATGCTTCCGTCAGTCTGCCCCAGGGCAGCTGTGGCTACACAAGTATCTCACCATCACCGAGTGTGACTGAGGAGAGAATGAATAATGGACCAAATTGTAAAGCATTTTGAGAAATTTGTAAAGAGCAATATAAATCCAATCTATTATTATTATTATCTTGTATTAGAGCACAATTTTCACAAGGCTGAGCACAATAAAAGCACCAGCTGCAACAACACCAGCACAATGTTACACAGACTCCTAAGTTTTTTGCAAATGAGTTTATATATAGCAGAGCTCATAGCATACACTTTTATTAGTCTAGCTTTCCCTGCATCTCTAATTGAACAAACCAAAGAAAAATTAGCTTTCAAAATGTGTCAGTGAAAACATCAGTGATGGACTACACCAATTACACTTTTATCCACCTATTCATAAAGTGTGGGCGTAACCTGCAGACACATGTAGGAGTGCAGTCCAGTGAAACACGCTCTGATCAGCAGCAGCTCAGCCCGGCGCGGCTCTCACTTCGTCAGTGGAGGTGTCAAGGTCCCCATGGCAACTGCATAATGGGGAAGGCCTAATTCAATCCCAGGGGCGAGCGGAGGGGCTTGGAGGAGGAGACGCACGGGGAGGATCGGTCTGGGTCGGAAACCTATTCGAGTCAGGCCTGACGTGATTTAGCTGCAGAATGCTCAGTCACCGAAGAGAAAACATTCTGTCTGCAGCTATTTGGTATAAATTATCTGCAATATCTGTCCCCCTCCCTCTTTTGTGGTTTCCAAATAAAAGGTACAGACCAGGGCTGCACAATATGAGGAAAATATGTGATATGTGTGCAATAACTATGTTTAATATTGCGATAATGATTCTGTATGATTGGCAATTATTGACATAGTATTTTGATATTGTAAGTGCAATTCAATTAAAGCAAAAATATCAAGTCAAACAGTAGCCAACACTGTGTCACAATCCAAATTAAGAACTAAAAGTGATAGAAAATGTGTATTTCTGTCTGTTAAAAAAACATTAAAGCAGACATTGAGTTAACATGTTATATGACATTTTTGCAAAGGTCCATATGTGTCTTTGAAATGTAAATTACTAGCCTGGCCAGCCAGACAAACACTTTTCCTGTTCTATACCAAGAAGTCTGGTACCCCTTCGCCTAAGTTTTATTTCTATAGGCAGAACAATGACAGGCGAAGTAAACAATCGGAAAAACGAAGGGCTGGACATAAGCAGTGCACCGCTGATGCAAACAAATGTTGTGGTTGGCCAGTTTTACCATAAAACCCCAGAATAAGCAGCCAAAAGCCAGTTGTACAAAGACTTGTGGGAAAAGAGAGTTTGTTTGAGGTCGTTGTGTCAGACGTCAAAGGGACTTTAGATGAAGGTGAAGAAGAAGGACTGAACAATATTGTGGACTTCAGCAGAATCAACAGGTGACAAAGGAAAACACTAAACGCCATTAATCAGGTCAGAGAAGTTATCAAATTAGCTCGGTAGCCAGTGCTATCAAGGTAAGCTCTTCTGTATTTGTAAGACGCTCTGCAGATAAACTGTGATAGGCCAGTTCCAAATCGACCGGAGAGAAACAGTTCACTGCGAGAGAGGACCCAGATTGTCCTGCAACTGAACTTGTGACATTGTGAACAGTTATTTTGTTCAATAAAGGTTGAATTAAATGCATACAATTCTGACCCAGAGGAATTTTCTTTTAATTACTGCATGCCATCAAATTAAGCTATTACTCATTATGACTTTTACGTTCTTTCTTACATAGAATGATTCAGTTTTATTTATATTTTACAAATGGAAGTAAATAGGAGTGAAATGGACTTGTGAGTATTTACGATGGTGCTTTAAAAGTTACTACTTTAAATACCTGATGTTGTAAAATATATATTATATTAGTTTTGCAAGACATTAAATTCTGTATTGCATTCTGAACTCGGCACAGTGTCAATGGTTGTTTTCCTTTTTCGTCAATAGAGGTGGAACTAAATCCATACCACTCCAAGGCTGAGCCATATACGTAGAAGCCTATAGAGGATAGAAAAGAGCCTCTATTCAGTCTTTTCAAACCTCACTGTTGTTCATTCCTCTATTTCCTTCTCCATGCCTGCACTTCCTCGCTATTCCCTTCTCTTCCACCCCCCTCTATTCAATCAATACCTCATACACCTTCCCCCCCCTCAGCCTCCTCTCCCTCCGCTGACATTCAGACTCCGGAACCTGATAGGATTTCATTAGTACCTCTGGATCTTGTTGTATTATTGTTATCCCTCCCTGAAGTAGACAGGGATTAGCACCGGGGCTGGAGACAACTTAAAGTAATAAGCCGAGAGCCAATGGTCCACAATCACATGCACACACACACACACAGACGCCCATACACCCACAAAAGGTGTACGAGAAGGGAGGGAGAAGGAAAGGCGGTGGCGGCATGCAAAAAGGGAGTAGGCAGTCCGTATTGTTATTACCGTAGCGAACCAATCACAATGCTTCCTGGGTGCAGCCCAGTGAGAGCGAGGCTTGCCTGCTTGTTAAGGAGGGAACAGTTTGTTATAGGGGGAGATATGGTGCGTAACTCCTGTCACTGGTTCTGCATTTAGAAAGGCCTGGGACTGGCCCGGGGCTATCTCTGTTTGCAGATGGGGGGGAAGGGAGGAAGGAAGTGGGTAGATTTGCATCCCTTTGACTCTATATCTCTGAGCAGCAGAGGAGGAGACGAGTGAGGGAGACGAGAAGCTGCGAGAAGAAAAAAAGAAAAAGAAAAGAAAAAGAGGGAGGAAACTGTTATTTAATTCTGTGTTGTTTCCCTTGTTGCTGACAGTCGAAGGTAATTCTCAAACAGGATGCTGAGTCTAGCTTTACAGTTGTATTTTTTCCGTAGCAAAATAAAATGACTAAGATCTGTAAACAAAAAAAAAAAAAAAAGGATTATCATGCTCAGACCATTGTACCGCTGAGTTTTTTTCCTGTTACTGGGTAGGCTGCAATGTGTTAATGACAACAATCCAACCCACTATTTTGTTTTCCTGTCTCAGCCAGCCTTGTGTCCCATTTAGGTTAAATGAGCAAGACTTTTGATGGCACATTCTCGCTTTCCATAACAAAGATTATTTTGCATTTCAGGTGAAAATAGCTACTCTCTATACAAGGCCCACACAGAGGCAGGATTGCAAAAAAATGTAAAAGGCCAGATTTATCAAAGATAGAACAGAAGAAAAATCAAAGCATTTTCTCAAAACAATTCAGAAGCCAAATGGAGAGGCCTGTCCTGAAACACGGAGGCAGCAACTATATATTCAACCTATCAAGATGGGACACCCACAAATATTTATTCTACATTTTACACAACGAAAACTGACCTGACCTTGTTGTTCTTGATATGAAACACTCTTTTTATAAGATCCACTGAGCACCAATGAAAAAGTGGGACATTATCTTAGTAAGTGGGACAGATGCCTAAATGGCTGTGCAGTACAACCAAAAGTGGGACAGGTGGTCATCCTATCCACGACCTCTAACAGGAATAAGCAGAAGAAGATGAATGAACAAGGAGTGCTGTTATTTATGCACAGATGGGGTGTTGGGAATAAGATAAGACTTAACTTGCAACACTTTTCTTCTCATTACAGGCACAGAGTTAGTTAACTTTTTTTAAAGACTCAGTTGTCTCCCCAGTGTGCGCTGAGATGTGCGTGTCCTGACTTGTGTTGTCACATTGTAGTCCTATCACTTCTATAGAAAACACAAGATTCTTTCCCTTTCTCCTTCCATGATGCACAGGGTTTATATATGTTTTTTTTTACCTAGAATATTACATGACTTTTCCATTTTTTTCCCAAAACTTTTGACAAAATTTCCAAGACCTGAAAAATGACTTACATTTGTTTAAAAAGTATTTAAAAAGTCCAAGGTGGTACATTAGAAACATACTTTTGCTGCATTTGTTAGATTTGGAAGTAAGTCATTTGAAGAAAAAAAATAAAAAATGTTGGAGCTTCTTCCCCCGAAATATATTATTCCACTAATTTTACTGACTTACTTATATCCTACAGTCATGTTCAAATGTTTTGGCACCCCTGTGAGTTTGCATAATAATTTACTCTATCTTCACAAAAAAAGATCACAGAGGTATGTCATTTATTTTCTAGTGACATCTGAGTTCTAGGGTGCTTTAAAGTTACATGTATTCAAATCAGCAAACTTATAAGGGTTCCCAAACTTTTGCACAGGCATTTTATCATGTTTCATTTAATTTCATACACTTAAATACTGCTACACTAAAAAATCTTGTTCTGAAAACACCCTAGAACTCAGATGTCACTAGAAAATAAATGACATACCTCTGTGATCTTTTTCTGTGGAGAAAGAGTAAATTATTATGCAAACTCAGAGGGGTGCCCAAACCTTTGCACATACACCAGTGATAAAAAGATAATTATGCTGTATTAGATATAAACTAATCATCTATGCTGTTTTAAAGCATTACTAAAACCAAAAAAGCCAGCAAAATATTATATAGTTAAAATATTTTGACAAAAAATAGATATAGGTCACGTTTTCCTGCCATGAGAAGATTTACTGTATTCTAACTGGCGCAGGTTTAACTAGGAGTGGATGGATGTTACTTAGACTGTTTAAATTTCCAAAACTTTTCCAAAATTTTTTACCAAAATATAAAATCCAGAAACTTTTCCAGGACCTTGAAATTGCAGATTTATATTCCATGACTTTTCCAGGTTTTCAATGACTGTACGTACCCTGAATAAAACGCATCACTGTTAAAACTGTAGCATCTCTGTCAAGTCATCACACAGTCATCCCTTCTTCTGCTGCAGTTGACTGACAGGCTGCACCAGGCTAAAGCTCTACTGCACGCTAAATACGCATTTAGCAGATTTATCATTTATCAGATTTGTGGCAGTTTCTCATAATAAATCACACCCGCAATTTACAGAGTAAGAATCTAGAGTGCTAAAAATGACATGTGGTGAGGTTTTTCTGTATTTGCAGCATAAAGAAGTAGCAATTAGTTGTGAGTGAAAGAGAGAGATTTGTTCATATGTGCAGACACAGATGGCTTTTGTACTGTGGCCTAATTAAAATGTTAAGTTTGCAAGCCTAACGTAACAGTACGGCCAAAAAGCATACCTCTGAAACCCTTACTATTGTTAATAAATGTAAAATATCACACAAACTGGTTCTTACCTACAATAATTGTTGTGTCTATTGCTTATAAGGCCAGCCTATCTACACCACTCAGATGCATCCAGAGTTTCTTCACTTTGGAAGATATTCTGAAAAGGGAACATTTTTGTGAAATGAGAGACCCAAACGCATAGAAAAGTGCATTTATAAAAACATCTGCACATATGTAGCACACACAGCGCTTAATTTCACCAAATAAAAGTGTTGGTTGGTGGTGCCATGGAGCAAGTGAGCATTTAATCCAATCTGATTTACATACTGTAGTCGCACTTGACATAAAGCGCTAATATGGGCCCTGGCCAACTCACAAGAGGAATAGAGAGAGAGAGAGAGTGAGAGAGAGAGAGAGAGAGAGAGAGAGAGAGAGAGAGAGAGAGAGAGAGAGAGAGAGAGGCAGAGGAGATGTACTGCTCACAGAAGCATGCACACGCTCCGAGATTGGCCATTACGTTGACTTGAATAGATTGCTTGTGAGCATGAATAGCCCAGTGAGAAGGAAAAAGCGGGCTACGTTTCCTCTCTATGGGTTCATATTGATATTCATAGTGGCTCTCCACACCGAGAGCACAAATGTCACTGCAAACGGCCTTGATGTATGCTCCCATTCTCTCCTCTTCCTGTCGCTCCATTCCTCTTTCTCTCCACCCCCGTCTTTGTTCTCGCTGCTCTGCCGGACGCACATTGCCTATAGCCGATAGAGGAAAAAAAAAAGAGAGAGAAAGAAAAAAGGGAACGGGTGGATACCAGATTGTAACTGTTGCTTAATCTGGCCTCTTAAGTAAGGAATAAAACAATATCTAAATGGTGCGCTGGACAGTTTTATTATTAAAAGCAGTGACAGGTGAAGGGGTGTCGTTGCCATGGCACCAGAGCAGCACCTGTCAGCGGTTATTAGGCAGCAGGTGAGCGTTTCGTCTGTGAAGTTGACAGTGAAAGCAGGAAACCATGAAGACTGAAGTGAATTTGACAAGAGTCACATTGTAGTGGCTGGACAAGTGGGTCAGAGGAGCTCCAGAACTGCAGCTCTTGTGGCATTGTCCAAATCTGTGTTTTCCATACGCTGAAAAGAATCCAGTGGTCCAACTTGGTCAAAAAATTGACCAAAAATACTTAATAAAATTGTTTTTTCTTTATGTAGCATATCCCCCTGAATGAAGTATGACACTTTGACTGGTAATTCTCAGATTTAATGGCAGTGAAACCTTAAATCTACCCTAAGAGCTTGAGAAACACACGCACAAAAAACGTGTGTAAATAGTAAGATACAATACACAAACTCCTTTACACGTTAGCAAACATATAAGCTTTAGCTTACCAGAGGACCTTAACCTTAATCAACATATTTTGGACAGAACAAATACCTTGGCACATAAGACAGAGACACAAAATTATCTGTAGCATTTCCTTCCAAACCAAAAACAAACCTTGTGCCTCTTCAGAGGGGAAGCTAAAACAAAAGCCATGTTTACTTGCTCCGTTATACTTTCTCCTTTTACCGTCTTTTCACCGTCTTTTCGAAGTCAAGCTAATTCGCGGTAATAGCGCTACAACAGGAAATACCTCTTCAAAATAAAAGTGCACAAAACTTCCTGTTAAAACAGGAAGTCTCCGTAAACAAGACAAAATAATACAGCATGTAAAAATAAAGTATCAAAAGTTTCTAGCAAATGTAAAACATATTCTGGGTTATTTACACTTTACTTGATAAATATTTTCGAATGAAGGAGGGTCTGGTTCCTCAGCCATAGCAAGCCATTTACAATCTACTCGGTCTATCACAATGCTGAAGATAATCTCTTATCAAAAATAATAACCAACTTCAACACAGTGTTTAGTTCTTTCTATTGTCACCTGTTGATTCTGCTGAAGTCCTCATTGTTGTTCAGTCCTCTGCGTGATTTTTTTCTTTGTCTTATTTCCATTTTAACAACAAGAAAGTCTTGCTGATGTCCATCGTGGAGACAATGCTTTGTACACCTGACTTTTGTTGCTGTCTCCATTCAGAAATAAGTACAGAGTTGCTAATAATACAGCAATAGCATGCAATAATACAGAATAAGAAAAGCATTAGTCAGACTGACCAGGCGAGTTTTTATGCAGGTGCCTAACTACTTTGTGAATAGCAGAATCGGTGTCGCAATAATAGTTTTAGAAGTTTAGTGGTAAGTTTTGAGGTAAATGCAAGCGATACTATGATTATTTGCCAGAATAGCAAAGAAAGAGAGTCATGTTTAGCATAAGAATGAATAATTCTGTTGTGTTACATTGCTATGATTAATAAACCCCAGCAGAAAGTCTTTATCATGAGAACAAAAACAAATCCAGTCTCTGTTGCTGGGAATCCTGCATGCTGTAGCTTTTATAGTACACCATATTCTGAATTGCCTTGGCATTTTGGCACCCAGGAGACATAAACACATTAATGTTTGATTACAATTTCATGATTTCAAGATGTAGTAAATGTGAGAAGAATAAAAATAAATATACACTTGGATCCTTGGAAGATTTTGGAACCCCCATGACTCCACTGTAAGCCATTCTTTGTAGCAGTTAGATAAAGCATTGGCACCATCCTGTAGCAATTTTTCTCTGGACAGGAACAATTTTTTTTTTTTTTTGTCATCTTCACAAAATTAGAGACAGACACCAGATTAGCCAACAAACTGCCACACCACAAGGTTTTAGACCAGTAACAAGTTTAGTGTTGGAAACATTTACACAGAGAGCCAGGGCTTGACATTGGCTAGTCTTTTGTCAATAGCTGTGAGTGTTTTTACTAGCCACAGTTTAATTAGTTAGGTTTCTGTGTATATTTTATTGTGCAATAAGCTTAAAGAAATATAAAATTTGGTTTTATGTATGGACATGTATCAAATATTAATAAACAGGTTTACCTCGACAGACTAAGTCTTATCTGCCCATTTGGCAACCTCTAAAACATGTAATTTTGTTAATTTTTTTCTTTCTTTAATCACAATCAGGGCTTGACATTAACTTTTTTGCTCATTGGCCACTGTTGCAAGTCCTTTTCAAAAGTTACTAGCCAGTTAGAGTTTTTAAAAGCCAGAATTTAATTAGTTCAAATATTTTATTATTTTATCGTATTTTATAGTATACAATAAACTTATTGAAATGTAGAGCTTGGTTTTATGTGTAGGCAGGGCTTCACATTAGCACGAGCCAACCGGCCAAATGCTGGTAGATTAGGCCTGAATTTCTGATGCTCTTCTCAAATATACACCTTTTACTATATAGAAATTCATCATGATTAAAGAAATAAAAATATTATTGTAACCAAAATAAAATGGTTTAAAAATGTGACCCCAAATGCACAGAGATACAGTTTGTTTTGCCTAAACTAGGGGTGCCCAAAGTGGGGCCCATGGGCCAAACTTGGCCCTTCAAGGGGTTTGTTTTGGCCCGGGAAGGGGTGCTGTGATTCATAAGGGGTATCAGCTTTGATTCTATTGTGCACTAAATAGACAGGGGGTCTATAGCAAGCCTGTTTACCTAAATAATGTAATTTAAAATAAGTTTAAAGATATGATCTCATTACATTTAAAAGATTATTGCGTTTGGCTCTTTGCCCGCTAATACATGTTTATTTTGGCCCCCAGAGAGAAAAAGTTTGGGCACCCCTGGCCTAACCCCTGTATATAAATATATACATATATAAAATCAAATTTTACATTTCTTTATGTTTGTGGTATACTATAAAATATACACAAAAACAAATCAATTGTGGCTAGTAAAAACACTAAAAGGCTACCAACTTTTGACAAAGACTAACCACTGTGGCCAGTGAGCAAAAAAAAGTTACTGTCAAGCCCTGTGTGTAGGGAAGAATTTATCAAATTTGTGAAAAAGAGGTTTACCTAGGCAGAATAAATTAGATTTTTTGCATGTGGTCTATCTTAATACATGTTTTTTTGTTGTTTTTTCTTTTTTCAGATGATGAATTACTAAATTAGGTGGTCACTCAAACATAGCAAAAGGAAATGAGGACCTCTAAAATTAAGATGCATGCATAAAATCCAACTGGCCAAAGTGGCTAGTGCTAATGACAAGCCCTGCAGAGAGCCACTGGATTGTGTCGTCAAGCCACCTATACATCGGTGTCTATATTTCAGACCCCAGTCCCCAGTTGCATGTGCTATTAAATGTCACATTAGCTGGAATATGAAGCGCTCTTTGGCTCAGAGGACTAAAAGCCTGCGAGAATGTCGAAGCTGGCATCAAGTCTTCATCTCAGATTCCAGCTCCTGTGTGTCTTTATCTTTATCTGTAACCTATACAGCGCGTCACGTTTAAACGCTGCACTGTGTGTAGGCTTGTGTTTTGACATAGGTGAAACATATTGGGGAGGGAAAAGTGAAGTCAAGTGGATGGTTCCACCATTTCCTTCCATTGATTGTGATATAATAAACACCAGCTGACAGATTTAGAGCTTTACTTGGACAGGTTTCCGGCAGAGTATTGGCATTGACAGTAAAAAGATGAAGCAAAAGCATTTTTGGGTGAAAGCACTGACGTCACGGTTGTAAAAACTCAATATATCTTTCTTGGCTGTTGTAGTGTTGGAAACAAAGAAAGAAACAAAGAAAATATATTTCTATAATGGGCTGTAATATGTCATGATTATGCATTTGAGTTTAAACATGCAAAACAAATTCATCATATTCATTTTTACTTGCTGTTGATTACCTATATGTTGTAATTATTTGTGCATGCAAGCATTAATTATTCAGTCCATGATTAAAATATAAGCCTACAGGTGCAGCACAGTAAATGAAAATATTGTGGAAAAAGATGATTTATTTCAACTGTATATATTTTATGGTTCAATACATGTGAAAGGTTGAAAATGTTTGATAGTGTAAACTAATGGTGTCACACTCTAATCAGCTAATTTTCTTCTGCAAATGTTTACAGTGCCGTTAAATGTCTCCTCTGTTCTTCTCATCTGGTTCAGGAGTCCAGTGTTTCCCAACTAGCGGTACAGGGACCCCTAGGGGTACGTGAGCACATTGCAGGGGAGTACGTGGCGTTATGTAATCATTTATAAGACCATTTCAGAAACTTTTGGCTTTCAAAGACTTAAATAAACCTAAATCTGGACTAACCCAGGACTTTGCTGAGGGATAATTAACAGAAAAATGCAGTACTAAAGAAGGACAAAACAGGGACTACATGAAGTAGATCAGCTCTAAAACCAGAACTAAAACACAAAAAACAGGTCCAAAACCAGGAATAAACCAGATCTAACACCAGAGCTAAACCACAAAACAAACAAACAAACAAACAAACAAAAACATCTAATTCCATAGCAAAACCACACACACACACACAAATAAAAAACATAACAAAAACAGGTCTAAAACCCAGACTAAACTACAAAAAAAACAACAACAACAACAAAAAACATAATAAAAACAGGTCTAAAACCATAGCTAAACCACAAAACAAACAAACAACAACAACAACAACAACAACAACAAAAAACAGGTCTAAAACCAGAACTAAACCTGATCTGAAACCAGAGCTAAACCAGGGAAAAAACAGATCTAAACCAGGAATAAACTATGTCTAAACCAGGTCAAACCAGGACTAAACCAAGTCTAAAATCAGACCTCAATTTAGACTATACCAGGCCTAAGCCAAGTCTAAACCAGGACAAAGCCGGGTCCAAACCACAACTAAACCAGCCAGGTCCTGGGGGTACACAAACCAAAAAGGTTGTGACCCACTGCAGTAGTCTACACAGTCACAGGGAAGGACGACTACAGATTTAACTGAAGGGTGTCACAATGGTGTCGTTGCTACAAAAGCTAATGAAGCTGGTTGTTCAGAGTGCTATATCCAAGCAAATTATACTATAAAGTTGAAGAGAAGGAAAAAGTGTGGTAGAAAATATGCACAGGCACAAAGGACAGTTGCAGAAAGTTTTGACGCAACTTCATGAGGAGTGGACTGAGGCAGAAGTCACGGAAAACAAAGACTATGGTTACAATGGTTGCACTCCTCTGCTGCTGACGCTCTACCACTGTGTTTTGTGAAGTCCAAAGTCAGCACAGCCACTTATCGAGAAATGCTTCCTTCTGCTCACAGCTTTATGGAGATGCTGATTTCATTAACAAGCAGGACTTGAGCTCCTGCCCACGCTGCCAAAAGTACCAACATCTGGTTAAATGAGCATGGTATTACTGAGCTAGACTGGCCAGCAAACTTCCCAAATCTGAACGCCATGAAGAATCTATGAGTTACTGCAAAGAGGAAGATAAAAAAAACAGCAGAGCCAGTAACACAAATGAGCTACATTCTGCTGTCAGAGCATTTTGTGCTATTTATCTTGCTTTGAGTGTAGTTTCAGGCTATTCTTCATTGTAATGTCTGACCTATACTAGTGTGTATCTGTAGGTTGACGGTAAAGTGCTTTGTTTAAGATAAGACATAAACAAAATGGAAGCAAAATACAAAACTTAGATTGCTCACGTTACTTCACAACAGTGAGGCTTAAAGAAATCGTCTGAAAACATCATCTGTTGGGTCTGCCATGGAAAAAGTCTGGGTAAGTTAGGAAGTCGGATGTTTAAATATTGAACCTGTTTGATGTCAATTTCTGCCTAATCCTGCAAATGTAAAATATTATAAACATTTTGCAGAGACTTGGTTAAATAGCTTCAGAGTGAATGCTGCTGAAAATGAGTGTAATGTAGTAAAAAATAATCTACACTAAACAAACACCAGATAAGAAGTGTTTTCATCCCCATGGCTTTCCCTGAACCGCTGGTAGCTCGGTTGACATTTGGCTGACTTGTTATACATGGCTCAATATCCTCCAATAGCTTATAATGATTACCAATATTGGAACCAATAAAACATTTGTGAGCCAGAAATTGTGAAAGAATAAAATTAAATGATGTGTGTAAGTTTCAGCTAAAGCTTTATGTCCCTCCGAGGCTCGCTCTGCTCTGCCTGAAAACAGCGGGAATGTCAGAAGAAGTAAAAAAAGATGGCACCGCAGTGTGTGCTCAGGGTGTAAGTTATGGCCATAACTTTCTCACTCTGTCAGGCGCTTTAACCGTCTGTCCTGGAGGACACATTAACTTGGTATCCTTAAATAAAGTCCTTTAAATAAAGCTTCGGGAGTTAAATAATGAGAAAGCTGCTCCCACTGTCCTTTCTGCTTTTAAATGAACCTCTGCCTTTCTTATTAATGTCCCCTTATCGCTCATCACGGCCACTGACCCGCTGCCGTAACCCTTCCCACTCCACCACATGAGAAGCTCCAGCAAGTGGTCGCCACAGAAGTAATTGAGGGCAATTTTCAAATTAAAATTTAAAGCGCTCGTCCATCTTCATGCGGTGGGAGGGAGGCGAGGACAGGGCTTTGGGGGCTGATGACTTGATCAGGTTTTGCGAGCCGGGCAGGTACTCAGGCTCGGCGAGCTGGGATGATGAACGAGGGGCATTAATCTCCGTGACAGAGAGAGAAGAGTTAGCAGCGGTGATAGCAGCGCTAACGGCTTTAATTAGCATTTAATCAGACGCCTCGGGGCCGATGGAGGGGGAGAGGGGAGATCAAACTCCAGCGGCCTTCACTGAGGAGACAAGGAAAGGAAAGCAGTCCCTGTGGTGGTGGCGCCGCCGCCGCTGCCGGCTGCGGAGGAGAACACATGCCTATGATCCTATTTTTGTACTGCTGTAATGATAATGCTCCACGCACCACAAAGGCCCGGGCCGTTCACAGAATGAGGTGAAGAGACTGAGGAACTGCTGAGGCTGGGGTTTTTCCTCGATAGTCCAACCCAACAGAAAGATTATTACAACGATTATTTGAGGCAGGGAAGATGGAAGAGGTGGAAATGCTGAATAAAAAGTTTATTTTATTGTTGCCTACTAGTAGAAGTATGTAATGGTAAGGGAAAAGCTCATATCAACAATATTTTAAAACAAGGAGGGGCACGGTGGCAGAGTGGTTAGTGCTCTCACCTCCCAGTAAGCAGGCTGTGGGTTCAATCTCTGGTCTGGCCAACACTCAAACTCTCTGAGTGGAAACTGAATGTCCTGCCCTGTTACTGTGGGTTCTCTGCGGGTGCACCAGCTGAATTTGGCCCCCCTCCCAAGGCCCAAAGTTACCAGGATAGGCTCAAGTAACTGATGAATCTTAAGGAAGTGGAAAACGTTGTTGTCTATCCTGCTTTAGAGCTGAGTACCATTTTTAGATTAGGCTGTCATGATAATTAGTTAATATACTCAATTATGTGTATTCACAGTCAGACACAGACATTTAAAAACACCTTAAACACACCAGTTAATGTTGCAGATGGCACTCTTTAATAGATTTTTCTTTGCTTTGGGACATGACATTTCTAGCAACATTTTTTGTCAGCTGGATCTTGCTGCTATTGTGAGATGAAATGTGAGATACACATTTTTTCGCCTCTCTGTTTTCACCTGCCACTTTAATCTTTGTCTCACGCAGCACTTTCCAACCTCCACCCAAAAAATGCTGTGCTTTTGGTTTGACTTTTAACGCGTTTCCTATATAGACGGGGACCATGGAGCGTTGTGGATGCACAGTTCGGCAGCGGGGAAATGTCAAGGCGGCTGATGTGCTGTGAAGTCGTGGCAAAGTGTGTGTGAAATAGAAAGAGGGAGGGAAGAGAAGACGGCAGTTTTGATGGCGGTGACGGTGAGGAAGAGGGCTTTTGGCATGAAAGGGGCCAGTGTGTGATCATGATGTCATTAGGAGTATACAGTGAGACAGACTGGAGGAGGCTGCACTCGCGCTGCACCCAGGGGACGTCATTACCAAACTGGAAGCGAGCAGGGACCTCAAGCACAGGTCAGACACACAGGAAGTGGTCTTACACATACACACGGTTACTTTTTCTTTCTTTCTTTCTTTCTTTCTTTTTTTTTCACAAGCATCCATCACATCACAAATGGACAGCGCTGTCTGGCCCCTGACAGGCGATGGGGGGGGCTCTTTTGTTTGTGGAAAAAACCTGATGAATTCCTCCAAATGTAAGTGGACACCTCTGTGGACAAATGTTTCTCATTAGCCACCATACAGATGGACAATGAGGCGCAGTCATTGCCCCGGAAGCTCGTGAAGTAGCAAAAAAAACAAAAAACAAAACGTGCCCATGTGTGTGTGTGTGTGAGTCTAGGAGTGGAGCAGTCCTTGCTTCATTACTGTTCGCTCACACAGACAGTTGCAGTGTTTTTGTGTCAATGTTTAATGAGGGGCTCCGAGTCTGGGGACCTTACTTGCTGTCAGGAGCTCCCGTAGTCTGGAGCTACCACCTGTTCCCATTTCCTTCCCTAAAGGCCACACACACACACACACACACACACACACACACACGCACACACACACACACAACGCAAACACATACTGTACCTGACAAACTACATGCAGTGATTTAGTCGTCGCGCGGAACCACTGTCAGTGTCGGATAACGTGTAAACAGGTTACAGTGGTTGGCTGAGCCCCGGTTGCCTGACAGAAGCTACAAAGGCCAGGGGGGAATATCAATTGAAACATTTCATATTCTTGGCCGGGGCCCGCCGAGACGACAGCGCGGAAAGCTGCTGCCAGAAAGAGTGATCCCTCGCCGGCTTTTTTCTGACACGCCGTTTGATGGAGATCTGAAGTGTCCTGACTGATGGGCGATACGCAGACCGATGCACGCCTCCCCCAAACTCTTAGTCTGCGTCCAGTAATGGTCCCTGGCAGAGTTTTTGCAGACGTGATGTACTCGGAGACAGTATAGACAACAACAGTGTCCGGATGCCTAATTGTTGAGTTCAAGTAAAGCTCCTGCACGTTTATAAACATTATGCTGTTAAAAGAAAACATTTTTAATAAGTACTCTACTGGTGCCATAAAGAAACAGGTGAAGAGACCAGCAGAGGGCAGCAGACTGTGGCAATCTTTTGAACATAATCAAAGAAAAAGAGCACTTCACTTCCTTAAACTTTTTGTATAATGCCATTTTAATCCAAAAAATAAAAAAAAACCTATGTGTGAATGAATGAGAACAGACTGGATGTAGAGGGCTTGTTGAGGGCTTGTTGTTGATTGTTGATCTTGTTGGTCAGTGTTTCCTGGAGTGGGCGGGCCTTCGTGGGAGAGGTGGAGGTTCGTGAAACCAAGCGTTTTGAGGGATCAGAACAGCCATGCCAGGGAATAGAGGAGAATTTAAACTCGACCAAATGAAGCAAAACATAACTGCAGGTATGTTTTGAGGGATGAGGGAACATTATAACATAGTAGAAAGCTAAGAAAAGTTGATTTGGCATAATATAGCGCCTTTAATGGAGAATGGCCTAGAGACAGAGACGGCGAAAAAGCATTAAAAAGAGGGTGAAATGCAGAAAAATATGGGCAACGCATTGACAAAATGCTTAAGAAAGTGGAGATAATTGAATGATTTGAATGGTGAAACTCTGACCTCAGATGTAGAAATTTAAGATAAGCTTTCAACTTTAATTTGAAACATAGCATAGTATAACAGACAAAAAATATCAGTATTCTGGTGTTATTTTTAAGAATACCTTACAAGTGCCAGGCCAGATTTCAAGCACTGCATCAAGCGACTTTAATGTCCTCTAAGACATATAGCATCGCCAAGAAACTAGACTCTCTTTTATGCTTATTTTTGTTGCAGGAAATTGCTGTCCTTTTGATATCTCGGCTCGTCCTAAAATGTGCAGCGCAGTGGATGAAAAGTGGTCCCATCTTTATCCTGTAGCGAGAGGTAGTATCAGAGGTGAGACGGATTAAGACAGGAAATCTATGATGTATTAAGCGGCTATGGAGCGGTTAATGCACCTAACGCTTTCCCCATGTTGTCTGTTCCTTTGGCCCTGAGTAAAGATCTTATGTGTTATATTATCACATTCTGGACAACTTTTTATGGACCGCTGTGTAATTTGTTGAGCATAAAATGGGACAAAAAGCTGACCATGTGATGTGTTGTACATACAGTTGTAATCAGAAGTATTCAAGATTTTTCAAGAAGGCAAAAAGATCCTGGGATGTCCTGGAGTGGGCTTCTGAGTCTCCAGATTTAAATCCGATAGAAAATCTTTGGTGGGATTTAAAAAAAGGTAGATGCAGCACAGAGGCCATCAAACATCATGAGCTAGACAAGGCTGTAGCCCTTGAAGAAGGGGCAAAGATTCCAGTCGAGAGGTGTAAGAAGCTTGTTTGCAATTACGGAAAACATTTGTAAGAAGATCTAAAAGTTAAAGGAGGCTCCACAAAGTACTGAAGCTAAGTGCCTACTCAAATTCTGTGTAACAATAATTATTTTTTGTTGTTTGATGAGTTTTTTTGCCATTTATTCCCATTATCTTTCATTCACATCATTATAATGTCTTTTGAGGCGAGGTGTTTGAACTGTACATCTATAAACATTTAGAAATGCCCTTCAGAATAAACAAAAATGCAGCCAAGACAATACAACTGTTGGCACATTTACATTTCAAAAAACTAACTTTTATTAAAACAAAAACGAAAAAACAAAAAAATCAATTATTGACTCATTAACAAGATTATAAAACAGTGATTTAGTTACATAAATAAATTGATATCGGTGTATCAAATCTTAATTTCATAAGCATGTATACATGGGTCATTGTAATAAATAAAATGGTAGAGCAGAAGATTCCTACACGAACGAAACAAAAAAACAGCTAGAAAGAGGAAATTGTTTCTGAAGAGAACAAGAGACACTGGACGACGTAGTTTCACCAAACACACGTGAGGGATTGCTTTGTTAAAGCATGAGTTACACAGCCATTCACTTACTAATTAAGGACACTAAAGCTGGGACCAAGGTGGGTCGTCTCTCACCTCTTCGAACGCGTTTGGTTGTTAGATAGATCTCCTGTTTGGTTACGTTAAAGCGTTAAGACAAGGCAAGAGAAAAGGCTGCTTTCATCTTTAAGAACAAAACACAACGTAGAAAAAGTATGCACAGAAATAATTAGCGGATAAAAGGCAAGTAATGAACAGACAGCTGAAGAGACACTGGACAGTTTGATGTTATGAACGCAAAACTGACTTGAATCATTTTTCTTGAATATCATTACTCCTAAGTTATCTTACTGCAAAGGATGTGTCTTTAAATGCTTGTGAGTCTGGACATACATTCATTTTTTTTTTTTTTTACCAAATTAACTTCCAATTAGCTTAGTCAAAAAGCACATTAAACGTGTGTCCTACACCAGTAACTAGGCTTACATGCATAATTAAATTATCAAAGACACACTGTATATTCTTTTAAAACCTTCTAGTCAGTAGTGAGTAACATCTTTTTATAGATTTGACTTGTGTTTCTAACCCGATCCAGCGTCTCTAGAATGAACTTGTGGCTTTCAGAGAGCCAACAACAACTTGTCCTTCTGATATGTTCGGTTTTAAACAAAAGAAGAAAATAAAAATAGACAAAAAATAAAAAGAAAAGAGAGCGCGAGAGACCAAACTACAGCGGCTTCAAGTATTTCACATTACATAGAATACTCTGTATAAATTAGTTAACATATACTTTCAGATCCTCCATATTCAGACATATACTATGGCATATATACAGAGTACAATAAATGCTCGCTCATGTTGTGTCGTGTTTTGTCTTTTTTTCCCGTAGTTAGTTGTTCATTTGTTCCGCCATTTTTAATTCCTGTGTAGAGAAATCCCTGAGAACATTCTGGTTGACAATTACCGAAGTTTCCACACAATGAACTATAACAGTAGAAAGCCTAATTTCTAATAATTCACATGCAAAGAGGGAAATGACACTGGCCATTTTGAGGGGGGAGAGGGGGTGAGGGCAGGAAACAGATGCTCTGTGTTGCAAAGCCAGTGGTCAGATTAAGTACCGTGATGTTGTAGCAGGGGCAGTGACCACAAACAGTAGAAGTGTTGGACTAAAAAACAGTACTGTCACGCATAGACTTTTTACAGTGGATCAGTGAAGTGAGCAGGTTGAGTTGGTGAAGCCAGGAAGCGCACAGAATGACCACAATGTTAGCCGTAAGTAGCTAATCTTGCTAACTGTAAGCAAACTTCTGCCAAATTTGATGAAGCATTCACTGAACACAAGGTCTGGCACAAAAAGACAGTATTGTCATTGTAGAATATTATCTGACAAGTATATTCTTATATGCCTAAAAAACAAGCTCTGCAAGCCCTTCATCAAGCTAGCAGCATGTTAGCAAGTGTTCTTGCTACTGTGATGGCAAGAATTGGCCTGTTGCAAGTCTCAAAATAAGTGGAAATATGTTTGAATTGGAACTATTAGTTTAGACTAACTAAACTCACTAACCATTTGTGTTTTTGAATGGGAATCTTTGGGAGCCGCATGTCATAGTAGCCTACCAACCACCTAGCTTCTTTGCTAACCACTGATATGTCAGTCCACTTTTTTTCTACTGTTTATGGCAATGACGTACAGTAGAAGCTATGTGTCATTGAAACCTTAATGTCGCTAGTGAAATCCTGTTCATTTAACACTGTTAGCTATCCCAGATGATAGCCTAATAATGATGATTTCAAAAAGGAGGGTATTTAATACCATTTTATGAGGTAGTTTTTCCTCTGTTGAAAATGAATCACATCTAGTATGTGGTTAAATTTGGCCTTTTCTTTCTACTGCATGACATAAAGGTGAGTATAATACTTATTTCTACACAGTCTGTGCAGTCACTGTGGAGCCTGCATACTGTCTGAGAGAGGAGTGGGTGAGATTCCAACAACAACAACATGAGTTAGCTAAGAGCATTGTTGGGTAATGAAGCTAATGTCTGGGACCCGGAGAAAACTAATGGCTGCTCAAGTGCTGTGGATGCTACTGCGGTGTCTGGAGAAATGCTGATGGCTGCTTTCTGTCAGTGCTAACCCGTGCTGTGCCGGGCCAGGCCATGCCAGAGGGAGGTGCTCTGTGTGGTTTAAAGCCTTAGTTTCTCTTTGAGGATGCCAAGACATTTTTTTTTCAAAATTTTTCCTTCTTTTTTAGTTTTTTACATGAGCGCTTGTGTAGAGGGGCTTCAGCCACTTGACAACATTTAACTCAATATACACTGAAAAAGGGTAAAAGATGCTTTAAATCATAAAAATAACAGGAACCAAAACTCTTAAAAAAGCCATTTCACTTTTCATTTTCCTCTCGCACACATGTAGAGAAATACACACAACATTCACAACGTGACAAATTTCCTCTCTTCTGAAAAATAAAAACACTTCTGTACACATAGTAGTAATAATATTATTATTAATAATAATAGTAATAATGTTTATAACAATAACAACAGCAAGAACAATAATACCGCATGTGGCTCTGTGGATTTTTTTGTCATCTTTTCCTTTCTCTTTTTGCGTCATTCTACAAGTCACATCCCTCTTTTCACTTGTCTGTTTTAAGTTCAAAAGAAGTTCAAAAGGCAAGTTAATAGAAAAGTCCTAGAGCGGGAGGAGGCTTTGTGTCCCCCAGCCTCACCCTCAGCCAAACCTCTCCCTTACCAGCATCATGAGTTTCTTTTTGCCCTTGTAGATCTGTTTCAGGTTGTCTATGAACTGTGTGAACTGAATGTGTCCGTCGTGAGCCATCATAAACGTCTCCCGGGCCTTACCCAGGAACTCGATGAACTCGCTGTAGTGGCGCGGGCTGATGTGTGTGAGCCGCGAGTGTGTGGTGTTGATGTAGGCCCCGATGGTTGCGTCCAGCAGTTGCCTAAGCGGCGCCTTGTCCAGGGACATAAGCTTCCCAGAGTTCCTGCGGCTGTGCAGCGCCGACACCATACCCGGCGTGGTCAGCGTACACCTCCGCAAAATGTCCGACAGCACGGTGGCGCACTTCACACTCTTGACCACCAGAGGGATAACGGCAGCTAACTCGTTCTTCCCAAGCGAGTGGCTGAGCGCGCAGGCCCAAAGCACGTCGTTGATGGCCGGGTGGGTGTCCTGGTTGTAACTGAGATTGAGGTGGGCCATGGCTAACGTGGCTAGCTTGTATGCTCTCATGGGGTAGCCGCGGTGCTCCATGTAGCGGGCGATGGTGAACAGCTGAGTGTAGCTCATTCCGGTGGCCGCTGCGTCTAGTACAATCTGGTAGGCTGTCTCAAAGGCAATGTGGTCCTTTTCACAGAGTGTAAGGGCGGAGAGAGCGCAGTTCTGGGGGTCCTTCATGGCACACTGCAGGGCAAGGGTACGGGCAGACGAGGCGAGGTTCTCCTGTTGGTGGCAGTCCAGGTGCAGGCGGACTATAGTGCTGTTGGACATGACGGTGGTGGCCACAATACTGGTGGCCTCTGTCGGGGTGAAGAGGGTGAACCAGCTCTGCATGATGCTGTCCAGCGCATATACACCTGCCAGACACAAATCAGAAGCAGAAAATCTCTCAACATGAGCTGCATCAAGTGCACTCAACACAACAGGCTATTAAAACTTACCGACTTCAGTGGCACATGTGACTAACCAGCGAACCATTTCTCTTCTTCTCCAGTTTAATGTGGACAGAGTTATTCTCATCACCTGTGGGGATACCAGAGGAAAACGCAATCAGAAGAATGGAACAGTGTCTAAAGCAAAAACAAACTAATCTCCTAATTCAGAAAACAGAGCAACAACTATAAGCTAACTTTTATCAACCTGGCCAATCCTGTTGAGGATTTGCACACCAATTCATTCTTCAAGTTGGTTGCACAATTTTAGTGAAATACTATGAGCAATATTGCATTTCTGTCTTGTAGTGTTTTGGCCTAAATGTTTTTATCCGTCTTGAAAGGAAAAGGCATGAGGAATGATCATGGGTATATCAGAAAAGAATTGCAGAGCCCAATCTCCAAATTCCTGTTTTTTGTACTGTAAATAAACAAATGGTGTATGACCATTGACTATGTAGTAGTGACGGGTGGGCCATGAGGCATAAAATGACCACAAACTCAGTGTCAATATAGGAAGTTTTGGGGCACTAAGATGTTATTACTAAGATATAAGTATTGGAGATAGCCACTATCAATTTAATTATATGTGTGGTTTATGATTAATTATTCTGACTACCAAAAAGTTATAAACAACTTTTGGCGTGAGTGTGTACCTGCAGTCCCAGCTCCAGAGAGACTTTGAGAAGTGTGATGTCGGGCAGGCTGTCCATCAGAGTGGCTATCTTGAACGCGTCCTGTGCTAGTTTGAAGATGTGAGACGAGGAGTGGATGTTTTTCTGGATGGACTCCAGGACTGTCTCCAGCCTTCGACTGTCACCTGAGTTAGAACAGCACACAAATTCATCGGAATAAGTTGCAGATGATTCCTACGCCAATTTGCATACACACTACCATACAGTGTGTAGGCAGGCACACCATCTGGCTGTGCGTATTTGTACTGAAATCGCATTTGTTTATGTACATGATATATTTTTTGTGGAATACCTTTGGCTGCGGTGAGCATGGTGGATGCCAGCTCACACTGCTGAGATTCTATGTGGCTAAGGGTGAACCAGCGTGGGTAGCGGTTGGGCACCACAGATACAATGTGGTGAGGTCGGGACAGGTCACTGGATGAGGCTGTTGACTCCAGAACCGGCAACCTGAGAGAGAATCAGACAGCTTGGTTAGCAATATAATTCATCGAACATGGGACATCCGCATAACCTACAAAAACCCAGTAAAGACAAGGAAGTAAGCATACTGATTTTAAAGTATCAACAGTATAAGTCGAACTCTAGAACTGCAAAGTTTCATGGTCTTTTCATGGTTAACACTGTAATAATACCAGCACCTTTATCGTAGAAGTCATTGCTATATTTGAATGTCTCTGTCCCAGAACTGTAGGGCTTGAAGATCACAATGTGCTAAAATCTATGTATCTAACAATGGTAAGGATTTGTAATACCGACAACCTGACAGAGAATTAGACATCTGGGTTAGAAATTTCAGGAAAGATATAACACCGGACCATGGGACAGTGAGGACACTAGTATAACCTGCGATAAACCAGTGATGCTATAAAAGTGAGAAGAATATTGCTGGAAGTCGTTATATTTATATTTTAAGGCCACTGCTCTAAAACCGCAAAGCTGGGTGGTCACAATAAACTCAACACAGTCAGAATCTGTGTAGCTACTGATGATAACAATAAGTAATCCCAGCAGCCTGACAGACATCAGAGTCAGCAGAACAGTTGATATAACAGTGAACCATACAACTGTGAGGTAATTAATATAACTTGAAATAAACCAGTGAACCCATGGAAGTGAGCAGACAGATTTTATAATACCATAAATTATTACTACATTTGAAGGTCATCGTTCTAAAGGAGAGCATAAGGGTTGCAATGTAAGCCAGAATCTGTGTAGCTAATGATGCTAGACACCTTAAAGGAGATATATTATGCTTTTATTCATATTTCTAAACCAATCTTGGTCACCTCTAGGACAATCTTTAAAAACATTATCTGACTAAAAGAGAAAGATTTTAGTGAGTGTTTTACTGGTGCCACTAAGAAACAGGTGAAGAGACCAGCAGAGGGCAGGAGATTGCAGACTGTTGCGCCTTTTGAACATAATTTAAAGAATAAGAGGAACTTCACTTCCTTGAACTTTTTGTATGATGCCGTTTTACTACAAAATAAAAAATAGCTGTGAGGAATCAGTGGAAACAGAGCTGTACACTGTTTTTTGGACAAAAGAATGAAAGCGGACTGGAAGTAGGGATCTTTTGATTGGTCAGTGCTTCCTGAAGTGGGCAGGGATTCATGGAATTGAGCAGTTTGAGGCCTCAGAACGGCCGTGCCAGAGAATACGGGATTACTTAAACAGGTGTGAAAGAAGCAAAACACAACCAGGTACAATCCAGGTATGTTTTTGATGAGGAACCAACATATAACATATAACAACAATAACATAGCAGAAAGCTCAGAAAAGTCTATTTTTGATTAACTGAATTAGAACTAATGAAACGTGGCTGATCACTGACCTCAAAATGGGGCTAATGGGGCAATAATCAATCTACAAATGGTTTACAGAAAAAGAAATAAGTTAAAATGATAACAAAACCAGAATATTACAGTAAAAAACAATGACTATTAACGCTCTTGTGATACATTGGGATGGGATCAATGGAGGCAATGCTTCTTGAAACCCATACTTTTGCTTGAGCCTTTCATCTGAAGTCATACCTGATATGAAATACAGCAGCCTATTATGCTCCCACTAATGCTATATGTGTGATCATATATTTAACAAAATGGAATAATGCCGAAATGGAAATTATAAAGCAAGGCGGTGGGATGTCGGAGAACTGCGAAAACTAGCACACTTAAAACACTACTTTGTTCTGACAGGCAGACTCACAGACAGACAGGAATCCCATACAGACACAAGGAGCCTTCATTATGAGTAGTTTGAAAGTGACTTCAAAATGGAGATGGCTTTAGTGATCACAGGGGGATTAAAGTTAGCCTATCCCTGCAATTTACCTCCAACCCACCACTTAATCACCTAGAAACCAAAGTATAATTAGTATTTTCTTCACTCTAATTGGTCATAATGAAGTCAGAGCCGAGCAACACCTGCTAGTGGATAAAGGGGTTCTCTAGTTCCTCTCTCATTATTATAAACCTGACAGGGCTGAGTCTTCTCCGGCACCAGAAGCACCAGCGCCATTACCACTGTGGCCGGCTCATCTCCTATTCCGCTTTTCACTCCTCTTCCCGGCGCTCCCACCTCAGTTTCAAAGGTCTTCTCTCGCTTCAGAAGACGGCACAACCTGGCCTTCTCTCAGCCAATCACAAAGCTAATTGAGTCCATGGGGAAATTAAGGAATTCACCTTCCAGCCCCGTAAGGCTGGACACACATCAAACAAATACCGACACATGAATGAGAAGAGCCAGTGCGCCCACACAGCACACACACACATACTACATACACACACCTGCCCTTTTGAAAAGACATCAAAGCGGCCCAGTAAAAGCAACGTGATGCTAAATGCCAGTTTCAATTTCAGAGCATGGAGCATGTGATACGGTTGCCACCTGAGTGACAGCATGCACGCAACTATATAAGAAAATAATAACACGGAAGGCGAGAAGATTCCAGCAGAGATGTGTGCGTTGGTGTGAACACTCATGCAGCTTGATCGGACTATGCTCACATCTTATATTTCTACTGAATGTCTAACTGGACCTCTGACTGTGTCACAGGAGAGAACTGAACGTCTGAATGCTCAGGCTTATATTCCAGTGAGTGCTACACGATCATTGATTCAAATACGATGAGCAACCTTAGATACACCAGTCCAACTTTTTCCAGTACAGATACAGTTGCTAGAGATCCACCTCATACTAATGCCATACCACTGACAATGTGCAAGTTCCTGTGCAGTTATATATGCACACCGGCCATGTGTCTCTTTATAAACAAGTCTTGTATAATTAGGGCCTTAGCTTCAGCCGCATCAACTAAAAGATGTTTGCTGTTGTGAAAGAGAGACTTTAGCAACTTTGCTAATGTTTGCTAATCCTTCAGCATCACATCATTGTCTACCAGCACCATGTATTGGCCACTTTTACTTTTTTGTGTATACTGAGGTCAATAGTAGACACTAGGATTGTATATTGGTAATTGCAAGCTGAAAGCATTCGAATTCAGTAACTGAACGTTTTGAGGGCTCAGAACTGCCAGAGAATAGAAGATTACTAAAACATGTGTGAATGAAACAAATCACAACTCCAGGTATGTTTTTGATGAAGCAACAACATTATGACATGTTAGAAAGCTCAAAAAAAGTAGATTTTGGGTAATAAAGTCCCTTTAACATGATCATGAAGCAGTAGTTTGTTTATATTACACTAAATTCATTTCAGCTTCAATTTTAAATTCGGAAACATCCAAGAACCACATGCAAACATCCCAAACTATAATATGCAGTATTTGCCATTTTCCTGTGTGAGAGACCAAAACAAGCAAACTTAGCCAGCGAGTGGAAACTGCAGTACTGTTGATTAAAAATGTAAAACTCTCTAAACATTAGTCTTCATGTTTTTCCTTACTTGATTATATTGATTAAAATGTTCCAGTGACTGTGGAGTTTACTCAAAGCAATTTGTCTTCAACTGGCCTGAGGCACATACATAAACCAAATGCCCGACTCTGAACATGATCCAGGTGTGTTAGTCTGACTGGGAGAACATCAAACTGTTATTATTACTGCCTTTTTTGTCTGTTGAAGACATTTACAAGCATTATAAAAGTCAGATTATAACCAAAGTCCATAATTTGAGTTTCTGTACTTGGATGTAACCACAGTGGTGGACACTTGGACTAAAATGGAGATGTTTGGAAGCCCTAGCAACAGCCGAGTCCATTGCGCACACATCTAAAGAGCTGCTAAAAGCTCCCACCACTCTGGGGCCTTCGGGAGAGATTCCTGGGGTGTAGCAAAGCAAAAAAGAAAAAGGCCCAGGGTAAAGATGGAGCCCTCATCAACATTCCTGTCTTTGTTTGGTTTTCACCAGAGAGCCAGAGGCCTCCATTGGATGGAGGCTTGAGAGGCCGGCTCGGCTGAAAAATAACCTTCTCAAAATGTTGGGAGGAAAATCCATACTGGGCTATTGTTCCTTGAGAAACAAAGATAGAAGAGAAAAAAGCCCTCATGGATTGCTCTCAATCCAAACACAAGTACTGCGTTGAGCACCTTACTGTGAAACGTGGGCTATAAACATGCTCATCTTCTCGGAGCGATGGCACTACAGACACTCTCGACTCAATGACAAGTGTGCTTAAAACATCAAATTAAACTCATATTTCTTTAAAAACACAGCCTCGCCGGGCCATAAATGTGTATTAGCAATGATATACAGTAGAAAGAATACAAAAAGTGCTATGAGAGGCCATCAATCCTGGAGGCTGATATTGAGGAGGGGGATCGGAGGAGGGGGCAGTGGTGGTGTCAAACGGGTCCTGTGGCACTGTAGCAACCTGTCACTTCTGAAACCAACACAGCAGCTTGAGAAATATTCAAGGGCAACCAGGCGGAGAAAGTGTGTAAGAGAGCCATTGACAGTGAATAGGAGTGGACAGTGTTAGCTGAGGTTTATGCAGGACTAGGGGACAGTTCTATTAAGCATGGCTCCCATCAACTCAGAAAGAATTAACAATTACTGGGTCAATATTTTTTGTCACAATATAATACATATTTTGTATTTTTTTAACACACTTTAACTTGTCAACCCATTCTGTTCTGTAACATTTCATTAACTAATGATTAAAGGGGATATATCATGCTTTTATTTATTTATATTTTATTTTTCAATTTATATTTTTAAACCAATCTTAGTCACCTCTAGAACTGCAAGTTTTAGGGAAAGAACTTGTTTCTAACTTTACTAATGCCATAAAGAAACACGTGACTAGACCAGCAAAGGGCAGCAGAGTGCAAAGCTGTTACGCCCTTTTGAATAGGAACATAGAAAAAAAAGATTTTTTACCTCCTTAAACTTCATAAATCCATTTTACTACAAAATGAAAAATAGCTGTGAGAAATCAGTGGAAACAGTTTGTACACCGATTTTTGGATAAATGAATGAGAGCAAACTGGATTTAGAGGGCTTGCTGATTGGTCAGTGCTTCCGGGAGTGCGCGGGGATTTGTGAGAGAGGTGGAGGTTCATGGAACCGAGTGTTCTGAGGCCTCAGTAAGGCCTTGCCAGAAAATAGAGGATTACTTGAACAGATATGAATGAAACAAATCACAACTCCAGGTATGTTTTTGATGAGGGAACAACATTATAACTAATGAAAAAGGTGTTTTATTCAACTGAAAATTATAAAATGACAAAGGTTTTAAGGTGGATTTTAAAAATCAACTTGTAATGAATGGTATTTATGTCTATTTTTTTAAGTATATGCAGTAAAATAAACACAAGACTAGAATAAAAAATCTCACGAAATCCTGAGATCTTGTCACACCCCTATTACGTTATCTAGTAATATAAAGTGTATTATGGTCTGTGACCACTGCTCATGTTGGGTACAAGCACCAAAAACGGCACTATTTAACTTTGCTATTTTGGTTCATGTTTCCTTAACTGACCAGGTTCCAAGTATAGTAGTCCTGATTTCCATAACTTTGGCAAACTTTCACAACGTTTGTGTAATGCACGAGTTGACATTATCATGTATTAGTTCTCTCCAATTAACTATTAATAGAAAAGCATGCATATCATTAAACAGACCTTTATGCAGTTCATGTTAGAATATTATACAATCGCCTACATACAGTACATTACATTTGGTGAAAGCATTGTCTTCAATTTTGCAGATTTACCCCAAAGAGACAGAGACGCTGTTGAGATTGATACAAAGCAGTGGTGGTTGAGTTTTTAACCTAAATCCTGGGGCTGTGCTGGTTTCTGCTCATCATCAGCCTGACTACTGACCTCTCTACCTCACAGTGTTTCCCCCTCTGACTGTAAACACCCTTCACTTGTATAATTTATCACACATCCGCTGGAAGCTCCTCTCTATACACAAAGCAGAATTTTTCAGTGTGGCTGCAGAGAACATGAAAGCTAACCCCAGTGTAAGTTCACAGCCCCACAGACGTCTGATGGTAGAATAATAAATGAGACAAAAGTATGATTCTTGAGGTTGAGGTTTTAGATTTGGTGCAGTTGCTATTGATTAAAAGCATATAATTGGGTTAAACATCTTCTTTGGTGCAACCTGTGTTTGCTCCTAGTTAAATGTGTAGTTTCTGCTTGCAGTTTATCGGAGTATTATTTTTGTTTTGCTTGCGAAGACTGAAATCCACACAGCCAAAAACATCTAATATACGTCAACAAAGTAAGCGGTTTTGGTGTTGATTGCTACGCCACACCTTATATGTCAATGCTATCCTATAATAGCCCCATTTATGCCTGAATCGTCTTGATCCATTTTACCCCGGTGTCCCCTCCAACCTAAATATTTTCCGTTGTGGGATAAAGACCAATTCACACCACTCAAAGCAACACATTTTAGTATAAGGTTAAACAAGGTAAATAGAAAGTGAAAAGAGGGTCAGAACATGTTATTTAAGACTGCTTTATACTTTTTGCACCAGTAGATGGAGTCATGAGCTAATGCAGATTATGTCAGTGCCTCAAAACAAAGTGATTTATTATTTTATTGTAGCAGTTTTACATGGATTAATTATAGGAGCAGTATGTTTGTATTAGAACATATGGCTTAATGGTTGTTGTTTTTTTTTTTGTTTTGTTTTTTTTTTAAATCTTTATTTAGCCAGATAAAAAACAAAAACAAAAAAACATTGAGCTCAGGATCTCTTTTGCAAGGGTGACCTGGCCAAGAGGTCAGTAGCACACGTCACAAAACATGATAATATATTAAAAAAATAAACAATTAGTTTAGAATCATTACGGTTTTGAAATTAAAGTGCAGCAAAACAATTTGGCGCTATAAAGTGTAAGTTGTTGTTGATGGTCGTCTGCTGTTAGCTTACCAGTTTAGCTATTCTATATAAAAAAATAGAGCCACTATCCTCATTTAGGTTTAAAGCCATCAAGTACCCACAAAATGCAATGGTCACATAGCAGCACAATACAGCACAACATGGGTCAGCAGGACACAGTTTGTTGAAGGTTCTGTAATTCTTGGGAAAGCTTGTAGTTGAATTGTAGCACCTAAGACCAGCCTTAACAGGTTTTGAGACTATTTTTTAGGGTCTTGGTCTCATCTCAGTCTTGGCTGCAGTTTTACTCAGTCTTGGTCTTGAATCCAATTTTACTCAGTCTTGGATGTGGCGGTCTCTGAGATTTTTCTTTACCAAACAATATAAGAAAATGGTATTCTTCATAATCTAGTAATTTATATAGTAATTTGTTTTCTGCAATAGAAGTGTCTGTTTGTTTGTATCTGCTGATTCAAAATAATAATTTATGTATTTTAACCACTTTTTTTCCCCTCATTATAGTGTTAGTTCACAGGCTTTGGCCTTGACCTGCTGTCTCGGTTTGCCTCGGTCTTGGTCAAAACAAGCATCGAGACATCTAAAATTGGAAATAGCTGTTACTAACTTATGCTAACTTCTAAAGTAGACCACATCATTTAGCATATGGCCCTCTATCACAAGAAGTAGACATTAGTCATTTATACATTTTCTTTCATGCCTGACACAGCAAACACTGCAATGTTTAGCACAGTAACACCATAACACAGCAATGAAACTTTGTGGTTACCATTTGCACTTATACCTGACCTGTCCTGCACCAAATTTGGCAGTAAAAAAAGCCTCCAAAAACTGCCTTTGCACATTGAGTGATAGCATTCTTCTACTGAACGTGTTAGGATCCTTTCTGCAGGCTTATGTAGAGTTACTATTTATAAAGTCAAAACTATGCCTATTTTAAAGCCTTAACATCTATTCTAAAGAATCTAAAGTGTTTAGGCAGAGGTTAAACACTTAAAAAGAAGGTGTCAGCGTTATGCGAAAGTCATTGATATATTGTCTCCGTTTATGCCAAGTTTGCATATTGTGTACACACAGCGCTGTATATTTAAAGATTATGGATTATGCGGTGCGTCAAAGGTTGTGGATTACGCAGCGGATCTACATTCATTAGCATTGGGAGCCCGCTATCGCATATGGAAATCTCATATGATAACCGCCGCGTGGGATTTGTGCACTCGCCTCGCAGAGAAGAGAGTTGAGCTGAGGACAGTCTCTCCTCCTGAGAGACAAGCTAAGCATCTTCTCCTTTTTACTGCCTCATCCTTTTGCGTCCGCCGTGGTCAGATACCAGTGGGCTGTCCAAGAACTTGTTTTTATTTTGGCCCGCTCGCACCACAAGTCATGTCCCTGCATATGCCGCTCTGGCTCTGCTTTAAGACACGCTCCAATTAGCCTCAGCTACAGCATAGAAATATACAAATACTTTAAAACACTATGAATGTGTGTATGGAGTCTCATTAAACAAAAAAAAAAAAAAAACAAAAAAAAAGACCCAGGCCACAAGAGAGTTGAGAAAAAACATTAGAATAGGAAAGCTATACTTCTCCTCTCCCCTTGTATCAATGATAGTGTTATAATAGGTCCATTAGAATAGGCCTGCTTCTTTTACTTCCTCCTCTATATTTAACTGTCCGTCGTCCCGTGGGAGCGAGGAGGTATACGCTATCATATTACACTACGCTACATTACACACATTCATTATGTGCTGAGTAGACACCTCGGGCTCCCAGGAGCACCCATAAGTGGCCATATTATTCTAAATCGCCGGTTTCACACCCCGGGAGCGAGGGCGGAGGCGGGAGAGCGGCGGGGGGAGAGAGGAAGCAGGGAAAAGGAAGGTGACGGGAAGTAGGGAGGCAGAGGAGAAGCTGACTCAGGGAAAACGGCTTTGGGATGTGGGCTGGTGGGGGGACATGTGTGTAACCTTGAAACTAAACAGCCCCTCCCTGGAGAGCTACTGCTACACAAATGGAGAACACTTACATTTATTAGTTTTTTTTTCACCTTTCCAGTTTTTTTATTTACAATTCAGGCCATACATAGAATAGTCAGCGGTAACCCTACACCGTATCTATGTAACTACTATATAACAAACTGTAATATCATGCAACTATGATGTACTTACAATTTGTGTACGTACTGTTTCTAGGTAAAAATGTAATAAAAAATAATTGTTACACTACTCCAAAGTGCAACAGTACAATGACTACTTTACTTTGTGGCAATATGGAATTATAACGTAGTGTAACAAGTGTACACAAATTTCCTTTATCTAAGTACAACATAAGTACATGTTATTACAGTTTGTTACAATTTGTGTTACATTGTAGTAACCATGTAGTTACACTTTATCAAGTGTTAGGTGTTACCTCGACATATAATAATAATAATGATATGATAATGATAATAATAATAATTTTAGCAAATCTGTGTGTTTTAGGCCACTCTTGCATGAGAAGAACATTGGCAAACTAATTGTAGTGGTATTTATGCTTGCATGCTGACAGCATGTTACTGATATCATATCTACCATTAAGATTTTGTTCTAAATCTATGGCATTAATTGTGTCTCAGAATTTGCTTCGCTTTAAATTAGCTACATTAATTTGAATGTATCAAATAATGTTGGCATCAGAAGCTGATTAGTTGGACACCAGTTACTGGAGCACAGAACTTCCTTAACACATTAAACTTTAGATTGACTTTATCTAATTTCTTGAACTTTCAGTTTCCTGAACTTACTCCTGTAGTCTCTGAACTTCTCTGACACTTTCATAAAAAGCAAAGTGAGATATTTTACTTCCGTAAACATGTTTTTTCACTTCCATTCACCTCATAACAAGATAACTACAGAGTAGTGCAAACAGCTAGCTAACTTTATCTGTCACCTCTTTGTTCTCTGTTTGTCCAACATTATGTTACGCACTTTAAACACATCACTTTCAATTCATTTACTAATCAGTTTGTGTTTTTCAAGCCGGACTGCGAGAGGCCAAGCTTTGTAGAAACACAACAAACATTTCCCCACGCCGCTCCATCCCTGTGGCCCCTCGTATGTGTATGTGTGTGTGTGTGCTCCCTCCTTATTACAGACACACTAATTACAGCCTCATTAATGTAATTAATATTCACTGATCCAGCTCCCACTAGTCACAACATCAAAACACAGCAGCAGCACACACTGACTCACACATACACATGTAGACCTTATCCACAGATGAATCCACAAAAGCGCTTCATTGACAGTGGTCACATGGACAGAGCACTTCCAAGTACAAAAAGTATCTGCCTATGCCATGCAAATGACAAGTTATGTCGAAAGGCAGTCCTTACTGTTATTTAGTTTTATACCACAATAATAAAACAACACCTTTAAGTGTTAAAGGATATAGGTGTACCAATATAACAATATGGCCAGGAACTGTCAGCATGGTAGTGCCTTAATTTGTAAGTAATGTGTGGGAAGTGCTGCAAAAACTGTGCACAGCCAGGCTTACTTATTGTTGGAACTATACAGAATTTATTGCATTTTCATGTTTAAACAAAATCTGACCAATAGGGTTGGGAGGGTTACTCTCAGAAAGCTTTCATGTGCTGTAACAAATAACTTTACTAACTAATGTAATTAGTGCCATAGCTCCAGTGTGACAGTTCATTTTAACTCTTGGTGTATATTCACACATTGTATTATGTAGGATAATTATGCAGCACTTATGCATGTGTTTCCAAAGATAATCTGCAAAAAAAATTACACAAACGTTGTCTTTAGCTCTGCTGGATGAGTGTGTTTCAGCATTAGGGGCTACTTGTCTTAGGTCTACTGTTATGGCCAATACACAAGGTAAGGTGGTGCTTGGCTGATGCATTTTGCCTACCATTATGTTTTAAAAATCACTAGTGCAGATATTAATTATGAGAAATGTAAAAGGAATAACTTAACACTCTCACTTTCTGGTGTGAAGCTATCGGGAGCTTTGTTACACATTGGATGTACGATGAGAAAAAGTGCAACATTACAAATATGCTCAACTGGTTTCTTTTTTTGTTGTTTTTACCTCCAGTAACTGCAGGATGTGGCTTTGTTTCCTTTATTGACTGTGACCTGTGATTTAATTGTGTTTAACCTTATTGGATACTTTCTTTCACCTGAGAAAAATGATTTAATCTGCTGGAAAATGAGACCTCTAGACATCATCTAGATTCTAGTCTGTCAAATGTTCCAGTAGAAGCTGTTTGATATGACACTTAGTCACTTGGTTTCACTAAATACTGTATGTTTAAGAGATTGTTGAGCATCTTGGAAGAAAAGTATTTGTGTTGCAGATGCTTTGCCTAACAGATTTAACAGATTTCATGATTTGAGGTTATTTATTGCTGGCTTTACTTGTTTGCTTATCTTGTTTTCTTGTTTTAATGTCTTAGGGTTTAAATGTTTTTACTGTATTCTACCAAGGATATGAATGTCTGTTATTGTTTGTTGAAACTTGTAAATGAGCTGCTGTCTTGGCTGGGACAGTCTCACATTCTCGCAAGAAGATTTTAATCTCAACAAAGATTCCCCTAATTAAACAAAGGTTGAATAAAAAATTTGTTGTTCAGATAAAACGATGCAACTATTGGCTGGTTTGTGTACACTTCCTGTCAACAGCTTTGCTTACATAGAGAGACGATCCAAAAATGGTGGAGGGGAGATGTCTAAGCTACTGTAGCTTTAATTTATCTGATATTTATGATGACCACTGAAAAGCTTGTAGCCTTCAATTTTATTGAGCTGTGCATTCAAAAGGCACGCCTGAGCAATCATATCCTGGGTCGTAATAGTCAGATCTGGCATGACGTAATATCCACAGGGAAGCTTCCCTCAAATTATATGGGTTAGGTACAGGAAGTCATATTCTTTTTCTACAATGTGTTGACTAGAGTTTAATGGTGTAATTGCGAAGTCTAACAAAAGTTGTCTGTCTACAATTAGCCCTCAGTCTTCAGAATTACAGCAGTACTAATGGAGCTGACTGTCAGTGGAACTTTTTATGGGACCTTATAAAGGTGGTGTTATCTTAATCCAAAGATAAGCAGGCCATTTTTTAATGAAAGCCAATAAAAGTTCATTTAGGAAGGTTTTGGTGACAGATGCCCACAGGCCGCACACAGTGAAGCAGACCTACCGCATGGCTCTCAGTGCAATTTTGTACGCCAGTTCAGCGTCGTGAGGTAGGAGCGAGGTGAAGAGATAGCGGGCGAAGGTGTGCATGGGAACACTCTCTCTGTGGACGATCTCCCCCAGGCCAGAGTACGGACCGGCTGAAAACAGCACAGACAGTGTTAGCACAATGTTCAATAAATATTTTAAAAGGTCAAACTAATATCAGCTATCATCTCCTCTCCTCCTATCAACTAATACCAAAATTGGGTTGCTCCAGAATATATCAAAAGAAATTTAAGACCTTTTTAAGACTTTTTAATATATCTTGAAATTTAATGCCAATAATGCTAATAACAGAACAATAATCTGTATAAAATTTAGACTAGACTAAATTTTCCGTACTAATCTCTGAAACTCAAGGGTTTTATTTTAAAACCAAATACAACTAAAATAACTCGCAGAGCTGCACAGAGCTACAATAAAAAACTTAAAATAAAAGTGAATTATAAATTTCAATAATAAAGCATCTTCAATACGGAAATTGTAGATACTGTTATTCTTGCATCAGTACTAGTAATATTTAATACTTTTAAGGCCTTGAGTTTAAAAACATCAAATTTTATACGTTTTTAATACTTTTAGGACCTTGGGGCTACCCTGCAAAATTCACTAGTAACACATACAACTGCTTAAGGAACAATGCGATTTGAAAAACACATACAACACATATAACATAAGAGGAACCCAGCTCCGGGACGACCCAGGGCCACGTGGCACTAAAACAAACTGTGACGTCAGAAGCCATATGGTGCTGTGTGCAGACTTGGCCCGGTGCTCTGTCCCTCCCCCATGTTCCTCCACTTCCCCTCAGTCTCTGGTGGGTTATTTTAAACCCCAACAGACTCGTGAGCCACAGACCACATCAGAACGCGGCGCGGCCAGGGGCCTCCAGGGGCCCCCGCGCAGGCCCCGAGTCCTGGTGCTCCATTAGCTCTGGAGCCAGAGGTGGGTGGTCGCGGTGGGAAGAGTCATGCCTGGGGTTTGGGTGGGGCCTGGATTTTGGGCCTGACCCTCCAGGAAGTGACACCCCTCCTCCCTCTCTCACCCCGTTCCCATAACCAAAGCCTGGCTGTGGTTTTCCGCTCTCCGCTGTAAGTGTGTGTAGTGTGTGCTGACACAATACCCCTGGTGTTACTGTGTAAAGAGCTCATTTTGGTCGGGCCCAGGGCAGCTCAGCCTCTGTTTGCACCACAAAATGAAAGGATAATAAACAACCAGGCATAGACCAATGTGTTTTTTTCCTCTTCAAAGTGGCACTGTGTGGTTTTTGGGATATGTGCCACCTAAAGGCCACAAGGTGAAACCTGCAAACTCCAGGCCCATACTTCATATTACACAGACATGGAGGATGATTGTAGAGCCATGATGCATGATGGCCACCTGGCTAAAGGAGCACTGGAGCATTCATCTGAACAAGATAGAGACATATTGGTCATAAGTTGTGCTGCTCCTCCCTTCTTTTCCCTGTTCCATTTATTTTGAGTTGATTTAAAAATTTGTTTTTAAAGCTCTTAATGGCCTTGTCCTGCCCTATCTGACTAAACTGTTGGCTGTCCGAAACCCAAACAGGGCCTTGAGGTCATCACATCAACTCCTTTTGGAAGTCAGATACAAACACTGGGGTGATGGGGCCTTCTCTGTGGCTGGGCCCAGACTCTGGATCAGGCCCCCCCTCACCCCCGAAATGCGCAACATCACAAACTTTGGTCTTTTTAAATCCAGGCATATTATCTTAAGACATATTTATTCAAACTGGCTTTCAATGCTGTGACACAATATTTCTATTTTGTTGTATTATGTATTTCTATATTTTCTGATTTTATTGTTTTAGTTATTATTTTAATTTGATTTTACTGGAAAGCACTTCGGCTCTATAAATATAAAAATATAAATCTCTGTCGCTCTATACTATATGTTTCCTAATCCTGTCCATCTTCGTCACTCCCAAAAGAGAACCTTAATATTTTCAGCTCTGCCACTTCCATTTCTGCCTCCTGTCTTTTCTATACGTTTCTATACTTTTCATTATTTCTTATGCAAACAGTATGGCAGCAGCTAATTAGTCTTGGCTTTCAGAAGCCACTGGTTTCTGAAAACATGACTTATTTTGCTTCTGGCTAAACTGAACTCAGGCCAAGGTGATTCATTTGCTTTTTTTAGTCATATTTTTTTGCTAAACCCTAATATTATGTAGTATTGTTGTCATTGTTTTAACTTAAAGGTAAAAAATGTTATGTATTTGGACTTGAGGAGAAAAACCTAGAGGGATTTAGGGTGTGGGAAAAGTATAGAGACTGTGTGTGTGTATATAGAAAAGAATGCCTACAGCTTTAGCATGCATGAGAGAAACCTATGACAAAGAGTGAAATGTAATCTCCCTCACCCTCCAGCAGAAAGACGGCTTGTTTTCGGAAGATTTTGACCAGAGACTCGTCCAGTTCAACTTCCTGCAGCTTGGCCAATAGCTGCTCCTCGTTGCGACACACCTTCTCCTGAGCGTACAGCCCGTCAGGCATCACCCGCTGCTGCCCTAAGCCAATCAGAGCCGTCTCCACCGCCAGCGCCACGTACGACTCGCCGTCTCCCAACAACCGCTGCACGGGCATCCGCTGGAGGTCGGCGCGGCTCACTACGCTGGAGCAGTCTGGAAGGAAAAGATACATTCGTTTAAAGTACTGCACATGCATGGGTGTAAAAGTGATTGTCAGTAGCTCCAGGTCAACTGTACTGGCATGAAGCAGGTTGGGTCAGTAAAGGTGCCTAAAGAGGTGCGTGCCTGCTTAAAACTTTTCCATAATGTACTCAGAAACAAAAGAAGCATTCAATGGCAAAAGCTGTTATAGAGTTAGCTTGAATACAGATAAACAATATAAACAGAATATTTAGCTGTGATAATGTACAAAAAGCTGGGACTAAACAGGAAACAGCAGCAGGACCGATTCTCTTTATTGTTTTAATTATTGGTAACACAAGATTAAAAATTCTGTTTTCATTATGATTTAATATTTCATGTAGAGATGACTTTTATTCGTTTGTGTAAGGTCAACTTTTGCTCCACTTGTGCAAGGTCACTGTTTTTGTTGCAGGCACCACTCTCCTGAATGTAGAATAATTAAAACGCAAGACTCATTGATGTGGTACTGACATGACCCATTCTGCACCCGCTCCAGTGAAGACAAGGCTACTGCCATTCTTTTCCATTTAGACTCAACATGAACTTGTCTCCTACAGAAAAAGCAAAGTGTCAGTCACACAGTGGAGGTCTGGGCACAATGACCACCCAAAGTAAAGATTAACGCCCCGGGAGCATTCCTTTGGTTTGAGCTGCTACCTCAGAGGAGAGGGCTATTTCTGTGAGCAGATGAGCCAATGAGGGCCACTGAGCCGGAGCAGCGTGGGAGAGGAGAATTTTAAAAATGGAGGCCGCGTGATAAGATAAGACAAGGTGAATTTGGAATAAACCCAACTTTCCACTGTCTGCACTGCAACTATGTCAAGAATAAGAAATATCTGAACACGATTCAAAGTCATATTCTAATGTGAAATGAGTCACTGGTCGAAGAATAAAACTTACATAAACATGAAAGACAGTTTTGTATCTCAGCCCAGAAATACCAGTGTTGCCATAGAACCAGATTTTACTCACATTTAAATAGATTAGAGTTTTTTTGTTTTTTTGGGTTTTTTTTTATAAAGGACGTGTTGTAGTACCTGAGAGGTCTAAGCAGGTGTTGGAGCCCTCCTCTCCTGCTCGTCCCGACTCTGTCAGTGTGCTGAACAGGGTCCCGATGGGGTCCAGGGGGTGTCCCACCCAGCCCTCCATGTTTGTTATGGAAGTGTGGCCTTTCTGGAGCAGCTCTGAGACAAGGCAAGTCAATAATATGAAAACTCATGAAGTGAGAAGAAGAGAAGAGAAACATGTTTAATATGTATAATATGATTGTGTATTTGATTTTTTTTAAATGTAGTTTTTAATGATAAATATTTAAATCTGTGCAGCAGTATAACTCAGTTGGTAGAGCAAGGAGCGCATATACAGAGCAACTACAGCTCGCCTCAGGGTTGTGGTTGTGAGTTTGAGTCCACCAAATATCTTTCCCTGCTCTCCCCCATGATTTCTCATCTCAACTGTCCTGTCCAATAAAGCCAAAAAGGGGAAAAAAAGTCACTTACTACAGTCTGGCCCCTGCCTGTTTGTCACCATGTACATCTCATTTTTACATACAGTACATACAGTACTTTAATCTGAACAAGGTTTTAAGCTTGTTCTATTTTTACAGTACTTACTAAAATGAGATCTAAATCTATTTCTGGTGAGAACTAAAACAGTACAGGAATGTACTGGAAAGAAGTCAGGAATCACTTTCATTTTGATGATTAATATGTCACTGAGAACACCACGTAACATGGACATATTACATTTTTAACATGGCTATTTTGTAAATTTTCCTAGCTCTTTAAAAATGCTACAGCAATCAAGCATAATGTTATTTGTTATGATTACCTGCCTAATGTGCAGCCCCATATGCAACAAACTGTGATGCACTGTGCATTCTGACACATTTCTGACATAACCAGCATTAGCCTCTTCAATCTGAGCAACAGTAGCTCGTGTGTTGGATCGGCCTTCGCTCCCCGCGTGCATCACCTGTCACTGGTTCTCCACTGCTCCTTCCTAGAACAACTTTTCATAAATACTGACCACTGCAGACCGGGAACACCCAAAAAGAGCTGAAATTTTGGAGCTGCTCTAACCCAGTCATCTAGTAATCACCACTTGGCCCTTGTCAAACTCGCGCAAATCCTGTCACTTGCCCTGTTTTGCTGCTTCTAACACATCTTCACTTTGAGGACAAAATCGTCACTTGTTCCCTAATACTGTATATCCTACCCACTAACAGGTGCCATGATAAAGACATAATCTCTGTTATTCACATCATCTGTCAGTGGTCATATTGTCATGCCTGATGAGTGTATTTTAGTGGTAAGCTTTAGCCAATGATTTCCTCACACAGACTTACATATACCATTTACTATGCCTTTACTAAAAGCCGTAAGAAAACAGCTTGACCTAGTGTTAAAATGTAATTGGAAAGACTTTTAAATGTGATGAATAATACTCCTCTTCAGAAGATAATGTTTTTAATGCTACTAAGGCTTGTTTTTACAGTGTGTGCAGTTTGTTTTCTGTAATGTCTGAGCAGGGTCGGACTTTACGGAAATCGCGCACCTTGAAAATCCAGGTGTAAGGTTTAAAAACAGTCTCTACATAACTGCAAACCTGCCTAATGTTTGCATAATCTTGTAGTCACCTATTTGCTCCAAGACAACTTACTTAACCATTGCTACCTTTCTTATGTCGGCGGAAGTGCTCCAGCTGCCTCTGCTGTTGCCGCCGCAGTGTGTTCACCACCGCGATGGCCAGCCTCAGCGCCTCCCTCGGGTAACCGTGGGAGCGCAGGGCATCCACTCTCGCACAGGCCGTGGGCACATGCTCTGCAGTAAAAAAAAAACAGTAGACCCCCAAGTATGAGCATGTTGGCACCTTCTCCCCCTCCGTCGTCCCATCCTGCGCGTGTATAAATAACTCATTCGACATGCACGGGCGCACACTCACCGTGCCACAGGGGCCAGCCGCGCGAGTCGAACAGGGAGCCCTCCTGGTTGTCATGGTAGCAGTAGTTGGCGTAGAGGTCGCTGGCGATGATGTGCTGCAGATGGCGGTCCTGCCAGTGTAGGTCGCAGGCTTCGATGGCCCGGGTGAATACGGTCCTGTGGGGCCGCATCTCTGGAGACAGCGCAAACGTTTAATGAAGAGATGAGGTAAGTGGATTAAGGTGGATTAATGGTGACTCGGGAGACGCACAATTAGAAAAAGTATTAAGCGGGATCATCTGGTCTGTCTAAAAAAGGCCCATTTATCAGGTGTGTTCACGGCCAATCACAGATGAGGAATCACTGCTTAACTTAGTTGCCTTTTCTACAATAGCCTTTAAGTATTTTGTTTTTGTGCAATGAGACACTTTTTGGACCAAACTAATTCATCAGGAGTTTTTTTTCACAGCCAACTGCAGATTAGTTTGAATAAATTAACTTCATTTCCAGTGCTTAGATTTTAAATTTCCTTAAACACACACTTTTATGCAAAGAGACACACGCTTAAAAAAATAAGTATTAGGTTGGGTCATCTGAAAGAGAGCTTTTACAGCCCGTCACAGATGAGCAAACACTACTGAAAATGACTTAGATACGTTTTAGTAGTTTGATCATGTGCAATTAGGCACACATAAGAGAGATAAAAAGAGTGAAATTTATGGGGAATTTCACAGGCAAATAGTAATGAGTACTAACTAAATACTAAATTCAAATTGACCAAGTAAAATTTACTTTGTGAGGAATAGATTTCTTTAAACACACACTTAACACTTATGGAGTAAGATGTCAAATTTGAAGAAAGTATTAAGCGAGATCATTTGGTCTGTGTAAAAAGGCTCATTTATCAGATGTTTTCACAGCCAGTCACAGATGAGTAATTGCCACTTATATTTAGTAACATTTATTTTAGTAGTGACTGAGTATTTTGTTCTTGTGCAACTAGACAAACAAGTAAAAGTTTAAAGTCGGCTTGTGTGAAGCAGATAGATACAGATAATTAGCACCTATCTAAGTTATAATTACTTAAATACTTTTTTCTGGTAGTACTTTTAGGAGTTGAAAACACACTTTGCTCTCAGAAAAAAAACATTTTAAGCAGAATCATCTGATTGTCTAAAACACTTTTTTAACAGGCAATGAAAAATTTGTAATAACCACTTAACATGACAGATGCGTAATCGCTGACTAACAGACCTAGTTACATTTAATGCAATAGTTTTTGAGTATTTTGTTCTGGTGCAATTAGGCACAATTTGAGAACCTATTAAGCAGGATCATCTGAATGTCTAAAAAAAGACTTTCCACAGCCAAACAGAAACAAGTAATCACTTAAAATACATAAGTGGCATTTACTTCACTAGACTTTTGAGTCAGATAATTTAGTTAGTTATACTGCATTTACTTGAGTACTTTTAGGAGTAAATTTACTTAAACACACACTTTGCTCTTCTTCAAATGAGACATAACATTGGAAAGTATTAAAGAAACGTCATGTAAAAGTATAAAAACTAGATCAGATAAAAAATAAGTAATAACCATTTAAAATGAATTAGATTTACTTGAATAGATTTCAGATTTCATTTAACACACTCTTTGCTCTTGTGCAACGAGAGATGATTTGGAAAAAGTATTAAGCAGAATCATCTGAACTAAAAAGGTCATTATATCTAAAAAGGCCCATTTATCAGGGGTTTTCTCAGCCAATCAAAAATGAGTAATAACTACTTAAATTCACTTGTGTTCAGTTGGTTTAATTATTACATTTACTTTTAATTAGTTTTTTAAATTTAATTAGTTACATAGACTTTTGTGTTACTTTTGCTTTTAGAAGTACCATGAACAAACCTTAATACTTTTATATGCATTATAAAATGTAAATAATTTTAGACATTAATTAGTATTTGGCTGCAAATAATTAAGTTATTTATATTTGAAAGTAATACATTTTGAATGATTTTGCTTTCTCTACCAACCTTCTCATAATGGCCCAAGAAATTAATTTTACCATCGGCAGGGGGCCTAAATTAATTTCTAATGTGAGGTAAAAGCAGGTGATTTAGCTCTCACATCTCACACGTATGACCATTTGTGAGCTTGTCAAGTGTTTGAATACCTCTTAATAATGTGATGTTTTTTGAAATTAGCATAGCCAATTATTAAAAACAAACATAACCGCCATCCAGGACATTGGCAGTGTTTATTTCCACAGAAGAAAAGCTGCCAGCATGACAGTGATTTTGACTGAAATAAGCAAAAAGGAATATAGAAACAAACAACCTCTACCAGACTTCTGTTTTTAGACAGAAGGGACATGAATGTGTGCAGGATGACGCGTGAACGTGGGAGAGGAGTTACTATATTCATATTGGTGGCACATACATTTGCACTGCTGCAAATAAAATGTGTTATTGACAGTTTTACACTTTTTCTTGAAGTTGTCAATCACTGACCTTGGTTGCCATGGGCGCCCTGAGGCAGTGAGTGCGTGAGGTTGGGCAGCTCGTTGCCGTGGTTGCCGTCCTCCCATGGGCAGACGTCGACGCTGTTCCACCTGCGCAGCTGACGCAGCCATGAAGACTTCTGCTCCGGTTTGCAGTGAGGGTTCAGTACGATGCACATCCACAGGGCGCCTGCACAGACGGGCCGTTTAGTCGTGTTAGTTATGGGCTTTTAAACACACTTAAAATTATAATTACTGTCATCTTTTGGACCATTTAGGAAATCATTTTCTTATTAATGTTCTGAATATTCACAAAAGACTTCAGTTTATTTTACAAAGCAAGGTGACTGCATGCCCCGCATCTGAAATTACTCTGATTTTATTCAACAAGCTACAGCAGCCTCAGAGGGTCAAAGCCCAAACTTTGAATATTTATTTTATTTAACCTTTATTTAAAGGTACTGGAAGCAGCATGTGCTCTACTGGCTTGAAAATGGTACTGCAGTCTAAATCAAAACAATGGTCTGTGGTTTGCTAGTCTTTCCGCTTTTCTGATTGGACAGGGTTTTAGAACCAAAACAAAAAATGTAAACATAAACAACTTGGTCATTATGTTCATTTTTTTTTCTTTTAAATTGTGAAGAAGTCAGCTGTACCATAGTTATCAGTAAAACTAATATTTGTTTTAAACATGTTTACCTCATATCTTGAGATACGTGGGTGATTTTTATGAAAAATAAAAATTATATACTGCTCATAGCACCTCTAACCAGGAATGTCCCACTGAGATGAATAATTTATTTTGTAGATGAGTCTTGGCCCTATGCAGGACCTCTCGTACATGTTTTTGGTGGTAGGGGAAATTGGAGCATCCGGAAAACCAACACAAGCACATGGAGAACTTGCCAAACAACATGGTTGGGAAATCGAACCCGAGACCTTCTATGCCAACATGCCATGACTTCCGTGTGGGCAAATCGTGATGTTACACTGCAGTTTTCTTAAGCCAAACACATTTTGCAGAAGTGAAAAATGTACCAAAGGAAAAAAAAGAAGATTACTGAACTGTATGTGGGTCTAAGTTTGACAATGGAACTCAATTGATTCTTGGCACAAGCTTATAATAACATACAGTATAAGCTAAATAAAATAAAAATAACCATGTTACGTTGCATTACTGCCAACACAACATGCCTCACTTTGGAGTCCTGAACCTGAGTCCTTTATTTGTTTTTATTGTCTGGATTGTATGGATGGTTTAATGCAATGAGCAACAGCAAACGTCTCTTTGTTTTCAGAAGGGGATGAATTTAAAAATGTAAATATTATACAAAAGAAACTGCTTACAAGTTTTATAGCCTTGATTTTTTTTTATTACTTTTTGTTATGATTCATTATGTGCCTTGTACCTGCCTCACTTCACTGTGCACTACAATGACATCAGCACTGAGTCACATAATGGAGATCGACTTGTCCTTTGAGATTTCTACACAAGTCCTAAACACAGTTATCTTGTGAGAGTTGGCGCTGGAGGCCAGTGGAGATGGATTCATAACACTTTCTCTCGCAAGAGCACATTTTGTATGCAGCCGCCATCTTGCACTAGAAAACAAGACTATGAAAACAGAGAACTTAACTAGTCCCGAGGCAACGCTGACTGCACACACATCATTTTGGAGTAAATTGGAACAAACAGAATATGAAAAGTGCTCAAGTCTCCGGGGAAAAGAGAGCACGTTGAGGGATTTCGCTCTCAGGACTGCTGGAGATATGTAAACTCAGAGTCAGTAAATTTACATGCACAGCTTAGTCAGACTATGGTCATGTGTTGATTAAAGTCAGCTTCTGGTTTATGTGAAAACTAGAAAGACGAAAACCAGAAGCATTCAGAGGGGCGAAGACTTTGGTTGTATCTCTCAGTGGTAAAGATAAGGTGCATTTCCACTGGGGTGGTATGGCGGGGGTTGGGTCGGTTTGGAGGTGTTTCCACTTCCCAAAGTGGTCTGATGCATCTCTTGGAAGAGAAGTAAAGGAGCTTTTCCGCTAGGGGGAACGGTACGGGACATGTCAGTATGGGAACAGGTGGCCCCAAAGCCTGCTGGGGTTTCCATGACTCTGGGTTAAGGAGGCCGGCGCCACACAAGCACAACAAAAGTTACGTTAATAAATGGGATAAAAAAAAAAACAACATTTTAAAAAAAAGAAAAGCGTAAATCCTGGTGTGTGTCTGTGTGAGGTTGATGTGTGTCTGTGTGGGGTTGGTGTGTGTCTGTGTGGGGTTGGTGTGTGTCTGTGTGAGGCTGGTGTGAGGCCAGTGTGTGTCTGTGTGAGGCTGGTGTGAGGCCGGTGTGTGTCTGTGTGAGCTTGGTGTGTGTCTGTGTGAGCTTGGTGTGTGTCTGTGTGAGGCCGGTGTGTGTCTGTGTGAGCTTGGTGTGTGTCTGTGTGAGGCCGGTGTGTGTTTGTGTGAGGTTGGTGTGTCTGTGTGAGGCCGGTGTGTGTCTGTGTGAGGCCAGCGTGTGTCTGTGTGAGCTTGGTGTGTGTCTGTGTGAGGCCGGTGTGTGTTTGTGTGAGGTTGGTGTGTCTGTGTGAGGCCGGTGTGTGTTTGTGTGAGGTTGGTGTGTCTGTGTGGGGCCGGTGTGTGTTTGTGTGAGGTTGGTGTGTGTCTGTGTGAGGCCGGTGTGTGTCTGTGTGAGGCTGGAGCTAAACCTGTATTAGCTTCAGTAAACAGGAGACTACTTCCAGTTTACCGCCAGCTTTCTGTGCATTAAATTCAATTCTCTGTGCCGCTTTATTGTAACTAGTTTTTAAAACTATAGATAAGACTTTTTGAAGTGAGAGCTCTACTTCGCTAAAACGGAAACAGCTGTTGCTAATATACGCTAGCTTTATTTTTTGAAAAACTCACCACAACATTTAGCTCATCCTCTCTTGGGGCCGTGACAGCTAAGCAAAGCCAGTGTATACCTGTATTAGCAACAGCTGTTTCCGGGTTAACGTAGTATGGCCCTTGCTTCATGAATCAAAATGCATTTACACTTTGGACTACATTAAATACAAGTCAAACTCATGACGTGATATGATGAGTGGCTAAATAGTCACAGACAAATTAATTTAATGCACAGAAAGCTTTATTTCCAGTCTCACGCCACCACACACCAGGGTTTACTCTTGTTGTTTTATCAAATATTGGCGACGCCTTCATGTTTCTATAGTCAGCTTGGCGCCTTTATTGTGCCTAGATCTGGACTCAAACCAGGGATCTTCTAGTTTAGGGGTAAACCACGAAGACCTTATAGGTCACAATTGTAAAAAAAATCCTAAAAAATATCTAGATTCAAACAGTGACCAGCATCCACTCTTAAAAGTAATAATTTGATGCTTTATTATCTCGCTATGGGACAGAAGACTTAAAAATCTTCCTGGATACAGATGGTGTTCAGAGTCCCAAACCAAAACTTAATAATTTCTTCCTTGTCTCGTTGCTGACCGATCCTGATGCAACTTTCCTAAATAGTCATGAATGAATGTATGAACAGAAACATTATTATCACCCAAGCTATTCAAGTTAAAGCCAGATAAACACAATAAAGTGATTAAAAAAGGCATTCCCAGCTCAGTGTTTGCACCTCCACAGGCTTTTTCCTTTTGAATGTTTTATGTGCTGCAACTACCAACAAACAAGTTAGCCTGTGACATTAAATATGCATCTTCTCCCTGGTCTAAAATGCATGAGTATTGCTCTAAACACTGGTCTCCATGTTCTTCTCATTTGTTTACATGTGTTTAAAATGTGCCTGTGTCCTACTTTGCCGACTCTGTGAAGCTTGCTCAGTGTGTTTTAGGGGCCCACCTTAAGCACCGAGCACAGTAACACACGGCAATAGCTCGACAATGAATCACAGAATCAAGGAGTGTTACACTGACAAAGAAAAGATTAAATTACTGTCATTCCTGTTGGACCAAGAGCATTATTCTGTTAAACTGTATTTGTTTGAGTCATTTTATAAAATTGGACCAGAGCATTTTGCTACAGGAGATGCCAAATGTTGGAGACAGTGTGGGTTTTATTTTGGGACTGCCCAGAGATAAAACCTTTTTAGGCTAAGTTTTGGACCAAATGGGTTAAATATGTGAAGCCCCTAGGACCAGATTTTGTAGAGGTGCCAGACCAATAAACAATAATGTAAGGTTCCCTTTCCTTTCACCCCTTTGGCATACAATGTTGTTTTTCTCTTCTCTTTGTAATGTAATGTGCACAAGTTTGTCTCTCTCAAGTTGTACAAAGTTTTGTTTATATAGATATATATTTTTTCTCGTATATAAAAAAAGGTGGACAGCAAATACATGTAATGCTATTTTTTGTAATTTTGTACCACTGCCTGAAAATAAAGAATTAAAAAATAAAAATAAAAAAAATCAGACAAGAGCTTCTGTGATATAATTCATATATTCATCTGTAAAACTACACACCACATTTGATTGGTTTATAAGTGAAGTAAAAGCTAAATTTGTTATTATTTCATGGCACTATCACCATTAGGAACAATTAGCGCACTGTTTTAACACTTTGAATACAAGTAATGCAAAAACACAATCAGCAGAGGCAGGTAGTAATGAGTTACATTTACTTTTTAAATAAATTGTAGTTAGAGGAGTAGTACCGCAACATACTTTTTACTCCTACGTCAGTGATATTATTTTGAAGTAACATTACTCTTAACTGAGTACAATTTTTGTCTACCCAAGTCAATAAACTATGTTTTGGTTTCAAAATCTTTATTTTGTGAAAAAGTGAGAAGATTTGGAAATGTGTGTTTCTTGTGCCTTACTTTGTTTTTTATAAGGATTAAATGTATTTTATTTTTCATATTTTTTTATATTATTTGGAAATAACTGTATTTGCACATTATTTTGTATGTTTTTTTCTGTGTGAATACATAAAAACATAAAATCAGATGTTACGTCCAAACAGTTGCTCAGTTTTTTCACTTTACTTTCACTTGAATAATTATTTGAATGACTACTTTTTACTTCTACTCGAGTAATGTTATTTTAAAGTAACAATGCACAACTAAAAATATAAATTATCTGGAAAAAAAATAACAAGACTTATAAACATCTTTTAGGATTTATGATTAAATAAAAGTTACTATTTTTCTAACGCAGCACAGTGGCAAAGAGGTGTTGTTTTCTGTGTGGAGACTGCATGTTTTCCTTGTGTCTGGGTGGGTTTTCTGTGGGTGCTCTGGTTTCCCCCATCAACCTAAAACATTCACAACAGGCTAAACCTCGTCCTGACCGAGGTCCCGGCTCAGGATCTGGACAAGGGTCCCCAGGCGCTGCACTGCGGTCACCCACTGCTCCTGACAGGTTGCCTCAGCGACACTGAAGGAGAACCAATTTACCCTGGGACAATAAAGTATACCTTACCTCAGTGTTTCCCAACCAAGGGTACAGGGACCCCTAGGGGTACGCAAGCACATTGCAGGGGGTACATGGAGTTACTTGATAATTTATGGTATCCTTAATATATTTGGCTCTGAACGACTAAAATAACCCAAAATCAGGACTAAAACAGGACTATAGTAAGGGATGGGACACTAAAGAAGGACAAAACAGGGACTAAACCAGGTCCAAACCAGAACTAAACTAAGACTAAACCAGGACTAAGCTAGATCCAAACCAGGATAAAACCAGCACCAAATCAGGTTTAAACAAAAACTGAACTAGTCCTAAACCAAGTCTAAACCAGCTCAAACCAGGACTAGAATCAAAACTAAACCAGGAGAAAAAACAGGTCTAAACCTTGCCTAAAACTAGGACTAAACCAGGGGAAAATTTGTGGAAAAAACAGAGCTGAACCAAGACTAAACTAGGCCTAGGTCAAAACTAAGACTAAACCAGGATTAAGCCAGGTCCTAACCAGGACTAAACTAAGAATTAACTAAGACTAAGCTTAGACTAAACCTTGTCTAAAAACAGGACTAAACTGAGACTAAACAAGGACTAAGCTGGGTCCAAACCAGGACTAAACCAGGTCCTGGGGGAAACCAAACCAAAAAGGTTGGGAACCACTGCCTTACCTTAACATTTGTGACTATTCTACCTAAACAGAGAAAGCAAGATTTTATTTGTACAAGTAGGACCAAGGTAATGGCTTGAGTTGCTTCACTGGCATGTAACCATACACTGTAAAAAAAAAAAAAAAAAAAAAAAAATTTAAATGCTGCGAAAACTCAAAAACTCAAAGCAACAGGATCCCTCAAGATTTTTTGTTTTGGGGCCAACTAAAAGGTTTTCAACAACTATTTTTTTTTTTCACCTAATATGAAGTTCCTGCATCTAAAAACTTAAAAATGTTAAGTTTTACTTTCTATCATTATTTTTTAACTCATCTTAAAGCCAACTTACTATCCTTTGTCCAGAAAAGGTATTCTTGATAATAACAAAAACTAAATATACTAAATTTAACTAAAGAATAATACTTTTTCTGAACAATGGATAGTAAGTTGGCTGTAAGATGAGTTAAAAAAAAAATATAGTGAGTAAAACTTAATATGTTAGACATATGAACTTCAAATTAAGTGAACAAAAAAGATTAAAAACTTCAGATTTTGAGTTGGCCACAAAACTCAAAAATCTTGAGGGATCCTGTTGCCGTGAGTTTTTGAAGCTTTTTTTTTTTTTTTACTGTACTGTACTTTTTTTTTATTACTGTGTACTTATATGTGTAGTGCAAATAGGTAAGAGAAGGGGGAAAAAAGAGTTTTTGAGAAAGGTTGGAGACAAGGACATACACAGAGGAAGAAAGCAAAAGCACACCAAAGTGCAGAACGGGGGGTAAAAAAGGGGAATTGAAAATGAAATGGTGAGCAGAGATGATTTGGAGACACGGCTGAGGACAAGCGAACGAGGCTGGGCTTTGTGTCTGGAGGAGAAGAGCAGAGAGAGAGAACGCAGAAAGACAAAAGGGGGAGGAGGGGAGAGAGGAGGAGGAGGAGGAGGAGGAGGAGGGGGGAGCGGCGCCGAGAGGCAGCATTCACCACACATCAGGGGAGTGATAAGGACTCGGCAAGAAAAGGTTTGAAGTGCGGACTTCAAAGCTGGGCGCGCGGCACACTCTTCCCAAAAATACGTGGGATCGAAACAGATGAGATCGCTGTCCTCGCAAAGTGCAGAACAAGACCAAAGGGAGAGTTTGAGAAAAAAAAAGAAAAAAATCATCAACAACGGCGTAAAGTACAAAGGAGACAACACGGCCGCTGTCCCTGTGATGGGCCTCTTGGTTCTGTGGACGTGTGAGGAAATGTCTCTGTGTAGCTACAATGCGACTGTCAGAAGAACTACACACACTTCATCAGACGGGACGACGGCAGCGCTGTGTCACACCAACAGCTAAATATATAATACACAGTGTTTGAAAATATTAGGCAGGTCATAATATTTGGGGTTTGTGACGACGAGGCGTGATGTGCAGAGCCTTGCAATCACAAAAGACGCTGGCGCCGGAGCTGCCAAATTCACTGTGAGACTGTGACTGGGACTGTTGTCTGTGTGGGCTGCCATGAAGAGACGAAGAACAAAATGTGTGTGCACCTAAGCAACAGTAATAATACAGTCTTTACATCAATATTTAATCACTTGTATTTTGCATTTCTGTAAGTAGTGTGTTGTAATCGGGTATACAAATGGTAGAACTAAAATTGGGTTTGCAAATATGAGCTTCTAATGTAAGGTTAGGGTTAAGGGAAACATAGAGAAGCAGCGTATTTTTATCAACAGCTTTTTTTCCCCTCAAGGTAACATCCTTTAGTGCTTTCTTTATTAATAATATCACTGCTTTGGTTGTCACTCAGAAACTGAAACAAAAATCCACTAAAAGCAATATAATTTGATTGTATTTTGGCTGTTTACATAAGGATGGCATTGTCGCGTCATAAAATAGCGTTTGAATATGTTTTCATTTAATAAATGCCACTCCTTGGGTTATTGTTTGAAGTGTAAATAATGTGAAAGTCCTTATCTGATTGTAAATTATTAGCATTGCATTTATAGATCTATTTTGACCCTCAAAGTTCATCAACTCTGCGCCAGAAAAAAAGACATGAAAAAGTTTTGGTACAGAGGTCTGCCATTACTTTTTCTTGTGTGCAACAAAAAGTTCAGGGCTCCTACTGGGCTGAAAGACAAACTACTGACTATCAATGAGAACTAAGATTCTTTAAGCAGCCAAAAGAGAACGGGATTGTGACGTTACATCGGAGGTCATACAAAATATTTTCAACAGCAAAACAACGGAGCAATTTAGGATGTAAATTACTCGAGTTAGCATTAGCACAAAAGTATTCTGATACTTTAGTGTGTGATAAATATTCACCAAGAGTGACAAAGCAATTAAAAGATTTGTTTCAAGGCTCGTTTGTTTACTTTTTTATGAAGCTGTTTCTAATACAAATCTATGGCATTTCTCTGTCTGTGACCACCGACATGGCAGATTCATCTCTCATCTCTCGTTTTATGACGTAGGTTCCCGATCTCTATGGGAGCAACTCTAACTAACTCCAGATCACATCGAGTGATAGGCCAAAGCTTGCCAAGACATGGAAAAACCTTGATAATAGACCCTTCTTGTGTTTGTAAACAGAAGGTCTGTGTTCCAAAGACTGGTACCAGAAGTAAAAAAAAAAAAACCCAAAAAAACATATTTTATGGAACGATTAGCGCTAGCCACCAAACGTTGCAAATTATGAATAATCAAGACAGGTTTGGTAACTGACAACCACTCTGCTACAGGTGAGAAATATCAGAGCCTGGTTTAATAAAACTAGAGAGTGTGTCAACGTTTAGCTGTTTAATGCAATCTAGCAATTAGCGTCTATGATTAGCATGTAAGCTAATGGCTACGTAATTTAAATTTTTTAATTTCAATGTTATGCGGCACAAATAGTAACAGAAATGTGTCGGAGCATAAAAGTTTGACTTTTTATGCTCAGATTTAATTCACCTGCCACCACAAATCCTACTTTTATAAGTTCACTTTAGCAACTGGTACTGACTCAGATCTGGGTCACATTAAATCAGCGTAATTTTAAATAAATAAATAAACATAGAAAGTCATAGAAATGAATGGGATAGAACGTTAATCTCGGTACCAGGCTGCGTGTGCAACTTTTTGAACATGTAATTTCTGGAAGGGTCTATAAAGTATACAGTAGATGATGTTCTCTACACAAAATGCATTTGTACCATTTAAGAAACTTTCCCAAGTGGAGCTTAAAATGAAGTTTTATTCATAAGACACTTAATGAAAGAAACATTTTTGTTGGGGCGTATAGGCACTATTGTCTTGGGAGAGTGTGTGGGTTGTAAATAGTAAAATCATTAGGTTCCAAATTTCACATCAGATTAGATCTACATATCACGCAAACACAGCATGTTTGGGTTGTGTGTGGGCCACCTTGCTGAGCCCGTCCCGTCCCCCTGTCAGCGAGAGTACACATTAGCAGGACACTGGTGTTGTGTGCTCACCCAGCTCGTCCCACAGCTGTCTGTACTTGTCGGTCATGGTGGTGCCCTGCTGCCTCCACAGCGCCAGCCGCGGGTCTGCCATGAACTGTTCTGTGATCAGTGTTAACATCCTCGCTCCATTGGAGTCACGCATCTTCAGCATCTCCCTCACCTGCAGAGGAGCGGACAGGAGACGGTTACAGAGGCAATGGTACACGAACATCACATTATATACTGTACTTCTGCTGCTAATATAAGAGACGTGAGGAAACAAATCAGATCTGACTGGTGCTAAGAAAAAACGTTAAAATACAAGCTCATAATCAAGTGCTTTTAAAAATAACAGACAAATTTATACAAGCAGAGTGTTCAACTTAAGTTTCTGAAATATCTTTGTTTATTGATCAATTGTGGAAAGCAGATTTCACTTTTTTTTTGTTTCTTCAGCATGGCCAGACATGTTTTTCCTAAACAAAAATAGTTTGGTCCCAGTTGATTTGAGTTGGATTTCCATGGTGCAGAACAAATGGCCACAGTTTCAACTACATCTGAATGCCATTGTATAAACAAAAACAGCCAGAACTCAACCTGTGGCCCCAACATAATATGCAAAAGGTTACATTTTGACTGCAATTTGAAAAAAAAAAAACCCAACATAACCAAACCACAAAAGAATAACACAATTCCAATTCTAGCGTGGGAAAATGGTCCTTTTTGCTAAAATATCTAACACCGCTCTGATAAAACCTATTTCCAAGGCATGAATTATTGTTTCAAATTTGCTTTTTAATTAGTCAGTACACATTTTCCAAAGTCATATAATTTGTTGCAGTAAAAGCATTTATGGAGCATAATTACTACTATGCTATTAGAGAAAAATGAGCATAAATGTTGCTAAAAGATAGCATATTTGCCATGAGACTGATGTACTTGTATGGGACTCAGCTTGGCACAAATGCGTACATGAGCTGTCTGTGTTAAAAAAGCATGTATCACAGCTGTATACTTTGACCAACCTCTAATATATGTAGGAATTGTAAGTGCGCATATTTGGGACTCGAATAGATTAAATGTATAGACAAGAAACAAAAGTGATAAACACAAAGGTTCACAAACCATGTTCAAACCAACTTTTAGCCATATTGAGCCACATTTATAGACTAAAGTGCTGCATACATTGTGTACTTGCAGCAGCTGTGTGGCTCCGGTCCATGGACAGGCTCACTGTGGGCGTGTGAGCAGCATTCGCTAATGTATATGTGGGAGTGTGTGTTGAAAAAGATCCTCTATAACAGCCCATAGACTTCGGAAAAAGCAGAGCGGGGCGGATGATAATGGCCTTTGCTAGGAGACTTTTTATTTTTTTTTTTACGTAGCATGCAACACATTAGCGCTAGCCAGGCTCTGACACTGTGATACCAGGCAACACTGAGAATTACACCTCTCATGTGATTGTAATAGCGGGTACAGAGCACACTTTCTACTCCTCGCTTCTCTCCCGGCTTCCTGCTGCAATTAGCCCGCAGCAAACAGAGCCTTCAAGTATGAGGGGAAAATACATAAGAGATTTTATAGGCAGAGGTGATTTTGTGTGGATATAATGTATAGGTATCGTGTGGAAGCGCATGTACCTTGCTGAAGAGTAGGTTGAGCTGCTTGCCCGAGCCGTGGTAGCCTCCTTGCGACAGAAACAGCTTGACCTGCTCCTGGACCTGCTCCTCGTCCAGGTGCCAGCAGTTCTCATCGTCCACACTGGCCCCTGCTGTGGGGTCTGGGGCCCCTGTACAACAAAAATGCACACACAAGACCAGTTACACAGAGGTATAAGGCAACAATACGAACAACAGAATCTAACATGGGAGTTTGTTTTCTGGTCTGTTTTGGGCTATGTTTAAAAGTCTGTCTGCTGCAGTGTAGTGACTCACTGTTAGCCACTGACTTCACTTAAAATACATCACTGCAGGTCCATCACACAAAACAATGACTGCATAAATGTCTCTGCTCATGTTTCAAAGGTTAACAACCAAATAACCACCATTCACATTATGGTTGTCACTCCCTGTTGTCACAAACTCTCATGTCTGGATTTAAAAGGATTAATCATTTGTAATAAAAAACAAACAAAACAATACATAAAAATAAAATAAAAGCACAAATTGCACAAAATAGGGAAAAAATGCTTAGAAAATTAAATAAACTAACAAAGCTACTAGTTTACTTTACAGTTTTTCTACAAAATTATGATAACTTTGAAGCTTAAAGCAGGAAACTAAAAAAGTGCTAAAACATAACTTTAGGGCCCATTCTGAAAACCTACACTGGGGCCCCTCAATACTGAGTTACACCACTGATTATTGGTAACATTTAATTTTTACACTACCCTTGATACAGAGTAAGAACAACGTAACAAACTGTAATAACATGTACATTTAATATTTTGTGTACCTACATTTCTTTATAAAAATGTAATAAAAAGTACTTGTTACACTATACTACAAAAGTACAAGTAACCACAGAGTAAAGTAGTCATTGGACTGTTTTTCATAGGAACAAAATGTACTTTGGTAAAGTAGTATAACACGTACTTTTTATTACATTTGTACTTAGAAAATATATGTACACAAAATGTTCTGATGTAAGTACAGGATAGTTACATGATATTACAGTCTGTTACAGCATGTGTTACATAGTAGTTACATTGTTATTACACTGTATTAAGAGTGTAAAATAAACTGTTACCTACTTAATTTAATCAGTGAGCAGTTTAAGTCACTTTAGGCACTGGATTTTTTTTCACGTTTACAAATTAACAGAAAAAGCCCATTTATTTTTTGAGGTGATGCCACAGTAAATCATCAGATTCACATGTTTTATAAAGCAAAGGTCCATTTCTCCAGGCTTGGGACTGGCACAAAGAGTATACCACTTCTATGTGCAGGGCTGGATACCGTTAAACAATACCTTTGTGGTATTAAAAGAAAAGTTACTATACTACTGGACTTGAAAAAAATGTTTTAATCAACATCAAGTTTCAATTCCTAGTGGGACGTTTAACGTTCCTGTGCATAAATGAATCAAATAAATAATAGAATAAATCATACAAACTACTGGTTTTAACTTACAGCTAAGAATTTTGCTCCAAAAATGTGTCTTTTATTCAGTTTTATTGTGTTTTATGATTGTAGAAGATGAATTAGCTCAACATAGGTATCAGAAAAAGTATCGCTCAGGTGCCGGTATCGAAAACCAGGTATCGTTTAAGAAAAAATCTGAACAGTACCGAGCCCTACCTATGTGAAGTACAGATAACTTGGATAGACTGGGCTAATACAGTAAATAATGTAAGATGCCATAACTTTTTATCCATATAGAAGTAAACATACCACTAAAGGAAAATATACAAGTGCTAATGTTACTTTGTCCGTATCTCTTTCTAAACACTGACTTGATTATATACATCTCTGTATATTTTCAGCCTTGACACACAATTGCTCTCATTTCCCTTATTTACTCTTGAAATCAGGCTCTTTCACCAAAGTAAGCAGTAAGTACAGTGTTGATAACAAAAGATGTGCACCTTGCTTTATCTGGTGCTAACTTCTTCATCGGCCTCTGTATCATTCTCAGAGGTAACTCGCAGATCTATAGTGTTGATTAGGAGCCCGCTGTCTCTTCTATACTGTCTGCATCTCACTAACGACTCACATTGATCCCGCCACACTTTACCTTCGTCACGGAGTCAATATTCAGGCATTCACAAACACGCGATAACACAAACACACATTAGACACTTTCCACTTCTGACTGTGAAAAAGGATAACACTAAATGTGTGATGTCACCATATTTCAAAAAGTTATAAAGTGCTTGTTTTTTAATCTAAAACAAAAAACAAACAAACAAAAAAATACAAAACTTGTCTGACTCTTTCATGTTAATGCATCTGTGTGGCTTACCGGGACATACACTCTATCTGCAACATCACAATATTGGTTCTTTTATTTCAATATAAAACAGTTTGTTATTTTCTGTCAAAAAAGAAAGCTACACTTGTCTCATGTTCAACAGAGAAAGGATTTTACAATATTGCCAATAAGGTCAGATAATGGCAGCCACAAAACACAAGGTTAGGTTCTAGCAACTGAAAATGCTAATGTCTAGAAACGTAGCACAAACAAGACAAGCATTAACAAATGTATGATATATGTATGTACGTCCTTTTTCAGTGCCACAAAAGACTGATACTATGCCAAAGGTTCTGGTGTATTATCTTTACTAACTGCAATGAATTGAAATACATCAACATTGTCTTCAATATTATTGCTTTAAGCTTAAAACAAGCTTAAAGGTCCCCTATACTGCTTTTTTTTTTATTTTTAACCATGTTATAATGTTGTGTGCACCTCAAGAACATGAAGTAGTATTTTGTTTCTATGTTGGAATAATCCTGCATGATGATACTGTCTCTTTCACAAGAGCTCAACCACTCGGCCTCATGACTCTAGACTTGTGAAACCAGGAAGTGTTCCTGTGCATTTCTAAAGCCCATACACTGTCATCGGACTCATTCTGATCATTTCAGGGCTTAAATTGCCATCACTATGAAGCAGTCAGCTCATTTATCTATCTTTTAGCACCGTGTTGCTAATAGCCACGCTAAATAGCATTTTAAACTCTGTCCATTCCCCAGTAACCATGGAGAAAGTCAAAGACAAGTTCTCTGCAAAGTCAAAGTAACAGCTCCCCAAAAGAAGACGTTTTTGATACATATAAAGCATTTTAAGTTATAAAATGTGAAAAAAAAAAATTATTCATTCCAAAAAGCCTGAAAAAAAGCGTAACATGGGACCTTTAAAAAATTATTTCAGGGCTTTGAAGTGACAGTGCATTGGGTAATGCTACAAAAATTTTAATGAAACCAAGTTAGAGCTCATTCTCCTGTGTAAGCTACATTCTGCCCATAAAACCGTCCCTTGATATTTACTGTTCATGTCTCCCACATGCGCACACACACATACACACCCACACCCATACACACACGCACCCATACACACACGCACGCGCACACGCACACACACACAACCTTACCGTGAACCTGGTTGATCTCTGAGTTCTGAGACAGGATCTCATCGGCCAGTTTCTGCGCCGTCGGCAGCACTTCAGTGTGGTGGACTGAAATCAAATACTGGACAAACTTCTGCAGCTGGTCCCGGCTCATCTGGAACAGGGTCTCCGAGATGGGCAGGTGGAGTTTGACCTGCTCGGGCTTCCGTACTCTGTAAAGCGACAGCGCCACCACGTGAGCGCAGTAGAAGATGTCCTTGTTGCCGCACGTGCATGTTACGGCTGTGATTTTGCACCGGTCGAAGCTAACGCTGACGCTGCAGACGAGCTCGGGGGACGAGGGGGTTGCCGGGTCGGTCACCGTGCCACTCAGATGGAAACCTGTCGAGGAACAGGACAGGAGGTCAGTCATTTGGATAAAGAACAGATTTTCAAAGAAAGCATGGTTATATAGTAAATGCTGGCAGTTGATTGAAAGGCATCTACACTCATTCTCACACGTTTTCATGAATTTGCAATGTGCTGGACTTTGAGTTCTGATATGCATGAAAAATAGTCAAGCATCTTCATCTCCTTTCGGCTGTTCACCACATCAGCAGATCTGCCTCCATTTAGCCCTATCCTCTGCATCCTCTTCTCTCACACCAACAAACTTCATGTCCTCTTTCACTTCATCCATAAAGGCCTTCTTCCTGGCAGCTCTAACCTCAGCATCCTTTTACCGACATATTGACCATCCGTCCTCTGTTCATCTCAGGCTGGCCTCCTTGACACTACCTAATTGTGCCCACTGTTCCCTATGAAAGATGTACAGATGCAAACCAACTCAAAGCTCACAAAGTTAAAAAGATTTGCAGCAAAAAGCATTTTAACAAACCAGGGCCGTACAAAAGATTTTAGAAATACCGAGGTCTATCAGGCCAGTTTAGTCCTGGTTTAGACCTCATTTAGTCCTGGTTTGGTCCTTGTTTAGACCTGGATTAGACCTTGTTTAGTGCTGGTTTAGTCCTTGTTTAGACCTGGTTTAGTCCTGGTTTAGTCCTTGTTTAGAGCTGGTTTAGTCCTGGTTTGGTACTTGTTTAGTCCTCAGTTAAACCTGGTTTAAACCTAATTTAGTCCTGGTTTACTCCTTGTTTAGACCTCATTTAGTCATGGTTTAGCCCTTGTTTAGACCTGGTTTAGTCCTGGTTTAGTCTTGGTTTAGTCCTGGTTTGGTCCTTGTTTAGTTCTCAGTTAGACCTGGTTTAGATCTAATTTAGTCCTGGTTTAGACCCTATTAAGTCCTGATTTAGCCCTTGTTTAGTCCATGTTTAGTCCTTGGTTAGACCTCATTTAGACCTAATTTAGTCCGAGTTTAGCCCTTGTTTAGTCCTAGTTTAGTCCTGGTTTAGTCCCTGTTTAGGCCTGGTTTAGTCCTGGTTTGGTCCTTCTTTAGTCCTGGTTTAGTCCTTGGTTAGACTGGTTTAAACCTGGTTTACATTTCATTTAGTCCTGATTTAGTCCTGATTTAGTCCTGTTTTTTACCTGGTTTAGATCTTGTTTAGTCTAGTATTAGAAAAACACATAGGTCCGGACATCTGTGACCTCTATGATGCGTACGGCCTTGTACCAAACTTTTTTTGGTAATCCAGACCTCCAAATGGCAAATGAATTATGGCCCATTTCCTTTCATTAGCCTATAAATTGTATGGAAAACCAAGCAAACTAAACAAAGACCTGCTTCTCCCCAGACAATAGCTTCATTTTGAGACAATATGGTATTTGTTGCATAGTTTTCATAAGTTACATGTTTGACTTTACTGTCGTTGTGTTTTTAACCATTAAAAGTATTGCAAAGGAGCTACTCTGACCCACAGTGACCCATCAAGTCCTAACCCAACATTTGGAAAACACTGGTACATAGGGACATGAAAAAAAATTCAAAAAAATAGCTAATCATATTCACAAACAGGCCTTTAACTCAACCATTAAATAGCAAAAAACAGAAATGTTCAAAAGGACTCAAATATAGCCCCATGGATGGTTACCTAATTTTGTCTTCTCATTCTTACCTTTCTAATTCCCCTTTTCAAAACGCAGTCATTAGTTAATGCCCTTAACCCGGTCAGCGCTGCCTTCTGTGACAAGATCAGAAGGTGAACCGAATTTAAAATAAAGATAAGTTGGAAATCTGTCCCGCTCCCTCCTCGCTCAATAACATTTTTCACTTAGACCTGAAAGACTTAATTGAACTTATTGAATCTGCCCTTTACAAATGACATTACCGCGGAAATCTCATTGAGACAGAATGTAGTCAGGGCGGAGTTCAGCAATTGTATGGAACAAACTGAGCTGGCTACGGTCGGTGAACCCAAGACACCCGTCCCAGGTGCACTACAGTGTTTGGGACCCACTGTTCTCGAGTCTAATGCTATGCCCAGATGCCTAGACGTAAATACATTTTTGAGACATAGGGCACTACGCCAGAACTATTGTCATGAATGACAAGCATTTTAGCCTTGGCAGCGTGTCTTTAGTCCTGTGATAGTCCCATGAGACTACACAAGAATGAGGAACAGAACACTGCTGACAATGCAGGAGTTGGCTGGGGAGGTGGAGGACATGTTTGATTCTATAAGATGAGCTATAGTTTGTGGTGTGCATGATTAAAATTACAAATGTCATAATCCTAACCCTACTGATGATGTTACACTAAAAAAAATGACATAACATTTTGCTTGCCTTGCTTTTTATATGCCTTTATTGTCTAGTACAGTGGTTCCCAAAAGTGAGGTCTGGGGCCCGCAATGGGCTGTGAGGTTACTGCAGGGGGGCCTCCAGAGGTTGTCTACATTAAGTCCATAAGAAGAAATGAGGTTTGAAATGAATTACAACTAGGTACCTATTTAAAAATACTTTGAAGCCATTTTTAGCAATATCAATCTGTGTTTTTGTATTTTTTTTATAGTAACTATGGGGGATGACACAGACTTTGAATGAAGTAAAGTTTTATTGCATGGGATTGTCTGATTTTTGTCCTAGTACATAAATGCAATTGAGTTAAAAAACATACAAAACATTCTTTCAATCTGTTCAACTAAACTAACCCAGCATTGCAAAACTTTTGCAAAGTTGTGATTGTTTATTCTAGATATTGTAATTGCTAATAATGCAGGTGGTTAGCAATCCTGCCTCTCAGCAATAACATTTTGAGATCCATGCCCCGGCCAGCACTAATACAGAAGTTGGTAGTTCTATTCCCGCTATCTGGCATTGCATGCTGTTGTGTCCTTGGGCAAGACACTTCACCCACCTTGCCTGTATGAATGTGTTAGTGTGACTATGTTTGGTGGTCAGCAGCTTCAGGAGTAACTCATTATCTGCAAATGTAACTAAGGAGTGAATGAATAATAAACTAATGTAAAGTGCTTTGAGAAGCCTGAGAAGCTTGTAAAATGTAGTTTAAATCCAATCCATTATTATTATTATCATTATTATTATTATTATTATTATTATTATTATTATTATTATTATTGTTGTGAACTGATGAATCTAAACTGAATGAATACTTGTCTGTCAGTGTATGTCAGGTTTAGTGCTGTATACCACCCCAAACCCAAAGAAGCTGGTACAGAATTCCCCAACAACATAGGAATAAACATTACAAGTGAATGAATGAACAATAATTTATTGTCTGGCCCAGGTTGGAAGAGCACGAGTCAAGGTAATGTAATGTCAATACTGAAACATCCAATGCTATGCCAAAGTATATGAATGGGTAACATAAAAGTAAGGCAGCACAAACTATCACTAAACCTTGACCTAGATGACTCAAAATGACAGGCCTCACTTAAATATTCCCATAGTAGACGTGCAACTACAATGAGCCATCCCCCTTAAAGAGGAACCAGGCCTGAGCCGCTTGCAGAAGTGAGCAGTGAGTGCGGCTGTTACCATATGAATAATAAAGCTCTCTTGTTTGAATATTATGTTTGATCTTCTTCTGACTGCAATGATCCAGAGGCACGGCTGGTCATTATGCAGAGATGAATATGAATGAGTGGGGCGGGGTCCTCGACAGTGCTGCTCTAAAACGCACACTTCATTGGCATATGAAAGCATCACATGTGTACGTACGCAGCGCCGCCGCAGCGTGAGCTCATGCATTTATTAATAATGGGAGTGGTTATGGAGAGACAGAGAGGGGCTTATGAATGCATTTATGTGCTCAGGAGAGATGTCTGAAGCCGGGCAAAGACGTACATCTCTTAAATATGTTTATCAAAGGAGCGGGCGCACGCATCTGTGTGATATCAAGCGCGTATTAATGCACATATCAAAGCCTTTTCGGTGCATCCACATTAGGTAAGGGGGAGGCCAGCTGAATATTTTATGCGATGGAAAAAGGGGGGAGCCATATGCAAGCGGGCTCAACACAGGTTAGGTCAATATTAGTAACATTAAGTCATACATTTAGCCTTTGTGTCTTCGATATTAAGGATTTAAATTATCTTCAGTGGTCTGATCACACCAATACAGGTCCTTTTGTTGTTTATTTTTCAAGAAGCAATTAGAGAGAGCAGACATCCATCAAAACATTGACCTTGTCTGGCATAGATCAAAATATCAGCTCTATCCATGGAGCCACTAAAGCCCTTTTATCCCACAATGGTAAAGAATCCTACTAATTTATTCCTTTACTGACCCCATTGTGGTTTGAGTTAGTATCTTTGGCCCTACCTCGTAATGGTATAGATTTTTTAAAGACATTCCTGGATTAATACTGTTTTTCAAAGGCATCTTACACAGACTCACAAAGAAACCAACCAACCCATAAGCCTATGATAGTGAAGGAAGTAACAATGAAGTGTTACTATTACTGCTGCTGCTACTACTGCTGCTACTACTACTACTGCCACTACAGCTGCTACTACTGCTGCTGCTGCTGCTATTACTGCTGCTACTATGCCAGAAAACCCTAAACTTTTTCAGGATTAGGCCTATAGAGATGTTAGAAGAATTAGCAAATGTGGCTTAAGAAAGCATTGGATTTAAAAAGCAGAGACGTGTTGATGTTTTATGCAATTTTCCTATTAGTTAAATAAAAGCCATAGGAGCCACTCTGGACAAGATTTGCTCAAAAGTGAGGTTTATTACAGTTTTTACATGTAAAAGGTGTGATTTCCCCAATCAAATAGGTGGATGCAAGCTGTCAAATGCTAATCAATGCTAACTGTAAATAACACAAGATGTGGAGAAATGTGACAAACTGCTTAATTTTGAGATAACTGTGAAGAAATACCAACTTAGTTCATGTGATTTCACTGAGAATAATTGTGATTAGCAGCACTTTTGCATAGGCAGTCTAGCTAATGCTAATGCTAATGCCATCTCCTAAATATGTTCATCAAAGGACTGAGCATCTCTGATATCAAGCCTGTATTAATGCAGATGTCGAAGCCTTTTCATTGCATCTGCATTAGGTAAGACGGGAGTTGAATATTTCATGTTTGAGATGGAAAAAGGGGGTGAGCGGTACACAAGCGAGCCAGAGAGGTCAGGTCAGAGTAGCTCTGCGTCCTCCTTGATGGTTAAGGGAGGGCAGTGAAGATGAAGGGAGTGGGAAGGAAAAAAAGCAAACGCAAGTCAGCAAGATCACAACCCTTGCCTATATGCCCCCAGGATGCTTATAAAAATAAAACAAGCTGTTTGTAGAGGCCGTATGCAGCACGCTTTCTTTGTAGTAACCCTTAAGGAGTTGCAGATAAGCTTTTTAAAAATTAAACTGCGCCCTCAAGAGGATTTTGGCACCATTTTATCAATCAACTTTGAAAATCATTATGTAGCAAAAAGCGAAAGAGCGTCAAAACAGAGCGAGCATGCATCGACTATTTGTATGCCCTTTTTACTCGGCGTTATCTACAGATGTAAGAAGTTGTTGGCTGCCGATTCGGAACAGCGCAGAACACTGCAATGGAGATATGCTTTTTCCATTCAGGAAGCCAGCTGGCACAGGAAGCACATGTTCGTTAACAATGTCCACAAAAGAGGGGCGTGGATGGGATATGGCAGCGGCTCGCATCTGCACTGATCAAAGTCTATATGTGTACATCTGCCAGAGAGAAAGAAGAGTGAGGAGAACTGAGTCACTTTTAAGTAAAAAAAAAAAAAAAAAAAACCAAAACTGTGCAGCTGCAAGTACAATGGAGAGAACTTTTCAACCCGGTAACGATTTACAAATGCCTTGGAATACTTGCTGATACGTTGAGTGCGAGTGTGACGCGAGCTTGGGTTTCAAGAGTATATAAACCCCCCCACCCCAGTCCAAAAGGGGGAGAGAAAAGAGAACATCAAAAACATGTGGGGTGAGAGAAGTCAAACTAAGCAAGCCACTTATAGATTTGTTCTTTGCGTAGACATTGACGTTATACATCAGAACCAGTAACTATGACCTTAACCGTCAGGGCAGAGCAGTTCACCAACCTTAACCAAATGCAAATCCTAAAACCAAATCTTTTATGTGGGTAAATGCAAAACTTACAAACTCCTTTGACAGTAAAATGCAAGTCCCATTACAGAAAGAGAGAATTCATCCAATAATGTTGAGCTAGAAGGGGCTATATTTGTAAAACATGGGCATAAGTCATTACTAACGTCCAGATAAGCACAGACACAGCAGTATGTAGATCTCAAAACTGGGACAAATGTAGGTTAAATTTGCAGATAAACAACTTGTCCATACTTAAAAATGTATGGACAGGGGAGTCAACAGGGCAACCAAATTAGTCCCTTCTATAGTTCAATTATATATAGGGGGGCCTTCACTCAAGAGGTTTTGTCCGGGGCCCTATATCAAGTCCATCAGCAGCCCTGCGTATGTATACTGCGTTGACTTTTGCTGCAATTTTGTTATTCTTGATGAGGCACAAGGTCTGCTCAAAAATATTTTTGTGTGAACATGGAACTTAAAGAAACTTAAAAGTGAGACTGCCCGGATCAAACTGGGGAGACATGGTCACTCTAAGCTAGCTAATGTAAGAGAATGTAAATAGTATTTTTTGTATTTTTGAGAAATAAATAAAAAGACGTGGGGAATATGGTAGCTGAGAAAGAAAGTGGTCAATGTTTTTGATAGGGAGACATTGTGACTAACACCACTTTTGCATAATCCACGTACCCACTGTTAACTTTGTCCAACAATCTGACTGACCTTATTTGTAGTCTGCAATATGTAAGAAACATAAAAGAGCACATGCCTCACAGTTTCAGTAAAAATGTAACTCTTAGCTTTGATCTTAAAGAAAAAAGGAGACTGATATTTTTTACCATCTGTAACACATGGGCTATGATGGACCAAACAGTGATAAAAGACGTCTCCTGGCTTCGGAGCATGTGTGTTGTGTCTCGGTCCACTTTAGTGGACGTTCTCACTCTCTCGCCTTCCAAGCCCTTTTCATCCGTGGCCCTCCCTTCCTCTCTCCATCCGCATTCCCACAGCTCTTTCTCTCCCGCTCTCTGACAGATGGGTAGGTAATGAGTTTCGCCTTTCCCCGTCCAATTGTCTGGGCACCAAAAACTGCCCCCCACGCCAAAAAATGCCCTTTTAATTTAGCCAAGCGCTGAGTACAGGGATATTACTGTTTAGGCATATACTCACACATACTCACACATACACACACACACACACACACACACACACACACCCCTCCCATGACTCCCGGTTGGGTGAAACCTTCAGTGTCTCATGTGCTAGCTATTAAAGAGCCTGGTTTCTCCCCTCCCTCCCTCCATCCATCCCTCCCCTCACCCAGCCCTCCCAGCAACCCCTTCCCAAGTGCTGCTCAGGCCTCTTTTCTGTGCATGTTCAAGAGGCCAGGCTTGGCTTTCAAAGTAACCATGGCGGCCATTTTTAGAACAAGGCCTCTGTGAGGTTGCCCTAGAAACCCCTTCTGACCGCCCTGGTGAAATCACACTTGGCCCAGAGCGCTTGCGGAAGAGAGTGGGAACAGTTTGTGTGAGTGTGTGTGTGAGACATATGTGTATATATATATGTATGTTGAAATCCCAGAAAGACCCCAAAAAGACCACCCACATTCTTTTAAGGGGGACCCACATCAAAGCATTCCCCTGTTTCGGTCTATCTTTCTGCTGTGCTCTTAAAACTACAGAAAAGCTAGCATGCGCTTGATCAGTAAGGACCACTTCTTAGTATTCTGTACAAATTACAGTTCTAAGCACCCTTAGTATTTTACCTCGTAGTCCATAGCTGTTGTTGCCTATATGATAGTAAAAAAAAAAAAAACTGTTGAGGATTGAGCTAATGTTCTTTTTCCAGTCACTTATAAGCTTATGTTGTATACAACGTAAAAGTACTTAGTTACTTTACTGAAGTTTTATTTTCATGTATCTGAACTTTACTTGAGTAAATTTTACGGACAGACATTCATTTATCTTCTTTCACTTATTCCCATCAAGGGAAGCTGGAGGCTATCCAAGCAACTCTGGGCCTAAGGCGGTTCGCCCTGGACAAAAGTCAGTTTGTCACAAGCGTGAAACTTTGAGACATAAAATTGCTCATTCTCACATTTCTATTTCACATCTATTAAGATTAATCTACATGCATGTCTTCAGAAGGTTCAAATAAGGCCAAAGTACCCAGAAAAAGTAACTCATGGTGATTCATGGAGAACGCTTCACACAGAGATCATTGGAGGCTAGATATCAGAGAGATATAGTGTGAAGTATCCAGTGACTTGTATCTTGTAGCTTTTAGCTGATGTAACCTGCATGCCTGTATAAATAGAGCAGCTAAAATTCATGCTATGTCGCCAATGTTGTCTACCTATTTCAGAGCAGCACACACCTACTCAGTCAGTTTGCCAGTTCCTTTTAACAAATTAATCTCATTTAGGCAAATATTGACATTTTGGTTGACTTCGATAACTTTTTTGCCTATTGAAATTGTACTCATATCTGCTTAATGTTACCAAAATGCTAACCCAGCTCACCCAGTATAAAGGTCTGGTGTCAGAGCTATACTTTCCTTTGCTGCATCTTTTTCTTGTGCTTTCAAAACTGCAGAAAAGCTAGCGTGTGCACTCTTGACCAGCTAAGACCACTACGTCATGGGGCCCCCAAGAAAAACGCCGCTCTTATTTCAGGAAAAAAAAAAAAAAAAAGAAAGAAAGACCCCTACTCAGACCTGCTACAACGTCTTCTGTGATGGAAGAATGCCGCCTTTATGGGATTCCAATAAAACAGGATTTAGCCTCCCACATGAAGGCTGTCGGCGGAGATCGGGGACCCGGTCTGAAAGGTCTGCCCGGGATAGGCACAAAAGCGCTCACTGTTCCAAAATCACTGGAGCAAATTAGATTGAGCAACATACATATATTTCCACAATCAAATTAAGATTCCGAGTGAATGGAGAAAATTCAGGCACCGGCAGTGGGAAGGTCATTAAGTTTATTGGTTCAATTGGTTCATAAATGACTGTCACCTAAATCTAATATGGCGCCGTGCTGTTTAGAAAGCACCCATACAAAAACGTCTATCCGGCGGAATAAACCCCTTTTACCAAGACGTCATCAAAAACACAGAGGAGCAACAAAAGCAACCAGATTTTAGATTCATCACCCTTGTCATCGCATGTCAGTTTAAGTCCTATACATACTTTACGGATGGGTGGCTTAATTCTTTCTCTGTTCCATACAAACAATTTGGATTTGGACATAGAACCGGTGAGAAAATGTGGCCTCTTGACCAACCCAATTTGAAAAACATACAACCAATCAGGAAATCAAAGCATTGCATTAAGCCTGCCTCTTTTCAATTCAATTCAGTTTTATTTATATAGCCCACTATCATAACAACAGTCACCTCAAAGGGCTTCACAAACAGTCTCAAAATCAAACTCACACAGAATTTTAGAAATACCAAGGTCCATTGTTTTAGGTCGAGGCCGAGTTTAGTACTGGGTTAATCCTGGTTTAGTCCTGCTGGAGACCTAGTTTATTCATTATTTAGTCCTTGCTTAGTTGTGGTTTAGACCTGGTTTAGCCTTGGTTTGGACCTGCCCTAGACCTGGTTTTGTGCTAGTCCTGGTTAAGTCCTTGTTTAGACATAGTTTAGTCCTAGTTTAGTCTTGTTTGTGTCTTGGTTTAGTCCCATTTAACACTGGTGTATCCTTGTGGCATTGTGAGCGTTAGACTTTTAAAACTCAATACAATGACTTTTTTGAGATTTGTTTAAATATTGTACCTTCTGGTGCTTTCAGTAGATGCATAGCAAAAATATGAGAAAAAACACTGAGGTCCGGGAAGTCTGCAACCTCTATCGTGCGTACGGCCATGAACACACAATCAAACATAAACAACAATAACTACACTAAACTAAATAAACCCAGGACATCCCCTGTCCTTAGACCATCTTCCTTGGTAAGGAAAAACTTGTAAAAAACCCAGCTGTAGGGAAAACTTATGGAGGCTACATTGAAAGAGTGATCCTCTCCCAGGACGGACAGCCAAAATGTGTCTAGGACTGTTAAATAAAGTCGATTAGCTCATCTATAGTATCATAGTTCAGGTCTGTAACAGCTGACGTCCAAAAAGTTGGGAAGAATGAATGGGAAGAGTTCCACACAAACCAACTTGGCTTTAAACGTGAATGGCTTTTCTGTTTCCACTCAAGTATGTTGGCTGCTGTGTTGTTTACAATTAGCCTTTGGATAAAGGATGCTCAAAGGCTACACTCTTGCAACGTGCATGCTAATTGTAACCAGCAGAACAGTATTCAATGGGGAAGAGCTGTTTTTAAGCAATCATTATATAATTTAGGCCCTTCATGTAATGTCATGTTATTTGCTGTCCTGTCCCAAGTGCAACATAACATTGGTGTAGCCTGAATGCTTAAGTGAGTACTGGTCTACTCGCTAATGTACTCTTCCCACTCACAGACACAGATGTCCACAGATGTTGTGCGCAGTATCAAATGACTGTAGCCTAAATGTTTGTTATACTGTAAAGCAGCTAAGCATCAAACCGTGTGCTAATGTTCTGTACCACTCACAGCACACGCACAGTCAGTTTCCATTAGCTATGTTCATCCTATTTATGCAGAATTAGTGATGCTTGTTTAAAAAGAGCAGATACATATTGCTCCATATGGAAATGCTCTCTATCTCCTCAATAACAGCATACACATCAGTCAGTTTCCATTAGGCAAATGTAACTTATTTCTGCAGAATGGTCAGTGAAGCTCTTTTGTCTACTGAAAATGTATTGTCTGATTGTTTGCCAAATTGCACACAAAGCATTTTTTTAAAACAGTGAAAGAGTCTGTAAGATAAAACAAATGGGCTGGTGTGAAAGCAAAGTGCAGAGCAATGGGGAAAAGCAAATAGATATTTAAGGCTCATTCATCTGCACTGATTCACTTTAGCCTTGCACATTAATCGAATTATCTGATGAGCTCCACACACACGCAGCAATTCCTAAATGCAAGTCTGCCCCGCTACAGCGCCACTGATCCAAGAAGGATCACCTGAGGCGCGAAGAGTTGGATCCTAACACCGAATCCCGCTCTGTGTTGACCAAAGATAGTCTGCTAAATCTTCACCCAGGGAAAGGCTACTGGACTGGAATACAATCTGTTTGCTTGGATTGAACCATGAGGCCCCTCTACTTGAAAGAAGATCTGTGGCACATTTGAAGAAAAGCAAGTAGCCCAGGCGGGTCGGGGAAGGGTCGTGGGGTTTTGGGCAACCCCCACCATGCTCCGTGAACACTATGTCCGTCCCACCCACAGCTGAAAAGAACTTCCTTCAAGTGGCTTTTTCTTTATTACTTCGAGTTAAAGGCACCAGATCAGACAAGATTACACTTTTCTTTACACATGTAAACATATATATGGGTATTCTATAGGGACGTAACAATATCCAAATCTTATGGTACGGTTTTAATACAATATGAACCTCACAGTATGGTACTTATTGTGGAGAGGCTCACTGTATTGTAGAAATGGCCATGATAACAAAAAGTATTCTCTAAAAATGCCCCGACGAGCCTTTAGTGCATTAATTATTGTGATATTTCAAAATATTAAGACTAAATAAATGTTTAATAGCAATAATGTTGTCATGTTGGCTGCACTGAAACAAAACAAAGGATCATGGTCTATGTAGTTACCTCTGCTTTTTTTAACCATTCTGAGGCAACAAAACAATGCATATGAGCCCCGGGAGCTTTCGATATTGTGAGACTTTTAATATTGTGATATCACAACGCTGCCAGCATTGTTATATCCTTAATATTCTATATATTCCTACACTGTTGGGTCCTAGGTTGGGTCCAAACCTGTGCCTTACCCGATCAGAAAAAACGTATTATGAAATAAGAAGCACTTGGAGAGTACAGACCTCCACCAAGGCACTTGCCCCATCGTAGAATGGTAAAGTTAACAAGAAAACGTGGTTTAAAGATTTTCCAGTTCAGGGTAAATGCTCTATCTATTGAGCATTTATCACAAAAGTTGCCTTTCAGGACTTCGCAGACAAAATCAAATAAACAAAGCCATTATATCCTACAGTGATATTACTTCACCAACCGATTGTGGCTGCTAGTAGACCTTGAGATACCTGTGCCATTTTGCTAATACAAAAAAAACAACTTCCCATACAAAAACACTATTTTATAAGTGTCCGGATGACTCAAATGTTAACTTCTAGATTGTTAAGTTGGGACTCCTGAAGTAAAGTCTTGAATTTTAAGCCCCATCCACCTCTCAAGCTTGCCTACTCCTCGACATTATACTTGAGACGGGTGGTTTTCTGTTTGCAGAACAACGCGTGTGTGGTCCTATAAGGAAGCCTGATACAAAGGCAATAAACAGAGATCAATGGCGTTGTGCAGGAGACCTTGCTGGAGGCGTGTGTGTGCATGAGTGTGTATCAGAGGTGTGGAAGGGCCGGAATAACACAGCTGAGCTCAGGGGGCGGCCATATTTATGCCTTAAACCCAGTGTAATAAGGAAAAAGCCTTTCTCCTCTGTGGCTGTGTTTTCATCACTCGCACCATAGCATCCAAACACACACACGCACACACACACACCGAGCCAGTCCCTTAAATCAAATGATGTCCGCAAAGAAATTAAAAAATATGTAGCGTAATTTATATTCCAGATGCATGCATTGTGGGGAAAAATCTTGTAAAAAATGTGTTACAATATAAAAACAAAACATCTAGGTATATTTAGGGATTGTATAGGCAAAAAATATAATAAACCAAAACAAAGCATGTGATAAAAAACAAACAAAACACAAGAGTAACCACAGCAGAAAGGGAAAAATGCCCACATTGTTTGGGACTAGTCACCCATGTATAGTCTGAAGCTGAACTATGGGCCTGGAGAAGGTTACAAGCTTGACCATGGCCAGTGAGTCACAGGGGCAATACTTAAAGAAATCCACTGATACATAGACACTCATGTATTCACTATTGGAGCAATTTAGATTCACCACTTCACCTAACTTTAAATGCAAACTTTGGCTTCCGTTTGACTTCTGTTGGCCTAACCCTGCCCCATCTACATCCCAAACATGCTCTCTACCAAAAATTACATAACAAATGACAAAACACTAGAGCAGATAATATATTCAGTCATTCTTCCAATTATTCACGTTAGGGGAGCCTATCCCAGGAACTTTGGGCCTTAGGGTACACCTGGAAAGTGGCCAGTTAGTTACAGGGCTGACACAGAGACAAAAAACATTCACTCTCACATTTATTCACTATAGGGGTGATTTTTTAGAGTCACCAATTCACCTAACACATTGGGCAGTGGGAGGAAGCCGGAGTACCCAGAGAGAACCCACAGTAACTTGGGGAGGACATGAAGACACCACCCAGAAGTTTGTGTGTTGGTCGGCCCAAGGATCAAACCCATGATCTCCTTGCTGGAGTAAAATAAAATGATTACATATTGTGAAATGGTAATTTTGGATACTTTAATGTCTGGTGGAACGGCCCTGAAATGTGTGTCCCATCCATCTCACTTATACATCCCAAATCAGAGAAAATGTCTGTTTGCAATATCTTCAAATCATATATTTTAGAGCAATGAACATTAACGTGCCATATATTTGATAGCTACGTTTTAGAAACTAATGTTCCTAGACACCAGCACGGTCTAAATGCATATATGCCGACAGACACAAACAAGCATAAATTAATGTTTTGAGCCTTTCTATGAATTTCAATGCTTTTACTTCCGCTCGAGATTCTGACAGCAAAATCTGCATACTAATGATAGGGATGTAGGGCAGAGAATAGCTGTATGTGCGTGTGTATGCCACTGAAGGCTGTGTGGGTGATTGGACTTGTCATCATGTGGCGGTCCAAATGACAGTCGACTTCTGGGCTGCTGCCACTTAGTTGCCATGCGGTACATCAGGAATGACTTGCAATTTTCTAACTATCACTTTCAAACTAGATTCTAATTTTGCCGGATTGGCCCTGTCAGACGGAGCGCTGCTGACTGATCCCAAAGGCTGGCATCCAGACGGCTGACCGGCAAAAAAAAAAAAAAAAAAAAAAAGACAGGAAGGTTTCTGTTCAGGGATGGCATTGAGACGAGACGAGGGAAAGCAAATACTGATGTGAAAATGACTTGTGGCATAAAATGGGATGAAGAGGAGAAACCTCAAACAGGACGGCATTTAATTCTTAAAAAAGCACCTTCCTGTAAGCAATATAATGTTCCTGACTGTATATTATCAATGAACAACATATCAACAATGAAACATAGCGCTAAAAGTTCTTCTGTTTTGCTCTTTCACTTAAATAGACAAATTTCTGACAAGCTTATACAAGGTGTGCCTGATACAGTTTTGACCAATCAACAATTAATTAGCCAAGAAACAGGAAGCAATAGGAGGAACAGTGGATTCTGATTGGTTGCTGTAGTATGAGCCTTACTATGTGCATTAAAACATAATATTATCTAACAACAAAAGGTTTAAACGCGTCATCTGGACTTGTTTTTTAAACCTTGAAAACATTTCATCTCTCATCCAAGAGGCTTTTTCAATTCTGGGTGAGGTGAAAAGTCTTCAACCTTTAGAAACCAAGTCCAGATGACTTCTTTTTAAACCTTTTGTTGTGATTCAATTACTGTGGATGACTGAGAGTCTTCACAAACATAATATTGTCTATGTCAACCTTGCCTGCTGCATAAAAAAGTAAGCAGGAAGGTTTGTTGCTTCATACTAAACTCACAATTTTGCAACATTTTAAAATTTCACCTCAGGTTTATTTTCAACATTATGTAAACATAACACTAGTAAACAACTACTTTTTGGTGGATATGCACAACACAATTATTTTATATTAATTTCTTAGTGTGCACAATTGTTTATAATTTTCGGTCAAAACATTTTTTAAACATGAATTGCTGTTTAGGGGCCTTTTTCAGGATTTTATTTAACTCAGTCTATCGTCGCAACTATGGGCCTGAAGTTTATCCAAGAAATAGTAAGCAATATGAGAGACGGTGAAATTGTTGGGTTGCTTTTTATGATTGGTTACTGTATTATGACCCTCACTACCATCATTAAAATATATCGTCTCTGTTGACGTATATTATTTTATCATAGAAACATGACTCTAGAGACACATTATTAGCTTCACATGCTATATTAAGAGCTGCTTCTGTCTATATTTCATGACTTTGCTACGAAAACAATTCTAGAGCAAGGAATAAACATAATTTTTGCACAATTTTACACAAAACACTAACCACATAACAACAACCTTACATATTAATTTAATGTTGTCATTGTCAGAGCCCACTGTGGGAGCTCCAGGGCAGTTCCTCCTGACTCAGTCCTACTATATCCATACAGCGCTCCCTCCATAATGTCTCAACTCTATAGGTTTGTCATTAGAAAGACACTCCAGGCCTCGAAGTGGCAGACAATGGCTTTTCGATGGATCCCATTACCTCGGTCTATAGCTCGCGTGGCCCTATTGGGACCGACCTCGGCTAATTACACACATTCATTTCCAGCCAGCTGTAATTTCATTCACACTAATGAACCTTGCACATGGATGGGGATAATGTATAGTTAATGTACAGGAGAGGAGACAGAATTAAGCGGCTATAGTGGCATCTCTGGTGTCAGGGCGTCGCCATTAAAGGACAGTTAGCGCACATCCGACGGGTGTTTCAGGGCTGCTTTTATTTTTGAGTACGACACTGGGATGTGATGAGATGTGAAAATCTATATATCAAAGTCACATAGAATGAAGAGTCCTAAATAAGAAGGTAATAATAGAATAGAATTAATAATGAAAACTAAATATACTAAGCTGACTATAGTGCAGCTTAGGTTAGTAAACAGTGCTCGGCCTTGGTTTTAAATCCAATTTTACTCAGTCTTGTCTCAGTCTTGGATGTGCCATTGGTCTCTGAGATTAAATTTTTTATGAGAAAATGCTATTCTTCATATTTTTTCATTTTCCGCATCAGAAGAACCAGGACAATGACCGGTCTCTTTTTATTTGTGGAGTCTGTTCCATTAGATCAATAAAATTATCATGGGTTTCAATCTGGTCTCGGTCCTTAAAAGTCTCGGTCTCGACTCGATCTTGAATCCTGAAAGTCTGTTGTCTCAGTTCACTCTGGACATGGACTGGTCTTGGTCTTGATTAGTACGGTCTTGACTACAACACTAGCTACAGGTAGTTTCAGTGCTTTCCTTTTTTTTTTTTTTTTTTTGAAACATGTTACTCCTTAATGATTAAATGTTTCTGCTGACTTTGGTGGGTAAGTGAGTGCTTGTTGATTTAACCGAACAACAGCAACGACCTCACAGTCCTCTCTGACCGTCATTCCCGAACCAACAGGAAGTCTTCCGTTCTGTGAGATCGGCTTAAAAACGCATGCTTGAACACCACTGCACTCATGACAAGTACGGCATGACTTCAGATGCCCGCATGCAAGAATGCGTGCACATTTTTAGGTTCACTTGTCCACGCCAGGAAATAACCTTACTCCCTTTACCCTTCCCATTCCATTTGGAAAGTCACCCGGGCGAACACACACACTCCCACACACACACACACCATACCAGACCCCACCCTTGGAATCACACTCCTTGCCTCCATGCCTTTATGCACACTGGCTTCACTGACTCCCTGCAGTCAACCTCCTTCTGCTCCACAAACAGCCCCTCCCTCTCTTACGCTTTTTTCTCTCTCTCTCTCTCTCTCTCTCTCTCTCGAATAAACTGCCCCTCCCCTGCCGCGCACCCCTCCCTCCCACGACACACGAGGAACGCAGCCTAGCCCTAAGCTGACCCGTCGAGTGTACTGACGTCACACACTAGACAAGGGAAGGCATCATTCCAGACAGACTCACACACACACACACACACACACACACAGATACACAAGAGGGCAGGCCCCAGCCGAGGGGGGAAGCTTACATTCCAGCACACACACACACACACAAAAAACACAACACACTGCACGCCTGGCGGTGGTGGAGGGAGGGAGGGAGGTGGGGGGCGCTCAGCTGTAGCGGGGGGAGGAGGAGGAGGAGAGGTGTGGGGAGGGGTGTGTGTTTGGGAGGTGGGAGGAGAGACAGAGAGAGAGAGAGAGATGGCTACAGGCCAGTGTTCCTCTGAGCTCAGCACTTCCCCTTTCAGCTTCAGCCAGTCGCCGGTGGCTTTTGCGTAACGCGGTCCCGGGCAGCTCCTCACCAGGCCAGGCCGGCTCCGGTGTTAACCCCTTCGCACCTGGAGTCACTGAGGGCAGGCTGGGGGAGGTTCCAGTATGTGTTACAGCAGTGCTTTTTGTGTCATGTAACCCCCCCCTTTTTTTTTTGTCATATCATGAGTACCCCCTCACTCATACGTGTTGGTAATTGTTCAAAATTGTGCTAAAAAATATCTCTTTATAAGTACAAAGATAGTTTATACTAAATTTATTGTAAATACTGCCTCGTGCATTTTAAGGTAAAACTCAAATTCAAAATTAAAGCCATCATGATTTGTCTGTCTTTAAAATAAAATATAAAAACGGTTTAAACTCCTATTAGATTTATTTTACTATATGTTTTAATGTTCAAAATGATCTTAAAAAATAAAGGTAAAAAAAATTCTTAAACTCAACAAATTTACTACAAAAGAATAATACATTTTAATGAAACAAAAAAAAAAAAACATGTAACAAAATATAATAATAATATTCTTTAACTGTCTCCTCTTCATCACTTGAGCTTGTCTTTCACAAGTTTCAATATTTAAATATAAAAAGATTGCAAATATTTTTCACATAAAACAAAAAAATATATATTTTGAAATAACTCCAAGTATCCCCTGCCAAGTGCTTGCGTACCCCTAAGGGTCCCCGTACCCCTGTTTGGGAAGCATGTGTTACAGGACGCACCATGAAAACATCATATTATTGAACTTCTTCAAGAGTTGAGTTAATCACTCCACTATTTGACAAGTTAAAGTGTACTCATAGACAAACCAACATTTTCACAATAAGTTAAATTAGATGAAGTAGAATAAGTTAAAGACGCCTAAAACCAAACCTGCTATCACTTTTCTGCTGAGTTTTACTGCATTAAAGTGCAGCGTGTAAAATGTTGCAAGCAGCTGTATAGTCCACAAAATCAAAATCACTTTTCTTTAAAGAGATGGGGAATAGTCTGTTTTTTTGATCATTACTTTGCATAGATTAATATGTTTTATGCCCTATGTTCAGCTCCCAGATAGCTTTTGCCAGGGGCCTCTTGTCAAGTCAAGATTGTTTTTACCTTACATAATTAAGTGATAAAACATTTACAAAAGATGGTTGTATTTAACAATCATCAATCATCAAATAAAAGTTCTAAAGTCAAATAACATGTTTTTTTTTTTACTGAATCCAACTAATCGACCAATAACATTTTAGTCAACCAAGACCTCATCAACTTATTAATCAACTAAGTGACCAGAGGCTGTCAGCCCTAGAAATTTGTACTAACAGTGCAGGAATTTGGTGACCCATTGGCCAACCACAGGCACTTCCATCTTCATGGCATCTTAGTGCCTTCTTAAAACATTGTTATTCACAAAAGAATCAGCTCTAATGGACAATATAAGTCAGATTTCAGAAAACCAAACCAAAATGTGGACAAAACAAGTTCGTAAGAGGCTTGATTAATATACCTGTGAATATATTACACAGAGAATAAATTAGATTTTCTCCACAGCACAAACAATGCATCCGTTTTCCGGTTCAGTAGTGGCTGATAAACCCACTTTGTTGTTTTTAGCGCACATTCAAATCTAAAATGGTCTTGGATTGACCTCAATTCGGAGCGCCGTCTCTCTTTGAAGACAAAACAATATAAAAGCACTCAAACATCCACCCATCAAGTAGCAATTACCTCATTAATAACACGGCAGCAAACAGATGCCACTCACAAAACAAACCGCCGCGACAGATGCGCTGGTAAGAATAGCACACATTTGGGTAAACGAATGTGACATTGCACAGGTATGCTGCCTGTACGGTCACCGAGCAGATCTAGGCCAAAGAGTCAGCTCTATCCGCCGAGACGTGAGGCCGTTTGGAGTGGACGTGGAAGCCTAAGAAACCCAAACAAGGAGTGTCACGGCTCAGGCTAACCACAGCAGACACGGCCAACTCCATGGTAAAGCAGGAGAAGGGGGGGTTAGAGTGAAGAAAACAGGGGAGAGGCGAGGTTCTCTCACGTTTAATATCTCCTGACACACGTCATCCAGCATCTCTCAGAGCGCAGTGGAGCCCGTGTCAACGCTGCGGCCCTGTCCAAGACGTGCATACAACAAAGGAGGAACAATAAAAATGTATACTGCAATGAACAGTGAGGTGAGATTTAGCCCAATACAGCACCGATTGGAAACGCAAGCACAGATCTGGCTAGTGTTTTTGGATATGAGCAATGTAGCCTGGTAGTTATTATATTAAGATACACGCCCAAATCTTGGTATGCACTTTCCCCATGATTGTGGCTTTAGCAAAGTGTATGCTAACCCTGTCTCAGTATGATTCATGATTGGCCTAAATGCTTGTATATATGAAACAGCTCAATATTAACCACTAATTCACTAATGTTCTCCACCCACTCACTGACAGGACACCCTTTCAGTCTTTTGGGTGCTATTTGACAAAATCACCAAAGGTTTGTGCAGACTTTTTGGTGGCTTTTGTCAAAAAACAAACAAAAAAACAACATAACCATACCCTGCAGCATAACTTAATATTATTACTATTTCTACATAACAAACAAAGTCAACGGTGGTGTAAGCATTTTATTAGGGCTGCACAATATATCGCAAAATTATCGTTATCGCAACATCAGCAAATGCAATATCCGTATCGCAAGAATCTAAATATATCACAATAATGCTGTGGTCTTCCATCTGACAGAGATTTACACTGAAGAATCATTTTCCACCAGAGCCTTATAAGAACATGTGTTGTGACTAAATAAAAATGTTTAAAAAGTCCAGTTTTAGTGGTAATTTAATTAATTTTGTCACAGCTTAGCCTTGTTTTATTCCTGGTTTAGTCTATGTTAAGTTTTGATTTTGTCGCTGTTTTGACTTGTAAATACAGGAACTTGCATTTTTGTAAAATGTAGTGAATTTAACTTACTATGTTTGAAAAGTAGGCTCTATTTTCAAATATCGCAATAAATTGTTATCACAATTTTCAACATAGTTATCGAATATTGCATGTTTTCTCCATATCGTGTAGCCCTACATTTTATAATCGCCATTTCATGTAATTAAAACAATATTTAGGCTTAAAATATGCATGGGCACTTTGGCAGGCCTTTACCCGCTACAACCCTCTCCATTTATCAGGCTTGGGGCTGGCACATATGGCTTGAGTTTTTGGTTTAAACCATTGACGTCCCACACCAAAGGAGCCAGAAATAACCAAGAGGAGCCTATGCCTCAAATACATCAATATTTGACCCACTTTTAGGTACTGACCCACCACTTGGGAAACAACTGTGCTACTTGAAGTGTACCAAAAGACTTATTTTGGTAGTCCTAAATGGAACAGGAACGTACCAAAACTAAACAGTATTGAACGGTATTATGGGGCGCTGGAACGACCAGGAGAGGACTGAGGAAAGGGAAGCCGAGCTAGAACTGTGAGGGAGGGGGAGAGAGCGAGACAAAGGTTGAGTGCGTCTCAGCTGAGCGGCGGTGGTCGATGCTCTTGCCTGCGGGCTATTCCTGTAAATATTGACGTTGATGTTAGGACCACTCTCTTAAGGATAAGCCGTAAAGCGCAGGGGTTAGATTTGCTGTGTGCAAACTGGGAAGCAGCTCAAGTCGCGTGGAGGCTAGGTAAGGAGCAGCAGCACCAACCACATAATAATAATAATAATAATAATAATAATAATAATAATAATAATAATACATTAGTCTTATAGTGCTTCAAGTTGCTTTACAATTTGGTGCATTATTCATTCACTCTTCCGCGCAGGCCTACATCTCCAACCTCCACCAAACACAATCACATTGACCCATTCATACATAGGGAAGGTGGGTGAAGTGTGTTGCCCAAGGACACGACGACAGTATGCAATGCCATTAGCAGGGATCGAACCACCAAGTTTAGGGTTAGCGGGCAAGCTTCTCTATTGGCTGAGCTACTGCTGGTCCTTAAAAATCCTCAAAATACACTTTGCAATAGGCTTGGAACAAAAATTGTAATATCTAATTCTACCTTTTTTTCTTTAAATATAGGAAATAGTCTGTTTATTTGATCATTACTTTGCATGGACTACAGATTGTTTTAGGTGGCTTTTGCCAGGGGCCTCTAGACTATTTGTCTGTCATGACCTGAAATATGGAGAAGTCCATCATTACTTCCTTGTTTTCTGATGTAATCACAGATAATTTCTGTTAAATTTCAGACATGACATCTTGTATTTTGTAATACAATGGCCAGCAAAACAAACAGATTGCTGCAATTCAGAAGGATTTTTTTCATCTGTAAATAATAATGCAGGAATTTGGTGATCCACTGGCCAAACATAGCATAGCAATTTCTACAGCGCCTTCTGAAAACACGAATGACAGCTCAAGGACACAACGCCAGCATGCAATGGCGGTAGCAGGGATTGAACCTTCAACTTTACCAACAGAGCTACTGCCGCCAGCTCTCTCAGCAGGGTTTACGGCTCTCTTTTCCATCTCGGGAAGGTGTAGGTTTCCATTCTCCGGGACTAAAAGCAAACAGCTGACATTAAAAACCTTCAGAGAGTCCCCCATTTCCCAGAAAGAGCTCTCGTTTCATGTAAATAGCTGCCTTTCATGCCTTCATTGAGATAAATTGCACCCTGCTGGACAAGAGGGTGACAACGTTCGCCCTCCCGTGTTGACACATGTATATGTTGCCATGACTACACATGCCTCCCCCTGGTCCACAGGACATGTGTGTGTTCACGGATGGCGCTCCGTCAATATTTGTCTCTACATGTAACAAAGAGCAAATTTGAAGAGGACATACAACTTTTGGAAGATGACGTATGGCGATGTGGGGTATAGCATACACTGACGCACTGCTATGCTGCTGTAAATAAACTATGCAGGGGAATGTTGGTTCTGTTTTTATGCCAACACTTAGCAATGCAAAAGGTTAATTTGTAAAAAATGCATGACCATACCATGGTCCTGTATTTCCACATAACAAACTGACAAAGAAGAAAGCCACTGAGCTGTAGCAGGAAGATAATCATCTAGCTCAGTGTTTCCTAAACCTTTCATGCCAATATTGAGCTTTCAAAGTACCAACTTTAACAGGCTAAAAAGAGGCTAAATTAGGACTAACCCAGGTCTAAACCCAGATTGAAATAATAGTGATGTAACAAAAGCAGGATTAAACTTCTGTTCAAAAAGGCCATATGTTCACAAGACTAAACCCAGGGACTAAACTGGGTCTAAACCGGGATGAAGCCCTAGGCCACTAGAGCTGGACTGAAACAGGATAAAATAAGGTTTTGACCCATGACCAACCAGGACTAAACTTGAGCTACATCATCTGGAATTATCTATTTATTATCTTCAAAATTTTCAGACACTCAAATACGAGAACCACTGATCTAGCTGGTTAATGTCACTTAAATTTGGTGTTACAAATTGAAAAAAATATAACATAAAATATAATGGTAATACCTCAGCTCATCGACATGCATCAAAGGAAGGCTAGTGTTTTAGATGGTATGTAGTCTGTTTCCCAGTCACCGAAAAGATACACGCCAAAATATTTAATGGCATTTGATCTCCGTGTACTAGATTTTGTGGCTTTATATGTACGCTAATCTCATCAGGATGTTTTCACAATCTTTGATGAGCAAGCACATGTCCTAAAACAAAAAGATTATAATTGAGGCTAAATGCTTGATTGTACGAAACAGCTTAAATTAACAAATTTGCTAATAAATGGTCACATTTATATAGCACTTTTCTACCTCAATGGGTATTCAAAGAGCTTCAAATGTTCTCTACCCACTCATTGACAGCACACACGCTTAGTAATTTTAGTGCTTTTTGACAAAATTTTTTGGTATAGGCAGGAATACAAATTTTTGGTAGTGAGTATTGCTCTTTGGTTTATTAAAAATGTTTTGCATGTAGTTCATGTTGTTTAGAAGAGTCTATGTAAAAAGCTATAAAAAAAACATGATTGTACTTGGCAGCAGCATTATTTTGTTGTACTTTTTATATTTTTTATTTATATATTTGTATTATAGAAGAAACAAGCAATGCAAAGTCAAACTGCAGTGGGTAAAATTCTGGTACGACAGTATTCAAGGAGAAAACAACACACATGTTAGCCAACCAGAGTCGCACAAACTCCTCACCAACTCTTTTGCTAAACCAAAACACAACGGCACAAAGGCACGGTACAGATCCACATGCCACCAAAACAATGAATCAGGTTAGACTCGCTTCTCATGGGAGGCTGCAAGTTTTTCTTACTAATCATCTTCGCATTAAAAAAAAAAAAAAAAAACGGCTAAAACTAATCCAACTATGACAACACCTTTTTTTTCTTTTCCGAGGCCCTCCTGAGAATCTCCCTGTTTCTGCTCCACCGGGAATTAATTGGTGGCAAGAACGTAATGATACTCGAGTTAATTTCATTTGGAAGTAGGTTAAAGATGACGGGGAACTGCTTCATCGACAGTAGTCTCCTCCTCGATCTGAAACCTTGCAGAAATATTCGCAACAGACAAAAGAATATCCCCATGCAATTATGGCGATTATGTCTCTTCAGAGGCCGATGCAGTGAAAGGCTATGTCACCCCTGAGACTGTGCGCACAAAGGCCAACCGTTTTGTTTATCTTTTACTATGCGCTTGTACTTTAGATCCTTGTCTCGATGGGAGTTCCAAAGCGGGCCAGGAATGAGGCTCTATTATAATACCAAGGGAGTTAAAGGAGGGCAAAAAGGCACAAGTTTGTTTTTAGGAGGGACATGCCCACTGGTGAGGCCGGAAAACTGAGAGGGGTCTTGTTGTTGGTTCCAAAAAAGAAAAAAAATGAAAAATGATGTGTGTGTTGGTTGGTGTCAGTGTGACTCCCCTCCTGTGGGCCAGTCAGCATTCACCCATGAAGTAGGTCAGTGAAATTTGCCCAAATTAGGTCAGTGACAGTCAATGGGTGCCATCCTGGACAAGAGATGGGAGGGGAAATACGAGGCACAGAGGGTCCAAGGGCTTTGGATAGAGAGACAAAAGCTGTGTTTACAGACAAAGCAGTACGGTTTGGTTCACCGGCTTAAATCTGGCTTATGCTTTATGTGCACACAAATAAATCAGAATATCCTAAACTAACAACTTGCATGTAGTAAACGGCAGAGTAAAAAATATGGCAAAACATATAATTCAACAAAAAAGTAATGTAAAGACGATTTTTTTGTCTTTTTTTTAGGGTTCAGGCGTTGAATCGTGGCTATGGCCGAAGTCAGCTGGAGCAGTTTTACGTCATGTACTTCCGGTGATCTGGAAGCTAGTGCCTCTTGCTATAGTGGTGTTTATGTGCGTATAGAAGCACGTTAAACAAAAGGGAAAAGGGAAATGTGCTCATGTTTGTCACTGGGAAAGGCACTGTTGTTACTATGAGGATGCGCTGGTGTGTTTCTATTGGACGTAGGTCGTAGGTGCAGCGAGAGGCAGACACATTCTGAGATGAATCTTTCAAAATATCGGAGACTGCTCAATATCTGCTGCAGTCTTGGTTCGTAAGACCTGTGACCTTTGTCTTAAGACCCAAATACTTATTTCATAGCAAATGGCTGACTGCTATTCAATGTCATATCATTTGCATATATGAACAAAATAGATAGTGCAAGTTTAATCTCATATTCACAATGATTTGTTTATTAGCAAATATGCTGGAATATGGTTTCAGTTTCTGGTTTCTGTTTCATGGAGCATTATTATTGTTTCTCTTGCATTATTTAAGACATTTTACAAAAAGTAAGGCAGGGCTATATACAGTTTTGTACTGAATACGGTCTTTCCTTTTATGAAATGAATTTTCCATATACCATGATACAAATTAGTAAAGGAAAGATATTTGGTGCTTACTAAAAGCATCAGTAGCTTGCCTTTGTAGACGCTCAACTGTGACCCATTACTGACTGAGACAAGATCATAATTGGACAACAGCTTGAACACTCACACTCTTGTTATATAGAACCAAGATCCTCCATGTGGGTCTCATGTATAAACCTCTTCTGCTGCGACGCAATTGGAAGAAATAAACAGACTTTACCATAATGTTGTGATTGGCTGGCATCCATTATGGCTCAAGCCCCTTAATAGTTCCTAAATGACACTTACTAGCACCCATCACAACTGTTTGTCCATGGAAAAATAACCAATTTCAAGATACTCTACTTGGAGAAAACAAAAATGGCAACAACAAAAAAAGCAAAAATGGTTTGCTTCTTCTTCACATTTGGTTAATTAAAGTTAGGCCACGTTCTAAGTAACTGAGAAAACCAAGCAATACAAGGCAAATCTCCCAAAAGCAGAGAGATAGATCCTCAAATATCCCCAGTATCATAATGTGTACACATCAAAAGCTCATTTTGATTGAAAACGCTTTTGAACAGCAGTCCGATTCGGTTACAGTGCTCACGTCTGATTATTTAGCACCCCTCCTCCCTCCCTCCCTCCTTCCCTATCGCTCTCTCTCACCCCTCCCTCTAGCTGTTTGGATGGTCTTTGTCATCTGCTTGCGTTTCTTCTGGGAGCAAGGTTGGTGCCAGTTGCTGCCAATAAACGGCTGCACATAGGAGCCTTTGAAGTGTGTGGCACGTTGTGATTTGCTTTCATCGTCCCGCGAGCGTCCGTCAGTGAGGAAAAAATGTGACTCCAAAGGAAACTTTTAGCACCACACCCCCCTCCCCTCCTCCCGATTTCCCTTGAAAACAAAACAGCAAAATGACAACAGAGAAAGCGCGAGGATGACAAAGGCGGCGTCGGGCCTCGGACAGACAAGGAGTGGGATGAATAATAATGCACGCTACGGAAGAGTCTGATGTAGTGTCATTTTGTGAACATATAGAGGGGAATTACAAAACAAAAGCTAGAGGATGCTGCAATGTGCATGCCAGACCAGTAGGTGGCACGGTGATGATCAGCAGCACAACCAATACTTTATAAAGTATTGGTTTGAATTGGTTGAAAACTGGAAAAGTGGGAAGCAGCAAGCTATTTTTTTTTATCAGTGCCATCCTGCCAGCTTTGTATGTTATTGTCAACCATAAATTGATAACATTCAATACAGAAAACCTATTCATATAGACCAAAGGTGCCACCTGATTATGTAAATTGGCCTTGTATATTATATAATCAACATATAGATTAGAGTTTGAAAATAATACACAATAATAGCACAAAGAAAACAAAAAAGTATTGGAGCTTTCAGGTTAGCTCTTCTCTCTTCTTGAGATATTTTAGGCCTTTTTTATGCTTTCTAGTATAGTACAGTCGAGAAGTGACGGGAAATAATGGGGGAGAGAGGAGGGTGAGGCATTCGGCAGCCCAGGCTCGAACCCACAATGCAACGGCAGGCTGTAGTTGACGTGTACATGCGCCACAGCTCTACCAACTGAGATATACCGCAGCTCTCGTGATTTTTAACCACAGACTAAATATTCACTATTCACTATATTCACATGATGATGACTATAACAAAAATATTACAACTACAGCATTGCATCACCAGTACATTTTTATTATTTTTGGTAAACATTTCATCCAGATTTAAGGAAACCAGAAACAAATCAGATCAGCATCACCAGCTTGGATCAAAAAAGTGAAAATAAATACATTAAATGAATAACCCCGGACAGTAAAATGTCTATGTTACATGAATATAACTAGAGTTTTATGAGCATCTTCTACTGAAGTGTTAACAACCTTACGCTTGTGCCCCATTGCTTGTTTGTTTGTCTGTTAATATATTCTACATTGGCCTAAAATGTAATAGTCGCACATGCACGTGGGACTAGGGTGCCAGAAATTCCAATTTGACATTTGCAAAGTGATGGTACCGGTGTCAAACAGATTAAATTTGTAACCCAATTTTAAATGTTTGCGATTTCAGGCCTCCAAAAATAAGTTCTCCAATTTATGCAGGAGTCATGTAAGTGGCATCACTCCCTTCCTGCCTGGGTTTGCTTGGCCTGGATTCACACAAAAGGAGAACGTGTGCATGTGAGTGGAACCCCCGGAGCTGAAGGGAGCCCACTAGACTCTGCTCTGTCAACTCTGTGTAGCTCTACCAAGTGGAGCTGTGTGTCAGCGAGGAGAGGAGCACTGACAGGTGTCTTCTACAGGCAACATCTGCTCCTGAAGACTGACTGGAGAACCCAGAGCTAATCACGCCGTGCCCTCGCCTCATTCTGACAGTCACGGAGGGGTTTTTTTTTTTTTTTTTGAGGGGGAAGGAAGGGGCTCTAGGGTTGTCTTTCCCCGGGCAGTGATCAGACCTGGACCTCTGGCTCGCCTGGAGACGTGACAAGGCCTATTTCCCCTTTTCAATGCATTCACCCCCCATCAAATCTCCCTACTCCAGCTGCCAATCATGTGTCATATACTTCACACTTTCACTGTGTGCACGTGTTTATGCTAGGGCAAGTTGAATCTCCATCCATTATCTCTGTGTCCTGAAAATCCAACTTCGACTGACAATAGTACTAGTAAAAGTAGCAGTAAGTAAGACTTCCTAGTAGGGCATTAAGATTTTTTCAATACCAGTACTTAATCGATACCTAGTTTTCTATACCAGTACTTGAACAATACTTTTTCTGATAGCTATGATGTGTGAATTCATCTTCTACAATCATAAAACACAATAATATTGCATAAAAGACCAATTTCTGGAGCAAAATTCTTAGCTGCAAGTTAAAACCAGTAGTTTGTATGATTGGTTCTGTGTTATTTATTTGATCTATACATGCAAAAGAACATTAAAAGGTCCCACTAGGTACTGAAACTTGGTATTGAATAAATAAAAAAATTTCATACCAGTAGTATAGTAACTTTTCGTTCAATACCACAAAGGTATTGTTTAACAGTACCCAGCCCTACTACTTAATACTTATCTATATATCTGTCATGATAGTAGACAGTAAATAAAGTAGAAACTCTCTGAAAGCCTTGACCACTGGCCCTGTCTCACAATGGTACAAATATAATGACGAGAACTTAACTCATATCGGTGATCATATCTAGTTCAGGGGTATATGCTCTATTCATTGTGCTACAAAGTCCTTATATCTCCCCATGCATTAATTGCAATTAATCTACTATAAGTTCACTGCTCATTTGTGGTTGGAGTTAGCATTTTTGGGGGGATATCTTTCTCTTGCAAAGATACAGAATCCTTTAAAAATACACTTGGCTAATTAAAGTTTTCTTGAGTGAACAAACTTGGGACTCCTAGCTTGCCTGCAGACATTTCAATGCCCATTTCCTCTTTCAGTGCATTCACCCCCGTCGTACCCAACCCTCCATTTGCCAATCATATGTCATATACTTCACACTCTCACCATACGAGCGTTTGGGCAATGAGTGTTCATGCCAGGGCAAAGCCTGTCTACACAAATTAGAGATGCACAAGTTAGAGTGAGTCAAAGGGACAAAAAGAAGTCAGAGTGGTTTGCAGAAGGTGTTAGCCTCAAATGTACAGCCGCCTGAATTTGCTCGAAGCATTTTGCCTTCAATATTTTAGCAGGAAGTACATTGGGAGAAAGGTTATTGCTGCCAGAAGGACTTTGAAGTTGGTGGTAAAATGTAAAACATATATGCAAGTAATTCTTTCATCCCCTGCATTTCTTACAGTCTATATAGGGTTCACAAAAGATAGCGATAAAAATACAGTTACACTTCGTTCATGGTCACCAACTATGTTATACACGAACGTTTTTGGGCAAAGGGAGCATGTGAAGAAGATTCAGACCCATTTAAACTTCAGTAGCAGCCTCTCCTCCATGGATGACACATACACACATTAGCCAGTGTAAGAGAAAAGCAATCCCCAATATGAAGGATCCATCCCACCCAGCACACAAACTGTTCACGCCCCTTACCATCAGAACAACAAATCTAAAATGCAGCTTCTTTCTAGAGTCTGTAGGAATGCAACACAATTGTTTTCTTGCCATCTATTCTCAATGTAATAAAATCTGTTGGTGCGCTGCTGTATGGCTCAGTGGTGGAGCTGCAGCGCATATGCAGGGCAACTACAGCCTGCCTCAGTGCCGTGGGTTTGAGTCAGTTTTCCAAATGTCTCTCCCTGCTCTCTTACTATTTTCCTACTATACTCTGTCCTATCAATAAAGCCTAAAAATGGCAAAAAGAAAACTTTAAAAAAAAACTTTGTTGGTGACTAACAAATATTCAAACATTTAGATGTGTTTTTTGGATAATCTTCAAGTCACAAGCCGTCCGTCTGCTCAACTCTGAGCCTTAAACTGGACTGTTCACACACACTGCAATAATATACAATCCAATGTAAATACTAATGACAAGAGCCACCTTTAATTCAATATTTTTATCATCATTATATTTTATTTATGTGATCTGCTGTTGTACTATATTTTTTGCTACTGGATGCAGGTACAAAAATATATTTCACTGTACATTGTACATGTGACAAATAAAAACTTATCTTATCTTACATACAGTAAAGTAACAGTAACAAAAGCTAATGTTGGCATGCAGCTTCCTGAAACTGCCGACAGCTAAGTACAAATGTTTCCAAATGTTTGGCTTCACAGAATAGTAGACTTTTAAAATGGTAGTCTTTAGTGGACAGGCTTGTTTTTAGCTTTCTTTAGCTTGAGGATGGAGGGAGCATTGCCAGGAAATAGGGCATGTAAAAATTAGTAGCACTACCCTGGCTACACAGCCCGTGGAAAAGCAAACTAGTCTTTAAAAGCTTTGCAAGTTGAATCGAAAAAACAGCCCAGCTCTACCAGCTCTCGACTCAAACAAAGACATGGATGCACAGTCAAAGTGGTTCATGGAAGATTGTTTAGCTGTAATGGCCAAATGTATAAACTGAACGTGGCTTGGAGTGAAGTGAGGCACAATGAGTAACAGTGGCTAACTCTACTAGCCAGTGAGAGGAAGATGGCTGGCTACGGAGTACGGGTACAGAAGCCAGAATACTGAACTGGAGCCAAAATGCATGAGGCCTCAGTCCAGATTGGTTGGGACAGTACCAGGGCCCAGCTACAAACCGGCAGAACCGGGAGGGAGCGAGTGCAATAGCAAAGAAACACAGCAAGGGAAAAATGGAAAAGCAGGAAGGCGGCATGCAGGCTTATAGGCAAAACAGAAAGAGAATGAGAGAGAGCTTTTGAGGCTTTTGGGCCCGAAGTGGGATGGATGGAGGAAAAAACCACTGAGAGGCAGTCAGTGCTCATAGGCTGGGCCAGGACTGGGCTGAGGCTGCTGTGAGAGGAGCCAGGGCTAGGGGCCAGAGAGAGAGAGACAGAGAGAGTGAGAGGGAGGGAGGAAGAGAGGGCCACAGTCAGCCAGGGGCCCCTAGCTTCAGATGTAGTCAGCTGTTCCCCTGGCCAGCAGCTGGAAGGGACTGAGGCAGGGAGGGGGAGGCTGCCGCATGGAGAGTGGAGAGTTCTGGGGGAAGATATTTAAACTGAAAGTGAGACGAGATGCAGAGGAGGTATTGGAAAGAAAATAGTGCGGTAAAACAAGTCACAGAGGCTCGGGACTGGATCGAGTGTCGTCTTTTAGTCGATGCTTTATGTGTTCGGATGACGGAGTGTGGCTCCAGTTGGGTGCCTGTGCAGGGGGATACTTACTGCATACACTCATATCTCTGAAAATATACATATGATGCACCTAAATGTAATGAACTTTAGAGTAGTAATAGTGATAGTTGTTAGTGTTGTAGCACCCAAGACTGGTCTCGGTCTCATCTCTGCTGCAAATTAAAAGAAAATGCTATTCTTCATATTTTTGAAGTAACTAGTTTTCTGTATCAGAAGAACCAGGAACATGACCGGTCTCAGTTTGTTTGTGGAGTCTTTAGTTCATTTAGTCTTAGTTCACAGGGCTTGGTATCAGTCTCAGTTTGCCTTGGTCTCAGTCTTGAAAAAATTTCAGTCTTAACTCAGTCTTGAACCCTGAAATCTTCGGCCTCATCTTGGTCTCACTCTGGACTCGGACTGATCTTGGTCTTGATTAGTATGGTCTTGACTAAACAGTAATGGTGGTAGAAGCAGTAGAGGTATACTTTAACTTAAAACATACTTGTACTCCAACAATCTTTTGGTCAACTACAAAACACGATCCACTAGTGGTAGTGATGCATCGTCTACAAATACTGTCTTAGAAAAAGTAGTAGCTAGTAGTGCTACTTGTGTTTTCAACTATAGTCCTATTTTCTGGACAGCACTTGTATTTGGAACAATGCCCCGTGTATTGTCCCCGATGAATACATTTGGAACTTCTAAAGAAAGCTATTGAAAGTGGGTGGAGAACAAAAAAAAAGGGGGGGTAGACATTTTTGGGTGTTGGTGATGGCGAAGAGGGTTTGGAAAGAGGTTGGTGGAAAAGCCATTAGATTCCAATGAGAGAGAAAAAACAGCAGACAGACTGACAGAAGGTGGTTAGGGCTCACTGGCTCAGCTTTCCTCTTTCCTCCTGTTCCATGCTTTCATCCATCCATCCATCCATCCCTCCCTCCTCCTACTCTTCTCCTTCCGTCACTGCTGTGCTATTCTCTGGCTAACTCCTCAAGCAGTTGTGCTCCGGCAACAGTCCTGCTATTCATTAGGCGCGACCTGCAGGCCTGACCCCAAACAAACCGAGATCCCCAACAGGTGCCTCACTCTCGGCAGTGGCGGCGGTGCAGGCAAAACCGATCACACATGAACCAACACAGGGGTGTAAGTGAAAAAGCATACTGCAGACTTGGTTTTGGGTAGCATGCAAACAGACAATAGCAGCTGGTTTACAATAATATGAGTGGTGTAGCACAAGTTGAGCACGTTTTTGAAGAGGATTATATTGTGGTAAAGAAAAAAATACAAAAACACAAAATGGTAGAAGTTTTCTCTGATGAAGCTTGCAATATACAAACATTATATTATGAAAAGAAACAATGCTAAATGTTATTCTTACGCCAACAAACAGAGTTAGCATTTTGCAGCACTAAACATCTGGTGAACATAATATGGCTCTTGCTTTGCCAACTTTGCTTTTGCTGTCCACATTGCATAAAACATGAAAGTAACTGGTAATTTAAAATCATAAACTCATAAAATGTAGGGCACTGGTGAAACTTGTTGAATTTTAGATTTAGAAAGCTGGGAATAAACCAGAAATACTGTTTTTTAGTAAGCTACTTGCTATATATAAGTATTTATTTCAGCTTGATGTCTGCATCGAAAATGTTTTCTTATATAGAAACTTGCAGCTTTCTAGTTCACTGATTTTTGCTCTCCGTCAAATTGTGCCATAGTGCAAAATGTGGCTCAGGTCTTTCCCAGAGGCCTTAGCTCCTGCATTCTCACGAGGTGAAGGTAAGTCAGCAGGAACAAAATGGCTACTGTTTACCTTCCATGAAACGTTGCTTATTATTCCTTCAGAAAACCCCCTGGCATATAGCTCAATATTAAGGGTGTAACAATACTGGCAATATTGTGATATTGCAATTTTAAAAGTCTCACAATATTGTTGTGTACAATATCGAATGGTGACCTCCCGGGGCTCAAATGCATTGTTCTGATGCAGTGGAATGGTAAAAAAGCAGAGGGAACTACATAGACCATGATCCTTTGCTCCTTTTCAGTGCAGCCAACATGATGATGATGACATGATTGTTATTAAACACTGATTTAATCTTAATGTTTAAGCTCATCAGGGCATTTCTAGGGAATAGGCTTTCTTATCGTGAGCATTTCTACAATACCTTGAGCCTCCCCACAATACTATTTTGGTTCTGTATAATCCATGCCTTGTATATAGTGATAATACTTTGAATGTAAATACAGACTGCAATTTACCTCTTAAAATATTTATAGTCCCCGGATGAGCAGCAGCATAACTTAACTACATTAGATAATGTGGAAATAAGTTGCGATAAAACACAGAACGGAGAAGAAAAAGCGTTATAATTAAAGCAGAGCGCGTACACACTTTGTTTCCATAAAAGTGTTGAAATGAGATTTGAAGTAGGGGATTGAGGGGTTAGGGTTGGCCACGGGGCAAGTAGCTACTGCTAGCAAAGCACTTTATGGCCTATTATATTCCATTCAGATGGAGCGGGCGTCTGGGATAAAAGCATTTAGTCTGTGCGTTAGTGAGTGACTCAGCACTCACAGCCTTTGCAGGTGGACCCCTTCATAACGACACAATGCATATCAATGAAGTGGTGTGCTCTCTGTGTATGCGATCAGTCACTCCCCGCTCACCACACCTCATCTTCCAGCTCCTTTCTTCATCCTTGACCTTTTGCACATTCTTATAGAAACACCATTCCCCTTCTTCGCTATTGTTGGTCCTCTCCTGCACTGATTTGATGATTACACTTGCTCTCCAGTGTGACCGTTCCAATCAAGACAGCATTAAAGAACAGTAAGTGCCCATGTGCAGCGCATTGGCAACAGGGGAGGAGGAGAAGTGGACGACGTTAGCAGTGGCTAGCCAGCTTGGAGTCTCATACTAATGTCTGGCCACAATTGACTTGACATTCAAAAAACGTAATTAGTTTAGATGGAGGAGACTTCATCTTTTTATTTTATTTTAAGTTATAATGAAAAAAAGCTGTTCTAGTTAATGTGGTTAACCAGACTACCATTCTATCACAGCTGCGGTGCTTATTTGACCGTTAGCTTAGTAGCACAACCAAAACAAAAGGTGGCCTACAGCATTTCAGTAGCAATAATACACTGTCTTTATACTTTATAGATGAACTGTGGACAGGAAAAATGGTAGCTTTTGCAAAACACATGTGTAAAAGAGATTTGCCTGTAAGATTTTCTAATATTACTCTTCATTTCTTGTATTGTTCCTCTACATTTCATGTGGGGGAACAGGAGATTAAAAAAAAAAAATCTGCCTCAATATGTGCCAGTCCCAAGCCCAGATAACCTCTTTAGGAAAAGCATTTGGCCTATTCACCATGGCAACCCTCAAAAAAAAGCAGCTAGGCGAAAACTTTGCAGTTCTTCTGTATTTTACAGATGTTATAATACCCACAAGCCTTGAAGATAGACCATTTCCTACTAGGGATGCACATTAGGTTAATTTTCTTTAATCGATTAATTGGTAGTCTTAACAAACGATTATCGATTAACGGTCAACCACCAGCTTAATATCATCTATCATTACCTTTAATAGAAAAACAACTCCTTATTAAATTTAAAGTCATGCACCATAGTAAAAAAAATGCTTTTTTAAAACTAAAGACAAGTTATATGCATGTATATTTTTGGAAACAGTTGCTTAAGTTTATGTTTACTTTGCCCTAACTCTCCAATGGTGCTGTACCTTTACTCTACTGTACAGTATAAAAACTAATTGTTAGTATTTCTTTCAATCGATTATGGCCATAATGCTGATTAACTGAACAACTGCAAACACCCCTGTTTTCTACTTTCTACTACAGTCACTGGCTTGTGGGTAATAAGAATACAATAAACCTGCATTGTTTTTTATATCCTTAAGTGTCTGTTAGCATAGCATAATACCAATCAACTATAATTACTGTGGCCTGATCACTAGTGCGTCCCACATTATGACCTTTTTAAAAGTGGAAACACACAAGTCCATGAACTGAATAAAGCTCTTCTGTTAACACAAACGGTGATGTCATACTTGGTAAGCCCACTCCTGTTTACTGGCAATTATTTCTCTGGCCACAGTAGCTGACCAGCTTCTTCCCCACCTGTGTGCTGAGCCAGGGGACCCCTCCAGGCCAGTTCCCCCCCAACTGCGTACCTCCATCACTCTCTTGTCTCTTTCCATGGCTCTTCCTCCAGCCGTATACCCCTTTCCTCTCCTATCGTTCTACCTCTGTGCCTGCATCCCCCCACCAACGCCCGCCTTCCCCTCTCATCCCTTGGCGGTGGTTAATGGCACTGGGATCCAGCGTGGAATATAGATCAGTGCAAGATGGATGGGGCACCAGGAGCTCCGGCCAGTCCCGTAGGTCCCAGACCAAAGATTAACTAAATATTAGCTGACAGGAAGAGATAGAGGCAGGGACACAGCTGCAGCTGCTAGTGCCACTGCCGGCGGAACAAACGACGCGGACTGTTTTTAACCCTCTTTGCTCTGGGGAGAGGCACAGACACATGCGATAAACACACCGAGATGCAAAAATACACACAGCATGTTGGGTATACATACTGCGGTGCACTGAAGCACCCTGGGAGAAGGAGTCCACTAATCACATTCTCTCCTCCTCCCCCTCCTGCCCCTGCCAAGGAGGATGGTAAGGGGGGGGAAAGGAATAAATCTTTATTAGGCGATGTGTCCCTGCTTTATCGATCTCTTCGCTCCTCCGCTCACCCCCCTCTCCGCTCCCCCCGCTCCCCGGCCACCCCCGACTCTTACTCTCCCCTCCTTTTGTTATTTTAGGCGTGTGTCTGCCATCCGGTCCAATTGAGTCAGGCTGTACATCAGAGAGGACCATTACCCATGTCTCCTTGGGCTGAGCTGTCACTGGCTGTGAGGGGGGCAGGAGGTGAGGTGATGGAGCCACCCAGGAGGGACAGATAGCCAGCTAACGGCTAGCCAGCCAACCGCTGTGCCTGGCAGACAGACACACAGACAGACACACAGACAGACAGACAGAGGGACAGGCGGACAGATATAATGGGCAACAATGTCTGAGTGGCAGTAATGTGCAGTGGCAGGCTTTCCATGGCAATCCCATGTGACAGTAAGTGAACGCTCTGCTTCACCACATTTACAAATTTATATAAAAACTACAGTGCATGGTGGCAGAGTGATTAGCACTTCTGTCTCACAGCAGCAAGGTCATAGGTCAGTGGTTAGCAATGGCCAGTCTGTGTGGAGTCTGCATGTCATCCCACTACTACCAGGGGTTCTCTCCAGGTACCCATGCATGTAGAGGTGAACTGCTGACTCTAAATTGTCCACAGAGAAGATATGTGAGAGTAAATGGTCAGTCTGGTCTACTTTGATTATCCAGCAGGCTCTAGAGTTGTGGTACTAGAAAGCTGTGCTCAGAAACTAGCACCAGTATTGACAACAAAGACTATATACCCATACACTGAACTAGAGAGGAAGGCCTGTGTGGAAATGTAGACTGGTTCCTGGCTTCTGTTAATAATCTCTCTATAAAAACAATTCTCTTAATGCCCTGAAAAAATGAAAACCTTAAAATATTATGGCAAATGGGCCAAGTCTTGTACCTCTGCTAATTCCAGACAGTGGAAAACAGAGCTTCTAAATGTAGACAGCACGATAGCCCCTGAGGTCTGGATGCAGTCTGCTCGCACTGAGCGGCACAGCGCTGGGAGTAGAGCTAGCTAACCCGCTAGCTTCCTCTGGGAGTTTAGACACAGGAAGCACTATGGAAACATGCTGTATCTAGATAGAAGCAGTGTAAATAAGATATGAGTTTCTATTGCCTGGCTTGGGAAATGAACCCGGAACATCGAGAAGGGAAGAAAAAGAGAGATTATAAACACAAGGAAGGAATGTAGAAACAGAAGTCAGGGGAGGTTAGCATGAGCAGCAGTAACTCTACCATGAGCTTTAGGTTATATTGATCATCCTGTAAATGCTTTTCTTTCATATCTGCTTTCTCCTTGATACAGTTCTGTTGTGGCACAGAGCAGTGAATGCATGTCTCGCATGCCACACAGCTACGCCACTGTTGGACTATGCACCGCCAGAGGCACCTCTCGCTCAGAACCTCCTCCCTCACATACCTCACACAACACAAAGACCTGCCAGGCAAATATCAGGTATATCTGCTCCCCATAAACATATAGTTTTAAGTGAGGTTAGGAAGCTTAGATAATGCCAGTTTAAGAATAAAGCAACACTCCTTGATCAGGTAACTATAATGTTTATGAGGGAGTTTTAACCTTTGAAACACTAAACATATTCGAGCATAGATCGATTGCAGGTTACACTAAGCAAATTTAGATTAGGCTATATCTGTGTTCTGCCATCAAAGAGCTATTGTTTCCTTGTTATCAGAATAAAGTTAAAAGTGGAGGAATACCATACAAAAAAAGTAGTTCCCAAGTGTAACAAAATGAAAATCTGCTCAGTGTTACTTAAAAGTGAACTGTTGTTACTATTATTCCCAATGCATTGCAGAAGGCCCAGTGTGTAGGCCAGCTAATGTTGTTTATCCAGCACTTTTTCCTAATTAAATATATTCAAATAGTGATACCAGTCAATCTATAACCTCACCTATCATACTAGCATACCTGGCTCTCTTGGCAGCCCCCTCTCTCTGCTAGGACGGTGTGTACTGGATCAAAATAGCACCAGCTCAGTCACCCGAGCAATCTCTCCCTTTGATTAGCCAGTGTTTATTGGAAAACAATAATGTGAGAAGGGCCTTTTTTTTCCATTTCAAGCATACAGCAACGGGCCATTCACCGATGGGCCAGTCTGACCACACTGACCCCTGACTTCAGTCGATCCCTCGAGGTTAAGTGGTGAGGTCAAAAGTGGGCCAGCTCGATGCAAAGGGGGGAGGAACTAGTCGATGAGTGAACACCTACTACAGAGGTCAGCGGCAGGTAAGCCCTCTGTGTTGTTATTTATAATTCTAAGGTGCCTAGTAGTCACTGGCGCCCTGACATTGTGAGCCATGCCAGAGTGTGTTTGTGTGTGTCTGAGCGTGCACGACGGTGGAAATGAGATAGGGAGGGAATGGTGACAGACAGGAATGTCATCCACCCTCTTATCATTAACGCTCCTCACCTTATTCAGCCTGACACACACTGCTATACGCACATTAACAGGGCTATTAACACAGGCAGTCATTCGCATATGCTCGTAGATTCACTCCCCAGTCTCACCGGCAAGACTGCGAGTGAAGTGGTAATAATGGCAATTTACAGCTTACACTGAAGTCTTTGTTGCAGCACACTGTATGCTTTTTAACCAATGAATTTAAATCAACAAGAGTATTAATTTTATTTATGTGTATGTCCATTCTTTCAACACAATGCTCAACTGCTCAGTGTGTAGCTGGTTTGTCTGATGCCCAAATTGTGAGCAACATTTTCAACAGGCAGCTAGTTTGGGTAGTGGATAAGCCATAAAAAGACATAAAACCCAGGACTTTGCCATAAAAGACTGTTGGCATTACAACGGTTGCATACTCACTTTACTTGCAATCGACAAGAGTTATTATTATTACCTTTTTGCTCATTTATTTCTGCCTTTTGCGGCATTGTGAAAAACACTATTTCAGAACAGTAATACATTTTGTAGGTAGGTTTCCTGACACAAAATGCTATAGGAACATTAACAAGGCTATTAACACTCAATTATTTGCATATCCTTGTAGATTCACTTCCCAGTTTCACAGACTGAGCAAAGTGACAATTTGCATAGGAGAAGTTAACAACAGTTGGCAATTTACAGCTTACACTTAGATCTTTCAACACTCTGTATTCTTACTTAAAATTAAATTGATGAGAGTTATTATTTTTTTGGTATTTGCTAGTGTATTTTCAGGCTAAGACACAAAATCTTAACTCAACCATATGTAAGCTAAGCCAACCCTCAATAGGAAGCTAGATCTAGGACCTTTGACCCCATAGTCAACTTTAGTTAATATGTCAGTTAATTTAATAGCACTATGTTTCCTTATCCAACCAACTGTCCCACCATAATTATGACTACCCATTAAAAGTCAGAAAAAAAATATTATCATACAGGGTAGAATGGCAAGTTAGTCAGAGGGCTCACACAGACAGCCATTCACTTTCACATTTATTCACAATAGGTGATTTAGAGGAATCACGTTCTGCCGAAAAGTTTATGTTTTTGCTGGTGTGGGTTTCTCTAATGGCAAAACTTAAAAAGTTATGGTCTGATTCAAGGTCCAAGGGCAAGGCATAAATGAAATGAATCACTGTCTGGAGTCAGGATTTACTTTGCTAATGTAAGGTACGGCCAATATGATAACAACGCCAGCTACAGCACAATCTCCTAACAGATGTGCATTTGGAGTTACTGTATGTAAGCATATTGTGTTACATTGTTGTCCACAGCTGAAGGAGATTGCATGGTACATTTGCATGAAACATTGTATGCAAATGTTACACCTACACACCCTATTTGGGTATTTGAGTTCAATGAAAGTTCTCAAAACCTCCTTGCAGACTTGCTAACATGTTGTTCTGTGGTGGCAGTGAAAGCGTGTGCAGTCCGTATGTCTAGTCGCTGTAAATAATCCCACACCGTATACGCGCAGTACATCGAACCTCCCACTGCAGTGAGCAGACTCTTGGACCGCTTTGTGCTTATTTCAGCAGCCCATTGGTGCAAAGAGGAATTCATTAAAAAGAAGAAAAAAAAAAAAAAAGTCGGAGGGAGCATCACATCGTAGAGCGCTGAGTGCTGCATTCCCCTGTTGTTATTATTGCCAAATCGAAGAGAGAAAGGCGGCTGGTAATAAAAGTCATTAAACGAAATAGAAAAAAGCGGCTTTTAATAGGGCCTTGTCATTGTGGATTTAGTAGCCTTTCTATCGCCTGCTCCCTCTGCTCCATTCCTCTCGCTCGCACCGAAGAAGAGGGGAAAGAGTGGAGTCCCAGCCAGCCTGAGGAGTATGAGCTGACTGCTGACGCACGCCCAGGCAGCCACAGACTGGGACAGGAGACAAGTTGAGCTGGAATGGGGACATTATAAGGAGAGCTCATGCAGAACTTTATTACTTTGGCTGGTTTATTTAACAAGGGAAACACACTTTGAGGTTATTAGGCATCTATGGGGCAGCATGAGCATGAAGGGGGCAGTTTGGGAGCGTGGCTTTATTGGGGCAACTTCGGGGGGGAGGGTGGCAGACACAAGGCGACCATGGTTGGAACTGGGAATGGTGATTTAAGAAGGCGGGGAGGAGAAGGGTATGTCTGGGACTGGTCTGGGAGGGAGGAAAGCTGGCTGAAGTGGAGTAGAAGGGATGGAAATAGGGAAGACAGATGTTGCAGTGACAGAAAGGCTGACCAGTGGATAATCTTTGCTACACAGAGGAGACGTGGAACCATGTATCTTGGAATACATTTGGATATGGGGTGGGTTAGTATACAGATGGGGCTTTGTCACATATTGGGTCCTTCTGGAAACTTCAGGAAATAGGACTGAGGCTAAGCACATGCTAATATGGTTTCATTTGAAAACCAATTTTTGCAGTGGCACCCACACTATTCCTCCATTTTAGGGGCTAATCTAAGAACTACATGCTTACAAATTGTTGCTGTTTTGCTGGTATGGCATAGATCTCTAAACATCTATCTTATTTGAATGATAATTTATCTTCTTCTTCCGCCTATTCCTGTTGGGGGTTGCAGGTAGCTAAAGCCTATCAGGACAGCGTTGGGCCTCAGGCAGAGTACAACCTAGACAATGGCCAGTTAGTCACATGGTAGACATTTAGAGACCCACACTCTTGAACTATCGGCAATTAAGATTTATCTGTTCACCAAACACATGCATTTCTTGGACAATGGAAGGAAGTTCACAAAGATTGTGGTGGACCAGCCCAGAGATCAAACCCACAATCTTCTTGCTTGAGAGGCAGAAGTACTAACACCTCTGCCAACATGCCAACTCTTATTAAAATGTACTGTCAATACCAAATCGCTAACATTTATTTCTCTTGCCCAAAGTAGCTAGAATAAGTTTCAGCTCCCAATAACCTCTAACAGGAACAGTAGTTCAGTGGGTGAAAATGAAACAAAGCAATGCCATCCTACATGTTAGTTACACACGTGATTTTGGGTTTGGGTTGGGTCTATACTATTGTATGATGGAACAGCTCTGCATTGGTCTTTGTCAATGTACCTTCCTCTCAAAAAAGCATAATCTGAGACGGGGAGCAACAAAAGCTAAATATACTATAGCACATATAGTTTGAACAGCTGAAAACATCCGGAATCTGATGCGTATACTAAATCTTTGGACTATAGAACAAGTATCTCTGCCCACACGCACATTAGCTGAGACGTTTCCATTACACTCCAGCTGAAATGTACCCTATCCTCTTTCCATTGAGCCAACATAATGGGACAGAGACATGGAATCTCGTCTCACCCTCTCAGATGTACCGCAGACCCAAGGCACTATCCTCTGAGCACACCTCTCCTCACTCGGATGGCTTCGCCGCTGCACCCCTTCCCCCCACCCCATCTCTCCCTCTCGGATATAGCCAGATGTTTACACTAGCTCCGGGCTCAGCCATGTTTCCATGACGATAGAGGCTCGGTGTTTGTCACACGGCCAGGGGTAATGCACCGGATTGGGGATCGGTGCTCTTCAAACAGACCACCTTAGTGCACGCTTCACCATGTCTGATTTGGGATGGGCTTTGACATTCAGTTTTTGCACTTATTTTTTTCCCCTCTTCCAATATAACTGTAATCCATCAGCACATTTGATTGGCAAGTAAATCTGCACAGAAAGTGAAACCACAAATGCGTGTGCTCTCTGAAACCTTTTGTTTATTTGGCAGTTGTTATCGTTCCACATTATAAATGAAATCGAAAATGTTCATGGTTTGTGGTTAAGACAGAAATAGTCCTGATACATCCCAGCAACATGCTATTAATAAAATTGGTTAGTTTTGTCCTTTGAGATAGCTTCCTGTAGCTCATGATGAATTCAAATGTATTATGCAAGCTGAAAGTCCTTTTACTTCCTACCCACTGTTCCCACTTCTTTTAATGGTGAAAACATCAACAAAGCATAACCAGAAATTTACAAAAAAAACATGGCAATTCCACTACAATGACATGCTGGATAGTAATATATATGTTTTGCTTTTCCCTAGTAGTATTATATGCAAACATAATACAGTGAGACTGGGCCTAGTACTGACCCTTGAAGTACTCCTCATCCTAATGCACCATGTCCATTTCTAATAGAGAACAATATAAGACTTTTAGCATTAAATGTCACAGTCTATCCTACTTAAAAAACTTAAACACTTAACTGTTCTCAGGGGCACCCCACCTGGTAGGGCGCATATCACACACTAACTAGAGTGGTAGAGGTTCGATTCCCTGCCTGTTTGCTCCATGTCATTCCCCCGTCTCTCTCCCTATATTTCCTGTTTTACTGTCTTTACCTCCCCAAATCCCGAAACAACACACAAGCCAAAAATTGCACATACTGTACTCTTATACACGTGCATGCTATTGTTCATGGCTGTTTTCAGCTTTTCCAACCAAGTCTGACCCAGTCAAGTGTGGCGTAGCTGAGCACAACCACGAGCACTGGCATTATCTCAACATGATTTGGTACAATACGAATGGCCAGTGTGAGACATGGATACATAGATCTTCTTTTGTGGCATATTAGAGATCTACCCAGTATCCTCATGTGTCCTGAAGGATATCGTGGTCAACTGCATCAAACAGACACATTCACATGAAGATGAAAGCATTCTGACAGAAAAAGCCCTGTTGTGTCAACATCTTTTGAAATCCAGAGTCACAAGTTGAGGCCACTTTCCTGTTTTCATGCAGACAAATAGCATATTCAAAAGCATTTTGTCTTTCTCTTTCACTGACAGCGGGCATGTGGGCCAGTTCTGAGAGCGCTGTAAAAGATAAAACCTCTCTCTTCTTTTCCCTAACAGGAAAATATAACCAGATCCACCCTCATGAATAGAAACAGCCCACACACAAACAGAAAGAAGAAGCCCTCAGCCACTAAAAACCCAGTGCAGTCTGATAGCGTCTCGCACACGACATGCTCCTGCAAGATTTATGGTTGGGATCTTAAATTCTGCACCTTTGTGGACAAAATGCTTGAAATGTAGAGGTCGGTGCTCAAAAAGCTCTTTGTGCAGCCTTGTGAATTCTTCGTTAAAATGTTATGGAGTGTTTGTTGGTACAAAAGTGTGCACAACATGCCCACTTTTCCACTCTCAAGGGCCACTCTACCTTGGCATGCATCTCGCTTCTTTGTCATCTGAACAATGCTAGCAAATGTTCCTTCATGAAATGTTGTATTGCAGTAGACTGCCTGACATTACAACTGTGTGTCCTTGCTGATTTAGAAAGCCAGAAAGCTGTGCATGCATGGTTTCTCTTCACACTTTGTGAAAAGTTGAAAAAAAAATAGGTACCACCAGCTTTGTTGTTTTTGCACCATTTTCATTGACAACATGCTAAAAAGAGGCGGAGTGAGAGAGTACATGACGCAGAAAGCTAATTAAGATTCTCCAGAGCGTGAACGAATTAACCTGAGTTATGAGCATGCAAGAGCGCGAGACAGAGCCACACTCACATGCACGCATTTGTCTCGGAAATAGGTGGAGCAGAGGAGGACAACCTTCACACTCAAACAGGCGTGAATGCCATGGACTTTCAACAATATTTCAGGCAGCGAAATGTGAAATACTATTGATATTTTTAGTCCAGCAATACCAGAAAGGAAAGTGTATAAAGGACATTTCATTATGGCAACATGGAGGATTCTGTAAGCGGCGTATAGTATAACATTGAATACAAAGCATGTGAATAAAATAGATTACTGGCCTAGGCAGCTAAGAAATTGTGAAGCCATTATCAAGATATTTGAAGGGGCATAACCCAGTCCCATACATATTTTTTTATCCAGTTTCTAAATAAGAAGTTTGGACTTAGGTGACACTTAGTAGTTCAATAACCAGAAGGTTGTAGGTTCAATCCCATCTCCTCGCATGCATGCTCTAATGATGCAAAGCAGTGGCTCTAATTTTTGTTTTAACAAGTACCACCTTAGGAAATATTTGACTTTTCAAGTACCAACTTTCAGGTAATAAAACAGGCCTAAACCAAATAATAAAATAGTCATTAACTCAAGCATGATTAAACCAGGGCTGTTATTGTTATTGTTACTATGCATGTCCCTTAGGTCAAAGGCACAATACTACACCCCCCCCCCCCCCCCCCCCCCCCCCTCCAGCCAAAAATGTGTAATATTGCCAGCGGCTCATCACCCAGATTTGCGCCAGTCACATGATAAAATGACACGTAGCTTTGTGTGAAAAAAAAAATTTGCCTAACAAGGAGCGCTGGATAAATAGGCAGGAGCATGTATCCTGGGCTAATGACATTGCACAGAGCGACATATGCCAGGCATCAGTATGTCACTCCATAGGGACACAGCCTTACCGTAACAGAGTAAGAGCGAGAGGCTGATGTGTGTATGTGGAGGGGGTTATGTTTTTTTACATCCTGGCACAAAGCCCCGAAGGCAGACGGGGCAGAGGAGGAGGATGAGGAGGAGGAGGGGCGGGATCAAAGTGTCAAAAGGGGGAGGGGCCAGTCAGGAGCTGTCAAAAATGAATGAGGCAAGAGGTGCATGAACTTGACCCCTGACAAGTACATACACAGGGAAAAAAAACAAGCATGTCGATCTATGTGTAAAAGACAAAATATTAATAGAAAACAATATCCTTTCATGTATCAGTAAAAATCAGTTTTATCAGCTAATAGCATATTGTAACATGGATACAACCAAGAATAATAAAAAAAAAGTGTTTCAAATACAATAGTGATTTCATTTAATGATTTAAACAGATAATTTTCCTGGTTCTTCTAATGTGAAAAAAACAAATTACTCCAAAATTATGAAGAATAGTATTTTTGTAAAATGTTTGGTAAATAAAATTTCAGAGACCGCCACATCCAAGACTGAGTAAAATTACATTCAAGACCAAGACCAAGACCGAGTAATACATGGACTCTAGACCGGCCTCAAGACCAAAACCAGTCTCGGGTGCCAAAACACTACTGCTTACACACAGAAACAGCACAAAAACATAACTTAAAGTCAATCAAAGTAACACTTGCATAAATACTGGTAATGACTAAGATGTTAAAGGAGACAAAGATATTTGGGGAATAGCAAAGTGTAACATTGAACTTGGAGATACAAGCTGAGGTATAACTTGAGAAAAATGTTTATTAAGTGACTTTTAGCATGTAGTCTTTGCCTTAATGTATGTATCATTAACTGCTTCTATAAATGAAACAGACACATGTCAGCTGGTAGCCATTTTCCAAAACGATCTTGTTTTTGCACAATAAGCAATTTATGGTGGCTATAATGCTATTTAAAGATGTATTGTGGTATGCAGCACAAAGCATGCACAGCCATGTTATTTACAAACACTACAATGGTCTATAAATAGAAACAAAATGGAACAGGACATGAATATAGCTGACTTCTATCAATATAAAGCCTATACAACATTTATAAAAAAAAGATAATGACAAATCAGGCAAGAGACGCATGAACTTGACCCAGACTGGAGCAGCCAACGCCGGAAGAAAAGGTAATAATGAAGTGCAAACATGCTTTGTCATGTCATGTTAAAGCCATAGGATTAGTATTCTATAATTAGAGGATGGGGCACAATAATACTAGCCTTCCTTTCAGCGTGATGAGATGCTAAGGCTAAATTACACAAGGGGCCCTGACGAACAGATGCTGGGATCAGAACAGGCAGCGCGGCGAGTTTTTCCTTTACCGGTAAATGATGTTCAGTTACGGTACAGTACAGAGTGTGACTGACAGACAAAACACCGCAGAGACTTTCTGAATGTTCTGTGATCTGACAATGTGCTGCGGCGAGCTTTATGCATTATGGGACTGTTCTCCAAAGTGGGCATACATATTTCCTTTTAATCCCGTTGTAGTTTTAATGAATTATAAGACAGATACACTTTGCAACAGGGTGTAGGTGTAGGTGTGTATTGTTGCTCTCTTATTACCTTTACACAAACCTGGACAGCCAACCTAATCCCTGTGAAGTCTGGTCGTGTCTCTAAATGTCACTGGATAGATATAACCTCAACAGAGAACATGTGGCAGTACCAGGAATTCACAAAAAAAGAGACACAGGCCTACAACCAAACAGTTAAACACCATAAAGGCCATCCAATTTAACATATATCCCTCTAACTTATGGGTTTTTACAACAAATGCTCTTCCTGAGGCATCCCCGTCCATTTATCCAGGCTTGGGACTGGCACAGGGGCGACTTTATGCTACAATAAGTCTTTAGCATGCATTACATGAGCTTACACTGGGTTTTTTCATTCTTATATTGCCATTTCTACCCTGTACACTGCCGGATTATTGCTCTGGCCTGGGTGTATAAGTCTGGGCGGTTATACCAACACTACAATGGAAGAAGAGTGGAGCCCCTGATAACACATGCAATTGTATATGAATATTTATCTGAAAGGCTGGCACCGGAACAGATGAGCCCGCATGGGAGAAGGAACAAGCCATCCATCTCCCCTTCTCCCTCTCCTCTTCCCTTCATTCATTCTTCTCGCACATATCCCCTTCTCTTCCAATCACCATTTCAATGCCTCTGTCCCCCCTTTTTTTACATTTTCCGCCCATGCACTTCCCCTCCAGGCTACCCTTCTTCCTTTCTTCATATCACCCTTCTATCTTATTGCTCCCCTTTCCCTTTTAGCCAATCCCTCGGCTGTGGCGCTGATGTATGGAAAGGGTGAAGAAGAAAAAAAAAAGGAAAAAGCGTTTGATTAATGTCTTTGAGAAAAAGATAAATAATCACAGGAGACTGGGGGCTGGTAGTTGGCCTTAGGGGAGTAAATATGGAGAGTTTTATAGCTGCTCACTTGGGAGAGATGGGAGAGGGGGGAGGAGAGAGGATACGGCGACACAAGATCCATTCAAGTATATTAGCTTCCCCATATACGCACAATAACCTCCGCATGTATTCTATTGCACTCACGTCTTTCATCATCAGCGCTGAATCCTATCCCACTGACACAAAGCCATCTAACCAGGCAGCACCCTTCTTTCCCCCACACGTGACCCCGTGCAAAGGCTGGGAGATAGGCCCTATAAAGTGGATTCATTTTAGTATATAACTTTTTTAAATTTTGAATTAAAAATAGCTACTTTCAATTTAACATTTACTATAAATGCTACACTGCTTGATCTAACGGCACTTTTTCTATGCATTTTGCTCTCTGTACAAACAAAAATGGTGTGTTAAGGCACTTGGGAAAAACTTTCAGGAATTTTGTTTATGTAATCATGCTAAATGGAGTTGCTGACAGACAGAAAAAAGTAGATTTTTCTCTGTGTGGTGACACCTAAGTTCAATTGGTTCTAGTGTTTTGTATGTTCACCGTGCACATGTCCACAATGGCAGCATAAACAATAATGGTGTGCATAGAACTGAACTTTTTGCAGTTTTCGGTACTGTGTAACTTTGAAAAGTCATACTGAAATTACTTGTGTTTGTGTAAAGGTGCGTGCATGTAAAGGCCAATGCTACTGCTAACTTCCAGACAGCTACCTGAATAAAGGCCATGATGACTGGTGATCTAAAGCATTGATTTTGCAGAAATTTGACATAAACATGCACAGTATAGTGTCCTTGTACTTGTTGACTTTCGCAAATTAGCCATGTGTTTCAATTTAAAGTACTTCTTTTTGCTTTAAACAGGTTTTTGTGCCATGTAAATTATACCTCACCTCATCTATGGGGACAGATACTGAAAACTAAAAGGATTATAGACTAAAGTGTGCTATTTTTACAACATATGTAAGGCTCACTGACTGGTGCTGCTTTGCTAACGTTGTTTTGTGTTAGCATTGAGCATAAAAAGAAGGAAAACCTTTTAATGAAAAAATTAAAATAGATCTGAGACATCTTTTTAGGTCAGTCAGCAAAAGGAAGAAATCATTAAAATTCTAAATTGCATAAAAACTAAACACAAATCAAGATTGTGTTTTTTTCTACCTCTGTGTGTTTTCTGTAGCTCAGTTGTCTTTCATCATCAGTGCTGAATCCTATCCCACTGACACAAAGCCATGCAACCAACCAAGCTGCTTTTTTCTCTGTTTTTTTTTCTTCTTCTCTGAGCCAGAGCCTGTATATATGTTTGATGGGGCAATGTGGCGTATGATGTCGCTGACAGCCCACCCCCCGCCAATGCTTTCCAATGCTGCCCTGCTTTTAAGCCCTCATCCTCCAGTGGCTGCCTGTCCCCTGGAGTAGATTGCATCTTTTATTTATCATTTTTTCTCTCTTTTTTTCTTCTTCTTTGCTTTATTTTTTTCATGCCAGGAAAAAAAAAAGAAGAAAAAAAAATTCTGGGGCGAAAATTGCAATCAGCATAACAGGGATGGCCTCCCTCCTCCCTGCTGTGTGTACTGGCTGTCTGCTGTACTCTCTGTGAGCATGCGGGATGAGAGTGACAGGCCGTGCACAATCCCCCCCTTCTGTGTTTATCGAGCCCCCGCACACACACAGTAACTGACACACTTCCCCCCGTAGCTCGCTTTCACACACGTATACACACACGCGCCTCGCTAAAATGACCTCGTTCTTGTCTTTCGCTGCTATTTCGGAACATAAACATATACACACTCAGCCAGTGGAGTGTATAGGTCTGGATGTAAAAGTTAGGAGTTGCTTTTTAGGCCTATTTATTGGAAAGACATCTAGGATTGGGGAGAGTCAACGCCCAATCCTAAAATGGAAAGCATGTCAAAGGTGTAAAGATCTATGGCTACTCAAGGTGAGAAAAAAAGGAAATAAATGGACGTAGATGTTTTGTTTAAAATATCGTATATGTTGTTGGTCGACTTAAAAAAAAACTGAAAAGCGCACACCTCCGCTCAGCCATAACTATTCCTCTCAGTAAAACAGTACAGAATCATGTAAAAAAAAAAAAAAAATTCAGGATCCAGACTTGGAGCGCTCCAGATCAAACCCAAAAACAAACCATTTGTTCTTATCCCCTTATGTGAACAATCTTAAAATTTTCATAAAAATACACCAGTACCATTTTGAGTAATACTGCTTATTATGGCAACACCAATCTATGTTCAGCTTAAACGTAAACAAACAAAAATGATAAATGATTAAAAACTCCTTTAATAAAATACTGGATCCTGAACAAGTCATCAGAATTTGAGCTAGTTGCTGATAAACCAATGCAGGCAAAAACATGTTACTTTGCCATTCACTCTGGGGAGCGCCAATAGCTACCCATTATGTGTCACTTAGAAGCATGTACAGTATTAATAAAAAAATAATAATAATAAAAAGGATTTTCTTTAGGATGACTGTGGATTTAGTGATGCATTTAATATCTTTTCTACTTTATTTTCTATCCTATACAGTTTATAAATATAAGTATTGTATACATGTTTATGTAGGCAGGATAAGGATCTATGTCAAAAAATAAAGTCTGCTAAAATTAGACTTAATCATGCATTTATGATACTCAGAATAGTGGCTCTTTTATCCCAATTTTAACACAAAGTGACAGTCAGGTTGTACTTCTTGGCAATCACCAAATGCATGTTCTCCAAAAACATTATGTTATGTTAATATGCTATACTTAAAAGAGCACATGTTAGACAAAATGCAGTGCCTGGAGGATTGTTTTGGGCATTATTTTTTTCTAAAATTCATGTTGTTTTGTATTGGTAAAGATGTGGAAAAGGAGATAGTGTGATATTGTCAGTATAGTCCACATATCTTCTATGTTTACAGTTAATTTATTCATTATTGACATTGTTTGTGCATTGCTCACTGTCTTCCTATGACCTCTTTATGATGTTTGAACCTATATCTGACCGATATTATAACAAAACCCATTAAGAGGACACAAAACTACGATCCTTGCAAAGAACTGAGCTTTCAGTTTGACATGCATGTTCTTATTCTACAATGCATTTCATTGCTTCTAATGGGCCTTTCATAATATCTAATTGATAGCAACTTTGTGCCCATGAATAATTGATAAATCCATTTTCAGCATTTATTTTCACCAAACTTCTTGCAGTTCATTTGGACAGAACAGTTACACTGAACAAACCGGATGCACTGTTGATGTCTGCTAATTGCCAACACATGTCCAAAGTATGGTTTTAGTGTGGCCAAGTTACGAGAATCCTTTGCATACTTTTGTGGCAGTACAGAAACCCATATCTATCAAAGTATGGTGAATAAAAATCATGCCCTACGCCTACTTTTAATGTCTGAAGTCATTAGTTAGTGGCTGATCCGTGGAGCAAAATTAAACGCACTGTCCTTTATGGAAATCAACAAAGTCATCTCATAAACAGATGTACGCAATAAAATCTATGATCCGATCCTCACTCTGGGACAACGCTGGCTTATATTTGAAGGCAGAGGGGGTTATTTAGAAAGCTCTATTCATTGCCCTGGTACACTTCCCACACTTCACACACACCTCGCCTTTCTTACTTACACCTTCACCCCCGGCGCTTGAGTGTTGGCTTTCCTAGAGCCCCAAAAGAGTGCGCCCATAAATGAGTGTAATGCTTGGGAATCTGGTAAACAGGCCAGGGAAAAGAAAGAAAGAAAAGAAAGAAAAGGGAGCTAGAGAGAGTGAGAGAGTGAGAGAGAGAGAGAGAGAGAGCTGCCTGCCTGTCTGCCTGCTCCATGGCTACTATTGTACACGGCACATTCTCCGAGCCCACAAGAGCTGAAGCCATCTCCACACGGATTCTTTGGAGAAATAGTAAGCCAAGAAGTGAGGAGAGACAGAGAGAGAGAGAGAGAGAGAGAGAAGGGGGAAAAGCAGGGAAGAGAGAGGAGGAGGAGGAGGAAGATCATGCATAAAATCTTGTTTGCAGAATGCATTAAGATTCAGATGAACTGGGGAGGGTAATGGGATTAGAATCCTGAAGCGTTTCCAAGGGTGGGGAGCGGGATTGACAGCTGAGTCTATTGCACTGACGAATGCAGTGAAATATTGTGGCACAGGCAGTGAGCCAGGCAGCGCACAGGCAGGGGGTTGCAGAGCCCACAGCACCTCTGTTTACTTTGTTTATAACGCTGCTATGTATTCTGCCACTAGTCGCTCCATATAGCATGTCGGGTCTGGCAGCAGAGAAAGCTTTTTAGTCTGTCTCACAAAGGTGTTTGGCAAACAAAATAGAAGCACTGTGGCTTTAAATCGCCGTCCCTCCCTCCCTTTCTAAATATCGTCTATTTAGCCAGCGGTGAAAAGATATAGGGGGCTTTTGTCTGTGTGTACCCACTGGTGGGGGCATGGAGAGCTTGGAAAGACACAAAAATAGGAACAAAGTGCTAAGCTTCCAATTGGGATGGCTCTGGGCAATTGAGTGCGCGCAGATCTGTGGGCAAAAACAAGGAGAAGTGGACTACTATTACGGGCTTATCTGAAAATAGGCTGTTCTCACACAGCTATAGGGTGGACTGGAGTGGAAATACCCTGCATTGTTTATCATAGACAGCGCTCAGAGAAGCGAGCACAAGCCATTTAAATGTCTGGCGTGATTCCACGGAAAAAGAGCAAGTGTGAGAGTGTGAGGTTTTGTTTGTAACACTGCTTTTCCTGCGTTAGAGTAGCGTTTAGAGTCCACTCACCGACTTGCAATACGTTGTCCACCCAGCCACCCTCCAGCAGAGTGACACCCCGTAGGAAAGGCAGCTGGCTCTCGTCATTATTGTCCCCGCTAGTTCCACTTTCCTCTCCTCCGGCGTTAAAGGACGAGTACATACAGATCTCCTTCTCACTTCTCGGGAATGACCAGTAAACGATCCTCCGCTGGACGGGCTCCGGGATCCTCTCGAACCGCTCCTCCACCCTTTGGAACGGCCACTTCTCCGCCACTCTGCGCGCCGCGATATCGAGCAACGACTCGGGGTTGTGCGTTTTCCCGTTGCCCGAGCTTCCCGGAGCGGAGCCCGAGCCGCCACACAGGAGACCTCCAGCCCGCTGGCCCTGTCTGCATGCCGGGTTGTAGCCGGGCCGGCAGCAGAGCCGCTTGGCTGGGGGCTGCTGGACTCGCTCGGCCATGTTCGCACCGCTTCAACCTGAAGCGCAGTTCCTCTCCGATCATATAAACGGGATAAGGAAGAGAAAAGGGCAATCTCGCGCCGATTGTTTGCCGTACATGGAAAGGCTGTCCTTATTTGGAGAAGTGGGCGGCGCATACGAGTTCCGTGAAGTCCTTTGTGTTGTCAAAGTAACCGCGAGAGGCGGGACTTGGAGCGCTGCCAGCGCACGAGTGGCGCTATAAAAGGAACTGGAGGCGGAATTCCCGAACGTCGGCAAATCCTTTGTGAAGCCGTTCGGGAGCGCGAGGGCGGGGCCCACGCGGCCGACGGCCTTTGAAGTTTCCTTCTTCTTTGAGTTTAAAGGCGGGGACTAATCCAGGGGCGGACTGCAGTTTCCCACAGGGGTAAAAGGGGGCAAGAGAACGCACTGTTTTCCTTTCAGACAGGGCTTCTACCACCGGCTCCAGCTTTTTCAGGAACTCTGTGATGGTTGTTTTTCAGGCTTAGTCCAAAGAACTGCAGGCTGTCAAAGACAGAGAGGGCGTGGGAGGAGGAACACAGACTCGGAGCTGGACATGCTTGTCCTGTGTACTCATTAAGCACTCATTTTGGTCAGCTGTTTCGCATAGGCTGCTTAGCCTATGGGAAATTAATTACAGGCTTGTTATAAACCCACAAAACACAAACCAAGCCATCCTTCTTTTCAGCAAACTATTTGAGAAGCCTTATGCCTTCCCGAAGTAGGCTACAGGAAGCATTTAGGGCAGTGTTTTTTGAAAGAGTAAAATAACCTGGTTTTGTATAGTAATTAATCTGCCAACTAAAGAATTATCATCAGATCACTCAGAGAAATATCACTGTATCCTCCAACAGACTGAGGTGCAGCTCAGTGATTTCTGTTTGTCTGCTGATATCACTTCATGACTATGGGCTAGTGGTCTATATGAGTAGAGGGTGTGGTGCTCACCTCTGGGTGTTCTCAATGTACCAGGAGTTAAAATGCATCATGAAGTGTGTTTTCTAAATTGTCTCTAAAAGCTAAAGCAGAACTGATTATAAGCCCCGTGTGTTTGCTGTGTGTCTGACTCTGTGTTCACAGCTGCCCCTCTCCTTCTTCTGTGAGCATAGGTCTAAAGGCTGGCCTTTGAACCGCTCTGAAAGTGATCCATGCCGTATGGACTGAGCAGATGTGGCCTAACCTGATTTGGTTTCAATACTTCCCCACAGGAAGTTCACAAAGCCAGCAGGTCCTCCTTTGTTATGTTAGCCATCGATCTCAGAGGGCCAGCAGAGTTTTCAGCTTTTTTCATTAGAGCAAACACCTCCAGGCTAGTGTGTAATTGACTCATTTTTTGCTACACTACTTTTATACAAGTTTGTCATCACACACTGGAAGTGTGCTATAGGTTAACTAAATAGTAGGTATTTATGCAAACACTACAGTAGACGTAGGATATGGCTGACCTCATGATGATGATGGGGGACAAGAGTGGGCTGCAGCAGACCGCCACAGTTTTCTGCACGTGGGTGGCATATTCTAAAGGTCTGAGGTGCTAGAGAACTGTTAACAATGGTTTAAAAATCAAGGGGTCATTTCTGAATAAAATATATAAAACAGCCTATTTTAACAAATATAATTATAAATGTTCATAATTATTTTCAAACTAATTCGATAACTTAGATGACATATTTTAGTCACATTGTATTTTCCTAAATAATTTTTCATAAATCTCGCTTACCAGTTAATTCCTAAGGCTGACGGCTGTGCGTTGTACGGCTTACCTTTGAAAGACTACATTTCCCATAATTACCAGCTGTAGCCTTAACCTATCGCGAGACTTCAGGGACGAGTCAGAGTCGCACAGGATCATACTTCCTCGAGAAGGAGCTGTTGTTGTTTCTTATCGTCGTTTCGAATAAAATATCTACATATTTGGTAAGTCTTGTTTTGGTTTACGGTAAATCATCCTCCACTAAGCTGGAGGTTAAGATGTGGATGTGGGTCCATATTTGTCGTGTGCTCGGATTTACCGCTGGCAGAGAGACTTCCTATAAGTTGAGGCCGTTATAAATTCTCCGGAGGGTTAGCTAATGTTTCTAATGAGTGGAAGAAAGTAGTGCTACATTTGTTTCCTCATCTTAAGCTTTTATCTGTTTTTGCTTTGTACGGAAGAAAGCAAAGTACTCCAATGTGTTAGTTTAAGCCAAGACGTATCTGTTAGCATTTAGCTAATGTGCAGCTAATATGTTAAACTAAGCACCAGAGGAATGACGAGTCTTTGGCTGCAATGGCGGATTACTTAATTAGTTTGCAGAGAACAGCATAACATTAAAGTCTAAAGTCTAGTCATATTGTCCACCACACATAAGTTATTCATTTCTAAAGCTCTTAAGGCAAGTGCACTCTCAAGTCATTACCCTTTACTGTCTCATATACTATCAAAGTTTACAAAGAAACAATTGTCTGTAACTTACTCTTCCAAGCATGGTCCTAACTATATTTCCATTCACTAAAACTGTGAAATGTTTTGGTGCTTATTACTGATAATTTGAGCTTGCCATAGGCTGTAAATTAAAGTTATAGCCATAATGTGCACTATATAATTGTGTGATTGCTGTCCTTGCAGATGTGCTAGACACTGTCATTGCTGACCGGGATGATTGACATTCGTGCCTGGGCGGAGTACGTGGTGGAATGGGCTGCCAAAGACCCCTATGGCTTCCTCACAACAGTCATCCTCGCCCTCACGCCACTCTTCATCGCCAGCGCCCTGTTGTCCTGGAAACTGGCCAAGATGATCGAGGCACGTGACCGCGAGCAGAAGAAAAAACAGAAACGCCAAGAAAACATAGCTAAAGCCAAGAGAGCCAAGAGAGACTGAGGTTGTGAGAACGTGATGAGGATGTGAGCATGGAGGCGGGACCAGCACTGCCTCCTCATTGTAAAGACACAGAGCCCTGCCTGTCCTCCTCATCCAGAGTCCAAGAGAGGGACCCTGCCTCATGGCCTCACAGAGCTGAGGGACTGTACTGCCCACAGGAAGTTTGTCCCAATGGGACGTCAGTTCAGGCACAGTGGTGAGCTGTATGACGTAATTAATATGGAGCTCCACTGCTACTGTGCAGCTGTTGTGACACATTGCATTCCATTGTTGGCACTGCTGTTCTAATGAATTAATATCATGTCGTGAGTTACTAGTAACATTTCCAAAGTGCTTTTTAATCAATAAAACATTCTGTTGTTAAAAACTGTAGATGGCATTTCTCAACATAATATACATTTTGTTTTTTAAATTTATAATCTTGAGCCAAAATTTTGCAGAAAATTTCAAATAAACATTTCAGCAAACACATACTGCTATGATTATCTTTAAAAGATTAAAGGTATTATGGCTGTGTTTAAAAAGTTATTGAAATACATTAGTTGTACCATTTTACATAGTTGTGCTGTAGTCCAACATAGTGAACAGACTCAGCTGAAGGGTCACATCTTTGCTTTTACAAGGTCTTCCCCCGACACACACTGTACTTGTTGCAGTGCTGCTTGGTGACCAAATGGCATTACATCAACAAGGAAGGACTATTACTGCCATAGATTATTATTGTATTACTGTAACCATGGCCAGATGGAAACACATGGTCATAGTTGTCAGACAATTTTTTACATATTTAGGTTTTATTCATGCAAAATTTGATTGTACATATGTTACATCCCTGGTCTCTGAAGTTGGGTTTGGCATAAAAACCTGTCAAAGTACTGATGTAAATGATTTGCTTTGGTTGACTCCTGAAAAAAAAGGGAGCTGTCAAGCAGAACTTGAGCAAGAGAAAAAATACATTCTTTAGCATGTAAAGTTAAAATAACAACAGAAAAAAATACATAATTTTATTCCAGCTTCATGAACATTTGTCTGTATGACTTAAGTCTGCAGTCTTTGCATGCATTTGCATGTTTGAATTCATTTCTTTGAGCTGGGCATCCAGGAGCCAGGCTGAAAAGTGTTTGCAGTGCTGGTGGGCTCCTCACTGATTTCCTCTTTGCCGAAGCTGGAGGCTGCTGCGTGTCCCTTGGCCACTGTCCTGGGAGTGGCCACCAGGCCCTCCTTGTATTCTTTAGTCTGTAGAGCCAGGTCTCTCTCCTCCACCTCCTGGGCCTTTAGTCTGATCTGCTCTCTGTACAACTCATTCCTCTCCAGCTCCTAGCAGACACAGAATAGCACAAGCATTCAGTACACTCGTCTATTATCACCCATTTACATGTCACAACCTTTATGTGATGATTGAAACTGACTATAAAATAAGTTCTTGGGCAAGAATCGTGACTGCAAACAATTTGCCTGGTTAAACTTCCACCAGTTTATTTCAAACCAAACAGGTGACTTTTATCTGCTGCTTTGCTTTGTAAATGACTGGATAGGTTTCAGGAACAACTAAGTGTCTTCTGAGTTTTAGAAAGTGGCAGAAAAGAGAACTAATGTTTACTTTATCCATCCTGGTCCAGTGAACCCTGGTTAAAAATGTAGTGCTTGGAAGAGATGGGTAAACCGAACATGACAGGAGGAATTCTCAATATAAACTCTCTCCAACCCATGGAAACCATTGTAACCAGAACATAGTGCACCAGTGGAACAGTTCCCCACTTGAGCTGGTGTTAGTGTCCAGTGATGTTAGCCTCTCTTGTGCTCTGAGGCCCAAAAGAAAGGCAGGACTGGGCATAATGCTGCTGCGTGCTGGCAGTACTAAAGGGCTGGAAAAGAGAGGGAAGAGCTGTGGCCAAAAAGGCCCGCTTTGGGGAGGGAGACAAACATACTGAGCTGCTTTTCCAGCCTGTTAATGACAGGATTTAATCCAATCAATTTATGTCGGCTTGGAGCGGGAAGAGAGGGAGCGTGACAAGGGGTAGGGTAATGTGCTGGGAGTGAAGCCTTGGCCACATCAACACTGTCCAGCTGTCGATGGCAGCTATTGGGCAGACGTGAGGCAGAAAATTGGAATAGAATGTTCTGGCAATGGAGGCAGGGGATGGCATTGGCCACTGGCACGGAGAAAGGACACAGACAGAGCGAGTGGAGAGCATTGCCTGGGCACTGGCCTTCCAAGGGATTTCCTATAGGCCCACATTTCACTGGCCAAATCATTTCCAGCATTCTCACATTTAAAGAGCAATAAACCCAGTGAGAGGTGCACCGGGGGAAAAACTGCACTCCGTCGCCATTCTCATCACAGCGCCTGCCAGAAATACAAGACACAAAGCTGAGATGGAGGCTTCTGCTGGAAACGAGAGTAAAGTAGGACGTGGTGTCAGCGAGGCCTTGTTCGGAGCCTGTCTTTGCTCAGTCTCACCGTCAATGCACTTCAACTGCTGTTTATTTTAACACCTGTCCCCTAAAGTTCCTGGATTCAGCTCCGAACCCAGAGATGAAACAAATCAAAGCCACTTTCTCTTCCCCATCTCTGCCTCCTCTTTCCTCCCTTGTAAGCAGTCCCCAAGAGTCCAACCGTCAGCGCAGCGGGGAGGCTTGGGGAGACGTACCTCCATGGAGGGGGGCTCCTTCCGTCTGCCTCGGATCCACGCTGCAGGAGGAGGAGAAGAAGAAGAAACAGCAGTGAGAACACCCACACAAACACGGCGCACAAACAAAAAGCTGCTGTCATGTTTAAAAGAGTACAGCTATAGCATCTCTCAGTGTCATTACATTACAGATGGGTGCGCCTACCGAGCTCTCGACCTAGTTGGGAATCGGCATCTAAGAGGGTTTGTTTTAGCTCACTTAGCATGACCAAAATATCATGAGCATTGAAGTTAGCTTGCCTCATAACTTTTTAACCCAATGTAACAATAGCAGAACGCAATTACACACCTCACACTCATACATTTTAGAGCATGTGAACAACTATGGAAGCCCTGTAGGCACACACGTCTGTCTGTGATCAAGCCAACTGGAAATAGGTTTGATTGATGGCGAGAAAATCTGAGAAGGTCACATAAGCGCAAGATATTACTCCAATTTTGTTGAGTAGTGCTATTACTGAGTGTAAATATCAATATAGAAAGCCCCCTCAGAATAGATTGTAACAGAGTCAACTTCATCACACATGTAAAAAGTACTAAGTAATAAAATCCAGTTTAGCATTGAACCTGAAAGTGCAGTGTAGCTGTAAGTGGAGATCATGAACAGTATGTGTAGAATATAGCCAGCAACATTGGATCTATGTATATAAGTTACAGCTGTACAGTTTGATGTGTAAATTAATCTTTGTGAAATACAGTACCACTTTAATTAGGCCCACAGTTTGTGTAAAACAATATCAGCATGCACATACTTAGTGCTATAGTATTGTATTTCTATCAACTCTTGAGATAATAGTGACAAATAATCAAATCCAATCCACTTTATTTCTATAGCACATTTTATACTTTCCAAAGTGCTGCACAAGATTATAAGACAATAAATGAATAAATGCTCCATTTAACCTCACTAGCTTCCATTAAAACAATAAAAAATAGTAAAATCAAATAAGAGCAATACATTAAAAAAGCAATAAATAAGTAAAAACAATCAAATGAATAAAACAAAACAATAAAAAACAGTAATACACAACTCACGCCAGGTTAAAAGCCAGAAAATAAAAGTGGATCTTAAGGCGAGACTTAAAACATTCGACTGTGAGGGCCATTTTGACGTGGGGAAAACAAAGCGTTCCACAGTCTGGGGCCAACCACACAGAAGTCTGGTCTCCCCTGGTTTTAAGTCTCGTCTGAGGAACCACGAACTGGAGCTGTTCCTCAAACCTCAGTGAACGGGCAGGTGAGTAAATTTGGATGAGGTCCGTGATACTCTGGGGCCAGTCTATTCAGAGCTTTAAAAACAAAGAATAAAATCTTAAAATCAATTCTAGATCGAACAGGAAGCCAGTGCAGGGAGACGAGAATGGGGGTGATATGTTTGCGCTTTTTGGTTCCTGTCAAAAGCCGTGCCGCAGAGTTCTGGACGAACTATAAGCGAGAAAGTGCATTTTGGGTGATTCCAGTGTAAAGTGCATTACAGTAGTTCAGACGTGATGAAATAAAAACATGCATGACTTGCTCAAAATGTTTAAAAGATAAAAAAGGTTTGATTTTAGCTTAAAAAAAACTCAATTTAATGACTGTTAATTTGTTTGTGCGGTTTAAAATCCTTGTCTATAGTGATGCCAAGGCTGCTGGCTGTGCAACACAAGTGGTTTTTGAGGGAGCCCAAGCCCATAATAAAAAAAGAGCGATTCAAACACAGTTACAAAGGGCTGTTTACATTAAATACAGATGATTTTTCAATGATAGATAATCCCTGAGCAACAATGAGAGGATGTCAATCTCTAACAAACTCACATTAAAAGAGAAAACATGTTAAATTTATATATTGGCAACATCTGTTTCCAGTTTTACACTGTGTAGAAAGAGACTGTTCACATTGTAATCTTTTAGAAAAGCGATTAAATTATAAAATAAATGTGATATGATTTTTTGTATAGATATTTTTGGGCCTTTCTCTTCATTTATAGCACAGGACAGAAGAGGTGAGACATATGTATAACATAAATTGTCAGAGTTTAGACCACTGCTGGCAGGGATTGGACGCGGCTCTAAGCAAAGGTAAGCTCCGAGCCTCAGTTTGAGTTCATATATTTGTATTTTTTGAGGTTGGTCCAGTTGTACGTTTTGAATAAAGTAAAGAGGATGGTTATGTGGTTGTTGTAGGGGGTACTCATAACTTATCTCATATGGCGTGAACAGTGTGTAAAGCAGGGGGCTCAGTCAACACAGATCCCTGGGGGCCCCCCATGCTGAGCATCAGCACTGAGGAGAGATGGGACCCCACCCTGACAGATTGTGGATGGTCTGTTAAAAAATCCATGATCCACCTGCATAAGTGATGGCTGACATCCAAGACTGTGAAGTTTGGACTCAATTCTGCTGCACAGCATCCTCACATGAACCAGCTGTTTCCAGGTAGTAGGAAGTTAGTTGGTTAAGTCTGCGTACCAGTCTACATAGTTTACTAACTAACTTGACCACTCATATAACAGTCAGTACATTTACAGTACATTTACAGTACATGCAGAGGAGAGACTATGCCCATACATAGCTTAATTAAGCCCTCATAATGCTATCTTTCACTTTGTTTGGGTTTACATGGATGCAGGAGAACCAAACTGCTCTGCTCAGATCAATAGAAATTTGAATGAATATTTACATGCACTTATTGCAAGGCTACAATTCAAATTTCACTACCTGCATGAAAACATACTGAGTACACTACTGACTTTAAATTTCTCACAAAGTTGGTCTCATGTTACAAAACAACAGCTCTATACCTGACTTTAGCAGCGTCTTTGTGAAGGCAGTGATGGACCACTGAGTACCGTGTCTCACCAGAGAAAGTGCAGCTCTGCTCTGATCTTTAGAGTTTAAAAGTACACACACTGTCATTCTCCATCAATACCTATGTCCTTCTCTCTCCTCCAGAGCCAGCGTGTCATCTTCCTCTTTTCTCTTTACTGAGCTGTGTTTTGGCTGAGCTGGCTGCACGGCGGAGCAGGTTAAAGACAGCCAGGAACAGACAGAGCCAGAGATTTTCTCCTAACTCTTCCTCTAGCTAGCACAGGGATTCTGGGCCTCTTTTATCCCTTTCTGATTTGCATCCTGATGAAAATACATGAGGGGATGGGGCGAAGCAGGATGAGGGCTTTAAGGTGGATAAAGCCAGTCTGAGACACAGGGAACAGTTTGTATCCAGTTGTAAGAACTCACAAACGCTATTTTATGGTACGCTTGTATAACACCGGCAGAAGGCGTCTTTGATAAACTCAGAAATACGTTCTTCCCTACCCCCCATCCAAGAATATGAAAAATATCACGGATTACTCTAGTCCCTGATATATGCAGCATGAATTTGTGATGCTGTTTTATTTAAGCAGCACTTTGTGTAGTCTGCTGGATGTCTGCCTTGTCAACATTTTCATTAAAATTACTTCTGTCCTCTACCTGTATAACTTCAAATCCAAGTTTAATGCTCATCTTAAAATTCTTGCTCTAGAAGCATTCAGTGCATATTTAATAATAAGCAATATATATCTGCATTCCTCTAAGCTGTATGTTATTAATTTCTACTTTGTTTCTCTGTGTAAGGACACTGCTAGTTTAAGCACTTTCTATGTATTATGCGCAACCATTAATTTAGTGTTGACAAGCCAGTGTAGACCCACAGCCAAAGGGAACATCCTTAACCGGCAACTTCTCCCTGTAGGTGTAGGGAAGCATATTCCAACTAACTGTAATAAGCTGTATACATGCAGTAATAGTCCGAAAATGAATCGCATTAACCAGTTCAAATGACAATCCCCCAACTAAATTGGCGGGCAGTATTTACGCCAAGTTTTGCAGCATACTTGGTTTATGCTTGTAGCCTGACTTTACAAAATGAAACACAACAACGTCAAAAACATGCGTTCCTTATAAGTAAATGTGCCATAAAAGTTACTTTCACTTTTAAACTTCTATGACTTTCACAACACCAAAACAATATAAAAAAAAACCTAGCTGGCAGCAGAGGGGCCCAAAATACTCTACGTGTCTTTCTTGGTCTAAAAACGCGTGATTTATGTAACACACTGCATGTTGTTCTACCTGTTTAGTACTGAGTGCTGTTGAATGCCTCTCCTAGCTTAATTGGTGTAAGCTGTATACATGCACCAATAGCCAGACAATAAATCACATTAATGCAAATATAAAAATAAATAATGCAAATGACATACAGTTTAAAAGTCATCAGTAGTAATGCAGTAGGGGTGTAATGATGACGCTTTTCCAACAATATGATATTGATTACAATTTTTTCAATCTGATTTCAGAATGCTATAGGTTAATTTAGAATGATACAATTTGATGTTATTCAACACCTTCATAATGATACAATAAATACAGTAAATTTATGCCAAAAATCATAAAAGTATACTCTCAAATCTAGCATTGCGGCGAGGTTGGATTATGTCCAGCAGACAGAGAGCGAAGCACAGTTGAATAAAACATTTTATTTAATTAAAAACACAAAAATTACACCCAAAAAGACACATCTGGTTTTATTATAACATGCAAATTTCTAATATCAGTATCTTCAATATTATTGATAAATACTATATTGTATGAAAAAAATTTATACTTTGATATAGTAACTGTATCTTTAAACCCCTATAATTCAGTTTTCTCAACCTGTTTGTAAACGTAGTGAGGGACTATGAGTTACAGCCTAGCCTGCTTGTGTGCATAACTAATGTTCTGTACCCACTCAGTGACAGCACACACTGTACCTTGTGCATCAGCTGAATCGTAGCATGATTTTGTTATTTCCCTGAATGACAGAAGGCTTGAAGCAATTGTGGGGTTAGTAGTATGCTATTATATATTACCAACATACCAACCAGTGGCCTTTAGATACAACAGAGACACACTTTCTGAACTAAAATGTGAAGTGAGAGAGTGATGCTGTGGTGCACACTTACCGTCCCACTCTATCGGAATGCTGCCTTCCATATACTCATACTCAGAAGGATTGGCTGCCTCTACTATTCGCTTGGCACGGACGACTCTTCCTGGGAAATAAAAAAAAAAAGGAGAGAAAGATGGTGAGTAAGAAGTGCTTGACAACACGCTGGACACGGAGGAACACAAACAAACACAAAGCAGCCCAGACACAATGCTGTCGCCGCTCCTTCACTGGCAGACAGACGCACAAACACACCCGGGATGACAGAGCCGTGACAGGCCGCTCATGATTACCTCGTGGCCCTCGGGCCCTTCTCCTCAGATCTCTGCTGAGTGGCTCCAAATCTGGGCTAAGCCTTTATGCAAATCAGCCTATCCTTTAACCCGACCAACCACGGCCCCCCTTGCACGACCGCTTCGTCCAATAGCGGCGCTCCGGCTAACAATGCCCTCCAAAATCAACATCAAGCCGAGCGGGGAGACAAAAGAGGTCAGATATCAGAGAGAACAGGAGAGGCACGAGCCGCGTGGAATATTAAGTGCTCCTTTCCCTATCTGTATACAGCACGACGCTCGCTAGCAGCAAGGCCACCGCCAATTATTTCGGCCCAATCTGCTGATTAGACAAGTTTGGCTGGCACACAATGACATGAAGACAGAGGTAGAAGGAGGAGGCGTAGAAGCACAATAATAGAAAAGAGTAAGACAGGCTTTCTTGAAAAATGTAGCTCTAATATACTGTATGTGCCTTTGGTGACAGTGTAGGAGGTAGCTAGCCATTTTCATGGCATGCCATGATTGATCATTTTTGGAAAAGCCTGTATAATTGTAGAATTTTAGCAACACACTTACTGTTGGCATTTTCAACAGGAGGACTTAAAGACATTAGGGAGGATCTTTATAAATTCATTTTTGCAATATTTATTAAAACTAGCTTCATTGCCCTGTATAAGACTTATAAATTGGTGTATTAGAAAAAATAATAATAATAATATTAATAAACTGTGGACTCTGTGGGACTTAAAAAACCTCAACCAATCGTTTTCATCATGAGTACGTTAACCATTGTTCCACGGACTTGCCAATCATTCCAACTTCCTGGTTTCGGCGATACGTGCACGTTCTTGTGCCTGTGCATGCATACACACAGTATGTTTATGTAGCCCAGCATTAGCCGAGCCTCATCGTAGCGCGGACAGCCTGACTTCGAAGAGCACAATGGCTGAGGAAAACCGTGAACTGGGTGGTCGCAAAAGGAAAACTGTTTTTGAAGTGTACCAGAGGAGAAAAACTGTAGAAGAGCAGAATAAAACTCGTGTGGTTCTTGGGGATTCTTTCAAACGATGGCGTGCGCTGTAGGAACAGAAATGGCTTCAGACCAATGTTCTGCTGGACAGGTACGTTTATCTTATCGTTTATGTGACTGGGTCTGTGTGGGGAACTAGGTCAAAGGTCACACAAACAAACTATGCAGGCCTAGGTTTAGGCGAATCTCTGCTGAAGCCGGCTGTAAACAAACACGCGTGCTCCAACGCTCGTGCACATAGCTGTGGAGGAGTTATTGGAAAGGAACAGTGAAGGACGGGGCCTGACGCATGCACATTATTTAAAAAAGGACAAACAGTCGCTGGTTTCTCAGCAGTCGAAAAAAATCCTCCCTAATATCTTTAATAGCTGTGCTTCCACAGGTTTGGTACAGTAAGACCTGGGCCTGTGTTTCCGCTTCTCTGTGTCCACTTGCAGCTGACAGTGAAGTCACACAAGTACAACAAAAATGGTGTATATATGTGAGATATAAATTGTATTTGAAGCTGTGTAATGTGAATAACAAATAGAATGTTCTGATTCATTAAGGCTAGAGCCAAACGAAAGTCAGTCTTTAGAATAAGAAACAATTTTATCTTCGACCCCAACTACAGTAGATACCATAGGCTGTGCTACATCCTTTGGGACATCATCTCACCAGTGTGGCTCGTTTCCACTGGACTGATACAACTATAAGAATATGGTTGGAGTAAACAAATCACAGGGACAAGGCTACCATAAGACATCTCCACGGTGAGTATACTGTACAGTATAATATCAGAATACAATTAAAATATGTTACCTCCACAAAGGAGGTTATTTTTTACTGCATTGTTCAGTTTATTTGTTTATTTGCAAGGAAAAGTTCAGAATTTTTAGAGATTCTGTCCCATTGTGAGATCGGACCAAAGACACTAACCCTATCCACAAAGAACAATTACTTTGTGTCTGTTAGATGATCCCTTACCACTGTGATACATAAGGGCTTTGTGGATTAATGGATAGAGCATTTACCCCTGAACTAGAATATCCCTGGTTTGAGTTCAAGACTGGAGAACTATATCTTTTCCACTGTGTAAATGGTAACTGTTAATGCTAAAAATAAAGACACAGCCTTGTAATTTCGGTGATGCTTCAGAGCTTTGTACAGGATTCTCTAACAATGGTCTTTCCATACTTCCCCCCGTTGCAGGTACAGCTGGATGTCCACCTATCGCTCCTGTCCCGCTGAGAAATGAGGCAAGGAGGAAAGAGTAGGAGAGAGAAAGAGAGTGATGATGCATGGCAAACGCGCCTAGGAGGAGAGAAATGGGAGGGCAAGGAAAACAACACGCTCCAAAACACTGACAATCTGTCAGGATTCCATCAGTGCTCTCTCCGCAGCTCAGTGGACATGGACAAATGGAGCCAACCACCTCCATGCGCTGCGCAGACTGATGGCCTTAATGTTTACTTCAGCCATAACAGATAGCTATGACGCGGGATGGTTGAGTGATGGAGGTCTGAGAAAGTAGAAGATGTTTTGGTTGTGTCTTGAAGTTCTGCTGGAGTCCTCCAGTCTTTTCTTTGGGGCATTGTTTTTACTTTTTAAGCCTTCTCTTGAAAAAGCATAATAGGGGCTGTTTACAGCTGTTCCTGAATGGTGGTCAAGAAAACGCAACAGTCATGGCGTTGTCAATTAATGTTAACCTAGAAACACTCAACTCAGGTGTGAAGAAAATTGTAGTGGGTGTGAAGAATTTGTAGTAAGAAAGGCGCTGATTAGTTAAGAATAACATGTATTGCACAGTAAGGTAAAAAATGATGAATTAATGAAAACTTTTTTTTAATAGTTGCCATCATTTGTGTGGAAATAATTGTTTAGGACAGAGCTGTTACGACAATATTTTCAGAGAGGACACTAGCCTCAGGTCTACACAAGCGCAGAGCACCCACAGCAAAACGTAAAAAATTTAGGTTTTGTGAGGTGAGAACGCTGGCCTTGTGTAAAGTAAACAAAAGGCTCATTTGCAACAGAATCATTCTGGATAACCCATTACAATCGACAGACAGAGATTTATAGAAAATAGCTGTTAAGTGAAGGTATTCCAGACCCATTTCTGAAATATCTGTAGTCTCGAAAATAATTTTTTCCCAGACTATTTATTGTTGGTGGTGATACAGTAAAGTGACTCTGCACAGGAAGCTAGATTCTCATGAGATTTTGAGTTCACAAACTCACCAAAATCCATCTGGTGGTAAAACCAATAGTTAACATTGGTTAGCTGCAAGGTTGTCTTGACAGCTGCAACATTGCAGCTACTCCAACACTTTTTTATTTAAAAGATTCATCACGCACATAATGTTCATTCAGCTTGAGTGCTATCATATTCCATACTTTACCCAGCCCTTATAGTAATCAGGTCATTTAATTAGGCTAGTATTGCTTTGGTTCTGCTTTGGTTCCCACTAGATTGTCACTATAGGGCTTCGATATCCAGGTCTTACAATGCAGCGCACTCCTCTCCAAGCCTTGCAATGTTTAAAATTCTTCTTGTGATCTTTGCATTTGTTTTACATATAAGTGATAATATGTCTTCTGAGAAAAAAATTCCTTGAAACCCCCCCTACTTCGACAGCACAACAAAAACAACTGGCGGAGCACATACCCAGGCAGGCTTCTCTAGGCAATACCAACAAATACATTTAACAGGTATGCTAATTATACGCAGATCCTATCCATATTTGCAGTGGGTGTGGGTGGCGGCAGAATGGCACAATTACGACACAGTCCCCCAGCAGCAATGTGCTTAGCTCCGGCTAATGTCGAACTAATAAGCGTAAAGAGAGGCACCCACTTTTGCTTCTGTTTCTATCGGGCTGCGTTTGGTAACATCCCCCCCGAACACGGCTTCCTCTGCAGCATGACTAAAGCCCTTCCACCGCGGCGTCGGATTTGAATAACAAATACAGTATGTACATATATTTATGAAAGGCGGTTGATCCTCCTAGCGCATGCACATAAGGGGAGGTGGTTCGGCGGTCTCGGAAGGGTGAAGCTCTCCTGGTAATTGCTGATCTAGGACAAAGAAAAGCACAGGCCTGGGTAATAGAATGTTTACTGCAAGTATAGGCACTTTAAAATACTGCACTTTATGGGTCAGAGTGGCCTTAAAGGTAAAGTGAAAGATCAGAAAAAGTATGTGTTGAAAGGCTCAACATTCAGAGAGAAAAAAACCTCTTTGCTAAAATGTAAATATTGCACTTTATGAGTCATAGTGATCTTAAAGGTAAAGTGAAAAATAAAAAGAAGTAGCCTATGAGGTTTTTCATGAGGAAATCAGTTTAACTACCAGAGTATGGCTGTGAAATGAATAATTGGTAAAAAAATTAAACCTTAATACTGTATATTGTTGGTTTCAGTGGTTCTTCTATACCATTTGTCAACATTGAATTAATTGCTGTTGATAATACAGGAGAATATAGTTTATTTGATTGATTGTTTTGTTTTTTGCCCTAGCTATGTCTACTTTCAAATTAAAAAGCCTCCATAAGTGGAAAAAGCAAGCCAAGAGAGACAGCGTGGTCCAGTAAATGTATCGGTAAAACTTTAGGTAAGCTCTTAATTTAAAGATCCTATATTATGCTTTTTCAGGCTTTTAGTAATAATTTTGGACCCCTTTGCATTAGCATTTCACGTTTTATGACTTAGAATAATGCATACACTATATTTCCAAAAGTATTAGCTCACCTGCCTTTATACACATTTGAACTTAAGTGACATCCCATCCTTAATCCATAGGGTTTAATATGATGTTGTACTTCAGAGATCTACGTTGGATGATGATCAGACATCTAATGTTGGATGAGAAGGCCCGGCTCGCAGTCTTCACTCTAATTCATCCCAAAGGTGACTCTGTGCAGCCCAGTCAATTTCTTCCACACCAAACTCACTCATCCATGTCTTTATGGACCCTGCTTTTTGCACTGGTGCAGTCATGTTTGAACAGGAAGTGGCCATCCCCAAACTGACTGGAATGAGTACAGTCACAGTGTATGGGCTTTACAAACACGCAGGTAGACTTCCTCGTGCATGAATGGAACAAAGTACTACTCCAGGTATGTTTTTGAGGTAGAAACAACATTATAACATAGTTAAAAGCGCAAAAAGTTGATTTAGCATAACAGACCACCTTTAATGTCATTTGACTCACTGGCGTGTCTACACCGTTTGTCAACATTGAACTAATTGGTATTGATAATACAGAGAAAGTGTTTTTTTATTGTTGTTTGTTTTTGCACTAGATATGTCTGCTTAGAAATTTAAAAAGCCCCCATAAAGAAAAACATAAACAGAGAAAAGGCAGGCTAACAGATACAGCATGGTCCAGTAAGTTTAGAGGTAAAAGTTTAGCTAACCTCTGAACTTAAGTTTGATTTAATATAACAGTATACTGTAGAAAGGAAATGGTCCAGTTTTAACTTTAAAGACATATAATTAAGCTTGAATCACCCAGCCCCATCCCAACATGTCAGCCTCAAAAATTGCACTTTTAAAAGTGTGAAGAGGCTGCATATGCTAATGTTTTAAATGGCATAAAATGAAAAATAAACCATTAATTAATTCACTTTAGGGGATTGGTCCTATCCAAGAAAGCAATTAGTGCATATAAGTTTAATCTTAACTTAATGTAGCATAACACAACTGGCTGGCTTGGCACAATTTTTGCATAGTGATTTCTCAGCTCCCGGGGCTGGCTCACTGCGACTAACGATTGCTGTCATTACCAATTAATTTGTAGATCGTTTTTACCCCTAAAAATCAACCAGCTGAATAAAAAATGAAACTTAAGAAGAAAACAGAAACTGAGTCAACACATACAGAACTCCAAAAGTGACAAGGGCCTAAGGGTTGGCTAGGTGTATGTACTGTGTGTTAGCATGATTTATAATTCAGTCAACTGTAATATTATGCAGTAGTATTTATTTTATATCTCCTTACTTTAGAAAGCCTTCTTACTTTTTCTGTTTGAATGTTGTTTTGGAAATATTTGAGATTTTGGTTACATTTGTCAGTAGTGGGGTGTATGGATCAGTCCAGTATGGCACAGTTTGAAATGTCTGGAGTGGCTTGAGTTGCCTTACACTGGCTCGACTGACACGTACTACATTGCAAAGAGTTCTAGCTATACATCAATCCACAATGTCTCCTGTTGAAAGCTTTGCAAAGGGGAGAAACTTTCAGTAAAATATTTGGAGGTTATGGGATGAAGCACCAGCTACTGACCATATGACATAATTTGTTTTAGCCATTCCAAGCAGCAACTCATAATATAGCCAAACAACAAACTGCTACTAAGTCTGAGGATTTTTGCTGTTTTTTTTAAAGCTTTTTGGGAACAGTGTTTACAATTATCTCTAAGAAGCTTGTTGTATTGATTTATATATCGCCAAACCTAAAACCTCCCACTCAAGCTTATCCATTTGCAAGTCCAAACTGGTAGTGGTTTAAAGTAGAACTCAGTAAACTTTCTTGTTTCTGCTCTGTTTGTGGCTCGCTTTCCTCTATGGAGCTTCTCATATATTTCGTTGTAAAGCTGTATTGTAACTTCTCACATGTCCAGTTTGTTTTCTCCACGTTGCTAACTACCTCCCAAAAATGTAGGAAATGTGTGTAGCTCTCAACATTGTGGACACAAGAGTTTGAAAAGCTATAGGATTACCACAATGATTCTTCTGCTATTTATCCAACTAGCAGCCTCGCACACTCCCTCCCTCGCTTTGTTTTTCTTAATGGCAAAACACCATATTAAAAGTTAATGTCAAATAAAATTTCTCATACTGCAATTTGTGTAACTGGCACAAGGCATTTTATGAGTTACTTGTACATTGCCTGACGTACTCAGCACAAACAGGTATTGGGACCTCTTTTGCTATGCCTCTGACCGTAAAAAAAGGTGACGGATCCATCTATATTCATGCTCCTGCTTGGTGCGAACTACGCTTTTGTTATGGTTCTGTTCTAATGCTTCCAATTAAAATATTCAAAACAACATTAACGCAACGCATATTTACTGTAATCATGTACTGTATGTGTAATTTGGTTATCATCCATTCTTAAACCTGCGCTCAAAGTAAGCTGCGTTTCTGCTTCACAGTTCACAGCTTGCAGACTGCTTCTATCCTGTGTCCTCCTTCACCCCCACCTTGAGAGATTGAGAGAGTGTGTACGTGTATGTGTGTGTGTGTGTGCATGTGTGTGTGTGTGTGTGTGCGTGTGTGTGCAGGGGAAGAGCTATGGAGGGTGTTAGGAGCTCTCTATCTCAGCAGGCCCCCATGTGACAGGTCTGCCTTCTCATCAGTCACTAGGGGGAACCTACTTACCAGTCGAACACACGATGGGCTCGCACACACCAATGAGTCCAAACACTACACACACACACACACACACATACACACCTACACACACACACACACACACACACACACACACACACACACACACACACCTACACACACACGGGTGGCTAGAGAGCAGGCAGATTAACCTGGGGGACAGGAGCCAGGACGCTGCCTCTTACCGTGAAGGACAAACGCAGCGCCGCGATAGGAAAAGCAAGGGGGGAGGGGCCAGAGTCAGGAGGCAAGAAATCCCAGCCCATAAATATTCATGAGCCATCTCACCTGTCTGAGCGCGACTCATCTGCGAGCCTAGTTGTGAACGGGGGGAGGGGAGTCGCAAAGGGAGGGGAGGAGACAGGACGAGCGAAGGGGGTTGCCACGGCAGCTGGAAACGATAACCAATCAACGGTGAATGTGTAGAAATGCTTCACTGGCAACCAACTAAATGCCACAATGTTTGGGAGAGTTACAGGAGTTTTTATGCATCACAAAATGGCCACTTTATTAATGCAACACCCCCAAAAATTGAGAAAGTTTGTTTAAATAAGAGGAGGTGGATTGTACAGGTCACACCTTTCAAACAAAATGGATGCCATCCTGTTGGGTTTAGAGTCATACAACTTTTTACATTTCAGTTTTGATTTACCCACACTGACATAAATCTGCTGCTGGCTACAGCCAAACCCAATACTGCCCTACAAAGGAAAAGTGCAGTATCTGCGGTAACAATGAAACTGAGAAAAATGGCTTTAAAGTTTTGATGCTGTCCCTCTGAATTTGTCACAGGTACATTCATGGTAGTGTAATAATGTAATACCTTCTCATGAATAGTTTTTTATCAATCACAACTATCACCACTGATTTGACCTTTGACCTCCTAAATGTGAAATTAAAGTACTTTATATGGGGTGTCCTGAATTTATTGAGCACTCTGACAGTCAAAATCATAAAGTATATTAGCATGTGTATTAACAAAGTAAGTGTCAAAGTATTGTGCCTGAGTTGTGTCCCATTTCAGAGTTTGAACAAAAAATGTTTCAACGTTTTGCAGTAACTGCAGTAATCTCTCAGTGAAACAAAGGAAAAGTGCAGTAGTTACTGCAAATTTAACAACAGGATTTCCCTAAATTGGGACAAATTTGAGCCATAAAATTTTGTCCCCAAGTAAAACAGATGATATGAAGCCTGTTTTCACTCTTAACTCAATTTTGACAAAATATGCAGTTACTGCATTTTACCTTTGTACGGCAGAATACAGATACACCCAATGTATTTCCATTTCAAGTAATCAATAATGAATATTTTGCAGTACATTCTTCTTGGGTAAATAAAATTTTCACCAGACCTCATTTGGGGACTGTGCATGTTTAATGGCTAAACAAGATTTTTATGAGACGACTACTACTACTACTACTACTACTACTACTACTACTACTACTACTACTACTACTACTACTAATAATAATAATAATAATAATAATAATAATAATAATATAAAATATATCTAAGTGCTGCTCACCTGCAAGCCTTTTTTTATCGGCGGCTCACCACTGTGAGTACTATTACTAACAGAAATATTAGTAACCTGTCAAATGGTCTGCAAGTATAGTTGTTAAAGCAATTATTGATTAATTATTATTGTTTCTACAATGAAACAATGTTTTGTGGTTTTCCAGGTACCTGCTGTAAAGTTAAGCAATATTTTTGCATGTTTTGTAGCACAACTTAAGCTCAAAAATGCTATACTACTACTAGAAGCACCTTGGTGAGCACAGACCTCTGCCAAGGCATTTGCCCTACCTCTCAATGGTAAAGATATAGTGCCTGGACATGGACTTGAAGCTGGAATTGGTTTAAGAGCAGCTGTGCTATTCATTAAGCCTTCATCATATACAATGCCTAAAAATACACTAAGTGCCTGTTTACACAACAAAGCTGGCCAGGAAAACACAACAGTCATGCCGCCTCCAATTTGCATTTACACAACAACGCTGAGGTGTAAGGAAAATGACAGTAAACTGTAGTACCCAGCAAACGGTGCTGTGGGCACCGCAAATGCTCTACACCACACCAGGGGCGTAGCCAGGATTTTTTTACTGAGGGGGCCAGCTGGGTCCTGTCATTTTATTGTGGTGGCACATGGCAGATTATGTGAATTATCTTCTGTTCTGTTCTGAAGCCAGGTATTTGGATGGTTTGAGGAAGTTAGGAGCTGAGCCATGATGTCTGCAGCTCACAGAAGAGAAAGTCGTGACTCACAGAGGTCAAGAGTGTTAACTAATTTATCTGGGGTCTAGGGGTCCTCCCCCAGGGAAAAAATCAATATAACAGACAATATTTGCTGCATCCTGGTGCATTTTTAAAGTGTTTTAGCTGACTATAAAGTAAGTAAAACAATCAGTCCTTCCAGGATTTTACGGGCAATTTTTGTGATTGTTGCTAAAATGCCTGATTTTGCAGAGGATTTTCTTAAAAGTTGCGCTAAAAGTTGCAATTTTTTTGTCTATAATTCACAGGTAAAAAGTACCAGAGGTGATAAAAATACACTGTTACTTGAGCTTTTTCTTAAAAATATTAGCTAGAGCTATAAAAACTAACAAAATCTGTTTTTAAACATATATGAGGTGGTAATAATCTAATTAAAAATACCTGTGTTTGAACAGACCAAGGCTGTTTTTTGGGGGGGGCTATTACACTGCCTCTGATTCTTTTCCTCTCAGATCTTCTCTGGTGATTCCTGTTGTGTGCTGTAGAACATCCAGTCTGTTAAAAAAACAGAGGAAGTTTGCTGTGCTATAGGTTTTCAGGAAGGTTATTAGTCTGCAACATTAACATTTAAAGAACAATGACCTCAAACTTCATTGTTGTCTAAATACGCTGCCCATTCAACTTTTTAGACAACTATATCACCATGGCAACGCAGACGGGCTTTTCAGAGTGACACCAGACAAAACTAGAAAGTACCGCGTTCGTCTCCTCCTTCAGTCCCATCAACACTCGCTGCTGCTGTTGAGCACCTGCAACCTCTGTGCGCTCCACCTCCATGCTGCAGCTCCCCACTGCTCCTCCATGCCGCTCTGATGTGGAGTACGCCCGATCTCAGGGCCTCCGCGCCGCACCTCCATGCCGCTTTGTCTGTGGCTCTGACCTCCGGCGCGCATTACCGCTGCGCTGCTGCTGAGAGAGAGAGAGAAGCTGCTCTGCTCAGAAAAGGGAAGGCCCACAGACAGCGGTAAAAAATTGCGGAGTTTGGACAAAGCTGCAGGGTCGCGCTGAATTTGCGGGGTTTGCTTGATTTTGCAATAGTTGCGATGCAACATAACGTAATCCTGGAGGGACTGATCAATGTGCAGTTTTCTATCGCCTGTATGTAGAGTGTGGGAGAGCTGAACTGTCTGGAAGCATGTTGTTGTTAATTAGTGCAATGTGTTAGATATTTTTAACAAACTTACAACTTACTAAGTAACTTTGTCTACATCACAACTATTCATGACAGTCTAAGAGCCTCTCACAGTCTGTACTGTCAGCTCCTGTCTGCTCCTCAGTGCAGTACTAATGCCTTTCCTTTCAGGCTCTGCCACAATAAAGTTGTTTCTGCTGCTGGAAAAGGATGAAGCTTTATTTTGAAGGATCACAAAGGGTAGTCGATTGCTGTTAACAGACACTTTACAGTGATTCCCCATCCAGCTGCAGTTTCTCCTCTGCTCTTGTCCATCTCTCTTCTTACTTTTGATCACAATTAATAAAAAGTTATTGGAAATAGTGATCTCTTTTGTAATAGTTTTTGAGTAAAAGAGACACTGGACCTAAAAAACACAGCAGCGGTAATAAACCGCGCATGTTGTAATGAAGCCTAAATGCTTTTACAAACTTTAACGGTGCATATCTCTGATTCCTGAACCTATCAACGCAAAATAAAAACTGACACAAAGCTTGAAGTCTTATCTGTCAGTATCATTTAGCTGCACTCATTTAGTCACTCACGCCAGCATCATTATGGACCTACGTAGCCCGTCGCGCAGGACTGCTCAGGGGGGGCCGATGGGGTGGCCAAGCTCTGACCAACAGGGGCCGTGGCCATCCCAGGCCACCACGTGGCTACGCCACTGCACCACACCGTGAGTAAACAGCAGAGAAAGTGATAGCTCCGGTCTGTAACTTTCCTACTACTTTAGGAACGTCTGGTTTTCTGGAGCCATTCTCATAAAGTCTAACATAAAAGTAAATACTTATACAGATATTACTGACAGTTACTGGACTAAATATGAATGTACGAGCCTCGTATTTTGCGTATTTAGCTGACAAGCGCCCGGCAGACAGTCAATCACACTTCAGATTGGGGCTGTTATGTCATTGTTTTCAGTGAGCACGGTATTTTCACAGTTTAGATGGGAGCAGAGTGGTTCCGAGCGGCTCCCCGCTGTGAGACCAAAACACCTCTTCCAGTGTTTTCAAAAGATTGCGGATTCGGAAAACGGAAACCCCGTCTTTGTGTAAACAAAAAACAGCCCCTTAAAATGTCTTCCTTTACTGACTCCTTGTGGCTAGAGTCAGTATTTTTAGGCCTCCTTACTGACCCTTCCTGAAAATTTAACCCAGATCCAACCATTACTTTTTGTGTTTTCTTGCATGCAAACCTTCAAACCAACCCAAGCAAAACCATCCCCATCTTGGCAGAGGTAATAATAATAATACATTTTCATGAGCAATCTCACCTGTCTGAGCACAACTCATCTGCGAGAGCCCAGTTGTGAAAGTGAACAGGGGGAGGGGAGTCGCAGAGGGAGGGAGGAGACAGGACGGGCGAAGGGGGTTGCCGTGGCAGCTGGAATCAGTAACCAATCAAACGGCAGGTGTGCCTCGGTGCCGCTCGTTAGAATAAGACGTGACGTGCTCCGAGGGGTTGCTCTTTGAACCCTGTACCCACCCTGATAAACTCCATCACCTGCCTCGACACACACACACCATCAGACTTCACACGTCAGCTCCCAGGTGAGGACTGCTGGGGGCGACCTGAGAGATTTTTCACCTCGGCAATGTCATTTCGGGCGCCTGGCGATGTGTGTGCGCTTTTCTGCTCTGCTTTGTCTTTGATTACAGATGTCAGGTGAAGAGACATGGGATGGAAAAGACACAAAAGTGTAACTAAAAATCATAGGTTGATTTTTAAATTCATTTTCAAACCTATTTATAGTTTAGGGCCAGGAAGAAAAATAATTAATAAGTCCACCGTGTAGGTTGCCCTTTGGAAATTTCTTGCTATAAAGATGTTTTGAGGCACAAAATAAAGCTGACTGTAAGATATAAAAGGAAAATAAACCATGAAAAAAAAAATGACAGCACAATGTTTCAGAATGGTTCTTAGATGAACCTATTAGTTTTGGCTCGGCATGTAATAGTTGCTTGTTTTGTGAAAGGAATAAGCCAAACAAGAAATATTAAGAATTATCAACTGTGCAGCTCATTGGTTGCATTGGAAATGTGCTTAAACTGCATTGTCCTGGGATGGGATTAGGCATTAGTTGGTTAATTGCAGTCAAGAATGAAAGCGATTAACATTTTATAACCTGTTAACCATTTTGCAGCACATTTGCGGAAACATTAATAAAACATTACCAAATTAGCATTGCGGACAGAGTCTGGGAGAGAACACCAATCCTGTTTTGTGATATTTTGCATTTCTGTTGCATACCTGTAGCACGCTGAGAAGTAAAACCTATTTTTTAACTGTGAAATAAGGTCAGATTTTCAGCAAGGTCAAAAATGGCTATATCTCAAATTGAATTTTAATGGAAACCATTTCATCTAATGCACAGTGGCAGAGTGGTTAGCACCACTGCCTCTCAGCAAGCAGGTTGTGGGTTCAAACCTCAGGCCAGCCAACACAGAATCTCTCTTTAGTGGAGTCTGCATGTCTTTCTTATGTGAGTTCATGCAAGAGCGAATGGTTGTCTGTCAGTGTGTTTTGGCCCTGGCTGTTGTCCAGGCTGTACTCTGTCTAAGCCCATTGCTGGGATAGGCTTCAGCTGTCTGCAAAGGGACTAAGGCCTTGTCCACACGAAGACGGGATTAGGCGTATCATCCACACAGATCTGGCATTTTGAGATTGCGAATACAATCATTTAAAAAAAAAAAAAAACAAGTCCCAGAGTGAAAAGATTTCAAAACTCCGTTTACATGTTTCCGTGTTTACAACCCATACACTGAAATGATGACGTCGTGTCCCCACCTCTCCCTTAACCTGCCTATGCTAAACTCCGACAACAACAACAACAACAACATTGACGCCATGAGGTGTTGTGTTCAAGATGCAGACGCTACTGAGCTTTTTATGGCTTTTACAGCAAAATATTCTGCTCCTTACAGACCAAGGTCACTTCTCTAACTCGGACATTAATTTTTACCGCCATGGACTTATGTTTACACTGCATGAGTTTTCTGCGCAAACAGCCCTGGTATGTGTATTACAGCATTTTCAGTGGTTTTGTGTGGATGGAAAACATTTTTGAAACAATTACGTTTTCATACATTTTTTTTCGTAGCCTGGATGAATTAGTTTCATCTAACTACATCTGTGGTTAAGTGGCTCATGCTAATAAGAATATTGCTAGCACTAACATTACTGCTAGTCTCCAAAGCACAGGTTAAAAGGCTGGAGATATATTAATTAGGTCTACAATCAAAGGGAAACAAATCAATTCAGCATAAAATTCTAAATTATGTGAATAAAAGTAATTGTCAGAAATATATTTTAGTTTTTACTTATACATATTTCCCTGGCCTAGCAGTTGAATGTAGATTTTTTGTCTTGTTGGCATTTCACTACCAAGCACCAACCACTTCATACCACATCAAACCCAACATCTCGCCAAGACTGGAAACAATAGTTCCCAATTGCATTCATTTGGATCTCTCAATTCAACAGCCCAGCTATACCTCCATCTTCATGATTGTGACAGAGTGGTGAGTTTTAGGCCTGCGGAACAAAGCCGCCCTGAAGCATGGAGCCCATCAGGCTGGATTGAGGTGGGTTTACTCCTGTCCAGCTGCAGCTTGCACTGGTGGAGGGACGCCGACCAATCCGTGCGCGCTAACAGACAGCTTTATGAAGATGGAGTGATCCGATAAGCATCAGCGATACAAGGGCATCCAGGTACTAGCAACACCCTCTCCTCTCTCCCTGCCTCCCATCTCCTCCCCATGGAAAAAAAAAAATATGGAGGGGCATGTGTGATGGCTGTATCCATGGTTACCCATTAGCCCCCGAGTCTAGTGACGCGGGATGAGGTTTAGAGGGAAAAGGCCAGCCGTTGTTTTGCATTTGCTGTGGCGAGAGGAGGAGCTTAGGCGTAAAGTAGGCCTGGCGCTGCTGCTGCTGCTGCTGGGCTAGGGATTGTTCTGTTTCTCCCTGTTGTCGCTGATCCCACTGAGGCCTGACTCACAGTGAAACACAGGAGGAAAAAATAACATATTGAACCAGGGCTCTCACTAAGAAGGGAGTTATTGTCATACAAATAAAAGAGATTACCTAAGCTTATTTGCTCTTGTAGAAGCCAGAGAGGTTGTGTTTTCATAGTTGTTGGTCTTATTTTTTTCCCCACACCAGTTTTTTTTAGGAGTCTTTCCTTACCGAGAAGAAGGGGGACAGGGGATGTCCTGGGTCTGTTTAGTTTAGTGTAGTTATTGTTCATGTCTGATTGTGTGGTTATCTTTGATTAACTGTTTGAGAAGCCCTTTAAGGTGACTTTTGTTGTGATATTGGGCTATATAAATAAAAATGAATTGAATTGTTGGGGGGGTTAGCGAGCCACTCAAAAAGTAACGGACAAATTTTGATCTAATTTTCAGAAAAGTTCATACTGAAATTTAGTTTTTGGAGGGGATGTGGAACACTGTTTGGATATGTAGGTTTTTTGGAAGGATTTAGGGCCAAACATACTTTGTTGAAAAAACATTGTTAGAAATAAAGCGAGAGGATTTACCCCTAACCTTAAAGATGATCGGCTCAAGTTCAATCGGCTCAAGTTCAATTGGCTCAAGTTTTGGGCAATAACGCTTTACAATTGTTACAAAGGACCACTGCCCAGTAGAGGTTTGTGCTCTAGGAGGACTTCTGGTACTACTTCTGTTTTTGGCACAAGCCTATTTAAAATAATTTCAATGTTCTTAGAAAAATCTGCTTGTTCTCTGACCTGTGCCTGTTGAGCAGACTTACTATCCCAGTTATGACTCTTATCCCGGTAATGACAGTAATCAGGATGACAGTTACTTGCCCTTGCAGAAACCTATAGTTCATCATGTCTCTGTATACTGTGTGTGACATTTATAATATATTATCCTAGATTGATCGGATACAAATCACAGTGAATGTAGGTGCAGTGGAATGGCAAAGTTGCTTATAGACGTGGTTTTATGACATTTTAAGCAAAAGACGGACAGAAATAGCCCAAGCCAACTAAACAAATCTTGACTATGACTGAAATAAGCTGTAACTTATAGAGGCAATTTGTGGAAAAAAGTAAGACGTACAGACCAGCAGAAACAAAATAAACAGCCGAAACATTACCTTAAATGTAAACTCAAGGTCTATATTATTAGCACACGTTTGTGTTGTGGACTGTTCCTGCTTATGAGTTTTGAAAGCACAAATACTAGTTACAAATTTTGCAGCTGTGGGAAAGCTGCGGCCATGTTTGTTTTGCTGCGTCTCTCAACTACATTTGCACATGTGCAGCAGAAATCAGGACACTTATCATGGTATTAACCTCGTGATACAGTATTTATTGCGATATTGTGGAGAGGCTCATGGTATTTTGGAAATGCTCACAATAACAACATCCATTATATAAAAATGCACACTCGGTGATGGTGAGCTACGTGGCTGCCATTTTGTGCCTACAGCCCCTCTGACCACTGACACATTCACACAGGCAAGGTGAGTGAAGTGCCTTGCCCAAGGACACAACGACAGTATGTGGGCTTGAACCGCCAACCTTCAGGTTAGTGGGCAAGCGTCTCTACCGACTAAGTTACTGCCACCCCGTGTTGACTGTGGTAAGGCTCAAATGGAGAAAAGGATTATGGTCTATGTAGTTCTCTCTGCTTTTCACCATGCCGCTGCAACAAAAGCCTACCATTTGATACCGTAATGAGACCACAACAATCGATACTGAGAGACTTTTGCTATTGTGATATCGCCAATACCATTATCTCCCTACTGTGTACACATTTAACAGTATTTTAGATTATTTTAGTTCAACAGCATTAGGGGTGTAATGATAACTATGTAACTATGTTGATGTATACATTTTTGTCCTACAATACAACTATATTGATACACATTACCTTGTATTGAATCGTATTGTTTTCTAGAAAGTATACATCAATATACATGGAATATGGATCGATAATATAAATTGATAATATATCAATATTTGAAATTTGCATGTTAAAATAAAACCAGATATGGCTTTTTGAATCTAGTTTTGTGTTTTAAGTGAAATAAAATATTATATTCAACTTTTCTTTGCTCACTGTCTACTGGACATAATCAACCCTGGTCACGATGCTAGAGCTGAGCGTAAAGTTTTATGATTTTTGGCAAAAAGTTGCTGTATCAATTATCGATATGAAGGTGTTGAATCGTATTGAATCGTATTGTTCCAAAATAGCCAATATTGTTCTTGATGTGTATCAGAACAATTCTAATCGATACGTATCATTTTGTTGCAAAAACGTATCGTTAGAACCCTGGACAGCAGCATAACCAAGTCACCTGAACATACTTTAACATCCAGTGGAATTTCCTCTTACTCTGTTGTTTATCAAACCTGGAAGTCAGTGTCCTTTGCAAGGCTTTTGAGCATCCTAGACCCTCTTCCGCCCACCCCCCCACAGCCCACCCCTGAGCTCCTCCGAGGCCCAGCGCTGATGTCCATCCACCAAGCTGTCCACCCCTTTCCATTCACCTCCATCACTCTCATCCAACCCCCTTCCTCTCCTCCGTCCCACCTACAGTCCCCTGCTCTCTCATTCCATTAACCTACCTCCACCTTGCTTTACCCTCTTTCTGTCACAAATCCTCCTTTCACGTTGGCTCTCTCCATTCTAGCCCCGGTCTATAATTTCAGCCCATATGTCAGCATCCCCGTTGTTCTTTGTCACTCACTTTCCAAACCCCACCTTCTCCTCCACTCTTCGTAAGGCTTCCCTCAGCCTTATCTCTCCTGCTGTATCCTCCCGGCCCGATTTCTCTCTGCCTGTCTGCTTTATTAAAATATTCCGGACTTGAATAAGCAGCGACGGGCTCGGGGAGATGTCTGCTCACGCGTCCGTCGCTCTGTCAGTCTTCCTGGCTGAGTTTCTGACAGACAAGGAGCCCTGAGGTGTCAAAGCAGCTCGCTGGCCATCTGACCACAGACACACACAAGTGCTTGAGACAGTGGCCCACAACCAGGACAAACCTGTTTTTATATATTAGTGTGAAATTCATTAAAATGATCTTAAATATTTTAGGGGGGCCTTTTCTTTCTGGCTTTTCCATTTCAAGGGTTTCCACAACAAATTCCCTGCCTCCATCTCACTCTATTCTCTGGGTCCTCTTCTCTCAGACCAACTAACTTCATGCCCTCTGTCACTATTAAGGTTGTAGTCGACCAAAGAAATTGTTAGTCGAACAAAGTTATGTCCAGTAGAGCGATTAATCGACCGAAATTGACCAAAGGATATGTGGGGGGATTCACCAGAGTCTCACACAAACAAGTGATTTCACATTAATTAGATGAAATAAAAAATAAAAGTAATAGACTGAACATGTATTTTCCATGTATGTATCTAAATAGAGAAATTCAGACTGAGAAAATGCACAGAAACCTAGACAAAGTGATGGGGGGAGTAAATTGGACGCACCTGGATACTGTGGTTCATTGTCAGACAAATGCTGTATAAAGCTTTGTTTGTTTTCGGCTTGTCAAAGTGCTCTAACTATGCCCCACTGCCGGAGAGTAACACATAAAACAAACCGTGTAAACCATAAACACTACTACTAATAATAATAGATCAGTTTTATTTAGCACTTTTCAAATGAATTCAAAGACGCTTAAGCAGGATGAAAAACAGTACTACATCAAGGACCAGCTCCTGCATATTTGAGAGGGAGACAAGGACAACTTGCCCTGAGTGAGGAGAGCTTGGCAGCTCAGTGGGGGTGTTGTTAAATATCAAAATATTGTTATATTGTGATATTCTATTTGGTGACACTGTATCAATATAAAAAAAGGCTGTATAAGTATTTGGGTATTTACTGAAAAATATTTAGTAAAAAATAGGATAAAAAATATATTTTATTAATAATAATTATAGCAGAACTTTAATTTTGTTGCTCTTTTGGAGAAAGGCAACTTGTGTGAGAAATATAGTGGCAGACAGTATTTTTTAAAAATCGCAGTATATCTCCTTTGTTACTCTCATCTTGATATATCGATATATATTGTTTTATGATGCTTGTATTGTGATATGTATCGTATCACCAGATTTTTGCCGATACACAGTCCAACCGCCCAATCCAGTGATGTGGTCACTCAAAGTCACTTTCAGTGATCCAAGCTGTGACTGAACTGGATTTGCTGTCAGGTTCCTCTGTGCAAGTTTGGATCTAGAGGTATTTGGTTTGAGGGACACAAAACAAAGCTACAAAGTGCATACCACTAAGTTCTGACTTGGTTCCTAAAGTGTGCATGCCAAGCTGACATCATTTAGGCTGTGTGTCTAAATGATGTCAGCTTGGCATGCACACTTTATGGACATCTTTTGGAGGATCTCCTGATATTGTGCAGAGAGATTGTACTAGGCCTGCTGGAGTTGATTGTCTTCACATATGCAGTGTCTCCAGATAAAGTCAGAATAAAATCTAGAGAATAGAAAGGGGCTTTTGTGTTTTGCAGAACTGAGAAAACTTCGCTGAGAAGAATATGCAGAGGTCATACAATTGGTACAGCGGCTTCTTGTGGCTGAAGGTGCAAAGTGCAAAAAAGGCCAAAATGTCCCTACAAGCCAACTGTTGAGTGTCATTCTACCCTGGCTTAGTAAAGTAGGTTATACTGTAATTGTAACATAATGCAGCAATCTAGGAATATCTTAAGGCTTGCTGTTGGCTAAATGAGGCACTCCCAGTTTTGTTACACTACTGCAAAATGCTAACACTTCAATAAGATAGCTCAGTGCCATTTCCCAAAACAAAAAATCAATGCTAATGGATAAATCAATACAAACAGTAAACTTACCATATCAACACCACTACCACCACTTTCTAAGAGCAGCATTTTTTCTTCTCTGTTAGGCATCTGTTTCTACCTATAGCTTCTCAAAAACACATGGCTTTCAAAGATTTCCCTCCTTCTGAAACTGTTCATTGACACAGAAGGTGCATACTTAAAAAGAATAACAGCAAAAAAGGCAGTGTAAAATACTCATAACACCAACTGCGGAAGGGCAACAGTAAACAACACGTCTTAAGAACTGGAATGAAGCCCATTTGTAATGGTCTACTATAAAATTAAATGTGCATGAATATTCTGCATCTATCTTTTTCAAATGCCTTTTTAATGAAGTAGTTAAGATCCCGCATACACAAACAAACGCACACTTGGCACCCACTATCCGACGAGATGAGCTCAACGCACTTGCTTTGCCTATAATGATTCAACAACCTTCATTTAAAACTGAATTAGGAAGCTGCTGATCAATTAATATGATTTACTGTGGCCGCTCTGGACATCGCCCATTCACTGGTAAACACAGTAGTTGTCCTCCGGTAGGACAGGCCTCCGCTCATCGCACCCCGGGGAGGAGTTGTGGCAGAATAAACAGTCATTTGGACCCTCGCCTCTCTCCGCTGTGACTCTTTCCGTGGAAATATGCAACTTGAATGGAGGCTCTGATGACACGCCGCCATCTGTTGTTGTGTTACGCGGTTTAGGGGCATCGAGTGGAGGTAAAACACACATTCACTTAGTTTAAAATACACAAACAACCACGCACAATTGTTCAGATTCAGAAAGTCATTGTAATGTAGTTGTATATACGTATATCTTTTCACTAGTGTAAAAGCATGTTGATGACAGACATAATGATCTTTCACATTCATTTTGATAAAGGAGATAGCCAGTATATAAGCCGTATGTAGATGACAGAAGTAGGGATGCACATTTGGGTAATTTTCTTTAATTAAATAATTGTCAGTCTTAACAAACAATTATCAATTAACCATTAGCTTGACATCACCTATCATTACGTTTTATAAAAAACAGATTTTTAATAAATCTGAAGACATGAACCATAATAAAAAAGTGACTTTTTTAAACTAAAGACAAGTTATAGGCTTAATTTTATGTTTAATTTGCCCTAACTCTCCATTGGTACTGTTACTCTACTGTGCAGCATAACTATTAATTGTTAGTATTTCCTTCAATCGATTGTGGCCATAATGACAATCAAATGATTAACCACGTATACCCCTAAACAGGATTTTTTAAAAGGATTCTTTCTTCTTTTGCAAGATAGGGTCAAAGATACAAACAGATAAGTAAATGGTTTCTGAATAGAGCATTTACCTTTAACTAGAAGATCCCCGGTTCAAGTCCAAGTTTGGGCACTATATCTTTGCCACTGCGAGATGCCCAGTGCCTTGAAGGAGGCAGTCTCCTAGACACCAAGGAGTGGAAAGGCCTCTTAGCACCTGACCCCTACATTATTATGAGGGGAGACAAGCCTTTTAAAAGATAAACACTGAGCATTTGTTGGCAAACTACAGTGGTCTGCCATGGTTTTGTGACTAATTGTCCAGTTTAACAAATACATTCAGTGACTTTAGTATAGCCATAAGCTTATGTAACTTATTACTATAAACAAAACAAATAAATATTGAGACACATGCTAATGTTCTCTACCAAAGCATGGACATTAAACCGTTGGTTGTCATTTCCTCAAACTGCGTTGTTTCTGCACATTTATGCTATTTTTGGTGGCTAATGCTACTTGCTACATGTTGGTCTATACATCTCTTTAGAGGCACCCAACTTAAACCAGCAGAACTGGCACCTTTTTGCTCTTTCTCTTCATATAACAGAGCCAGGGAAGCAAATAAATAATGGACAAAGAAAGAGGGATAGCGATAGGACGACAAGTCAATGCATCTTTTCTCTGCACCAGCGTGGCGCAGCTCTGAGGAACCTCTGAATCCCCTCCATTCTCCACATGCTGGGGAGGACCAATAGATTAAAACTGCATGGCACACACTCCTAAAATGAATAGCTCTAAAAATACATCCTTTTCAGTGCAACATGAAAGGAAACTGCCTTTCCCCTGTCCAGTATTGAGCAGCCATTGATTCCAAGACAAAGGCAACACCTCCTCAAAGAGGTAAGAAAAATAGCAATCATACAGGCAATTATTTTCAAATGTGCCTGCAGCGGCCGATAATGTCAGCGCGCCTCTCTTCCTAAATAAAGGGAGGGAAGGCAGGCGTCAAAGCTGCAGGCCTGCAGCCGAAGACGAATGAGCCCATCGCAGAACGCCTCGCTTTCATCCGGGCAGCGTGACACACGGAGCCCCATGCGGAGTGAGGGAGAGCGGCCCCGCGGACACACACTCACAAACACTGAGGAGTATGTATGGATTCTCTAGTATTCACTACAATAGAGGAGCCAGCACAGAGGGGTAGAGCTTCTTAAAGAGAGACCATGGTCCAGCTTGCCAGTGGCCTCCTCTTCTGAACCTGCCATTAACAACACTGGGACTCCACTGCAGCCTGTGGCACAGTTGACTCCATTGTGCGGCAGCAACAGTGGCCAGTATAGTTTCTGAGGCTGCATTCTGAGGGAGTGGACATACAAAAGTACTTTTCTTGTTAAGTAAAAACAATCGCTAACCACATTGCAGAAATTATTCTTGAGGCACAAACACAAATTGCATTATCACTAATTCCAGACAAAGATCCCACTGAAGCAAACAAATATGTCTGCTTTCATAATTTCTCTATGCAGTATGCTTCTTGACACACCACTTCCTGCTTTCTTATTTACCATCACTATGCTGTTAGCAAGATGACAACTATTCCTTCTTCTCTTTTTCCCTTTTTGGGGTACTGACTGCAAATCATCTGCCTCCTAGTGGGCAGTGATTTGGCACAGATTTTTATGTCAGATGTCCTCTCTGACACAACTCTCTAAATTGGTGGTTCTCAAACTGTGGTACTCGTCTTTTGCAGTTCAAGTCCAGATATACTTTATTTTAGAGCTTGTTTTAACCCTGTTTTAGTCCTGGTTTAGTCCTTTGTGTAGTCTTGGTTTAGTTCAAGTTTAGACCTAGTATAGTCTTGGTTTTGTCCTGGTTAATTCCTGGTTAATACTGGTATATGCCTGGTATATTCCTGGTTTAGTTTGCTCTCTTGTTAGTCCTGGTTTAGTCTTAGTTTAGTCCTGGTTTATTCCCAGTTTAGTCCTGGTTTATTCCTGGTTTAATCCACTCTCTTTTTAGTCCAGGCTTAGTCTTGGTTTACTCCCGGTTTATTCCCGGTTTACTCCTGGTTTATTCCCAGTTTACTCCTGGTTTAGTCTTGGTTTAATCCTGGTTTATTCCCGGTTTAGTCCCCTCCCTTGTTACTCCTAGTCAGAGTATAGGCTCTTTTTAGTCTGTTTAATATATTACTTGAAAAGCCACATATTTTCTGAAGTGGTACTTACTGGGTATTATACGTTTGAGAGTCACTGCCCTAGATTTGTCCAGGGACAATGGCTTGTCGAACCTTGTGGCTGGACTTGGTGACATTATATTATCAGGATACTGCAGTTTTCAATGGCTATTTGCTTTTAGCTATAGGCATGCATGCTCAGAATGGTCAGAAGAGACATTTACATTGCTTTTTAAACACACAACTGCCCAAACTTGCACAAATCCAACCACATGTGTTCTGCAAAGTGTACATTTACATCAAAGTTGAGTAAAGGCTACACGAAAAAGCAGCAACGTGCAGCAAAAGCTATGTACTTTAAATTAAATTATTATTATGGACATAGCTTGCATCCCTGGACGTGCTCCTTAGACCGCACTGGTTTTGATGTTGCGGCAAGGGCATCGGCAGTATAGAGAGCTGTAGTGGAGCAGGGAATAGAAATCTCTCTGCTGGCCCTCCACTCTGCTCAACTTCTCTGATGCTTTCAACAGAAATCTTTACTAGCCTGGCTTCAAAGAAGGAAAAAATAAATAAAGAAGCGGCACAAAAGGAAAGAGAGAAACAGAGGTCAGGCTCAGCAAACAGACAAAACAAATAAAACAGACATGGAGCCGCTTTACTTGGGTCTACGGCCTGACCAGCTATTAACATCTTCATCTTAGCCCGGTGCGCAAAGAATTGCTTACGCCCCAGTTTTTCTGAAGTTAACAGAAAGGGAGAGGTAGAAAATGGGAGCACTAAAGCATGGCTAAAGGTAGAGGATGGACAGAGTGAGCAGAGGGGGATGGACAAATGAATAGAAAAAAGTAGGAAGTGGAAAGAAGAAGAGAGTAACTAACTACTAGCCTTCCTGGTTTCGTGCTGCAGTGGAAAGCCCTGCGGTCCATGCCTTAAGGCCCCGCAGCCCACACTTGGCCTATCAGTTTAAGATCAAAAAGAGCTCGCTTTAGCAAGACATATGGACTGAATAATGCAACGGCTTTATTTCCACAAGGGTGCATGGAGGAAAATGAAGAAGAAAAAAGGCCATTTGTTGTAGTACTCAAGACCACGTTCTCAACCTTATTTCTACTCTGTTTTGTCTTGGTTTTAGCATTAAAAGACAAGACCAGTACTTTGACAGATACACCTTTCTTTGGTCAAAGCCTTTTTTTAAACCTGTCTAAGACTTGTACAGTACTATATATTTCTTTCATAGTATATTTTTTTATCAGTGCACTGGTCTCGGTGTCTTAACTTTTGTCTCTGCCCCTAAAAGTCATGGTCTTATCTTGGTTTCGTTACACGGTGGTCTCGAACATGTCTTGGTCTCAATTACTGCAGTCTTGACTACAACACTAGTGTGTACTGTCTCTTCCATTGTGGTTGGACAATGGAAGGTATAGGTTTTCGAGAGCATGCCGGAAAAATGGGCTCCGTTGATGTCTCATTTGAATAGTCTGACAGCCAGGGGTGGTGGAGCAGTCTTGTAATAAATTATAAATATGAGGTGGGCGCAAACGGCTGAGGAAAAGGTGAGGCACAAAGTCAAGTTCAGTGGAAAAGGAACCAGATTTGCAGCATGCCTAAGGTCTGACTGTTTGCAGTAAAAGCAGAAAGAGGAGAGGTGTTCTTGGGTAGAAAAAAACCCAAACAAAAACAAATAGTATTTTCTCGTGGTCCGAATAATTCTGTAAAAATATATGTTGTCACTGTCTTACTTATTGGTTCAGTCCCTGGGCAGCCCGCCACATATACTCTGTGTGTGGGTTCTATCCCCGTACTCTGGCTTCCTCCCTCTGTTCAATGACATGCCTGGACAATAATTGAAATTGTGAATATAAATTGTCCATAGTGAATAAATGTGAGTGAGTGGTTGTCATGAAATGTACATCTTTAAAGGGGGCTGATTATGCTTTGTTTTGTTTTGTTGTTGTTTTTTCATAATTTTTGGCACCTCTAGATTGGTATTTCACATTCTATAACTAAAAGGTATCAATATTTATTAAAAACGTCATCCTTTAGGGAGCCCTTTCTCCCCCTGCTGACCCCGCCCACTTCACTCTGTCAGCCCAAGTCAACAATGTAGTTTTAAACTGACTAAAGCCCTCTACAGACAGTGCTGCCTCCTGATCTTCTCCTTTGAATTCACACACATGAATAAAGTTGGGAGGATTTGAGTTCGGACAGGAGAGGGGACTTGTACTGAGCAACGGGAGTAGACAGAGTGGGGTTTGATGGCTAATTAGTGCAACTTTTAGCAACATGAAGCTAACAGATAGATAAATGAGCTGGTTTAAGTGCTGAAATCATGAGTACGTGCATTCGAAGGTCCAGTGATGGATCTGTACTTTAGAAACATGTAGGAGTGCTTGCTGGAGAAGGTACTGTGAATGAAACAAAACTCTGTGTATATTTTTGACAAGTAAAGAACATTATAATATGGTAAAAAGTTCAGAAAAACTACATTTGCATTATAGGTCTCCTTTAAGTGTTGGCTCTGTGCCTTCACCCTGGGTGTACTCCGCCTCAGGATTCTCGTTGCTTGCATAGGCTCCAGCCACATCTAACAGGAAAAAAGTGGAAGAAAATAAATTCTGTTGTCTCAAAACAGCATTTCTGCACTTCTGCAGGACAACATATCACAATAGTGCGGTAAATAAAGATGCATTTTGAAAAGCTATTTTTTTTTACTGTATTGGAGAATCACTTTATAGAATGTGAGTAAAACAACAATGTACCGGAAAGTGCATAGCGTCAGCAATTTGTCATGTGTCACCATAAAAGTGTCAGGGAACCTTAAGATAGGAAAAAGGTCCAACCTCTAAGAAACCAAAAAATCAGCAGTTTAATCAAAGCGCATGCCTAAGTTAGATTAAATCAGCAATATCTAACATACGTCTTTAATGCAGTGATTCGCAGGACCTAGGAGAATCTTGAAGAGGAAGAGCTTCTGAATAATGTACTTAAATGAAAAAAATATTAGTACATTGATAAACTGTGTGTCTGCGTTTGGAGTGTAGCAGACAACGCTTTCCTTGCAAATGCTTATTTAAAAAATGTTGTTGTTCTCTCAAATTTATGGTGGGCTCAATTTTTCTAACCAAAAAGCCAAAATCTCTGATGGTCCCAAGCCTGAATAAACTGAATGGAGTTGTGTAAGGAAGGACATTGAGCATAAAAAACATGACCTATTCACTGTGCCAACTCCTTAAACTGCTGCATATACTGTGTCTTTCAGAACACAAATCCACTCATATAATAATACAATGATAATTTTCTAGCTAATATGCCAGGTAAAGCAAGTGTCTACCTGGTTAACAAATACGATGTCATGTCTGGAGCAGGCACAGGCCATGCTCTTTGACTTATGACCTCTGACCTATGGCCTATGGCCTATTGTCTGCCCTGACCCCTGATGATGATGATTTAAAGAGACAAAGAGAAGACAAAACAGATCACTTAGCTCCCGTGCTTCTGCTAATGGGAAATAAAAAAAACAAAAAAAAAACACTAACTATGTGGGTTTACTGTGACAACATCAGTGCACAGGTGAAAAGCACTGACATTGGTTAAAATACTTCTGGTAATTTTGAGTAAAAAAAGTGCTGCTGGAAATGTAGCAAAAGAGTTCTAATGATTGTCACTGAAATCTGCACAAACAGAATAATAAAAACCTTCATAAAATCAGTGGTGACATCTAATGGTTAGAGTGCAGATTGCAATTCCACACTTTTCTGTGTACTTCTCCAGCAGTGCTCAGTTTGCACACTCTGGTCATAAATGAGGAAAAACACAAAACAGGTACAAAATACTACAACAGCATCGACAAATAGAGTACAATAAGAGAATATGTTCAACTGAATACTACACAATACACACAAATCTTCTGTGTACCAGTATATAACATTAATGTACCAAGAAGGAAGTCTCGCCATGACTGTATTACCACAAAACGTATACTTTCTCTTCAGTGTTAATATCAAACCAGAAGTGGCACTAAATTTGGGAATCAATATAAAATGTACCAATGTTTGTTTTACTAAAACAGGTTTTGCAAATTTCAGGCCCGTAGGCTAAACCATTTCCTTTGCAAGTTTTAGTCAGCCCATAAATAAAAATTAATATAATTGTGTTTAGGGTAAGTATTTGATAATTGTTTTTTTTTTTTTTTCTGAAATATTAAGGACTATTTTCCATTATGCATCCATTGCAACAAGTCATTCCCTACCAGGTATAAGCAGAAGAAGATGAATAAATGTATGTGAACAAAATGCTTGCCTATTCTTACCTCTCATAACAGAATCTAACAAATACAAGCTCAATACTGAGAAGCACTGTAAACAGGAACGTTTTATAAAAAGCAGTTCTTTATTGCAATTAAAAGTCATGAACCAAATTTATAAAGTGACTTTTTTAATTTGGTAAACTAAAGACAAGTTATAGGCTTGTATATTATGTTGAATTTGCCCTAACTCTCAGATCGTATTGTATCTTTATTCTGCTGTACAGCATAATGAGTAATTGTTAGCATTCCTTTTGATCAATTATAGCCATAATGCTGATTAAACAATTAAACGATTAACCATGAACAAAGTACCTTTTAGCTTACAAGCTTGTAGTGATAGTTTTTTAAAGTTTCAGTGCTTCTATCTGTTTGTCCAACAATTACCTACTGCAGCAGAAATGACACCTATCCCAATGCACCAAAAATCCTTATACAAAACACATTACAAACCATCATGTACTCAAGCACAAATTCACACAAAGCTATCCAGATTTCCATTACAATTTCTGGTACCTTCACCACATAGGACAGCAGCAGCATCTTGTCTCATTACAAAACCACGAGGGTAATTCCACTTAAGTCAGAAAAGCCGTGAGTGTGAACATGTCCTTGGACTTTTAACTCAGTCAAAGGCGCTGTGAAGGACACCCCTGGCGTCCTACCACAGATTAGCGAGATGACACAGATCCACGGTGCTTGGCTTGAGCCTTGCATACAGCAGCCGTGCCATGTCTCAGTAGGGATATATGACCTCCTTCTAAATCCTCACCACAGACAAACTAATCGGTACATCTCCATCAGTTAGCAGTCTTGATGTCTTTGAAGTGCGAGCCTAGTGTGTTAAACGTGTCCTATATTTCATATTTCCGCCCCTTTTTTTCCAAATCAGTACAATCTTTAGCGCAGTACTTTTACAGGACAAGAACTTCAGGCGTGGAAATGGTAACAGCGTCATCTAGTGGAAATATTTTCTGAAAACAACTTGATAAGGCATTCAGTGTTGGCAGATCCTAAAAGTAACTTCTGTGGAAGAAAAAATTAAACTTTAAAACATTTATTTTATGATTGTACCTATATATATATATATATATATATATATATATATATATATATATATATATATATATATATATATATATATATATATATATATATATATATAAACGTGTTAAAATTGAATGCAAAACGGTGATAGTTGGGTCGGATATTAAAATAAATTAAAAAATAATTAAATTAATAAAGTTACAAATTTCACATTCACAAACTCAAATAATCTAAACCCTGCTTTAAATATTTATTATACAGTGACACTTTGCAATACTGTAATAGCCAAAAAATATTTGTCTGTGTTTAAATATGCATGAAACGTTACAACTGTAGACTATTGGAAATGTTGTTATGTGAACATTTAGAGATGCGACGTATTATTGTTATAGTATTTCTAATATCTGTTAATAATGTTTGTTGTTTGATAGTGATTGTTGCACAATAAAAAAACAAAACAAACAAACAAAAAAAAAAACTTGATAAGGTGAAAGTAAAGTCACTTACAGCACAGCACAATCAGAGAAAAGATACGAGCCACATTCTTGTATTATTATCAATACATGTATATCAACAAGGGCAGAAGGTACCAAAAAGCTAAGTACAGAGGGCTAACTTTACCTGTCCATGTCTTCTGCTCTGGAATAACGTAGTATTTATTTCCAAAGTGGTCTGTCCCGACATGCTCACGAACCATCCCAAAAGTTCTCCGTAACGCGCCTGCTATTCTGTTCATATTTACAAGATAATAAAAAGGGTTTCGTAGATAATGTGCTGTTACTTCTGTCAGCTGTATCCTTGTTTATGCAAGTGCCCACGCCGCAAAGGGGAGGAAGCAATAAGCTCTTCTCTGATTGGACGGCCTCGTTAGAACAGCCAATGAGCTTAGGTTTTATAAAGCGGAAGTGACGTTTCAAACATGGCGTCTTTTTGTGTTGTTCGTTTGTTCGTGTTAGCAAGCTAAAACAAAAAATAGGTCTAAATTAGAGATTAAATGATTTTATGTGTTATTAAATCGCTTTAGGGAGGTTATCAGGATATGTTGCATGTACACGTTGCTTGTGTGTATGAAATTATTTCATTATTGTAAATATTATGGTGGAGTTTGGGGCGAGTTTAGCTCATTGTAGCATTAACTAAAGCAAAGCACTTTAAAAAGGGGCTGTACTGCAATTAATTAGAAACAATGTTGGGGTTTCTCTCAGCAAGACAGGCTGGTCTGGATGACCCTTTGAGACTGAGACGAGCAGAATCAACAAGAAGGTAACAAATTCATTTTTACAGTGTAAACCTTTTTGTTAGTGTAATGTTAGGTTTAACAGAGTCACTTCACCACATATTACTTTTAATTTACTTTTACATCTGCAGTTACAGTGTCATTCTCTTGCTTGTAGTGTTGCCATATTTAATTCATTGCTTACTTTTTCTTGCTTATGTGCTGTATCCTAACAGGGTCCTTAGTCTGCAGTTGAATCCTGACAGAGATGTGGACAGAATCCATGGGAATGGCATCAACACCATTGACATTGATGTAGTAGAGGGCAAATAGTAAGTCCTTTTGTGTTCTTTGAATGTTAGAGTTACCCGTCTAAACAGTGGTTAGTGGTTAACAAAGCCTTATATTTCTTTAACTGGTGTTCAAATGAATATGTGAAATTGGGCATATAATATCAATATTCCAAGGAGCTATCGCATGGTTTCCTATTATGAGCAGTCCCTTGTTGAATATCAGAATGCTAGGAAATGGAGTTACTATTAAATAGCAATAAATCAGTCAATGGGTACGTTTTGCATACAACCTTTTTATTCTCTCTTCGTTCCCCCTTTTATTTGTAATGTAAATCTGTTTCAGCATGTTGTCTGGAGGCGCGGACGGTGTGATTGTCATCTATGACCTGGAAAACTACACAGGAAAACCACAGTACACCTGCAAGACTGTTTGCACTGTGGGAAGGTGATTATGCCATGCACTTTGTCTACCACTAGAGGGTAGCAATGCATAAAAGAGATACACAGTGTAGTACAGCTGGTTTATAAAATGGCATAAATTACTTTACAATTGGTGTCTGGGTCACATCATTACACGTTTCATTTTTATTAAGTTTTAAAAATATATAACATAATTAATATAGATTTTTTGTGTATTGTGAGATATTTACCTAACAAAACCTTTTTTATTTGACCTAGGTCTAGTCGGCATGTCCACAAGTTCAGCGTGGAGACAGTCCAGTGGTATCCTTATGACACAGGCATGTTTGTCTCCAGCTCATTTGATAAAACCATGAAGATATGGGACACTGAGACGCTAAAGGTAAAACATGCTGCCACAGTAAGATAAAGTCTTCCACTGTGTAAACAATTTGCTCATAAGTCTATATTCCCATTGCGTCACCAAAGTTGTCTCCTTGCGCCCCCCTTAACTTTCCCTTTGCTGCTTCATGCTTTCTACCTATCTATGTCACTTGGTCCCATATGGCAGACTGTGTGGTGCTAGAGTTACACTGGCATCACAGTTACCTCAAAAGGTCACTCAAGGGACAGAGGAGAACCCACTCACCTCTCATTTGCATTACTTGGCTTTTGTACTCCATTACTAAACACATACAGTACTAACTTAATATTGTATGATAGATACAGTGTTTTTTCATTGAAGATCTTATTGTATGTATAAGCATTTGTCTAAAACAGAGCTTCCAGTGTTGAGAGCGTTGGCTGGCACTCACTGACAGAGCACAGTGGAGAGAGGACAGTGAGGCCTTTTTTATTCCCAGAATTACAGCAGTCATTGTGGTTGGGGGAGCTGGCTTCAGAGCTCAGATCTGTTGAGCTTTCCCTGTGTGCCTTTTGTTATTAGACCAGTCTTATTGTCCTGTCTACTTTCTAGGACTACTGCGGGCATTCAGTTGAATCTGTAGTTGAATTTTGATCCACTAGGAGTCTGCTGGCACTAGTTACAGTGGTGTGCAAAAGTATTTGTCCCCCTTAGCATTTTTTCTTTTTTGTTTCCTTACAACCTGGAATTTAAATGGATCATTGAGAGGTTCATGTCAGTCACTTTACATCACGTGACAACAACTATGAAGATGCAAAATATTTTTTAATGTGAAGCAAATTAGAAATATGACAGAAAAACAGAAAACTTAAGCGTACAAAAGTATGTACCCCCTCAAGTTAGTCCTCTGTAGAATCACCTTCTGAAGGACTTTGAGCTCCATCTTTTCTAGAATGAGTGTTTATGAGCTTGGTTCATAAAATCAGTAGGATTTGTGCTCATTCTTCATCTAAAAACAGCTCCAGCTCCTTCAGGTTGGATGCATTGTAAAGCACAGTTTGAGTTGTTTTCTTCAGAAAATTGTCCTGTGTTTAGCTCCATCCTTCATTCCTTCAGTTCTGAGCAGTTTTCCAGTCCCTACCAATGACAAGTATCCCCACAGCAGGACACTGCCATCACCAGGCTTCACTTTAGAGAGGGGGCACAGTCAGGTGCTAGGTTTGTGCTATCTTCTGTCCACTCTTTCACACAGCCCAGCTCTGTGGAGTGTATGGTTCAGAGTGGTCCTGTGTGCAGATACAACAGTCTCTGCTGTGGAGCTCTGCAGCTCTTTCAGGGTCACCTTTGGTCTTACTTTTGCCTCTCTGATGACTGCAGTCCTTGCCCGATTTGTAAATTTTAGACGGTCTTCTCTAGGTAGGTTTGGTTAGGTTCCCTAACTTTTACATTTTCTTCTTCATCTTTTTCTGTGACTTCTGAGGGTGAATAACACTGGATCTCATTTAGGGCCTCTTTAAAAAGGGGGTAAATACTTTTGCACACCAATTTTTTTTTTCTGTTTTTCTGTCATATTTCTAATTTGCTTCACAATAAAAACTATTTTTCATCTTCATAGCTGTTGTCATGAGATGCAAAGTGACTGACTCTCAATGATCTATTTTGATTCCTGATTGTAAGGCAACAATAAAGGAAAAATCCTAAGGGGGGCAAATACTATAACACGCCACTGTAATTATAAGTGTTTTAGAAAACACTAGACTCTAAGGTTGCAAACTTCAAACATGACACTACTGTAAACTCACTAAACTGTACTGAACTGAACTGTTGCATTTCCTAATAAAAACAGGGTACCACATGACTGAAGGGTTTAGGTAGAAGGCCTACGCTGTGGGAGGTCAGGGATTTGATTCCCTCACATGGCAGCAAAAACACTATCTGTCGTTTCAAAGCACAAACAAAAGTAGAGGGTTGTATGTGAAAGAGGATCTGTAATGTAAAAGCATGCCAAAGTATGCATGTGAATGATTTGCGGTGGCAACCTCTGAAAGGAAGGGAGTGACCAAATGAGACTTTAACTTTGCCTGGTTCCTTTAAAAGGAGCATGGTAGTAAACAGGGAAGATGTTGTTTACTAAAGAGCACAATGGAAAGTGTGTATTTACAATATGTAATATTTGAGAAGTCTACAAATGTTTACTCAACTTAATTTTTGAGTTTTATTTAGAGCAAACTGTATCCAGATATCATCTTATAAGAACACATATCTTGAGAGATAACGCACAATCATTCATCATTCTGGTATATAAACAATACTTAATGACAAAGCAGAGTCCAGAGTTTACAGAGTCCAGTTTGTGGATGCCCATTTTGAAAAGTAGAGTAGTATTGCTTTTGTCGCTTAATTTAGGTACTGGCAATATTGACTAGTACAATTAGCAGAAGTTATATAGGTAAGCATCCTTAAAATATCCCAGTCTCAAACCTGGATAAATAAAGACTAACTAAAAACCTACCAATGCAAATATGTAGAGAATGTTCTCCTTTTCTGACCTCTGGCTATATAATTTTAAGGACCATTTCAGCCCAAGGACAATTCCACTACTATAGCCCGAACTGTTTTACACATGAACACAATATTTTATTATTGTTGGCTCCACTGAACATCAAATGTAAATTTACAAAGTTGTTTGTTAATCTAAAGTAAAAGTGTTTTTTGTCTTCTTCTTCAAAAACTCCTCAACACAAACAATACTTCTGCATACTTTGTTGTTTGTAAAACCTGATTGTTACCTAAATTACCCTGACTATCTGGAATGTGGCATCTATAGACCACATAACCTAGCTGCCATGAGGAGTGGCTAAGAAAACTTGATAACGTAAGCACTAACAATTATTTAAGTGTGTCCAGATGCCTTCCTGTTGACAAATTTAGTAAACATGAACTTGCAAAAAAATAGCTTAATTTGACTATATTTATTAGTGTAACTAATTTTGATTAACCTCTGTCATTGGTGTTGTTCTAGCCCGCTGAAGTCTTCGAGTTTGAGTCCAATGTTTACAGCCATCACTTGTCTCCCATTGCCCGGAAGCACAGCCTAATCGCAGGTCAGCATCTCGCATTACTTTGCTGCTTGGCTTATCTTAATCATCCTAACACAGCCATAGTCTAAACATCTGTTGACTAATCTAATGTTGAGACTGAAAGTTATTTTCATTAATTTGTTTCCCAGAGCTAAGTGCTATCTGCTCACCTCACAACTCACCGTCTTTTTCCCCAGGTTATAGGTGATCTGGGGGGGGGGGGGTCAGAATAACTCTCAAAGTCTTACTCAGAGTCATGGAAGGAATCTAGGTACCAAAGTCGCCAAGCAAGCCCAACAGGTTGCTCATTCCTGCTGAGTGTGTGCTCATCACGGAGCAGTCTGTTCTGAACACATGGCTTTGACACACCTTTTTTTTTTTAGAAACATTCTGTAACAATGTCGTCGCCTTTCAGTTTGAACGTGCCCTTCCCTCTCATACATGCTGTCAGACAGGTGGCAGACATCCAGTGAAGGTTTTAAATGATTTTCAAGACTCGCTTTTAAGGGAATTCGTTCCTAAAAAGCAATGCTAGCATGGTAATTTTAAATATATCCTTGGAAATAATTGATTTCTTTAATGTAAAAAATGTCTGTCACTTCAAAGTCATCTTTATCAGCTATAGTATCAGTGGACTTGCATGTTTACCACACATTATCTGTGAGGACCAAAGAGCTTTAGTTCAGCTTCATCTTTTTTAAAAGGCCTCTCCCTCTTCCTCCTTCTTTTAACGCATATCAATCATAAAACTGTATGAAAACAATAAGCACAAGTGTACAAGTGAGTTTGAGAGTTCACTTTGATTTATTTGTAAAAATATATATGGATTACAGCGATGGTTCCCAAACACTAGGCCAGGATGAAAAATTGTAGCCCGGCTAGCCAGTACCACCCTCTCGCTTTTTATAAAATAGAAAACTTGGAATGGAAGATTATATTTGGGTTGCCAAGTAAAACAAAAATCTGACGGGAAAAAATAAATAGACTGAAATTACGAAAATTATGCAATAAAAAGACCAGGAGAAAGGTCTTACATTAGAGTATTGGCTTGCAAACAGTCTGATCAAGTGGGACCTAGTTTTATTGTGACCATCTATTTACTGAACCAAAGTTATTTAAATTATTATATGCTGTGTTTATTTACAGTGGGCACCAAGAACCCTAAAATCCAGCTGTGTGATATGAAGTCTGGTTCAAAGATTCATGTTCTTCAAGGTTAGTTTACTTGGCCATATGTATAAACATATACAGGACATGTGTATGTAAGTGCAACATGTATTAAGAAATATATACATTTCTTTTCTGTTTAGGACACAGAGCAGAGGTCCTGTCTGTGAGGTGGTCCCCCAGATACGAGTACATCCTGGCGACTGCTAGGTAAGAACTGTCTTTAGGAGCTTTCACTTATTCTCTTTTGTGGAAAAACCTCTATCCCTTTTTAGGCAATGTCAGAAAGGAGTAATCCATTAAATCCATATTGTGACAGGTGGCCTCATCGATTCAGTGCAAGTATAATAACACATCATTTACAAATGATTGTAATGAAAGGATTAGATTAGATTAGTATAGATTAGTATAATTTTCAGTCGGTCAGTTTTCATTGTCATTGGAATCAGATAAAAAAGAACGCCACTGACAATATCAGTTTATTGGGCAAATAATATGAGCATTAAACAAAGACACCATGTACAGCCCTGTAAAGAAAATGAATAGTTGGACTGTCAGGTCCTGGAAGGATTAGTCTGTGACAGACTGACTGATTGTTTCTTTAAACTGAGTGCTACGTGCTCTCCTTCACCTCGTCATTGCTGTTATCTTTTTAACCTTTGTTAAAGGTCAGTGTGACCTGAGGGGACAGAATTGGCTCTTAAGTTCTTCATAGTCACGGTAGACATCTAAGGGCCCCTTTTCCAAGGTCAAGCCTATGGCAGATATACTTTATCTAATATACCTAAGACTGGTAATAGGCAGATTCTTTAGACTCACAGCAGGAGAGAAGCCATAGCATATTGTCTGGCACCTCATCCAACTTTTGTGTGCGATGGTGTAGATTAAAGTCTTGCAGATGCATTATCATAATGAGAAACCAGAGACTGCAGGGAGTCTACAGAGCTTTGTCTATTCTGAGGTTGTCAGTTTATTAAAATGTGCATATGTTAAAAAAAAAAAAAATCTATACACCCAATTGGAAAACGAAGAGGATAGGATCAAAAACTACAACTGCTTTTATATTTGTAAATCAGTGTCTATATTCACTTTATTCTTTTGATTTGTTTGTGCAGGTGGGGGTTAGGGCTGGGGGGTTCTGGCTTGTCTTGGACACAAGAAAGGAAAAAAGGTTGGGAACCATTGTAAGGCAGCCAGTTAAAAGACAAACCCCCTCCAAAGTCAGTATCCAAGTAGATCTCTGATTTTTGAAAATAGGATTGGATTTTAACTTGATCTGAAAGGCAAGAAAGGTTAAAGATGTTATGTGCAGTATACAGTTTTTATATTTCATAAAAATTACTCACGTGTTCCAAAATATGTTGTAAACATTTTTAAATCTGAGTTTAAAGCTGAGTTATTAACAATTCAAAATATATTTTACATGGCCAGGTTGGTCCAATGAAAAAAAAGAGACCATTATTTTGATTTAGACTGCAGTACCGTTTTCAAACCAGTACAAGTGCAGGCTTCTTACAGCACCTTTAAAGTGAAAATAGTTTTAATTCTTTACCATCATTTAGCCTTGTTGGTACACCTGTGCTATAGTGTCAGCAAGTACCCTAGCACTGTAGCCCTTTAACAGATTTCCTGTTAGGGACACATGGCAGGTACTGTCCCCATCTGTTTTGTTCCTTTGTAGACTTGCTAATTAACCCACAGGGATGTTATTGTCCCTTTAGACGCTGACTGAATTTCAAAACAAGTGATGCAGAGGTAAAGCTATAAATGTACCCTATTCTATTATAGAGCAGCATTTAATCCCAATAGAAAACTGTTCTTTTAACTACAGTCTTTGTGGTTAAAAGAACAGTTGACAGAATGCTGTGTAGCTACTCGTGTCACATACCTCGCTCTTCTGCAAGATGCTAACTGATTTTTATTTACATATTTATTTGTCATATGTAAAGTTGATCTGAACTAATTAGCATAAAGATAACAAGCGATCACTAAGTTCTTAATTTCCTTTCCAAGTGCAGACAGTAAGGTGAATGTGTGGGATGTGCGGCGCGCTTCAGGCAGCCTTTTCACTTTGGACCAGCACAAAGGAGACAAGTCCAAAGCATCCTCTGAGGCAGGTAAGGTTCTCACTTTGTCTGTTGTATTGTAAGGAAGTGCTTCAGGATGAGTCCACACTAGTCTATTTTTGTTTTACCGTAATGTTTCACAAATAAATATAGAATGCTGTAGAAAAGCCGAGACTCTTGTTATCAGATTCTGAAGGATTGTTTTCCGCCAAAGGATGAGTCAGAAAAGGCAAGATGGCGATGAACAGAGATGAACCTGTCCATTTTTTTCAGGGGCCAGGCCGACAATGTTTTGAAATATTTTGGCATTTCCACCTATTAGGAGATTCTGTCTGGTTGCATTGAAACATAACTTTATTATTAGATAAGATGAGATTTTGAAAGACAGAAGAAGAGAGAATTGTGGCTAACCACGCAATTCCTTTGCATACAGCTTTAATATTGTTTAAAATAATAGCAATGAAAATATGGCGGGGAGTGCTGCGAGTGCATGTGTCAAGTAAAATTTGTAAAGTTAAAGGTGCTATGAGCAGTATGTATTTTTTATATTTTATAAAAATTACCCACATGTGCAAAGCTATGGTGTAAACATGTTTAAACCAAAAATTTGTTTCACTGATAACAATGGTACAGCTGATTTATTCACAATTAAAAATATAATTTACATAATGGCCAAGTTATTTTTGTTTAATTTTTTTTTTTTTTGGTTCTAAAACTGCAGTGCTGATTGTCCAATCAGAAAAGCAGAAAGACTGGCAACCCATAGACAATTGTTTTGATTTAGCCTGCAGTACCGTTTTTAAACCAGTAGAGCGCATGCTGCTTACAGTTCCTTTAAGACACAGGTGCTCTTTGGAAAAGTTACTTTTTTTTTTAAAGTTACTTCTTTACTTGGGAAAAGAGCAAGCTGTTGTCTGGTGGGTAAAAAAATCTTTGAACACTTATGAAAATGAGCAAAATGTTTTGTCCTTGCATCCTGAGCAGCGCCATGTTGAGCTGAAACGTACTGGTCCATATGTCTTTATCTTTGAAAGCCATGATTAAATAAAGGCTTTTTAACTACATAAAAGTGGATTCTGTTGTCACTCATTTTCATAAGTGTTTAAAGATTTGTTTTTACCCAGCAGACAACAGCCTACTCTTTTTTCATTGTTTAAAATAACTTTGGTTCTGCAAAAGTGGGTCCAATAAAATAATCAAGGGAAAAATTGTATTTCAGAGTCAAACTAGTTGAGACTAACTTAATTAAGACACACTCCCATAGGCTGGTTTGTTTACTCACTCAGTCACTGGTGGTGGTTATTGAAAAGAGGCTTTTCCAGGGCTGACTGCTTACATGGTGAAAAACAGTTTGGTGTACCAGGAACCAAAATTGTGTTCTCTTATGTAAATGCAAATAAAAATATATCATATTTTCTTAGCTTGCATAATAATAAGTATCAATAATAAAAAGCAACTAGTTAAATATCCTGGCAATGTTTATTCAATATTAATCAATTTTGAAGGTTTTTGCAATGTATAATACTTTCAGTACATTTGCAGTCTATCATACAGCCCTATAGCTGCTTGCTTACAGCTTTAACGTTGCATTTTGTGCACGCAAGGCCAAATTGAAAAGTTATTGTTTCATAAGTAATAGATAGATAAGTTATAGATATGGTTGTTTTTTCTGCAGAGATTTTTTTTCTGCTGTGATCTTTTTTTTCTGTCTGGTTATTCAGGTTAACATAGAATTTAGATTGCCTTACTAGAGCAGAGGTCAACATTCTGCACAGAGAGTATCGGTTTTTCCTGTTTACAGTTATGTTTGCCTTTAAGCTTGCTTGAAGTTTGCTTGTTAGTTTAAGTTTGGATTACCTCACCTGTTAGACGCTTATTAAAGTGTTGCTGAATATGTCCCAGTAATTAAAATCACAAATGACTAAATAAATAGTTTACATTACATATCCTCGTGTGTTGACCAGCGAACACGGCCCATAATGGCAGAGTGAACGGTTTGTGCTTCACTGGAGATGGCCTGTACCTGCTCACGACCGGAACAGATGACCGAATGCGACTGTGGAACAGCGCCACGGGGGAAAACACACTGGTAAGGTCCCTGGTTTTGTCCTCACAGCCCACCAGACTATTGGAAGTATACTGTATAATACTAACCCAGTTCTGAAGGAGTTAACACAATGAAATCTAAAACATACCATAAACCAAAAATAGCAGGTGTTAAAAGGGAGATATTTTACAATTTTATGAAAAATGAATAGCTCATTTTTGATTTGATGGCTGCAATATGTCCAATTTTAACTGATGGCTGGCAACATTTCAGTAAGACGACTGGGTACAAAAGGAGATTTTGGAAGGGGAGAGTCTAATGTATGGCATGCTTGTGATCCTGCAAGTTTCACTGCATCAAGCGTTGTTCTGCATGGTTCAGGAACACGTCCAGAATTGATTGTCTGGGCACACAGTGTGCACAAATGTGAGTTACAGCTATATCATGGAAAAAAGTCATGTGAGAAAAACAAACACACTAGGCCCTCATCTTCTTTTTTGTTTATTATTTTTTATCTGCTTGACCTCGTGCACTGATTAAACAACTTTTTGATTAGCATCTGTAAAAAGACCTACAAATAATTAGCATTTTGTTTTAATAATACATTTATAGCAAGTCAGTAAGTAAAACACTATAGTGCCATATTTTTTCATTATATTGTGTATATACATTAAATACTTTAATAATAAAGAGTTATGTATTTTAAAGGAACCAGTACTTTTTTGTGAAATAGACCAGACAGTTCCTGTAATAGCCATTTAATAATGTAAAGCTAATGCAAAAATGTGGACAACAGTGCAGTGTGAAAACACTAGCTTAACCTATGTCACTGGCAAAGGTTTACACAGGTCTCCTGTTTCAATTTCCTGCTCTGCTGCTTCCTAATGAGGTTGCTATGGTGGACATTTTTCCATCAGGGGGCTGCTGCAGTGAACTAAAGGTTCTCATACAAGGGAACAGGTTCAATTGGCAGTACACTGGCTGCTTAAGTGGAACCCAAAACTCTCTGGGAAACCATGGTATGTGTAGGTTTAACTGAATTTGTTGTATTGATATACCTTTTTGTACTCTTATCTTAAATGTGTAGCTTATCTAAATGGGAAGTTCAGTGACTTCAAAGGGGAAGTTTGTAATGACGGAATAAAGTCACTTTCACCAGTAAGTGTTGGAGGCAAGTAAAAAGTCAAAATATGCAACATTTAAATCATATACTATTCAAACAGGCACTGAATTTACTGCTGTGTAAGTGATTATAAATGCATAAATAGGCATAGACCTATTCGACTGCCATGTACAAAGAACTCATGACCATGTGTCACCTCCACACTTTTTACACACAATCACTTATACTCAACCCAATACATCTATAAACAAAAACAAACAATGTTGTAAATTTTCACCTACACTGTTGGTGTACCTCAGAGTTCTATCCTAGGGCCTGTTCTGTTCTTGTTGCACACTGGCCCTTTTGGAAAAATAGTTGTTTAGCAATGTGTGTTTTACTCTCTTTATGCTGATAAAAAATCTACTTCTCTTTTCACGTAATGCGATTAGGAGGGCACTTTGAAATCCACTGGCATGCTTATCTTATGAATTAAAGGTTATCAAGCAACTAAAGTCACAGCATGTAACATTTCCACATACCACACAGCACTTTGGTCTATATTTTAAAAGGGTATAATGTAATAGAGCAGTTTTATTTGGATCTGAAAAAAACTGACCATTCCTTATTGTGTCTCGAAGGTAAACTATGGGAAAGTCTGCAATGAAAGCCGTAAGAGGCTCCAGTTCACTGTGTCTCGCGGCTGCAGCCCTGAGTTTGTGTTTGTGCCGTGTGGAAGCTCCGTCGCTGTGTACGCCCTTCACACGGGAGAGCTGGTCACGATGCTAAGAGGCCACTACAACAATGTGGACTGCTGTGAGTTTCACCCAGACTACCAGGTGAGAGAGACTGCAGGTGGGGGGCAGGGCTACTCTCTGCACAAGCCATTATACCCGTCACTCTCTCCTTACTCCTGCCTTTTTTATTTGCATTTCCACCATCTGTTTGTCCAAGGTCCTCCGGTGCAGGGCTGTACACAGTCTTTTTATAATGTCCCTTTAGCTCTAGATTAATTTACAACTCCAAAATTTGCGATCACCATGGCAGTACCAAATGAGCCTCCATAAAGATAACCAGAAGAGTCAACACTTCCAAAGCTCTGGCCTATTATAAATGCAAATGCTTAGGGTGGGACACTGCATCAGTATTTTGTAAATGTGGTTTTATTAGTGCTTACTTACTTACTTACTTAAAAGTGAATTTAATCTCTCCACTTGTAGTCAAAACCAATTTATAGAACAGACAGGAGTAATGACATAGAAACCAAACTATCACAAGCTCTAAACGGTAAGGGTTTGTAAACACATTTATAATACAGAACTATTTTAATGTCTTTTTGTGTGGTCCATAGAGATATTAGAATTAGAAATTAGAAATGGTCAGAAATTTCTGTAAAATCTATTACAGTAGTGATACAGTAGACTGATTTTACAGTATTACTGTAATATAAAATACATTATTACTGTTATGTTTTACAGTAATTACTCTACTCTAGTACTCTACTACTCTAAACTATTGTAATATCACTTATTGTAAAAATACAACAAGTCTGTCTTGATTTTTGTCAGTTTATTAAAAATACACATTTTTGTCTTATACAGTTGATTTGATAAAAGTACATAGACAAGTCTACCATAAAAGAATCACTGAAGATGTAGAACATCAAAACAAATGTGACATTCCTTGTAATAAAGAATTTGTGTGGACTCATTAAACACTGAATGTTTTCCTTATGAACAGTGCCTGTATTATCTGTAGGATGAAGTACATAACTTCATATTATGCATTACTCCAAAACAATTTAACAATATATTTCCTCACTGTTACTTGTGTCTTTTACTAAAACACCACAAAAAATATAGATATTGAATACACTGTTTTAAAATAATCAGCTGACTTTTAAGTGAAAAAAAAATCCACTTTAGTGTCTCCCAAGTCCAGTGCTGTAATGGACCAGGGCATATCCAGTGTTACACAGATGAATGTGAGTAGAGGTCTGGGCTGGCATCATCTGTGACTCACAGAATCTGTTGAAACCTGGTGCACCTCCAGTTAAAAGTTTTAGCAGCTGAAGGAATTATAGTCTCAAAAATAAGTTCCACTTCAGTCTTGGACTTGGAAAAAATGGACCTAGATTAAGAGAGAACAGAAAAAAACTTAAAAGACAAAGAGAACAAAATGTATTTTTACGTTCAGTACATTATGTTCGTGATGTAACAGAGTGAAACAATTGTTGTTTCAGTTGTATTAATAGATTTGGTCAGTTACCTGAGTGCAGCTCCTGCTTCCTGACAGACCCATGTTTCTTGTTCATTTAGAGAAACCATCTGAAGGTATAAAATTAATATTTTTCATTGATTGGACAAAATATCAAGTCAGTTTTGTCACGCGTCATTAGGTGCTGAGTTATTATTTGATTCTTTTAAGTTTAATCTAGTTTAAAATTTATTAAATAAATTAATAAAATAAAATAAAATTATATTAAATTTGTTAACAGCATAGACAAAAAATGCAGTTTATTATTTTAGTTTATGGTTAGCTAGCACATGTAACTGACATTAGGAATCAGTTGACTCTGTTATCTCGTAGGTATAAAAGTGAGTATAAATTTGTACAAGCTGAACAATGTTAAACGTGTAATAATAATAATATAAAATATCTATATTATAGGTACTTACTTCTGTTGAAATGTGAGTTGGGATAAATCTGCAGGTCTCCTTTGTGTGGTTCTCTTCCACCAACTGAAGAAAATGTCATCTCAGGCAAATTTGCCAAATCTCTCTTCCTGTTGGTCAGAGTTTCCCGCCTAAATTCACGACGGTAATTTTCACAGTAGGTTACTCTAACATTATTTTTTCCCCCACAATTCAATGCGCATTACAGTAGACTACTGTATAAACTTTTTACAGTAATGTACTGTGCATATTACAGTAAAATACTGTTGATATTACAACAATCACAAAAAACAATGTTACAGTGTGCTCTATAAGTTTAATCAACTTAATTTTCCATATAGACAGTTTTTGGTGTATATACCGTATAGTAGTGTATAACGTTGTAGTTCAAAGTTCAATAAAATGAAGCCCATGACCATTTTATTAAACCTAGGAGGAAGGAGACCATTACTTCCTTTTCCCACAACGGTTCAGAGAGGACAAACTTAGCAGATGGGGATAAGCAGGCTCATCTTTTTGAAAACACATTTTTGCACAAAGGTTTAAGTGATTTCTGAAGTAGATTGATATTAATTCAGCCACAAGGGGTCACAACCAAGTGTACCCTTTGTGCCAGTCCCAAGCCTGAATAAATGGAAACGTTTGTATCAGAAGAAAAAAAAAAGAAGTATATCCCAGGCAGGAAAAGCCAAAAGGAAGGACTAGACTGGTTTTTAAATTTTGTTAAAGTAAAATCACCATCAGACCTGTTTCCACTGTCCCTGCTCGATCTGTTCATCCAAAATATACACAGTAGTACTATTAGTAGTGGCTCAGTGTGTAAATCTGAGCATTATGGGTTAGGATGAGGGTTAGGTTTTGGATTAGCTTACCATTCAAACAAAATCAGACACTCAAAGTCTAGCCTAAAAGGTAAGGACATCTATATGTAGTACACTACAGAATGCAGTTCAGCAGCTTCTCAAAAGGACAAGTATTCATCTGAGCCTATGTGTTCTTTCTCACGCACCTTCTGTATGATGTAATAACACGTACCCGTCCCAGTGCACAGAGAATGGGTCCCGTGGGTCATGTTTTTGCGCTGACACTTTAAAGCATTTTAATTACTTTGGGTCCCCTTTGTTAATGATGGCTTTACCTCTTGCTGAGGTCACTGCTTCGATGAACATCAGAAGCAGCTAGTCGGTAAATAAACAAATGTTTCTCTTTTGAAGGAGCTGTATAGTGGAGGTAAGGACTGTAACATTCTGGCGTGGGTACCTGTTCCTCGTCCACCTGATGAAGAGGAAGAGACTGAAAGCACAATGACGGTAGGTGACAGTCCCACCAATCTACACCAAACACCCGCATAGCTACCTTACCTGCTTTTATTTTATTAAAAAGTAAAACTGGACCTATTGGCCACTGCAAACTGAACTTAAACTTGTAGTAAACTAGTTCAAATCCAATTTATTTATAAAGCCCTTTTAAAATAACAAGGTTGACCAAAGTGCTGTACACCACAAAAAAATAAAACCGATAAAAATATAAAACAATTATGGACAAAATACAGTAAAACAATAAGAACTATGATAAAACAGTAAAAGTCAAAAACCTCAAACTGAGTTAAAAGCCAAAGAGAAAAAATGTGTTTTAAGACGGGTTTTGAAAACAAAAAGTGAATCAGCCTCTCTGATGTGCAAAGGTGGCTCATTCCACAATCTGGGGGCTGCAACAGAAAAGGCACGGTCACCTCTGAGTTTCCTCTTAGACTTAGGAACTACAAGCAGAGCCTGATCTGCCGACCTGAGAGAGTGTGAGGCAGAGTATGGCTCCAGCAGGTCAGAGAATAACATGGGGCAAGGCCATTTAGGCATTTAAAAACAAACAAAAGAATTTTAAAATCAATTTGGAAGCAGACAGGGAGCCAATGCAGGGAAGCTAAAATCGGAGAGATGTGCTCATGCTTTCATGAACCAGATAAAAGGTGTGCAGCAGCATTTTGAACCAGCTGTAGATGAGTGAGAGAAGACTGATTCATTCCGATACAAAGTGCATTGCAGTAATCTAGTCATAATGTTATAAAAGCATGAATCAACATTTCAAAATTATGCCTAGAAAGAACAGGTTTGATCTTGGCTAATTGTCTTTGCTGAAAGAAGCTTCCTCTCACTACAGCACTAGCCTGTTTATCAAGTTTAAAATCATCCATTTTCACCCCCAGGTTTGTGACTGTGGGTGGGTCTGACAAACTGTGCCAATGAACCTAGATCTAGTGGGAGGTCACTGCCAGAATTGCTCGGTCCAAACAAAAGAACTTCAGCCTTTTGATCATTAAAATACAAAAAAATGAATCTCATCAATGCACTCCAAAAGTTGATTGGCGCACTTAAGGGGCATGTAAATTTGGCTGTCATCAGCATATAGATGAAATGAGACGCCGCGCTTACAAAGAATAGATCCCAGAGGAAGCAGATACAAGGAAAAAAGCAGTGGCCCAAGGACTGACCCTTGGGGTATACCACATGAAAGGGGAGCAGTGGAGGAGACAACACGGACACAAAAGCTTCGATTGGCTAGGTAAGATCGGAACCACTCAAGAGCACAACCCCGAAGGCCCACCCAGTGCTCAAGACGACACAGGAGGATATCATGGTCCACTGTGTCAAATGCAGCTGTCAGGTCCAACAGCACCAGGGCAACAGTGTGGCCAGAGTCAGTGGGAATATCATTAAAAACTCTAATCAATGCTGTCTCAGTACTGTGAAGATTTTTAAATCCTTACTGAAAAATGGATCTCATACTCATCTAAAAAAAAAACCTTAAGCTGAATAAAAACAAGTTCTGCCATCTCCCCAATTACTGTATCTCTGCTTTGTGAATCATCGTGTGTATGCATTTCCATCAATGTCTTTTTATCATCAGCAGCCACTAATTCACTGTTGACAAGTAATGTAGGCAAACCAATGGGGGCTTAAGAATACTGGCTTTTTAGCTGGCTTTTTTCACAAATATGACTCTTACCATAATATGTTTTAGGAGGCTAAGCAGTTTTCCCCCCAAAAAAACAAAGCAACAATGGGCACACAATTTCATTCACATACACATTTGCTTTTCCAGTCAGTGTGTGACAACAAAATACCCTAGCTACATTTTTATTTTATCTCAGTGCCGGAAGTGAGATCACTGATAAGACATGTCACATCACTGGTATTCAAATTATGACACGGCGGTGTTACATGCCACCCAGAATCTGAACATACAAACCCAGCAACACTACTTCCACTAAGCCCGTTTATGCTGACCTGCATTCTGCTAATTCTCTGCCAATTTGAATACCTATTACTACGTCACACCTGTTCCATTTAAGTTACTGAAGCACACTTGAATGATGACTTGGCAATAAAGTGTTACCTGTCATATTGTTAGGTTTATCCAGGAAGTCGTAATTTCTACAAGTTTTTTTAGGGATATGGATGTAATCTGTTACTGTATCATTGTAAATATAGGTCGTAGTAATAAGCTTAATGTCTCTTTTTTTCTACAGAACGGTGCTGGCCCAACATCTTTGAATCCTGCCTTTCAAGACGCATGGAGCAGCGATGAAGACTAACACTGATAACACAACACCACAAGGTGTGTTGAGTGTCTAACTCAGCGCACATGACTCACAAAAGACTGTCAACAAAGCAGAGAAACCCTCAAAGATAATTGTGGATTTAAAGATGGCACCGCCTTAAGATCTATGTACATATATGTACATAGTATTGTGATGTGTTCAAATGCTGTTTTTTATACATTTGACTGAAAATTCTTATTTGTGTTTGCCTATTTTTATTTGAATTAAATATTAACATTTATGTAAATAAGTCGAAGACTCGCACTAATCCAGGTTAATTGAATCACAAGAAAATGTTTAAAAAGAAGTCAAGGTTTTCAAAGTCCAGATGAAAACCAAGTCCAGTTGATTTCTTTTAAAGCTTTTCTTGTGATAAATAAATCTAACATAACTATTTAAATATTTCACCCATACTCTGTATACACATAGAGAATGAAATCCTGCTGCAGGATGCGTCTTTCACCTGTTTTGTTGAAGAGAGTATGCATAATGTCCTCATGGGAGTCACCCAGGACTGAAAAACCCACCATCCTGTTGACATTCTCAAGAGAATTTGCATTTGTTTTTCATCTCATCTGTCAACATCGCTGAAACCAACAGTGAATGAGAGAGAAACTTAAGTTAGGTTGCACATACCTGCTTTCACATACCTGCACATACCACATGTTCATATAAACAAACATTTTATTTTGAGGGAATTTTGTATTTAAGTTCTATTGGATATCAATAGCTGTTCCTTTCAATTAATTTAAATAAAATGGAGAAACAAATTAACCATTGTCAGAGGTGGGACATCTGGACTAAAGTAAAAGTCCTGTTTTAAAATAAAGCAGAAGTCTATGCAGTATTTCCTAATAGTTGTATATTTCCATACTCCTGTTGTGAAATGAAACCCCTAAACTGCACGGGTTTCGTGTTCAATGTTTGAGTGATGACACACGACATAGACACGTAAGAATTAATTTTGTTACGCATTCTTGTTCTGCCACTCTGTCGACCAATCAGAGCGCGCGCGGTCCCGCCCACGCGCTGACAAAAGGTTAGCGGGGAGCACGCTCGGTCAGAACAGCGGTGAGAGAGCGCGCGCACCTGTGCCAGGGGTACAGGTGATTTACAGGAGTTTGGATTTGGTTCACAACTGACCGGGAAGAACTACTTTTTTGTTGAGCGACTGCGGCGACACAACTAAAGGTTTGTAGCTGGTTATGTGTTTGTTTGAAGTAGAAAAGCAGTTGTTAAAGTTTGATAAAATATCTAAAAAGCGCTTGAAGTTGGGTTCTGTGGCTAATGATACACGGAATTATATTGCCTTTTTAATTTCCGCTTTTTCTCATTCAGTCGTCGCCTTGGGCTGGCTGAAGTTGGTGAAAGATTGCTTTGTTTGAGTGAAATTAACGCATAAAACAGCCTTTATCCTTTATATGTTGACGCTATAACTGCTACAGACAGGCCTGCTAGTCATGTTTTTAGAGCCTCTTACCAGAACAATTAACACTATCCTCCTTGGATATTGGCACGCAGTCAGTGCCCACTAATCACTGGGAGTTGGCTTTAACGAGAGAAATAATGAGGTGTGCCTTGGTGCTTTACATCACAGGCCCAGATTATAATAAAGTTGATTGGCGTATTAAGGCTTGCCATGTTTTTCATAAATTGACACTCAGACAATCCACGTTTCACACAAAAACTTGGACACAGACCCTGCTTTCAGCCATTTTGGGTCTCTTTTATATTGCATTTCCTTTTGACAGCATGTGTGCCTTTTTAATACACTTTGTATTTTTTGTTTCCTAACTTTGAACACCCCCCTGTACTGGTAGCCTTTACATTTATTCACCACATGCTTCTTGACACAAAGATAATGTTGATGTATGTATTGCAAATCAGGTCACACAGGTCATACTGCTTGTTTGATACACGCCTTGAGTCATAGTTTAAGCTTAACCGTTCCCTTGAGGTTTGTTTCTTTTGTAACAATCATGTTTTGTCCTTGTAGGTGAAATAAAATAAATAAAAATGGAGATCAGTAACACTGTTGCCCTTGCTTACGACCGATTCTTTAAAAATGCCGGTGAGTTATTTTTTTTTTTATTTTTTATTTTTTAAGACTTAATAAAATCCCACACAACTAAGATTTATTCCTAAACTTGTCTGAATTCATGTTTTTAGACATCCGCACAGAGGACTGGCTGCTTATGTCATCTCCCATCCCTCAGACCATCATCATATTGGCGTACATCTACTTCGTCACGTCGCTGGGGCCACGGCTCATGGAGAACCGCAAAGCCCTTGACCTGAAGAACGTGCTCATTGTGTACAACTTTGGGGTGGTGGGGCTCTCCCTATACATGTGCTACGAGGTATGTCCCCAAAAAGCAACTCCTTTTTTTTTTTTTTTTTTTTTTTCCACCACTGCAAAGTCTGCTGCATCTGCACATACCACACATTTGCATTGCTTCTGGTATACTCAGGTTCTTTTAGAAGCAACCTATGACACATCAAATAGTCATCCTTCATTGGTGACAGGTTTTGAATATTGGCAAAGCGTGATAACAATAGAGCGAAAAGCACTTTTTCCTTGTACCATATTTGGAGATGCCTTCCTTGTAAGAGCAGATTTCCTCATAGCTGATCCACTTCAAAGAATCATCATGTTTTTCTGAATGTATGTGACACACTGAAATTTACTTACCTTTTTTTCAATGTTTTCAGTTTGTGATGTCCGGATGGGGAACTGGATACTCTTTTCACTGTGACTTGGTTGACTACTCAGATTCTCCACAGGCTATGAGGGTAAGACAACAAAAGACTATTCTAGAAAATTATAAACTATACTCCCAACAAGTTTTTCTCTAAACTAACTTCCCTTTTCTCTCCTCTAGATGGCGGCAACATGCTGGCTCTACTACTTCTCAAAGTTCATTGAAATGTTGGACACGGTGAGTGGCTAAGTCCTAAGCACACACCAAGTAAGCTTTGGCTTGTTTGACTTTTTAAGACTAACTGGATTGACATTCTCTGTTTGCCTTTCTCAGATTTTCTTTGTGCTGAGGAAGAAGAACAGCCAGGTGACATTTCTCCATGTCTACCACCACTCCATCATGCCCTTCACCTGGTGGTTTGGAGTCCGGTTTGCTGCAGGTAGAGTCCAGTATAAAAACCTGCACTATACGTTACCTAACATGACATTTCTGACTCGATATTTAATGTCTCATCTCTGATCTTGTTTCAGGTGGTCTCGGGACATTCCACGCTTTACTAAACTGTGTCGTTCACGTCATTATGTACACATACTACGGACTGAGTGCCATGGGTCCCAAATACCAGAAGTACCTGTGGTGGAAGAAGCACCTCACCACCATTCAGCTGGTGAGTAGACTATTTGAGATAAAGATGACAAAACGAGGACTTTTCAAGCCACTTATGGCAGGTTTTTAGTGTAGTCTGCATAGGATTACAACATATCCAACCACTTCCTTTACAAAAAAGTGTCTAAATAGAAATCTTCACAATAACACAAGGCCAAACAAGATGTGAAGAGATTATATTAAATTAGTAAAAAAAAACAAAAAACATGCTAGTTATTAAGCAATTTGAATCTAATGAGCCTCCTTTCTGTCTGCCTCAGATTCAGTTTGTGATGGTCACCACCCATATCTGCCAGTATTTCTTCATGAAGGACTGCCCATACCAGTTCCCCATTTTCATCTACATTATCGGCTCATACGGCATGATTTTCCTGTTCCTCTTCCTCAACTTCTACTACCACGCCTACACTAAAGGCAAGAGGCTGCCCAAAGTGCTGCAGGCTCAGACATGGGCGCACCACACCAACGGCATCATGAGCGGCACCATGAACGGCACCATGAACGGCACCATGAACGGACACGTCAGCCACTTCAAAGACCAGTGAGCTTAATCGGGACAGACCAGGGTCTGTGTCTGTACATAGAAGAACGAATGACAGCCCTGAGCGCTCAAAGACTTTTGTTATACAGACATGTATTTAAGTTTTTTGGTCCCAAGCCATGGACCTTATTTATATTTGTTTACAACACCAACTACTACCAAAATTTCAATTGTTTAGTGTTCCTTAGCGTCAGTAATCAACTTTTTACACATTATTTAAACACATTTTAATGTAAATTATTGCCAGATTTACATTAGTTCAGCAAAGTGATTGGTGATTTGTGACTTGATCTTATCTTTGCAAGAGATTTTTAGTGACTTTGGTTAAATTGTGCACTAAACACTGTAAACTGATTTATTTTACCAGGCCCAAATGGACATGACTATTTCATTATGACCCATTTGGCCTGGGTCACAGCTGTTGATGGTTAAGTCTAACGCTTAACACTACCTGACTAACTTCTGTATGAAGCAGAGTGACGAGTTCTGAGAGGAAGGCTGCATGTCTGGTTCTTGTAGGATCCAAAGTTGAGCTTTTAGATTTACTACTTACTGATGCACTGAACTCTTAACAAAACAGGTGTCTGACACTTAGAAATGCAAAGATTTATAAGCCTAAACTGGAAAAATGCTAACTAGCCTCTTTTACCTGCTGAGGTTGTGCTTTGTGTGTGTGAATGCATGAGCTAAAAAGCCATGCCTTTAGCCTGAAGTCAGTGGAGTAGTATATACTATCTTGTTATAATGACCTTGAGTGCAAAGTGACATAACTTGCTGCTCCTTTGGTGACTGAGGACCCCTTGACCTTTTGACCCTCTCTCCAGCCCAGATAACACTGGATATGCAACACTGTTGGTGATTATTACTCACTTTGTGTTTTGTTTTCTTGTACCGTTTAATATTGATGCTGTTTATACTGTGTTGTTTATATTGTATTTTTATTGTATTTATGAAAATAAAATGAATGTACTCTTACCTTTTACCTAGACTAACTTGTCCTCTATTTCAGTGGTTCCCAAATTTGTGTAATTTTAAAAACATGGGTCGCAAACAGCCTGATTACATTTTGAAACTGCAATATAAAAAACAAAGTGCCTTCTCACATTGCCAGTAATGCAGTATACCCTCTGGTGTTGAGCAAATTATTGTTTGGCAATATGTTCATTCTAAGGGCTAAATGTTTGGTGGGTTTTTAAAAGTGAACTGGTGTTGCTCACTAAAAATGCTGGTAAGGGCAAGTATTTTATTGTAGTGAGAAATAATTCACTGTTAGATTTTATTTGTGCTGTGCTCTTAGACGCTTCAATTTTTTAAGTGCGTGAGAGTAGGGAGTACATGTCCATGGGTGAAATGTCTGAAGAGGTACAGCTGATACTGACACTGGAACATGACCTGCTGTCGAGTAAGCAACTTCTCCTTTACCACTGCTAAATGTACCTTTCTGTGTGGAGACTACAGGTCAAGTGATGCTGTTGTAATAGGCCTTTTCCACCACTAGAAGGTGTTGTTCCATAAAATAAGTGCATCTGATGGCGTTTGTGTTGAGTGACCACCTGTACCACTTTTGGTTGTACTGCACAGCTTTTTAGGCATCTGTCCCACCGTCCCACTTAAGATAATGTCCCTATTTTTCTTTGGTGCTCAGTGGATTTTATAAAAAAGAGAGATTTAAGTTTGGAACAACAAGATAAGGGCAGTAAGTTAGATTTGCATATCAAAACATTTATTTCTCGGGTCCGTCCCACCAAATCGCACAACTTATTCCACTTTTTGTACTTTTTGAGGTGGTCAAACCTGTGTCTGAATGACAATAGGTATGGTATAACTGAGCACATAATTGCTTGCCTATGGAGTAGGAGAGCACACAGACCCGTCTTGTCCCACCTACGCCTCAGTGCTATATAATATGACAGCCTGACTATTCTGTGGCAAGAAAAGAGACATTTCCAAATATACCTTCTCCTCACCTTTTGCTGTGCATATGACCGTACTTTGTGTGTGTGTGTGTTTGTGTCTAGGTGGTGGGTGAAGGTGGTCGGTTGAGTGGAGCGCTGAGTGCAAGCACCAGGACAGCCAGGACCTGGAGGCGCATGGATGATCTCCGTTCACAATGATGAGTTCCAACAACTGCTGTCTGTCTGGGAGCCAGCCTCGCAGGACTGTCCCGCTCTCACACATGGGATAACTACAGCGTTATTAGGCTGAATGTGTGAGACAGCTCATTGTGGTAAAACAACTCAATACACAAATGCAATTAGCTGTAACCTCTTCAATCTTTCAGACACTGCATTGCATAACACAGATTTGAATTACTAAGGCAATGTGTTAACATGGGACAGTTTTAAAAGTGGAAGACGAATCAGAGTAATTGTAAACATTGCCTTTTACAGCTATTCGTTCCTAATGCGTCTGATAATATTCATGTTGTGTGAAACTCAGCAGATTCAGTTCAGTCTAGTGGATTTCTGCTTTCTCCTGACGTAACGTGTGCTTCGTCTGTCAGTGTGATCTCACAAACACGCTCTAATTGTATCTGTGCCCTGACATTTAATATACACTCTATTTGCATCTTAAATGAAGCAGTGCATTTGGGGTCACAGGGATATGGTGTTTTGCTCTTTATATAAAATCAAGTTCTGTTTTTTTCCAAAATCTCAAAAAACTCAAAATACTACTTGAGTTTGTGACTTTACCACTATTAGCAGGAGCCTTTTCTGTGCTAGCTGTCATGCTATTTACCAAAATAGACTCTTACTGATCTCTGGTTACTCCTACACATTTTGAGTAAAAGTAACAATATTTCCACCAATATTAATGCTATCCTGGGCCAAAATCCGTTGTGGTTTGACTCAGTAAATTTTGGGATAATTGCCTAAAAACGTCTTCCTCAGTTATGCTGCATTTATGTGGTTGGAGTATGTGGTTGGGGTAAACTCATAAACTTGGGTTAGAGCATGTTGCCCAACTTAACAACATCATATGTGTCATAAACCTAACAGAAAAGGAGCTGTTGTAATTCATTTGCATTGTGTAGAACAACTCTTAGTCTAAACATTAATCATCAGTAATATTTAATTTACTTTGAGTTTTCATTAACTAACCTAATTGAATTTTAAAAAATACCATTAATATAATATTTTGCACCAAGCAGCTTAGTTAAATTGTGAATTTATTAATGTTCAGCTAATTGGTGCAAAAGCTATTGTTAAATCTCACTAAATGCTAAACCATTAATTGGATGAGAACATGACCTTTAACACTGATTACATAAGATATTATTTATACACATGTTCACATTTTTTTCCAATAAAAAGTAGTAAAAAAAAAAGATGTATAAAGTAATGTGCAATTCTTGATTTTCTTGTGTTGACATCATAAAATTACACAATTTTCCTGCATCAACAGCAAAAAATAAACAAAAAAGTCACACTTATAATTACTGCATTGTGACTTTACACTTTATTATAATGCAACACACACAGTGGTATTTGGTGTTCATCAGTTAGTCCATCTAGTGGGACCAAATAATTACCTACAGCATGCATTAAAACGCAGATACGATGATAATAGATATGACTTTGATTAAGGTCAGAGCTGCGTTAAAAGGAGAAGTTTGGTAGACTCACATGTAGTCAGTGTATGCAAGTGTGCACTGAGCCTGACCCCAGAGAACAGATGGCTCTTGGGGGGGAATAATTATTATCATCTTACATAATTATGGCTATTGTGTGCCCAAATAATACCAGCTCTTTCATTCTGTCTAAAGATGGACGAAGGAGAAGTGCAATTTAGATATACAGGAGCTCTGCTCAGAATCACTGTCACCGACACAAAAGCCCAGTGTGCTCTGCTGCTGTTGTGGCGGCTATTAGGACGTAATAATCTCTTAAAGGTGGTGCTCTATGTAGACTTAATGGTTTAAATCAAGGCTGCTTTGTTATACTCTGCACCCTGTAAAAGTAAAAGTTACAGCTCACCGAAAGAAGACGTATTCAATCTGATAATATAATGAATATAATAATCCTATAAGGGAAGTTTTTCTTATTTAAAAATTAAAAAATATAGCAGCTAACAATAATAAGTTAAGTAGATGGAATAAAAAATGGGAAGTTCTGAAATGGGACTTTTTTTTGTTTGTTTTTGTCTTTTACCATTAAATGTATTCTTAAGTACGTAATACTTTTCTAAATATACAGCCAGCCTTAAAACCCCACAATTACAGCTAATAGACTTCACAGTACTTCTAAGTTTGTATTTGTTTTATTTTAATTTTTCTTTATAATGATGATTATTTATCTTTGTTGTGTTTATTGTGTTGTGTTGCTGTTTTGTTTGTGTATCTTTGTGTATCTTGTCTTATTTTTTACAAGTAAATAGGTAAAAAAAAAAGATGTTTTCCATACATATACATTATTTTAAGTTATATAACCTGAAATACTGATGCAAATTTGTCCAAAACCATTTCAAAAAGCCTGAAAAAAGCACAATATAGGACCCCTAAATGTGATTTAAATGTCATGTTAGTCTCATAGAAGTAAGTGGAGGACAAGTTTATCAAGTTTGAGGGAAATAATTTAATCAAAAGAAGCTAATCAGGCAGATAATGAAGGAGAGTTTTATTTATCCTGACTTGCATTATCAGTAGTCAGTATGTTATGTGTTCTGACCACCTGCCTAATCTGCTGCCCCGTATGTACGCAACAATCTGTGGTGCACTGTGTATTCTGACACCTTTCTATCAGAAAAGATAACACAGCACACATTTTGTCCTCATAGTTGATGTGTTATGAGCAGGGAAAAGGAAAAAACGATTGGGGTGAGTTTGGCAGGGGGTGTAAAGAGTATAACGGCCGGACAGCTGGCTCAGAGCATCTTTCCAAAACTGCAGCTCCTGTGGGGTGTTCCCGTTCCAGTGACAGGTGATGCACACGAGGAGTGAAAACTGGTGTGTCAGGCCAAAGTTAAGAGTGTCGTGGTCCCTTTAAATTTCTAAAAATCCCACGCAAACCCCCAACTGTACAACTTTCTTCTTTTCAAAAGATTATGTCATATTTTTCTCCATATATTTCTATTAAAACATTACAAAAAACACTGACTGCTGGTTAAAAATAGTTTTAAAGAAACATTTTTAAACAAGTATATAACTGTAAACAGGGTTTGACGGTAACTTTTTTTGCTCGTGGCCACAGTGGCTCGTCTTTATCAAAAGTTGGTAGCCTTTTAGTTTTTTAACTAGCCACAGTTTCATTTGTTTTTGTGTATATTTTATAGTATACGACAAACATAAAGAAATGTTAAATTTGGTTTTATATATGGTTTAGGCATAATAAACTGTATCTCTGTGCATTTGGGAGCACATTTTTAAAACATTTATTTTGGTTAAATTAATATTTGATGAATTACTATACTGTAAAAGGTGTACATTTGAGAAGTGCATCAGAAATTCAGGCTTAATCTTGGACAATACAGTTACAAAAAATTCAATCATCCAGTGTCTAATGGGAGAATTTGCACTACCAGCCAAAATAAAAATCTACCAGCATTTGGGCGGTTGGCTCGTGTTAATGTCAAGCCCTGACTGTAAATCATTTCAAACTTTATTTCTTTTTATGTACTTAATATAGACAGCCTCTGGGGGCCCCATGCAGTACCTTCCTGGACTCCCACAGGGCCCCGGACCCCACTTTGGAAACCACTGTGCTAGGCAGATGGTCATAACATTAACATTACCAGCACCAGTAATGCAGTTGCTCACAATGTTATGGTTGGTCGGTGTATTTCCAGTGGATAAAGATTGAGTGCTATTTCCAATACCAAAAATAATGTTAAGAAATATATTTTGTATATCTAAGGCAGCCATTCCCAAAGTCAAGACTGTCATGGCCCCCTTAAAGTTCTGAAAATCTGTCGCAGACCCCCAACGATAAAACTTCCCTCTATTCAAGACTCTGCCGTGTTTTTTTTTTTTTATATAAAAACATTACAAAAACACTGATTACTGACTAAAAGTTGTTTTAAAGTAATATTTTAAAACAAATATACAACTGTAATTATTGTATTATTATTGTAAATAGTAGTTTTTAGGTACTTAATATTTTCATTGACTTTTTATATTTTTGTATGTTTTATTTGTTTTTATGAACCAAAACCATGTGTCTGAAATAATAATAATAATAATAATAATAATAATAATAATAATAATAATAATAATAATAATAATAATAATAAAATAAATTCAAATTGAAATTGAAATATAGACAGCCTCTGGGGGCCCCCCTGTAGTACCTTCGCAGACCCCCAGGGGGCCCCGGACCCCACTTTGGGAACCACTGATCTAAGGAAAAGGCTGCTCATACACACCAGTAATTAACCACTGAATAACTGCATCAAAGGCTCTGACTGAAATAAAATAAAATCTCATCTTCTTGGTTCACCTGGCAGACATTTTACCATACTTTAAGGCTGCTTGAAGTGAATGGCGTGTGTTGTGCTCGCTGCAGAGGCTCTGCAGAACATGGCGTCCTCACACCTCAGATGATTGGACCACAGCTCTGTCCTGGCCGCTCTCAGCAGCTGTCCCTCTGGAACAGACGAGACGCACGTTTTAGACAGTTCTGTCCTCCTAAAGGCTGAGACTTACAATGTGTTACTGAGACATTGCATCAAACTCTTTCCTGATTGTTCTGCTTTAAGTTAGACAGGTTTTTTACTTATTAGTAGTAAAATCTTGTTGATTTGAGTTCGACTTCTACCCACTGTACCGACCCCTGAAAGCAGCTGAATAAAACAGCATCTGGACTGACATAATTTGAAAGACATATAATCAAAAAGGGAAACTAAGCATCACATTACAAGCCCATTTAGATAAACAGGTCAGGGGGGATTCATTTCAATCAAAATTGATTGGTAGAGGCTTCAAACTCATTTCATTTTACTAAAAATGTTAATGGGTTTGATTGCTAAAAATAAAAGTGAAAACAAAAAACACATTGACTCCTCTGTCCCGGTCTTACTGCCAAAGTTTGTGTTTATGTGAAGTGAGAACGGCAGCTTTGTGTAAACAAAAAGCCAGCCCTCAACAGTATTTTACCAAAACATTTTTGCATAAATAGCCTCTCATAACACAGTTTACATTTTGTTATACTGTATCAAAGTGACAAGATATTTTGATATTTAGCCCAAATTATGTCACACACAGAAAATGTTACTTTAATCAAAACAATTGAACTCTACAATACCAACCTTTTAAAGTTTAATATTTCACTGTGTCATGTTGAGTACACACATTAGTTGTATGTATCATGAATCTTTACGAGTCTTTACAATTTTGCTAGAACTGGAACAATCCCAATTCCAGCGCTGGCTCCAACTGCTTACGCCACAAAACAGCAGAAAAAAGAAGCAAAGTGCAATTCTGAAAAACAAAATTACACAAACAATACTGAATAAGAGGGAGCAGGAGAGCAGCCTTTGGAGTAAACTCTTTGAATATGGCAACTTCCACATACATGCACACTTTTACCACACGTTTCAGCCCATGTTCCCATTTTTAGGCTTTCTGCTTGTGAATGATGAGTTGATGTGACAGGACCCAGAACAAATTGTGCTGCTTTAGCCTAGCATTAGCATAAGCCTTCCGCTGAAGTGAGTTTGATGAGCCTTGGGGTGAGTTAGCCACGTACAGTAGTGTTGTGCTCACTCGCGTCACTGCCTGTTCCCTCGGGACATGCGTGTGCTCCTGTCTTACTCTGTCTTTATGTCAGAAAATCGATTCTACCGTGAAGAGTACACTCAGAGGCTGGCATATTTTTAGAAGGTGTGCGCAGAATACTACTTACAATGAATACATGAGTTTGATTGCCCAGTTTTGTGACTAACATACTGGAAGATCAAAAGGACAAAACATATTAAAAATTGAGTCAGGAGCCTAGTGCAGGTTATTAGAATGAAGCCCTGAAGTTATCCACTAACTAGATGGTTGGTGGTTTGATCTCCGCTACCAGCATTGCCTACTGCCGTGCCTGTGGGCAAGAAGTGTGTTTGTGTATTTGGTGATAATTGAAAATGCAGTAGGCGCAGATTTGCAGCCATGTCTCTATCAGTTTGTCCCAGGGCAGCTGTGACTACAGAAGTAACTGTGACTGAGGAGTGAATAAATAATGGACAAATTTAGGTTAGGCTTGGAAAGCATAATATAAATCTAATACATTATTATATTATTATTATTATTTTATATTTTGTAGTTATACAAGTACTGCAACTACTACAGATCTACTACAGATCTACTACAGATCTACTACTACATCAACTGCTACTAGGCTATTACTAGTCCACCTTCTTGCATGCTACACACCTTTCCTCACAAGTTACACTCAAAATACTTTACTTGAGTAAAAGTTAAATTTTTTCATAAAATATATTCTTGGTGCTTCGATGGCTCATCTGGTAGAGTGCATATCAGTATTTAGTCTACTTCATAAACACAAAGAGAAATTCTAGAAAAAAGAAATATTCTCACAGAACAGTAAATGTAAACTACTTGAGTTACTACTGAAAATAATGTTTATGTAAGGAAAATGTCTTATTTTAGGGGGCTTTTTTAATTTGCAGAGAACCCTTGTCAGGGAACAGTGGGAAATAGAGCATGTTTAGCACAGCTATTAGCAACATGACGTTTACAGATAAATGAGGTGACTGCTTTGTAGTGGAGGCACTGTAAGCGCTGAAATTGGGGATAGGTCTGGGGATAGGAGCTTTAGAAACAGAGGAGCACTTCCTGTTTTCACGTGTTGTAGAGCTGTGAGACTGAGCATTTTCAGCTCTTGAGATCGGCAGCGCCTTAGCATACAGGATTACTCAAATATGTGTGAATGACAAAAAAACTACTCCATATTTTTTGGTGCATTATAACATGGTTAAAACAGGCAATTTTGCATTATAAGGAATCTTTAAATATACAAAAATGCACTTTTTATGCATCCAGTTATATTACTACTACACTGTACACCAGTCATGTGCAATGTGTGGCTTGGGGGCCGTTTGTGGCACGGGTTGAGATTTCATATGGCCCTCAGCTTCTATGACAAAATGTATTACTTATGGCCCACCAGGCTTTCTGTACCTGCACCTGTCTTTTGTCTTCTAACTAGTTGGTTAAAAAATACTTGCAGTTGTGTCTCTAGATTATGCAGTAATTTGTATTAAAGGTCAGTTTTGTATGGTTTGAAGTTAGAATTAGAAATTATTTTATTTCTCATAGTAAGCGTTAAAATATATGACTTAGAAGAGATGGTTTTTTATGTTCAAAGATATTATTTTGTTGGGACTCACATTTTTAATTATAAGTTTATGGCTTTTGAAAACAATATAATGTATGTGCGAACATTTCCCACTGTAAAAAAACACCAGGAGGGACTTGGACCTTTACACATCTTCAAATCTGGCCCTCTTTGGAAAAAGTTTGGACACCCCTGCTCTACACTGTCTGTCCCCTCAACACAAGCTAAACTCAATTTTCCAACAGCTCCACCATATCACAACTGCCTCCAAATTATTTGTTTTTAAATCCTGCTAAATCCTACAAAAACAACCAGCTGGGGCTCTGTGTTGATAATTTCAACAGAGCCCTCATTCAGCAACGAGGAATTCAAACATGAAAATCATATTTGTTTTGAGAAGAGAGGCACACTATCAAAAACAGGAAGACAGTGTTTGGACTATGCCAGCGCTGATGACTCAAATATCACTATCATGCACAATGAGACGGCTAATGCAGTTCCCAGTACGTGAATCATGAGAGAATTGTGTATTTAAAGGGGATATATTATGTTTTTATTAATATTATAAAAAACAATCTTGGTCGCCAAGAGAACAGCATTGTACGTTTTACAACCTTTAAATATTTGACTAAAAGCAAACGATTTAATAAGTACTCTACTGGTGCCGTAAAGAAAGAAGTGACAAGACCAGTTGAAGGCAGAGTGTTGCGTCTTTTGAGTATAATCAAAGAAAAAAGCACTTCACTTTCTTAAACTTTTTGTTTGATGCCATTTTACTACAACATGAAATATAGCTGCGAGGAATCAGTGGAGCAGATTCACAGAGTTGTACATCATTTTTTGTATAAATGAATGAGAGCAAACTGGATGTAGAGGGCTTGTTGATTGGTTAGTGCTTCCTGGAGTGGGCGGGGGTTCATGGGAGAGGCGGACCCAGTGTTTTGAGGCCTCAGAAACTCAGTGCCAGCAAATAGAGGATTACTAAAACATGTGTATTAACCAAAACACATGTGTATGTTAGTGATGAGGGAATAATAACATAGCAAAAAGCTCAGAAAAGGCAATTTTGCAATTATATAGGAAGGGCTGCACAAACAAATGCAATACAATTACAATTTACGTATCACAATATTTTTGTTGAATTGCCTGGCACCACATTTTAAACCTCTTTATTTTGATGAAAACTCATCTCTTAAATTATCTCTGTTGTTGGTACCTCGATGATACAAATCAGCTCATTCATCTTCACAGCTCAATTATACAAATTAAAAATGTTCTTCAGTTAATGACTGCTATCTTCACTTGTGGGAGAACCATTTTCTTTCAAGACGTATGTAGAAAATTAGTAACTACTCCATGTAAATAGTGATAGATGAGGCATTTCTTTTTATCTTGTGCGGCAGCTGGATTATCATGACATTTGTGACTTCAGTAAAATCCATCTTGTTCAGCGCAGGGCATTGTGATTTCTCCATGGGTGTATTATTAGACCAGTATGCCAGGTGAGTCATGGTCGCTGTTGTGTTTTTGTTGCTCATTTGTAAAAAAGAAAGTTTTTGGCTTCTGGGTGCTAATACATAGCAGAAGCACTACGTCTCCTGAGCATACAGTCCCACATTTAAAGGAGCTATATTATGCAAAATCGACTTTTCTGAGTTTTCTACCATGTTATAATGTTTTTTCCTCATCAAAAACATACCTGGAGTTGTGTTTTGTTTCATTCATGCATGTTTGAGTAATCCTCTATTTTTTTATATTGAGTTTATGAGAAGCCAAAATGGCTCGTTTCACCTGTGTCTGCCTTTTTCACCTGACCACACCCCTCCCGTCTCACGGTCCTGTCTCGTTCAGGAAGCACTGCTACAGCTCATGCCTCCCCCACAGCAACCAAACAAATCATGGGAACTCCGCAGGCTTCAAAGCACTGAAGGAGCATGACAGCAGCAGGACAGCAGGGAGGGAGGGCTCTTAAAAGTGACGAGGACCTAATCTGAGAGTTTCTCATGGAGTCAAATGATTATCTTTAAATAAAGTTTTTCAAAAATGATTGCATTTTCTGACCAACAAAGCATAGGATGCTGATCTAGATGTGTCCTAAATTAATTTAAAAGACTCACAAAAAAGCATAATATAGGCCCTTTAAGCAAAGCAGATTAGTGCCATCTTTTGAGCCAATTTGAAGATTTTTAACAAACAAAAGGTCTATGATGATGCTCAAAAATGTGACCATTGTCAAGTTTTTGGTGGACTGTCAGCTTGGGTCACAGTAGGTTTTTCTGCTGCAATAAAAGGAGTGGCCACTGGGGGAATCAGCTGCACTGCAATAACCTTTCTCTCCACACACAAACATACTCACGGCATGTTTTGCAGCACAAAATGACCTGGTGATAGACAATTACTGACAGGTGGTTCATCCAAATGCATACCAAGCAGTGCTGTAGTCTATGTGATATGCAAGTATACACAGTATACCTACTACAAATGCTGCAGAATGGCCAACCTGACACTGAAGCTCTGACACAAGCTTCAAAATCGAAGCAGCATTTTATCTTGAACCACTGCTTCGACATTTGCTTTGGTACAGGAAAATTCACGTGACCGATGACGTTCGAAGAAGTAACAGCTTCGGTCCCATTCATGAATCATGTGACTGGTTCAAAGTACTCGATACAGCTTTGCAACGCGAGACTTTGCTACGCAGGATTCAGTACACCCCATGCCTTCTCCCAACTAATCCAATACATACATTGATACATTTTTTATTTATCAACTGACCAACCAATCAATCTTTACCAAAATATGTGCACAAGATTCATACATACCCTGGTTACACTCATCACATAATTAAGACATTGTTTTGCTGTCTCCTATTTCACCACTAGATGCCACTGAAACGAAGCTTTGAATGAATGAACCCATACTCGACACAATAGGGGTTATGCGCTAACTACTTCCGCATTCGGCTAAACGGAATGATCAACTTCCGGTCACAGCTTGTAAGTGAGCAGCCGGACAAGGGCAGCTTCAAAAACATATTTATGTCTTACACATCGCAAAATAAAATCACCAAACTAACATAGCTATGGACTAACGCAGTTTTATCCTTCAAACAAGGGTTTTAGCATTTGTGTGTTAAATATTTAAATATTCCCATGGAGGCGGGATATTGTTGTGTCAATTAACTAAAGCCGTCACCCCGTGCACTTTATTTCAGCAGATATAAAGCACACAGCAAGTTAAATTACGTGATACTGACACGTATGTGATACAAACAACACAACTTAATGTCTACACTCCGAGGCTACAACTGTTGTTTTGAAGCCACTTTCACAGCTCTTCTGTGGCGTTTTCAGATGTTTTTGTGCACACTGTGGCTGTTTTTGGTTGCATACTTTAGAAAAATTTTCCTGTGTGCTTTATATCTGCTGAAATAAAGTGCACCGGGTGGCGGCTTTAGTTAAATGACACAACAATATCCTGCCTCCACGCTCTGCGATTAGTTAAATATTTAACACACAAATGCTAAAACCTAGTGATGTTACGAGATGTGCCGAGGCTTCGAAGCGTGTGTCGAGTAATGAAGGGGGTGTTTCCGCGAAGCGCGTATCGAGGCTTGCTTCATTTGGGGGATGGGCCAAAAATGATGACGTCCGAAGCCTCACTGTCCGGCTGTACCATGTGATTGCTTCGGGAAGTGGTTCAGATTTTGCCGCGAGCTATTAGGCTCGTTCGAGATGAACTGCGCCTCGCCTGGATTGTGAACGAGAGTGCATGGCTGCAATGAGAGGAGGGGAAATGCGCCTGTACTGAAGTCGGACAGTTTGTGGCTCAGATCACGCACCATCATGCCCGAAATCCACTTCTCGCATGTGTTGGATATGATTTTGAAAATAAATGCATTAAACTGATTTGTAAGAACTTTTCTGTCCAGTGTTTGACCACAGTCTGTGCGTAAATGTGGTGCTCTTTTGGAGCACACAACATGAGGCACATTCAGCAGTGGTTCTTAGCTTTTATGTCTAAGTTTACACATTTTAAATGTTAAACAGCCTATCCTATAGCAGCAGATATTGTGCACAAACTTTTTAATAATATTCTACTTCACACTGAGTAGCAGGGCACAAAGTTTATCCATGTCAAAACTGTAACTTTAGTCTGTATTAAAAAAAAAAAAAAAAGGAGAAGAGGGCAGTGAAGTGTTGTGCGTTACGTTTCTGTTTCTGATCAGCACTAAACTCAGATCCAATCACCTGTCCGTTCAACGCTGACAGGTGGGCGTTTTCCCATCATGCACTGAGCCAAGCAGCCTCCACAGTTGCTCCTGATGAACTGTGGCGGCTGGCTCACACGCTGCTCTTGTTTGGATCTCACAAGCTTTCAGTGACCATCGCACTTGTGACATCAGAACAAGACGGACACAAATCTAACCGGCATGCACTGCGCACAGACGGACTCCGATCGAAACTCGCCTATTACAGCTATATAGACCCCTCAGGCTCCATTTCAAAATGTGGGTATTTGAAGGAGAGTTGCGGAGTTGGAGAGTTTAGGGAGGGAGATTTAGGAGAGTGAGGAGAGTAGGATAGGTGATAGGATGGAGCCAGCGAGGGAGAGGAGGTTTTCCTGATATCTCTTAACAAGGTAAGCTAAATCTAACATCATTACAGACGCATTAGGTTTGCTTATCAAGAACTATTTTTCACGGTTTCTTATTTTATTCAAAGGTGAGGTGTTTATTGTGTTCCAAGGAGTTGGGTGTCATGGAGGCAAGGAGGTCTCAAAATGTCACTGCAGATGCCACTGTGGAGGTCCAGCGGTACCTTTCAGAGCCAAATATTGGAAGACTGGAAAACCCTCTGGAGTACTGGGAGAGGCAAAAACGACTCTACCCAAATTTACACAAACTTGCACTTGCCTTTTTGTGCACACCGGCGTCTTCTGTGCCTCGTGAAAGGGTCTTCTCCAAGGCCCGAGAGGGTGTGTCAAAAAAAAAAAAAAAAAAATCGTTTAAAACCAAAAACTGTTGAGAAACTCTTGTTTCTGAATAAAAATGAATAAAATTTCCCCTGTCCTGTACATCATTGTCCAAGTTACACAAGCATAATCTGTGCCCTTTTCCTAGTTCCACAAGCACTTTCACTGTCCTCTGCCTGATTACGCCCTTGACATTTTCAGAAAAACAGCTTAACCTGCCATATTGTGATATTACCATTTTGGGAAAATTTACACACACTGCCTCATGAGGCTTCATGTCACCATCACTACTAAACCCCTTGTTTGAAGGCTAAAACTGTGTTAGTCCATAGCAATGTTAGTTTGGTGAATTTATTTTGTGATGTGTAAGACATAAATATGTTTTTTGAAGCTGCACTTGTCCGGAAGTGGATCATTCCGTTTAGCCAAATGCGGAAGTAGTTAGCGCATAACACCTATTGATGAAATGATTCAATACTAATTCATTGCTTCCTTTGCTTCAAAGTGTGCAATGATGCGTAACAATCATTATCTCCTAGGTGCTTCGTTAACAGAGCTCAGCACTGACTCTTCCTCCTGTTCCTGTCACTGCAGCAGCGCAGCAAATGGAGCTCTGTGGAAGAGTAACTCGTTTCTCATTGGCTCCTCTGACGCTTGTCCCGCCTCCCCCGCGCTCTCATTGGTTGTCTCCCGTTCATGAACGCGCGTGTTGTGAACGCGCCTCAGCAGCGCGAGATTCAGACAGTAAACAAATTATATCAGCAGGAGACAATAATACAGCTGTGGAGCTTTATAAAAATAAAATAAACCAGGCGTTAGACACAGATACTAGAGGAGTATGAGGACTACAGCAGGAAGGAAAGTCACAGAGGAGTTAGGGTGTACTCACACTAGGCCAATCGAACCGTGCCCAAGTCCGAAACACCCCTAAAGCACGGCACGGTGGCCTAATGTGAGTGCTCCAAACGTTTCAGGACTTTGGCACATTTGGAGGAGGTGAGCCACGGCACAGCTGCTCATGCATACGCACGACTACGAGGCCTGTCATGTACACAACTGTTCTTCTCTCAGTAAAAATTGAATAAACTCCATTATCAACACTCGTAACAACGCCACTGACTCGTGCTCACCTTTCTGAAGAAGAGAACAGACAGCAGCAGTAGTTTTGAAGCCTCTATCATCTGTCTGCGGATGCCTTCGCTGCTCCTCTATGTTGTGGTGTAATCCATTTTAGCAATGTGCTTATATTGTGAAAGGGTTACAACAGAGTTACCGGAAGGGGGAGGTTAAAAAACTAGAAGCTTGTCTAACATGTTAATGGCTGTGAACAAGACGCAATAAAGCCTGTTTGTTACTTTTCATTACTGTCGCTTGAATCCTTACGCCCGATAACACAACATGGTGTCAGAAGTGGAGCGGCAGTAAGAGCGTGATCCCCGGGGAGTGAAAGGATGCAATTCTGGGAGCGAAGAGTGAGTTTTGCAGAACGAGATGTCAGACGAAGACGCGGGAGCTAGTGCTCATGCCGCACAGCCTCGGCAGCCACCGCCCCAGCAGCTAGCAAGTAGCGGCAACTCTGCTAATGCTAACGCACCCCCGAACACGACATTTACGATACAGCCCCTGAGCCATTTGACTTTTCTAAACCTCAACTCTTGGAAAAGTGGATAAGGAGGTTTGAAAGATTTAGACTGGCTAGCAACCTGCACCTTAGCTCAGAGGCTAATCAAGTAAACACCCTTATCTACTGTATGGGGGATGAAGCAGATGATATACTGCGAGGTCAAGCCTTAACAGAGGAACAGAGACAACAGTACAATGCCGTGAGAGACACCTTAGACACGTATTTTGTGCCAAGGAAAAATATCATCTACGCTCGATTTAATCAGAGAGTGCAGCAAGCTAATGAGACTGTCGACTCTTTTGTCATGGCACTCTATGCTTTAGCCAAAAATTGCAGCTACGGAGCACTTCACGATGAGCTAATAAGAGATCGCCTAGTAGTAGGACTGAGAGACACCAGCTTAGCTGAGAGACTACAAATGGACAAGGATTTGACCTTAGAAACAGCGGTAAACATGGCTCGCCAGTCAGAAGTCATAAAAAGACAACAAACTGACATAAGAGGGGAAAATAAAAATGAAATTGATGCAGTGACTGTATGAAACAAGAAACAAAAGCATCCAACATTTAAGCCCACAAGTCAACCCAAACACATTGCAATAAAGTCTAAAATGCAGAATGATCGACAATGCTACAGATGTGGAAAATCACCTGGACACAGAAAAGGACAGTGCCCTGCAAGGGATGTGACATGCCATACATGTGGTAAAAGAGGACATTACAGTAAAGTGTGCAAGTCTTTAAAATCAGTTCATGTGATAGAAGCAGACAAAGATAATGACTCATCATTGTTCCTTGGTTCTGTAGATGCAGGTTCAGACCCCTGGTATGCAGACCTGTACATTAGGAACCATAAAGTCAGATTTAAGATAGACACTGGAGCTGACGTCTCTGTAATCCCAGCCCAGATGTACTACTCTGTAATCAGGGAAGACACACAGCTGGCTAAACCAGATAAACTGCTGTTTGGCCCTGGTGGTACTCCACTCTCTGTATTGGGCATGCACAGCGAAACATTACGAAAAGGTGAAAATGAAATCCAAGAGACAGTGTATGTTGTTAAAGACCTACACATAGCCCTTCTAAGTAGACCAGCCAGTGTCAAGCTTAATCTTGTGTCTAGAGCAGACAGTGTAGACATGAAAATGAGATCTACCCAAAGTTGTGTCAGGGTTTAGGGTTAATGCAGCAGCCTTACTCTATCAAGCTAAAACCCGACGCAGTGCCTTTCTCCCTGGCCACACCAAGACGTGTCCCCATTCCTTTGTTAGGGAAAGTGGAAAAGGAGTTAGAAAGAATGGAGTCTATGGGAGTCATAAGCAAAGTTGAAGAGCCAACTGAATGGTGTTCTGGTATGGTCCCAGTGCCATCGAAAAATGACTCCGTGCGCATTTGTGTTGACCTCACTCACCTCAACAAAGCAGTGTGCAGAGAGAAATACATTCTGCCTTCAGTTGAGCAGACTCTTGGATCTCTTGCCGGAGCTCAAGTTTTTAGTAAGCTGGATGCGAACAGAGGGTTTTGGCAAGTCCCATTGTCCCCAGAGTCAGCACACTACACAACCTTCATTACGCCTTTCGGACGTTTCCACTTTAACAGACTTCCCTTTGGAATAGCCTCAGCCCCAGAACACTTCCAGCGGAGAATGTCTGTGATCCTCAATGGGCTGCCAGGCGTGGTTTGTCATATGGATGACATTCTCATTTGGGGACAAAACCAACAGCAGCATGACACCCGACTTCACACAGTGCTGCACAAACTACAAGAAGCCGGGGTAACACTCAACATGGAAAAATGTGAACTAAGCAAACAAAAGGTGAAGTTCCTCGGTCACATTTTGTCCGCAGAGGGAATCCAGCCAGACCCGGACAAGATATGTGCAGTAAAGGCAATGAAAGAGCCCACAAATGTAAGCAATGTCCGCAGCTTTCTTGGGATGGTCAATCAGTTGGGCAAATTCATCCCAGGTCTTGCAGAGAAAGACAAACCCCTGAGAGACCTTCTCTCGAAGAAAGATTAGTGGGTTTGGAGCTGTGCTCAACAGAAAGCATTTGAGCAGCTGAAAAATGACCTCACATCAACACCAGTTCTCACACTATATGATCCTAACAAAGAACTGAAATTGTCCACAGACGCTTCTTCCGATGGTCTAGGTGCCGCCCTCTTTCAAAAGGAGGGTGAGCAGTGGAGGCCTGTAGCATATGCGTCACACTCCTTGACAGAGACAGAGCAGAAGTACGCACAGGTGGAGAAGGAGGCACTTGGATTGACATGGGGTTGTGAGCGATTCAGAGACCTTCTCATTGGGAGATTTTTCTCTTTAGAGACTGACCACAAGCCACTTGTTAGCCTGCTAGGTCAACAAGCTCTAACTGAGCTTCCTCCAAGGATCCAGCGGTTTCGACTCAGGCTCATGAGGTACAGCTACTCAATCTCACACACTCCAGGCAAAGATCTCCTCACTACAGACACTCTTTCATGTGCACCTATCAGTCAAAACCCGGACTCAAAGGCTACAGAGGATCTATTGGATGACACAAACATCTATGTGGATGAAATAATAAATGGCCTACCTGCAAGCTCAATATATATCGCACAACTGAAGGAACAGCTAAAGACAGACTGTATCTGTTCAGAAGTCATTTCATACTGTCAGAGAGGCTGGCCAGACTACAGCCATCTCACAGGTCCAGTTAAAGCCTATTGGCCACAAAGAGATGCTCTAACAGTGCATGAGGGACTGTTACTCAAAGGTTCCAGACTAGTTATTCCTACAACTATACGTAAAGCTGTCCTTGAGGCTATACATGTAGGACATCAGGGAATGTCAAGATGTAGAGAGAGAGCCAGAGAGACAGTATGGTGGCCTGGCCTGAGTAGCCAAATAAATGAACTAGTGAGAAATTGTACTATATGCATCAAAAAACGCGTCAATCCTGTGGAGCCCTTAATGCCTAGTGACCTTCCAGAAAGACCATGGCAAAAAGTAGCGGCAGACCTGTTTACTCTCTTCAACAGCAATTACTTACTTGTGGTGGACTACTATTCTAGATTTGTAGAGATTGCCAAACTCACCCCCACAAGATCAGAGGATATAATAGTACACCTTAAATCTATCTTCTCCAGATATGGCATTCCAGAACTTTTTTACAGTGATAATGGACCTCAGTTCTCAAGCCAACAATTCAGAGACTTTGCGGCAGCATATGGATTCAGACATGTTACAAGCAGTCCTAAGTATGCTCAAAGCAATGGTGAGGCGGAGTGCCATGTCCAAACAGTGAAAAGGTTGTTAAAGAAAGCTGATGATCCGTACCTTGCTCTTCTAGCCTACAGAACTACCCCATTGTCTAACAGCTATAGCCCAGCTCAGCTACTCATGGGACGGAGACTTCGTACACCTGTTCCCCAGCTTCCCTCTTTACTTATTCCTAGCCTGCCGGACAGTGCTACAGTGGTGACAAGAGAGAGAGAAAGGAAGGTAAAAGACAGTTCTGTGTTCAACAGGAGACACCGGGTGAGAGATTTAAGTCAGCTCACACCAGGACAGCCAGTGTGGATTACAGATACCAAATCAGAAGGCACCGTGATTTCATCTCACTCCACACCCCGTTCATATTTAGTGGAGAGCCCTTCGGGTACAATCAGAAGGAACACACATTATCTTACGCCTTTGCCAGAGACCTCACATCAAATGCAAATACCTTGCACATCAGCCAAACCAGCAGAGGGCGCCCTGCCCACACAAAACCAATCTGAGTTTGTCACTCAGAGTCCTAAGAGTCTTACACCAGGTCCTGTCAAAACCAAGTCTGGCAGAGTTGTGATAAAGCCACAAAGACTTGATTTGTAGGAATGGAATATGGTAAAATAAATGAGAAATGTTCTAAGATGTTCCTAAATATGTGAATACACTCGTGGGGTTGTCTAAAGTGACATATGTTCTCATATGCTGTGAATGTTTTATTATAATATACATTGTTCTCAAGAAAGGGGGATGTGGTGTAATCCATTTTAGCAATGTGCTTATATTGTGAAAGGGTTACAACAGAGTTACCGGAAGGGGGAGGTTAAAAAACTAGAAGCTTGTCTAACATGTTAATGGCTGTGAACAAGACGCAATAAAGCCTGTTTGTTACTTTTCATTACTGTCGCTTGAATCCTTACGCCCGATAACACAACATGGTGTCAGAAGTGGAGCGGCAGTAAGAGCGTGATCCCCGGGGAGTGAAAGGATGCAATTCTGGGAGCGAAGAGTGAGTTTTGCAGAACGAGATGTCAGACGAAGACGCGGGAGCTAGTGCTCATGCCGCACAGCCTCGGCAGCCACCGCCCCAGCAGCTAGCAAGTAGCGGCAACTCTGCTAATGCTAACGCACCCCCGAACACGACATTTACGATACAGCCCCTGAGCCATTTGACTTTTCTAAACCTCAACTCTTGGAAAAGTGGATAAGGAGGTTTGAAAGATTTAGACTGGCTAGCAACCTGCACCTTAGCTCAGAGGCTAATCAAGTAAACACCCTTATCTACTGTATGGGGGATGAAGCAGATGATATACTGCGAGGTCAAGCCTTAACAGAGGAACAGAGACAACAGTACAATGCCGTGAGAGACACCTTAGACACGTATTTTGTGCCAAGGAAAAATATCATCTACGCTCGATTTAATCAGAGAGTGCAGCAAGCTAATGAGACTGTCGACTCTTTTGTCATGGCACTCTATGCTTTAGCCAAAAATTGCAGCTACGGAGCACTTCACAATGAGCTAATAAGAGATCGCCTAGTAGTAGGACTGAGAGACACCAGCTTAGCCGAGAGACTACAAATGGACAAGGATTTGACCTTAGAAACAGCGGTAAACATGGCTCGCCAGTCAGAAGTCATAAAAAGACAACAAACTGACATAAGAGGGGAAAATAAAAATGAAATTGATGCAGTGACTGTACGAAACAAGAAACAAAAGCATCCAATATTTAAGCCCACAAGTCAACCCAAACACATTGCAATAAAGTCTAAAATGCAGAATGATCGACAATGCTACAGATGTGGAAAATCACCTGGACACAGAAAAGGACAGTGCCCTGCAAGGGATGTGACATGCCATACATGTGGTAAAAGAGGACATTACAGTAAAGTGTGCAAGTCTTTAAAATCAGTTCATGTGATAGAAGCAGACAAAGATAATGACTCATCATTGTTCCTTGGTTCTGTAGATGCAGGTTCAGACCCCTGGTATGCAGACCTGTACATTAGGAACCATAAAGTCAGATTTAAGATAGACACTGGAGCTGACGTCTCTGTAATCCCAGCCCAGATGTACTACTCTGTAATCAGGGAAGACACACAGCTGGCTAAACCAGATAAACTGCTGTTTGGCCCTGGTGGTACTCCACTCTCTGTATTGGGCATGCACAGCGAAACATTACGAAAAGGTGAAAATGAAATCCAAGAGACAGTGTATGTTGTTAAAGACCTACACATAGCCCTTCTAAGTAGACCAGCCAGTGTCAAGCTTAATCTTGTGTCTAGAGCAGACAGTGTAGACATGAAAATGAGATCTACCCAAAGTTGTGTCAGGGTTTAGGGTTAATGCAGCAGCCTTACTCTATCAAGCTAAAACCCGACGCAGTGCCTTTCTCCCTGGCCACACCAAGACGTGTCCCCATTCCTTTGTTAGGGAAAGTGGAAAAGGAGTTAGAAAGAATGGAGTCTATGGGAGTCATAAGCAAAGTTGAAGAGCCAACTGAATGGTGTTCTGGTATGCTCCCAGTGCCATCGAAAAATGACTCCGTGCGCATTTGTGTTGACCTCACTCACCTCAACAAAGCAGTGTGCAGAGAGAAATACATTCTGCCTTCAGTTGAGCAGACTCTTGGATCTCTTGCCGGAGCTCAAGTTTTTAGTAAGCTGGATGCGAACAGAGGGTTTTGGCAAGTCCCATTGTCCCCAGAGTCAGCACACTACACAACCTTCATTACGCCTTTCGGACGTTTCCACTTTAACAGACTTCCCTTTGGAATAGCCTCAGCCCCAGAACACTTCCAGCGGAGAATGTCTGTGATCCTCAATGGGCTGCCAGGCGTGGTTTGTCATATGGATGACATTCTCATTTGGGGACAAAACCAACAGCAGCATGACACCCGACTTCACACAATGCTGCACAAACTACAAGAAGCCGGGGTAACACTCAACATGGAAAAATGTGAACTAAGCAAACAAGAGGTGAAGTTCCTCGGTCACATTTTGTCCGCAGAGGGAATCCAGCCAGACCCGGACAAGATATGTGCAGTAAAGGCAATGAAAGAGCCCACAAATGTAAGCAATGTCCGCAGCTTTCTTGGGATGGTCAATCAGTTGGGCAAATTCATCCCAGGTCTTGCAGAGAAAGACAAACCCCTGAGAGACCTTCTCTCGAAGAAAAATGAGTGGGTTTGGAGCTGTGCTCAACAGAAAGCATTTGAGCAGCTGAAAAATGACCTCACATCAACACCAGTTCTCACACTATATGATGCTAACAAAGAACTGAAATTGTCCACAGACGCTTCTTCCGATGGTCTAGGTGCCGCCCTCTCTCAAAAGGAGGGTGAGCAGTGGAGGCCTGTAGCATATGCGTCACACTCCTTGACAGAGACAGAGCAGAAGTACGCACAGTTGGAGAAGGAGGCACTTGGATTGACATGGGGTTGTGAGCGATTCAGAGACCTTCTCATTGGGAGATTTTTCTCTTTAGAGACTGACCACAAGCCACTTGTTAGCCTGCTAGGTCAACAAGCTCTAACTGAGCTTCCTCCAAGGATCCAGCGGTTTCGACTCAGGCTCATGAGGTACAGCTACTCAATCTCACACACTCCAGGCAAAGATCTCCTCACTGCAGACACTCTTTCATGTGCACCTATCAGTCAAAACCCGGACTCAAAGGCTACAGAGGATCTATTGGATGACACAAACATCTATGTGGATGAAATAATAAATGGCCTACCTGCAAGCTCAATATATATCGCACAACTGAAGGAACAGCTAAAGACAGACTGTATCTGTTCAGAAGTCATTTCATACTGTCAGAGAGGCTGGCCAGACTACAGCCATCTCACAGGTCCATTTAAAGCCTATTGGCCACAAAGAGATGCTCTAACAGTGCATGAGGGACTGTTACTCAAAGGTTCCAGACTAGTTATTCCTACAACTATGCGTAAAGCTGTCCTTGAGGCTATACATGTAGGACATCAGGGAATGTCAAGATGTAGAGAGAGAGCCAGAGAGACAGTATGGTGGCCTGGCCTGAGTAGCCAAATAAATGAACTAGTGAGAAATTGTACTATATGCATCAAAAAACGCGTCAATCCTGTGGAGCCCTTAATGCCTAGTGACCTTCCAGAAAGACCATGGCAAAAAGTAGCGGCAGACCTGTTTACTCTCTTCAACAGCAATTACTTACTCGTGGTGGACTACTATTCTAGATTTGTAGAGATTGCCAAACTCACCCCCACAAGATCAGAGGATATAATAGTACACCTTAAATCTATCTTCTCCAGACATGGCATTCCAGAACTTTTTTACAGTGATAATGGACCTCAGTTCTCAAGCCAACAATTCAGAGACTTTGCGGCAGCATATGGATTCAGACATGTTACAAGCAGTCCTAAGTATGCTCAAAGCAATGGTGAGGTGGAGCGCCATGTCCAAACAGTGAAAAGGTTGTTAAAGAAAGCTGATGATCCGTACCTTGCTCTTCTAGCCTACAGAACTACCCCATTGTCTAACGGCTATAGCCCAGCTCAGCTACTCATGGGACGGAGACTTCGTACACCTGTTCCCCAGCTTCCCTCTTTACTCATTCCTAGCCTGCCGGACAGTGCTACAGTGGTGACAAGAGAGAGAGAAAGGAAGGTAAAAGATAGTTCTGTGTTCAACAGGAGACACCGGGTGAGAGATTTAAGTCAGCTCACACCAGGACAGCCAGTGTGGATTACAGATACCAAATCAGAAGGCACCGTGATTTCATCTCACTCCACACCCCGTTCATATTTAGTGGAGAGCCCTTCGGGTACAATCAGAAGGAACACACATTATCTTACGCCTTTGCCAGAGACCTCACATCAAATGCAAATACCTTGCACATCAGCCAAACCAGCAGAGGGCGCCCTGCCCACACAAAACCAATCTGAGTTTGTCACTCAGAGTCCTTCTTACACCAGGTCCTGTCAAAACCAAGTCTGGCAGAGTTGTGATAAAGCCACAAAGACTTGATTTGCAGGAATGGAAAATGGTAAAATAAATGAGAAATGTTCTAAGATGTTCCTAAATATGTGAATACACTCGTGGGGTTGTCTAAAGTGACATATGTTCTCATATGCTGTGAATGTTTTATTATAATATACATTGTTCTCAAGAAAGGGGGATGTGGTGTAATCCGTTTTAGCAATGTGCTTATATTGTGAAAGGGTTACAACAGAGTTACAGGAAGGGGGAGGTTAAAAAACTAGAAGCTTGTCTAACATGTTAATGGCTGTGAACAAGACGCAATAAAGCCTGTTTGTTACTTTTCATTACTGACGCCTGATAACACGACATATGTTGCTTATTCCAAAACATGTGACAGAAGACCGCGTCTCACGAACGAGACTCAAAGCAGAATCACAATAGCACAGATACTTCATGCTGCTGGTCTCACGTTTTCCACTACACCGGTTTTAAAAGTGTTAGCGGCTCGCTCGACATGTAAACAAACCGCGCACCAGGATGACGTAGCAGTCTGGCGCCCTCGGTGGTGATGACGTAACCGGGCCGCGACACGGATCGTTTGTGCAGGTGAGAGCGCGGGCCCCCTCCCCAATCGTACCTGGCCACAGCACGGTTCGAATGGCCGTAGTGTGAGTGCGCCCTTATAGAGACTCTGAGCTTAAATGTAAGTAGGCCAATTAGCATTTTACTATAAGCTACTGAGACAAGTCACTGACCAAACGTTTTCACTCTGTTCATTAAACGGAATATTTTTTCAGGTATCAGAGGAGGAAACTAAGGCAGAAGGCTGGGTGTACAAGTAAAGAATGTACAGTATTAAAGACAAATACAGCTACAGCAGAAGATGCTAAAGGAGCCCAATATCAACAGTGACAGACTGTAAATCTGACTCAGGACAAGGTAGGCATTTTTACTGAGCACTGCTTCTCTCTCCTCTTTGTACCCACATTTTAGGGCTCATCACATAACAGTAAGCTAGGTGGTGACAATTCTTTTGTTGAAAGTAGCCTGTTTGCATTGGTAGGTGTTGTACAGCACATATATGACTTTGTAATATTTGTGATATTTGTAGAGGCTTAATTTAGCCTAATGTATGTATTAAGATTGTTTGACTGTTTTTTGGAAATTAAGTAACTGAGAGATGCATTTGACATTTTATTGTGAGACTCTGACTGGTCCCAGAACACTGTCTAGTGATTAGTTTTACAGTTGATTAAAAAATAAGGTGATTTGTGTAGTATAATAGCTATAAACCACAGTATATATCTTTATTTTACTTGTACCATAGGCAAAGCAGACCAAGTAGGCTGCTTTAACACTTCTCAATGCGGCATGGTTTAGTATAAAATCACCCTTTGCCCATAGGTCCACTGGCCCTGAGTCTTGGTGTAGTGCAGTTAGGTGATCTTTGTGTTGTTGTGCTTTGGATTTAAAACTACATTATTCCCATTTTGGCTAAATAATGTATACACTAAAAGACCACAACCACAAAAAAAAACAACAACCTGTTATTAAGCGACACTAACGCTCGTGTATATGAGGCGGAAATCATCACAGTATACCCACTACAAAAATGTAGACTACACCACTGGTACCAAGTATTCACCTGCAAGTAACTGCTCTTTGATAGACCTCTCGCATGGTGCTGTATAACAGACCCCCTGGCCTGACAGATCAGTATATGAACAGGACAAGTTGAAGGTTTGACTATTTCTCATAGCAAAAGAAGTTTATTTGGCCTTATTTCAACTTTATTCAACATCTTTCTAACCAAGTTTAACTGCTCTTTACCTTTTTCAGCAAGTTCAGTCTTAACAACCACATACAATGGCTTCAGACATCACAAAGTTTCATATAAAATAACTTGATTGAGTAAGTTTATAACATTATTATTAAATGTTCTTCTAAAATTGCGCAGCATGCAATACATAAACCGATTCTGTTCATGTATATTAAAAAGTAATAATCCAATCTCTGTATAAAGACATTATGTATGACAGTGAAGGGGCCCCTCTCCAGGTGGCTCCGCTGATTACTCCTTATGTTTACCGTACACTGCATGTTGTATAAGCGCTGCTGGTGTGGCGCCTGTTGTATCACGTCTCATTATGTCACACACATGCATTGTGTATGTGGCAACGATGACTGTATCCCACAGAACATAATAACAAAGAAGAGAAGTCACTTTTTTCCAGATCAGTGTAGCTCCATTTGTGTGCCCACTGTCCGCATATGAAGTGTGTCAGGGACATTTAAGCAAGCCTTATCTCTCATGTTAGTGTTTTTACAGTAGATGTCCAGTGATTGTCTCATCTAATTGTTCCTCATGATCCAAGCCTATCAATGTTAAAAGAAAGGAGCCAGCGTGACGTGTATCTTAATCATATCCTACTTTGTCATAGATAGACCCAGAATTAGCCCACATTCAAACCTCGATAGTTTTCAGCATAAAAGTTGGTGTTATTATTGCAAAACACATATCTTCTAAATCCTTACAGCAAGAAGGTCCTGGGTTGGATTTCTGGACCATGTGGGGCCTTTCTGTGTGGAGTTTTCCTGTTCTCCTTGTGTCTGGGTGGGTTTCTTATGGGTGCTCTGGTTTCCCCCATCAACCTAAAACATGCACAACAGACTAAAACCTCCAGCTAAGTACTCCTGACTAGGATCCTGGCTCTAGATCTGGAGAAGGGCAGGTTGCTATTTACTTTATAAGGCACACATCAATACTTTTGAATATTGTGAAAAAATCTATTTATTTCAACAATTCAAATCAAAGTGAAACTTGTATATAGGTTTTAGTGTTGTAGTGCCTGAGACCAGTCTTGGTCTTGAGATCTTTTTTGTTTTTCACGGTCTTGGTCTCGGCTGCAGTTTTACTCAATCTTTGTTGTGATCTCAGTTCTAATTTTACTTGTCTCAGTCTCAGGTGTGGCGGTCTCTGTTTATGGAGTCTGTTGCATTACATCATAAAAATAATAATTTATGTATTTGAACCACTTTTTATTACTTCTCCCCATGATTTAGAGTTAGTTCACAGAGTTTGGTCTTGACCTGGTGTCGGTCTTCGTCCTTAAAAGTCTCAGTCTCAACACGGTCTCAAACCCTGAAAGTCTTGGCCTTGTCTTGGTCTTGGTTCTCTCTGGATTCTTGGTCTCAATTAGCACGGTCTTGACTACAACATTAATAGATTCAGTACATGCAATAAAAATGTCATGCTGTCAGTGCTTTTATTGATTTGAATTGTGATCATTATGAACTAATTTAATATTCACTTTTCCTCTATATCCTAATTTGTTCATATACAGTACTATACTACATGTACCTAGATATACAGTACCTCATGTTCTCAACTTAGGCACTAGTTGCTCGGTTGCCATTTGACATATAAATAGGTTTATGAAGTATTTGCTTATATTGGCTTTTTATTTAAATATGTTTTATTAGGAGCTGTATTTAGGCTTTAGTTACTACTTTTGCATAAACATCTTGTGCTCGACATAAAGAAAGATTAACTTTGCTTTAAAATGATCTCTACACAGTAGTAAGTACCGGGACAAAATGCACCAAAATACTGCAAAAGCCATCACAAGCATTGTTACATTGGACACTATAAAGAGTTTCACAGTGCTACCAAGAATAAACACATCATGCTTCTACAGAAATACATGTATAGGCATAATTCAAACCACGAATCAGTGTTATGTCATAGTTTCCTCTTTCTCTCCGAATTTCGTAGAATCTGTTCTTTTCTTCTTCTGTCTAAGTCCCAGTCCTCCAGCGTCACCCTGCACTGTAGTAAACTCAGCTCCTCTCTGCTTCATGGGAACTTTTGGCTCAGGCAGGGGGCGTGTCCAGCTGAGCCACTGGAGTCACGTGATTGGCCCAGAGGCGGAGTGCACTGCAGCGTGATTGGCCGAGTGCCTGGGAGCTGTGAGCGGACTTCCCTCCTTATTCCAGACAGCATCAGTAGGCAGCGAGTGGCTGTGTCAGGGATGTACACAGCTGAAGTGAGTTTGTTGTGACTTTAGAGACACAGGACGGTGGACTGTAGTTGACACTGCAAACCTTTTTTTTTTTTTGAAGTTGGAAGAAGGGACACAAAGTAAGTTCATATATTTATGTCCTCTTTGATATTGTGGTTATTCTGAAATGTAACAATTGTTTATATTTGATCTTATTGTGTAGAAGGAATGACAATAACATAGCTTGTGTCATGTTTTGCCTGATGTTTATAAGTCTATGTTTTTGTCTACATGGGAATGTTTATTGAATGGTTTGAAAGGCTACCATACCATACCACACTATATTATATATATATATTATACTATGTTATACTACTACTACACCAGTGGTTATTAACTTCTCTGGCTTCAGGACCCCCCACTACCCTATAATGACACGCTGTGACTCAAATAAGAGAGATATTTCAACTTATCAGATATATTTAATAAAACATTGTGGAGGTGAGACAGAATAATATCAGAATATCACAGAATGCCAACACAAAGATCAAAGATTAAAGATAGGGAAGTGGAGATGTTAGAGAGGGAACTCTTCACTTTTACTTTTCCATTGACTCCGTCTTAATTTGTTTATAGGTTTATTTGAAAGGGACAGAACAAAAAAGCATTGTTACAGTTTCAGATGCAACCGATGACAGACTTCCCTAAAAACAAAACAGACATTAACAAACAATCACACAAGGACACAATATTAAAACATACACTACATATAATACTGACTATGTACAATAAAACACTGGTGGAAATGTGGTTCTAATATTCACAGATTTGATTGGATTAAAGCCATTGTTTTACTTTATAAGTAAACTGTTTCAGATCTGGGAGGGCTTTTAATTCGGCAGCTATGGTGTTCCAGATCTGCGGGCCTTTTACTGTGAATGAGCTCTGGCCAAATGTATTCCTATATTTTTTACCTTTTGCCCTGGCAAAGGCCGGCGATCCACTGAATACGGTTCCTGAGTCCTGACCCACCGGTTGTAGTATAAATTCACTGCTATGCACTGCTGTACTACTTCTACTACTTTCTTTATTAATTTTTCTAATAGACAGTAATAATTTCTACTCTTTAAAATGACTGATGGTTAATTAAATAAGAAAAACTCTGAAGTAATTAAAAAAAGATTGACAAATAGGGCCCTAGAAAAAATGGGTCCAATAAAATTTCTTTGGGAAACTCTCATATAGTATACTTGCTGACTGAGCAATTTGAGTCTCCATCTTCCCTATTGTCTCCAGGGGCCAGTGCTGTGTGAAAAAACACCTGTAACACCTCTTATTAAACCGCTGATGGCCACTTCTCGCTTATTTCAGGCACCTGCACCTTTATGTAAAATATAAAAAGCTATTAGCTAGTTTGTAAAGCTTTTTAAACTTACAGACAGCAGGGGATAATTTGAGCTACTGTTTGGATAGAAACTCCTTCATTCCCATTGTGGGACAGTGCGCCGTTTTTGTTTTTTGTTTTTTTTGTTTTTTTCTCTAGTTACATCAGCACTAAACAACCTAACATAAAACATCATATGACAACACGGGGATCAAAAAGAGTTTGCGTTACCATGTGAGGTGCCATGGGGTTGTCTAAAGGGTAGACTTGGTAATATAATGTTCATCAATCAGGCTTAACAGGTGAAGTGAAAAACATAGATGATCCCTTTGCTATTAGGCAGCAAGCGGACATTTTTTTCCTCAAAGTTGATGTTAGTAGCAGAAAAAGACTACTGGGTCAGAGCATCTCCAAAACTGCGGCTCTTGTGGGGTGTTCCCGATCTGCAGTGGTCAGGATCTATCAAAAGTGGTCCAAGGAAGGAACAGCTTATTAGGCAGGTGGTCATAAAACACACAATATTATCACCACCAATAATAGACAATAATGAGCTTCACTATTTCCCTGCTTTTTCTAGACTTTCTTCTCCACGTGCATGACTGAATGACCTACAGAAAGCAGCTGACACCTGAATCTTGCAGTGCAGTTTGAGACCTTATCATCCAACTTTGTTTCCACATTACTAAGCTTTGACAGAGCAGCCTTAGAGCAGACTCCGTTCCCTCCAAAATCCCTTGGTGTGACTTTGAGACTGTATCTGTGGAGAGAGAGGGGGGGGTGGCTTGACTATAAATAGACCTGCTTTATATTGTGCTGCAGTCACACAAAAACTCAAAGGAAACAAGAAATGACCAAGAGCTTTTTGTCCTCTCAGCACCTCCGTAGATATCCACTCGAGTCCAATGTGCCATGGCAGTATGTTGACTTTCTGATTTGCATTGAATGGTTGTGAAATAAAATAAAAAAAAGGAAACTATGCTAAGTTGTCAGAGTGTGCTGTACGTGCGAAAGCTAGGCATGGAATAGTTTGCATGTGTCACATTTTATCCGTGTTTTTATTGCGACACATCATATTGGGTTATCACTGCAAAGTCACCTCCCCTCTATTAAGAACACTTATCATCTTACTAAGCAAAGCAGTGGCCCAAGTGGAAAAACTGGCCTTACAAGGATCCAAGTTTTTGTTTTATGATGCTTTCAAGAAGAGGAAGTTAGGTCTACACATTATGTCATCACACACAAATTAGACCCAGGAGAGTCGAATGGAGAACATATGGAGCGGTTTGTGTCTTATTCATTGGAATAGGTCACGCTGTAAGGTTGAGGACTGAGCTAAGTGATAGTTCTGGCAGGTCTGCTCATGACGGAGTGTGGAGAGCTAAGGAGAGCACAACAGGTGCTTGACTGATTCAATAATTTTTCTTTGGTTAAGTATGTTTACATGCTGCTTTTTTTTTGGAAATACTTTCAACCCACCTACACCCTAGCTCCTCTTATTTGATTCAGAGTCTCTTTTTGTTGTATTGAACTTACAGTGCGTTGTGAAAGCTCTCCTTGCTAGCCATAGTGGTAATCTTCACAAATCATTGTAAAATAATACAGAGGTAAGGAAGGTATGGTATACTTTATTGTCCTCGTAAGGAAATTTGTTCTCTGCATTTGACCCATCCTTTAATGCCACCAGGACAACCTGTCAGGAGCAGTGGGCAACGGCTGAGCAGCTGCTGGGGAATTTTCTCCAGATACTGAGCCAGGATCCTGATCAGGGGTACCTAGCTGGAGAATTTAGGCTAATCCTAGGTTAAGAAGACCCAGAGGCCTATTTAAACCATCTCCCCTATGCCATCGTTTAGCATGAAGAGACAAATCCATCCATATTTAACAATATTATACATTTTTTTAATGAACATGGTTATTCTGTTTTTTTTTTTTTTTAAGACAGACATGTGGATTGAAGAGCTGGAGGTAATCTGTTCCAAAAAAAAAGCCCCCTGATATTTGAGAGTGCATTGGTTGATTTCAGTTCTACAAAATGGGAGATGAAAGTATCTACAGTGACAGGTTGAATAAGAGTGAATATCTGAAGAATATGTGAAAAAAATATGAAAAACAATTGGCAAATCAGTAGTTAAGTGTGTATACTTATACATGAAAAGGCATATGGACCTTCTAGTTGTGAGGCAACAGTACTAGTGCATGATATGCCTGTGTTTAGAAGGATTTTCTCCAGGCACTCTGGTTTCCCCCATCAACCTAAAACATGCACAATAGGCTATAATCCTCCAGCTAGGTACTCCTGACCAAGATCTTTGCTCAAGATCTGAACTGCCCAAGATTACCCACTGCTCCTGACAATGCCCCATTGGCCCGGAAGGACGGGTCAAATGCAGAACACAAATTTCCATACAGGGACAATAAAGTCCACCTAAACCTTAACCAAACTTACATTATATACATGTTTATTGTCAATATAGGGCTCCTTTCCCACCCTGGACCCTAGAGCATCTGCACTTAGGACCATATGAATGCAGCAATCTGCATTAATGTGTGTGGGGTGCTATATCAACTCAACATAACCACACAAGGACAGAAATCCAGTTAAATAGTTTAACCTGAGCTTCGAGCAGAGTCAGACTAAGCAAGCATATTGACTCTGGGTGGGGCTCACTGCTATCCCTGTTTTTCCTTACAGCTATAGTTTCAGTCACATCCTGTTACTGATCCTTACTACTAAATACAAGATATCTCAAACTACAAGGTTTTTCTAAGCTATCATGACAATTTGGCCTCTACTGTAGTTGTTTAGGTCCTTGCAGAGTGCGTTGCATCAACAAACACGCTGTCATTTACTCTTTAAAGCCCAGGTACACTGTCTCTAATGCCTGTCAGCAACACAACACAGAAATCCTTGTGTTTAGACCTGACCTCTACTATGCAAATATGTGCTGCACTCCTCTGCACGTGGACCAATGCAGGAGGTGATAGAGGTACACACAGAGCCCATTGTCTCACCTCTGACACTGGCTCCTCCCTTTAGGTCCATAGTGCCTTGAGATTAGAAAAAGATTAGTTGAATTAATGGATGGCGGTGCTGAATCGACAAATGTGGTGTTAAAAGCTCACAGTGAACAAATGTAATGCTTTGTCCGAATGAGGTTTTTGATGTACAAGGATAGGAGTAAAACTTGGCAGTGTGCAGGGGCAGCGAGCATCTGCATTGCTGATGTTTAAGAATGAGCCCTGAGTGACGGAAACTCTGCAGATGGAAGGAATGATCTCTGCCACAAATGCGCTAAATGCCTTGTAAAAGTACATTATGTTTTTTACGGCACATATGTGAAGAGATGGGGACATAAAGATACCATAAACACAGTGGAGATCTAAAGCAGGGCTGTTTTAAGAAGCAGGTTAAATGTGTAGTATGTTAGACTTGTAAAAACACAAACTAAGGGTCCTCTGTTTTATAAAGACTGTAGAAGAATCTGTTTCCTAGTCCTTCAAACACTGTACAGTCAACCATAAAATAGTCACTTTAGACACTAAATGACTATTTTCTGCTTGCTGTTAATCATGACGCTGGTGTGTCTCTACGGACTTGTAATTAAGCTTGACAAGACGATTTATAAGTACTTATGGATAATTAATGGTCATATGAGTTATTTTCAACACATCACAAAGAGGAGGCAGTAGCACAGTTGGTACAGAAGCTAACCTTATTTGCATTTTATTTGATTTAATCTTTATTTAACCAGGAAAAAAAATCCATTGAGATCTCTTTTACAAGGATGTTCTGGCTGTCTAAGATGAGACAGCAGTACAGACAAAGTGCAGAGTACAAGCTGGCATTAGACATTTGACAGATGTACAACACAATCACCGATATTTACAGTTACAAGAAAACATAAAATCTTAAAGACAATGATATTAAATACTGAGACAATTAAGATCCTGCACAACTACATGATACAGGTACAGCTAAAGAACTAAAAACTCTGATGTTTTTTGATTAAAACCTAACAAAGGGACGAGAGACCCCAACCTCATCCTGGCCTGCAGATCATTCCAGGACCAGGGCCCGAAATAGGACAGGCTCATCCTTCCTGACTGTCCGCACAAAAGGTACCTTAAACCTCAGCCAGCTGCTGGCTCTGAGACTGTGGGTGTTCTGGAGAGCAATGAACTTGGAAGACAACTTACCCAAAATAGCACTGTATATTAAAATATATCATTGTGTCCTTGGGCAAGCCACTTCACCCTCCTTGCCTGTACAAATGTGTCACTGTGAATGTGTTTGATGGTGGTTGGAGAAAGCTTTATTAGTCCCACAGTGGGAAAATAAATATTTATAAATAAAATTGAGAAGTTTATTTCAGCTGCTCTTTCTTGCCTATAAACTATATTCATCTGTACAAACTAAGATAAGCTGTTGTTTTTATACAGGAACATTTTTAATAAGTACTCTACTGGCGTCATAAAGAAACAGGTGAAGAGACCAGCAGAGGGCAGCAGAGTGCCGTCTTTTAACCACAAACAGGAAAAAAAAAAGCTTTTTATATCCTTAAACTATTTTTATGATGCCATTTCACTACAAATGACAGCTGTGAGGAATCTGTGGAAACAGAGCAGAACACTGTTTTTTAGATAAATGAAAGAGAGCAGACTGGATATAGAGGGCTTGTTGATTGGTCAGTACTTTCTGGAGTGGGCGGGGGTTCGTGGGAGAGACGGATGTTTGTAGAACCAAGCATTTTGGGGCCTCAGAATGGCCGTGCCAGAGAATAGAGGAGTAGACTCAAACAGGCGTGAATGAAACCAAACACAACTCCAGGTATGTTTTTGATGAGGGAACAACATTATAACATGGTAGAAAGCTCAGAAAAGTTTTGGATCATGTAAGCTCTTTTACTTATAGTCAATAACAGGGGTAGGAAATCCTTGTCAACTTTTTATTTGATATCCACTTTCATTAACTGCTATTACTTGATAGCATTTGATCCCGTGGTGCTGTCAGTGAATGAGGCGCTGTAAGACCCTATTTGCAAGCATACAGCTCTCTATCATGGTTTCATGGTTTTAGTTGCCTCAAGCATTTTATCCTGTGACCTCCTTTGGTCATGGCTACCATTGCCTCTTTCCAATAAGTATCCAATGGTTATCTAATTTGGCGTGTAAAAATGTAGCAAAATAGGGGGTGGTGCGGTTGGGGTGAGGATTTTTATTTGTTTGTTTTTAAGGTATTTATTGATCTATATAGTTTGTGTACTTAATTGAACATGATAATATATGTTAATTTAGAGCTGCCAAGGAACCATGACGGAGAACTGTATGTCCATACTTGTGGCCTGCCACCTGGTGGTTCAATAATTATTTGGCCCGACTGCAATCAAACTTGTCTACCCCTAGTCTGTTTTTTCAATGATGCATTGTGGGAAACGCTGAGTGCACTACTTTTCAGTCACTTGTAGAGTCAGTAAAGTCAGGTTGTTTTGCATCTAAAAAGTCTCCTGATTGGATGTTTCATCTTCTTAGTACTTCACATCAAACTATAGCCTTTGTAGCTCTTACAGTACATTACCTTTTTACTTTAAACTGAGCCAAGGCATTGCATTTATAGTAAGTCACATGACCTTCACTGCCATCTTGCATTTGTATGCACTGCATGTGGTTTCCCATGAGATTTGCAAATTCACAAACTGTCTTACATCTAATTTGTAGGGCAATGCACTTTCTTTATTGCAACCCACTGCAATTTAGATCATGACCATTGAGCATTTTACATTAACAAATGCTCTCATTGAATAAGACTAGATTATTATTTTGAGAGTAGAACTCATACATAAAAAATGTCAACTACAAAAAACTTTGCACCACACCTCTAAACAGTTTTACTTGTTTTATGTGAAGAAATAACATTCCACTTTGAGTAATGGCACTACAAATCACTTTGTGCTTAAAGTCAGCATTGTATAAAAGCCAGTCCTGTCTTTTCTCTGGTGCAGTTGGCCTGGCAATCCACTCATTTTTCTTTATTTTAACAATGTATTTTTACAGAGTTTTTATTTCCCATATATGGCACACATTTCCAAATCCCCACATGCACTGCACAAATGTCCCGGCCACTGTCAGTTTCAATGAAGGATACTTTGTAAAGTCCCACGGAGCCAAAGAAGACTGTCGGACAAGGTCAAGTGTTTTACGGCGTGCTTAGCAATAATGAACGTTATGAACCATACAGACGCCGACAGAAGAAGAGTGGAGGGCTGCTGCGTTCGGTGCCAAACAGAGTCAAAAGTCACAGGTTTCCCTCAGCCACTCTTGGCATCTATGAGTGGGAGTTAATGGAAACTTATATCATTCTCTTCCCAAAGCATATTCATGACTTTAATAAAGGAAGTGTTTGTTTTGCCTGGCCTTTTTTTTGGCAGGAGTCACTTTTGCTCTATAGTCCTCTAAAGCTCACATGCAATATACATACGTACTCAGTTATGTTTAAGGAAGCGCTGCCGGGGGCTTGTAAGCACATCTCTAATGAAAACTGTTCCCATCACAATGAACTCCTGTCTGCTACTGTAATTGAGGGGCTCTTTTATTAATTTAACTGTAATTCCTAGAGTGCTGTTATTTGCAGCAGTGGTGTAATGAGCTAATGAGGAGTCCCAGGGCAGGTTTTCTAAAAAGGGCCCCAAAGAAAGAAAGAAAGAAAGTGTTCTTGAGTCCCAAGCCTGGATTAATGGAGAGGGTTACATCTGAAATTCATATTATAATGTTGTTCCCTCGTTAAAAACAGACCTGGAGTTGTGTTTTGCTTCATTCACATTTGTTTAAGTAATCCTCTATTCTCTGGCACAGCTGTTCTGAGGTCTCAAAAGCCTCGGCCTCCCCCATGAACCCATGCCCACTCGAGGAAGCACTGACCAATCAACAAGCCATCTACATCCAGTCTGCTCTCATTGATTTATCAAAAAAAAAAAAAAAACAACAACAAAAAAATGACGTACAGCTCTGTTTCCACTGATTCCTCACAGATATTTTTCATTTTGTAGTAAAATGGCATCATACAAAATGTTTAAGGAAGTGAAGTTCCTATTTATTCTATAAATTATGTTCAAAAGACCACAACATTCTGCACTCTGCTGGTCTTTTCACCTGTTTCTTTATGGCACCAGTAGAGTACTTATTAAAAACAATCTTTTAGTCAGATAATGTTTTTAAAGATGTTAAAACATTCAAAGTTGTTCTAGAGGTGACCAAGATTTGTTTAACAATATGAAGAAAGGCATAATATAGCCTTTTTAATTCTGATGAAATCTAATAGTGTTTTGGGGTCAGAATTTGGTCCAGTTTTACTTTTTTTAAAAATGAAAATAACAGCAGGAAACATAATCAATGCTGCAAAACTCCAGACTCAAGGGCACCTTTGTGTCTGTCCTAAACCTGAATAAATAGAGAGGGTTGCATCAGGAGCCACATTCACCATAAAAAACTAATATGTAAACAACTAGAGGATTTGCTGAGACAAATTCCTGAAGGGAGCAGCTGAAAAAAAAAGGTTTCATTAGAATAGATAGATATATTTTATTGATCCCGAAGGAAATTCAGGCTGCGATGCAGAGGTAATAAGTCTTTATAATACAAAATAATATTAGACATTGATGCACAAAAATCTGCACTGTATAGTCTGACAATGTCCACTTTCACATGTACTCATGGGGATAAAAAGAGATGTCTTTCTGCACACAAAACAACTAACCCACAGTTCTTGGCAGGACTGGGCAGGGGTAGCGTGTTCTCTTGAGCTCATGTTTTTGGTTTTGGGTTGGGCCTAAACAGTACTAGATAAATAAACCTTTCTACACATACAGTATCCTTTTGTATGTTGTAATATACACAAAACAGTAGGCAAGTTTCACAAACCGATCTTTGCTTGCAACATAGAAAGGTGCCAACACTAGCGCGGCATGCAATTCCCAAGTCTGAGTTTGAGTTGTTGCTTCACAGGTCCAAGCCGAGTCCCGAGTGCAAGTCTGAATCTGAGCCCTCAAAACAAGTCTTAATGTCTCACAAATTAGACCAAAAACTCAAGTCAAAGTTCAGGACATATTTTCCACACATACTGTATGCACGGAAATGGGTGCCATTATGTGACAAACAAAAAAAATCTATAAAAACAATGGTTAAATTGAAAAAAGAGAGGAATTCAAGTCCTCCATCCCTGATAAGAGCTGTCCGAAATTTGACTTAAATAAGGAAAGGGGAAAGGAGCTTTAATCCTTCATAGCAGTGGCTTCGAACTGGGAACCACTTGTCTCGTGTTTTTGTCTCTCTCTCTTTATTGTAAACTCTTATTCTCCTGCATTTTTTGCTTCAAAAATGTAATTAAAAATTAAAAATGGCTTCAAAATAACAAAAAAAAAAAAAAAAACATTAGAAATTTTCCAATAAAAAAAATCATAATTTGAATATCTTTCCTTTGAAACAAGCAATATAGCCATTCAAATTATATTTTTAGTTTCATTTCCTTTTATTCAACCATTTTTAATCAGTCATCATTGTGACACTTGACACTTTGCTTCATGTGTTTTAATAGTTTAATATGAAAAGATTGATATATTTTCTTATCAAATTATGAAATAATTCTAAGTACCACCTGTAAAGTGCGTGCGTACCCCTAGGAGTCCTGCTTTATACCTCCTTTAGCATATATGTCCCGTACTGAGAGAGAAACATACACACCAGGTTTTACTAAACACTGTCAAAGCAAGTCCTTCCATTACATCCTTTAAATATAGTCTTCATTAGTGCTCTATAATGTTTGGCCTGTGTTGTGGTGGAGGGGTGGGGGTGTCATGGCGTCTCGTGAGAGTACTGGGATGGTGCCGGTCATCTTTTTGGAATCCTGCCTTTGTGTGTAACAAATACTTCCTAGTTTCCTGCGGCACACAAACTTTCCATAAACAAGTGTTGACATTTAAACTGGTTCTTTCCATTAAAACCTACAGTACAGAAGAGAATAAGATGTACTTTAGCCCAGTGGATGGGGTTAGATTAGGGCTAACGTGGTCTTTCAATCAGTTCTAATGCAGTTTAGGGCAATCTACATGAATAAAATCAATGGTTTATTCACAGAATGTCACAGGCTCTTTTCATTGGATCAGCTTAGGGTACATCCAAATAGTGTAATGATTGTATTTTGCATTCTGTATGTTTAAACATTTCTTATCATTTTCAGTCTCCATTACACTTATTCTGTTACATTACACCTTTAATGGGATAAACATACTGTATCTGCTAAACATTAATGGCTGGCCAATAGAACTTGACCTTAACGACACTGACTTGAAAGAATTAGTTTCTGAACATGTAACTTTTTTCATTATTTGGCCACACTGCCTTCTTCTTTTGGCAACGCTGCAAAAGCATTTGTCTGGAAATGAAACATGACTTTTGGTCTGAGCACGGCGCCTCAGTGTCCACTCCACTGGCTTAGATACACTGTCCAGACCCAGGTTTGTCTGTCCAAATGCCACGCTGAGCACTACAACAGAGGTGGAAGAGGTATTCAAAGTCTGTTTTCAAGTAAAAGTACTTTTATGTCAAAATATTATTACGCACATTGTTTCCTAATTTTAAAAAAATACCGAGTACTGTGAACCACAATCACCACTACTAAGACTTCTATTACAGCTTCTTCTTCTTCTACCACTACTACTACAGCTACTACCAATACTACTGGTACTATTGCTGCTGTTGCTACTACTAATACTGCTACTAGTGCTACTATACTTTGCCACTGTAAGGTAAAAAAAGGCTTTTACTTATTTTAAAACTTTCCAAATTCACTCCAAATGCAACACGTAACACTACAACAGAGGTGGAAGAAGTACTCTAACTTTCTACTTGAATACTACTTTTATTTTAAAGTAATTTAAAACTTAAAAAAAAGTAAAATTTTCCCACCAAAAAAACAAAACAAAAAAACATACTGTATATTTTAGAAAAGTTTTCATTGGAAAGTACAATTTCTTCCTCTCCAAAAAAGTAAATTAAAAGTATCTTGTTACTTTCCTCCTTAGTGCTAAAATGATCTCTGCTACCGGCATTGCATGCTGTTGTTGTGTCCCTGGGCAAGACACTTCACCCACCTTGCCTGTATAAATGTGTGTGCAGTGGCGTAACTTGGTGATGTGGGGCCCCAGTGCAGGATTTCAGAGTGGGTCCTGAAGTTATGGAGAACATTCAGCACTTCAGGTTCATGCATTAAGGGTTTTTAATTTATAAAATGTCACTGTTTTACTGGAGTTTGATACAAAAAAACAGCTGCTTATTTGTTCATATTTAGGGGCAATTTTGTGAAAATATATAATTTTTTTAATTACAATTTTTGTATTTATTTTAATAAAAAGCAGGACTTAAGATTGCCTTCATGTTAAAAACTAGAGTTATGTGCTGCTTCTATTTATTATGAATATGGTAAACACAGACTTGATGAACAAGGGTCCACTCTATTGGGCCCCTAAACCCCCTGGGCCCCAGTGCAGTTGTATTGGCTGCACTGCCTGATGTTACGCCCCTGTGTGTGTGATTGTGTGTTTGGTGGTGGTTGGAGGGACCATAAGCGCAGATTGGCTGCCACATTTCTGTCAGTCTGCCCCAGGGCAGCTGAAGCTACAGAAATACCTCACCATCACCAAGAAACTCAGGAGTAAATGAATAATGCACCAAACTGTAAAGTGAATTTGAGTGTCCAGAAAAGCGCAGTTTAAGACTAATACAATATGATTATTATTATTATTATTATTATTACTACCCACTTTGCCTCTATTAGGTCAAAAAAGGCTTTTACTCACTTAAATTTTAAAAGTAAAACACTATTTCCACAAAAAAACTGAGGTAAAAACAAAGGACTGTATATTTTAGAAATGTATTCATCAAAAAGTGCCCCCCCCCCCCTCAAAAAAAAGTATCTTGTTACTTTCTTCCTCAGCTCTACAATGATACGTGCAATGAAACAGAGGCTTAATAATCCATAAGAAGAGTAGACATAAACAATTGGATAACACTGACATGCATTTAGTCTTAATGATACTTTAATAAGATCTCACGGTCATGTCAGCACGCACACCATGAAGAATTTGATTTAAGCGAAGTGCCTTTGACGGCCAGTGTTTATGCAACAGCAGGATGAATAAACATGATGGTGGCACAGGGAGTCTGGGCCAAAACCTCATGCTCTTATCACTCCTGATATTTTCACTGAGCCCTCACTTCTACCTCAGTGCTATCTGTCTCTGGACGTGTATGCTGCCAGTTGGCCGCACGTCCAGAACACAATCAAGGGCGTTTTTGGTCAGATGTCCACACAACGGAGCTCAGGTCTGATGCTTGGCTCAGTTAAGTGGACTGAGGCCAGATGACATGAGTTCTGTACTCTTTTGGCTTAAGTGCTGACGCGCACAAGCAGGAGCAATGTGACGACAATGTACCCATGCTGCAAACAAGGTGAGGATATTTTGGAGCTACTGTGTGCATATTGAAAGCACAGACCTCCACCAAGGCATTCAGAGTGATAATAATTCAACCAGGAGAAACTTAAAACAAACACAGACAAATGAGTGAACTGTAAGGGATGATTTACTGAAGGAATAAAGGTCTGCGATGCGATGGAGGGAGAGTGTGATAGATTATTTAGGGGAATTTTATTAGACAGGTGATAGAGTGTAGGCAGGGAAAAGAAATCAGTCTTCCTGGTTGAATTTACGCATAAGGCTTCTTTAGTCCCAAGACATGGACTCAGAGAAGGGATCTTCAGTTGTAGTTCAGGGATTAATGCTCTAACCATAGTGGAGATTATATATTTGTCATAATATACTCATAATTTCCTGTCACTACTCTACTGTATACTGTCTAATTAAGCCTAAAAAATGCCAAAAAATTGTAAAAAATAAACAAATAAACAAAAATCTGCCCATATAATCTTTTTGTTTGAGATATAGCCATGACAAATACTTTAAAATATCAGCCTGGCCAACCATAATTCTTTTTGTAAACTGGATTACAAGGAGCAGAACAATAACACTTGGAAATACCACCAATAAGATGAACAAGAAATCATTAAAACCTGCTGAAAAAACAAACTAGCAGATCTATTCCACTGTGTAAGGTGGGTAATATAAATAGCTCCTTAGTCTTTTCCTAACCACAGTTTCATAATGATTGTTAGTGAAGTCAGGAGGGAGGGAGAGGGGAGGTTACTTCAGGATTTTGGAAAGAAGTAGTGTCAGGGGTTATTAGAGGAGTCTACAACAGCAGAAAGAGCAGTGGAAGTTGTTTTGATACACAGCTGTGGATTTCTGATCCACACTTAAACACATCACTGCACTTAGATTTAACAGCCTGAGTACATGGACACAGATAGTTTTCATAAATGCACATTTTTTATGCTTTAACCTTTGTTGTTCCATAGTGAAGATTAAAAAAATAATAATACCACAGAGATGAGCCATGGTAATGCTACAAAAACCCTGCAGCTAAAAAATAAAAACTCAGCGTGTATACTCTGATTTGTTGAGCTAATTTTGTGATTTTTGGCAGAGATAACCACTTTATTCTGTCTTTTAAATGTTTGTACTTGTGCCAAGTGAAATCAACAATCATTCCATAATAATCTCCACAAGTCTCACAACATCCCTCCAATTTAATGACTTCAAATTGGAGGGATATTAATAAATACTGTTGTGTTGACAAAGATTTTTTTGTTTTGTTAAAAAAATATGAAAAAAAATATGAAATGAGTATAATTTAAGAAAAAGCAGTAGCCTGTCGTCATATAAATAAATGCAAAAGCTGCATGTGGTCACAGCTATTTTTCAGGGAAATTTACGTGTGCACTCATGGATAAACACTGGGTTCTGGTAATTCCAGCTGTGATCTGCCAGCATAATGTTACCCTAACATCTTTCTCTGTTCTTTGCCAGTTTACTCTGTGTTCCTGCGCTGACATGTGACGCTTGTCCCCACTGTGCCCGCGCATGGTGTCGGCAACTACTCTGGCAAAGTTGAGCCATAGTTTTTTCCTCTCTCTGTGCATGGTTGCGGCGCACTGCTGTGTGCAGCAGCCCTGCCCGCTCCGCTCTGCTCACACAAACAGCAGCAGCTGAGGGAACCGCGATGTCTCGTCTTTTATGAGAGGAGCGAAAAGATATTACACATGTATTTTCCAACATGGCATTTACAGTCCTTGACTACTCATTACCATTAAGAGCACCGTTAAGGCAGAAGCTTATTGATCCGCGTGGATAGTCATGACGTGACACCGGTGCTGTTATATTACTGGGTCTCAGTACCCATTCCTACTACTGGGCGTGGCCAGTCACAGCTGAGCAGTGAACAGCCAATAGCAGTGAGCCTCAGGGAGAGGAGGTGGGGCCATGTCTCTGCACAGAAACAGGAAGTAACATGATCGTGGCCAATAGTCGGAAAAATGAACAGTAATTTAAAAAAATTATAATGAGACTAATTTAAATACTCATGACATCTGTACATATATTACATGCTGTTTCTCTGAAAATACATAAGTCAAAGTTAAGGGTATGAAAAAATAATCTTGCTTTTTGACACTTTTTAATTATTTTAAATACAACAGTGAGAGTACAATAAAATAAAAGTGATGACAGCAAATAATAATAAAAAAATTGTATATACATAACATTTCACAGTAATTAATGTCCACTTATTGCTATTGTGCAGAGTTTAACAAATAACATTCATTATTGGCAAACGGAAAAAAAACAAAACAAATGTGATGTTTCACATGAGAAAATAAAACTTGAGAAGGTTTAATTTCTCACAAATGTAAACAAATATGTGCATTGCAGTATTTTCTGTGTTACGCCGTACTGTAATTTAAAATGATGAAAGTCGTACAGTATTGGAGCTTCAGACCAGTGCTTTTAAGACAGTGGCACTCATGGGGATAATTATGGAATGATGGATGATGCAAAGTCTTTTATCAAACTCATCACAAACTCATCGAGTACATCAACGTCTGTTGGACATGCTGTATTTACAAAACGCTCTGGGAGTTGTGCAGTGCCCTGTTTCCTTTTGGTTTGAAACATCCACAAGATTATTTTCAAGTAGAGATAAGACTGACTTTTAACTTATTGTACCTACTCATGTGTTTATCACCACAACCATTCTTTTGGCAACATTGGTATAAATCTGTCTCTCACACAAAATCTCCAGTATTAAAACATGATGCCCCTGTAGTTTGTGTGTCTTTGACCTCTTTATGTACTCCGAACTGTTAAACTTTGGCCATAATACGTTATAGGACAATGTTTTGATGGGATTACTACATGCTCAGTACTGGGAGATAGCAGTACTGTGATTAAAATCATATTAAAGTCTGTATATGGATGGTATGTGGCAGTGACGCCTGTAACTCTGGCTCTATATGATTGTTTTTTCTGTAAATCATTGACTGTATGCAGCAGATATCTTCACTCTTTTTAGTCTTAGTAGTAACACAATATAAAATAATACTAAAATAATACTATAAGGATGATTCATATCCTAAATTTACAACAAATTCAAATATATAATAAACATTTATACTGTATATATATTATTATTATTTGCTATTGAGGGGAGTACAATGGCAGAAATGTTAGTGCTCCTGCATTTCAGCTAGGAGGTTGTGGGTCCAATTCCTGGCCCAGCTGACTACAGTCTTTCTGAGTGGAGTCTGCATAAGAAGAAATGTCCCTTAGTGCAGCGGTTCAGGACCCAGCATCACTCTATAATGACAAGCCACGACCCAAATAAAAGATAATTCAACTGACTAAATGCATTGAATATATGCAGTATAAACCTGAGATAGTTTAATATCAGACAGCAACACAAAAAAGAACATCTTTAAGGATAAACCAAGAGAGGTAACTTTTCCTTTCTACATTCACTTCAGCCTTTTTAACCTCACTTCAACCTTAGAGCTGTAACAGTGACATTATACAACTGGATTTTTTGTTTTTAATGGGTTCCCTCTATGCACCTTCCACCCATACTGCCACATTTTTTATTTTTTATTTTATTTTTGTATTTATTTGCCCTGGCTAAGGCCTCATTTGCACTTTTGGTGCATTAGGTGATGTTATTTCTCTTCATGGCATACTATATACCAGTGTTTCCCAACCAGTGGCACATGGACCCCTAGGGGTACGCGAGCACATTGCAGGGGATACGTGGAGTTATTTGATAAAGGAAAGGAAAGTTATTCACATAATTTTATTTTTCCTTTGTCGTAAATTTATTGTGCGTTTAATATACACACATGACAAGTATTATTATATAATATCTTATTTTTAGGTTTATTTTGAACAGATAATCAACTCATAAACATAAAAAACAGCAGTTGCGTAATTGTTCATTTTCTTTTGAGATTGTTTATTTTTATTTTAAAAGCATTTTTATTTTTCGTTTTTTTGAACTGAAGCTTAAAAGAAACAGTACTATATGTACTATAAAGAAGCTAATCCCAAAGTCGCGGCCTCCTTAAATTTCCAAAAGTCCCATGTAGGCCTCTACTTCCCTCTATTTAAAAGACTTTATATTTTTTTCTCCATATATTTCTAGAAAATGGTTACAAAAAACACTGACTGCTGGCTAAAAATAGTTTTAAAATATTTTTAAACAAGAATACAAGTATAATTCATTTAAAACTGCTATAAAGTATAAGTTAAATCTTTTATTTGGTCATTAGAAGTTTGCAGTATTTCTCCCATATCTGTAGAGGGGCAAGAGGCAGAGAGAGCATTTCCTGTTGCACTACACAAACTCATGTTGTTTATTGACTTTAGTGTAATTATTTATCTGATATAAACATTAGTTTGTGGAATGCAACAAATATGGCCTGTAACTTTAAAGTTTGCCTTCACATCTGTATACAGTATGAGCTATCAGTCAAAAATGAGCTGTGTCAGTGCTAATATTTAGTTTAAAACTAAAATAACAGTGTATGCTTATCATTAGTGATTATAGTGGTTTGGTGGTTTGTGCTATTGCTGTACATCTAACCACCAATGGAAAATACAGCCCTGCTCTGCCCTGACTCTGACTTGATAACGAACCACGCATGTACATTTATTATTCATCTATTTTTACTATTACTACTTAGTGTACTATTATACTATTACTACTTCTCCTACTGCTACTGTTATGATTACCACTACTACAGCAATTACTACTACTTGGGAATTAGCCTTGTCTGTAAACACTGTGCTTCTGATGTTGGATTATTAACAGATAGAAGATAATCTATACTCTCCAACCATGAAATAATTAAAAAAAAATTTAAAGAAATTATTTTCCAAAGGTATAGAGATGGAGAAGGTTGACACGTACTAATTTGGAATTTGTGGTTAATGTTATATTTTTGTGTCTTGTTTGTATAAATTAATACGGTTTGTATAGAAAAAGTCTATTAATTGTTTGTTAATTAAGAACGCATGATTGAGTAAATATAGGAAGCAGATAAATACACTTTTGGGAAAAGGGGTTGGATTTAAAAAGTTTGCACTTCTTCCCACTCCGTTTCGGGCATACTGTACATGAGATTTTTTTTTCTTCTCCATAAAGTAGCCTTGTCTTGTTTGTTTTTGTTTGTTTGTTTGTTTTATATATGTTTACATATGTGTACATGCAATTTTATTTATTATATGCTCGAAATAAACTCTATTACTACTACTTACTACTACTATTACTATGTTTATTGTATCTATCTCTATAAAATAAACCATAAATAAACACTTACTACAACTCCTTATGTTACTCAAGATCTCTGAAAATGTATTTCTTTCACTGTAAGGTGGTGTGTGTTTTAAATGCATCTGGTTGCAAAAATTGCAGATTTCAGTTGAACGTCTCACAATCTCCTTTTCTAGATTTTGCAAACACCTATGGTGGCCTTAAAGGGACAATGTTTAACACAGTATAATAATTTTACTTCTAAAGTTTAAGGTCTACCATTGACATGTTTTGTTGCTTGTTTTGGTTCATTTCAGCCACGAGAGACTTAAAACAATTTATTTAAGATAAAAAAAAGTTACTGAGATCCACTTTAAAACAAACACAGATGAATGAGTGAAATGTAATAATTTAATGCAGGAATAAACGTTCGTGCTCAGACTCAGAGACATTAGCAATGGTGGTTGAATTTACACATACAGTTTCATTACATTTATAACAATATGTAAAATATACTGAATATCTATACTTTGGCATTGGTTTGTTTTATTACTTTGTTAGTAAGATACCTCAAAAAGTACAATTTTGGATACAATTTTCAGGAATAATCAATAATGGGCCAAAAAGGAAGTTATTGGTTTGGACCTGAAACATTTATCCAGGAATTTTTTAAATTATTTGTTGTTCATTTCAATTCAATTTTAATTCTACAGCCCAATGTCACAACAGCAGTCTCCTCAAAGGGCTTCACAAACAATTAGTCACACAACCAAACATAAACAATAACTACACTAAACTAAACAGACCCAGGACCTCCCCTGTCCTTGGACCCTCCATCTCGGTAAGGAAAAACTCCTAAAAAACCCCATGGTGTCTAGGACTGTTAAATAAAGTCCATTAGCTCATCTATATAGTGTATATATAGTATCATAGTTCAGGTCTGTACAGATGCAGCAGGTGGGCCTCATCCAGACAGAGGATTGGGGGTGAGGTAGAGGTCCAGCACATTCGGTACCATTGCAAGATGGGGCCAGATAATTATAGCAACAAGGGGTCACTAAAGGAACAGATGATTACTTTTAGTGTATTCTTTACCATTGGGAGTTAGCAGTCTTTCCCTTGTTACTGCACTTAAAGGGGCCTTATTATGCAAACTCAACTTTTCTGAGCTTTCTACCATGTTTTAATGTTGTTCCTGCATCAAAAACACTCCTGGAGTTGGTTTTTGTTTCATTCACTCATGTTTGAGTAATCCTCTATTCTTTTCCGTTGATTTCCTGAAAGGCCAAAAATAACTTGTATCACCATTTTCTGCCTTTTCCACCTCTCCCTCCTCACGGCCCAGTCCCATTCAGCTCTCACCTCCTACGCAGCAACCACACAAACCCACTGCGGACTGCAGCAGACTGTTGTGAGAAGCGCTGAAGGGGCGTGACAGCGGGGAGGGAGGGCTCTTAAAGGGACAGGGACCTAATCTGAGCGTTTCTCACAGAGTCGAATGATGAGTTTCTTCAAATAAGGTTTTTTCAATAATTATTGCGTTTTCTGACCAACAAAAAGTAAGATGCTGATTTAGATCTGTCCTAAATTAATTTAAAACACACAAAAAGCATAAAATAGGCTCTTTAAGAGACAGACTACAGTAATTAAGTTCCCTGTAGTCTCTCCTCTGCCCTTGTTCCTGGTCTCTGCCCTCTGCTCTTGTGAAGCAGATGAAGGATGGATATTTTCAGTTGTGAAATGTCACTGTGTGTTTAATTTCTCACTCCCACTCGGTGTTAGTGTGACCTCGGTGGGTGGACGCTTATATCTAATACTATGTGACTGTGTAAGGACCAAACCCCTCCGGCTCAGAGACACTTCTCTAATCTGATTTCATGTGGATGTGAAGATGAGCTTATGAATACATCTTATTAATGTACAGTGTGGTGGAGATAATTTAATACATCCATTATTGTAGTAGATGCATGTAAACGCATCAGAGCTGAACTGACCGTACACAGATATTCTTGAGCACGCAGCTAAAGTAGTTTTGGTTAAACAGAAATTGGGACAGAGTACAACAAATGGTGGGAAAAGTAAGTGTTTTCCTGTAAGTGAAGAGGCTATTTCCGTACAATTTGGTGCAAGAGTTCAGGAGTTTGGTTCCAAAATGAGGCAACAAAACCTCCAGTTGGAATATTCTGTGTTTTGAAGACTTTGTGGGCTCGGTGTTTGTTTCAGTGAAGAGTTTGTCTTGGGTGATAGACCTAGTCGCCCGTGCTCTGAATGTTCTGTTTTATTTTTCTCTCAAGATCTGTTCAGTGCCCAGGCGCTGCGACTGTGGCCAGACAGACAAGAAAACATACAATACAGAATACTGTTACTATTGTTGATTCATACTTTGTTTTGTTGATTCTGAATTCTAACAGTGATAATTTTATTTTGTTAAGGAAGAAAGAAGCCTTTTTTCTCTGTTTTTATTCAAAAGAGTGCAACAGAGCTGCACTCTGCTGTCCTCTGCTGGTCTTTCTTTATGGCTTTATGTGGTTGTATTTATTAAAGTACTTATTAGAAACACTTTTTTAGTCACACCAAGTGTTTAAAGCCTGTAAAACATGCAATGCTGTTGTAGAGGTGACCAAGATTGGTTTACAAAAATGAAATAAATGCATAATATAGCGCATTTAATGATAGCAATAGCCCTAAATGATCGCATAAATAGAAACATTTCTACAGCCCAAGCATCAAACATCAACAATGATGTAGTGATTGACAGGTGTGATGTTTCTTTGTAAGACATTTTTATTTATTTATTAGGTTTATTTGATAGGAACGGATACAAAAAACATAGACAAACTCGGTAAACAGCAGTCGCAGGCATGCATCATAACGCTTTTAGCAAGAGCTGATTTGCAGCATTTGTCCTTAGATGGGCTTTTATGCACAGTAAAAATTAAAACAGGGAGAAAAGTGAAACAGAGGGATGTTAAAAGATAATGATGTCCAAGATACTTACAGACTTAAGAACAACAAAGGGACAAAGACACATGACAACTGAAACACATTAAATATGAGTACAGTCGGCTGTGGGCACATCCAAGATTTATTTTGTTTTAAAAAAATGCTAAATCTTGTCAAATATTTTAAATTAATAGTAAGCAAATTCCAGGAGATGGGCGGCATTCACTATACATTTAAGAGTGTGTAGATGGAAAAGAGACAGGCATAATATTATGTAACACAATTAGCTATATCAAATGCATTTAGCAAAGGAAATGAAAACATATGATTATTGTTATCTGCTATTTTCTTTAGCCTGAGGATATCTCAGTTAGCCCTGATTTGCAAGCCTCTTATCAACTAAACAAACACAGAAAACAAGCATATCAGCTGGAAAATATACCATTTTACGGCTGTCTGTTATGGTATGGATAATATGGCAACATTTTTCCAGATTACAGAAACGTAATCCTCCTGTTGTGAGATAACTCAAGGCCAGAGTGAACCTCAGACAACGGTGGTTCTTATGTAATCTGATAATAAATGTGGAATGACAGGCACAGCGCTTTGGCTGTCCTTTTTCTCAGCTGATTGGTTTGTCTGTTTGTTTTACCTCAAACCGACTCAGCGCTGAGGAACCAGCCCAGGGACAGGAGCTCCATGTCCACACACATGAGCCACACACACACACACACATACACACACACACACACACACACACACACACACACACACACACATATACACACACACACACACACACACACACACACACACACACACACACACACACACACACACATACACGGTTGTATCCGGTGAATGGTGAATGTAAGCAGATCGTGGTCACCCTGGTGTGCACACAGCGGCAAAGGAAGACCCCCCTCCACCTGCTCTCCCTTTTCTTTTAGAGCTTGTGTAGCAGGTATTGCTGGCACAACACTACTTGCAGTTTAAAAATATGTTTGTGGGGAAGTATCAGTTCTGAAAAATACATATATGAGACGGAGACAGTTATTTTGCGTATCCTTGAGCTCTGCTTCTGCGGACCGTACATCTTACATTCAAATGTCATTTTTAGTTTTTTAACCAATAAGCACGTATGAACTATTACTATTCTGGTATATGATTAAACTCAATAAACTCATCAATAGCAAAAACGGTCATACTTCTTGCTTGTGACATTAGCATTTCACTAAGTTTGATGTCACGTTCCATTGGCAATTTCAGTCTTTGCAGTTTACAGGATGATATTTTTACCTTTTACAAATCTCCAGTAACATACAAACAGTATTCAAAATGCATTACAATAAATTTATACATTATACAATATACAATGAGGCTGGGTTTAAGAAATGTAATGTACAATGGAGCCAACAGAGGACTAGTCACTAAGCTAGCGCGGCAATTCACATGCTAAGCTAGTAACAGAAACAATAGCATCTAAACCCAACAAATTGACATTGCAATAAATGTTAAATATTAATGGCAAGAGTAAGACAGAGAGAGTTATTTTGCTTGTGTCCTTGAGCTCTGCGTCCGTGGACTTCCAGAACAGGGACAGGGGCACATCCAGTGGTAAAACTTGGGAATACTATAGCACTTTGTCTATTGCAAATTGTGATCAACACCAACATGCTATTACCTTATCAAAACACCGATAATATTTCAAAACCAAGGGTGGTTTTAGGACTAGAGATTTAAGGGTGCTGAGGTCAAAGAAAGGTCACCAAATAAAGCATTTAACACTGGATACAACATCTGATTTCTTATATTATTCTACCTTTTATAGAGTTGTAGCTGTCTGTAGTGTACGACTATAGGTAGCCTGGTAGAAACATTAGAAATGTTATGGCAAAGTTTAAAAAAATTTATCTTTGTGAGTTATGTGTTGTCAGTATTGGTACTGTATATTTTTATACTGTGTACTAAAATCACTTTGTCACTGGGTTTCATCTTGGGCTGCTAAAACCTACCTTAGGGGTGCTATAGCCCCTATAAACTTGGTCTAGCTACTCTCATTTTCAAAAGTATGTGACCGCACATTTGTGGGCGTCACACTTGCCACATCAAATCGTTTGCATGGGTACATCTGGGTACTACATAAGTTTTTATATCAGAAGCCCTTCCTGACGCAGTCCTCTCCATTTATTCAGGCTTGGGACTAGCACATATCGTGACTGGAGTTTTTGGCAGGGGAATTAAACCTCACAGGGAGCTCCACTGTCCGGGAGCAGACTGCTATAATAAATTAGCTTTAACATTTGTAAGGCTGTCTGTCTTCATAATAAATCTCTTTAGTATAATGTTATGTTGTGTGAGAGAAACCAGAGCAGAAGTCAGGGTGCCAATGGAAAAACCACATCAGGCCATTGGTCAAGTGTCTGCAGTACACTTGACCAATGTGTGTGAGGATGCATGTCAGGGTTATTCATTACTGTAGTCTGTAATCATTGGATGGAAATCCTGTAGCACTTAATATAAATGTTGTTTTGGTGTTATGGTGTTTTGAATTAAGCAGAGGTGCTGGTTGCAAGGTGATGAATGCCAGGTGGACAAGTCTCTGGCCTTGGCCTCATTAGACCTATCCACTAAAGGCTCATTTATACTCGACGTTACATACGCATTAGGATTAGAGTGTTCTGTCCGTCTTTTGTGTTCATTCTGTTCTTATGCTGTTTTCCCAGAGCTTGTGGATACAGTAGAACAGAGCAGTGCCTGCGCTGACCGTTGGGAGCGCTGGTGAATACAGGTCAACAGTCACAGCAGAAGAAACAGCTGAACTTTTTAAGGAGTGACTAGGGCAAGTCTGTCATGGTATATTTAAAAACTTTTGCTTGTGTTTCCATGACTCTGGGTCCAGGAGACCCACGTCTGTTACATAAACACTGACATCATACAAGCACAACAAAAGCTGTGTTAAAGAAGAGATAAAAAAAAGTTTGTGGCAACATTTAATAAAAAGACAAATGTAAATCCTGGTGTGGAGGTAGACTTCCAGTTTACTGCCAGCTTTTGGTGCATTAAATTCACTTCTTGCACAACTTTAACACATTTTAACATCCGAACATCGAACGACATGAGTTAAACTCATGTTTAATCCAGTCTAAACTAAAAATTAAACAAATTCTTGAAGCGAATTCTATTTCACTAAACCGGAAACAGCTGTTGCTAATATATACTAGCTTTAGTTTTAGAAAAAGTCGACTCCATTAGCTGGTCCTGTCTTGAAATATGGCTGTTTATCACAAAAAAATATATTTTTTTGCTTTTATTTCTGTTCTTTGGCTTGTTGTTTTTGCCTGAGTGAGGATTCTCTCTCATCCAATCAGCTCGCAGCAGTGCCCACCTCTAACCGTCCCAGACGCTTAATTGAGCTGGACCCCATCAGGGAGGATTCAATCCCCTCACAGTTTTAAGTGGTTTGTGGCAGTCGTCATTACCTCCATTGTTTTTGGTGTGATTGTGGGCTCAGTGTCAAGATTAACAGGGGGGGGACTTATTTGCAGGACTGCAAATAAAAAAACTTTAATAAAAAGGAAACCCAAAGTCCAAAAGTCAGATACAAAAAAAATCCCACAAAACAAAAACTGAGGATTAACAAAAATACCAAAGTGGAATCAAACAAATTACAAAGTCAAACTTATTAAGAACAAAGTCACTGTGGACACGGGGCACTGTGAAAGGATTCAGTACCATTCCAGGATAAAGCCGAAGATACTAACTTAAGCCACAAGGTCGGTAAAGAAAATAATTATTACTGTGGTCCAGTCATTGCAAGATAGAGCTGCACTTGCGTAGACTGTGAAGATGATGTCTTCTCTGAAAACATGGCCATTACAGCCCTTTTTAAAGTATGTATTGGCTGCAGACTGGGCAGACTGACTGGGACAACTATCCTAAAATACACAGATTTACTGATGTGATGTTTTGGTAATCCCCTGTTAGTAATACATGTACAAAGATTAAAAAGTTGTAGGCGGTTGTAAAACAGATCTTTGGATAATCTGCAGTGTGTAATGACTTAGTCGGCCCCTTCCTGGCCTTCTTTTCTTTCTCTATTGTTATTTTAGTATTTTATTTGTTAGGCTGTCATAGATTGTATTTATTGACACCACTAGTATTTGTACTGTTTTTAATTTGATTTTATTATTAACACTTTGGTCAACTGGGGTTGTTTTAAATGAGCTATATGAATAAAATTTGAATTGAAGCGTCCGGGGCAGTCCTGTCTTTACTCCGTGTCTCCGGGACAGTCCTGTCTTTACTCTGTGTGTCCGGGACAGTCCTGTCTTTACTCTGTGTGTCCGGGGCTGTCCTGTGTCGTTTGGCCACCCATGACTTCACATTAGTGACCAGACTGAATTTGGACAAGGGGGTCCCGACAACATTTGTAAGGGTACAGGCTTGGTTTAGGCAGCAAATCAGCTTCTTCTTCTTCTTACCCATCAAGCTTTTCTCCCTTTATCAGAACGTCTATAGATATTGATAATCCAATTTATATCAAAGACCTGGATTCAATAATTGTACTGATTTAGTCATTCTATTTTTTGTATATTTTAGTGCCCATATTATGCTTTTTTGTCTTTTAAATTAATTTAGGACACCTCTAGATCAGCATTTTACATTTTCTTGGTCAGAAAACGCAATAATTATAGAAAAAAAAGAATTTGAAGAACATCATTTGACTGTGAGTAACACTCAGATTAGGTCTCTGTCCCTTTAAGAGCCCTCCCTCCCCGCTGTCCTGCTGCTGTCACACATTTCAGTCCTTTCAGGAAATCAGTGTAAATAAATAGAGGATTACTCAAACAAAAACACAACTCCAGGTATGTTTTTGATGCAGGAACATTAAAACATGGTGGGAAGCTCAGAAAACTTGATTTTGCATAATAGGGCCCCTTTAATGGATTGCCCATGAGTTTAGCGGCTGTGGAGGGTGAGGAACTTTTATTGTGAAGGGTTCACGCGGAAATTAAGCTCTTAACTTAGTGTGAGAGAGATATGATTTTTTGTGTAACTGCTTACACATCTGAACTTCAACATAGGTTTAGGAGCACAAAAGAGTCAAATGTAGTCAGCTGTTATTCTGAATTGTGCTCAAGTTTCCGGATCCAAACAAACAGTTACCGGATCACACTCAAAATAAGAGCGTTTCCGGATCTTTTTCTGGCAGGATCAGGCTCAGATTAAACACTAATAACTGTTTGACATTGGCGTTTTCTATTTTACACTTGTATTAATGTTATGATGGCTGGTTGGTTCAAGGTTTACTCACATTACAGCTAACTGAACATGACACCAGTGCAATCGGTGCAGTATGTTTTGTCAAATACAGAATGTGCAGAAGAGTAAGGGACAGTACAGATAGTTTCGGTGGTGCTCAGAGTGCGCCTCATTACACAGCAGGCAGGCACTGTTCAGGTCTGTTCACTCAGTCATCACGTCCGGATTGACTCAGCTTTAGAAACACAGCACAGGGCTCGGCTCAGCGGCGTGGACAGGAGTGAGTCATCTGCATCTCTCAGCAAGGCCCATGGTCTGCCCTGTCATCAGGCTACACCGGACCTCTGTGGGACAAGATATGGCAAAAATGAGGGCTGTGAAATGGAGAAAGCATAGGGAAAAGTTACATCAGAGTGTCATTATGTATCTATTGAGAGTAATTGTAAAGTCACACCTCAGGTTCTGCCGTATGTGACAAATGAGTAGTGGCACTATTTAGCTTCAAATCTGTGGTAGCATGATCCACATTTTGGCAGAAAGTGAACTCACAGTTGTACAACCAAGAACTGCATGTGACAAATATCTGAAAGTCTGGACTGACTGACACCCTCTTAATACATGTCGCCTATTACATGTTTTTGTAATTGATTAAGCACGTTTTGTGGAACTAGTAATAAATGAAGAGTCACAAAACATCTCAGAACATGTATAAAATCAAACACTATGTGAAAAATTGTAGACACTTTTGTCAAACTTTATTGTCTAAATATGATACACAAACAACCACACACTGCACTGAGGAACCTAAAGCACGTTTTACATTTCTCCTTATGATGTAACAGGCAAACAAGGTTTCTGTTTGTTTGAGAACAAGATATATGCTGTCTGCAGAAAATGTAGCATAACAATAATTTTAACAAACTTTTTAAACCTCTTTTTGTGATTCAGTTGGCCTGGATGAGTGAGAGTCTTCACAGACACACGCAAAAAAAGTTGATAATATAAAAACTTTTTCCCAAGGTTGTGCTTTTGAGTGTTTGAGGTTAGAGCTGAGCAGAACTAGGACCTGGATCGGGCCCTTATTCAGACCTGGACCACAGAGTCTGGCTCAGGATAGACTCCACAGCAGTGAGCTCTTCTGTAGATCCACTGTTTACTGAGCCTGTTCCTTGCGTTCCTTCTTGGTCTGGTTTTAGATTTTGCAAAACATGTTGTGTACTTTTGTAATAAAAGCGTAAGAATGACAATGTGTTTAGAGCTGTGCCAATTTGAGCTGAGCTATTGCTCCCTGGGTGTCAAGTTTTAGACTCTGTGCTCTCATTTTGACTTTAGGGGCTAAGCAACAAAAGTAAAACAAACTCTTTTTATTACCTTTGTGCTGGTCCCAAGTAAGGATATTGTGAGAGGGTTGTGTCAAGAAAGGCGTCTGTGTAAAAACCTGTGCCAAATTCAGATGTGGAAAGTAATTAGATAAGTCAATCATTTAAGTACATCTTTTTGTAAACCATACCGTTAATAATTTTACTGCCTAATTTAGAAATATTATTTAAGGATTACTATTTCAAAGTCTCCATGTGGCGATAAAGCTTGTCCCACTTTTGTTTGTACTCCACAGCCATTTAGACCTTTGCCCCTCTGTCCCACTTATTAAGATAATGTCCCTCTTTTTCAGTGGATCTTTAAAAAAAAGTGAGATTCAAGTTATGAACAACAAGGTAACATTGAGTAGACGTATTCCTTGTGCAAAATGTAGAATAAATACTTGCGGGCGTCCTGTCTCTCTGGGATGTGCTACCTCTTTTTCAGGAAAGGCCTCTCCATGGGGCTTTACTTTGCAAAATGTGTGTTTTTAGCATGGATCCATGGCTTTTAGGAGCTGTGTCTTTTATGTAAATGAGATTTAGACTCATTAAGTTGGTAAGTTAGATAATGTCAAACAGCAAAGCTTTTATTTCTCGAGTCCGTCCCACCACGTCCCACCAAATCCCACAACTTGTCCCACTTTTAGTAGTTTTTGAGGCCCTATGTATAGAAGTGTTTTTCAATGGAAAAGTGGGTAACACACTCTAAGTAGTAGAACTAACAGTACCAGTAGTAGTAGTAACAGAAACTGAGTAATATAATAAAAATGATATGAGGGCAGTGGTGGAATGTAGAAGTAAAGTAAAAGTACTTAATTACTTTACTTAAGTACAATTTTCATGTATCTGTGCTTTATACAAGTAAATTTTATAAGAGGTACTTTTTCTTTTACTTCTTTTACTACCACATTTTAGAGCAAGTAGTTGTACTTTTTACTACAATACATTTCTGAGTTTCTGGTTTGAAGTAAGTATTTTGAGTTTTGAGTTAAAATCATGTGTTTTTTATCATGGCCTCATTGTAGAGACACAGTACTTAAATATAACAGATGCAGTAAAGTAGTACTGCTTTAGAAACATCAGAATAATAAAGACAGAAGACCTCACCGACAGATTCAGTCTTTTCTACTGCACCAGTTTGTTCATTTAATCTGGAATCCGCAAAATCACTCACATTTAACACAAGTAATTGTCGAGTCTGTGCGAAATACTTTTACTGTATTACTTGCAAGTACATTTAAAAGTAAGTACTTTAATACTTTTACTTAAGTAGAAATTTCAAGGAGATACTTTTACTTGAGTAAATTTTTGCTCCTTTATCTGTATTGACAACCAAAAATACATACACAATAATAAAAACATAAATAAATAAATACATGTCCCCACTTTTAAAAAATATCTCAGTATAACATAAATAAATTACTTAATAATTACAGTTCACAAAATGTATCAGAGTAATATTTTTTAAAAAGACCTTTGTTAAACTATTGACCTTTTTTTTATTACAATGTTTATTCATGTATTGTTGGAGGCATGAACAATGTATAGCCGTATTCCCTCTCACTAATGTGGCTCTCTACAGCCCTCTGCTGGCGGTCAGTGGCCTTGCAGCACAGAGTTGACACCTGGCTGTGTTGTGTGTCTCTGCTGCTGCTGCTACAGTGGGAGTGCTTTTTAACAAGAGTTCATCTGTGTGCTGCTGACTCATCCTCTGTTCTGTATCACTCATCACACATCACTGCGGTTTTAGTTCAGCTCCTGTCACAGCAATAAAGCACTGCAGCGTCACTGAGCTCTAAATCAGATCTAAACCAGGCAAAAACAGGACTAAACCAGGACTAAACCAGGACAAACCAGGATTAAAAATACTCTAAACCAGGATTTATTTAGGAAAAAGACAGGACTAAACAAGGACCAAACAGGGCTACACCAGAACTAAACCAGGTCTAAACAAGGACTAAACAAGGACCAAACCAGGACTAAACAAGGACCAAACCAGGACTAAACAAGGACCAAACCAGGACTAAACAAGGACCAAACCAGGACTAAACAAGGACCAAACCAGGACTAAACAAGAACTAAACCACGGCTAAACCAGGACTAAACCAGGACCAAACCAGGACTAAACAAGGACTAAACCAGGTTTAAACAAATACTAAACCAGGTCTAAACCAGGATTAAAAATACTCTACACCAGGACTTATTTAGGAAAAAGTCAGGACTAAACCAAGACAAAACCATGGCTCACCAAGGACTAAACAATGTCCAAACCAGGAGTAAATAATCCACAGAGACACAGAGAGGATATGCATAATCCACTTAGAGACACTGCATTACTATGCTTTTTTATTTTTAAATTGTGTTTCAGCTTTTCGGTAATTTAAAAAAAAATAAAACATTCTTTGAACAGGAAAATCTCCCTGCCTTTGGATCCCGAAAACCAGCTGACAACCACTGCTTTATAGTGTTAGAAAAGACACAACTCTGGTTCACTGTGCATATTTGAATTATTACGGGAAATATTGCAAATGATATTTTTCCTTCTGTGGGTTTTCTGACACCCTGACATGGCATTTGCATTTGTGAGCTCATAAATTCACCCAATTTAAAGTTGTAAAACTTTATTGCATACAAAATATGTCTGTAGTCTTTCTTTTTGACTCATGAATAGGAAATCAAATCAAATCCTTTCACTTTTTTGTGAAGGCTCTGACACAACAAGACCTTGAGCTTATATTTTGGCACATTTGCGGTGAGATTGTATGTAACATGTTATGGACCATTTTTTATTCACTGAAGGTCCTATAATATGCTTTAGCAGGCGTTTTGAAATTATTTTGAACACCTTTGCATTATATTTCACCTTTTGTAACTTAAAATAATGTATATGTATGAAAAACTATTTACTTTGATCGAGGTCTATCAAAAATTACTTGCAAAAAGTTCTATTGTGCATAAACACACACACAAACGTCCTTGTGCATGCAAACAAAGGACACAGTGAAGTGCAGACAGAGGGCAGTGTATGAACAGAATAGAGGGCCCTAACACAGATTATTATGGATTTTTTTTGCTATTCAGTTTTTTGTTATAGCTGTGTTTGTTTTGATCCAGTATAGCCCACTAAATTATTCTCATTACTCTCATTAACCTTTCCATAAGCGCTTCTATTGTTTTTAGGCTGACGTAATTTATTCATATTGTCCAAAAGCTTATATTTTAGCTGCTTAGTCATCATCACAGAGACAGAAAAGCAAGATGAAAGACCCAATAAAATTCATATAAAAAGGATAAAGTGCATGTGGAAATAGCAGTTCTTTGATTTACGGCTTCGATAATCGCGTGGTAACTGCAGAACAAAGTCACGACATATTCTCATATTTCACTTTAAGTTTTTTGGGGAAAGTTTGTTGGGCGTCTGTACTCCAGAGAAAAGTGCAGAGGAATCATATTTTTTTGAGTTTATTTTTGCTTGAGTGCTCACTAGACTGTGTGGGGCGTCTCCGTGTGGAGCTAAGCTGCCTCTCTGCTGCTGCTCCCCTTCACCGAGATGCAATTTGTACCTCAGATCCTGCCAGGTGCTTCTTAATCCTGTGTCCCGTGGAGCTCGGCATATGTTTGGAAATAAAATAAAAGCAAAAATAAGCCCCGCAGCCTGTTCGCTTTCATAATACCTGCCAATAGTTTCTCACAAAACACTCGGTCTTTGTATTGATTTGTTTACGTTGATGTTGATATTGTTGAAGACAGAGTGGTAGGCAACACCAAGATGGAGAATGTCTCTGTGTTTTTCTATTACAGAATAAACCAGGTCTAAACCAGGGCTAATCCAAGTCTAAACCAAGATTATTTAGGAAAAAGACATGACTAAACAAGGACCAAACCAGGTCTACACCAGAACTAAACCAAGTCTAAACAAGGACTAAACATGGACTAAAATGGGACTAAACCAGGTCTAAACCAGGTCTAAACAAGGGCCACACCAGGACTAAACAAGGGCTAAACCAGGTCTAAACAAGGACCAAACCAGGTCTAAACAAGGACCAAACCAGGACTAAACAAGGACTAAACCAGGTCTAAACAAGGAAGAAACAAGGACTAATCCAGGTCTAAACAAGGACTAAACCAGGTCTAAACAAGGACTAAACATGGACTAAACAAGGACTAAACCAGGTCTAAACAAGGACTAAACAAGGAAGAAATCAGGACTAAACCAGGACTAAGCCAGGTCTAAACAAGGACTAAACAAAGACTAAACCAGGTCTAAACAAGGACTAAACAAGGAAGAAACCAGGACTAAACCAGGTCTAAACAAGAACCAAACCAGGACTAAATGAGGTCTAAACCAGGACTAAATGAGGTCTAAACAAGGACCAAACAAGGACCAAATCAGGACTAAACAAGGACTAAACCAGGTCTAAACAAGGACTAAACCAGGTCTAAACAAGGACTAAACCAGGATTAAACAAGGACTAAACCAGGACTAAATGAGGACTAAACTGGCTGACAACATGATGGACCTCAGTATTTCTAAAATCCTGTGTACTGCCCTGTGTCTAATGACCGAAAAAGTCCACTCAAAGTTTCCTACAATCCATTATGAAAGGTTTGGACACCGATGGTCACCAGATGCTCAAAATAGCCCAGAATTTTGCAGTTTTGGAGGAAAACAGCAGGACCGTGACTGTTTTTTCAACTTTACACAACATGTTCTAATGAAACAAGTTAGAGATGTATTTTTCACCTTCACAATGTAATCTTTTTACATTGTTACTGTGTAGGATCTCGGTCATCCAGGAGAAATCAGTAAAAAAGTTAAACAAGAAGGTCATCAGGAACTTGGGAGTAAGTCAGTTGTCTTTTAGTTTTAAGACAATTACTCTGCAGAAGTTAATTTAGCTTTTTTTTGTATGTAGTAGAGAAGTAAAAGTAGTAAGATACACCTAAAAATACTACTCAAGTAAGGTACAGATTCTCAAAAACTATACTTAAGTACAGCACTCAAGTAAATTTAGTTCCACCTCTGGTTATAAATAATTATGGTACTAGTGTTCACAGTTTGGTAGCTTAAGGCAAAAAGAGAGCAGCAATAATTCAATCAGTTTTATTCATAAATGTGATAAAACATATTTAATATAACTCTTATGCTTATTTATCAATACATATTCTACTCTATCTGACCAATTATAACAATTAGGGGCAGGCTTCATTTTTATAAAGAAGCAAAGTAACAACATTAATCAAAATGTTTTTAGATAGCAAAAATGAATGTTTGTTCAAATTTACTTGGATCTACTAACTATACATAAAAACAGACTAAATGTTGATGCACTTTCCGCTTGCTACTGTTCTCTAACCAGGCTCTGCCATTGCATTCTAAACCAGGCATAAATAAGGACAAAACAAGGAGTAAACAAGGACTAAACCAGGTCTAATCAAGGACTACACAAGGACCAAACCAGGACTAAACAAGAACAAAACAAGGACAAAACAAGGACTAAACCAGGACTAAACCATATCTAAAAAAGGACAAAACAAGGACTAAACCAGGTCTAAACCACAATTAAAATATTCTAAACCAGTACTAAACCAGGTCTAAACAAGGATAAAACAAGGACTAAACCAGGTCTAAAACACGGTTAAAAATATTCTAAACCAAGACTAAATGAGGTCTAAACAAGGACTACACAAGGACCAAACCAGGACTAAACAAGAACAAAACAATGACAAAACAAGGACTAAACCAGGTCTAAACAAGGACAAAACAAGGACTAAACCAGGTCTAAACCACGGTTAAAAATATTCTAAACCAGGACTAAACCAGGTCTAAACAAGGACCAAACCAGGACTAAACAAAGACTAAATGTTGATGCACTTTCCACTTTCTACTGTTTTCTAACCAGACTCTGCCGTTACACAGATGTAGCCGCTTTGTTTTCGTTTGCCAAAACCATCTCCATTATTCATAATTTGCGCTATTTTGTGGCTAATGCTAATTCCTCCATAGAAAATGTATTGCGTCCGCTTAGCTTATGGCCCCATTCTTGCAAATGCAGCCATATTATTTACAAACACTAACAGAGCAACAAATATGGCGACTCTGGATCCACTGTATGCGCATTTCGCCATATATCATAAGTGCTTTTTATTTGTCTTTTTCATTGTTGAGTATTAATTAAATAAAAGCAGTTATTGAAGAGTATGATTATAAGTATAGACCGGGTACGTATAATTATTCAGCTTCATTGTCAGCTCAAAAATCAACGTGTTTTCAAATATTCCCTTGCCTGATGACCACTTATCCGTCCACACAAAAGCAAACAATAGGAAACATGTCTCCTGCAGGTGTCTGGAGGACTGCTCTGTAGAATATAAAGACAATTATTTTTGAGGAGCACAGCGTGAGAGAGCTAATTTCCATTTTCAAGTAAATGTTATTGGATTCCCAACCTTGGTCCACTTGCTGTGAAATTGTTCCGAGCGGCTACAAAAGGCCTCATCACTGTCGACAAAGCGCCAATGGAAAGAACAGAAGGAAATTGAGCTGTTTGTCACATGGCTTTGTAACGGTCCCCTCGCAATTTACCCGCACGCAAAATATGATGAAGTAAGGGGACAAGCAGGGTCATAATCACTGTCTGGAGGAGGAGACTGCAGAGGGGAGAATGCTTTTGTAACAATATGTACAATGCATATAGTTTCTGCTGTGTTAATTAGTCAGCAAATATGAATAATGCAGTGTAAAGTGCTTTAAGTCTTAACCTGAAAAGGCGCTATGTAAATCCCATGCAATATTACTGTAAAAAAAAAAAAAAAAAAAAAAAAAAATGCAGCAAAAACTCAAGGCAACAGGATTTTTGAGTTTTGGGGCCAACTCACAATCTCAAGCTTTCAATAACTAATATTTTTTGTTCACCTAATTTGATGTTTATACGTCTAAACACTTTACATTTTCAGTTTTACTTACTGTCATTATTTTTTCCAATCCATTGTTCAGAAATTTGTTAAATTTAGCATATTTAGTTTTTATTATTGTCAATAATAATACTTTTTCTGAACAATGGACAGTAAGTTGGCTGTAGTATGAGTTAAAAAATAATGATAGAGAGTAAAGCTTAAAATTGAAAGTTGTTAGACGTGAACATTAAATTAGGTGAACAAAAAAAATTGATTGAAAACTGTACATAGTAGCTGTTCAAATTTGTTTATAAAATGGTGCAGTCAGTGTCACAGCCATAAGTAAACACTATTTTTTTTTAAATACAGAAAATCAAATCAGATTCAAACAGAACAGAAAATCAAATAGAAAATCCACAAATATTGAACCTGATAATTTTTTGTTACAGATTGCGTCCACAAACTCGTTATATAATCGTGTTCCTTGATGCCCTGTCTGCTGACAACAAGCACACCTGTGTGAAGGAACAATATCACCACTTTATGACGTGATAGTGAAGAAAATCTTTCACTTAGTTAATTTGTGCTAACAGAGAAGGCGTTAAACTTTGTGCCAGTTTTTGTTTCATGTGGATGAGCCCAGTGATTGCAGCGATATTAACCATAAACCAAGACATCTGTATCTTTAGCAGCAGCTCCTACCACAGAAGTTTATCCTGCCCTCCATCAGTTTTAAACTATAGGCCCTTTACTAGTCTCTAAAATGGTAGTTTAAAACCAACCAAACAGAAAGAACTGTGATAAAAACTGCAGCTTTTTTAGTCTCTTGCAGTGCAACACAAGACTTCCATTGTTGAAAATAAGAGAGATGTGTATGTGTATTTTAGCTCTGGATACGTTTTCTTACTCAAAAAAAAACAAAAAAACAAACAAACTGAAAGAGAAAAACAATTTCGCTCAGGGTCCCTACGATCAGCTTTGTTTGTTTGTCTTAGTCAGTGATAAACAAACTTGCAAACCATACAAGCTTTTATTTAATTTAATGAATACCTTTGAACAAATTATTGATTATTTTTATTCAAACTGTCACCCTGCCTGGGTTTTATTGTATGACCTTTTTTGATAACACCAGTGTAGCCTTCAGTTTTTTTAATCCAGCTTTATTCAAGGATATTTAACCCACTGTTTTATAAAACTAAAGCTTTTACCAAATTAGGCCATGCTATAGGCTTCAAATGAGCTATACCATTGCCTGTTTTAACATTCTGTGACTCTTTTTAGAGCCCTGACCCACCATTTAAGAACCACTGTGCTAAACTAACTTAACACTTGCCACAGATTTGTGTTGTACCAGAACCAGTTATGGTCTAAAACTAAAGTTTAAGGCACACTAACTTCAGTTTGCAGTTAAATTTCTGCATTTTAATGAAAGATTTATTAAAAAATCCCAGCCCACGTCAAGGACAAACATCTTTGAGACCACACAGAGTGACACAATGAAACCTTCGTCCCTCCTCTCCACTGACATGATCTGAAATGAATTATGTGATGTATGGATGGCTCCCAGCGATGTTTGTTTGCATCAAAGACGAGATAAGGTCAAACACAACAATGCTACACAGCTACTAAACATGTTCTCTCAGTGAAGAGTCTGTGCAGGTTTGTCAGACAAGCACCACTTGGAGGAGCCACTGTGATGCTTCAGTTCATGGTCTAACACTCTGCGAAAGGCTTCAGTTCTTTTTTTTTTTCCCACACATTATTTTCAGTAGGACTTCACCAGAGCCATACACAGACGAAGTTGTCGCAGTCTGATCTCACTGCAGACACGCATAGTTCCTGTACATGTGTATTTATTTAAAGAAATTCTGTTTACTGTCTGGCTGAAGATTTTTTTAAATTTTATTTTTACTGACTCTTTAGGGTGCACCATTGCAGTGTGGTTAGAGTGCACTCTAACCACAGTTACTCTGAGTGGAGTCTGCATGTCCTGTTGCAGTGTTTGGTGACATGGGGGAAATGTTGTTGGAAATCAGAGCATGTCTCTGTGTCAGCCCTGTGGTGTACCCTGCCTAAGGCCCATAGTTGCTGGGCTAGGCTTCAGCCACCTGCGACCTCTCACTAGAAAAAGTTGAATTATTAAATGATTCATAATTCAAACTCAATTGAACTTGGAGTCACATGGGTCCCAGCTCAGACAAACTTTAGTGTCTTATTATGGAGGTTGGTGAGGAGAGACAAATTGCTTTTAAATTCCTATTGTAAGGTTTGACGATACTGAATTATTTTTACCAATTTGATACCTTTCAGAGTCTAGGGTAGGGTGACCAGATGTCCCTATTTAACCGGGACAGTCCCAGTTTTAGGCTCCTTGTCCCATGTCCCAAGACAAACACTATTTTTCCAAAAGTATTCGCTCACCCACCCAAATAACTGAATTGCGATTATGGTGTGGGGTTGTTTTCAGGAGCTGGACTTGGCCCCTTAGTTCCAGTGAAAGGAACTCTGAATGCTTCAGCACCAAGAGATTTTGGACAGTTTCATGCTCCCAACTTTGTGGGAACAGTTTGGGGATGGACACTTCCTGTTCCAACATGACTGCACCAGAGCACAAAGCACGGTCCATAAAGACATGGATGAGTGAGTTTGGTGTGGAAGAACTTGACTGAACCTGCACAGAGTCCTGACCTCAACCTGACTCAACCTTTGGGATGAATTAGAGCGAAGACCAGGCCTTCTCGTCCAACATCAGTGTCTGACGTTGGATGAGAACGTCAGACACGTAGATGTCTGATGCAGAGAGATGCAAAGGGTGGGCCCACGTCATATTAAACCCTAAGGATAAAGAATGGGATGTCAATTAAGTTCATATGTGTGTAAAGGCAGTGAGCTAATACTTCTGGAAATAAAGTGTATCTATAAAAACACTCATATGTCCCAGTTTTAAACAAACTCAGTTTTCCCCGTTTTACATACAAAATCAGGAAAACACATTTGTCTAAAGATTTTTGTTACAAAAATTATTTAAGATGTCATTGTTTTTATTAAGGGTGCTCCGATCAGGGTTTTTGAGGCCGATCACCGATCAGCCTCTGCTGTGATCGGCCGATACCGATCATGGCCGATACCGATCACGTGGTCTTCAATGTAGTAATGTATTGTATGCAGGCTATTATTAGTTCCATTTGAAAAATACTGTAGCCTTTGTAAATATAAAAGAACAACAAAATTCTACTTATTTTTGTTTTAGAAGAGGTTTTGTTGCATTATTGGTCTTTAATGTGTGCCCAGTGTCTGTGGCTTTGTTTGAATGCTCCGCTGATGTAAAAATCAGCTGTTCTTAATTGGTTCCTTTAATGCGAGTCTGCGGGTGCAGCGCCTGCGTCTGCGTAACGCGCAGCCAAACCAGGTTGAAACACAGTGGACTAAAGAGCAGACAGCTCCTGCTGCCAGTTTTGACAACGTCTGAATGAAGAAAACGTGCAAAGAGAGCAGAGAAGACAACGATGAAAGGTGCTCCTCTCAGACACACGGACACATGGGCTGCCTTTTTACTTTATCTTTCCATTAGCAGCCATTTGGTGCAGTTTAAGCCACAAAACGCACAGTTTTCTCCGCGCAACAAGACACAGGCAGACTCTGAACTTTCTTAATCCTTTTAACGTAACTGTTAGCGGGTTAGCTGTAGCTCTATTTACGTTGGTGTTTGCAAATACACGCACTGCTGCGCCTCGGTTCTGTCCCGTGCGCTCCTAAAGCAGGCGGGGACACAAAGCAGCGCCTCCAGGGCAGGTTTGTGTTAGTTATAACCAGGGCTTAACTTAAAAACACTGCTAAAATAACGCTACTGCTGTTTAATCAAACCGGAGTTGCAGGACAGTAAATGTGAGAGCCTCGCGTGTTTATTGTAATTTGATCGGCTCTTCTGATCGGCCCATTTTACCGATCACCGATCACTCTGTTTTTAGCCATGATCGGCTGATCATGATCGGCGGCCGATCGATCGGAGCACCCTTAGTTTTTATTAATAAATAGCCATTATTCAAATTCAAGACTTAAACCATAGCGGCATGTACTTTGAATTAGCCTACATGACAGAAAATTGTATGGATTTTAGAAACTTTTTTGTCACTAGGTTCAAATGCACTGTGATTAGTGAAAAAATCAAAACTGTCCCAGTTTTTGGGTCAAAAAATCTGGGCACGCTACTCTGGGGTCAGTATGGCGTTAACAGTATTGATACTGATACATATATGTGCTTTGATGTAGGGCCAAGCCTTGTGTTGTCATGTTTTAAATCCATATACATTTTCTAAAATTTGTGACTAAAGCAGCAGAACCGATCCCATCCCGCTAGTTTTATCCAATACCTATATTAACACGCATCGATTTCACTGGTACCTGGATTGATCCGCCCATTTTTGTCACACGAGAGAGAAAAAAACCTCTGAAACAGATTAATTGAAGGTTAACAGCTCATATTCCAGGCCTGGCACCATGTTAATTTCCACTGAAGTCTATGCAAGTAGCACACACTTCTCTGATATAAAACGACACAGCTTCACTAGTTATTACTGCTCCAAAAATATCATTAGCTAATGAAAGCTGCTGTAATTTGTACAGCAGCCTTCAGATAAGAACTTCATAAAGCGGGAATATCCACTTTAGTCACTGAGACTGATTGGATGGTACGCAGGGAGCTTTTAGTGAGCCCCCCCCCCCCCCCCCCCAAAAAAAAAAAAGAAAAAAAAAGAAAAAAAAAAACACAGACAGATTGCCTTGTTTTTACTTCCTAACTTGTTTGCTATTAATGCCTCTAATATATCATTTTCCACTTTCCGCTCTTTCTTGCTCAAAATATTAGCCAGATAAATCAGACAAAAAGCACACTTGAATAATATTGGAGATCATGCGGCGAAGGAGAATGAAAATGACGACTGGTGTTAAACCTTGAAGCAGCTGTGATGAGGATAAAGAAATGACCCTGAGGAGCCATTATAGGAAAAGACACAATGAAGGAATGACTCACGCACACAGCACAATGAACAAACGCAAAAAAAATATTGGCAAAGCAAACCAAGCATTTCTGTTGTGTCCGTATCAAAGAAGTGGCATGTATTCCTTTTGTAACGACTGTAACGACTGAGCAGAGATGGAAGAAGTACTCAAAATCTGTACTCAACTAAAAGTACTGTTACTTCAGGATCATATAACTCAAGTAGAAGTCATGTCACGCCTCTAAGCTCTCTTCACCTGTTCAGATCTATCTCGGCTGAAAATCACAGACTGGTGGGCACTGGAAAGCTTTAACCATCAGGAGTGAGAGCCTCATTGGGGAAAATGTATGGATCTGTTGCAGCTACTACAACCTAAGAGCTTGCCATTAGGTCTCCAGCAGCTGAGGCAGGAGTGCTCTGGTTCTGAAGTACAGCTCTGAGTGGTGGCTTTTAAAGAAGACACATTTGTTTAATTACATAGGAGAAAAGTGGTCATTACTGTCATGAATGTGGTACAATCCAATATTCTTTCAAATCTCAATAATGAAAACAAGTGGAAGATACTCCAAATCTGTAAAACTAAAAGAACTGTTACTTTAAAATATTATTACACACCAGGAATTATAGTAATTTTTAGAGCTACATGAAAAATTGGCAGTGTATTGAAGTTTGAATGATGTCTGAAATAAAGTCCTTCCAACTTTATTTACAAAAGGGATTATCGGGAGGCAGTTACTGTCTGCAGAGGTCTTTAGTCAGAGCAAGCATTGCTACAGTTTGAAAATGTGTGCAATGCTGGCCTGGGCTGATGGAGTGAAGTGGGAGTGGCCAGCAGACGAGAGAGGGCCTTAAAGGGATAGGCACCTAATCCAAGAAGGCAAAGGCTCCCAAAAAACAGACGTTTTCAAAAAACTGTTGATTCTTTGTAGTTATATAATATATAATATTAATCTGGATGTGTCCAGATTTATTTCAGAAAGCTTAAAAAAAGCATAATAGGTCTCCTTTAAACTTCTGCTTCAATCATGTTTTACGTATCTTTCATAACATCACATTTGTTGTGCTTGTTTGATGTCAGTGTTTAGGTAGCAGACACACCTAGATCTAGAGTATCAAAAACCCAAGCTTCTCCAGGGGCTGCTGTACCAGACCGTCCCATACGGACATGACCCATAGTGTACTGCTCCTGTTACAGTGTCCCTTAAAGCTGCTGTAAGCAGCATGAGTTTGTACTGCAGTCTAACTCAAAACAATGATCTGTATCTTTCCACTTTTCTGATTGGACGATCAGCAATGCAGGGTTTAGAACCAAAACAAAAAATGTAAACAAAAACATTATATAAAATATTTTTTAAATTGTTAAAAAGTCAACTGTACCAGCCATCCATTTTCTTCTGCTTATCCAGGGCTGAGTTGTGGGGGGCAGCAGTGTAAAGGCTGGGACACACTGGGTGATTATCAGCCATCTGGTGTGGTCAGATAGTTTGATGCAGTTGACATGAGTCTGCGTGGAGTATTCCACACCGTGGGGCGTAGCAGGAGACAGTTGGACCTAGTTCTGGCTGATTGAACATGTGAAATCAACGTGAGGCAATTGGCGTTGCTGCAATTAGCTTACATTAGCTTGTAGCCTTGTGCAGATGAAAATATAATCCTCCCTCTGAGGCAAACAGCTGCAGTAATCCAGTGTCTTTTATTCATTACTGTGATCAGACTTTTTAATTTAGCGCATATGTGTTGCAGAGTTCCCAGGCTAGCTGAGAGACAAAGTCCTTCCAGCGAGTCCTAGGGCCTACCCAAGCTCTCCGCCTGATGGGACATGCCCGGAACGCCTCCCCAGGGAGGCACCCGGGAGGCATCCAGAACAGATACCTGAGCTTCAGCTGGTTCCTCTCAATGTCTGAGTGACTGAGCTCCTCACCCTGTTTCTAAGGAAGCACCCAGCCACCCTATGGCGGAAACTCATTTTGGCCGGGACTTTGTCCTTTCAGTCATGACCCAAAGGTCATAGGTATTTTTATGAAATATAAAAAAATACACTGAACAAAAATATAAATGCAACACTTTGTTTTTGCTCCCATTTTTCGTCAGCTAAACGCAAAGATCTAAAACCTTTTCTATGTACACAATAGGCCTATTTCTCTCAAATATTGTTCACAAATCTGTATAAATCTGTGTTAGTGAGCACTTCTCCTTTGCAGACATAATCCATCCACCTCACAGGTGTGGTATATCAAGATGCTGATTAGATAACACGAATATTGCACAGGTGTACCTTAGGCTGCCCACAATAAAAAGCCACTCTAAAATGTACAGTTTTATCACACAGCACAATGGCACAGATGCCACAAGTTTTGAGGGAGCATATAGTTGGCTGCTGACTGCAGGAATGTCCACCAGAGCTGTTGCCTGTGAATTGAATGTTCATTTCTCTACCATAAGCCATCTCCAATGGCATTTCAGAGAATTTGGCAATACATCCAACCCGCCCCACAACCATGGACCACGTGTAATCTCACCAGCCCAGGACCTCCACATCCAGCATCTTCACCTCCAAGATCGTCTAAGACCAGCCACCCAGACAGCTACTGGAACAATCAGGTTTGCATAACCAAAGAATTTCTGCACAAACTGTCAGAAACCGTCCGAGGGAAGCTCATCTGCAGGCTCGTTGTCCTCTTCGGGGTATTGACCTGGCTGCAGTTTGACTGCAGTTTGACTTGAGTGAGCAGATGCTCACATTCGATGGCATCTGGAGCTTTGGAGAGGTGTTCTCTTCATGGATGTATCCTGGTTTTCACAGTACAGGGCAGATGGCAGTCAGCGTGTATGGCGTCGTGTGGGTGAGTGGTTTGCTGATGTCAGCATTGAGTGGCCCATGGTGGCGGTGGGGTTATGGTATGGGCAGGCATATGTTACGGACAACAAACACATGGCACATTTTATTGATGGCATTTTGAATGCACAAAGATACCATGACGAGATCCTGAGGCCCATTGTTGTGCCATTCATTCGACCATCACCTCATGTTTCAGCGTGATAATGCATGGCCCCATGTTGCAAGGATCTGTACACAATTGCTGGAAGCTGAAAACATCCCAGTCCTTGCATGGCCAGCATACTCAGCGGACATGTCACCCATTGAGCATGTTTGGGATGCTCTGGATCGGCGAATACGACAGCGTGTTCCAGTTCCTGCCAATATCCAGCAACTTCACACAGCCATTGAAGAGGAGTGGACCAACACAGGCCACAATCAACAACCTGATCAACTCTATGTGAAGGAGATGTGTTGCACTGTGTAGTGGCTATTTGTCCATAACCTTAAACAAACAAATCAAATGGACATTGAGGAACCGTCCAGGACTAGTATTTACGCAGATTAATACAAGAAAGAACTGTCCATATCAAAATGCGTTTCTGTGTAGGCTTATTCACCATATTTCCAGCAAACTTACAGGTTAGCACTTGAGCCTGCAGCCTCTCTGTCACCTGGTAAAAAACATATGCCCTCCGTTCCTGCAGACCCATCCCACTTTACCTATTTATGCAAATCGAGTGGTTACCTGCCGGCCAAATACAAATGAAATAATAAACTAAACAAAGAATAAACTTACTAATTTAGCAAAGAAAATAAACAATGAATAAATAAATACAAAATAAACCCAAATTACCCAAATTAACATTAGCAAAAACAAATTAGCTTTAACTCATTATAATTCAAACCTAAATCATTAAACTACAAATAGCTTCAACACACTGTATGAGGCAAATGGTGGTCACACAAGATACTGAACCCCTCCAATACAGAAAAACTGCACATTTTAGAGTGGCCTTGTATTGTGGGCAGCCTAACGCACACCTGTGCAATATTCATGCTGTCTGATCACAATCTTCATATACCACACGTGTGAGGTGCATGGATTATTTCAGCAAAGGAGAAGTGCTCACTAACACAGATTTTGACAGATTTGTGAACAATATTTGAGAGAAATAGGCCTATTGTGTACATGGAAAAAGTTTTAGATCTTTGAGTTCAGCTGATGAAAAATGGGAGCCAAAACAAAAGTATTTATATTTTTGGTTATATACTGCTCATAGCACCTTTAAAATGTTCCTTAAGTTATGAGAAACAACACCACAAAGTGATCTCCACAAACTATTCATTTGTTCCTGTACTGGCCCCTTGTGGCTAGAGTTAGTATCTTTGTGGCAGTAGGGATATCTCTGTCCTACAGAATCATTCAAAACATTCCTGCGTCCAGATGGTGTCCCACATGCACACCAAAAATCAATAATTTCTTCCATGGCCCATTCCTAACCTTTACTAAATCTTGTCAAAATCCAACCATTACTAACAGACTAATGCTTATCTAACAGGCACAAGACTGACTCATAAAACCATGTCAAAGCATTAAAAGAACTTCAAGGCCATCATACTCGCTTTCTCAGCACCTCCACTGCCCATGTCCATTGCCCCGCTCATCTCCGCTGATTGAATGGCTTCAATAAAAAGCCAGAATAACTTTTGAGCGATTATTCAATAAGCAGCTGCTGGAGCCCGACAAGATCCCCCTCACACACAGGACCGCCCTCAGATGTAGAGCGCACTGGACAGGCCTGACCTTCTTCGGCTAGGGGGTGAGGAGAAGCCGGATAGCTCAGCTCATTTTTGCTCTGCCATCTAAATGTGATCACAGAGGATAACGGCTCATCGCTCTCCCAAATATGGCACAAAGTTAATTGAAAAAGCCAACAGAGGATGTATCAAAGGGACAGGGGGGGAAAGGAATGGTGTCAGCAAAGGGCAGTTTTCATATCTGCGGCTCTCTGGCGGGGGGCTCGGAGATCTAATTGCAGCACGCATAACACAGTGTTGGATAGGTAGAGTGAAATCAGCCCCCTGCGGAGGTGAACAAATACAGGTTTACTGTAGGAAACGTGAAGGAGAGCAGAGATAGCCACAGTAGTGCCAGCAGACTCAGGGGCATTGAGAAACACTGTCTAGGATATCTACATGCGGGACAGTAAGAGTGTATAGTAGGTTGTCGGGCTAATTTATTGTGTACAGTATTTTCATTCACCAATTTTTTAGGTTTACTATGCCCATTGTAGGTTGTCTGGTCACGTGTTATATGTACATGTGTGTATTTGTGATGAATAAGGCAACTAATCTTTGTAATGGATTATACTGTACATTGTTTGAAATGTGCATAAACACATGCATGCAGCTGGTAGGTATTTGTACTCAGATGTGTGAGGAACTGTAATAACAATGGAAACATATAGCTTTATTGAATTGTAAACTGTGTGACTATTTGACTTATATTTAGTTGATATGTATAGTTCTGTATGGATTTGTCCTTGATCTAGAGAGCCAAAGCCAATGAATTTTAATTAGCCACTCTTTTCTATACAGTGGAATCTGTGGCCACTTTTTTAGATATAATAGATTCTCTGGGCACTTTATCAAGCATAGGTACAATATTTCCACTTGACACTTTATTTAGTACAGTAAGTTGTCTGTACACTTCAGGAGATAGGCTACAGTAGATTCTCTGGCCACTTTATTAGGTACACTATGTTCACCGTTCAGATTATAAGGTTTAGTACATTTACTGTTGGTTTTATTTGGTATTTGGTATTACAAGAGCCCCATGATCTTTACTGTTGTTCAATTCAGCCAAAAGAAATAAACATGCATATTATTGGTGGTTATAATGTTACCGTATGTAAGGTAAGGTAAGGTAGACTTTATTGTCCCCATAGGGAATTTTCCTCTGAATTGGACCCATCCTTCAATGCTGCCGGGGCGACCTGTCAGGAGTGGGGACCTTTTTTTCGACCTTGAGCCAGGATCCTTTTGGATTGTTATGTGTTATGACCACCTGCCTCATATAAAGCCCCATATGCAACAAACTACCATGACCTTTGATACCGGGAACACCCCACAAGAGCTGCAGTTTTGGAAATACATTATATTTCCAAAAGTATTCATCCAAAAAACTGAATTGGGTTTATGGTGTGGGGTTGTTTTTAGGAGCTGAGCTAGGCCTAGTTCCAGTCAAAGGAACTCTGGGAGATTTTGAACAATTTCATGCTCACAACTTTGTGGGAACAGTTTGGGGATGGCTGCTTCCTGCTCCAACATGACTGCACCAGATCACAAAGCACGGTCCATAAAGACATGGATGAGTGAGTTTGGTGTGGAAGAAGTTGACTGAACCTGCACAGAGTCCTGACCTCAACCTGACAGAACACCTTTGGGATGAATTAGAGCAAAGACTGCGAGCCAGGCCTTCTCGTCCAACATGATGAGAACCTCAGACATCTACGTGTCTGACATAGATAGATGCAAAGGGTGGGCCCACGTCATATTAAACCCTATGAATTAATAATGGGATGTCACTTAAGTTCATATTTGTGTAAAGGCAGGTGACCTAATACTTTTGGAAATATAGTGTACTTTGACGCAGTTGTCTAGCCTTCAGAATTTGGTCTTTGTCAAACTCTCTAAAATATTTACGCTTGCCCATTTTTTCCTGCTTCTAACACTTCAACTTTGAGGACAAAATGTTCACTTGCTGCCTAATATATACAACCCAAGTCAGCTCTTGTACAACAACTATTTAGTCCTAGTTTAATCTTTAATCCACCACTAAAATACACACTTGAGGCACAAAAAAAAGCAAACCTGTATATTCACATCATTATTTGTGTATTCTTTAAATTGCAAGATTATGTTAATTGTGTTTCATGCATGAGCTAACTTATTGTCCATGGGAAATCCTGTGAGTCATGAAACAAGTGTTGTTTTAATTGAGAATTTGCATCTAAAATCCTCTTAGTGCAGCAGCATTTACAAGCGTGCTCCTACAAGGTGATCAAAAACTGTGCGTGCTATTGTTTACCATCCACTCCTCATCTCTCCCTGAACCCTGTCTCCTGCTGATTCCCTTTCCCTTCATAATTAGTCGTGTGCTTTCAAGGCTAAAATATTTTGGGAAAAAAACCTTCATATTTCTAGCATATTTATAACCACTCAGTGGAGACTTCTGAGTCAGTTTGCTACTATTTAATTCATGCTGTGATAGACCTTTATCTGACTTGCAGCCCTCAGGAGTCATTTGCAAACTTTCTCATGACTGTTTTTATAAGTGGCGCATCATGACAACATGGTTCAGGTTATGACGTTACATTGGTGGCAGATTCCAAATGTCAAGCACATCACTATGCTGGGGGGAGCTGTATTTTTATCGCTCGGCGTCTTAATTAGCTTCTGAGGCATTGTGCGCGTGTTTTGGCGCTGTACATACAAATAGCAGCAGCCCCGCTTTGAGAAGAGACCGGACGTGTTTGGAAATATCTAACATAGTTTTTCAGACAGTGCATAGAAGACTGTATTGTTTGTGTCTGTCTGTCTGAGGCATAGCAGACAGAAAACACTCAAATAGAAGCTAACAATACCCATATGTCGTAACAGTGACTTGTCAATTCAATGTACTGTTGTTTGTCACTGTGAACACTTAAATTCAAAACCATATTTCATTAACAAACAGGTCATAAACAACATACAAACATTTAAAGAAAAATAATAGCACATTTTGAATTACATGGCAGCAACATAACTCAACATGGGACAGTGCCTTGTTTAACAGAGGATAATGTTATTCCATTCTTGTCTGGTACATAAATCTACAGTAGCTGCGCAACAGTCCTGGGTCTTCCTAATCCCCATGTTTTGTTTTCTTTATTTTAACAATGCATCAATAAATCCTGTTGGTGAAAGGTCTGGACTGCAGACAGGCCAGTTCTGCACTCAGACTCGTGCTGTGCAGCCGTCCTGTTGTGATGGATGTGTCATGTGGTTTGGTAATTTCTTGCTGAAAGGGCCTTTTCCTGCAAAAAAGACGATGATGGGAGCATATAGTGCTCTAAAAGCTCTATATCCTGTACTTTTTAGCATTTATGGCGCCTTTCCAGGTGTGTAATCTGCCCATGACTTACATACAAATGCTACCCCATTGATGCGAGTTTATGTGCTGTGTGCAACTGGCTGGTCCCTGTATATGTCCCCTGTATAAGTGTGAGTTGTTATTAAGTATAAGATTTTGTTCTGTTGTATGTCTTCTTGCAATTTGCATTTTCTAATTACTGTAGGATAAGATCTTGTTTAATTTGCAGAAAACATATCTTGAATACAAAAAAAAATTACATTAGAAATTAGATTTATTTAGAGAAAAAAAAAAGCACTAACAATCTTGAATATGTAGCTGGATCACTTCAAAGCCTGTATGCACTTGCAGGACTCTAGCCTCGGCTTTGGGGAAGCTGATTCCAAAGGAGTGCCTTTCAAATACCCTCAAAGAAATGCTTGAAGCACTTCAAAATGTAGGCTCTTGCAGGAAATACCAACTTAGCTGATATTGTTACTTGTTTTTTGCATTTAAATGATATCTGAGAATCACTGATTTCATGTAACAGTAAGGTTTCCAGTCAGAGGAGAAGGAGAAAAGGAGACAAGAGAACTGTGAGACAAAGCAGTGCAGTAAGTGTTGAATTTACAGAAAATCAGGCTGTCAAAGTGTTGTGTATAACATGTGTAACAACAAGCTGACAGACAAGGAGGATGACAGTATAATTGTAATTTATTGACACTGGACAGGTTTATACAGGTTTGGCTGTTCTACCTGATGAGGTAGTCTTATTTCCACAGGTCACGTCACAGCAACATCAGGTGACTGCTCTGAGGAAGACTGTAGGTGTAGGAAGTTATCAATGGAGTCACAGCAAGGTACGTTACTCTAAAACACTGCTCTGTCTTATAAGAAGCTTCAAAGAAACATGTTTGAGTAGGTAGAGTAGGTAGACAGAAACGGAACAAAAAACAAGTGAATGTACTTTATTGTGTGTGCAATGACAATTACATGGGCGACACCCTCTGAGATGACTGGTGTAGTTGGGTGCAGCTGTATTCATGATCAATAGACAAGTATGTAATAACTTTTGAATGCTTATTGCTATTCTTCTTCTTTCCATTCAACTTTTCCCTTCTGGGGTTGCCACACACATCATCTGCCTCCTTGTGTGCAGTGTAATGCATATTCATTTAGCATAGGCTTTATGCCAGGAGGGGATGCCCTTCCTGACACAGCCCTCCTTGTCCCTTCTCCGTCTCCTTTCGCTGGATTTCGAATGTACTGTATATGCTTTAAACTGCATTTATTTGTGAGAAAACAAATCGAGGGCTTGGAACCAGAGGGGCGTAAGTGGCATTTGACAAACTTTACAGGAGAGCCAAAACAAAATTTTGACCACACTTCAATCAACTGTATTTATTAACCTTCAACCACAACATTGCAACCACATACATACTTATATGAGTTAGTACTTTTATTTAAAACTGTTTAACATTTAATTTCAAAGAGTTTAATCTCTTGTTTTTTACACATTTTACTTTTCAGTTCACTTAGGCTCTCTGTTCACTCACTGCCCACTGTCAGAGTGTTATAGAACTCTGCATAATAGTAAGGAATACGCCCATTTAGGGCTGCACAATATATCGCAATATCAGCAAACGCAATATCCGTATCACAAAAATCTAAATATATTGCAATAACACAGATTTACACTGAAGAATCATTTTCCACCAGAGCCTTAAAAGAACATGTGTTGTGACTAAATAAAAATGGTTTAAAAGTCCAGTTTTAATGGTAATTTAATTAATTTAGTCACAGCTTAGCCTTGTTTTATTCCTGGTTTAGTCTGTGTTAAGTTTTGATTTTGTCGCTGTTTTGACTTGTAAATACAGGAACTTACATGTTTATGAAATGTAGTGAATTTAACTTACTATGTTCCAAAAGTAGGCTCTGTTTTCAAATATCGCAATAATATCATTATCGCAATTTTCAACATAGTTATCGAATATCGCATGTTTCCTCCATATCGTGCAGCCCTAGTCCCGTTGGTGCACAGGGTGAGTAGTCTTTTTAGTTTAAGGCACTGATCCCTGGAGGACTTTTATACGTTGAGCTGGGGTGTGTGGTTCTGGTGCCTCTGGTTGCCTGTTGTGCCAGTGTCAGTTGCATACCCTACTCTGTCTTCCGTCTGAGGTAAAATTTTACTCAAATGTATGATTTCTGGGGGGTGCACGGTGGCAGAGCAGTTAGTGTTCTCGCCTCCCAGCAAGGAGGTCGTGGGTTCGAGCCCCGGGCCGACCAATACACATCACACGAACTCTCTGGGTGGAGTCTGCATGTCCTCCCCGTGTTACCGTGGGTTCTCTCCGGGTTCTCCGGCTTCCTCCCACCGTCCAAAGACATGCATGTGTTAGGTGAATTGGTGACTCTAAATTGACCCTAGTGAATGAATGTGAGAGTGAATGGTTGTCTGTCTGTGTTTGTCTCTGTGTCAGCCCTGCGAAAAGCTGGCCCCTGTCCAGGGTGTACCCCGCCTACGGCCCAAAGTTACTGGGATAGGCTCCAGTCACCCGCGACCCCTAACGGGAATAAGCGGTAGAAAATGAATGAATGAATGTATGATTTCTTCTTGAATTTTTTTTTCCGTTTCTTTTCTCTCTTTTGACAACATGATTGACAATGAAGTCTTTCAGTCTTGCTGCATCTCCCATCTCCCAATAATATTCAAATATTTTTTCCCTCACTTCCTCAAGGAATTTTTCGTTGCATTTGTAGCGACAGAAAGTGCAGTTCTTCGCCCTCATCCTCCTTCCTGGGACCTGAATGCCATGTGAATTCATGTAGCTTTGGCCAGAATTTCGTAACCTCTTACGTCTGTTCTTTTTCCACTTGTCAACATTTCTCTGTCTTATCCTTCCTCTTTGTGTGTTGGCATCCTCCTCCTGTCCATTGTCTGCCTGTCTGCCAGATTAGACCAAGACAAAGGTAGCCATGCTAGGCTAGGCTAACAAGGCTAGACTATCAAGGCATGGGGTGTTTCTCAAAGCCCAGGTACCTTGCCTTGCCTTGAAAGTGATTTCCTCCAAAGCCACTTCCTGCTAATCCAAGGCAAGCGTCCTGCCTTGGTCCAAATAAACGACTGAGGAACAGACTTCAGAGTGAACGAGCAACGTCACCACAGCCACTCCTCCTGCCTGGTTTTAGTGTCATTTATTCCTGGGAAATCTTTACAGGTGTATTATATCAATACAATATTTTGTGTTTTAGCTTATAAAAAATCAAAACTCAAACTTGCTAAATAAGCTTTTGAAAGTATCACACGTCAAAGTCCTGCCATTTTTCTCAAAAAGGCTGCAGTGCATTATGGGTGATTTTGGCCGATGCAAGGAAATGAAGAATCCACTGATGTATCCTTGGTGAATTAGCCACAGTTAGCCAAACGGAGGACACCTGCCTGGGAAGGACATGAACATTGGAATACACCCTGGGCAACAGGAGATGACGTGGATGCTTCCTGTGATGCCATCAAGGCAAGGCAAGGCACCTGGGCTTTGAGAAACACCCATGGTGTCTTACCTCCATCACTCAAGTGTTCAAAAGCATCTCTTCATCTTTAACTTCTTCACAAGATTCATCAGTTTGCCTCATAATATTAATCAAAATCTCTTCTACCTCAGCCTGTTTAGGGGCACCACCTACACTTACGCCCTTCTGGCTCCGAAAAATACTGTAGGCTTTTGTATTATTCGGAGCCAGAAGGACGTAAGTGGACATACGCCCCTCTGGCTCCAAACACTGCTCAAACTTTTGTGTTAGGTCTTTGTTGTTTTGTTGCTTTATTCAATACAGGTTGATTTCTGATGTGTCTTTTTGGCACAACTAGATAGAGCTCATCAAGACCTTTAATTTGATATATAAAACTTATTTTCACCCAAAATGCCACTTACGCCTCTCTGGTTACAAGTCCTCGAAATAAGAACACATTATTACACACATACATACATACATACATACATACATACATACATACATACATACATACATACATACATTAGGTGCTGCATTTATCTTGCAGACAGTCTCTGGTTCTTTTTTTTCTCACTCTTGTGAACAAGATTCAGAGACGCTGCAAAGGACTAAGCGTCTGTCTTGGATTTGAAGTTGCTAATATTCATCCCAGCAGCTTCAAACCGTCCCAGCACACACTGAAGCCAACAGGTCAACATCTTCTGCCAAAAAGAACAGATGACAACCTATCAGCCTGAACTGGACTCCCCCTGGACCCTTCTCTCTCTGTGTTTGTAGGAAAAAAACAGATTGGGTGACAATGGCAGTCCTGCCAGAGTTCAGTATAACATTATGACCTCTGACAGGGGAAGTGGAACACAAGTGAACATTTTGTCCTTAATGGTGATGTGTTACAAGCAGGAAAATGGGCAGATGTAAGGATTTGAGAGACTTTGACAAGGACCAAATTATGATGGCTTGATGTCTGGGTCAGAGTTTCCCCAAAACTGCACCTCCTGTGGGGTGTTCCCAGTCTGCATTGGTCATTATCTATCAAAAATGGTTCAAGAAAGGAACAGTGGTGAACTGGCAACGGGTGACACACATGGGGAGTGAAGGCTGGCCCAGGCTGCATACAGGTTGTTATAACACGAATACATTATGATCACCAATATTAGGCTTGTTGTCATGTTATAGCTGATTGGTGTATAACTTTTGTACAGTGATCATACGGCCCATGCAGAGGGCCATAGACCCCTTCCTCCCTCAGTACCCCAACAGGATACTATGAGGGACATTGCCAAACACCTTTTCTGCAATGGTGGACATTCAAGAAGGATTTTTGCATGTACAGCATATAGGGGACATAGGTCTTTCTCATAAACACTATAATGCAATATACTATAAATATCATACTAGCATCACATTTTAAAGATTGTGAAGAACTGCTGTTTAAATGTGCAGCCCTGTGAGTCCCAGTCTGAACGCAGTACATGGATTTCACACTTGCACACGGAGCATTTACAGCAGCGTTTTTCTGAATAAAAGCCATTTTATTCTAGCCTGCAGCAACGCCATTCAGAGCCCTTTTACCATGTCACGAAAGATCCGTCTCCTTTAGACTGGATTTCTTTCTTCTCTTTCCTCAGACACAGGTCGATCCACACACTGTGCTGCCCGCCTGTTGTTTTTTTCAGTTTGTGGTAATTACCTGACCGGCCTGTCACTCCACATCTCTGTAGCGGAGACAGGCTCGGGCTAAAGAACTGGAGTGAGAGGTAATGTGTGACCCGTTTAGCTGATCACTTATTCAGAGGAAATCCACTGTTACTGATGGAGGGAAAGGGCTGCAGTGTGCGTCTCTGTGAAATGAGGAGAGTGGGACTAAATGGCGAGTGACATGCAAGCAACATGCATAAATAATGGCATTGTATAGGGGAATATTCTGCCTAAGATGTCAAGGTTTGTGGCTCCCTCTGTGCAGTGCTCTTCTGTCTGCTCCAATCAAATCACTCTGTGATCTTCTACAGGATTTTACGCATGTGTCATCACCACACACGGAAATGGACATCTAGTTCTGAGCAGTTGTGTAAATACAGAGAGGAGAAACCAAGACCCTAATGAGAAATATTGAGGTGAAGGATACTACATACTAGTGTACAAGTACATTTTCTACAACATATTTTCTCGTAAGCTCCCCTATTATGCTTTTTTCAGGCTTTTTGAGATATTTTTTGAGACATTTGCATTAGTATTTCATGTTTTATAACTTTAAATGATGTGTAAGTATGAAAAACATTTTTTGGCGAGCTGTTACTTTTACTTTGCAGAGAACACTTGGATTAAGTGTCTGTCTCTTGCTGGCAACGGTGGAGAATGTGGATTAGCATAAAATTGCTAATTAGCACGCCATTAGCAACATGACACTAGCAGATAGATAAATGAGCTGATTGCTTTGTAGTGATGGGAATTTAAGTGCTGAAATTAGTAGTAGTCTCAAAAGTTGTAATTTTTTGGACCAGAATACTTTTCTTTTAGTAAAAAGTAGAGTACTTCTTTCACCTCTGCATGTAGAAAACATTTTTTTTCAATTGGTTCTATGGGTTCAATTTATTCTATTTACAACATATCCTGTATATGATTAAATGTACATTGATAGTGGTGAGTTTGACTTCCTTTTGCCCTCACAACTCTCTTGAATTGTTGAACAGCTGAACTTGCCGTCACAGCATGTTCCAGAAGTCCTCAATGGGTGACTATGGACGAACATGAACTCACTGTCATGTTCAAGAAACCAGCTCAAGATCACCTAAGCTTTGGGACATGGAGCATAATCCTGCTGGAATACTAGAGTGTGCCATGACAACATCCCCCAAGCCATTACACCGTCCACCAGCTTTAACTGTGGATACAAGACAGACCCAGGCTTCCATGTTGTTTACGACCAGTTCTGACCCTGTGCCCTGAATGATGCAGCAGAAATTGAAATGCATTAGCCATCCATTCTTTTGTTGTCTGATTTATGTGAGCCTCGTGTGACTAGTAACCTCAGTTTCCTGTTCTTAGCTGACAGGTCCTCTGTAACTAAAACCGATCTGCTTCAAGGTGTGATGTGTTTAGACCTGTAGTCCTAATGAGTATTTACTTAAGCTACTGTTGTTTTTTAATCATTGCAAACCTGTGTGCCCATTATGCTCTGGCCTGTGGCATCAACAAGACATTTTCACCCACAAGTGCAGCTTACTGTGTAATTTCTTTGCCCATTGTCTGTAAACTGTAGAGATGGTTGTGAGTAAAAATCCCAGGAGATTGGCAGCTTTTAAAATACTAGACTAGAATATCTACCACCAACCAATACAAGCAAAATAACCTGTTGTGGAAGACTAAGCTACATTTATTTCCATATTTTCAAAATTAGGGTTGTGGTTACTGCGCAATGTCCCTTTTTTCATTAGGATTTTACACATGTGCAGTGGACGTCCAGTTCTGAGCGGTCTGAGAGTAAAGACAGAAGAACAAAGACAGGAAGGAGAGACAGGTGTAGGTTAAGAGTTATTAGGCCAGGTAAACAGAACAGGCTTGTGTAACTCTGGCTGATAATTCACTGACCTTTAGCTTTTACAAGCTAATGCATTATAATAGGCCAGGGGATCTGAGCAGAGCCCTTTTTGACCATCACACACATAAACATAGGCTGCTCTGAGAGGGCCGCCCTTGTATTTCCTACCACTGTCCCCAGGAGAAGTGTAAATTTAGATTAGTTACGTGTATAGGCCAGTGTTCTGTGTCTTTGTGGACAATGGGTTGGACAGGGCTGATTCATTGATAATTCAAAAGGTGACTAAAAGAAATGGAGCCATGCATATTGTATGTACTGCTTAATCACGTTCTGCTGTTAAAAGAGAGGTTAGTACTCTTGACTTCCAGCATGGAGACCGTGGGTTTGAGCCTTGGGCCCACCAACCTGCCTGTCCTCCCTGTGTTACTGTAGGTTTTCTCTGGGTACTCCAGCTTCCTCCCACCACCCAAAGACATGCATTAATGACTCTAAATTGCTCCTTGTGGATGAATGTGAGAATGAATGGTTGTCTGTCTGTGTATGCCACTGTGTCCAGCCCTAGACACTGTCCATGGTTTCCCCTGCCTTAAGACCCTTTTTATTTATTATGCATTTATTTATATTTGAATCCAGGTACCTTTTGTAGATTTTATACATTGTGTTATGGGTGTTGTGTCTCAATGGATAGAGCATCTACCCTGCATAACCCTGGCACTATATGTTTATTGTTGCAGGCCAGTGCTTTGGGAGGTTTGCACTCTCCAGATGAAACACTGCTGTTGTGTACTCAAATATTGCTTTCCAATTTTTTACTCGAAAGCTGTCTCAGAGCAGTCAATAAATCCTAATGTTGTCACTTTAATATGGCTATTTTGCCTTTAATTACGAAGCCATCTTTTCATTTTCTTGTGTGCAGTTTGTTCTATTTGAGTTTTATGTCATGTAAAGTAAGAAAAACACCAATCAATTGAAACTTTTAATTAGCTTCCTCGAAGTACACAGTGGAATGAGCTGACGGGCCATTTTTGCAAAGAGGAAATGTCACGTTTTGCTTGTTTTTCCTATAAAATCTCCTCTCTTCATGAACCATTGTTTCTGTTTTAGGGGAGGCACACACCATGCAGCAGAATGACTTTGCCCTGGATGACAACGAGCTGGATGATGTGAGTAGGCTACTCTCTACTGTCTACAGATATCTCTCTATAGATTCTCACTGTAATAGTGTACATGCAAAAATGATGTGTGAGACGAAGTGACATTTTCAGTGCCTGGGAAAGGCTCGGGAAGGTGCTTGAGGTGAGTTTTGATTGGATGACTCACTCCTCTTTAGAGAGTTAAGGTGGAGTGTATAGTTTCCATTTATACATTCAGTTTGGTATTAAAATAGAATAAGGTAGATCTATGAGAATCACCACAGCCAAGTCTGAGGCCATGGTTCTTGACTGGAAAATGGTGGCTTGCCCTATTTAGGTTAGAGAAGAACTTCTTGTTAACGTCTTTACCAGTTTATCTGTGTTCTTACCCTCACCCATGGTCAAGAGCTGGATCTCATGACCGAAAGGACAAGATCCCGGATGCAAGTGGCTGAAATGAGTTTCCTCCGCAGGGTGGCTTAGTGATAGGGTGAGGAGCTTGGTCACCCAGGAGGAGCTCGGAGTAGAGCCGCTGCTCCTTCACATTGAGAAAAGCCTGTTGAGGTGGCTCGGGCATCTGTTTCAGGTGCACCCTGGATGTCTCGCTGAGGAGGCCATGTCCCACTGGGAGAAAATGAAATGGTCTCATCTAGGGATGCACCGATACCACTTTTTTTCAAACCGATACGAGTACGAGTACTTCCATTTGAGTACTCGCCGATACCGAGTACCAATACGAGTACTTATATAGGGGTTACTTTATAGTTTATACAGCCACACTACTGTATCTCATTCATCCCATACCGTGTCGTCTTTTTGCCGTTTATCCCCGCTCTGCGATGCTAAGTTATATTTATAACAGAGTGGTTTGAACACAGCTAACCATGGCTAAAATTTGCTGAATATGGACATGTTATACCTCATTTTAAAGCTTAAATTCTCCTCTATTCAGTCGCTGAAATCATTTTAAAGACAGATTGAGCAACTGCACATCACCAGCTGAGATTTGCCAAGACATACAGCAGCTAACACAATTAGCAACGGTACTTCTTATGTTTTATCAGACAACAACTGCTTCACACTCCGCGCTTATATAATTTTCGGGACAACTAGGACAACAAAAGGACAACTTCTTAAGTTTTAGGACTCACATATGATTTGGGATGTCTGGCTGAGCAGAATGTAGAGTCAGCTTTGCTTTTATCTCCATACAGTTCACTTTGAAATCCTTCTGCACGTCTCTCACTACTCAGCTGAGAGGGGACTGTCACATGACAGCGCTGTAAAGTGGTATCGGTTGTTGGTATCGGGCCACATTTATGAATACGAGTATGAGTACTTGGACACGATATCGGTACCGATACCCGATACTGGTATCGGTATTGGTGCATCCCTAGTCTCATCATGTGAAAACCATGATCTTATTTGTTTTAGTACTGGGAGTTGTAGACTAGAGGAAAACAATACCTCAAAATGCCTTCCTTCACTTCGCTTTTAAACTGTTTGCTCTCTCTGGCCCTTGGTCTTCAAATAAATTACCCTTTTTTAAAGATGGAACTAGACTCCAAATGCTGGTCCATTTGAGTTTAATCTCAAATGTGGACCATTATGATCATGATCTAAGATTTTTTTAAAGTATTGTTTAAGTATTGTTTATTTTGTCTGTTGGCAACATAACTCAAAATGTAATTAACAGATTTTCATGAAAGTTCACAAATATGGAAAGGAAGTGGATCTCGATCACTGTCTAACATTTTTAATTAAGGCCTTCTTCTTTTCATATTTGCTCATGAATTGTTATATGCCATTAGCTTTTCAAAAACAAACAGATGATCACTGCACCATTATGTCTGTATGTCAAATGCTTCCCCCATCCCCCATATCCACACATAATATTCACGTTTGTGTGCATCATCATTCTCTACCACCTGTCAATATTCAAAAGGCATCTTCCTGGAAATGCTAGCACAGAGGCGGGTTAGAGCTGCCGTGTCTAACGAGCGATGGAGCACAAACACCACCATATAGTCCTCACATGTTTGAATTAAGATATTCAATCATCCTCGCCGACTGCTGACCTTGGACTGAGGTTCAGCCGCCGAGCCACACCGGGAGTCTTTTAAATGGACTGCATCTGACAGCAAATCTATTATGCATGCATATGGAAGGTTACTTTAGGGAGAAAAACAGTGTAGCCGTACCTAGTGGCTTTCTGAGACGCCATCCACTTACCCTTTGATGAAGCTGCAACTAGACATCTGACAGTATTTCTACTAGATTATTTTTCCCAAGGCCAAGGCATAAAAATAATAAATTGCATACAGGTAAACTTGAAAATATATTAAGGGTGGTTTTCTTACCATAAAAGCTCTGCACTTGGGTGTTCTCATGACTGGAAGGGCTACATTTATGAAGACAATCCATGAATTTTTTCACATGGAAGATATCCCTGTGGTGGCCTAGCATAACCTCTGAGTGGGCAGTGAATGATTGATGTCCTCACATTCAGTAAAGCAATACCAGGAGTTGTTACGGACGTCTGTGATGATGTTATGGCATTAGTCAGCCCATATTAACATAGTTTGTCTTCATTATTTTCCACGTGTATATGTAGTACTTTTGGGCTGCTCTTATTTTATTTTTTCTACAGGGGTTGCGACAGGAAATCACTACTAGTGTACTATGGATTTTCATGCCAGATGCCCTCCCTGAAACAACCTTCTCAACTTTAAATCAGAACAATGGTCTATGGGTTGCAAGTCACAGTGTGCGCCATGTCGTAATAGACTATCTACACTTATTGACCATGGAAATGACAAGTCCTACACAAGGGAGATAGTGAATTTTTGTATAGGCCCACTGAAATGCACCAAAGATAATAAAGTTTGTTAAATGAAATATTCGCTGTGCCTCCTTCAGAGCTGCACTTTGCTAATTATATCTTGTTATATCTTGTTTGAAAGCTTAGATTCTCCACAATTTAATTTACTAAACGCTAAATTCATTTTACATTCAAAATGAGGTCATAAGCACAATTAGTTGTGATCACTCAGGAGCATATGGCAGCTAACACAAATAGCAACAGTGATGTTTATCGGATAATAATTACACGACTCTGCATTAGTATCATTTTCCCACCCAGGAACAAAATTCAGGAGTTGTTCGTACACAAATAAACCATAGCTAACTTTTAGTCAACATGGAGACCTCGTTTGAAAGCTTAGATTCTCCCCAAATTAATGTTAGTCACCAAAGTCAGTTTACAGACAGAATGAGCATCTAAGCATAATTACTTGGTCTTCTTCAAAGACGTGTTGCAAGTTGAGTTGATGGGAAAGCTGGGGTGGCAGTAGCTCAGTCGGTAGAGGCATTAATCCTCCCTACTGACACTGCATACTGCTGTTGTGTCCTTGGCCAAGGCACTCCATCCACCTTGCCTGTATGAATGTGTCAGTGTGACTGTGTTTGGTGATGGTTGGACAGGCCCTGGGCGCAGATTGGCAGCCACACTTCCATCAGTCTGCTCCAGGACACCTGTGGCTACAGAAGTAGCTCACCACCACAGAGTGTGACTGAGGAGTGAATGAATAATGCATAACGTGTCCTGTACAACCTCTGTAACAAATAGACGCCATTCAAGTCAATGCATGAGTTCATACCAGCCACGTTGCAGTATGTGTCTGGCTCTTTCTCAAAAATACAGTATGTAGTGTATTTTTGATGGATGCTGGAGGCCCCATGCATAAAGTATAAACAGAGCAGCTCGAGTTAGACAGGAAGTCAGACACTGGTTCAGTGAAGAGGATCCAATATATTTCAAAATAAAGATGCTTGTAGAGCCTCTCGCTCACATTATGTCTTAAATGAGGAACAGGGTCACCAACGAGATCAAACGTGAGTAAAAAAAATAATTAAAAAAATATATACGTAGCCTATTTAGCCATGGTAGAAGCACAAAAGTCACTGAAATAATATCAAAATGAATGGGCGATCGTGGTCAGACAGGCAAACATGACTTTTGTTTACATGTAGCTCTCTCTGTATACAAGGTTGTTATCACGTGAACTCATAACTTCAGCTTTAACTTGCTACTCTCCTGTGAACTCCGCTGGCTGTTGTCAGATATGTACTGCACACGCAACGCACTCAGAGTGAACTGGAGTCTCCAACAACATCATAACAGAGATGTACTGCTCACATAATTTATTCAGTTTGAATTAGCCATAAGATTAATTATTATTATAAGTAAGATAGAGTTAAATAATCCCACCCCCAATTTTCTTTATTTGTTGCAATAAAAGGGACTAGAAATATATATATACTATTTAATCAAGCAGTGGTATATATAAAGTTAGGTGGCCTTGCTTTAGTAATCCATGTTTATTCATCCGTTGCAGAGAAACATTTAATTTCAAGGCTAGGGTTGTGTTTAAATTATGAAAAGAGCCATTTTGCCCACATATCTCATACTTGTATACAAATGTTTACAATTTTAATGTACTTATAGTAGTAGCATGATTTGAACAGGAGATGTAGCACTAAATGCTATAAATGCAAAAAAAAATTCTTATTGGACAAAATGCCTCAAAGGGAACATGGTGGATAACAATAATGTAAAAGCCAATGTAGTACCACACAACATTAGAAAAGAACTACATTATGATAAATGGATATTTAAAAAAACAGCAACCGGGATAAATGACCTTTAAAATGGCCTAAAACCATTATTTCGGTAACAAAACTTGAGGAATGATTCATACCAAATTGTGAAAAAAACATATCCGGGAGGGAAAGTACACAGTTGTATTTATTCTTCATTTGTAAAGAGAGCGACTGTGAAGTGGCCGCCAACTTGCTCAAAGCTAGAGTGCAGAGGGCTCTGTGATGAGTGGTCGTGAGAGATTTGCCGAGTCGTGCCATAGTTCAAGTCAAATGCTGCTTTGATTAATGTCTCGATCAATTAGGACGGAGCAAAAGACAGAGAGAGAAAATCGTGAGGGGCGGAACGGCACGAAGGACAGGTAATTAGGAGTGAAGAGCCGTGGAGGTGGAGGAGACGACTGAAAAGTGCATAAAAAAAAAAAAAAACTTGCTCGAAAGACCGATGAATGAATACGTTCTTCCCAGAGCTCTCGGGGGGGCTGTCCAATCAGACGGCGGCCGCTGATGAATAGTCATGAGTCACCTTATCTGCATCGCCATGGTTACGCAGATGTGTCGGGGAATAGAGACGGGACCAAGCAAGCGCCGCCCCAGTCTGCTTGCCCCGCACATCTTGATCACCAATTAGGAAAGCGACAGGGGAGCGGAAAGGGGGAGGACATGTGTTTGGGTTTTTTTCAGCTTTCAGCAGATGGGGATTTTTTTTTTTTTTTTTTAAATAAGATGATATAACAAGAGAAAGTGTGTTTTTAAAGAACAATGACAGCATTTTGTGTGCAGTTTAATTAAACGTACAGATGGTTCAATGGTCCATTTGATTCTGTGATTAGAAAAGCTACAGCTATTAATGATTTTTTACTTTGATTTAAAGTTTCCACACAGGGAACAGATAATGATTCTGTGCAATATATTTGTGTGCATATAACTTATGCTGCAGAGATTTTAATCATTGCCTTCAATTGACCACAGTCAAACTTTTAAATGGCATGTAAACACCTTTGTTCAAATGCTCTTAGTGGGGTGTATAGTGGCAGAGAGATTGAGGAGTCTGCATGTCCTCCCTGTGTTACTGTGGGCTCTCTCTGGCATCCTCCCACTGTCCAAAGATATGTATGATTGAATGTGAGAGTGAATGATTTTTTTTGTGTATCTGCCATTGTCCAGAGTGTACCCCGCCTAAGGGGTACACTCAATGCTTAGGCACACACACATCACAAAATACCAAGCAACTACTCATTTATACTCAATTTGAAATGATATTTTAACATATTTGTTAACATTATTATACATTATATCGTTACACTTCAGTGAAAAGTGTCAGTGTACGTTTGTTTGATTGCTCAGCTGATCGAGAAGTCAGCTGCTACGCGTAATTACTGCGCTTTTGTATACTCACTCTGTCATAGACCTACTGTGTGCGGCCACCAGTCTGAAGCAAGAACACAGACTCATGTAGCTGTGGTCTGTATAAACAAAGTCTAGGCTAGGAAAGGGAGCACACGGCAGCAGTAAGCTTTCAGCCTATGTCTCTCCTTTTGATTTTGCCTCTTTTTAGTGACTGCCGTGGAGCGCGCAGTCTTCTCTGCATAATGGCGTTTCATGGCTCCAGCATCTGTGAGCCTCAGCGCGTTAGCTCGAGCTTACAGATGCATTTGAACAAACAAAAAAGAACAAACTGCTGTGGATCTATGTCCTGTGCGCACAGTGGATGTAATGGAGGAATAAAAAGCGCACATTGACTGCGCGTGGCGTAAGGTTTCTCTGTGTAACTTTGGCTCTGTAACAGTGACACTGGCGTTTGACGGGTGCCGGGTCTCATCCTGTGACCCACAATGAGCGTTAGCTCTAGCTTCCATATGCATTTGAGTAAAAGAACAAACTGACATGGCACTGCCATGTCCCGTGCGCTCTCGGGCACAGTGGGGAAATAACGCGGCACGTCCAAAGCACATCACGTAGGTCCTGTCCGCGTAACCAAAGTCAGGACAAACCTCAACAGATTTACTGTCTTCTATCTGTAAGCAACCACATCACTTTTGACTTAAAGAGTAGCAGTCAGCTGTGGCTCCACTCACGTTTGCAAAAACACACAGCCTACTATGGCTCTGTGAGCTCTGTGCAGCTCTGTAGATGCAACGGGGATTGGGCGAGGTCGGGGGACATCTCAAAGTACGCACAGTGCGTACTGCTGTAGGGGAAGTCTATGCAGAAGCGCTCACGCGGAAATGAAGCACGACTTTTATGTTTAAAACATTGCATTTCTGTGTAATTACACCTCCGACCTTCAACACAGGTTTAGGAGGTCAAAAGAGTCAAATGTAGTCAACACTTTGTTCTGAGTTGTGTCTGAGTTACCAAGCAAACATTTGCCAGATCCAACTGCATCAAAATAAGGGAGTTTCCGGATCCTGTTTCGGCAAAATCTGGCTCAAATTAAGCCCTGCCTGTGACCCCTAATGGGAATAAGTGGAAGAAGTTAAATGAACAGTATTGAAGTTCTATAAAGCAAAAATATACCTTCACAGTTGAGCTACTGCTGTATTTCGACTGAATTTGTGCCGAGAGTTGAACTAAGTGCTTCTCTGTCTCTCTCTTTGGACTGGCAAGAGGACATAGTTGAAAGCCTGCCCTTATTTAACTTGGCAGCAATTTATTTTTGTGTAGATATTGTTGTGGAGTGTTTAAAAATAACTACCACAAATATAAAATACACATTGGCTTTGGTGTATAGCTGATCACAGTAACAAATGTGACTTAGGTCCCGGCTAGAAGCATTAAACTTTCTTCAAATAACAACCTTACTTGGAAATTATCATTATACACCATACATTGTGATTTCAGACTGAACTACAATATGGCCCATGCCTACCTAATCCAATTTTATAAGGAGAAAAAATTATGCTTTTCAATATGCATATATCAAACATTGCTCTTTCCACTCAAAGCTGGTCATTTAATTAACAACTTTCCAGGCACTTCATTTTAACATCTAAATGGCCCCAATATGGCTTCTAAATAGCCCCAAAACACACTTCTTTTAAACTTTTGGGGCCATTTAGAGATCTATAGTTTGTGTTGGTTCACATTTTATTGACCCAGACAGGAGATTGTAGTGTGGTGTTGGTGTTTGTAAGGAAGCAGTCACATTTGTTGCAGGATGTTTCTGTTCTTTCTCACCTCACTCATTGCTGACACGGGAGGTGTGATCATGTGGTTTCATCTTTACTGTGTGATGGGAGGTAGTAACGCTGCAGGCATTACAGAGGTGAAACATAAATATTCTGTTGTGACCCACTTTATGCTGAACCAAAGATATTTTAAAAAATCAACTAAGTCTTATGGTATTATACTGTATGTATTTTTAAGGGGAACCATGCTACTTTGCTTGTTTCTATGCTGTTTGGGTCACTTTGTTTTCCCTCTGTGGAGCTTCCCCTATATTTTGGAGTAAAGCTCAATTGTTAAAACTCATGAGTCCAGTTGAGTCCTCGCTCAGCTTGACTCTCATTTTCTCCTCCTTGTATCTTTTCAAAGGTTTCCTCTACATTTTGACTGCCATGACAAACATTTAACATGGTTTGTTGTTATGGCTAACTGGAAAGTGTTGCTTTCTTGCAAGACCCTAGACCTTAGTGACACCAGGTCAGTGCTTCCATTCTTGCAAGGCTGTTTTTTTTCACCAAGATACATCAGGGGGAGGTGCAGGGGGCTTTATTTACACTGCAGCAACTCATTTAGCCATCACATAGACTTCAAAGTTGTTTAATTAAAGTAAAACATTGCATTCTTTCCCTTTAAATCCTTTATATTATTTAAAACAATATCTAGGATGCAAACATTAAAATGTGATTCAACCGGTTAGTGTGCTTGGAGTAAAAAGTTTAAGGTGTGTTATCTTCCTTTTAGGACACACAGGAATCTGTACGAAGATACTGTTGTTGTCTGATGTGGCTTATGTTGTGTTGTTCATGTGCATCCAAGTAAGGAACACATCAGGTCCGCACAAAAATGAAATGCATGAAGATGCATGTAGATGCTTTACCAACTGAGCTATACTATTCACTAATTGTACTGTGACAGCTCACTCTGGCTCCATAGTGATGAATGGATGTTGGATGTTGTAGAGCTTCACTTTCTCTTCTCAGGGTCAGGATGCAGTAGTAGTTGCTCTTTGCGTGTGGCACATGATCTACCAACTAAGCGATACAGCATTTGCTAATTTTAGACAATTCAGTGACCCCAAAAAGAAGCTCCATCTCATCTTTTGCTTATGCTGCATGGACAACTAGCAATGGATGTAAGCAGAGAGACATGCTAAAGGATTAGCAAAGCATTAGCAAAGTCAGTAAAGTTATATTCTTTGCAGCCGTCTGTGACTTTTATTCATAGAATCTGAGAAAAGATAAACTTAGTATAATTAAGGCTCATGTTATATAGAGATACCAAGTTGTACACATTGCATGGTTTATTTATTTAACTAAATGTCTTTGTTGTTAACTAACTAACTAAATTGGTGCATTTTGTGCTTACAATTTAATCCACTTAACATACTAATACATAAAGTAAAAGGCATTTGCTTAATTGCTATTTTTATGTTTTTTTTTTAATATATTTTTGTTTGTTTGTTTGCTCTTTTTTATCCTCCATCAGAGTGAAACAATGATGGAGTCTAAAGTAGAGGTGATGCTTGGGTGGATCAGCCTGTGGACCCTTTAGCAGCCCCTAGAGGTGGAGCTCAATTGATTGCTAAAAGCAGGAGTAGTTGCATGGCCTTGAGTTGGCAGAATTTGACTCACTATCCCCAGTGCAGTCCTCTGTGTCGATGATGACGAGGTTACATGTGGTTTCTTCTTCCTTGCTCACTCTCAGGTCAATGATGGTGTCTGTTTGAATCCAGTCGTCTAGCTCAGTTGAATGCTGCTGTCCACTTCCATATCGCTGCATTGGTCTTTAGTGGTGATGCAGTCATTATTTTTGTCCTTGGTTCGTAAGCTACAGTCTTCGTAGTCCAGAGATGAGCCTGGCTTCTTGGGTGCTGTGGCAACCTGTGAGACATCCTGCTCTGTGCTGCTGGGGCAGCTCACTGCATTCACTTCAGCAGTGCTTAGAGCAGGTGTGAAGCCTCTAAGAGTCAAGGCCAAAACGTCATGAGCCCACTCTGCATACTGGCTGTTGTCATTGACCAGATGCTCCATAGTGATGAACGATGTTTGAGTGCATTGCTTGGAGTGATTCTCTTCTCTGGGTCTGGATTCAGTAGATGTTTGAGGAGATTAATAAAAAAAAAACAAAAAAAAAAAACAAAAAAAAAACATTTGGTCCCTGTATTCAGCTTTGTTGACTACAGGTGAATACCTTTCTATAGCACAGTATAAATTCTTAAAACCTTTGAGTGACCCACAGGAGATGTGATGTCTTTTTCGTGATGTGTTCTTGTACTCTTCTGGGCTGCCAGCGAACACGTGCCTGGACAAAGTACCTTGCACAGTAGGTGCCTCTGTTCAGAAGAGCATTGGTTGGGGGTCCCAGCAGGTGGACAATGGACCTCAGGTTGTTATATGTTGAATTTCTGGAGAAAAGTGAATGGCCTAGGCAGCATTCCTCCAGCAAACAGCCTAGAGACCACATTCCCAAGGCCTCGGACAGCAGGAGACCCAGGGTCACCTCTGGAGCTCTGTACTGTAATGGCCGAATGACCTTGGACTTCAGTAACAAGCACATCCAAAATCATTCAGCTTGATCTTCAGTGGTTGGTCATTGTGATTTACCAGCATATTATATTATATTATAATAGACAAACTAAGCTTTATATGTAAACATAGTCAATGAATGCTGGTTATTAAACCCTTGGTTAGTTGGTTAGAACCCTTGGCTGTGTTCATTTATATAAAAGTTAAGAAAGCTCTTGATGTAATTTTAATGTAGTATTTTTATTAGAACATTATTACCTCCCTGTACCCTGTCTTTGGCACACATACAGTATTTGAAAGCCTGATATGCTGTAATATGACACTGCATGTCAGGTATATCCTGATGGATCTCACTGCTCACTACTGATGATATGGCTCACTTGTAAGTGTGAATTATGTGGAGTACTATTGCATAGAGAATGACTGCATCCAGAGAATATTTGATTAAACATGGACTTCTCATAAGGTTTGAGGAACACACTACACACAGCGCAGCATACAGAAAGAGTGTGTGTTTGCCCTTTTACCTTGCTGGTGGAGCATAAATGGGACACAAGGCTCTCTTGTTATTGGTGAAGATTAAATGCTCATGCAAATGTTATGATTCAACAGTCAAATTCTGTTTTGCATTTTCACTTGTCTGAAAAAACACTGCTGATTAATTTCACCTTCTTCAGTTCTGATGAGGCAAAGGTGTTTAGCAACCTGTCCTATCAAATTTGCACATAACACGCACCAGCACAGAGCACACGGCGCACAGCACACAGCACTCAGCACTCAGCACAATGGCAGAAATAATCATTAGAAAAGAGAGAAGGAGAAACGTAAAAAGGTTTTGTTTAAAAATCAAATTCAAGGCTATTAAAAGTGATTGGCCCTCAGCTTTAACAGGTGAAGGGTCGAAGGTGACGGGAGGAACATGTAGACGAGTGGTGGGCATGATGAACAGGAATGAGATTAGTGGTATTAAACAAGGGGACATTATGAAAGCCCGTGACATATGAGAGGAGCCAGGGGAGATTAAGTGAACAAAATGGACAAGGCATCACGATATCAAGAGCCAGGGCTAAAGCTAATAATTTTTCATCATCCACTAACCGCTCACAGACTGTAGTCATCAGACCACTCCAGGGAGCACCAGTGTTTCATGAGATGGTCAGTTACAGAAAAAAAAAACAAAAAAAAAAAACATCCCAGCCCACCAGATTCACCTGCTACAGTGTAGTCAGAGTTTGATTTCTACTGGAGTACAGGACCATTTCTATTGCCAAAAGAAGCAAAAGATACCAAAAAAAGTAAACGGCATCAGTACTTTAATAACCACTTGGCTTTTGGTTCCATTAGTGTGGCACACAGTTTTCAAGGTGACGCTAAACACTGCAGTCTATTGAATACATAACTCAATCGGGGTTAGCTCTCAGTTAACCCTGTAGCCAAAGAAAAACATCAAACTCTCTATTTGCTTAAATAAGAAATATATTTTCTGAAAATTGAGAATGCCCTTTTTTTTCCAAAACAAAGCTAGTGGTTAATAGCAATTGCTGTTTCTGGTACTGACATTATGTACTTGGTGACATGCAACGGTGCAAAGTTGGAAGAAAAATCTACTTCCAGAGTACAGCTTCATATTTTCCTACTAATACATACTTTACTAACACATACTTATACTTTTACTTGAATACATTATTGAGGAAAAAATTATTCTCATTACTCTCTAAATGAGTAGGAGTATTTTTTTTTATCTTGGCTGCAAGGTGGGTATAGTGCTCATCTTACAAACATCTAGGTTTGTGCTATGAGTTGGGGGCAGCATTAGCTCAGTGGGTAGAGACGTTCACCCACTGACCCAAAGGTTGGTAAGCCCCACTACTGGCAATGCATACTGCTGTTGTGTCCTTGGGCAAGACACTTCACCCATCATGCCAGTATGAATGTGTCAGCGCGAAGGTGCAGATTGGCAGCCACGCTTTCGCCAGCCTGCCCCAGGGCAGCTGTGGCTAAGAAGTAGCTCTCCATCACCGAGTGTGTTTTGGGGGAATTAATTTTCTGCTTTTGAAGAACCAGGAAAAAGATACATCTCTGTTTGTTTGTTAGAGTCTTGTGCATTAGATCATTAAAATGATCATTAATGTTTTTCAACCACTTGGGCTAAATCTGGACTCCGACTGGTCTTGGTCTTGATTAGTACAGTCCTGACTACAGCACTAGTTACTATACTCATCAAAAAAAGATTTCAGTGGCCTGTATAAAGAGAGTGTGGTGTCTGAGTTACAAATAATAATTGTGATGGAGGCAGTCTCATCTCAGAAAAGCTTTTAATAATTATTAGTTAATTGTTTTTGGTCATTTCTTATCTTCCCCTTATTATTTATGAGTGTGCTGTTCCAACTGCACACAGTAGAGACCTACAAAAGTAAACCTTGTTTATCATTATTTGTGAGTGCTCTTTAATGACTAATCCCATTCCCATGCATCATCTACAGTATTTTTCACAGAAAGAAATCTTTATTTGCTGCTTCTTAAAAGTTGGCTTAATTTAGACTTCTTTGTATTCTGTGTGTTTCCTTTTGAATAGTAGAAGGCTGTGCAACAAGCATCACCAACACTCAAACATTGCATCATGCCATATTTATTTATATTGAGATGTTGTGTGCGTGTTTTCTATAAAAAGCAGCTCACGTCAGAAGAAAAGTGTTGTTGGACAAAGACAAATAAGGTTGACTGGAGCAGAGTTTTAAAGATGTGGTTTATTCTGGGTATGTTGGCCTCAGTTTTCTGGTAAATTGTCAGACCAAAATTACATTTGACGCAACATAGATTGTACTAATTGACTTTATAGATTAGGAAACATATTAGAATGGCTGTCCAATCTAGGAGATATTAGCCCTCTGTACTGTTTAAGACAACATGTACAGGGGGTTCTAGTGTTACAATTACACATTTAAGATGATACGTTATTAATGAAAACAAGTCATTATCAATAAATTCAAATAAAAAAACCCACCAAGATTATTATTAAATTGGAAGTAGTTTTTCTGCCGTCCAGCATGAGGGCATAAGACAATAGAGGGTATGCACTGACATTACTTTTCGACACGCCCCCTTCATTTGGACTGAGTGGCAAAACAAGAAGCTGCATACATTACAAAGAACTGTGAGAGCGGGAGTAAAACTGATGAATATTTACTTAAATAAATCAATTGGACTCAACAGTGATCCACACAACCTACTCAAGAACCAATTTTCCAAAGACACTGATCTGTGGCCAGGATTTCACTTCCTTGACATTTTTATGTAACTAAGACAGCTGAGGACATCATGGTTTATATTATTTTTATTAACGTTATTTCACCTTGAGGGAAACACCAAGGAGTGGTAGTAACAACAGATTTGTGCTACAACCTAAACAGTAGATTAGGTTGTAGCGCAAAGTACTTTCTACTTTAGTTAATACTTTTAATCAAGTACCATAACAATTTTCTTGAGTACTTATAGAAGAAGTAAACAAACTTCACAGGCATGAGACGTAAATTTGGCTTTAAATTGCAGCTAATGCAGACCAGGGACGTGGAGCTCATTTGCATACTGTTGTGTAGCTGTCAATATATTTAATAGAAAATGTTTAACTAATTTTTAACAGATATCAGTGTAAAACTTTTCCTATAGAATTCTGGCATAAACATTGAAAAATGTATTGCATTTAATATTTTCATATTCAAATTAGATACTATATACTGGAAATGCACAATTTGCACATTTGTAAAAACAATATTTGAATATTAAAGAGGGAGAGCAAAGTTTAAAATTCTTTATTCATTTTGTTGACACATACGGTGAAAAGGTTTTACAAAAGCAATTATGAATATAACAAAATTTGCCTTATTTTCAGGAGTATAATGTCCAATAAATCAAGCTAGGAATTACATATTTAAAAAATCCCTCTGTAAAAACCTGCAAAATATTGTTTGAAAAGTAAGTTGTGAAAGACTGGAAATTTTTTTTCTTGTAGGTGCTACTGAAGTGGAGATATCTGTGCGAGAAAAACTCATTTTGAGAAAACTGCCTTTGAAGTTAATATTTTATAAATCTAAAAAGGCAAAGTTAATGGAATAAATGTAATATAAACACTTAAATGTGTAGAGTGGACATTTTCTTTACTTCAGTGTGAAAGCTTATATGAAAAAGATACTCATAATTGAAAGAACTTTGGTTTTACCTGTAGTGTTTCCCATTAATATCAGTGATTTAGGGGTGTAGCGTCTCCACTCTGTTGTGAGATGTGGGCATGTAAATCTGGGTGTTGTCTGCATAAAAGAAATATAGGAGAAGTACCTGGAGAGAGTAGATAGATTGAAAAAATCAGTAGCCCCAGCAGTGAGCCTTGTGGTACGCCATTACTTAGAGGTAGATTAAAACCTATACTTTGCTAACAACCCTTCATATGCATCATCCTAGTCCTGCATAATCAACTTCTCTATCTTTTCATGTGTCCTCATATACCTCTCTCAGCTCCTCCATCTACAATCACTCGGATACGAGAACGCAGTGGAACCTGACAGGCCTGACATTCAACACACACTGACACCCGCCCAGGAGCCTCATTTCACAGCCAGTTGACTGTGTTTAAGGTGCAATTAATCTTGCATAAAGTGTTTGGCTGTGGCAGACTCAGATGTGTGGGGTCGATGTGCGGTGGAGGAGGGGCAGCCTGCCAGGTTAACATGGAGAATTCATGCCCTGATGAACATGACATCCACCTAGCGTTTAGCATTTATCCACACACTGGAGATGAAACAATCGAGACAGTGGTGCCCTATCCTCAGATCATTTTTTATTGTGTGCAGATAGAATGAACTCTCAAGTGGTTTCTGCCTTATCGGTCTATATTACAGCACAATGACCCTGAGATAAGGCTTTCATTCTGACTCTGGCTTTTATTTCTCCAGGCTTCTGCTGTTGTTCTGCTTTTCCATTGAGCAGTACAATACAGTTCATTTCAGTGAAGCATGAATAGGAAAGGCTTGCCCTAATATGACTTATGTTTCCACTACGGGGGTGGAGATATCAGGTGGAGCCAGCTATAGAGAATAAATAACTACAGGCAGACCTTCCCTGACCTTTTCCTGAAAGTTTAATAAAAATCAGCATGGAACAGTTTGGGTTACATTGCAGACAAAATAGGCTCTTATCTTATCATGGTAAGTGATAGTAAGTGGTAGTGCTTTGTTGCCTTGTCTTAGCTGCAGAAGTTCATGGGTTCAGTTCCTTCAGTAAGCACCCAAAATCTCATAGTGTGTGGCTGGTTGTGAGCAGACGGAAAATACAACAACTTGCAAGGGTAAAGAATCCTATTAATTCATATTTTTTCATCCACAGAGTCATCCAGATCTGCACTAATTACTACTCATTTACTTTTTGACCCATTATTGATCTTTTCTTGAAAATAACTTCCTTGATGGAGGTAATAATAATGACAAACCCACTGCTTGGGCATTCTCGACAGTCCTTAATAGTATGTTACTTGAAATGTTCCTTATCCTCCCCGTGGTGACGTTGCTGGAGTTTTGGCCCTCAGGGGAATCAAACCTCGGTCTCCTGCATGACAGGTGGAGGTATTCATCATTCCACCAATGAGGGGTCTAGCCACTTGCTCTGATAGAAAACAGCCATTAATATATAGTTGATAAACAGTGTAGACCAATCAATGTGAGCCTTTAGATTGTCTTAAGGTCTCTTTTTTTCCTCAGATCGAAGAGAAGAATTAGAGTCAAAGATAGGCTGGACACCCTACAGATGGCTGATCTAACATGACAGTACAATCAGAACAATTTGAGCCTGATTCTGCCCTCTGACAATTGTCAGACTGTGGCCTGACTGAAGCCACATGGGAGTAATTATCTGTACTGACTCCAGTGTAGAGTGAGCGGTCAAACACTAAGTCTTAACCTCTCTGATTTGGTCTACGATGCCTTGGGAAATTCCCAATTTATTTCTAACAGATTTGATTATCTAGACAAAAATATCACTGCAGAGGGACAGGAGACTTAAAGCCTGTGTGACTGGACACAGTTACAGTGACTGGACAAGACAGAGTAACTACTAGAGAGAGATGAGATGCAAAGACTGGATTTACTGTGGAGTGCCTGTGTAAGTGATCATTTAAAGAAAAAAAAATTTGGGGAGCGTTTGTTGAATTCGATGTCCACAGTGCCTAGTAGTGAGAGTCTGGTGAGTTACAAACAAGCAATAATATCTGACTTTCTAAAACATTAACAAATTATTAATGCACAGTGATATAGGAGGAAAAAATGAAGCTTTATTGAAGCTTATAGCTACATGGCAGTCATTGATTTATCTTGTTTAGACAGTTGCAGCACCCATGAAGTCTGTTCTTGGACTGGAACTGGACAGGCAGGCTGAGAATATATCAAATCAGAAACTTAACATACCAATTCACTAGCATACTTCATCTTCAACCTGTAAAACCCCATAAAATTAAGGGACAGAATGACTTGTTTCATTCAATGGTCTCAAACAACAACCTCATACGGGCTCTGGGACACTCATATATTCTTGCATTCTCTGGTATAAGCTAGTGTTAGCTGTAGCTGCAGCTGTAGCGGACAGATGGATGTGTGATCCTCTCCAGACTTGTACCTAATGTGTTTTTAATGATGTGAACACAAGTGTTAATGCCAGCTGTCACACAGGGTTTAATGTTTAATTAAGCCTCCATCAGTGAGTTATTGATATGAGTGTTTTAAGTGGGAAGGAGAGTGGAAGTCTGACTCATTTTACATTGCTCAAGCTTCTGACTGTGTGACTTCCCTTTTGTTGGACAAATGTTAGAACTGTATAAAGCACAATAACACAAAGGAAATCCACAGCTTTTCTGTAAAGGTCTGGCTCAGAATGTCTGAGTGGATTGAGAAAATGTGTTTGCTCATTCTGCTCAAAGACATCCATTCATCCTCTTGCATTTATTCCTATTAGGGGTCGCTGGTGACTCAATCAAATATGACAAAGCTAAAGAGCTGTATGTGACATTTTTATTTTGTTAAAAGTTACAGTCTAAAGCAATGTTGACAACCGGCACAGATTATATTTCATAAGAAAGTGTAGAACTTGCATCAGCTGTTATTGTATACTCATTAATGTGGAGTTTAGTCAGAAAGTGCAGCATTTCTTCTCATTACCTATTCTATTTTCCTATTTCATAGTGTTGTGTTTAGCTCCAACTTTAAGCAATTTTCCATACCTGACACCACAACATTAAACTGCAAAAAGTGGCATGTTATTTTACAATGAAAACAGCATCATACCATAAATAATCCAACCATACAATATAGCTGGTTGCAGTATTTTCTTCTTATTTTGGCTGCTTCCTTTGTGCTTTCATATTTTTTACAGAGCACAACACAGATCAATGTCTTGCTCGGAGGAAGACAGGGTTTTGTCCCTGACAGACCTCTTCATTGTGCCTCGGGCGACCAGCAGGGGGCTCCTTGAACATAATTGATTCATCTTTCTTACCTCTACTTTGACATCTCAATATATTCCGTTATCAGTTTCCTGTGGCTTTTTTCTTATTTAGGGGACACTTATTTTATTTTCGATATATTGCACTCTCTGTGGGATACCATTCTTCATTTTTTTCTTTTCCCTTGAAAGCTGAAAATTGATGGCAAATATGAGAACGAATGTATAAGACTTGAGACACAAATGGAAGGAGAATCATGGCTGCACGTATGGCACGTCTAAGAATAGAATAACAATTTGCATAAAACTGGAGCAGCGATCACCTAGCACAGCATAGAGGTGTTTGATATCTTGTACAATTGGTGCTAGTGGCAGGAAGAGCTTACTATTACCACAGCTGTGCACACTGTGAGATGGAGGCAAGATTTTCTGATGATTGATAGAGTCTTGAGACTTCTAGGGAATATATGAAGCTTTGAAAAAATACAATTTATCATATAAACCTTCACGCAAAGATACAGCATCAGTTACTTTGCAGGCTGTGGTCAATAGGTTTAGAGACAGCTAAATATATGACAGAAAAAAGTGCTTAAAAATATGTGTTGGATTAGTGCAAATGTGTTACTCTATAGTAGAACTGCACAAGCTAAAAATAACATGTATGAGAAATGTATCAGGAAAATGTTCCCTACACTTTGAGCATGATGTAACTTCTATTTACATACATTAATTAATTTAAAACTGAAATAATTAATTTGTGTTCAGACTGTTATCCTATATTTGCTAGATGACAATAGCCCCTGGCTAACACAAGCTTACATGTTCAACATTAGCAAACATTTGAGTTAGCTGTGGTTATATTTAGTAATGATTTATCTGAACTTTCGCTAAATTGCAGCTATGAATTATATTTATGAAACCATCCATCATCTTCTACCGCTTATCTGGGGCCAGGTTTGGAGGCGGTGGTCAAGCAAAGACTCTCTCCAGCTGAGAGACATAGAGACATGCAGACTGTCCAAGGTCTTCCCCAGGGTCTCTGTCCGATGTGACATGCCCGGAACACCTCCCCAGGGAGGCGTCCAGGAGGCATCCAAAACAGATACCTGAGCCACCTCAGTTGGCTCCTTTCTATGTGAAGGAGCAGCAGCTCTACTTCAATGTCTAAGGGAGTACCCAGCCACCCTGCTGAGTAAACTCATTTTGGCCGCTTGTATCTGAGATCTTGTCTTTTTGGTCATGACACAAAGCTCTATGAAACTACTACTATTGAAAATTAAACCACAAAACACAAACAGAATTATTTTTTATTTATTTATTTTTTCTCTTTCAAAATGTAGTGTTACCTTGTTTTAGTCTGCAAGAAAAAAGGGTAGCAGAACTTGGACAAGTTGGTGAGGAAGTGTGTCTGTGTGTGATGGGTGGAAAGGAATAACCATAATGCAGTGCAAATTACAGTATGTAACTTCAAAGAAACATTATAGTGTATTTCTTAGGGCATTGTGTGATAAGGCCAACAGTGTAGACAAGTCAGCTATATTAATGCTACTCACTATATAGCCTATATAATACAGAGTAGGAAGTTTCACAATGACAGTGATTGACATGCACTGCCATGCTTACTTCACATGATGGCAAAATATGGATGAGACAGTCCCTTCACTACATTTACAGTATATTGTGGATGCATTGTTTTGTTGTTGATGTGCAGGGGCAAAGCTTGCAGTTTACCGATCTATATTGCTACACTCGCTGATGGCTCAGAGCAGTAGGTCATGGCCAAACAGACAAGGTCTTACAAGTGGACTAAATGGGTTTCTGCAGCAGATTGAATGGGCAGGTGGGTGAGAAACTCTATCACCTGAGAAGAGCAGCAGAGGTGATCAGGCATCTGTTTCATCTGTTTTGGACGCCTGCTGAAAGTCTACCTGTGTTCCACCACATCCAACCTCAGACAAACCAATGACATGGCAAAGGGACTACTCCCCTGAATGAGCTGGAGAAAGAGTCTGGGCTCCCTTACCTACACACTGCTGCCCTACAACCCAGCCCCTAAAAGGCAGGAGGAAAAATGAGGAATAGAACAAAAATGCATATTAATAGCCTTGCTGTTTATTTTTTAGTGGAAAGTTGCTCACTGAGGCGTGCAGTAAAGTAAGTTTAAGTTATTTTTGCAATAAGCCTCTGTGACACTGAGCAATTTCTGCAGTCACCATTAGTCGTGGCAAGCTCACAAATTGGGGCTTTGAATCTGTAGGATACGTCACATAGTATGACTCAACCAACAATGACCGCAGTCTAAGTGACGTAAGATTTTCTTTGACAAATATCTGTATCACAGTTATTTGGGACGATTGCAGAGAAATCTGCTGTGACCAACTGTCATTGCCTGATGCACATAAATCATAGCCTGCCATTTCTGATCACATTGTGTGTGCAGACACCCTTTAGACCGTTGTCTTTAAGTACGTTTTACTAGCTATATCTCGCAGTTTGCTGTCTGGAACAACAACACATTATGTCACCACACATTACATCATGTTCTCTTAACTGCTCTGTAGAAAAATATCTTGTTTAGGGGGTTAGTCCCATGTTCCCCACTGGTTGGGTTAGGATTTGGGAACAAATGTACTTTCCCAAATTAGCAAGTGCATGTTTTCTGGTGGTGTGGTGCTTATCTATAGTCCCTGGTACCTATGTCCCCCAGTACTTATGTTACTCAGTTTGTATGAACTGGGGAACATAGGTACTGGAGGTTATTGCATTTGTGAAAGTACCCATGTTCTCCAGTACCTTTGTTCCCCGTTCCTATGTCGCCTGTACGTATGTTCCCTTGTACCTATGTTCCCCGCTCCATAGAAACTGGTAAACATAGGCTCTGGAGAATGTAGGTACTTGCGCATTCTGGTAAGTCCTGATGTTCCCTGACCTTAGCCCTAAGCTTAATGTTCTTTGGTGAATATTGGTACTGGGGAACATAGGGCAGACTGTGTTCTCTGGTTCATAGATAGATATAGGTACTCGCCTGTTGATGGCATCTTTATTTTTTTCATTGCACTGTATGAAATGGTCACTGCTGGAGATACCAACACATCTTACTTTGAAGACTGTGCTACATTAACATTGTATAAGTAAGTACTCAAATTACTAAGAATGCATTACTTAATATACCTTAACTTTAAAAGCTGTGTCAAATGCAATTCAAAAAGAAGATAGCTATTGCCTTTAACAGATGCCACATAACTGAACTGTACCTATGGGATTATTTATGCAGTGGATACAGAAGGCTGGGAATATTCTGCTATAATGGTTGAACATCCCTCTCCCCACCCAAGCTCACCCCCCTCTGCCCATCCTGAGCTGTGTGAAATCAGCTGTGAGCTTTGTGTACTGTAGGAGATGAACTGAATTAATTTTTATTATCCTGGAGGAGCCCATGTTTTACAGCTATGTTGGACAGATTGTGCTGTAAAAAAAAAAAAAAAACATAGGCTTAAGCACACAGGTCCTGGTTGTAAATGCCAGTAACTCACCGCACGGAACAATAGATAAATCGCACTGTTGCTGCCGCCAACCTTGCACTGTCTAAACTGCAAGTGCAAAGTGTCAGCCAAAACTATTGAAATGTGCTTCAAGGAAATATATAAAAATCAGACTTCTTTTTGACAAAGGATAATAACATGAAGCCATTGAAAAACTGTGCCTACTTCACTTAGAAATTTGAGAGCTGGCTGCTTTCAGAGGTGGAAGAAGTATTTAAAGTCTGTACTTTACTGTTACTTATATAATGTTAATTACTTAAAGAGAAGAAAATGTACTTTACAAAATCTCTACTTGAAGAAATGTAGTTTACTTAAATAGAAATTACTTATTACTACTATTTACTTTGGACATTATGTTACCTATACCATTTATCTATTTAAATAAAAAAAATTTCTGTGATTTGGAACAGTCTTGTAAACCACTAGTATTTTTGTCTGTGTTGTCTTCTATATACCGTGGCTCCCCAAACACTGAACTGGGACCTAAAAGTAGAAGACACCCTGACATTATGATACGTTCAAGTTTATGGTAGTCCATAGACATTCATAAAAGGCACACTAAAATGGAAGTATGGCTAAAATACCAAGGAACCTAAAATCAGAGAGAGTAAGTCAGTCAGAGACTGATTTGTGGAGTTGGTGCCATTTTGTCTTTCTTCCAAGAGACTTTCTGCAACTCTGCACGACTTCTTTTTAAGATTTTTTTTGGCAGTTTTTGAAGGCTGATAGGACAGAGTAAAGTAGGAAATTGGTGAGAAGTGGTGAGAGACATTCGGCAAACTGTTTGAGTCCGGGCCTGAACCCAAGACACCGAGGCAGGTCGTAGCTCCATCACCAAGCCACATGGTGTCTTTTTAAAATTGTTTTGATGGCAATAAAAAAAGGCTAAATATAACTGAAACAATGAAGAATGACTGTACCTTGAAAAGCTGATCAGGAATTTAGATCAATGTCCAAAAAAGTCCAGCAAGCACTGTTTAATATCTTCAGGCTTGCCTATCAATTGTCTCTGTTGACTAAAGCACCTAACATGGCCTGGTTGTAAATGCCAGTAACTCATTGCACGGAACAATGGAGATAAATCGCGCTGTTGCTGCCGCCGACCTTGTTCTGAAGCACCACATGTCAATCGAAACTCTTGTAACATGCTTCATGAAAACACAAATAAATCAAGAGTCTTTGCAGAGTGTGGCATTCAGAGGGAGCATAATAAAAGGAAGCTATGGATAAATTGAGCCCACTTCTCTTCATAGCGAGCCGAGAGCTAGCTGCCTATATCCCCGCAGACGAATGGCTTGACTAAATTGTTTTGTGCAGCCAGGTGATTTACGGCATCTCCTACTATCCCAATCTCTCTTTTCCATCTGCTCCATCTTATTCGCTCCTTTGTCTGTGTTAACTTCGCTCTCCGGCCACAGTCTCAAAGTCGCTCCTGGGCTTTTACCCACAATGCATTTAGGATTCATTCACAGATGCAATCAATTGCGTGCTCGAGAGCAGCAAGATGAGCGATGGCCCTAAAGATGAAAGGTTACTCAGAATAGTACTGGTTGGCTTCTGGCTTCTCGTGATGCTAGGATTCCTATTTTAATCCCACGTTTAGGCAGGTTATAATCACAGCTATTACAGCAGAGTCGTTCAGAAGTGCCACGAGCAAAATCAGGACTAATGCTAGCAATCTAAACCTTTACAGTCTGTAGGCTTGTGTACTTAGGCTAATCACAATGACATTTTTCCATGAAATACCCTCTAGTTTGCCTGAGGAAACACCTTCTTGAACACGATGTTTGAATAGTAAGCAAAGACACCTTGATCATGCATGACATTATGATGACATGTCTTATTGGTGGTCAAAATGTTTTGTGATATGACTTCAAATTTCCAATCCCATAACCGACAAACTGTGATGCACTGTATATTGTGTCACCTTTCTATGAGAACCAGCATCAACATTTACAACAATCTGAGCTACAGTAGCTCGTTTGCTGGATCTGACCACATAGACCAGCCTTCGCTCCCCACGTACATCACCGTCGCAGTTTTTTTGACAACTTATGATAGATCCTGACTACTGCATGCATAGGAGGAACACCTAACAAGACGCTCTGACCCAGTAGTCTAGCCATCACACTTTTTTTTGCTTCCAACATGTTAACTTAGGGGACAAAATGTTCACTTGCTGCCAAAAATATCCCACCCAATAACGGATAACTTTTCTGACCTTTTCACCCTGTTGTTTCCTCCTCACAGTCTTACATGGAGTTGTGTTTTGCTCCATTCACACACACATTAAGTAATCCTCTATTCTCTGGCACAGCTGCTCTAAGCCCTCAAAATCCTCGGTTGCACAAACCTCTGCCTCTCCCACGAACCCCGGCCCAGTCTGCGTTCATTCCTTTATCCAAAAAACGCTGTGATTCCTCAAAGCTTCTTTTCATTTTATTGTAAAATGACATCATACAAAAAATTTAAGGAAGTGAAGTGCTCTTTTTCTTTGATTATATGTTCAACAGTCTGCTGCCATATGTATCTGCTGGTCATTTCACCTGTTTCTTTATGGCACCAGTAGACTACTTATTAAAAATGTTCTCTTTTAGACATAATGTTTTTAAAAGTTGTAAAATGTGCAAAGCTGTCCTAGAGGCAATTGGTTTAAAAATATGAATACAAGCATAATATAGCTCCCTTAATCTCTGTTATTTTCATCTCAGTCATAATAATAATAATGTATATCAAATGCATACAATTCTAACACCAAAATTAGCATGCATTTGTCCAGCTCCGTTTTACCCCTGGTACAGTTCGCTAGTTGCAGCATGACTCATTGTTTTTACCTTTTGCCACCAGCACAATTGAATTTGCGTGGTTTAATTTTGTACAGAATGTGGCTTTTACTGTTGAAGAATTACAGACAGTTTTGCCAACTACTCTTCCACTTTGAAAGGCTCAAAAGCAATTTAAAATCCAACAATCACTAATGTAATGACTTGAGCGGCAATTCTTTCATCTTTTTAATACAATCAAATTCTAGCCTTATTATTGCTAAGATTTTTACAGCTATTTTACCAGCTGCTTGTTTATGGGACCTTGAACACGCAGCTTCTTCAAAAGTATGGGGCTGAGCTACTGAGGAAAATCTAATTTATCTTGAGAAACTATTAAGTAGCGTTAGCCATATGCTTAGGCAATTATCCGTCTGTGTTATGAAGCAGTTTAGCATGATGTGAATGGCACCAAATGTTGGCCCAATACTGTGGTAACTCAATAATAATCCAGCCTGCTCCCATCAGCTTTCACATAACCAGTGGTGCAGTCCAAAGGGAGGTCACGTCCTTAAAGAGGACATATTATGCTTTCTTCAGGGTTTGTGAAATAGTTTTGGACACCTTTGCATTAATATTTCATGTTTTATAAGTTAAAATAATGTATATGTATGGAAAACGTTTGCTTTGGATTTTTTGTCAGTGTATGTCAGCCCAGCAATAAACTAGCCACTGTCCAAAATAAACACTTTTTGCAGTCTTGGAGGTTCCCAAATACTTATTCACAAAAATGACCCCCTCCCACCACACACACATACATATACTCTTATCCTATTTAACTTTTAAAAAGTTAGGCACTGATATCAGAGTTAATACAACATTTTTTTGCTCCTCAACATTTTAACAGAATTTACATTTTTATTTTTACAACATTTCAAAGTCTGTTGATAAATTGCTTATACTTTTATGGAAATATGACTTCTTTCTCTGATCTGTGATGATCTGCTTTGAATCATAAGCAGTTCCTATCTCCTCCAGACATTTCTTTTGCATTAATCAGGAACAAAGTGAACTGTTCAGTAAATTTGGAGCTTTCTATCTATTCTTGAAATTGTATCTTGATTGAGCGCGCTTCCTTCTGCTCTTGGCCAAATGCTGCAATCATCCATTGTATGCATCCTGCAGGTCTTTTGATGTTTCTGAGCTTGCCTATTGATTTTTCTCCTCACTAAAACACCAGAGTTTTTGATACATCTCTTACCGAGGTCATTAAGCTTAATCATATACCCTCCCCAGTCTTATCGTTCAAGTGGAAAGCAACAAAATACAGACTCAAGTCGCTTTAAATACGGATTATTTGTCTGCTTTGCTTTTGTTGAAATAATGAGGACAAGGTCATATCAGGCAGTGTCGCTCAGCTGGCCATTTAATTGGAAGAAATGTATGGCTGCTAAATAAATGTCAGTTTTCTTCTTTTGTTTTTGAAAAGGGGTTTACACAGTTTTCACCCTTGACAGTTCAAGACAATTAGGTTTAACTTACAACGGATACAGCTCATTTCTCTCTCTCTCTCTCTCTCTCTCTCTCTTTTTTTGTCAGTATAATGGTTAATAGTAAAGATGCTATTATCAGAAAAGTACCCTGACATACTCTGCATAAATCATCCACATAAGCCCAACATTATTGCTTTGGTATTGCTCTATGGCACAGAATGAACAGAATTACGTTTTCAACAGTGCAGTACAGTTTACTTTACCCTCGATAAGCTGCACAATTTAGTTTTTAATTTCAAGAAGCACTACCAGTTTTTATATTGTTTCCTTTGTATTTGAAGAAAACTAATTATTCAGTCAATAACAACATAAGATAAGTAAGCTTGGAAAAAAACAAGACTCTGAGACCTTATGTGGGTTTTTTTATAATGCATTTTTGAGGGTGAACTAGAGCAGTGTTTCCCAACCAGGGGTACAGGGACCCCTAGGGGTAGGGAGCACATTGCAGGGGGTACGTGGACTTCTTTGATCATTTATAGTAAAGTATTTTATATGCTTGGCTTTGAAAGACTAAAATAAATCTAAATCAGGACTAACCCAGGACTATAGTCGGGGATGGGACACTAAAGGACAAAACAGGGACTACACCAGAACTCAAATAGGAAGAAAAATCAGGCCTTAAACCAGGAATTAATCAGGACTAAACTAGGTCTAAACCAGGTCAAACAAGACTAAACCAGAACTAAGCTGGGTCTAAAACAAGAACTGAACCAGTAACAAACCAGGACAAAACCAGGACTAAGCCAAGTTCAAACCAAGACTAAATCAGGTCCTGAGGGTACACAAAACCAAAAAGGTTGGGAACCACTGAACTAGAGCAGGGACTGAATTTTTTGACCAATCGCATGCTCGGACCAAAGGGGGTTGGTCCCATTTGGATTAAGGACACTTTCATTGGTTGAGTCCAAGCTCGTGCACGTCTTTATCGTTATACACCAGAGTAATGACGGTGGCTGCAAGTCCAGCTGGAAAGATATTAATTCCAGCGCTGGCTTAAACCATAAAACAGCACAAAAACATAAAAACAGAGGCAGTAAAAAAGAGATGCAAAGCACAGATTTAACACTAAATAAAATAAAATACAAATACTTAAGGAGAGATTTTTTTAAATGAAAATTTTTTCATATTCACAAAAATTCGGGTTGTAGATAGCGGGATGTTAGAGTTAAAATTGCAACTACGGCAAATGTAGCGGGTCAAATGTAAAATTGCTCATGTGTCTAAAGACTCATTTATACCCCTGTTTCATATGTTAATAGATCTGTCCGTTCCAAGCGTTGTTGGTGTCACAAGATTTATACTTCCAACTGTTTTCTATGTCTACGTATGTGTTATGTTAAAAAAATAAAAAAATAAAAAAAAAACGACAGCCGACACTTTTACCAAGACAGAAGAAGAAAAAGAGCAACAACCACAACAAACATGGCGGTGCTGGCGGAGGTTTTTACACCACATTTATTGAAAAAGAGCCAAGAAAATGAGACGAAAATGGCAGTGGATCTGTTCAGTCTTGCGCTAGAAACTCTTTAAAAAGTTCATCTGTTTCTTCTGCTGTGATTGTTGAGCTGTATTCACTTGCGCCCCCAAAGGTGAACACATGTACTGCTTCATTCGTCCGTATCAACAAGCTCTAGGAAAACGGACCAACGTATGGGAAGAATTAATGCAGAAGACAAACAGAGCTTAAAAATGAGCCTCAAGGATGACATTTGTGTGATGTTGCATTGTTTATCTAAAGCCATTCCATTTTTTTTTTTTTTTAATGAAGCCTCAGGTCGAACACAATCTTGACAGAGTTTTAATTGCTTTGTTTCAGATCCACTGGGGTGCTCAAACTATTTTATACACTTTTACACCTGGTTGTGTCAAGTAAATTGCCACACTTAGTTCTGCCAGTCTTGCACCTTTTTGACAGTTTCAAGTCTTCAATAGTAAACAAAAAGTGCTAATGAAAAATTCAGCCGAAGAGAGGGAAAGAAGGGCAGTTTGCTGTTTGCTGACAGTTTGGTCTAATTAATAGAATCCATAAATCATACACGAGCAAAAGGCTGACTCGGACAGCTTAAATGTAAATATAGCCGCTCTCTGTGCGCTGCAGTTTGACCCTGGTTGTAGCGTGGATACACTGAGTCAGAGAGTAAACTGATTTTTTATTTTTTATTTATTTTTTTTGCAGATGTGAAAAGGGCCGGATCTTTTGGCTTAATCACAAAGTCGGAGGAGACAAGAAGCATTGGGAGTCTAATGAAATGAAAGAACATGGCCGCTGCCCAGTCCTTAGATGAATAAATGAGATCTGCATGCTTAAAAAAAAAACACATTTGAATGGACCCAGTATTGAGCCACCTGCAGTTTTCATCAAATGTTGGCTTACTTTGTGAAGAATAGAAAGTATATCTTCTTGCATCTAAAGATTTGGGCTAATTTTGAATTTATTTTTTAATTAAATTTCTTGTATATAATTCACTATATCTAACATATTTTTGTATCTATGTAACTTATATTCCATTCATACATTTTGAGCTTATGTTGTCTATAGGGAACTAAAGATTGTTTTCTTTTTTCTTTTCACAAAACATTTTTAAACACATTTCATTGTTTATTTTAAAGAGTAATCACACAAAACTGCATTAAAATATATGGCTTTATATCATTCTGAACTCTTGAAAACTCTGGGAAAACACAGAAACTTTACAACAACTCGTACTGCTCGATATGTGGCCCTAATAAAAATTTACGCAGGACCGTTATAATAAATAGATTTACTGTGGAAATGTGTTTTATGCTTTTATTAATTATTTTCCCACACAGTTCGGCGCTGGTTTGAAACTGGCGTATAGAGCTTGATAAATGAGAGCCACTGAGACTGGAATGGTTTAAGTGTCTTGCCCAAGGACACAACAACAGGATCAGAACAGGAATTGAACCACTAACACTCCGGTTTGTGGGCGACACATTTAACCCCCTGCCCCACTGTCGCCCCCATCAGGATAAACTGTAAACTACATTTATAGAAATATGTAGAGTATATGGTGAGTGTATTTGGATTTCAGCGGTGCCGGTCCTGACCTCAGGTTTGTCCCGCTCTGGTGTGGAGTAAAATGCAGGCTCTGAAGTGGTTTTGTTTTGACAGCTGCATGTTTGATATGAAGACAGTGTTTGGTTTTGGCAGAAGTATCACAGCTTCACAGTGAGTGTAGCCGGGTTTACTATTCGGATGAAAAGCTTCAGTGTGTCTTGGCAACCGCTGTAAGACTCCACAAATCTGTTCAGTGGTACTCTGGTCCTATTTCATCTTTCTCTGTACTAATGTGCAGTACTTCTCACATGGTTCACTATGATCACCCTCTGCATCACTTTATAAATGTGTATATCAACTCTATTGTATTTTATTGCTTAACCCTCAGCCCTCCTGGTTCTCTTTTAGGGCTTTTTTGATGTATTTTTTTGCTCTCATTTTGGCATTTCTTTTGCTAGGGTGATGATATTTGACAAAGATGTTCATTAATACATTTATTTAGAATTTCAGTGTCACAACAGAATTTTTTTTAACTGTCTGTGCCAAAAACTCACATTCTTCCTCTTAAATTCCTTTTTGGTCCCATTGACTTACATTAAAATCATTTATTTTCACTCTGCTGCTGTTGCAACACAGAAATGTTAAATCATGTTAATTCTTCTGTAACTCTGTCAGTCAGAGGCAAAAAAAAAAAAAAAAAAAAAAAAATCACCACAGATTCTCTCAGATTTTCTCACTGCATTGTGGGAAATAATTCCCTTATAATTCCCATTAGATAAGTCACTGTAGCCCCGCCTCTTAGGGCTTTAAAAAAAAGTTTCAGCCTTTTTTTAATGGCACAAAAAGTAAAAATGTATCAAAATCAGTTTTAGGACTAATCAGTAACCTATCTGGGGCCAGTAATTCCTTCACAAACAAAAAAGTACTTTGCATCTTTAAACAGTAAATAATTCATGTTTTAGTTATAAAATGTTGGAATTATGTGAACAAACTGGCTTTTAGAAGGTTAAAAAATGAATTCACTTTTGTTTTGTATGACGAGGAGAGTGGTTAATGAAAAAACAAAAAAGTTTATACCTTCATGTTTTATATTTTTAAATGTGACCCAGCGACCTAAAAGGGTTTAAAGAGGAAGAACATGATTTTTTTAAAGGAGGGCCTGAGGGTTTAGAATTTCTGCTACAATGTAAAGGTTTTGATGTGGACAGCATTTAGTTGCCAAAACAACATTTTACAAGGTAAATAGACAGAATCTGTGTGTAGAAAGCACCATTATGCATATTCTATTGGATATTTTTCTACATATAATCGAAAACAAAAACAAATCAAAAACTTTTATATTTTGGTACTTGGGTGAAAGTCCTAATATTTCACATAATTAGAAGACTGTATGTATACCAATGCCATCAGAGTTTGAGGCCAACTCATAAACAACTTGTAAAGCACAAAAATAAAGAACATCTAATGTGAAATTATGGCATATATTCCTTACACACAAGGCAATATTATTATTTTTTTTTATTACTGTGTCATTTCCTAGTGGTTCCTAAATTGTGGTATGTAAATGTGAAGCTTGGACCACTGCTTTGTCCTTGTTTAGGCACAGTTCATTCCTTGATGAGACCTGGTTTTAGCCTTGTTTTGTCCTTAGTTGTGTCCATAATAATGCAATTTTCTGTGCTAATAATCCTTGCTTTATCCCTTGGTTCAGACATGGGTTGTCCTGAATTGGTCTCATTTTAGTCAGTTAGAGATTGAACTTGGAAAGCCAAAATCTTTCTGAGGTGGTACTTGATGTGAAAAGACTAAGAAACACTGATTGAGGGGATTGGATGCAATGAAAGTTAACCAATACACTCATGTTTTCAGCAGGTCCTGTAGCCCGGGTGTAGCCAGGACTGATGTGTGTGATGTGTGATGATGTTTTTCACTGGCTGCTGCCGTACATTGGGTTTGGGAGTGGAGGCTGTTTAAAGATTTGGGAAATAGCAAGGCAAGGCAAGGCAAGGGAAGTTTATTTGTTTAGGTCAGTTTATACACAGAGTAATTCAAAGTGCTTTACAGAAAAAAGATAAAGTAAAAGTACATAGATAAGAATTACAATTAAAACAGTAAAACAAATTAAAAAATATAATTAAGAATCCATATAAAAATAAATTAAAAGAGAATAGTGCAGATAAAACACTTTCCGTTGACATATGCACAGCTAAAAACAGTTTTCAGTCTGCACATTGTCAGGAAGACTGTTCCACATTTTTGCTGCATAAAACTGAAACACTGCTTCACCGAGTTTGGTCACATCTCTGGGACCTCAGGAGACCTGTCCCTGTGGTCCTCAGAGTCCCAGATGGTTCATATGGGACCAACGTTGGTCCCATATGTAACGTTGTCCAATGTATGTGGTGATAGTCTACAGCAGGTGTTCCCAACCAGGGGTACAGGGAGCCCAAGGGGTACGCGAGCACATTGCAGGGGGCACATGAGTTATATGATGATTTGTAGTGCATTTATATGTTTGGCTTTGAAAGACTAAAATTAACCTAAATCAAGGGAATGCAACACTACAGAAGGACTAAACCCGGATTAAATCAGGTCTAAAACCAGAACTAAACCAGGTCTAAAACCAAAACTTCACCAGGAATAATCCAGGACAAAACTAGGAACAAACCAGATCTAAACCCAGTCTAAACCAGAACTAAAAGAAGACTAAGCTTGGTCCAAACCAGGACTAACCCAGGACTACACCAAAGGAATGCAACACTACTACAGTACTAAACCATGTCTAAAAACCAGGATTAAACCATGTCTAAAAACCAGGATAAAACCAGGTCTAAAAACAGAACTCAATCAGGAAAAAAAAGGTCTAAAATTAGAACTAAACCGGGAATAAATCAGGACAAAACTAGGAACAAACCAGGTCTAAACCAGGTCTAAACCAGGTCTAAACCAGGACTAACCCGCATCCAATCCATCCACAAGACCAAAAAGGTTGGGAACTGGTCTACAGGACTGGACTCGACAAACTCAGAGAGCTGTATATGAACAGTAGTTAGGTAAATGTTTCCAAAAATGTTAGTTAAATGTATATAGTATTTGTATTGGTGTGCTACATTGTGCTTTCTTGAACTACATTTTTAACAACAAGACTGTGATAAAAGGATTCCTGGCTTCAAGTGTAATGTGGGAAAATGATTGTTTTGGATCGCACTATATATCCTAACGCCTGAAATATTACATTGTTAGAAAGCTCTGTGTTGTATATTTCTACTCAAATATTTAATTCTTAAGGAAATACTGTTAGCTTTTGTTCATGTACAGCAGCTTCTTCAAACTGCATCCACACAAATATTTACTAAAATGCTAATTGGCTCACCAGCACCATGGAAATTATGTTGTAACAGGTTAAGTCAAGATGAACAATTACTGGCAGCATAACATCACATATTTATGTATGCTCATGCCAAAACTTTTTTATTCAGAGTAGCTTTGAAGTCAGTTTTTTTGTGACTGTGTGACTTTTAAAAATGCCACACCACTGGACAATAGCACTTTGACAGGCGAACTCCCCATGGACTTGTTGTAAACAGCCTCTTTGACACCAAGCTGCAGGGCATGAGCAAGGGCTAAACTCTGTACAAGGCTCTGAATAACTCTTCTGAACAAAATACACTCTGCGGTGTAGCCTGATTTAGGGTTGAACGTGTTGTGCATTCAGAAATGATCTTCTGTGTACCTCAGTTTTGGTGTGTGCTTTTTGTACTTCTATCATCTTGTACCAGTCTGGTGATTTTCCTCTGACCTCTGGCATCAACATAGCTTTTTCACTGTCACTCACTGGATGTTTTGTCTTCTTTTTTTTTTGGACCATTCTTTATAAATCCTAGAGCAGCCAGTTTGTGTACTCAGACAAGACTGGCACCAAAACCATTCTACATTAGTCACTCAAGGCTAAACTACTCGAGACTAAAATTTGGAGCTTGTTAAATGTCGTGTCTTGCATTCTCAATTTTGATCTGTGTTTTACTTTGCTTCCCCTTTTTTAAAGTGTTTTTCTTTTTGGCACTGTTTCTCTGAGTTCAAAAATATATCTAGCACTAAAACTTTCTCAAACTTACTCAGGCAGCCATTATTCAACAGCCAATCAGAGCGTCCCGTCAGAGCTGTACACAGGATATTAGAAATACTGAGGTCTGTCATACTGATGGCCAGTTCAGTCCTTGTTTAGACCTCGTTTTGTCCTGGTTTGGTCTTTGTTTAAACCTGGTTTGGTCCTTGTTTAGACCTGGTTTGGTCTTTGTTTAGTCCTGGTTTGGTCCTTATTTAGACCTCATTTAGTCCTTGTTTAGACCTGGTTTAGTCCTTGTTTAGACCTGGTTTAGTCCTTGTTTAGACCTGGTTTAGTCCTTGTTTAGACCTCATTTAGTCCTTGTTTAGACCTGGTTTAGTCCTTGTTTACTCCTGGTTTAGTCCTTGTTTAGTCCTTGTTTAGACCTCATTTAGTCCTGGTTTAGTCCTTGTTTAGACCTGGTTTAGTCCTTGTTTAGTCCTGGTTTGGTCCTTGTTTAGACCTGGTTTAGTCCTTGTTTAGACCTGGTTTAGTCCTTGTTTAGACCTCATTTAGTCCTTGTTTAGACCTGGTTTAGACCTCATTTAGTCCTGGTTTAGTCCTTGTTTAGACCTGGTTTAGTCCTTGTTTACTCCTGGTTTAGTCCTTGTTTAGTCATGGTTTGGTCCTTGTTTAGTCCTGGTTTGGTCCTTGTTTAGACCTGGTTTGGTCTTTGTTTAGTCTTGGTTTGGTCCTTGTTTAGTCCTTGTTTAGACCTCATTTAGTCCTGGTTTAGTCCTTCTTTGGACCTCATTTAGTCCTGGTTTAGTCCTGGTTTAGTCCTTGTTTAGACCTCATTCAGTCCTGGTTTAGTCCTTGATATCAAGAAAAACAGAGAAGCAGGGAACACCGAGGCCATAGTGCAATGGTGGTCAGTAAGGTTGCTTTAATGGAACAGACATAGCAGACAGAGATGACAAAGATCCCGCTACTACTGCTCACTCCTACATAGTTTGCAAGTCTGCCCCCTCGAGTGTCTGTGTGTTCCCCCCTCGAGTGTCTGTGTGTTCCCCCCTCGAGTGTCTGTGTGTCCTCTCCTTCTCTCAAGTGTCTGTGTCCCAACAGCTTATATAGGATACAGGAGAGGTAAATGTCCCTGGGTTTACATAGACTGGTCAAGAATGGACTGAAATTAGCTGGTTAGGGTTCACCTTTCATGCCTAGGAGACAGTGGACACATGTCAGCTAACATCTTATGTCCCAATATGGAAAAGGTCAAAACAACGGGTCACAGCTGCTACATACAAGTCAAGAGAGCAGGAGACATTCAAAAATTCATGCTATCAGTCCTTGTTTAGACCTCATTTAGTCCTAGTTTAGTCCTGGTTTAGTCCTGGTTTTTGCCTGGTTTAGATCTGGTTTAGTAACAGAAAAATACCGAGGTCCAGACTTCTGTGAGCTCTAAGGTGTGTACGGTCCTGTGTCCCGTTATTGGAGTGTGCCACAGATTAAAATCCTTTCTAACGCAGTCTCTAGGACATCACAGTCTAATTCTTTCACAGATGATTCCTGTTACAATGGTGTAGAGTAGTGTTGGCTGTTCTCATCTGCCATGATTTTTGATAAGGCCACATGATGACTTTTATAAAATGCTAAGCCTCCAGACCGGGACATTTGGGCTAACTCCCAGTGGATGCACTCATGGTGTACACAGACAGTGCACGAGAACCACTGCAGACCAATTAACCTTTCACTCATCCCGTTTATCATAAAGAGCCACTCCAGAGAGGACAGACAGCACAAGCGAGTGAGACTGACTCTTTGTGACCCCAGCATTTGGACTTTTATCTACTGTTTAATCGTTTTTTATTATTCTCCAAAAATAAATTTTACATTTACCTCATCACTTATGCGCCTCAGGGAACAGGCAATAAAAATGGTTCAAACTTTAGCAGAAGTCTAATATGCCCAATCAATATTGCACAACTTAATCAAAACTATAATTGTGTATTCATATTAAGGGTTAGCATGCAGTATGTACTGCCTATACACATGGATTATTGATGCTGAAGTATCTAAATCTTCAGAGCCTCCACCACACAATTCATTTTACAAGGATCATCTCTGCTTGATTACATTAAGCACTTACTATCAATGATTATAATGGCGCTGTAATCTTTTACATGTAATTGGGATGGTCCATTTGTTTGCTTAATGCCATTTATCTCATTACTGTAGCTTGTTTTAATATCCAAGGCATGTTAGAAGCAGACAGGGTCAGTGACAAAGGGACTTTACACTGCTCCATATTAGAACCTAAGATATAAAACATGGAAATACTAATATCAGCTAAAAGATATAATATGTATTATATAGTTTAATGATCATGACCCAATCTCATAGTTTGGTTCAGCACCACTGGGTTATTTTTGTTTGTTTGTGGTCTTAAAATATTTTAGTGTAATTTAGTCTAAGGACAGGAGTGTCCTGGGTCTGTTTAGTTTAGTGTAGTTATTGTTTGTGTTGATTGTGTGTTAAGTCTGATTGTGTGTTTATGTTTGATCAACTGTTTGTGAAGCCCTTTGAGGCGACTTTTGTTGTGATATTGGGCTATACAAATAAATCTGAATTGAATTGAATTGAATTGAATTTAACCTATTCATTATTACATCTCATTTAATGCTATTAATGTATTTTTTTGTAAGCTATTATTCTCTTTTATTGACATTTTAATGTTTTCAAAGGACTACTACAAACCTTTGTCCTTTATTTTTAATCAGAGATTTTTTTAACCTGCCAAATTCTTTGGTAACCCATTTTGGGTCCTGACCCAGCATTTGGGAACCACTGCTTATCCTATAGAGAATGGGATTGTGAGGCCACATCGGTGGTCACACAAAATATTTTCAATAGCAAAACAATGGAGTATTTAGGATGTAAAATTACTCGAGTTAGCGTGAACACAAAAGTATCCTGATACTTTAGAGCAGTGGTTCCCAAAGTGGGGTCCGGGGGCCCCTGGGGGTCTGCGAAGGTACTACAGGGGGCCCCTAGAGGCTGTCTATATTTTACTTTCAATTTGAATTTATATTTTTTATTATTATTTCAGACACATGGTTTTGGTTCATAAAAACAAATAAAACATACAAAAATATGAAAAGTCAATGAAAATATGAAGTACCTAAAAACATTAAGTACATAAAAAACATTTGACATTTTACAGTTACTTAGTTACTTAGTACTTGTTTTAAACTATTACTTTAAAACAACTTTTAGTCAATAATCAGTGTTTTTGTAATGTTTTTATTAAAAAAACATATAGAGAAAAACATGTCAGAGTCTTTTGAATAGAGGGAAGTTTTATCGTTGGGGGTCCGCGAGGGATTTTCAGAAATTTGAGGGGTCCACGACAGTCTTGACTTTGGGAACGGCTGCTTTAGTGTGTGATAAATATTCACCAAGAGTGACAAAGCAGTTAAAAGATTTGTTTCAAGGCTCGTTTGTTTACGTTTTTATGCCTCTGTTTCTAATCCAACTCTATGGAATTTCTCTGTTTGTGACCACCAACATGGCAGATTCATCTCTCAACGTTCATTTTATGACGTAGGTTCCCGATCTCTATTCCTAAAACAGTTTCATGCCTTAACCACAAGTTTCCCACTGGCGCGTTTTACACCACTACCTCCTGACCATTGTTTATGATCTAATCTAAACAATGGAAACATGTTATCGATGAGTGTAATAAAGTCTTTTTAGTTAGCACATGACCTATCTTACACACTTCAGTCAGGTCTAACAAAGGTCGTTGTAAAACACATTTTAACACACAGACTTTAAAGCATCCTTTTGTGTTGTTCATTCAAAGACACACCTGTGTAATTTCCATCTGTTTGATCAGTGTTTTGCAGATATGCAGCAGCTGTCAGCTGCTTGATAGATTTTTAATTAATGTCAAGTGCCTGTTTGTTACATTTTAACACAGTGCAGAGGAAGTGAGTGAATCAAGGGTTTAGTTTGAGTTAATAAAGTCATTATTTTACCAAAATATGCAAAAATACAAGCCCTTTATACTTTTCCATTAACCCTAATGTTGGCATTAGTGGGTTAAGACAAAAGCAAACATGGCATGCTTATAGGTTGCTTTAGGGCTCCCCCAGCAGCAGTCAGGGAGAACATGCAAATTGACTTGAATAGATTGATTTTATATTATATTGTCCTATTCTAAATGGTGAAGGGTGTCTGTCAGTCTGTGTGGTTAAGCATTGGTCCTGCAGCTGCCTGGTTCACACCGCAAGATCTTAAAATTGTTGGAAGATTTTCAAAACCTGAGAGACCCCACACATGGCAATAAAAAAATCAAAGCTAGCACAGGTTTGGTCCTACAGTGTGTGGTGTGCAAAAGACAACACAGCACAAACAGATTTCACTCATGAACATTCCCAGGTCAGTCGGGAAATCTCGCAAAACCTCACGAGATTAAACGTGACTTTGGCGTAGACCTGACTTTCTGGTGCGCCATGACTGCTGTTTTGATTTTGAATTCCCCTCTGTGCTTCCATAGCTGATGGGATAGGCTTCAGCCACCGGCAACTCCAAACAGGAATAAGCAGGAGTAAACGGACAAATCAATGTTCTATTCTGTAATCAAATTAATTTATAAAGAACGTTAAAGTTGAAAAGATGTTAAATATAAAAGGCTGTGAAGGTGCCACATAAATTAATCTTCTGCAAAGGTGTTCAGGGGAAAGTCTATTAACTTAGCTTTAATACCTCAGCTTCATTTTCCACCTGTGTTGTTTTGTGTGCGCTGCAAGGAGAGGGTTAATCACCGCTACTCTAATCCTCCCCTCTATGGCAATGAGTCTAATACAGGTAATCATGCTGGAGAGAATGGCTCAGTGGCTTCCTGGATGAAGATTGGCATGTTGATGGATGCAGGGGTGGGCGGTGGGTGAGGTGTTTCGGCAGCAGCCTGGCGGAGCAGTCACGACGTCGACGAGAGCGGGACACACATACACAAGCGCGCTGATCGGTCCTCGTGCTCTAATAGAGATGTATAATGGAGGAAGGGCTAGCGTATAGTGCTAACTGGCAGCTGGGTAATTCATTTGTTTGCTGGAGGAGGCTGAATAGGTGTTATTCTGCGACTACTGCCCCGGGCCATGCATGTATCACAGACTCAGCCCGGCACCAGAATCAATCTAGTGGATGAAAGTCCAAAACATAATGAAAATGAGAAATAGTACAGAGCCCATGTACTTTTTTCCCATTTTTGTAGGATTTGTTGAAGAGTTTGCCAGACTTAGACAAAACTTTTCTTCTAGTACATTTTGTGACTGGACTTTCTTTAGGGCTGTTATGAAGCCACAGAGAGGCAGGGAACACAGAAGCCATGGTGCGCTTGTGTTTAGTAAAGTCTCACGAACGGAGCAGGCAGAAATGGTGGAGATCTGAAACATCTGAACAAAGAGTGAAGTTTTCCAGTGGCTTATATAAGGTACATAACATGTAACTGATCATAAGAAGACATGAAGACGTTTGCTGATTATGGTTCCTGTTTCAAGTGACAGTGCTACACTGTAAACATATTACATTTCTCTCTAATAAACCAAATAAGGGTTTATAGTTGCACTGCAAAAAATCAATATCAGTATTAGTTAAAATGACTTGATTTCAGATTATTAATCTTGATTTGAGTGTTTTTTTCTCACTAGATTAGATTTATTTACTAAGGCTAGATATTTGACTTGTTTCAAGTTAATTCTGTCTGATTTCAAGCCATTATTACTTTTTTTTTCTGCCAATGGTGTAAGTGGAATTTTCTTACCCCATTGGCAGATATTTTTGCTTGAGTATAAGTAATAAGTAATAAGGAAAACATGGCTTGAAACAAGACAGAAATAACTTGAAAAAAGTAAAATAATCTAGCCCAGTGGTTCCCAAAGTGGGGTCCTGGGCCCCTGGGGGTCTGCAAAGGTACTGCAGGGGGCCCCCCAGAGGTTTTCTATATTAAGTACATTAAAATATATTGAGTTTGAAATGAACTACAGTTATATACTTCTTTAAGCCAACAGTCAGTGTTTTTATAGAAATCTATGAAGAACATGACTTAGTCTTTTGAATATGGTGAAGTTTTATTGTTAGGGGTCTGTAGGAGATTTTTGTAAATTTAATGGGGCTTCGGCATTCTTGACTTTGAGAATGGCTATTAGTAACCTATTAGTAAATAAATCTAATTTAGAAAAAAAAAATAAAGACATTTGAACTAATGCTGATAATGATTTTTACAGTGTATATACAAGTCAGGAGAGCAGGACAAAAACAATCACAATATCAAGGTCCTCTTCAGATTCATTGCATTAACAACTGGCTGTATGTAAAGAACATGAGGTTAGGTCACTGTTGTTAATGCAGGTGTGAACTTGCAGTTGAGGCGTAACCTCGTGCAATAAGTGAATGTCACATAGAAGGTATTCATCTTTACACACTTTATTAGTTGGAGTATAAATACTGTGGACACTGTGGTAAATTTAACAGTGTTACTTTTAAACAGGGAATCTCATATTAGCACAAAACCAATTTGGAAAAAGCATCCAATACATCCAATAATAATAACACAGCATCTCCCTTTTCAAACTGCTCCTTTTATGTCCAGACCTAAATTTTTAGTTTATTAGTTGCAAAATGTTTACGTCGCCCTTTTCTTTTTTTCCCACTAAAACCATTTTTACTCACTTTTTCTTGCCTTCTCCTGACTTCCTTAAGGCTTGTTGCTACCATAAAGTTAAAAATTAGCCATTGTTTTTCAGTTTTAACAACTTGTTATAGTGTTTATGGTCTATTGTGAATAAAACATGAAATTTGGCAACCATTTGCCTCATTTTGTTTACACTTTTTCAGTCTTGTGTTTGTACTGTGAGCATGCTAAATTGCTTGGAAGGAGGTTTAAGAAGATTTATACTTTTTTGTCTGCTCATTTCAATCTGAAAAAACAGAAAATCAGACAACATTACAAACGTTTTTTTAAACTTTTTTTCTTGCTTTTTTTACTTTATCTCGAGTACTTATTTGGATGACTACTTTTTACTTGTTCTTAAGAATATTATTTTGTAGTAACAATACTTGAGTACAATTATTGGCTACTCTACCCACTTCTGAAGGCTTTTTAAGAAGTTAAAGTAATCTGTCCAGTGGATGGCTTGGCTAGGCTTTTGGTGGCCCTAAACAAGATTTTGTTTGTGGCCCACCAAATGACACTTAATTTGAACAAGGTCTAGTGTAACAATTGAACCAATAAATTTTGAAGAATAAAAAGAAAGAAATAAAGAGTGCCAAATAATAATAAATCACAAACAATAAACAAAATGTTACCCTTATCCCGCGCTCTTTTTCCATCACCAGTTTCCTTCTTTTCACTCTACACCAACACTCCTAAATTTTCTTTGAGGGCCCATTTGAATCTTTAATATTACTTGGGTTTAATGTGCTTATTATGAGTAGTAGGGCTGCACAATATGGAGAAAACATGCGATATTTGATAACTATGTTGAAAATTGCGATAACGATATTATTGCAATATTTGAAAATAGAGCCTACTTACGACATTTCACAAAAATGTAAGTTCCTGTATTTACAAGTCAAAATAGCGACAAAATCAAAACTTAACACAGACTAAACCAGGAATAAAACAAGGCTAAGCTGTGACTAAATTAATTAAATGACCACTAAAACTGGACTGTTTAAACATTTTTATTTAGTCACAAAGCATGTTCTTTTAAGGCTCTGGTGGAAAATGATTCTTCAGTGTAAATCTCCGTCAGATGGAAGACCACAGCTTATTGTGATATATTTAGATTATTGCGATATGGATATTGCATTTGCTGATACTGCGATAATGATACTTTTGCGATATATTGTGCAGCCCTAATGAGTAGCAAATCAAAATGAACTACAAATACCACTAGTAATTGAAAATGAAAACGATGTGCATCTAAACTGAATTGAATGAAATTCTGATCATTTGGCCCCTAGTTGTGGTTGTGGCCCTAAACAACCGGCCTTGGGCTCCATTCAGTACCAGTACTTTTTAGCTTTATATACACATTGATATTAGCATTAATGAAATCTCAGACTGGCGAAACAACAGAAGACAACAGGAAAAACTCAGATTTGTTCCACTTTCCTGCTCGTTGTGAACTTAACTTCATTGTTTCTGGGCTGAGACACAATCCCAGTTGCACATACTGAGCAGGTGATAATGTGCGGATATCACCTATAAAAAAGGTGCCGAATGCTAATGCTTAACCCTAACACATAAAAAGCAAAGCCTCGTTATTCATGCAGAACAAAGCTAACTCCTCACGCTTTACTGCAAGATTAATGGCAGCCAAACCACCTTCATTTATCACACTGTCTCCTTTAGTTCAGTGTGTACTTGTGTGCAGCTCTGTGTTTCCGGGTGAGTGCTGAATCAAAGATACTTCTCAAGCCACTCAATACGTAAATAAACGATTGCCACTGCGCTTTCCCCCCTCGAGGACACTGGCCACAAACACGAACAGAATTGAACTTCTCTTCCCCTCTGTCCCGCTCAGTCTCCTTGAGTCGATCCCGTCTCCCGCATAAAGACAAAACAGCCTCGAGTGCTTCAGGCACAAAAGCATTTGCATGCACTAATTGGTTTGGTTTGCTTCACCATTGACATTTGCTAAAGAAAGGCCCACAGTGTCATAAATGGTATAATGCAATGTCTAAGCTCTGAGCAGTGTTTTAAAAGATAAATAACTATGGGCAGAGAAGCCAACATTTGTAGCCCAAGTAAAAGTGGTTATCGAACTTGTTACTGGACTAACAGAATAATAAGTATTGATTTTATATATTGATTTTACTGGAAGGTGGTTAGTCCTAAGGAATTGCTTGTGTTGCCCTCATTGTTTTTTTGTTTTATTTTACATTTAGTCAAGTCAGCGGCGCTGTGGTTAACTTTTGTTTGCATAAAATAAAATAAAACTGGTAAATACAGCTGAATTCTCAAACTGATGAAAAGTTAGGATTTTTTTTTTTTTTTTGCATAAGCTTTGTATATTTTGCATGAGCTACAGTGAACAATAAAACTATCTGGAGGTTTGTATTGCTAACTAGTCCTAGCTCTGCTAATCCTTACCAGTGACTATGGTTACTTTACAACAATCAGTATTATTATAATTATTAATACTTTATTTAAACAGGTTGATCTTATGAGACTCTAGATCTCATTTACAAGAGAAACCTGTTTCAACATTATGGCATTAGCATAGATAGATACAAATGTACATCACTGCACAAGCATTAACATAAAGGTAAAAGTGAGAACAAGTTTCAATTGCCTATAGATGTATTTTCTAATCCTTTCAGTAAAAGTTTGAATTCCTCGAGCGTGACCAGACTGGACAGCTTCAGATCCTGCTGAAGCATGCTCCAGGTGCAGGGGACAGAGCAGGAGAACGCCTTTTTACCAAGCTCGGTACACACTGATGGAACTCTGAATGTGATCAGATCCTGGGAGCGAAGGCTGTGATGTTGTTGTTTGTGTGTGATATAACGTGACAAGTCTGATGCTACCAGACAGAGAATGGATTGGTAAATGTATGTGTACCAGTGTAGGAGTGTGCACATGTGTAACGAGGGCCAGTTAACCATTTTTGGGCAGGTGCATGTCAGGGCTACAGGGTCCATGGGGCTTCGGTGTCGATTTGCAGATGCAGAAGTATAAATCAGCCTTCACACCTTTCTATCAGAACCACCAATTAGCGCTACAGTGGTGATTATTCTATTTCTTTGTATTCAGACACAAAAGAGTAAAGAGAAGTTAACTTATTACCTTGACATGTTTTTCAGTCTTCCTCCAAAGCATCACATGACAGCTGTGATGTGTCCTTATCATCTTCCTAGTCTATGCAAATACAAAAAAAAAAACTGAATATTAATCTATAATAAGAAACCATAATGAACTTTCTAAACCTGCCACAGTACACTGCAAAAACTTCCCTACTAGAATTAAGACAAATTGTCATAAAGCTAAACAACTTTTCTAATATCAAGCCAAAAAATCTGCCAATGGGGCAAGCAAATTTTGCTGGGCTAGATTTCTTAACACTAGAATATTTTTCTAGCAACTTTAAGAATATAAAGTCCTAAAACAAGAAATTAGTTCTAAGTTTAAGCAAGTTGTGCTTATTACAAGACCAGATTTAAGTAAAATGTTTGAATTTATGGCTAGATTTAAGTAAAATTTCCTCACAACATGGTAAAATTTGGGCAACATTTTCTTATTAGATGAATAAATTCAGGTAAATTTGACTTTTTATGTGGCTAGATTTAAGCAAAATGTAATTACATTATTCTAGTTTTAAGAATAGTATGCTTATTCATTAAGAATTTTGTGCTCATAACATTGCTAGGTTTTCTAGTGTTATGTGTATTTCATGTAGAAATGAAACTATACTTGGATAGATCAAAAGTAAAAAACACTATGACTTTAACATTACTGATCATAGACCAATGCCATGCTGATACCAGACTGAGAAGTTCCTTTAACCAGAGGTGGCATGGTACAAACATTTTCACTCAAGTAAAAGTACTGTTACATTGCCAAAAAAGAAGTAAAAATTACTCTCATAAAAACTACTCATGAGTACAAATTTGTGTTGACTTCTTAAATTTAGAAAGTTAGTTGTCAATTGTATTCTTAAATTGGGATAAACATTCTTAATATGTTGGATAATGTTTTTTGCAGCTTGTTACTAGAAAAACATCACTCATTTATAGAGAAATAAGAAGAAATGGCTAGCAAATACACAAAAACTTTACAAAATTTCATGGGAACTATGTTGTCAAACATATGCTAAATCTTTTTTCCTGCAATTTATTTAAAAGTGACTGTGAATAGTAACATTAAGAAAAGGTAACAACCTGTGTCTGATCACATGCAGTACTGACACAGCCTCAGAAACCTCGGTCCATAACCTCTCAACGCTTCATTGCTGTTGTAGAATGAGTTTTCTCTCCACACTGGGCAAGCACGTTATCAGATGGCTGTATAAAATCTATAAAGTTAGATGTTTTTCTTGGCCTCCCTTGACCAGATGTGATTAGTCATTTTCACTTCGTGCTTGGTTTAAAAGGGAAAAAGTCAGTTTTTGCAGCGTTTCCTCATTTATTATGTTTATCACAGTGTATGGGATACGGCCCTTACACGCCTCACTTACTCACATCCCAGTAAATATGATCAATTATAATCTACACGTCGTTTTTAAATGTAAAGTTTACTTTAAAACATAAACAAGTGCTTTATGCATTGCAGTGGAGATTTGTGTGGTGTGTGTGTGTTTCTGTTTTACATACTGCTTCAGATTAAATCATCATCTCTACCAAAAAAAAAAAAAGTGTTGGTTTCTGAGGGGAATAAAATGAAAATAAACAGCATGAAACCCACACCAAACATGAATCTGTCAACCTGCTTCAGTGAACTATGGTGGCCCTGAAGGGAAATTTGGAAACACGCACACAAATACAAAAACATGCAAAAAAATTTGGAAACACACACAAAAGTTTGGAAACACACACAAATACAAAAACACACACAAATACAAAAACATGCACAAACATTTAGAAACATGTACACTATACAAAAACATACAAATTTGGAAATACACACAAAAACACATACACAAATTTACAAACACTCACCAATAAAAAAAACATACACAAATTTGGAAACACGTGCACAAATACAAAAACACACATACCAATTTGGAAACATTCACACAAATTCAAAAACATGCACACAAAAACACTTACACAAATTTGGAAACACACACCAGTACAAAAACACACACATACATTCAGAATCACGCACACTATACAAAAACACACACAAATTCGGAAACATGAACACAAATTCAAAAACACGCACACAAATTCAGCGTGTTTCCAAATTTGTGTGCGTGTTTCCAAATTTGTGTGCATGTTTTTGCATTTGTGTGTGTGTTTTTGCATTTGTAGCTGTGACTTGCCCTTCATGGCCACCGTACTCCTCTCCTCTCTGAGTGGATTGGATTTGTGTCATGTCTTTAAAAGGTGCGCACACGTCTATAGTTAGATATTTTAGAGTGGTGCCTGCCATTTTCAGCTCTCACTTTAGACGTCTACCAGTTTTATAAATCAGGTCCGGGCACAGTATCTTTATCAATGCGAGACAGGGCTATTGCCTTGGTGAAGGTTTGCACTTTAGATAATTATTGCTTGGTTAAACAGTCAGTTTTGGCCTTTGTTGCTGTAGGAAAAATACCTCTCAAGATACTACTTACCACTTTTTAAAGCAGGATATTATGTTTACATGATCCAAGACAAGAACATTATACTAAAAACTCAAACCTTACAGTGTAGATCAGTGTATAATGTAGTTTCTTATAACCCTTCTTGTTATGCCTTAAAGATTATTCCCTTTCTGACATTTTCCACTTGAGCCAGATAACGTTGTGACCTCTTTTGATCATGTCGGCGTGATCACTGACCTCCACGGTTTAGCATACCTTTGCATAGCATTTATTTGACATCTAAGAGACACAACCACAGTACATTCAGCAGCAGTATAAGATGTTGGCTGTATACTATCACTCACTATGGGTAATTTTCACGTTTAGCAGTTCCTTTAACACGTCTTTGTATGATGGGAAGGAGTACCTGAAGAGAAGTAATGGTAACTAATGACTTCAGGATTTGTGTTGTCTTTTTGTCTTGTTGTACCTTTCAGCATCCTATCAGCACGCACAACAACATTTTTCAGTTTTGTTTTGCATTTATTAACACTAAAGACACACAGTAAGGTATTTTCAGCAGAGTGTTGTAAACAAACATGGCCCATGACCTGACCTCTCCGCCAATGCAAGTCATTCTAGTTTTACTTTCTTGTTACTATGCAATATTATATTTTTATATTATTTATATATTATATTATATTATATTTATATATTATATTATATTTCTACTGTCGGCTCTAACCAGATGAAAACTAGAGGCCAAATAAAAATCCTGAAGATATAATGAATTACATGTAGGTGCTTTGGTTTTATTTTTATTAAATGGTAAAATGGTTCAGTTTCAACACCTTTATTTTATATTTGTACATATGTATGTAAGTCTTGGTGAAGAAAATATTAATAGGGTTATGAATTGATTCATCTTCACATTGTGAGCCTGAAGTAATAAAAAAACTATCAAACTTTATATAAATGTTCATAATCCAGCTGCAAGGGGTCACAAGCCAGTGTACTCTTAGTGCCAGTCCCAAGCCTGGATAAATGGAGAGGGTTGCATCTAGAAGTGCATCCTATGCCAAATCAATATACAAACCACTGCACACACGCAGACGATTTCCTGTGGCGACCCCAAAAGAGAAAAGCCATAAAAGAAAGATGTTATATTTTCATAAAAATTCTGCCTAGCGTGTCTTTAAAACATAAACTCTTGTTGATGGTTGTTTTTCAGTATGTTGGCTCTAACCTTCAGTCTGACCCTCCCCCTTTTCCTCTATAGAAACGGGATGAGGAGTCCCCTGACGGCTGGGCGCTCACCTGCCTGGACCACTTCGTGGTGCGGAGGCACTCCTGTCGCATGGTCCAGCTGCCCCCTCTGGCTTTCAGACAGGCGGAGCAGGCATACTATGACCGAAAGCCAGACCAGGACACTGTGACCGCCCCACCACGGCCCACCACACTGCCACTGCCTCCCATCATCAACATCACAGCCGCAGACACCAGCAGGTAGGACCTCTGCTCTACCAAATGATACAGAACTATGAGACCAAAAGACTCATAGTTATGCTTTTATAACGGTTGGTGACAGTGCAAAATATACCCAGTGTCCAATAGATCAGAGACATGTGACCTGTGTACCTTAAGTAATTCACTTAAAGTGAAACCATGCACCTTTTGGCCGTCTTTTTTGCTGCAGAGCTTCCCTTACATTTGGGAGTAAAGCACTGTCCTAAAATCTCACAAGTCCATTTGACTGCTGTGTGACCCCTTGCTCAGTGTGACTCTTGTTTTCTCCTCCTCATATCGGTGCAAAGGTTTACTCTGCATTTTGCCTGCTCTGTCTTGATAAACAACTAAGATATAAAGCCATTGCTGGCTTTTTAGGGGAGGTCCCATTCTTACAAGGCTGGTTTTCACCAAGATACACCAGGGAGAGGTGAACTATGCTATTTTCTGCCTAGTAATTTCAATCTCAGATGAGAGTAGTACTGGCAGTAGCAGTAGTAACTGTAGTGTAAGCCCAGGTTTGAGTAGGTACGGCTGCCACTATTAGTGGTAGTTGTAGTAGTAGTAAAGGTAGTGCAATTGCAGTTTTTTGTTGTTTTAGTATAGATCCCAGGTTGTTACAGTAGTAGTCATAATATCCCAGGTAGTAGTGGTGGTAGTATTTTGTTTTCAGATTTTAAATAGTAGTAGCAGTAGTAGTAAGATCTCAGATTTGTGAAGCAGTATTAATAGTACAATCCTAGGTACTTATAGTAAGTAAACTTTACATTCAATATGTATTTACTGTCATTCATGTAAGATTTTTGTGGACTACTTTCACCTGTACCTCAGTAATATTATTATAAAGCATTTGTAATTGAACTCAAGTGCAGATTTTAAGTACTTCTTCCCCTTGGACTGGCAACGATGCTAAAAATGTCTGCTGTGCAACAGACTGGTGACATCTAAACCAGTGGTATAACATGGCTGACTCATGGCCCGCTGGTAAGAGTGACTCATCAAATAACTTGCCCCTGTTGTTCACTGTTCTTTAAATGGATGTCATTTTGAAAAAAACAATAAGCCGTCATTCATGGAAATTGCATCGAAATAAACAGACCGCATTAGACTTGATGTGCTCTGAAATAACATAATGACTGTATTAAACATGTTGGATTAAAGCTTTATGAAAACACTTGTAAATAGGACCTGTTTCCCAGTTTATTAAAATATCTGAGGGATTTTTCAAATTACATTCACGTTATACAACGTGTGTATATTGAATGCTGCCATATGATTTTTTTATGCAGTCTGTATAGTGTCACCAGATTTTTGCTTTTTGACTGCTTGAAATCATGATTATTGCCTGCTACAAAGGATGGCAAAGGCCTCTGCTGCTGTAAGTGGATATGTCAAGTTTTCTTTTTGTGCCAGTCCCAAGCCCTGTTAAATGTAGAGTGAGTGTATGAAGAAGTCCACATTGCATAAAACCTATACCAATTTAAATATGGCACAAATCACAGTACGCTAGGAGGCAGACCATTTGTTGGATTAGTTGGAAGAAGTACTTTTGTATGAAAAGTCAGGTTTAGATGCTGCAGTCTGAGCAGAATTGTAGTTTTTTATGTGCAGTACAGTAAAGCAAGAGACCAACATGCTTAAAAATTTGACATTGTGCAAATTTATCATAAAATGCCTAGCCAAGTCATTTGAATGTTTGATTGAAATGCTGGCTAGAGCGATTTCTTGGAGGTAGTGTTGGGTTAGCTGCTGAGAAACTGCACTATGTAAAGGAGCAACTTGGAGGCAGGACGTTGCAAATTCTTCTTATCTTTTGAATTCAGTACCCATAATATCTCTCTGTCTACATATCTTCCCTATATTACTGAATGAATTCATACATCTTGGCAGCTATAACCTTACAAACTTTCATCTAACATTAATTTTATAGTTTATGTAAGCTTAAGCAATCATGGAATAATGCAGCAAAATGTTCAGATAACTTTGAAACTTTAAAATACTGTCACTGCAGTTCATTTACTGATATTTTTGATGACTGACACCAAACTGGAAACAGTACCTCAGTGTGCCCTGAGGTACTGTTTCCAGTTTGGTGTCAGTCATCAAAAAACAAGCAATGTTCAAGGTTTTACATGGTTTGTGAGCAAATACATTGACTCATAGCATAGCACTCATGGCCTGACAGCGAGTGTAGCTCCAACCTTAGGACACAAAAACAATATTTTTTATCATGAGTAAATCTGTGCTTATATTTTTAACAGAGCAGAAAATAGACACAAGCTCAGATATATCGTCATTAAGAAATGTCATTTTTGTACTTTGTCAGTGCACCAGTGTTGGGTCAACTGTTTTCAAGTACAGACTGTCGAGTCATAGGCACTTCAGGTAGGAGTCCGAGTCCAAGTCAACCAAAAAAATTTAAATCGAGTCAGTTGAGTTGAGGGGCAAGTCTGAGCCTGACACAAAATCAGTTCATGTTTGATCCAAAAGAACTGTAGCTGAGTCCAAGTCTGAATCCAGTCACCAAAATGTATATAGGATACTTATTATGGGTTTAGTAAATGTTTGAGACCAAAGTATCAGCTGTCTTTAAAGAGTACATTCATAGTTTTGCTATATTGCTTTGAATGTTCATTGTCATAAACCTTACCTACACTGAAAATCCGAATAGTATTTATTACAAGCACAATTCTAGTGTTCCTACATAGGGTTCACAAAAATGTTGGATTTACTACAAAAAGGCTATTGTTAATACAAAGTTCTTCCTATATAGTCACCACAGCAAAAGTAACTTCAGTAATGTTAATGGGAAAGGTTCAAATTTGTACCGGGCGTGTGCAGTAAAGCTTTAAGACCCTCCTCTACACCGGACACTGGTGTTTTTCTGCCTCAACTGCAAAATTCCTCAGCCATGACTTTTAATATTTTATCATCTCAAGAGGAGTGGATTTAGTATTTAATAATTTAGCAACAACTTGTCTATTGATAGCTTCTTACTTTTTGTATTAGCAAATGTATTGAGGTCTGAGGTGAAATACATAATTGAAGCCTTGATGTGCCAGTCTAACATATTCCCCCTCTTCTTCCACTTTGGTTGGTTTATGTGTATAAATACATCAGATTTCCCATATTAATAATCACAGCAATTCTCATTTCGGCTTGCCCATAATTAAACATGTAGGATTGCTAATATACTGATGAATCTGGTGCCACTGTCTCCCAAATTAAAAGCAATTTTGATCAGCATATAAACGAGCATAATGCAGCCCTTTTAGAAAATTGAAAAAAGTCTTCCTTTGATTACCAATGCACACCAAAAGTACTCAAAAAAGTGTCTAAAAGTTTACTAAGCTTCCCTTTAAAGCTTCACTTAAAACTAACATTGATTATGCATGCGTTTTTATGTATTGGGCGTATGAATAGTGGATATATTGATGCTTCTTTCGCTGTACGGTCTGTTTGTGAAGAATCGTTCTGGAGCCATGTGTGACCTGCATATTACTGCCCACTGCTTTGTGGTGATCCAAAAGAAAAATGCATCAGATTACTCTTGCCTTTCGTGTTCCTGGCCAGTTTTAATCAGGAGTGAGTATTACTGAATTGCTGAATAAAAAAATGGAAATCTATAGCACTGGCCTTTAAGATTAACAGCAAAAGAAACGATAAGAGATGTTTAATGATGAATTTTAATATTGAAACTAGACTACTGTTATGACCACACAATTTCCTCTCAGTCTGCAGTGGTCCGTATCTTTCAAACGTGGTCCAAGGAAGGAACAGTGGAGAACCGGCGTCTTGTGAAGAGAAAGCTGAGGCCTGTGTGGTCCGATCGAGTTATTGTAGCTCTGACTCTGAAGTTGATGCTAGTTCTGACAGAAAGTTTATTGCATATGGGACTTGACATTTCCTTTTTTGCTCACTGGCCTCCTTGGCTGTCTTTGTCAAAAGTCGAAAGCCAATCAGTGTTTTTACTAGCCACAATTTATCAAATATTAGAAAACAGGTTTACCCATAGGCAGCATAAATTGAATCTCTGTGTATGTGGTGTCACATCTTTAAAAATATGTTTGAAATCATGTTTTCTTTCTTTAATCATGATGAATTATAGTTAGTATATTTAATTCAATTCAGTTTTATTTGTATAGCCCAGTATCACAACAAAAGTCGCCTCAAAGGGCTTCACAAACAGTTGATCAAACACACAATCACACAATCAGACTTAACACACAATCAACACAAACAATAACTACACTAAACTAAACAGACCCAGAATACTCCTGTCCTTAGACCCTCCTTCTCGGTAAGGAAAAACTCCTAAAAAACCTCAGTATATATTCAACTAAATAGTGTGTACTCAAGCTGAGCCACATAAATTCAGGCCTAACCTCTAAAGTTTAGCGATGGCTATAGGTGCATACAATTCAACCAGCCAAAGTGGCTAGTGGGAGTATTTGTGTTACTAGCCAAAATTTAAAACTACCTACATTTGGCTGGTTGGCTCGTGTTAATGTCAAGCCCTGCAGGTGGTCATAACCCATAATATTATGACCACCAAAAAGGCAGGTGATTGATTGGTGTATCTTATATTATAGTAAAGAATCTACTAAAACATTTCTTTACTGACACCTTGTGGCTGGAGGTTAAATGGATGACCCTGACTTGCAAGCTATACAAAAAGCTTTTTAAATCCTATGCAGAAGTTCAAATCCATAACAAAAAGTAATAATTAAGTCTCATTAACAAAAATGTCATCATAATCCAACCTTTTTTTTTAAAAACTACCTTACTAACAGGCTCATAAACTAATAAGCCAACCAACGCCTGAAGCAAAAACATAACCTCCTTGGCTGAGGTAAATCCATCAGGTTTTTTTCCTGTATTGACTAACCTTCTCTGCACGTCTTCTCAAGTACTGTCCTTTAAATCAAAGAGGGAAGCAGCTGTAATGAAGTCAATACTCAATCATTTACATGGAGTCCTTCTGATAATGCTACAGAGTCAGACACTTTTAGAGACCGCTCTCAGGATAAAAGGCAGCAAACTTCAACAAGTTCACAAAAGAGCAACATCTTGCAGTGAACTCTGAAAATGACAGTGTTGAGCTGAAAAGGGCGTTGCAGTCCTAAACGGCACAGTCATTGAACAGGACAGGCCTGTCACAATGTCCTTAACCACAGACTGCTGAACTCCACTCAGTATGTGATGAAAACACTTTGTAACTTTTGTGACTGTCAGTGCTGTGTCACTTTTATGGTGAAAGGCTATTAAATTGTGACTGTAAGTAAATGTAAAAGCAAAAAAAGTTTAACTCTGGAAAATAGTAAACGATTCAAAATAGAAAAAGGTTTTAATGGTCCCCTATTATGCTAAATTGATTTTTAAAACATTTTTTTTAGCTTTTATATTGTTTTTTGCACCTCAAAAACATACCAGGTGTAGTATTTTGTTTTATTTATGCATGTTTAAGTAATCCTGTATGCTGATGCCGTCTTTTGCAAAGCTCAGTCTCACCACTCTACGTAGATGCATAAAACCAGGAACTTCTCCTGTGCGTTTCTAAAGCCCACACACTGTTACCAGACCCATTATGATTATTTTTATTTTTTATTTATTTATTTGACAGGGACAAGTATGTTTCATGAACACGTCAGACACTACAACATTTAAGCCAAGGCTAATTCTCAATGCCCATCCCTAGTTAGGCTTTTACACAAAACATAAAACACAATATGACCAAACAGTGACAAACTAACCTACACACTGACAATACAAGACAATAGAAATCGGACAATAAAACAATATCAGTACAAATCATTGAAGTCAGTAATGCTCATATTTCTGACCTCTCAATAAAAAGTCTTTGAGTTCATGTTTGAAAAAGACCCAGTTTAAATCTCCTTTCAGTTCAGAAGGTAAAGTGTTCCAGGCATTGGTGCCCTGTACGGTGAAGGCTGTCTGTCCGAAAGATGTTTTGCGCCTCGGTACTTTACAGTTCCGAGCTCATATTTCCTTAGGGGCCATCAGACACCTAATCCAAGCGTTCTCTGCCAAGTAAAAGCTCCCCGAGGAAGATGCTTTCCATACACATATACATTATTTTAGGTTATAAAACATGAGAAAACAAGAAAAACTCCTGCACACTATCTAACTTGCAAAACAGTGATGATTTATTTAAATATATAACAAAGCAACATTTTGGCACTGGGCCTTCATTTGGCAAAGGGCTTTTCTTGTTTTCTCAGGTTTGGCTAGCCTCATGCGCGCCCTCTCCTACGCACCTTTCTTCAGAAAAAGATGTGCGAAGTACTTCCTTTTCTTAGAGTATAAAACATAAAATAATGATGTAAAGGTGTCAAAAATTATATTATTACACATATGTCATTTACAAAACAAGTGGTAAACCTTCATATAAATGTCTATCAATATTGAATTTATGCTTGCATGTATGATAGTAATGGCAAAGTTGGTAAAAAAAAAAATCCAACTTGGTAAAACAGAGGCAGCAAGGCCATACATTGTAACTTTGCTTGGAGCGTTCCCCATCTATAATTCAGCACAGCAGTGGAGTAATGTTCTGTTATAGAGGCTGGATGGTTGGAAAGTGCAATATTTGAAAAGTGAGCGACATTAACTTTGTATGGGACAAAATGAGGCCATTTGCAGCGAGACTGGATGGGCCAAGGAACGATTGAAAGCAGAATTTCATTATTAGTCATTTTAATACCATGTCTTTAAAGATAAGAGGAACTCTCCCCAATGAAACCATAATAGTTGCCTTGAGTAATATAATTCTCCCTATTCTGCAGCTAATGGGCGGCAATAATGGTGTTGGACTATGGCCCAGTGTCAGGCTCAGGTTGTTTAAAGGACAAGGCTAATACAAAAAGGCATGTACTGTATGATAGGAGTTTAACCCGCATCAGAACTGTGTAGCAGGTCAGGTTTAATGCAATATTCTACTTCCATTAGGGCGTATTGTATCAGATTGACTGTCATATAGGGTTTTCTTTTTAAACTAAATCAAGGTATCTAAACTTTAAAAGCACCTCTACATGTTTTTTGGACTGCCTATCAATTTCACTACTAAAAGAAAATATCCTTGAATTAAGTCCCCTCGTCATCACTCTGACCACATCTAAAAAAAAAACAACTTCTCCCTGGATCCTGAAGACATGGCTAACTATCGCCCCATCTCCAACCTTCCATTCCTGCCAAAGGTCCTGGAAAACATTGGCTCTGTCCGGTTTCAGGACAAACAACACAATCTGTTTGAGAAATTTCAGCGTCCCATAGCACAGAGACAGGAGATAAAGACGTGGATGTTCAAAAAATGTCTCCAGCTCAACAGCTCCAAAACCAAGGCCTTCCTTATCAGTTCAGCTTTGTTCCTCTCCCATAAACTTTATCTCCTTTTCTGGCTCCACCATCCCCCTTTCTTCCTCTGTTACAAACCTGGGAGTGAAGTTCGACACTCATGTCCACCACCTCTGCAAAATTGCATACTTTTATCTCCGGAACATTGCCAAACTCCGCCCCTGAATGAGTAAAGCAGATACTAGCAGCAGAATGCAAAACAAAACAAAAGTAAACAAAGCGGACAAACTGAGTCTTGACAAATGTTTCTTCAGAACATGTGTTTTTTTAAATGAACTGTCACAAACACAAACAAACGCAAGGACAGTTAACATTAGAGCGATGGAGCAGGTGGACAACTTGGGAAAAGTCATAGAGCGCCCCAGCAAACTGCTTGAGGATATTTACAGGCACGACCTGGAAGAAAACATGAAGCAGCTCGACACCTCCCTCCAGCAACAGGACACTCTGCTGGAGGAGTACAAGGACCTGCAGGAGACGCTTCACAAAGAGATTGAGGTTCTCACCACAGAGTTGCAAAACCTGGCCCTACTGCAGGAGGAAAAGGGCCTCACCGCAGACTTCATGGCCCTGCTAAACCAGATGGTGGGCCTCGAGGTGGTGCAATGGACCCAGAGTGAACACTACATTATCCTGGCAGAGGAGAAGCTGTACCTATTTGCAGAGCTCCTGTCCCTGAAGGACTTCAGCCAGGCAATAAAAAAGAAGCAAGGCCTCGAATTAGAGCAATTGATCATGAGGACACAAAGCATAGCTCTGCTGCAGGAGGTGGGGGCTCTCATCCGAAAGCTCCTTACTGAGAGTGAGCACTCTAAAGTCCAGGTGACGAAAGTGTATGGCCTCATCACAGAGCTCCAGACCCTGAGGAAGGTCCGCACGGAACTGCAGCAGAAGATAAAGGACCTCATCACGATGCTTCGCGCCAAAAGTGGGCACTGCCAGGACCATCAGGAGAAGATCCAGGGCCTCACCGCAGAGGTCAAGACCCAGAGGAAGCACATCCAGGCCCTGCAGAGCCTTATCGCAGAGCATGAGGGAGGTGTCCAGTGAGCCCGCTGGCCCTGTCCCCAGTGTTGACCCAAGCCCTAGCTATGACTAGGGTAAAGGTCTGCACTGCTCAAGGATTATACTTAATAAACCTATGCGATGTTGAAAACTTGAAAAACAGTGAGTGTGGTTTGATTTTTAAGAATCCACTCTGGATCTTTTTTATGATGCTCTATCAGATAAGGTAATAATTTGCCTTCCAAATATATAATTTACTGAATACAAGAAAGAAAGAAAAAAAAACAAAGAACAAAAAACAAACAAGAAAAATAGAAAAATATTGCTCTCTAAATAATAGCTGGATTTAGTTGTACGAGCCTTTAAACAACATGAGTTTGATTTTTAAGAAAGCAGTCTGGCTTTTTCTTATAACACTATAGAAGAATTTATAAGATGTGGGGGAATATGTCACACTGTCTTTATATGATGGGCATTTATAAAGACACATTACAACTTGCTTACTTGCTGTAAGTGCTCTAGGTTTTTAGGCCTTTATCTTTCAGATCAAGGGTGGCCAAAATGTGAATGTTATGGAAAATAATGCACGCAGCAATACATTTATCGAGGCAAAAACTTACGAGTTAGCGATTGTCTGTCATACTGTGGAATCTCTTCAGTGTTCAACTAAAGATTACCTGCCACAAATATAAGACAGATGTTTTGAGTTTTGCAGTTGGGTATTATCAACTATTGTAACTGCAAGGTTGTCTTTGAATGCAGACAAAAATGTATTATTTGTAATTAATAATAATGAATTTCTGGTCTTTTTATTCAAGTTCTACAAAACATTTATCAAGTTTGTCATTCATGGTGATGCCAGAAGTGAAGGTTTTGGTTTAATCCTGTTTTTGTGCTCTGGATTAACTTTCTCAGAAGTGCCCGGTTGGGTGAACACAAATCACCACTAGGAACACGAGGCACTCCTACCTCACATGTGAGTGATGTGAGGAGAACTTTCATCTCCTATGTGATGAAACTCTGATCAGCTGATTTTGTGTATGCCATGAGGGATTCAGCCTTTCACATAAGCACATATGTATGTTTGAATACATGTAGGGACTATTTTACATTTATCTCTGTCATTGCAAAATTAGCTAATTTGCCCACTAGCTTCTTGTTGTGACCCAACATTAAGCATCATACCCACTCTGCTCTTTGCCAGAAAATCCATGTGACATTAAATCTGACATCTAAAGCATTTAACCCTCAGCCCTCCTGGCTCCTTTTAGGGCTTTTCTGATGTATTGTTTGCTCTCATTTTGGCATTTCTTATGCTAGGGTGAAGATATTTGGCTAAGATGTTCAGTAATAAATACATTTTAGAATTTCAGCATCACAACAAAAAAACAAAACAAAACAGAATTTTCTACTATCTGGTAAAAAAATTCACATTCTTCCTCTTAAAGCCCTTTTTGGTCCCATCGACTTACATTAAAATCACTTATTTTCATTCTGCTGCTGTTACTATACACAAATGTTAAATCATGTTAATTCCTCTGTAACCTGTCAGTCAGAGGCTAAAAAAAAAAAAAAAAAAAAAAACACTACCAGATCCACCTTTTTCTCATTGCAATGTGGGACATAATTCCCTTATAATTCCATGAGATAACAGTGACTGTAGCTCAGCCTTATTAAGAGGGCTTTAAGAGGAAGTTGTAAAAAAGAAAAGTAAAAATATATCAAAATCAGTTTTACGACTAATCAGTGATCTATCTGGGGCCAGTTGTTCCTGCACAAACAAACAAAACAAAAACAAACAAAAAAATAATACTTTGCATCTTTAAACAGTAAATAATGCATGTTTTATTTACAAATATGTTGGAATTATGTGAACAAACTGGCTTTTAGAGGGTTAAAAATATGAAAATTCACTTTTGTTATGTATGATGTGGACAGCAGTTAATGATCAAAAAACAAAAAAAACAAAAGTTTTTTTCTTCATGTTTCATATTTTTAAATGTGACCCAGTGACCTAAAAGGGCCCTACTTTTTTTTAAAGGAGGGCCTGAGGGTGAAAGCAACTCCATCTAAAGCAACAGGTCAACAGATAGCCAGGAGCCACTCTTCTTGACATCCTCCAGAGGAAATGTGTGAAAAGGGCTGTGGTCTTGACCTCTTTGCAGCCTCTGATCATGTCTGGATGTAGACTTGTTTACACCAATATCACATACAGAAGACCACAAAGAATCAGTAATGTCTTGCATGAAGTATTCACGTATTTGTTGAAAACACTCAAGACAATACAATACTACAACAACCTCATGTTCCTTATAGATGACTTTGTTCATATAACCTTGACTTCCCACTGTGATCTAACCTTGAAAAGAAGAACAAAGCAGCTTAACGAGGCAGAATCAAATGAATACAATAAGCGAAGGGTCATGCCAGTCTTCATTGTTCTCACCATGCGCTTCGTTGCTGAGTTCAGGGGTACTGAGCAGCTACAGAATGGCCTGGCAGTGCATGTGCATGCTCGGCACGCCTGTCCCCTTATTCCCTATGCCGTGCACCGTGCTGCCATGATGTTTACCTGCCTCACATTGTTTCAGGGAAGATTACATTGTTCCTGGTAAGGCTGCGGAGAGATTGTTGTCGTCCGGGCGTTGGATGGAAGGCTAATGGTGTTGGAAGTGTGGGAACGAACAGAAGGAAGGGAGCGGTCAGCAGTGAAAAGTCTTCTCTCTGGGGTTAATGGGAAACAGGGAAAGATGTGGCTGTGTTTTTCCACTTTTGGCCCACAAGGTTGCAGGCTCCAGTTGCGACTCACCTGAGGGCTTATGTTAACTACAATATGCTTCAGGTTATTGCGCCTCTGAGGCTTCCATAATCTAGGCACAACATATTGGAAGGTTTGGTTTGATTTAGTGGAAACATTTGGTCCACATATCCCTAAAATTTTTTATATTGCCCGACTGCCAATCATTTTGAGAAGGAAAATGTGGATACTATAAAAAATAATCCGACATAGCCTAAAGTACTGTACAGTGACTGCTGCAGGCATGAAGACACTCCTAAGGCACTGTCTTGTAGCAGATTTTCAGTTTTAAAATGTGCACAGGCCGCTTGCTGCTGCTCTTGTTATGTATCTACAACATGTATCCATAGAACATTAATTTCAAAAAAGTTGTGATACTATTTAAAATATTTTATTCTCAATAGAACAAAAACAACATACCAGGTATTGGAACAGATATTGGAGATATTTTACGTTTTCAAGAAAAATACAGCAGTGCATTTCAACAGAGTTCAAAATACTGATCCAACAGTTTTTTTTTTGCTAGTATCTATTTTTTTAGATGTATTGCTGCCATCAAGTTTAAAATGAGCAAGCGTATTGTTTTTGTGTTGTTTCTATTGTGAATAAAATATTTATGAGATTGCGGATGCATTGCTAATAGCTGTGCTAATTAGTCATTTTATGCTCTTTCCACTCCGCACTGTTGCCAGCAGGGGACAGACACCTAAACCAAGCATTCTCTGCAAAGTCAACGTCACAGCTCCCCAAAATAAGATGTTTTTCATACATATACATTATTTTAAGTTATAAAATGCAAAATATTACCTACTTGATAAAGCCTGAAAAAAAAAAAAAAAAAAAAATATGAATATGAATATGAATATGGGATATCTCTCCATAGACTATTTTAGTGTTTGTGAATGCTATAAACTTTGTGCATGTCTTTTATCATTACCACCCAAAATTTTAATTTTAAATTTTGCATGAACAAGATGATTCAACCAATGGCAACCAATGGTCTAGGTCTGTGTGTGGGTCAAGAACAATAGATACCAGCTTAATGTTTAGTTGCTTTATTTATTGCAGCAATTACAGCTATATAAGCTAAAGGCTATGCTCACTAGACAAGTTGCTGGAAAAGTAGTTACAAAAACATGCCAGAGCATAAAAGTATGTCAGTATACACTCAGGGGTTTATCCATAAATAATAGTACTTTTACAAAATAATTGAAGTGACCACCGGATCAGCGTCCTGTTAGTTCAAAGTTGATGTAGGCTCAACAATCATATCCACAACAACTAGTCATAGGCTTTTTCCTTCCTATTAGACAGATACAGGCAGACCATAAACATGGGCGAGCTGGGGAATGCAATCCACCCTAGCAGGGAATAAAACCCGGGCTGCTCTGAAAACACAGTACAGTAGACTTTGTATATTATAGGCTGCTATTTGCCTTTGTACAACAGCACTGTAGTGTTATTTTACTAAAGTCTTTTTGTGTTGAAGAATAAGAATATGTTCACTCTTCTGCAAATCTAGCATTCACAACATGCATTTTACTTCATGAAATGCCCAAACCCTAGCTGTGTGTGTCTATTATGCCTAAACATATTATTACTGCGTATAACATCAAATATTTACATTAGTGTTGCTTACATTGTGGGTGTTGTGTTGCTCCTACCTGCCTCTTGGTCCACTCCCTCCACCCTCCTGCTTTTCACTCATGGAGCAGTTGCAGGGGAGGTGCTTTGGGTAGCTCCCCTCATGTTTAATGTATCATGCTGCTATATCCCGCTGCTGCCTGTTCCTGCCCGGGACTATAGAGAACACAACAGACGAGTGCTGTCAGGCCTGGTGCCTTTTTACGCATACCTGCCCGTGCGTCAAGAGGAGAGGAGAACAGAGGAGCCGCGGGGGTTAAACAACTTTTGCATGGACTGTCCCGCTCTGGACACCACGTACTGCAGCACCTCGTTAGGATGGGCGTGTACTTGGACCGCGTGGAGTATTTGGACTCAGTTCAGAGAGTTTCTTCTCTAGCAGCGTCACTCAGGGACACTTTCCCTTTCCAAAACCGCAGTATTAGGGGACTACCTCGTGATGCGTAAATGGATACAGTTGTGCCAGAGTCTTGTGTGTTTCTACAAAGTACTCAGGACAAAGTTGTTAACAAAACAAAGTGGACGTGGGACATAGAGAAACTCAATAACTCAACTCTCAATAACTTCTAAATCTGTTTGGCACTATTTTTCTTTACTTAATGCTTAAGTGTTAAACCTATTCACAGCAATACCCCGTTATTCTGCTTAAATGCACTCTGAGTATTGTTAGTTAGTGTTGTAAAGCAAACGTAGAGGGGGGAGGATGGACCCTGCTTGCGGGTCGGTGGCGCTGGTGGCCGGCGGCGGAACCGGCGTGAGTGCGAAGGCGCCCAAACATCTGTGGAGGCAGCAGAACCAGGCAGCGCTCTCTCCGCTGCACCACGCGCTGGTCGTGCGCAAGAACGAGCGCGTCAGACAAAGAGGCTTTTCGGACACCGAGAGATACCTGCTCCCGAGGAACATGGACAGGACTTACGCAGTGGACACGGGGCACCGGCCCGGGCTCAAGAAATCCAGGATGTCGTGGCCGTCGTCGTTTCAAGGGCTTCGACGGTAAGGACGCTGCAAGAAAACAGTTTTGTTCCTCTTTCTGAAGCTGATGATGGGCGTTGTGTGACACTGACGCGCGGGAGAAGTCTTTTAGCTCGTATTTAGTCCGAACTTTGACGAGGTAATAACAGATTTTACGGTTGTATTCACTCGACTTTTGTTTAACATCACTTTTTATTGTCACACCATCGAAAACTATCACTATTAACAGCCTTTTAGTGTGAAATTAAAGACGAACTGGGCTACTACATGTACAGTAGGTGATGGGTAAAAGGCAAAAAGCAATTGACAGTGAGCGTAAAAGCAATTAGCGTCATGTTTTGGTTTTATAGCCTTTTCACACGTGTTAAAAGCGTAAACCTCCTTCTGTTTCTATCTGTAAAAACACTTAAAAGAGACTTTAAATAGGTCAGTGAGCACGAAAGACATCCCCTGACATGCAAAACAAACGAGGGAAAAGTCAAATATAAATGGTTAATTAGCAGTTTTAATATTTTTGCTAATTTCTAAACTGGCTGGCGTTATAAAAAGGTAATTATGGTCTGAAGGGAGGTCACAGAGGACTGGATACTGCATGTCACACTGCCACACATGGGAGCAGCTGGCTTTTTGCACGTTTAGTACAAAACCAGTCGATCTTAACGCACTTAGAGGCTGCATCATACATCTTTCTTTGTCATAATTAAAATGTAACTAGGTTTTATGTGATGTTATGATAGAAGAGGTGGTTTCTCTAGGTCTGGCAGCAGAGTGCAAGTCTGTGGCTCTGTGTGTGTGTGTGTGTGTTTGTGCACTTTTCCCTGAAGGTTGCAGCAGCAGCAGCCTCCGATTCTGAGTCACCTGAGAATTTATTTCACCTGCAACCTCCTAAATTGCCAGTAGCTTACACGTAATTGACCGTAGACAACATGGCCTCTAGCAAAACCAGGACACAGTTATATATAGAATAGTTACACTTAGTATCCATTTTAATTTAATTTCATAGTCTATGCTGGATTGGTGAGACAATAATTTAGTTTTAGTTTTTTAAGTCCACTTTAATGGTCCCATATTATGCTTTATTCTGTGTCTTTGGAAATATTTATGGACACATTTGTATTAGTATTTCACATTTTTTAACTTATAATAATATATATGTCAAAAATGTCTTATTTTGGGGAGCTGGCACTTTGACTTTGCAGAGAACGCTTGGATTTGGTGTCTGTCGCCCCCTGCTGGCAAATGTGGGGAACGGACAGAGCAAAAAATGGCCACTTAGCAACATGATGCTAACAGATAGATAAAAGAGGTTCGTAGTGACAGCATTTTCAGTGCTGTAGTTATCAAAAAGGAGTCTGGTGATGGTGTTTGGGCTTTGGAAACGTGCAGGAGCACTTCTGAGTGTTTTCAGCTCTTGAGAAGGGGACAGCCTCAACACACAGGATGGAAAACGGGACAGAAAGCTCAGGAAAGTTGATTTAGAATAATAAGGGACCTTTAAGATCCTAGGTTACAAAGCTGTGTGTTTGTAATAATAGTAACAGATTAATGAGTACAAATATACAGTCTAATTGTACCATTAGTTCACAGTTATTTGGAACATTAACTAATTTCAGTCAACAACACAACATAGTATTTTTGTTGTGTAGCAGCAGACTGTATCTTATCTAAAGGACTTCACATTGTGCCATAGTTAAATAATTTTTCATATGGGGTCATGGCGTTACATAACACTATTATATAAATAAATTATATATTATATAAAGTATTAATTTTCCTATTCATTAAAGATATTAGGGAAGATTTATTTCGACTGCTGAGAAACCAGCGACTGTTTGTACTTTTTTGAATAACGCGCATGCGTCAGGCCCTCCCCCGCCCTTGAAACACGAGTGTTTGTTTACAGCCGGCATCAGCAGAGATGCCTCAACCTAGACCAGCATTGTTTGTCTGCGCAACCTTTGACCTAGTTCCCCACACAGACCCAATCACACGCACAGCAGAAATATCTGTCCTCCTGCTGTTGGTAGTATTAGCAAACTGACGGTTGCTGTACAGTTGAAATGGTTCAACAGATAAAGAAAAAAGGCATTTTTTTCAAACGATAAGATAAACGTACCTGTCCAGCAGAACATCGGTCTGAAGCCCTTTCTGTTCCTTCAGCGCATGCCATCGTTTGAAAGAATCGCCAAGAACCACACGGGTTTTATTATGCTCTTCTACAGTTTTTCTCCTCTGGTACACTTCAAAAACAGTTTTCGTTTTGCGACCACCCGGTTCACGGTTTTCCTGAGCCATTGTGCTCTTCGAAGTCAGGCTGCCCGCGATACAATGAGGCTTGCGCCGGACTACATAAACATACTGTGTACACATGCGCAGGCACAAGAACGTGCACGTATCGCCGAAACCAGGAAGTCGGAATGATTGACAAGTCCGTGGATCAATGGTTACTGTTCTCATGACAAAAACGATTGGTTGAGTTTTTTTAAGTCCCACAGAGTTCACAGTTTAGTAATATTATTATTATATTTTCTAATACACCAATGTATAAGCCTTATACAGGGCAATGAAGGTAGTTTTAATAAATATTCCAAAAAATGAATTTATAAAGATCCTCCCTAATATCTTTAATTTTGTTTTCATCTTCCTGGCTACAGTGTTAATGCTAATAGCTTAAGCGGCTAACTGTGCCCTCTACACAGAGCAGATACGTAGGTGTTCAAGTGAGGCTTAGCATAGAAAACAATGTACTGTAACGCCTCACACACACACATGCAATGGCTTTGTGTGTATTTAGTGTATGACCAAGCTTTTTTAATGGCTTTTATTCATTCCTGCATTTCTACATTTGCAGCTGCTTTGATGAAATAATGTAATTCTGTTCTATGTAAGGAAACAGCAGCAGGTTCCTACATCATCATTATAGCCGACATGCTTGCCACATTGTGTGAACTGACACTCCACACATGACAGCATGCATAATCCCGTCCAGAAGCACGCCTTCCTTGCACATTAGTAACCAAATCTTGCAAAAGACGGGGAGTGGTTTACATTTGCCAGTTTTAGCAAAAGGCCCACTTGAAAAAAAATAACACACACAAAAAAAAAATAGACAGACTGAAAGCAGCTCGCCACTCAGACAAGACCGGCTGTGTGGAGGAAATATTTCTGCTCTAATTACTCACTTGTTCTGGGAAGCAGGGAGAGGAGAAAGGGACAGAAAAAAAGCCCAACAAATGAAATCGGAGAAGGTCATCTTAGCTGGCTTAAGTGATTGTTGGCGAATGTAAGTTTGTGTCAGTGTGGTGTTTCCTTTTCCTGTCTGAGAAGGGAAAAAAATCTCCTTTTTAGATACAAATCTGCAGCTATAGAAAGAACAGTGGCTCGTCTAACCCAGGCGACAGAATGGTCCCTGTCAAAGTGGCAGAACAGTCACACGGAGGAGAAGCCAGAGAAGCAAAAGGATGAGGAGGGAAGAGCGGGGAGGGGGGGCAGGCTACAGGAGGGCACCACCAAGACAAAATGCACAGATGGAAGTGCCATCGCAAAGTGGTTTGGACTAAAACATCATGTGACGTTTAAAAAAAATAAGAAAAACACAGCATAATTTTAATTTTAGCCGGTTGTTGGGAAGCATTATAGCACTCAAAACTAGGCCGTTTTTCAGGTTTGCTTCAGGGAGGGTAATTACATGTAGATTAACCCCCAAACAAATCAAATTTCACACAGGAGGCTAATTACAGGAGAGGCACATACGGAAACGACGGGCAAAATCAAATTTGGTTCTCTTGTATTTCTCACACTCATCAAAACTAGTCAGTCAGTGTCATTTTGTCGTTTTGGCTTTGCTGTTTATCAAAGCAGCAGGAAAATGCACCCAAGTTTACTGCATCAAATACTTAGGCAGTGTACATCTAATTAGAGTTGAGAGCTGTTCTGAAGATGAACTGCTTAGTCCGTGCACAGCATTAAATACCCACCTAAACCTTTAATCACTACATGGTGCTGCAATCTATAGTAGACTTAATTAGAGAACAGGTTTGGACACTGTGCAACCACTTTTTATGATGCTATTAATCACCAGCGCTGGCGTGGATGTAAATAAAGTTTGGTGCACTTTCTGGACTTTTCCCTTTGGAGTGTGTTTACATGCACATTAGTATCCAGGTTATGAGCCTTATCCCTGTTACACCTGTGTTTAGGACATGACGTTTCTCTTATTCCAGTGTACATGACAAATTATAGTTTGAAACTATCCTTGTGGGCTATCTTTTTTTTTTTCTCTCTTGCCCGGTAGCATCTGAAATAAGTTTGCTTTTACATGCACAAATACAAAAACAGGCTAGAAATCCATACTCAAGTGCATGTACTGTGAATATTATCCACACTCTCTAGGTTAATATTTTAATTTTAAGACCCTTTTACAGTCTAAGTCATTTGTTTTTTATTACACAGCCACTCAACACTTGTGTTTTAAACTCAGACATGCGTCACGTTGTTTTTTTGGCATCTTGTGACCCTCTCAGTTCAGCGCTTTTTATGATACATTTTAGAGAACTTTAAGTGCACTACACACAGGTTCACTAGACATTTACAGGCTACTACAAAGTGCTGTCATTACTGCATACTGCACTGTATAGCGTCTAGAATCATAGTTTTGGAAATAGCTTTCATCTTGTGAATGCATGGATGGTGTTTATGCTTAATGTTTATTGTCCTGATTTTGCTTCCTTTTGCCTTTGTTCACTGTGTTAGCGTTTGCAGCTAGGGTTTTTTTGCCACTATTGTTTCAGCAGGCCATGTTTCGAAGCAGTAATGTGTAAAACAGCACTTTTTTTGCTATGCACAACTTTATTTTCAAGTGTGACATAGTTAAGTGCCATGAAATTAGGTCTGCATCTTTCTAATTTGTGCAGTTTGAACTGGGCGTTACTTGGACTTGAACTAGACTCACACATTGTCACTCTGTCGCAGCAAAATATAAGACGAGGAGAAAATAGATATCAAATATGTGTTTTTACTTAAAGTTTTTACTCAACTATGTTTGGCCAATCGCAAAACTAGGGCTTGTGATTGATAAAGCATGTCATTGGTTAAAAGTGCAGTTTACTTTTAATTTTTTTATTTTTATTTTTATGTAAAGCGTCTTTGAGTGTCCTAAAAAGCACCGTATACTGTAAGTTTGATGTATTATTATTATTATTGTCATTGCTGAAATCCTAATAATAAAACCTGTACAAGGGTTAAAGGTCTTGCTTTTTCAGATCAGTCTTATTACTCTTATGTGTTGAAACAATTTGTGCACAGTAGGTTACCAGCTTGATCTTCTACTATTCCACTCAGCTGGGATTTTGTAAATAAAACATCTTCTCAGGGATTTGTTCATAATCAAAGCAGCAACTGTTGCCAAACGGAGAAAATATGTTGAAGTAGAATTTCTGCAGCGCTGTTTTGTATCAATACAAAATGTCAAATCTATAATTTCTTTCTTCTTAAATCCCATTGGTTTCAGCCTCCTGGCATTTTACCTGCTGTAGAGCTTTTCTCTGCACTTTAAGAATATTTAGCTATGGCTCTTTGACAAGACAGATGAGTAACTGCTATGATTGAAAGCTGCTTGGCTGTCAGCCACGAGCATCTCAGTGTGACGCATGTGTTGCTTACATTTAGTCGTGCTTCTTTTATCCACTTTTCATCGTAAAGGCTGCAGTTTGTCACATATCTCTCTATAAACGCCCCTCTTCTCCTGAGTGTAGTTGATATCCATCTTGTGTGTGTAGGAACGGCTAAGTCTGCCGCGCTGACTGTTAACTGATTGGCTGTCACCTTGTGGTCCAGTGGTTTTGGTGGAGTATTACCAGTTGTGGGATGAAGACAGAGAGATTTTGTAAAGTACTTTTGTAATGATCTCTGAGGCATGGTATTATCACAATAGGTAACAGAAATAAATCTTCAAGCAGCTCCAGCTAACTTCAAGATATTCAAGATTTTAAGATTTTCAAGATTCTTTATTGTCAATGTCTCAATATGTACAGACACACAGGAGAGTGGAAATGCCATTTCTGTTCTCTCTTTACAGTGTTTCAACCTGCCATAAGATAAAAATAGACTAAAATAAAAATATGTAAATAAAATAGATAAAGACTACGATAATTACAATTAACATTAAAATGCAAAATATATGTAACAAATTAAAAGTACTTAGTTACTTAATGTCAGTACAATTTTTATGTATCTGTACTTGAGTAAATTCTTACAAGGGGTACTTTTACTTTTACTTCATTACATTTTCGAGCAAGTGTCTGAATTTTTTACTCCACTACGTTTTTTTGAGTTGCTTTGAAGTACAAAGTATTTTGAATTTTTGTTTAAAATAATTTATTTTTTTGTAGCATCACTGTAGACACACAGTAATTAAATATAAAAGATGCAGTAAAGTAGTACTCCTTTAGAAACATCAGAATAATAAAGACAGAAGACCTCACTGATAGATTCAGTCTCTTCTACTGCATGGGTTTGTGTATTTCATCTGGAATCAGTAAACTCCCTCACATTTAACACATTCATGAGTTGTCAAGTCTGTGTGAAATACTTTTACTTTTTTACTCACAAGTACATTTAAAAGTAATTTTAGACTTTTACTTAATTAGAAATTTTAAGGTAATAATTTTACTTTCACTAAAATTTTGCTCCTTTATCTGTACTTTTGCTTGAGTAAAGAAATTGAGTACTTCTTCCATCACTGATAAAAACTAGACTAAACATTTGTACAGAAAGAAAGCAATAATAACTAAACTGAACTCTGCTGCGTCCACTCGTGCCGCCATCTCATAGTTATTGATCTTGGCTTATTGTCAGATTTCAAGGGATTTGTTGCACTCCATAGTACCCTACCATAAGATTTTGATATTATTACATCTACTATTATTCAATGTATGCTGCTGTCATGTAAAGCACGGAAAAAATGTCTGGATTTGTCACGTCTTTTTCTAAAAACTCCTCTTCCTCTGGGTATGGCTGTAGTTGATATCCATCTCGTGTGTGTACAGAGACAGCTAGGCCTGCCGCGGTGACTGTTGATGATTGTCTGTCGGGCACAAGGGCACTGGCCCCAAGGTAAATCATCACATCACCCAAATGTGTCACTATCGGGCCCCACGGAGCTCGGACTGCGCCACGGGCTTCGGGAGACCTCGGTGAGAATGTGGAGCAGCTTTGATGAGGAGGTGGCATTTCTCCCGAACTCCCGTCCTCCCGCTGCTCGCCTGTCGCTGCCATGGGGCCAGCGCTCAGAGAAACCAGGCACGGAGGGGGCTCTTATCTGCCCACATGTCAGTGAAGAGCTAGGATTCCTCCGTGCGTTCCAATTACTCTGTGTTTGGACCTGTGGAAGTGTCAGGCTCATGAGTGATGAAACGTGGAGGAAGGGTTGAGGCAATCTGGACATTGAGATGGATATGTCATACTAAGGAAAGAAAAATTGTTTAAAAAAGCAAAAAGCATGTGTTTTCCTGTCAAGGTGAAGAAACCCTTTTTTATTGTACACCTGGCTTTTTAAATTAAAGAAGGACAGATATGAGAATGTGCAGACTGTCCTGCTTAACCACACACTGACGGTACACTCAATCCACCGAAGGGCTCGAGCTGCCAAAAGTATAGAGATATTTGTCGACCATATATCCATTTGAATGCACACCTTCTTCATCTCACCTCAACGGACCTGCACGATAGATTCTTGCTGATTTTTAGCTGTGAGAGAGGTTAACACTGCACATACAGTCCTCATTAACTATGAGCCTTCATCAACACTTCTAAGATCCGGTTACCAGTTGTTGGAAGTCAGGTCGTGAAAGTGTGCACCTTGTCTCATTTTAGTGTGCGTTTATATGTGTTTATTGCAGAAACTTTAACTGGACTAAGCTACCCAAATTACATACAAGGATTATGTGGAGTAATCAGGCATTCTACATTTCTGCTAGTAGATGCTTATTTTAGGGATGCACCGGTAACACTTTTCTCAAACTGATACTCATCACATATACGAGTACTTATAAAGGGATTACTTTATACAGTTACACTATACTATAATATCTCATTTATCCCATACCATGTTGTCTTTTTGCCGTCTATTCTTGCTCTGCGTTGCTAAGTTATTTTTACAACAGAGTGGTTTGAACACAGCTAACCATGACTAAACTTTGCTCAATATGGACACGTTACACTTCATTTGAAAGCTTAGATTCTTCACTTTTCATTTTAAAGACAGATTGAGCATCTGAGCATAATCAGCAGAGATTCGCCAGGAACCACAGCAGCTAACACAATTAGCAGTGGTACTCATTACGTTTTATCAGACAACAACTGCTCCAGACATCACTCTGGTTATTTTCGGGACAATTAGGACAACAAAAGGAGAACACTGCTTAAGTTTTAGGGCTCATGTATGATTTGGGATCTGGTTGAGCATAGTGTAGAGTCATTTTTGCTTTTATCTCTGTATAGTTCACTTTGAAATCCTTCCACAGGTTTCTCATTGCTTAGCTGAGAGGTGAATGTCACGTGACAGCGCAGTAAAATAGTATCGGTTGTTGGTATCAGCCCACTTTTATGAATACGAGTACATGCACATAGTATCGGTGCATCCCTACCTTATTTAGCTGTATTTTCTCACATATAAACATATAAACACAGAATCTGTCAGGAGTAGCAGCTGTGACTTTTCCGCTGGTTTACCATGCTGCTTTATTGGTTAGTGACAGTAGTATATTGTTGTCTGACTAAATGCTTTTTCCCATTTTTCCTAAGATTTGCCAGTGTGAAAAAGTTTTGCAATGTTTTTTTGTTGTTGTTTGTTTTTTGAATAATGTTTTTGCTAACTTTGCGTTCACTGTTTTATATCATGTGACTGAAAAGAAGAGGTGTAAGTGTTCAATATGACATTAGACTGTGTTAACATTTTAACTCTGACAGTTCGGTGGTGTAAAAAGATTGATAATATTTTTAGTGAAGCTCCTGAAGCAATTACTACATGACCCAAAACTGTCACTAGATAATCACAAAATGATCTTAAAAAAGGTTTAACTCACAGTCTGAGGAAACAGCCCTGTATGACAATCTCTAAACTAGGTCTACAAAAGAAACATTGCTGTCAGTACTAAATTAGGCTTATTATTGTGCTTTTTTTGTTGTGCAACTTGCCAAATTGCCAATAATTGATTTTACTGGAGGCATAAGGACAATAATACAAAATGCGTAATGATAAAAACTGAAACTGTGGACCTACAGCCATAGAGCCACTCGCTTGCTTCTCCTCTGTGCACGTATACTCGGCTCACAGCCTTTTAAATGGCCGAGTTGACATATAGCAGGATCCTGATATTAGCCGTGCATGTAATTCCCTTTAGCCCCATCAGACCGGGAACCTATCAGGGGCCTCTCTTCTATTTAATGGTTGTTGATTTTTCCTGCCGCCCGTCTCCCTTGCCCCTGCTGCGACGGTCCATTGGCGGAGTGAGCTTTTTAGCCAGGGATGAAGCCTAACCCTTGGCTCTGTTATTAGATCCCAGGGGTGTTAGCGAATGATGCCGGAAACTGCTATTGCCTACTCTGCTATACACACACACATATATATATATATATAAAACCCCTGCCTTGGCTGTAAGCGCAATCATACACAGGCTCCACTCTACTTGTACTGTACAGCCAGAACGCAACATGCTAATGAAAACATGCTAATGGGAACATGCTAATGAATGCTTTAGACGCACAACCCTAAGCTTCCCATTAGCAGGGGCCGGCTTCAGCATCCTGTAGGCGGCATAATGAGCGGAGTCGCGACTGCTAATTCCACTAGTGCTGCGCTGGCTTGGTGTCACTGAAGGGCTGCAGTGATTAAAGGGATGTCAGCCACAGGTCTGCAGCAGATACAGACGTCATAATTACCTACAGAGATGAAGGTGTTGAAGCTTTCATTGACCGGCCAGGTTCTGATGAGCGGCACTGACACAGCGATTTATCAAAGAGTAGACAGGCATGAGGAGCATTTCAATTAAAGAATCTTCTTCTCTTGTCGTCTTAAGAATGGGATGCTTTTATATATCTGTAGCATTTTTCTCTCAAGCTGCGTTTACCACTTAGAACATACCACTTTCTAGCCATTAAATGTACGATGCTAGAATTTTTTGTCACTCCTAATTTTTGAGAAACATATGTGGTTAGGAAAAAGTAAACTATATTTAATTATACCTATGCTAGCAAAGATAAGCTTACAATAACAATATCCCACTCTAGTGACCTACTGGCATCCAAACTGTATCAATAATTTGAGATGCTTCTTTTATTTTAAAGCAGAACTCAGTAACTCTGTTCATTTGTTTGCTCATTTTCCTTTATAAAGCTCCCCCTACATTTTAAACAATACATCATTACAAGTCCAGTTGATGCTCCCTCTCTTGGCTTTATTTTTGTTTTCCTCTCCACAAATTCATATAAATTGTTTTCTACTATTTGGCTGTTCTGCCATGACAAAAACTGAGAAATAAAGTAATTTCTAGCATGTTGGGAGCAGGACTTATTTAACCATCACACAAACTCCGAAAGACTTTAATTCAGTCAAAAAAAGTTACTGAGTTCTGCTTTAATCTGTTTATTAACCATTCTCTATAATACACTGCACCGTCTGTTTTGCATCAGTCATGCTAGCGTGACTTTATTTACCTGTACACCTGTCTCCTCTCACTACAAGCAACAATTGATCAGATTTAGCCAAAGCACAAAGCGTGCATTATCTTGACTTCTGGGTACATTTACCCATTACAAGGAAGAGATGTGTTTTACTCACTATAATGTCCTCAGTGGTCCATTCTGACCCGTGAAGTCAAAGACTTTTCTGAAAGCCTAGATCACGATTTTGATTTGATCACAATTCATGTACACATTGTAATTTCCTATTGCCTTTAAGAGATATCTAAAGTTCTGCTTCATCTGAAAGTAAAATAAACCTATATTACCTATGCTATGCTATTTGGCTTCTCACAATTTAGAACTGTAAGTAACAGTAAATTATGTTTAAGTATTTGCTTTGTGTAACAAAATGTGCAAAGAATAATGTTATTTTTACAAACCAGACTATTCATTTAGGTTTGGTATATGTTGTATATTATGTTGTTATTAAGTATATACTGTATTATACATATTTTTAACCAGACTATATTTGAAAATTACCAAATACTTTTTGTAACATGACAATTAGTAATTCGTTTTAAAATGCTTTCTTTGCTTTTCTCACAAATAGCTCTACAGTGCTCTGAGTCTGTCCTTCTGTCGTGTCGGTGGTTTTCTGTTCACCTCGCGTGCACTTGATCCAGTATGGGGCCAGTTTATCCACCCCATGCTGGTGCGTGATAGACTCGCCCCCCCGTCTCACACTACACACTGCCACAGACCTAACCAGAGCCTGGGACACCTCTGTAGCCCTGTCTTTAGTTTGTCTTGGTTTAGTGCGTTGGCCATTTAAACTGAACAGACATGGGACGCTCTGCTTGATGTAAGTTAAAAGAGTCAAAATAAGTCGCCCCAAACTTGAGAAATCTTTAGAAATTTTACAATGACAGCGATGAGCGGTAAGACAGTCCTCGTTAACAAGCAGCGCATTGCCACTAACGTCATTAATGAGCGGAAAACACTGCGCTGTGACGCTGTCAGTACGTGTAGTTGTAGTTTTATGTGTTTATTCTTTAAACTTTACAAAAACATAAGGCAGCACAAATTAAAACTCCGGCAGACAGTCAGACTCCATGGCTCCGCCACTAAGGTGCTGCTGCTGCTGCAGAGCCACTGTGATTGGTTAAATCTGTGCTTGCCAAGAGCATGACGGAGACGAACCATTAAGAGGAGAGGGTGGGAGAAAGCAGGCAGCATGCGTCTGTTTGAGAACAGAGCTGCACTAAATAAACAAGCACTGAACCGTGAGCGATCTTTCCAACTTGGCAGATTGTCAGAGGTTTGTGAGGATTGTGACACAATCTAATATCGTTATACTACACACCCCTAGTAATGACATCTTGGATAATTATTCTTAACACAACATTTGAACTATACTGCTGACTTTTTGGCAGTTTTTAAAGTGTCCTGTCAGCCTTCCAATTAACATTTTGAAGTCTGCACTGGATAAGTTTACTGCGGCTGGTCAAACCAGTGACACAAATTGGATATTGACAGTATATTTAGACACTAAAACATCAACATGGCATTATCACTACCTACTGCAATTGAAGGGACAATTCCTATTGTCCTATTCCTAATCACAGCTAATCCAGTCCCCCCATTTTGTTCTTTTTACCTCAACAACAAATATGTGAATGTTGACACTAGCGGGGTTCTGCTATCAGCATTCACTTCGAGTCAATTTGTTATGCTAGAAGTGAGTGCTGCTCCGAAGTATGTGATGGAAAAATTGTTATCATTCTGAGGTCAAATTCTGCAATTTTCTATGATGGCAATATGCTCAGTCCATTTGCAGATTCAAAACACAACTTCGACAAACTGAGGAAGTCTGATGCTCTATTTGGAGGAGTATTTGGTGTAGATAGATTTGTGAACTGTACTGTATAGCAGGAATGTGTGTCCTTTTTTTAGAAAAGCATCTCATCTTGGACGAAATGGGGATATCTCAAGCCGAGTGGACTGGACAACCAATTTGCACCCCAGGAACGGGTGTGTTGTTGTTTTTATAGCCTGTCTCTTTCATTCACTCATTGACAACAACAGGCCTAATAAAACTCATAAAAACCATTTGAAGGCCAGTTTTGTTTTTTCCTGAACGGCTACAGGCCAAATCCTCTTGATGCTTCCCTGAGCTGTTGGCTCGCTGTGCACCGCTGATCATATTACACTCCACAGGGTGACAGAGACACAAGCTGGGCCCGCGACTGTCTTGTACACCAGCCTGCTTATGTTTTTTAGCAAGTCCAAACATAGACATGAATTATTGATCATCGCCTTCTGATTCCCTCAGAGCTGCAGCAAACAGAAGTTTACAAATCCGATTCCCCCAAAAAGTTAGGGCAGAGATAGTTTGCAACTCTCAAAAAATCATATTATATTCACAATAAAACACAAACTTCTGGGTGGAGTCTGCATGTCTTCCCTGTGTTACTGTGGGCTCTCTCTGGGTACTCTGCTGTCTTGGTGAAATGGTGAATTTAAATGTCCCTGAGAGAATAGATGTGAGAGTGAATGGTTGTCTATTAGAGGCATGTCTTTGTGACTAAATGGCCATTGTCCATGGTAACGCTGGAGGAAATGCAGACTCCACCCTTTGCATTGCTCCCCCAGGAGGATCAAACCCATGATCTCCTTGTTAGGAGGCAAGAGCACTAACCACTCTGCCACTGTGCCCCCCCTAAGATGTATTTATGAATATTGAAACTAAGATACAGTATATTACCATTTAATTAGAAATTATAATTTTAAATTTCACATCTCAAAGTTGGGACAAAGGCAACAGAAGACTGGAAACATAAATTAAACTAATTAAAATCTGCTAGAAGAGCATTTTGCAATTTATTAGCATTTTAATAGTATGAAAACATACAAGTGACGTGAAAATTATCCAGAAATGGCCAAAGCTTATTTACAGGAGGAATATTACGCTTATATTCATATTTTGATGGAATGAAAACAGACTGTAGAGTTCTTGTTGATTGGTCAGTGCTCCCTGGAGTGGGCGGGGTTTCGTGGTAGAGGTGGAGGTTTGTGGAACCGAGCGTTTTGAGGGCCCAGAACAGCCCTGGCAGGGAATAAAGGATTACTTAAACATTTATTTAACCTTTATTTTACCAGGCAGAACATTAAGAACAAATTCTTATTTACAATGTTGGCCTGGGCATGCCAGAAGCAGCCGGGGAAGGGGAATTAAAATAAATAGATATTCAACATCATTCATTATCAAGACAAATATTTACATCAACCTCTAAAAATCCCCTTTAGTTTCAATATTAAAACATTTACACACGTCCTTAAAAATTACCTTCAGCTTACATTTAAAAGCCGAAAGAGAAATGAAAGAGTCCAGTTTAAGTAAGCTTTGGGCCAAATTCCAATCATTAGCAGCGGCGCATCGAAATGACATGAGGCCGAGAGAGGACCTGGACTTAGGAACTAATTAAACATGTGTGAATGACGCACAACTCCAGGTGTATTTTTTTTTTATCATGGAACAACATTAGAACATGGTAGAAAACTCAGAAAAGTCAATTTTGCATAATGTATTCACTTTAAAATGGACAAAATAATATACTGTGTTCAGATGAATGACCTTTTGATTGGCCCAGAGAAGATGAGGGGCATTTCTGGATTGTGTCAGGATAATTGCTGAGAAAAGTTCGGTCACGTCTCATCGCTAATTGTGATGTTGTACCCATTCCAACAACCGTTTCAAATATTATTGGCTCTTAAAACCCAGATTAAACCGTAGAACGAGTATGAGACTAGCATTTAATTTGATTGTCCTCAATATTTATTAGCCAGGCGGAAAGGGATGAATGTTTAATAGGCCATCTCCATTCTCCATTTCCTATTCACCTTTTCAGATCAGGCTGTGGATAATGGGACCACTGTGTTCTTGGACAGCCTTAAGATCTTAAAAAGAAGTCTAGCTTCTGTAGCCAGGTGCAGAGAGCCACAATCATCTCTAAATTATGCCCTTGGTGACAACTGAAATCGTGTGAGCACATATGTCAGGTGGTTATCCAATTACCCGCCAGCACAGAGTAAAGGGATATGTGATTCAGGGCCAGAATACATGTAGCGCGCATATAATCAGTCAGATTGTGTGCACGAGAATAGAGACTTTGCAACATGACTGTTCCTGCCTAGCATCACAATAGTTGTCAAATAGCGCCCTGTTGGAAGTTGACAAGAGTGTGATATCGACAACCGTCATCCAAGAATTTTCCATTTTAATGTTTCAGTACAGAGGAGAATAGACGAAGCCCAATTTCAGTTCTAATATGAGGAATACATTGTATTTCTTGTTTTGTCTGAATGACTCAATCCTTTTCTCTCTTGGCAGGGGGTAGGTTGAGGTGGTGGATCATGGGACATCAAATTTGGGACATCACTACTCATGTTTTGTGTTTGCGCTGAAGAGCCTTTTGTTTTTTTGTTTTTCAGAAAGAAAGGGTTTCTGTAGATTTGATTTGCAGAGATGGAACAAATGCCAATTAAATGCAACTGGAAAGACATTTAACAACAGGTGCAGAGTCAACACAAAGCACATTATGAAAAATATACAACCATCTGGAGAAAAAGGCACTGTGCGAAGCTTCTACCATCTGAGATATGCTATGATTGGTCACTCTTAATAATTTAAAGCGGAGGGCAATATTGCAAATGGGTTTTGCAGTCAAGGCGAGACTTTGGAAATGGTTTAAGATCTTTTCTATATCATTTTATACCATTGCAGAATACTAAAGATGCTGTCTTCAGCCAAAAGGGGTCAGTAAAGGAACAATTGATTTGTTTTGGTAGATTCTTTACTATTATAACAATATAAGGGCTTTGTGGCTCAGTGGAAAACCAATTTACCCTTGAACTTAAAGATCTCTGGTTTAATTCAAGGCCTGGCACTATTGCAAGATAGGACCAAAGCCTTAGCTGAGGATTTCTTTATACAATGTCATGCCATCTTCTTCAACATTAACTAGGTATTATTCTTGCATGAACCTAATTTCCCTAAAACGTTTGCTTTTAATGTTTTCTAAATCATTTCTCTAACAATAGTGTTGGTTAAAAGTGGCTGAATAATAATGTTTATTTAATATACTTATTTCTTAATTTGTTTGACAGCACATGACACATTCTGAAGCACCATCTTTAGTGCATTTGGATCTAGTAGTTGATTTTATTTTATTTTATTTGATCTTTTCTTTGACCAGGAAAGTCCCACTGAGATTAACTACCTTTTTCAGTTGAGTACTGGGCCCTTGAGGGACCTATTCCACATTTTTATGCACATTTTTATTTAGTGGTAGGGGAAACGGGAGTACCAAGAGGAAACCTACGCATTCAGAGAGAACATGCAAACTCCACACAGAAAGGCCCACACGGTCTGGGAATCGTACCCAGGACCTTCATGTTGGGAGGCAGGAGTGCTAACCACTATGCCACCTAAATAAATAGTGATGTACTAGGAAGTAACATGTAAAATATGTGATTAATGATAAAGTTATATAAAATCACACATCATTAAAAATGCAATTTAAATAAAAGGCTTTGGCTTTTTGGTCGCAGCTTTCCCTTTCCGTATCTCCCTGCAAAAACACATACTTGGCTGTACATTAGATAAACCTTGGACCATCATAACAGCAAAGTCAGAATTAGATTTCACTTACTGTGACGCGTCTTTTGTGTGGTCTAGTCATGGAGCAGCACAATCTGTTAGCACAGACTCATTTTGTGCCTGGTCCTGGTGGAAATGGCTGGTTTTCAACAGCGGTGTTTCATGTTGTGATCAGATACTCAGTGGGAGCGGGCGGCTGAAGGTTGGCTTATCAGTGGGAATGGGCAGAAGCAAGATTGAAAAACCAGTGTAGAGCCAGACCCTTGTTTGAGTGGAGGCTGGATGAGTATTCAAACAGCGCTAAACTAGAGCTGTATGATTTCACATGCTGGTGTAAATCAGAAAACAAAAAAACTCAACCATGACTACAATTGTATCACTTAATGGCTTTTATTACCGTTTTGATCTATGGTATTAGGAAATGTTAGGAAAAGGCAAGGCACTTTAAAATGTTTTTGCACCTACGTCAACAGAGTTAGTCATTTTCAGAAACAGCTTTTGCAAAGGCCAACTGTTGACCCTCCATTGACTCGAAGAAGGACAAGATACAACAACAAATCTCAATGCACAACAAATGAAATGGATCAAATAATTGTGGAAGACGGAACAAGAAAATGGTGTGGTTAATGTCCTGTAGCATGAGCACATGACTTTTGAATTGGAAAATTGTGAGATATTTAGGTTTTGGTGTATCAGGCCAAAATCAAATCTTCTGCAATTTTTTTTCCACAAGCCACAGCTGAACTGCTGAAATATTCAACTATTCTTGCACGCTGTGAAGTCTTTAACCTTTAAAACATAGGTTAAAGCTTTAAATTGTTTAAGTTATTGCCTGCTAAATAAATACAATACATGTAAGAATTTCAATACATGTAAGAATTTCATATTTTGGTTCTCCAAACATCTCCAAAATAAACCACATCCGTTCTGCCACAGTGTGATTTTAGAAACTCATTTTACTTTATCAGCAATTAGGCTTTTCTTTAAACGAAACCAGTATTTCTAATTTATGAGGTATTAAACATGAAAAAGAGGCCCCAGGCCTGTTTTACTGTTATTGATAAAATTATTAATGGAAAATATTGTTAGAGATTGAGTCTTTTAGTAAATATAAATTCTTGTTGCTATCTAGAGGCTATGTTTGCACACATGCTATAATTACATAAAGTTTAATCACACCAAGTTGGAAGCAAAGCCATGGTGATCAAATGGGAGGCATTATTTTGATTTCACATGAACCATTCATGAAAAGCAAAAACAAAATGTAGAACTGATTAGAACTGGTCGGACCTCACCTAAAACGCACATCCTAATACCAGACCAAAAGAAACAGGATGTGGCTGTGTTTGTGCATATAAACTTTGTTTTTGTTTTCAGATTTTTTAAAATTTATTGTCATGATTTGTGAGTTGAGGGCCATAGTAGCTGTTATCTGGTCTCATTTTTGGAGATAATGACAAACGGGCCTCATTCATTTGGCTGTGTGTGCTGAACGTGTGCTTGTGCATGTCATCATGTTGTGCCTTTTCTGGTCATGCCAATCCCAGTAAGCACTGCCCGGCCAGCATACCCATTCACTTTTTTTAAATTAGTGAAAGGGTTCTTGAATCTCCTCCATTCAAACCATTTTCAACAGAGCTTGATCCTTCCGAGCAATTATAATCATTTATCCAACATCAGCTGTTCTTTTTTGATGCTAAAGTTCTCTGCTTGGTTGTGTTTTCTAAAATGTGTTGGTCCAGGGCCTGTTTACTGGAGTTCTTATAAATAATGTCCATCCATCCATCTTTTAATCTGTGGCTCTGCACTCAGAAAATACAACATAGACCAGGCTTATTCTTTGTAAAAAAAAAAAAAAAAAAAAACATGGAAAAAGGAAATCTTGCTCTAGCTGTGCATCCTTGGTGTGCCTTTTGTGACCGTGCCAACACCTGGAAGGCATGCTGTGCTTGTGTACTTTTAGAAGCATTTACATTGGTGCGTTGTGCCATTCGTCTGGTCTCAGTGATAGATTTGCATGGTATGCCTTGTCCTATAGTGCATCTTAAATGAATGGTTCTTGCCGCTGTGATATGGCCCTCACCAGATTGCCTGAAAACCAGTGAGAATAGTCATCTGCACTGCTGGAAGGTATGGAATTGCTCAGTTTACATTGCGCTGCTTCAGAGTCTAACTGTAACCTTCACTGTCTGATGTCACCCTTTTATTTGCTCCTTAATATCACTTGAAGAGAGAGGCCGACAGAAAGTGGCGCCTTATTTGCAATTTTCTTATTACGCCATTTCAACTGGAAGCTCAACTAGTAAGTAATCTGACATCAACTTGCAGAGCTCTTGAGCATGGCCAGGCTTTTGTGCCGTGTTCTAATAAAGTAAATTGTAGAGCGAGCTGTCAGTCACGTTGGCACACTGCTTCCATGCACGGTTCCTATAGCTGCTGATTATTCTTACTTTTTTTTCCCCTACTTCCAATCAGGCAGCTCTCTGGAGGCTTACAGTTTCCTCTGATTCTTTTGATGCTCATAAACAGAATGGCTTTGTGCACATTATGCTAATCGTGACACGTTTTCTCCTCTGCCTCTCACCTCTATAATTGTCTGTTCCTGGCTTTTTTTTTCACTCACATGTGCTGTTTATGTATCTATTGATGTCCCTTCACACTTCTGTATAGGTTTGGATGGTTGGCTCCTTGGCCCTTGTCTCATGTCTCATCTGTCAGCTGTGATCTGAGGAGCTGCCACAAAAGACCGACTCTAGCCAACCTGCGATTTCTGTTTGAATCAAATGTTACCAAGGCAAGGGTCATTTTTAAATAGCTACTACGACATTAGCATAGACACCTTTCTTGTTTTTCTGCTGAATTAAAACTGGACTATTTTTTAAAGATGGTACAATACATTACATTAGTTAGTTTAAAGCTTACCTCCAACATCTAGTATTCATTTAGTGTAGACACTTCATTTTTGGCTGGTAATATTTCAATGTTGACCAATGGTGGAGTGTTTTTAAACATATGGAAACCCCCAATGACATCTTAAAGTCTTGTTTTTTCTACAGATGATTCCTATTACAGTATGCCATTAAATGATGAAATGGTTTTCCTCAAATACAAGAAAGATAATTGCGTACTCTCCATTTAAGAAGTTGGCTACATTGGTACAAAATAGGCTCGCCCATATTATTAGAAAATTACAGCTTTGGATAGATCTTCATTAGACAAAATCTGGGACATGTCAATCAAACTTTGCACTAAACCGAAGCAAAAATAGAAAGATGGCCTCTCCAACCACCACCAAACACACTACCATAATCACACCAACACATTCATGCACCAGTCCCACAGACAACAGAGATAAAGAGGGTGAAGTGTCTTGTTCATGGACACAATGGCAGTATGCAATGCTGGAAGTGGGGATCAGAGCGGCAACCTCCGAGTTAGTGGGCGGAAAGCTTTACTGCCGGCTCAAATCAGAGTTAAATTGAGGACTAAAGAAGGACTAAACCAAGACTAAATACAGGACTTAACAAAGACTGAACCAAGACTAAATCCAGGACTTAACAAGGACTTAACAAGGACTGAACCGACTAAATCCAGGACGTAACAAGGACTGAAAAAGGACTAAACCGAGACTAAATCCAGGACTAAATCCAGGACTTAACAAGGACTAAACCAAGACTAAATACGGGCCGTAACAAGGACTTAACAAGGACTGAACCAAGACTAAATCCAGGACATAACAAGGACTGAACCAAGACTAAATCCAGGACGTAACAAGGACTGAAAAAGGACTAAACCGAGACTAAATCCAGGACTAAATCGAAGACTTAACAAGGACTAAACCAAGACTAAATACAGGACTTAACAAGGACTTAACAAGGACTGAACCGACTAAATCCAGGACGTAACAAGGACTGAAAAAGGACTAAACCGAGACTAAATCCAGGACTAAATCCAGGACTTAACAAGGACTAAACCAAGACTAAATACAGGACGTAACAAGGACTTAACAAGGACTGAACCAAGACTAAATCCAGAACATAACAAGGACTGAACCAAGACTAAATCCAGGACTTAACAAGGACTTAACAAGGACTGAACCAAGACTAAATCCAGGACGTAACAAGGACTGAAAAAGGACTAAACCGAGACTAAATCCAGGACTAAATCCAAGACTTAACAAGGACTAAACCAAGACTAAATTCAGGACTTAACAAGGACTTAACAAGGACTGAACCAAGACTAAATCCAGGACGTAACAAGGACTAAACCAAGACTAAATCCAAGACTTAACAAGGACTGAAACAAGACCAAATCCAGGACTTAACAAGGACTAAACCAAGACTAAATCCAGGACTTAACAAGGACTTAACAAGGACTGAACCAAGACTAAATCCAGGACTTAACAAGGACTGAACCAAGACTAAATCCAGGACTTAACAAGGACTGAACCAAGACTAAATCCAGGACTTAACAAGGACTGATTTCCTCTCATTTGATTGGCTCATGGCGGACTGGTTAAACGGTTAATATCCTCTCTTTGATTTCCTGTCTGCACCAATGTAGTCACATGGCTGTATCCTGTCTCGTCTCGAACAAATTGCTCTGTAATGAAAGAATGTTTGTCAAAGGTCTCATTTTGCTGATCACACTGAAAAAACCAAACACTTCTCGAAATGAACCTCAGTGGAGGTTTGAAGCTTATTTGCTTGGTTTTGTCGGGCAAATAGTACATTGCCATATCACAGACACTTAGACAGAAAGCAAATTTGGAAGAGCTAACTTAATTTCGCCCAAATGCAAGCTCCACTATCAATGCATTCTTATCCATTTAAGTGATGTTTTGAGATAGTTTTAAGATGTAGTTGTGGATAGGGAACACTCTAAATGCCAACTTCTAATGCATCTGTCATGTGGACCAGCTGAGCAAGAGTACACCAGCTGACTTAGTGGAGAAAATACAAGAGAACTATGTATATGGAAATGAAATATTTATTCACAAAGTTGCGACACAGGTATTTTTAAAATGCATTATATTACTGAGAGGAAGTTGTCTCCTCCACTGGCGCAGAGATGTTTAAAAGTATAGTCTTGTCTGTTAATTATTTTTGAGTAATTCCATGGCCATTGCAAAAAAATATGGCATTTCTCTGACTGAAATGGAAATTTACTTAGTGACAGATGATTCCAATTCAACATGAGTCAGTCTGCTCCATGTTATTCCCTTCTCCTGTCTGTCCACTCTGTTGCAATCCAATAAAGGCTAAATGGACAAAAATGCACTCTTCTTATCTTATCAGCTATCTAGTTTTTCAGATGAGCCATTTTAACTGTCCATGAATACTTTGCCAAAGAAAGCTCTAGATCAGACTGCGCTAAATCACAGAAATGCATCAGGATTTTTCCCAAATAACAGTTTTAGAAGTGCTCATTTTATTATAGCCCTTTTGACATGTGTATTTTAAAATGTGTTTCACTGTTTCGTGAAATTACAATAAAAGTTAGATAATAAAAAAATGAAAATTTAATCTGTTCAACCTGATATGACACTTAGTCTCGAGCTGGTCTCTTTTTAATAACACAGCTTCAAATGCAAATGACTAATGCAATAGGTGCTATAATGACTAATTGTGTGCCTCTTTTAGAAACATTTAAAACTCAAATATTAAATTCTGTCTGGTGCATTTTGTCTGAATATTTAACAACTGAACACTGCATTATCAAATATGTTCGGCTCTTTTAAAACCCTTGATTGATTGAAACACCCCACTGGTAAAAGCGACCAGTACAGTGCATTTATAAGAAATCTGTATGAAAAGCAGTGAAAAGTGAAAACAGTAGGTTTGCCCTGACAGTTGTGATATGCATAATTCATGGTTCTGTGTGCTGTAGCGGTGTACTGTATGTGTCTGTGTACAGTTGTGGTTCTGCGCTGCATCTCTGGCAGTGAAAGGCCCACATCATGTGTCAACTTTCATGTGGGATTATCCTGCTCTCAAAGCCCGTGTCAGTCTCCTACAGGACGTACACATGCACAGACTGGTTTACTGTTGTTTTCTTTGTTCAGACAACCCCCAGAAATGTGCCTCCACACAGAATATTTTAATATGAAATGTCAATTTTTCTTCATGTCTTTACACATCTATTTCCTTTTAGAGCAGTGAGCTTTTGTACACTTGACATTTCCGCACTGCATGGCAACATACAGCTCTGGAAAAATCTGAGACCATTGCGAAATTATCACTTTCTCAGGTTTTACTTAGGTGAAATGTGGTGAAATGACCACTTTGCCTTATTTTTTGTGACTGACAATATTTCTCTAAATCTCCAAATAAACTATTCTTTAGAGCATAACCTTAAAGGACATTGCAATTCATTCATTCATTCATTCATTCATCTTCTTCCTCTCTGCCACTGCTCTGCCACCGTGCCCCCCTACAAACATTGCTGCTGGATAACTTTATAACCAATGATGCACTGATATCAAATTTTTCTAGAACAAGTACTTACCTTTGAGTACTTGCCAATACGAGTACCAATACTTATATAGAGGCATTATCTTCATGCAGTTACTTATTTACCTCATTTTCATTCCTCCCATACTCTTTCTTATTGTGTATCTCCACTCACTGCGCTCAGCTATTTTGACAACAGAAGGGTTTACACGCAACTAACCACAGCCAAACTTTGGTCAACATGGCTATGCCTCATTTAGGGCTTCAATTCTGCTCAATTCAGTCATTTCACAGACAGAAAGAGCACCTAAGCATATCTAGACAAAGTTTACCATACACCATACAGCAGCACTCCTTATGTTATTAACCACTGCCTTAAACTCTGTGCTGGATCATTTTTGGGATTTCAGGACAACTGCTTAAAGAGCCTATATTATGCTTTTTTGTGAGTCTTTGAAATTAATTTAAGACACATCTAGATCCGCATCTTACATTTTGGTGGTCAGAAAGCACAATAATTATTGCAAAAACCTTATTTGAAGAAAGTCATCACTTGACTCTGTGAGAAACCCTCGGATTAGGTCCCTGTCACTTTAAGAGCCCTCCCTCCCCGCTGTCCTGCTGCTGGCATGCCCCTTCAGGATTGCTTCAGACGATGTTGAGTTCAAATGTCAGGAGTCTGGTGGTTTTACCGTGCGATGGGCGATGGAAAGAGTAGGTTATGATGCCTAAGTTGCGAGGCCCTTCACAACATGAAGCTAGTGGACAACTGAGTGAGCAAGTGAGCCAACTCTTTCGCAGCAACGGTGGTTAATGCGCTGAAATAAGAAAAAGGAAAAATATGAGACTGCTGCATTGGTATCAATCATCTGCTTTTGATCCCATGATGAGTCAGTTGTGCAAACATTGAGTGAATAAGTCATAACAAAATCAGAATACATATCTTTACAGGAAACATAATCATTATCGGAATTGTAATTGACGTAAAACGTTTAAATGAATCATGTCATTGATTTGTAGCCCTTTATATTCTTAAGGCCGCACGCATTTGCAGTAGGAACAGTGGAAATGACTTGAGGAGGAGCAACACATTAAGGCAGTGACTCATGAGTGGATTTTCTGAGCCTCAGAAGTGGATTGGGCTGACAAATAACTGGCCTTCAACTATTTACTTATTAACTGGAGATGGATTTCAGAGGAGACCCATGGGAATGTGGTGCGGATCTTTAAGAGTCCTGTAGCAAAGCCATTAGGCAAACACTTCAAACAATGTCTCCAACCATCAGAGAACATTTGTTTTGTTTTCAGGTTTAATTCTGCGCTTATTATTATTCGATTTAATGTCTGGAGGGTTCATAATGTTATAATGCTGTAGTTAAATTTAGTCTGTGCTATTAAGTTTTACTCAACTGAGATTTGGAGTCCCATGCACACTTACCAAGATAAGATTTTTTCTTGCTGTTATCTGACATTTAACAGTTTTTTTTTTACTTTAGTTTTACTAAATAACTTTTTGGTATAGCATGGATTTTTTAAGATGGCTATAAACGGGTTGGAAATCTAATAACATTGCTGTTTCCATAGCCTCTTTCAAACCATGCATCTGTTTGTCAATTGTTTATTGTTTGTTAGACATCATCATGTGACTTGTGTTGTTTGCAGGTTTGAAATGAATTAATCTAAACTAAGTGGATAATTATGAGACTCTGCTACACACAATTAGCCAGGCTGGCCATCCTTTTCTTCTCTCTCCATGAATTTTGATTTTGCAGCTGCAGATTAAACCACTTCTGAATGCAGTTGAACATGCAGCCAATTACATTTCTTTTCTTTTAGCTTTGTTCTTCTGAAGTTGCAACACTAAATCTTCTACCTGCAAGTGTGTCGTAATTTGCATCATATTGATTAGACATAGATGCCCTTTCTGATGCAATCTGAGTTGTTTGTGCATTGATACCTGTGGATGAGGTTGAGAAGTTTCATGACCAGCATTATCTAAGTGGAAGATAACTGTGTTATTCTATAATTATGCATGTTGTTGGAGGGTGTACCAAGACCAAACTTAAGTTTCATAGTGAAGAATGTAAGCTGGGTGCTGTCACATCAGTGAGCTGTTAAAGATCTTTTAGCTCCTACTTTTGCCTAAAAATGTCACATGCCGCTGCTTTGATTAATAAGTGGGTCATATCTGAAACAATTATGGCTTCCTATGGCCTTGATGACTTTGTTTCTTGCCATTACCAAGCCCTAATAGTCCCTCCATATGCCTGCAGTATAATGGCTGGATTCATTTCTATGACTGCACTCAATTCCATCTGGATGGGAGTAATAAAAAGCAGAACAGAACAATCTGCTCAAACCAGCTCCGCCATTAGAGATAATGTTGTTGGACATTTCTCTGTGAGAGGCCCGACCCGTGCATTAGCTGCCTGTGTTAATTTGCATGGCTCCACCTAAAGGCCGGCTGTACGTTAAATTAGATTGATCGTGTGTTGTAATAGACGCCGTCCCGTTTGAGGTTGAATTGTGGCCAGTGTGGTGTTTTCCTCTGAATGCATTCGTGGAAGGTCACCCTGCTCATTTGGGAAATAGTCTCCATGGCTACATTAGTTAGAGGGGTGCAGTGATTTCATTAGCGATGAGTTCTCAGGAGGATGTTTTGAGGACAGAGAGACGAGCGCAGCAGAGATGAGCCCAGATTAACCAAGGAGAGTGCGGCTCCGGTTGCATGCGCTGTTTTTGATAGAGATTAGTGTTTGCTCTGAACAAACTTACATGAGACGTGAAAGTTTTACAATGGAAGAAATAATTACAACAGAATCAGTCAAGCCAGGGCATTGATTGAAAAACTGTAATTAGCTGAGCCACTTCTTTCCCTGCTTCAAATAAAGCAAATTCAATCAGCTACACTCGAAGTTACAATAGTCTGTAAGCACATTTGAGATATTTGTCCCATCACCAATCTCACAGTGAGATTTGGCTCATACGGTCATGCCAACTATGTTTTTATGAAGCTTACTTGATCCTGTTTGTATCAAGTAAAGCTCTGAGAATAGTTTGTAGAGAGAAAAATGGAGAATAGATTTTGTCCCTAATGCACAGTACTTAGTCCAAAAACCTTGGATGAGAGACTAAACATCGTCTATGCTACAAACTATGTCCAGCTGACTTGCTAAATTTTTGCTTGATTGTTATGGTGATAGTGTTTCATGACAGTCTCCACAGACATACTCTTTGTATTTCTTTGTATACACCAGACATTCCCTAACTCAAGACTGTCAAGAAAATCCCACACAGACCTCCAACTATAGAACTTCCCTCTAATCAAAAGTCTAAGTCGTGTTTTTCTCCCTATATTTCTATAAAAAACTTAGAAAAAACACACACTGTTGGCTGAAATTGTTTTAAAGTAATATTTTATATAACTATTTATTTTCAAACTCATTTTCTTGTTATGCACCTAATATAGATGGGTTCTGGGGGCCTCTCTGCAGTAACTTTGCAGCCCACCAGGTTGCCCTGAACCCCACTTTGGGAACCACTGGTACATACACCATAGACAGAATAGTGGACTGTGGGATCAGTTGCTGGTTGGAAACTTAGCAATTGGGAAATTGTTAGCTCCAGAAAGTGTGGCTCTTGCAGTGGTAAATCCTCTATGTATTGACCAGACCTAAACTCAAACCAGGGATCTAAAGGTTTTCCAATTCAGAGCTCAAAGTGCCGTTGCATAAAAACATTTTTTTATACCAGTAGTATAAATGTAGGGCAACTACAGCCTGCCCCGGTGTCATGAGTTCTGACAGTTTGCCGAATGTCTCCCCCCGATTTCCTACTATACTCTAAAAATGGCTTTGACAATGTAGGACAGATTATAATCATGTACTTTTCTGTAGGACTGGGTACTGTTAAACGATACCCTTGTAGTATTGAAAGAAAAGTTGCAATACTAATGGCATAAAAAAGGTTTTTATTCAATACCAAGTTTCAATACCTAGTGGGACCTTTAATGTTCTTTTGTATGTATGAATCAAATAAATAACACAGAATCATACAAACTACTAGTTTTAACTTAGAGCTAAGAATTTGGTTCCAAAAATTGGTCTTTTATTCAATATTATTGTGTTACATGACTGTAGAAAATGCATTAGCACACCATAGGTATCAGAAAAAGTATCGCTCATGTACTGGTGTTAAAAAACAGGTATTGTTTAATTACTGGTATCGAAAAAATCTGAACAGTACCCTGCCCTACTCATCTGTCCCATTGCTTCACTTGGTGGTGGTTGTTCAATTCATAGATCTCTGCCACTAACTTTACTTTTGATGATTAAACACTTTTGTACTTTACGGTTTACTTAGATAGTGAAAGGTTTAATTTGTTTGCAAAACAAAAAAACAAACAAAAAAAAAAAACATTATTATATAAACATTATTGCATCACATTAGACTTTATGTAGGGCAACACAATGCAAAAAATGCGATATGGAATAACTATTATTTAAACAATATGTGAATGGCCCTGTTGGCATAGATTATGATCAATTCAAAATTTCAATTAAAAAGCAGAATTAAACCAAAACCTTAACTTTTATTTGGTTTAATAGAAGTCGATTTTGACCTTTATGAAACACTGTGATACTCCATTTCAAGCTTTCTTTGGACTTCCAATATTGCATTTGTTGATATTCCTAACAATAAATTTTGTGGTATATTGGGCAGCCTTACTTTATAAACTTGAACCTTTGGGAGACCACTCTCACAGTTCATCAATCCAGTATTTGTCTTCTGTCTGAGGTATGGACTGAGGCTAGCACAGAAGATGCAGCAATTTATTTTTCAGATAAGCCATGATGAAAAAGTCCATGTCGGCTGGGCATCATGGAGCAGTGAACACTGGCCCACTTCAGCCCTTATTCCTCTGGAGTGCTCTACCTGCCTGCTCACATCTATTTGATTTGGAGCAAGATGACTCAAGACTCACACCACAAATCCATATTTTAAAGGCTGCGGGCTGAAGTGAACAAAACAATACCACACACAAACATGGTTTTGTCCACCAGGCACTTCTAAAGACCCATTCATTCTAATGTGGGACCAAAGTAAAACTGGGAAATGACATTTAAATGGCAAAATGACTTGTTGTTGTCAATGTGGATGTACAAAATGTATTTTGTGCACAGGGATGGTAGTTGCAGTGTTTGATGGATGAACTATGAGCCTTCATTGACAAACTGTTGTGGTCTGTATGGTTTTGTAATTACTTGTCCAGTATATGAATCTATTGATTTTTAGACTCTTGCCTTTAGCTTGTGTGGCTCTAATTGCTTTTAGAAACAAAACACTTAATGTTCTCCACCCAGGCACTAACAGTATACACATGCAGTCTGATCTTACAGGCATGAAATTCATAAAAAAACTAATTTTTCAACCCATTTTTTATCTCCTCCCACCAACCTCTAAATCATTTTCAAAAAAGTTGGAATGTGATTTGCATGTTTCATACTACATTACATTGTAGTTTGGAAAACTAGAGGCAAGGGGAAAGTACAGACTTCTGCCAAGGCATTGGCTCTGTTGTGCAATAGTAAAGACATAGTGGCCATGCCTGGATTCAAACCAAGGATCGTCTATCAAAGTTAAATATTCAATCCATTGAGACACACCGCTCTTTTATCTGCCAGTGGTAAATAATTTACTAAAACTAATTATTACTTTACTGACACTTAATGGCTGATCATATATGGCATATTGAAATGGTTCAGAAAAACATTTCTCATCCACACTGTGGTCCATTATCATTTTTTTTTTCTCACTACTGTAACCAGATAAAAGCCAGATTAATATAAGGTTAGCACTCTGTCCTGCATAGAGCGCTACATACTGCCACACCATTTGTTCGACCCACCTGTGGTGTAGACCCAAACAAATCAAAGAGAACCTCACTAGATGGATTTCTTGAGTTTGTGAGTTTGTGAACTCTCACAGAATCCAGGTAACTATTACCTTTCCTGAAAATGTCATCAAAATCTAGCTGCTACTTTTTGAGTTACTTTGCTAACTGACTAATAAAACAGCAAACTCAATGCTACCAATGATGTCTAAAACATAACCTCCTTGGTGGAGGATAGGTAACCTTCTAGCCTTCTTTTTGAAAGCAGGGCAGTCTGGTTCTTGCAGCATAGTGTTTCTCTCTGGTCGATTTGGAACTGGCCTATCACAGTCGTTTATCTGGAGCGCGTCCTACAAATACGGAAGCTAACCAAGGTAGCGATGGCTACTGAGGTAATGTTATAACTTCTCTGACCTGATTAACTGCGTTTCCTTCGCCACCTGTTGATTCTGCTGAAATCTGCGTTGTTGTTCAGTCCTCTGTGGGATTTTTTTTTTCTTCGTCTTGTTTCCATTTTAACAACAGTAAAGTCCTGTTGACGCCCAATATAATGACCACGTCCAAACAAACCCACTTTTTCCACAAGTCTTTGTACAACTGGCTTCTGCTGCTGTCCCCGTTCAGAATAAGAGCTGTTCATAATATGCCCTATTTTGTTGTTTTATAACAAATATGGCAAAGGTTCGGGCCATGTTTTTTTGGGTCAGTGGTTCTCCGCTTATGTCCCGACCTTCGTTTCTCTGATTGGTTACTCAGATCTGGGATTGTCCCACTCTTGTCTATGTTATGCTCAACACTCCTGCACCTTTTTTAACCTTTTACTAATTAGATTTATACATCTTTCAACAAAAAAATTAACTGACTCCGCTAATAACGTAGTGCTATGACTGCTTCAGATTCTTTCCTGTCTGTTTTGGGTCTTTCAGAGTCGCCTTGTAAGTTTGGCAGTGCCCACACACGACATGGTGTAGATATGATATAATGAGCGAGGTCTGCCCTGTAGCATATTATGTGTGATTCAGAGTCTAATGAGAGCGCTGCTCTGTCCATCACTGTGAATCACCGTCTCCCCATCCCGGACACCGCAATCTGGGTCACTCTAAGGCCCACAGGTCTCCTCTCATTCTGTTACTGCTACTCAAAATAAGAGCGGCTTCAAATACAGTTACAGGGCGGCTGTGGGTGAAGATAGGATTGGATTTCATTATATTACTAGTATCTGAGCGCAAAAAGGAACATTGGGAGCAGACAAAATCTATCTCAACCCTAAAAGTGCAATAACATCCTTGTTTTATGGGGCCATAAATTTTGTGCACCGCAGCAGTGAAGGAGATATTGAGGAGGCAGTTAAGGTTTGTTAAAAACTCTGGTATGTTTGTTGTGGCCAGGTGCTCAAAGAAAGGTTGTTGTTTTTGTGTGTGTGTTTTTTTTTAGGTTAGCAGTCTGTATGCAAATTTTGAAAGTTTTAAAAGTCTTAAAAATCTGAAAAAAAGTCTTAAATGAGGAAGTGTGTATCCTAAATCATCTATATATAAATCCAGGCGTAATAATATGCAAAATTGACTTTTTGGAGCTTTCTACTAAAGTTGTTGTTCTTTCATCAAAAAGATACCTGGAGTTGTGTTTTACTTTATACACGATTGTTTAGGTAATCATGCATTCTCTGGCACAGCTGTTCTGAGGACTCACAACACTCAGTTCCACTAATCTCTGCCTCTCCCACGAGCCCCCGCCCACTCCAGAAAGCACTGACCAATCAGCAAGCCCTCTACATCCAGTCTGCTCTCATTCATTTATCAAAAAAGTGGTGTACAGCTCTGTTTCCCCTGATTACTCACATTTTTCCCATAGACTTTTGGAAAAATGCATGAGTTTAAAAGCTCGACAGAGCCCAATCACCTATGTGGTAACTCATGATGATAACATAATTAATTTCAATCAAAAAGATGAACAAAAACTTGAAGATTCAGGAAAATGTGTTTGAAACTTTGCCTTTTGAAAATTTTCAGATATGTATTTATCGCGAAAGTATTGTTTTATGTCCATGAGTTACCACAGAGCTGATTAGCCTCCCTCAAGACGTTGAACTTTTAATATACAAATTATTCAAAAAGTCAATGGGAAAAATTAATGGAAATTTTACTTCCAGAACCGGGCGTGGCCAGTCACTGTTGAGCTCTATTCATTCTTTAGTAAAATGGCATCAAACAAAGTTTATGTCAGACCTTGGAAGCTAAGCAGGGTAGGGCCTGGTCAGTACCGGGATGGGACACCGCTGGGAGAATACCAGGAAGCCGGTGTGAGTGAGTGGTTGGTGGGGGTCGGAGGGTCCGTTGGCACGGATGTGTGCAGCCGCGCTTCTGTCAGTCTGCCCCAGGGGAAACTGTGGCTACAAAGCGTAGCCCACCACCGACTATGGAGTGAATGAAATACCTCTTCCATTCTGTGTAAAGCGCTTTGGGTGACTTTTGTCATAGGTAAAGTGATATATAAATCCCATTCTCATAAAACAATACATATATATAATATAATATAACAATAACCGTGAACAATTCATCATCCTTTGGGTTCATGGCAGCTGCAGGCAGACAGGAGTGGAGTATGACATTGATTTATTTGACCATAAATCACTGTAAAAAACCTGATCTCTTTTTTTCTCCGCCCTGGCCAGTATCTCACTTCAGTTCTCCTTGATTATAGTTTCATAGTGGCTGAGTTTTTATCGAGCTCGGCTAAGTATGAATGCCACTTTTAAGAAGAAGAAAAAAAAAAAAACTGTCACTGTTTTGAGCTGTGTGGGCTGAGAACTATTATAGACGGCTCTTGTGCTCACTCCGAACTTTATTGACGTGACAGTAGTTTGGAAAATAGGCTGGATCCTCCTGTCAGCGGCCGTAACAGGGAACTGCTTATTGATGTCCTCCGCTTGTCTTCAGGGGTCTGTCATGCACACTCCACTGCTCCGAGCGTGCCCCGGTGAAGGAGTGGAGTCTAGAGCAGTGGTTCTCAAGCTGTGGGTCGGGTACTCTTTTGTCTTTTGCAGTTCTGATTGAGTAAAAAAAAAAAAAAACTTGTTTTTGAAATGTTTTAAATTTGTTTAGCTCACTGCTTAGCCTTGGTTTAGCCCTGTTCGAGTCTTGGTTTAGTCCTTTAAATGTCCTGGTTTAGCCCTGCTTTAGCTCTGGCATAGTCCTGGTTAAGTCCTGGTGTAGTCCTGGTTAGATTCTGGTATGGTCCTGGTTTAGCTCCGGTTTAGTACTGGTTTAATCCTGGTCTAGTTGTGGTACTCTTTTGTCTTTTGCAGTTCTGATTGAGTAAAAAACAAAAAACAAAACTTGTTTTTGAAAGGTTTTAAATTTGTTTAGCTCACTGCTTAGCCTTGGTTTAGCCCTGTTCGAGTCCTGGTTTAGTTCTGGTATAGTGCTGGTTTAGCCTTGCATTAGCTCTGGCTTAGTCCTGGTTTAGCCCTGTTTAGTGCTAGTATAGGCCTGATTTTGCACTAGTTAAGTTCTGGTTTAGCCCCTTTTAGTTCTGGGTTAGGCCTGGTTTTGCCCTGCATTACCTTTGGCTTAGTCCTGGTATAGTCTATTTTTAGTCCAGATTTAATGTTTAATCCTGCCGTATTCCTGGTTTAGACTGGGTTTAGTCCTGGTTAAGTCCTGGTTCAATACAGGTTTAGTGTTTACTCGTGGCTTAGTTCTGGCTTAGCCTGGGTTTAGTCCTGTTTTAGTCCAGTTTTAGTCCTGGATTCATCCTTGGTTTGTCCTTTTGTCCTCCTTAATAATGCTCATTTTAATGTGTTAAAGATTGTACATTACATTATTTTCGTAGGTGGTACATGGGGAGAACAAATTGAGAATCACTTGTGTAGACAAACTTTAAGTCGTTCTGTTGCGTGTCTCTTCGCCCTGCCGTCCCATGGAGTATATTCTGTGCTTTATGTGGAGCCGATCTGAAGGCAGTCTGGATTTAAACCTTAACATCAAACCCGGTGTGGCGGCCCTGGCCCCTTACTGCCACATCCACCACCAGGAGTCCATCAGTCTTGTAAGGTTGCGCTGCATACAAATGAGGAGGGGAGCTGGCACAGCATATGGCACATGTATATGAGTGTTATAACACATGAGACACAAGAACTGAACTTGATAATGTTATTCAGAACAGCTAATCCAGGCTAATCAGTGTGAGGGCTGTGCTTGATAAATTAGTGGAGTGTAGGAGTAGGACTACACAGTGTAATGCAGGCTGCAGACTGTCTGAACTGCAATATTGTTAAGGTTGCCCATACCTTGGCAGCTACACATAGTCTAATTTGATCTCAAAACCAATAAAAAATAGGCTATTATCTGGAATGTTGCAGTTTGCATGTATATGAGAGTCTGTGAGAGTAGCTCACACTGCAGACTCCATCTGCTTCTTCTAAACCTAATCAAATAATACTTCAGCAATGTTGAGCAACAGAAATCTGGAGCCAATAACGCCATTGTTCAGTATATCTGTAGTAGGGTATACTGAATGTGTAGAATTTTCTGACTTGAATGTTTTTCCTAAAATAAAAAATAAAATGAAAAAGTGAAATATTGTGAAAATGTGATTACATTTGATGTAATATACATAAAAAAATGACTAAGACTCAAATTCTTCTGGTCAAAAGTGGGTTAAATCTAATCTTAAATGCAACTTGGACTCTGTTTTGGAAGTCAAATCACCAACAGTGCTAAAGAGACACAGAGCCAGGATTTCTTGACCTATATTATGACCTGCTAAGTGTTGATCTCTCTCAGATAAGCATGACTTCATTGCTGTGAATATTGCTTTTCAAGCCGTTCTTTTCCATTTGGCTGTTTTTCATCCCTTTGTCCCCCTTTTCATTATCTTTGCTCAGAAATTGAAAATTCCCTGTGAAGTAGTGTCTGTATTCAACAAAGGGGTCATATGTACCATTCTTTCATACACACCATTTGTTATATTGTTCTGTTATTATATTTTTATTATTATTATTATTATTTTATAACATTTGTGTTTGTATATCCCACTAATATCCTGTCCAGCTTGCCATTGTTTGCTGTAAGGTTGAGTGAGCCAGGCAACAAATAGACACCATCACTGTTATTGTTGTGCCTTTTGTTTGAGGTCAGACATGGGTTCATAAGATTTATGGTTGCTTTTATAGCAGTTCACAACTAATGATATATGGGTTTATAAAATTAATAATTTACTTGAATAGTGGTTCGTAGTTAGGAAAACAATAAGTTTGATTCATTCATGGGGAAAGTTGTTAAAGTATTGGTTTTGGAAAGTAGTCTGTACTTTGAAAGTTTTTGTATCAGCTGTAGGTGATAGTATTAATCTAGAGACCTTTGACATCATTTCTGTTTTTTGTAAGCAGGTCAGGTCATTGGCGTTCCTAACAGCGGGGCACTAAATGGCTTGTTTCATTGAACATGTTCTAAACGGTTGGTGACTTTGAAAACTTTTGTCTTTTTGCAAAAATAAATACATAAAGAAGAACTTCCAAATGAGAAAAGAAAGCCTTCTTTATATTTGCTCGCTGACTGGATAGTAGCACATTTAGTGAGGGCAGCATAGTTATAGCTTACTGACATTATTAGGTTAGACTGCACTTTATTAATCTCACAGTTTACAATTCACTCTTAATACAAGATAAAGTGCAGAAAGCTTTTTTTTTCTTTACATACTGCATATAAAACATTCACATACAGTACATAATATGGCATTATTATTGCATACTGTTTCTGTTTTACGTCACTTTACAAATGCTTGTGTCAAAGATTTTGTAAAATGAAGAGCTGACGTCTTGCCTCTAAAAATAAAAATATAAGTGGTACCATGGTGGAATTAGACTGAGGCAGAGGTGGGTGGGGTGGAAGACTCAAATACCTTTTAAAAAAGTATGTTAAGGTAAAAAAGGTAGGCAAGGTCTCATTTTCTAATAATCAGACTTTTGACAACACACTGTGCGCTTATATATTTAAGTATATTTTAGGTCGTACTCCACTCCACACATTTGTCAGCTTACATCTACAGTGCTTAAACCCAAATTTTAGGGAAACTGCAATTTGTCCAAGCAGGATAAATGGTCGGAATATGTAATGGGTGGAATATGGGATGTACATTATGTAAATGGCTCTGGCGCTTGGGTCAAGGCAACACTGACTGTACTGTCTCATTTGGTGCAGAGAAGTTAACAGGCAGTGTGCTTTGGCAGCCGGAAAACGCTCCCGACCTCCGAAAGCCAAAGAATGGAGGAAATGAAGAAGAAGTGTCCGGATATGGGAGCTGACAGCAGTAAATGTGTTGCCTCACGCTGGCAAAGTGGACGTGCCACTGGGGGTGTCGCTGAGCTCACAGACTGGTTCTCCTGATGACTGACAAGGATCTGCAGTGAGTCATGTTAGATTTTGTGGGCGCAGAGCTGTTAAATTTGATCACATTATAAACTTAGCTGCTTATTTATGCCATGTGGCCTGGAGAAGGACTGCGCCAGGGAGTGACCTGGGACACTCAAGGGACTGCTTAAACATTTGCAAAAGCTTATTTCAAACATTACGGTAATGAGTCGTGATGTTTTACTATATAAATGGGCACATTTATGTAGCGCTTTTCTAACACCATGGGCACTCAAAGCACTTTACATCAAGGAAACATTCACACATTCATACGCAGACACTGGAGGCCAGGAGGGTTAAGTGTCTTGCCCAAGGACACAATAGTATGTAGGGTTAGGTGGGAGTGGGGTTTGAACCACCAACCTTCTGATTAGTGGACTACTGAGATACTGCCGCCCATGCAACATTTTAAATACTATAAAGCTGGTTAAAGTTAATCAATTCCTTTGTAAATAATGACAATTTAAAACCATAAAAGCAAAGCACTTCCAGATGGAGAACATAAGATCGTTTGTTGTCTTTTAGTTTAGAGTGCAGCCCTCTTGGTCTGGAATAGAGTCTATAATGTTAAGTATCAGGCACATAAAAATGCGAAACACATTGGATTAAATCAAAGAATAGCTAATTGAGTAAACCACAAAGTGCACTACACTGCTTCACTTTAACTTAACTAAAACCTATTTAATTAAAACATATGGCTTTTCTGTTGATACACAGGAGCACTTGTCGACCTCAGACTTTCATCAAAGCATTACGGCATTACACTTCCACCTTGCATCACCACCTTACCATTCACAACAATTTTAAGGTTTTTTTTTTTTTGTAATTCACATTTTTATTTGGAACAAACATGAGGAGAGTACATGTTTTTCAGTCATTCATCCAAAACATGAAACATTGTTATACTTTCCTTCCCATTCTTTAAAAATTACCAAAAGGATTAACATTGAATGAACATCTCCAACACCTCGTACAATACATTCACTTTTATTTTTCTGGATTTTCAATGCTAATTTTTTGAGACACATTGTGGAAACTTAAAATATCAAGAAAGCCAGGATCAATGAGCTATGTTAGATATGTAAAGACAAGTTGGCAGCTCTACCAACACTCAGGCATAGATAGCATACAGAAATACTACCATGTTTGTTTACATCTGATGCATAGTACAGAAGAAGGTAGATAACAAGCTTGTACTACTTTACATTATTTTCAGGACCTGAAACCTTGTGAGATTTACAAGCTGACACTGCTGGCCATTATGGAAATTGCAAAAACATGGCAATGATAAACAAAGGCGCCTGGTATCTTTAGTGGTCTATGTCAAATGTTTACACAAGCTTCCCTACCAATTATTCCAATAAAAGCACTCTCTTTTAGCATCTCCTGTAATATGATGCTAATGTATTCTACCCTACTCGGTGCAGTCGGTATTTGAGTAGATTTAGCTTCCATCACACATTCAGTGGTTTTATATTTACATTCGATAAATCATTTCACTCTGCGTTAGGAAATGGCATCAGCTTTTTCCTCCATGGGACAGACGAAAGCGGCTGGTTCAGTCAGGTAATGGGTGACATGTCTCAGGTGTTCCTAAGTGGTCTCTGTGGGGTCCTCTCTGCCGGTGCCATCTGTTTCAGGAGATGAAGTGCTGTGGGTTCACTCCCGTGCAGATGTCTGTTACCTGATATTTACCGCAAAAATGAGAGAGGGATTCTCAGTTAAGCCAATTAACTGAAGCCCAATAACCCACGTTGTCTTATAGACCCTTCCTGAGTGATGTAATCAAGGCAACTATTGATGACATTTTTATTGTGGTATTTTCCATTTAGCTGATTTTAGACAGAAAAATGGCTGCTGACTGTCTGACTGTTGGAGATACGGTAGCTCCATTAGCCAGAATTAACCTATGACTTGCAGTGTTTAATGTATAAACTCTTGAGTGTTTATTGATGTTTGATGCCAATTTGTGTTTAGATGTTTATGGAATAAACAAATTATTGCACTTTAAACTATTCCAATATCTGTATCGCGATGTTTTAGAGTAGTAAAGTCTTCCTGTTTTATGTTTTTTGTGGCCTGTACGTGACAAAGTTAACCTAATACTATTTCATATTTATTGTCATCACAGTTTTGGTAATTGCAAAGAACCACTTGTGATCACTTTTCAATTCAAATTATCAATCAATTCAAATTAAATATGAAAAAAGAAAGATACATTTTTTTGCCATATCACTCAGCCCTTGTTCATCTGAGTGAATTTCAGTATAAGTGTGTAGATATGTGACAGATTTGAACCATGAAGTGTGTGTAACGCTTTATTTATTTATCGTTTTCTCAATCTCAGCAATTGCAATACCATACCTTTCATGGCTTGGACTATTCTGGTGCAATAATATTATAGTTTACTCCTTTCTTTAGTCCATGTTAAGTCCTTAGTGCTTTTACAAAATGTAGTGTAACCAAGCTAAAAGGATTAGTACAGTAGTAGTATCGAAGTTTTTGTTTATTTTGATTTAGCCCTAGTTCTGACCAGTGAATGTCTATATTTTATTTCTCTTACTGTCAAGCCAAGACATTTTATTTGTATAGTACATTTAAAAACAACTAAGTTACACCAAAGTGCTTTACAGAGATAAGAAATAACCATCCAAGTTAGCAATAGCATTTCTAAGAACAGCAGGCGCATTTAGACATATAAAGGAATAGATGTTTTGAGATAATAAGTACCATGTAAATAGATAAAAATCATAAGAACAATAAAATCATAAAATCAGACTGAATTAAAGTCAAATTGTGGTTTTAACTAAGATTTAACCTTAAGTTGTGCTAAAACAGAAGTTATGCGTTCTTTTTTCGTTTAACAATATCAAAGATGTAATCCATAATATTGCAGTATTCCATATAGCTATTTATCTGTGCAATCCTAATATGCATAATATGTTTTTACCCATGTACACTGGTTTTTAAACTCAGCGGTGCATTGAAATGAATCGATACTCCAATGCTGTGCTCTCTGTAAAACCATAGAGTTGAAAATTAACTTCTTGATTTGATTATAAATGGACAGCCAATCATTTGTAACCATGATTCATGACTTTGTTTTGCTGTTTTCCTTTGAGCTCAATAAGAAACGTGGAGTAGACTATTAAAGATTGAACCGCACTGGATACCTTAGTTAAATGTTGCCTTCAGAAAGCGCTTTTAAACAAGAAGCTGGATGCTCGTTGAGACACAGTGCTTCGCTAAAACCATTTACCGGCATAGTAATTAGGAGCCTCAATTTCCTTGTGCCATTACGGGAGAACGAAAGGCATTACTTTAATATGCAGCTACTTAATGCATCATGCTGCAAGACAAGAAGACATTTGTACCTGTAGATTGTGCACAGCATGTTTATCAGCTTTAACAAGGAGCGAGTCATTTAGAGTAAAAACTATTTTACTTACATCCACATCTAGATAATAAACATATTGAAGTGTCAAGCTGTTAAGGCACTTTGGGACTCTGTGGATAGTTTTTGCTCAGTGGTAAACAATAACTATGGTATTCATTCGTTTTCCTCTGCATATTCCTGTTAGCTAGCAAATATGGACATGAGGTGAAGGCCAAAACCTAGCGACATACACTGACAGAAAGCCATTTATTCTCACATTCATTCACAACTGCACATATGGCAATTCACTGTGGGAGGATGCCAGACATAGACATGCTATAAACATGAAAATTCACCGTACTTACACCTACAATACTGTTAACATTTGCTAAATAATTTTTTTTTTTTTTTTTGTGTTAAATCAGAATTATCCACAGATGAGTTAAAATGGCTGGTCCATCACTCTTGTCGCTTTTAATTATGAGATGAAGGTTGAGCTATGGCAGTGACCCATCAGTTCTTGGCACAGAATAAACTCAAACTAGGGTAATCAATTTTGGACATTTTAAGGCCAAATTAGCTGGAATAAGCCCCAGCCATCTTCAGATCCCCATGAGAATAAACAGTAGAAGATGATGGGGATGAAAATATCTGTGACCGGAAATCCAACTTGTGACCTTGCAGCTGTGACAGTGCTAAACTTGCACCATACTGCCAGGCCCTTAAACTTGAACTTTCTTGAACTGAACTTGCCCCCTTTCACTGGTGTGAACAGATTGCTTGGCGTAAAACCGTTTTGAGAGCTACAAGCAATATCAGAGACCTATCAAAGCATAAGCTCTGTGCATGTGCAAGACATAATAACTGTTTAATTTTTTACACTATTACTCTTTATTATTTTCTGCAGATAATGGGAGATACAATGGTGCAGAACGGCCATTATTGGCTCAGTGTGTCCCAGCCTTTACAATAACATTAGACATTTTATATTTGTGCTCTTTTTTGATGGATGTGTATTTGTTTTCATGTAGGCTAGGTAAAGCCAGAAATATGACCAATCATATCTGCCGCTGGTGTTGCAGAGCATTCAGTTTGTGAACCTTTACGATTTATGATGGTCCTCGGTGTTTTGTTAGATAAAGAACACATTAATCACTGCACGACTGTACTTTGTGAAGAAGGTGACATTCACAGGGTAAAAGGGTGAATGCGGCGCTGTGGTGAGAGAATGGCTGCACAAAGGACATGTACAGCGAAGGCGTGATGCATGGAAGTCGGCTGAGGGCACTCTGCAGAGGTCACACTGCTCTTTGCCTAGATGTATTTTTACACTGTAGGCCTTTGGGGATGCATCACTTTGACAAGATCCTCAATGATTGGCTGCTGAAACGTGATATGTGTCTACTCTATAAGGCTTTTTTATAGCTACAAAGATACTATGATATGAAAACAATTTTGACAGAGATAAACAAATCAAATCTGAACTGAAGTACTATAGCCTACATTAGTCACCATTACTAGTGGCTATTTTTCACTTCTCAGCAATTCTTGGCATCATTTTGAACACTTTAACGCTGCCATGATTTATTTATTTCTGTTGCATAGGCTATAATTAGTGTAGTTGCATTATAGATCCAGTTGCAGTGCTGACAGCAGTGTAAGGTTTCACTTTATTTGTTTGAAAAAGGCTAGATAAATGGAAGAAATTTTCTTCAGAGGCTGTTCCAAGGCCACAAGTTTTGCCCAAAACAGAAGATTATTTTGCATTTGGGCCATTTGTTTACACATGAGCAGGATTTATTCAAGCCAAGCAGATGTTTGGATTTGTTTTTGTCTGTAATCTGTGAATTTATATTGTATGAAGACACCATTGTCACTAAAGTAATTGCAAAGTACTTGGTGTATGGGCTGTAAACACGCAAACATGTAAACAGCGTTTTGAAATCTTTCCACTCTGGGACAAAGGTTTAAAAAAAAATTGTATTCGGGCTCCCAAAACATTGGATATATGCAAATGAGACATATGATGAAAAGGTGCAGATACACCTAAGCCAGTAAACAAAGATGCTTCCATTAGTTAGTTAAGGCTCCCTACTGCTCTCTTTTAAATATGTTTTTTTTTTTCACTATTCTTAATTGTGCATCATGAACAGGAGGCTGCTAATAAACAAGACTGAATGTTATACTGTAAGTTCAACTTTGACAGATGACCAGCAAGTTCTTCATTAATATGTATTGAGGGGTCTTTCTTGTAGCTCATGGGATTAAAATGCATCTCAGGTAAACAAAATGTGAGGAAACACAGAATGGAAGTTATTATTTTTTCTATCAATATTTAGGATGAAGAATGTACTCCTGTTTAAAGCTTGGCAGTGAAGTGGAATTCAATGGCCACAAACATGAGTAGTAAATATATCCACTACTCTATCTCTGGTGTGCTCATTAATATTTAGCCACTGGGGAACTCGCTCACACAAGTGGAGTAAAGGCAAGACTGTGATGTGTGTGCTGTGTGACTTTGTCTCCTTGTAAACAGAAGGCGGGTCAGCCAACCAGTCAGCCAATCAGCCAGTCAGCCGTCCTCACTATTCCCCAGCCACTATTCCACAGTCAACCAAACGCACTTTCATTAAGCGAGCTGCCAGTCAGGTGACTCACCATCTGCCATACACTTTTGTCTGCCAGTAGTGACATTCTCCACCATTTAGAAGTAAATACATGTTGCCTATAATTGTCAAAAGCTTAGACACATTAGCGGAATAGTCCATTTGCGCTCAGTACATCTTAGATTTTCTCTCCTGCTGCTCCTGTATCCACTTTTGTCTTTCTGTTTCTATTTGCTTTTAATGTGTGAGCATTACCTAGAGCGTGACCCAGAGTCGAGCCAATAAACTGAACAAATATATATTTGTCGCTATTTTAATCCCGGACATGGTCAAACAGCCTGGAGTGAGACTTGCTTTTCTCGAGATTGAAGAAGTCTCTTGAACTATAATGTCTGCCAAATGTGTCTTATCGGCAACTCTTTAGAGCTTTGTTTATTCTCTGAGAAGAAAATCAGACAAATACAGTTGCCAGATGCAATGGCAGATACAATGCCAGATTTTTTTTACAATGAACATGTTTAAAGGGGCTATATTATGCAAAATCTGAGCTTTCTGTCATGTTATAATGTTGTTCCCTCATCAAAAACATACCTGGAGTTGTGTTTTGCTTCATTCACACATGTATAAGTAATCCCCTATTCTCTGGCACCGAGTTTCTGAGGCCTCAGAATGCTCGGTTCCACAAACTTCTGTTTCTCCTACGAACCCCCGCACACTCCAGGAAGCACTGACCAATCAACAAGCCCTCAACATCCAGTCTCTTCTCATTCATTTATCCAAAAAACTGTGTACAGCTGTTTCCACTGATTCACCGATATTTTTTATTCTGTAGTAAAATGGCATCATACAAAAAGTTGTGGTTTTCTTTATGGCAACACTAGAGTACTCATTAAAAACATTCTCTTCTAGTCAGATAATGTTTTTAAAATGTGAAATGCTGTTCTAGAGGTGACCAAGAATGGTTTAAAATTATGAATAAAAGCATCATATGTCCCCTTTAAGTTACAACATAAAGCCCCTATGGTAAGATGCTCCTGACTCGTAGCAAGAGCCTTGTGGGATTGATCCCTTGATGGTCTTTGGAGGTGCAGGGTTAATTGGTGACTCTAAATTAACCATGGTACTGTATAATCAATGTGAGACTGAATGGTTGTCAGTCAGGTCTGTCACAAAGCATTAGCCCCTTGATTAAATGGTAATTATCTGTAGTGCAATCCACCTTATTCCCAAAGCAGCTGAAATATGTTATTACTCATCTAGCCATGTGAAATTTTCTATATGCATTTAAAAAAAAATCTGATTTGTCCTTTAGACCGCAGAGTTGACTAGGCAAGATCATGAGACTATACTCTCACATTAACCTTAACAACTTTAAAGTGACCACTCCACAAGATCACATGGTGGCCTGCATACTGTCACAATTTTACTATTTTAAACACAGTATCTTCCATTACATTTAATTTATACTGTGCTAATACATACAGAGTTTGCAGCACATTTTAGCTCCTAGTAATAAACCTCTTTGACCTCTTATTTTACATTAATGATAGGTTCAGGACAGAGTGGAATTCAGAGACATGCCTAGAATCATTGCAGCCTAATTTGAGTCCCACGGGCTGTAAAATGTCTTTCCCATTGAAAATCTCATTGCTGACCTGCTCTCATTGGCTGTTGCAATATCCTGATAGAAGGCTATAGATTTATGGAAATAAATAAATTGATTAAATGTGCTTCACTAACACTGTTTACAGTGGACGTGAGGAGCTGTTGACCTCGACTGGGGAAGTTGTTGGGCGGTGGAAGGAATACTTTGAGGATCTCCTTAATCCCACCGACACGCCTTCCGTTGGGGAAGCAGAGGCTGGGGACTCGGAGATGGACTCGACCATCACCCAAGCCGAAGTCACTGAGGTGGTCAAAAAGCTCCTCGGTGGCAAGGTACCGGGGGTGGATTCTGTCTTTATGGACAGAATTTCTAGGCACAGCCAGGGGTCGGAGGGAGTCCAGTTTGGGAACCACAGGATTTCATCTCTGCTTTATGCGGGTGATGTTGTTCTGTTGGCTTCCTTGAATCCGGACCTTCAGTGTGCACTGGGGCGTTTTGCAGCCGAGTGTGAAGCGGCTGGGATGAGAATCAGCACCTCCAAGTCTGAGGCCATAGTTCTCGACCGGAAAAGGGTGGCTTGCCCTCTCCAAAACGGAGGAGAGTTCCTGCCTCAAGTGGACGAGTTCAAGTATGTGTGGGTCTTGTTCACAAGTGAGGGAAAGATGGAACGTGAGATTAACAGGAGGATCGGTGCAGCGTCTCCAGCTCCCCTGGAGGAAGTGTCCAGGGAGAGGGATGTCTGGGTGTCCCTGCTTGGACTGCTGCCCTCACGACCCGGCCCCGGATAAAGCGAGAAAAGAAGAAAGAAGATGGATGGATGGGCTATCTTATCCTTTTATTAATCTCTTTAAATCAATCTTAGTCACCTCTAGAACAGCATTGCACGTTTACAACCTTTAAAAACAGTATCTAGCTAAAAGAAAACGTTTATAAGTGCTCTACTGGTGCCTTAAAGAAACCAGCAGAAGAGATCGGCAGAGTGCAGACTGTTGTGGTCTTTTGAACATAGACAAAGAACAAGAGCGCATCACTTAAACTTTTTGTATGGTGCCATTTTACTACAAAATGAAAAACAGCTGTGAGGAATCAGTGGAAACAAAGCTGTTTTTTTTTTTTTTTTTTTTTTTTTTTTGGGATGAATGAATGAGAGCAGACTGGACATAGAGGACTTGTTGATTGGTCAGTGCTTCCTGGAGAGGGTGGGGGTTTGAGGGGAGAGTTGGAGGTTCATGCAGCTAAGCATTTTGAGGCCTCAGAAACTCAGTGCCAGACAATAGAGGATCACTTAAACATGCCTGAATGAAGCAAAACACCACTTTTAGGTATGTTTTTGATGACGCAATATTATAAAAGAAAGCTTATAAGAAAAGCTTATGTGTGAGTTGTGTTTCAACAAAGTTAATACTCAACACAAACCTTCAAGGCTTGTGCGTGGGATGCCTATGAGGGTTTCAGTTCTATCAAGAGCACCACTTGATCTATGTAAATTGTGTGTAGTACCCAGTAGTTAAAGTGTACACACAAGGACTGTCGTCTATGAAAGTAGCCTGTATTCAAGTTCTGCATGTCGAATGTTAAGTTTAGAATTAAGGCCATGCTAAAGTGGATCGCTCTGCATATAAATTTAGAAGAGTAGAGAAGTTGCAGAAAGATTATTTGAAGTGGTAGGAGATGACTAAATGCCTGATTTCTTGGAGATGAGATGAAAAGTCAGGGAGGACCTTAAGTGACTCTTGAGCCCAGAGAAAGAGCAGTAATGGACTGAAGTGTTTCTACATGAAGTGTGAGCACTTGACTTCGGTCTGCAAAGTTTACTTGTTTTTCTTTTCTACTCCTAAGTTTCCTGTCTTATTTTTCTTCTGACGTACTTACCATTTTCTTTCTGATGTTTCTGCGTGGCCGCTCTGGCTTCCTCTGGGAATGAGCAAGAAAGTGTTCTTGCGCAAACATTTGAAAGGGTCAAGCGAGGTAGCAGTGGGCTAGGACCTTGAGAGGGTCCTTGGCTGGAAAAGCCAGTCCCAGCACAACAGGAGTACCATGTCGACTATATTAAAATCCACTGCATGCTCCATTTTGTGCCCCTTTGGAGTAAAATCGTTTTTGTCTGGTCACCTTAGAGTGTCCGATAATGGGTTTTTGTGCTCAAATCAAATATCAATGTCCCTGAACAGCAAAAAAAAAAAATCTCCTTTCTTTTTTGTTATTCTGACAGCAACTGCAATCAACATGCGCAATCATGTGTTTTTTGCCAAACCAGGCAACAGAGGGGGAAAAAAAAAATCAAACTCTGGGGCTTAAAAGCAAAAAGGACAAGAGCACAGCAGGTATGTAGTGTAATGACTCGCTAGTCGTGTAAAACAGAGATGGCAACGTGCTCGGATGCATCAAGCGAATTTCCGCCTTAAGGGAACGCAGTGAGAGAGTGGAAGGGACAGTGGCGAAAAGAAAAAGAGAAAGTGCCCAACCCCCTCGCACTCTGTGGCTAAGACGGGGTCACACCAGCCACATCAACAGGGGCCGCAACGCCACGACAAGGCACATGTCGAAAGAGAAGACACACGAACAGCGGGAGGTGGAGTGTATGAGACACTGGAGATCCTTTCAGGAAAAACAGGAAAAACACACTCTGGAAATATTAGGATGCAAATAAACACACACACAGCATTATTATCGCAGCGTGCTTCCATTAGAACTGAATTAAAACGTCTATGTTGGGCTCCGCTATGTAATATGATGACCAGGGTAGATGAGGCAGGAGTGCAGAGGATAATCACTAAGAGCCACAGGAGACGGATCGGCTCATTGCATCTTAAGTAGATGGAAGAGGTGCCGGTCAGATCACTGAAGTAGTAGTAGAGTGCAGAGGTGGTGTGGACTTCAAAGTCATGACTTGGACTCGAATCACTAATTATTATTATTATTTAGATTGGACTTGATGAAATGGCCTAAGACTTGAGGCTTGACTCGGACTTGAGCCCCATGACTTGAGAAGACTTAATGCTTCTCAAAGAAATAAAAGTAGGATTTTTGATAAGTGTGCGAGAAACAATTAGCCTAATTAAACTCCTCGCGCAGTAATGAGCAATGTTTCTTGTGCATATTTTCTAATGTAAATTTCAAAGTGTATTGAGCTGTAGCAGCACATGACATTTTGAGACAGCGACAGAGGAGATTTTAAGCTTTATGTCAGTCTTTGTTTCGTGTTGCTAGAAATCACAGAAACATTGCGCTTTAAAGTGTTACAGCCATTAATGATATCAAACATACGCGCGTCTAATTAACACTCTATTGGCGAGAACCCACAGACATTTCAGATAGTTCCTCTACTCCAAGCAAGATCATAAGAGTTATTTAGTCACCATAACTTAGTTTTAATGGTCAGAGTGACGAGGATGGAGCAGAGAGGAGGAGAAGCTGCTGCCTCTGTGCCCCTCTCTCCCCTCACAGCTGAGAGCAGTTCACTTCCGACACAGACACAAGGCGTTCAGGTGCAGATTACACTTAATAAAAACTAAAACAAAAGTGCAAAATTTTAAACATAGTAGGATAACATATCTACAGGTAGCAAAAAGGTTTGGCATAAGTTCCTTGTAAAGGTTGAACAAAGGGACATTTTCCCATTAAAATGGAGAAAAGGTCAGAAGAACCTATTGTCCATTTACTTACATAAATGGGCAGTAAGGTGGTTAGAAAATCTTCAGTCTTTGCAAAGATGATCATATCTATTGCTAAAACGTGAGGTGATTGTGAATCCAAGTCTTCTAAAGGTCAGGCCTGTGAGTCCTGTGAGTCCAGGAGACAGTAAAATTTTAAAGAGCTTGGAAAAACTCTGAGCCATAAAACATGATCTACTGCTCATGAGCTGTACTGTGGGCTGTGTTATGACTGACCACTAGACTAGACATAGCTTACCTCTGCAGTATACTATAAGGTTGGACTGGCCATTGCTCACCATCAGACTAATTCATGTAGTGTTCATGTGCAGTTTCAATTAAATCCCCCTCATTCTTGCTCACTGCCTAAAGTAACAGTGGACTGTGAATGGTGGTCATTTATAAACTTATAAATAGATAACAACAACAATGCGCTGTCCATCATCCCTGTGTGGCATTCATTCTTTGCTTGTTATGCTGCGTTCTTTGCATTCTTTGTCCGTAACATGCTGAGATCCAGTACCCAACAGTGTTATTTGTACTTGATGTGGTATTCGAGGATTCCTATGTTCAGACCGTTCTGATCTCGCATTTCAATCACACGTCTCTCTCTTTCTCCCATCTTATTTTTCCACACACTTCCATCTTATTTGATCATTTCTCATTTTCTGATTGCATATGCAAAACTACACAGGCTAAATCTGATTGATCTAAACCAGTGTTAAGTGATTCTTAGCATAACATCATTCACTCATTTCAGAAAGATAATTTTGTTGTAAAACTCACTGCTACTCTATGCATAACTCTACTGAGATCTCAATACATCCATATTCAGACAGGCATCTTCTAATTTCTTCCCAGTGAGATCTGTTTTTGTAGTGTGTGGTTAAATCTTTTGTTATCTGACTTTTCAATGATACAGTGAGTTACCTCTCAGATTTATGAGTTAGCATATCACAAGTAGAGCAAAATATTGGCCAGTGATTAGTTGTTCAAACCTTGTATTTTCTGCTCCTTAAGGTAATAACATGACAGACAGTAATGTTTTCACACTATTTGCTTTTTTTGCCACTAAACCTGAAGATTGACTCCAAGTCTGGGCGCTATCTTAACCAGTTTGAGATAGGGCTAATGCCTTGGTAGAGGTCTTGGCTTTCTCAGTTCTTGTTTGATAGAGACATGGTTGCCCTTGTTTTTTATGTCTACATACATTTTATGTTTGCCACACATTCCTCTTTGTGTTTCCTGGACAAGCCCCTATTTGTAACAAACTGCTTATTATGGCTGTAATTTTTGTCAGTGGCCAGGATGAAATAATGATGCCTAACTCTTCAATTTTGACATTTAGGATTGTGTAGTTTTTTCTATTCATTTTTATTTTCAGACTCTTAGCTGGCTCCACCAACATATCATTTATCTCTATTATGTTTAAGTACCAAAACAAAGATACGGGCCATACTAATAATCATCTAGCTTCCTCTGTGCTGATTGCTTCATCATCACTCTAATGATTTGTACTTTCTGTTGCATAATTACATTGGATGAAAAATTCTAATTAACAGAATGACTGAACATAAAGCTGCATCCAGACATCGCATTTGTGCTCAGAGATTTTTGATCAAAGTGTTTATAGCGGAAGAAACACTGCTTTGTTATTCCCGTGGAGGTACATGCTTGGTTTGGCATTGGATTAACTTTGATTTAGTTCCAAAACAAGACCGAACATTTCAACTGTGGGAAATTAGGTGTTTTGCCGGCAATTACGTGTTGGATTTTTTTATCCATTGAGATCAGCAGAAACTTAATATCTCTGAACTTTAACTTTTCTTTCCCATCACTAAGGAGTTCCCAATTCTTTGTCGGAAACTGTTGATGTAAGTGCTTTGCTTTGGCTACTGTTAAGCCGCGCCTCACCATCAAGTGGCTTTGTAAAAGATGAATGCGTTTGCTTGGCATTTAAGGTTTCCCCTCGGACTGTCAAAGTTCATATTTCTGAGAAGTCGGACGTGCGAAAAAGCCGGTGACCCAACTGGCATTCTTCACCGTACTTCTGGTTTGGTTCCTGACCAGACCTCCGTGCTGCATAATGAGTTTAGTCTGAAAACACGGAGAATATGGAAGGACTGAACGAACTTTTCAGCCACTTTGGAGCCGTCAGTCATGAAGGGAACTTTCTTTGACTCAACTTATATGAGAATTTCCGAATTATCTCCGACACATTGCACACTTTGAAATGTCATTTGTCTGCTGTCTGTGGAAATTTGAATTCCTGGTTTAATCAGATCAGACTAAACAACAGCTTCCTAGATCTATTCAAATGGCATTTCACATATGATGCAAGTTTCAAGACATGTTTAATAAATAAATATGTACAAACGAAATATGAATATAGTTATTATTACCTCTGTGAATGTTTTTTGCCAGCATTTGTTGAATAGTTTGTTGGCTTGTTAGCCAGATATTTTTGATGCCATTTTAAATAAATGTCATTAATTGGTCAAGGAAGAAATTGTAATGTTCTGGATCCAGGAATATTTGAAAGATTCTGTATCATTTTGAGATAGAGCCAGAGATAATAACTCCAGCCAGAAGGTGTCAGAAAATGAACATGAATTAATTGTAGGTGATTTTTTTTTAACCATTTTGATATACTCTATAATGCCAAAAGTATTTGCTCAACCACCCAAATAACTAAATTCAGTTGTTCCAATCACTTCCATGGCCACAGGTGAATAAAATCAAGCACCTAGGCAGCAGCTTTGTGGAAAACTTTGTAGAAAATTTTGGGGATGGCTGCTTCCTGTTCCAACATGACTGCACCAGTGCACAAAGCACGGTCCATAAAGACATGGATGAGTGAGTTTGGTGTGGAAGAAGTTGACTGAACTTGCACAGAGTCCTGACCTCAGCCCGACAGAACACCTTAGGGATGAATTACAGCCAGGCCTTCTCGTCCAAAATCAGTGTCTGAACTCACAAATGCACTTCGAGAAAAATGGTCAAAAAAGCATAAAAAATTAACAACTGCAGCAACAGTGAAGCTAAGCTAACGTTAGCGTTTGCTGTGCTACACAAAAACAACAGTCCAATTGTTTTTCACTGTAATTAATCCATAGGATAAACGGGCACCTTGCTTCTTTAATTTTTTTTTAATAATTACTATTGTTCTTGTATAAAAACAAATACTTGAAATAAAAAACACATTACAATAAATCTTTCCTTTTACAATAAAATCTAAATCTAAGGATGAAGCAAAGCCATGATTATTAGTTTTTAATTGTAAACATAAAATTTAATGAAAAAAATTGAGGTCAACCAAAATGAGGAAAAAAATTGTGATTCAATCTTTTTGCCATACCGCTCAGCTCTAGCTTGGGCCTATCCTGGTAACTATGGGCCTAAGGCGGACTGCATTCTGGGCACAGATACAGAAACATATCCTGAGAGACAACCCTTCACTCTTACTCATTAAAGGCAATTTAAATGTATAGTTATTTTGGAGAAGCTTGAGTACCCAAAGATAACCCCAGTATTAGAACATAAATACATACAATTTAGGAATACACCTGATGCAAACAAACTTAAAACTTCATTCCTTGCAGTTTAATGAGCAAAAAGATAACGTGTCCTCTCATTTATTATTCAGTAGTGACACTTCTGCTTCCACCACGCTTCACTGGGTTTTCCGAATTAACTCTGTAAATCCAGGCTTCACTGCTTTCCTTAATTACTCATGTTTGACCATAATACACAATAATACACAATAATATCCATTAATCACATTGGTATTAATTGTCACATTGGTTTGTTGAGCGACTGAATTGTGTTTTTTTTCCCTGTAATGTATGGCTGTGTAAGCCAGACGAAGAGTTGGTTATCTTTATTGAGGTCCTTTATGGTAGCTTTAGCTGTAATCTATAGGTTTTAGATAAGGACAAAAGGTCACATACTTGGACCATAAAAGTGCAGGAACATTGTGCCATGTGATGCTAACCTCTAGAGAGCTCTCTTTCCACCTTTAGCCTCTTCATCTCAGCATCCAGTCACTATATTTACATGTGGAGGTTATAGGACTATGCTCACAGCTCGATTAACTCATTTAACTGGGTTTATGTTAAATGCAGAGAACTGAAAAACTGTGGTCCCAGCGCTTCACTCAGACCAATTCCTGTGGTTCTAATATGTCTATTTAAATGCTATTAATGCCTTTTTTGACTTAGTATACTCGTTTTATTCATAAATATCAATGGAGACGCTCTGAATAAGGCAACAGCAGAAAATCATGTTCTTTAGTTGCCAAATGCAATTTCTGAAAGCACAAGGACACATTAGCAGTCAAGTCTTTTCCTTTAATCATTTGTGGAAGAAGAGCAAAAACACATACAAAAAAGTTAGCCTGCTGCACAATGACCCTAAATATCTGTTTTGCTGGTCTAAAAGTAAGTTTTGCTCAGTGGTGTTCATGTTTTTCAAATTTTTTACATGTGTTGTTCTTAAAGTGCTCTGCCCAACTTTAGTTTAAAGGTACTGTAAGCAGCATGTACTCGTTCTGGTTTGAAAACAGTACTGCAGTCTAAACTAAACAATGGCCTGCCAGTCTTTCTTCTTTTCTGATTGGACAATCGCCAATGCAGAGAAATGTAACCAAAAACGTGTCTATTATGTAAAATGTTTTAATTGTTAATAAAACAGCTGTACCAATGTTATCAGTAAAACTAATTTTTAATTTAAACATGTTTACCTCATATCTTGGCACACATGTGGGTAATTTTTATGAAATGTAAATATATACTGCTCATTACACCTTTAAGTAGACAGAATGCCGCAGTACACCTCAGGCCCACCATGACCCCTAACAGGAATAAGGGGAAGACCTAGAGGCCGCAGACCTTGCTTGGCGTCTGACATTGAACTGTTTACTCTGATTAAACCAGTGGTAGGTGGTCACTGTCACCCCATTGGATTAGGGCAATGATTTCTCTACTTGCTTGCACTCAGTGACCCTCCCCGCCAAAACCCTCTTATGTACAGGAGAATACTGAAGATGCTGGTGCATGCTGTAGGTTTAGCTGCATTATTCACAGTATTTGTCAGTACATATGTGACCACATTTGCATCGACACAGCGTGAGGCCCAGGCTCTCAGCACTTGTCCAGCCTTGAGAGCGACCTCAGCATCCATGACCATGGGCTATTTCTGGAGCCTCTACCCCTGATCCCGGTGTCCTCTCCGCCTCTCCTCCCTCCTTCCTTCCCCCCTCTCTCATCCCTCTGGTCATTTGTATTCATCCACTTCCATTTACTGTCACCCTGTCGGTGAAAGCTTGCTCTGAGCTCCCTGAGCCCTGGCAAAGCTCCTTCTTCTCTTGTGTCGTGTTCTGCCCATTTCCCCCTCATCATGGCCGCCTGTGTGCTGCACGCTAAATAAATAACAACTATTGCCTTCCAGAATCAGGAGGCAGATGCTGAGAGTGGCACAAAGGCTGGCATTCAACTGTTCCCCGAGCGCGCCCCTCGTGCACACAGTTAATCAGACGTTTGCACTGAATCCTGGCCGCGTCTCTATTAGTTGTTCTTTTGGCAGTGAAGGCTGGTAATAAGTGCAGCCTTAGTGAAGTTTGAGCTCATGGTCATTATTCAGGCCTGACACTCAGGGCTTGTCAGGGGCAATGCTCTTCACACACTCATGGATACAGAAGTGCCATCAAAAAAAGCTGTAATTTTAGAATACAGGTCCATTTATGTTTATATTTTGTGTATTTGAGAAAATGTTTGATTTTTTTATCCAGATTGGTAACAAATAACCATCTTCTTCGGCTTATTTCTGTTTAGGGTCATGGGTACTGGAGGCTATCCTGGTAACTTTGGCTTCAGAGAAAGGTACAACCTGGACAGTGGCCAGACAGTCACAGGGCTGACACAGAGACATACACAGACAGACAACCATTCACTCTCACATTCATCCACTTTGGGCAATTTAGAGTCACCAGTCCTCCCAACACATGCATGTCTTTGGCCGGGGAGAACATGCAGACTCTTTCACCGTGCCCCCTAAAAACTTTTGTTTTCTGAGAGCATGTTAGGACATAATGGTGTACTTTTGACCTAAAGGATATTTCTAATCAAATTGTACAGTTCAATTTGTATCACTACTTGATAGTTTACTTCTGAAAGTCTTGTCCACTATTTTGTGTCTATACAGAGACAACAACCACAAATATTTACGCATAAATATTTGTTCAAGTGTTTCAACATCAAGAGTCTTCATAATACAGGTCAATTGCAAAGGTAGGTTACATAGGAAGTGATTGTTGATTATTTTGTGAATGGGGAATCAGGAACTGCCAACAGTTGCAGGAAAAACTGCTACCAGTATGCCTTAACCCAGACAGATTATGTTTTTGTCTGGTTTGTTTTTTAGTCTATGAACAAAATGACTCAAAATGCAAGAAAGGAAAAGTCAGTAATAGGCCAAGGATGAAATTAAGCATTTTTGGTGTAGACCTAGAAGGAGCCAGGATTCTTTGAAATTATTCTCTGCTATTGCAAGATGGAGGGATAGAAACTCTAGGCACAGGAGTCATTAAAGAAGCAACTGATTTTAGTGCATTTAGCATTGTGTGATAAAATGGCTTTTGTGCCTGAATGGAAAGTACCTTTACCCCCGTGTTAAAAGATCTGCCACACAGCTGCCACACAAATATTTACATCACAAATGTGCAGCAAAAATAGTTTATTCATTGAAAACATGAATGTGTTGCCAATAATGTAAGAGGAAACTGCTGAAAAATGCTAGTATGTAATGATGCGAGAGGCAGAGGTGAAGCCATAAACCCATAGAGTGCTGAAGTGGTGTTTCCTGTGTTTTAGTACGTTAATATACAGAGCTGTAGCAGATTCCTACACTTAAAATATAAAAGACAAGGATAAAAGACTGGACCCTGGTCAAATCTCCTCCAAAGTGGTATGATGACCAGGACAATTCAGGACTCGATTGGTTATGGAAATGTACCTGCATCTAGTTTGTTGACTTGCTTTTGGCCTTTTAATCTTCCATTGGTTGCTGTGAATGAGAGAGATATTGGTGTATTGGTCTTTTGGTGTGAATATTGAGATCCAACCTGTGTTTGTTTAGCGCCCTCCAGCAGCAGGAGGAATTGATTTGTGTTCACTGATGTATTTGCACATTATTCACACCATGATGGTCTGTCGCTTACAAATCATTCAGAATCATGAGTGTGCACGTGTCTGCTCGGAGGGCACGGGGGGAGAGTGTGTCCTCTGACCTGCTCTGGGGGCAAGCGAAATGGAGCAGTGTCCTGTCAGGGTCATGTTACTGCTGCAGTAGGCCGCTAACTGTCCATGAAATTGCCTTCCAGTCGCTCAATACAGCGAAGACAACCAGTCCAGGGTGGGGGAGATCTTCTTATACTGTTAGAACTTTATGTGCTGTTTACAATCAATAGTCTTCATTATACAGTTCATTTGAAAAAGTTGTTTACATAGGAAGTGCCAGCAGTTAAAGGAAAAACTATTACCAATATGACTTAGATCACATGACAACAACTATGAAAATGCAAAAAAAAAAAAAATAAAATAAATAAATAAATTGACAGGAAAACAGAAAAATTTAGTGTGCAAAAGTATTTACCCCCTTTTTAGAGAGGCTTCTAAATAAGACTCAGTGTTACTCACCCTCAGAAGTCACAAAAATAGATAGATAAGGTTGGCCTGACTGCATTTCAACTGTCATAATGCCACAAAACACAATTTAATTCTTCATTACAACATGTAAAAGATAAGGAACCACACCAAACCTGCCCAGAGAGCACCATCTAAAACTCACAAACCGGGCAAGGAGTGCATTCATCAGAGAGGCAAGAATAAGACCAAACGTGACCCTGAAAGATCTGCAGAGCTCCACAGCAGAGACTGTTGTATCTGTCCCAGGACCACTCTGAACCATACACTCCACAGAGCTGGGCTGTGTGGAAGAAGAAAATAATAACAAAACATGTTTTGTGTTTTTGACAAAAGGCACGTGGAAGACTCCCCAAACACGAGTAGGCCCTCTGTCCAGATACAATTAAAATGAGCCATCAATGAAAGATGCTATGTGTAGCACAAACCTAGCCCCTGAGTGTGGCCCCTCTCTAAAGTGAAGCCTGGTGATGGCAGTGTCCTGCTGTGGGGATATTTGTCATTGGTAGGGACGGGGAAACTGCTCAGAGCTGAAGGAATGAAGGATGGAGCTAAACAGAGCAATTTTTGAAGAAAACAACTCAAAATGTGCTGTACAATACATCCAACCTGAAGGAGCTGGAGCTGTTTTTAGATGAAGAATGAGCACAATCCCAGTGATTTTATGAACCAAGCTCATAAACACTTATCCTAGAAAAGTTGGAGCTGAAAGTCCTTCAGAAGGTGATTCTACAGAGGACTAACTTGAGGGGGTACATACTTTTGTTTGCACAAGTTTTCTCTTTTTCTGTCATATTTCTAATTTGCTTCACAATATATATATTTGTTGTCATGTGATGTAAAGTGACTGACCTAAAACTCTCAATGATCCATTTAAATTCCAGGTTGTAAGGCAACAATAAAGGAAATATGCTGGGGGGGTACATACTTTTGCTTGCCATTGTAGGTTATCTGTATTTACACAAATAAGCATGTTTTCATTAACAAAACATCATCGATCTCTCTGTGAGTCAAAATTGACAGTAAATATATAAACTACAGGTCTGTGCTGTGTGAGACATTTCCAGTCTAACAGACTTGAATACACTGTTTATCTGCTGTCTTCAGTAATTGTTTGTAGCATTTTCGCTTTCTTCTTTACTTTCCTGGATAATTGTGAATGCATTCTTCATGAAAGCATTTGGAGGCTTTGTCTGGCTTATTGGTGGTCTTTCTCTCTGTAACTGTCACTACATCTGCAAATGTGAAATTTAGCAACCTTGCTGGAAACACTTTTGCCTTAAACAAGCTCTAACCAGAAATGAGATAACGTGACAAGTAACTTATTCCGGTGTTTGTGAAAGAGGTCTTGTGAGATTGGGCCTGTGCCTTGGCTCAGGTGCTCCTTGTTGTAAAATTACTTCAGTTTATTCTGTTGCACATTTATACCACCCCAGAACATAACCCTCCTCAATACTAGCACTTTTATTGTGGAAATATCCTCTATAGACCACATAAAAATACATTGCATTTGTAGCTAGATTTTCAGTTGCACAGTGTGACAGAATAAAGAGAAGTAATTGTAGAGAATATCTTTTGTATCCGTAAGTATTTATTAAAATCACATATTCAAAATCCCTTTCAGAAAAACAACACACTCTTGGCACAAACACGATTCATTGTTTTTTATTTTATGTGATATTGTCAAGGGTTTTTTCTTCACCCAGGGATGAGTTCATTTGTGATCACAAAACTTTTTGATGTTTCAGAGCTTGCGAGTTGTTTTGTTCCACATCTCACATTGGCAACTGCTTGTATTTGTCTCTGATACTTTTCATTAGCAGAACGTCCTTCACACACCGCCCCAAATCTCCCGTTTGTAACTCCCGCCTCCAAATGCCACCTCAACTTTTCAAATGAACACCGACCTTTTCCCAGCTTCATTTGTCTTGGGATAATAATGTTTCTTCCAGCTACATCTGAAAATGAAACAGCTGCCACTGAATTGTCCTCGTACATTTGAGCTTCTGAAATGAGATGTTTTGTCCTTGAAGTAGCCGACACATTTTGGCACATACTCCTAAGACATATTATTCTGGCTTTGCGTATTTTCAGTGAAGGCACATCACAATGAATATGAATTTACTCTATTTTCTACTCTATTTTCATTTGTAATCCTTAATCTTAAAGGTCCCCTAATCTATTAAATTGACTTTTTGGAGCACCTCAAACACATACCTGGAGTAGTATTTTGTTTCATTCATGGTTGTTTGAGTAACCATATATACTGAAGCTGTCTCTTTCTCAAGAGCCTAAAATGCTTGGTCTCACCGCTCTACATAGATACGTGAAACCAGAAAGTGCTCTGTGCATTTATAAAACCCATACAGTCACCAGACAGTGATCATTTCAGAGTTTAAAGGTGCTATGAACAGTAGATAGTTTTTATATTTCATAAAAAATACCCACATGTATGCCAAGATATGATGTAAACATGTTTAAATCAAATGTTATTTTTACTGATAACAATGGTACAGCTGATTTATCAACAATAAAAGCTAATACTAATAGTTGGTAGCATTTCAGCTGTCTTCTTTATTTTCCTGGATGATCGTGAATAAATTCTACATGAGAGAATTTGTAGCCTTTGTCTTGCTTATTGGTGATTGTCTGTGCCTCTGTAACTGTCACTACGTCTGCAAACATGAAATTTAGTGAGCTTGTTGAAAACACTTGCTCCATTTTGCCTTAGACAAGCAGTCTAAGGCAACTCTAGTGACTGGTTTGTTTTTTAGTCTACGAACAAGATGACACAAAATGTGAGGAAGGAAAAGTCAGTAATTGGCCTATGGTGTGGATCTTATTCTCCGCTTATTGCAAGATGGAGAGATAAAAACTCATGGCACAAGGGGTCATTAAACGAGTAACTGAGTACTTTTGGTGGACTATGATATCAAAATGTTTAAATCAAATATTAGTTTTACTGATAACAATGGTACAGCTGATTTATTAACAATTAAAATATATTTTACATAACGGCCAAGTTGTTTTTGTTGAAATGTTTTGTTTTGATTCCAAACCCTGCATTGTCAATCGTCCAATCAGAAAAGCGGAAAGACTGGCAACCCACAGTCCATCCATCCATCTTCTTCTGCTTTATCCCGGGCCGGGTCGCGGGGGCAGCAGTCTAAGCAGGGCCCATTGTTTGGATTTAGACTGCAGTAATGTTTTCAAACCAGTACAAGTGCATGCTGCTTACAGTTCCTTTAAAATGCTGTCACTACATAGCAGTCAGCTCATTTATCTATCTGTTAGCGTCATCTAGCTAATAGCAGTGCTAAATAGCCATAGCTTTGTCCGTTCCTCACAGTTCTCAGCAGGGGGCTTCGGATTAATCCAAGCATTCTCTGCAAAGTCAAAGTAACAGCTCAAAAAGCCCAAAAGAAGACATTTTCCATACATATACAGTCATGTAAAAGTTTTGGCACCCCTCTGAGTTTGCATAATAATTTACTCTGTCTTCATAAAAAAATATCACAGAGGTTTGTCATTCATTTTCTAGTAACATCTGAGTTCTGGGGTGTTTTCCTAACAACAGTTTTTTATTGTTGCAGAATTTAAGTGTATGAAATTAAATGACATATGAAAAAATATCTGTGCAAAAGTTTCGGCACCCTTTGCTGATTTGAATGCATATAACTTCTCAAAATGGTTTACTTGCCACACAAAACTTTAGATTAAATTATTATGCATCCTCAGAGGGATGCCCAATCTTTTGCATAGGACTGTACATTTTAAGTTACAAAACATGAAATATTATTGAAAAGTTTTTAAATAGTCTGAAAAAAGCACAATATGGGACCTTTAAACAGTGATGCTTTGATAAGTTATGGGTATCCACTTGGGCTGTCACTTAACTCCGCCCTTGAATAACATTAGCCAATCACAATCCTTGCAGCTCTTTAATACATGTAGACATTTTGATAATAGAGCAAAATAGACATACTTAGAAATAATGATATTCTGTAAATGTATGGATTGTTGATGCAAGTTTCAATGAAAACTGTCAAACTGCAGCATCAAGTGTTCAGTCACTAACCTTTAAATAGATGCTTCAAAGCTTTATTATACTGTACAAAAGTATTTGATAGGTTTTGAAGAAAAGTTACAAAGAAATGTGCAACAATAGACACAATAGCAAAAAGGAAGAAATGGAAAAATCAAAACTGCTCCTATCTTACAATAATAAAGATATAGTGCCCAGACTTGGATGCAAACAGAAAGATCTTGCTGTTCAGGGGTAAATTCAGAGAAATTCAGTGAGCCACAAAACACTGGCAATGGTAAAGAAGCTAACTAATTATTTGTTCTAGTGAGTGAAGTTAGTATCAGTCTGTTCTGTACATAATCTCTTAAAACACTCCTGGATCTCAACAGTGATCTGGATACAGTTTTTCATAACAAATAAAACATTAAATTCTGTATTTATTAAATCACTCTTTGTTGTAATAGCACTTTCCACACCCTAAAAGAACTGGGCTTTTATTATTAAAGTGGTCACATACTCAAATATCTTTTCTTTCCATTTTAAAGGAGGCACAAGTCTCAGATTTCACTTTGCTCAGGCAAGAAGTAGTTGCTATTATGCTTGAAATGACATTGAAATGCTTAGAAAAAGTGACATTCTTTAAATGAATGTATTGTTGATGCAGTTTCATTTGAAAATGGTCAAACTGAAGTGAAAGTACGGCTCGCACTGCGTCAAGCACAGCGTCAAGTGTTTAGTCACTCACCTATAAATAGACACTTCTGAGACATATTTCACTGAAGGGACAGTGCATTTGACGTAAAGTGGTCATGGGCAAAAACATATTATTTTTTGAGTTTCAACATATAATTTCACTTTGCTCTCTCAAACTTGTTATTTCACCTTGCTCTATCAAAGTGCAGAAAGGAAAAACAACACAGTGCAGTCACAGCAGGCAGGACTTAAGGCTCTTTTTAGATGGTGGAAGTTTTATTACTAAAGATGTGGTCAGATCTTGTCTTGACTAGAACCTGAAATGTTCTCGTAAAAGTTTCATTAAACTTCTATTAAAGCAAATACAGTTGCTACTATTGCTTATGCATTCATGAAAACACAGCTTTAGGCATAGCTTATACACATATATGCAACATTATAGGCCTCTGTGTGTGGGACTGCAGACTCTCATGGCTCACAAACTAATGGATTATATTATTTCATGAATTAATTTAGGGATTGTGGGTGGGTTAAGCCTATCCATCAACTAAATTATTATGGTATGGTATATAATGGTATTGTTAGGGTTACTATTAGGCTACTTCAAGTCAGTTTAAAGTGTGTCATTTTGTGTGTCATCAACTTTAGAGTGGGATGTCATTGTAATTGTAATAGGGCATAATTTACTTACAACCATTTAGTAGGCATGCATTTCTCTATTGTCCATTAAAACAAATCCGTAGCCAGTCACAGCTGATGTTTTGGTCCTATTGTGATTTTGAGATAAAAATAAATAAATAAATAAATAAATAAAAAAGACTTGTATTCTTCCCCAGCCCTCTACTTCTATTAGTACCACACATCTATCACAAGCTCTAAGGTGCTATACAGTCATTCTCAGTCTTATTTGTTTCTTATTTGTCCTCAAAGAATCTACTCTGATGACACCTCGCACTGAGCCGTTCTGATGCTGTTTTTACTGTGAGCCATGAGTCACTTCACGCAGCCTCAGCCACTTAAATGTTACAACTAAATGTCACTGCCGGAGATACTTCCAAGCAGCACGGCTCCACATCAGTCCATCTTCAGGGACAGATACAGAGAATCACTATGAGAACTGTTTTTATTAGCTTTGTGTTCAAGGAGTGTAGCTTTCTCAGGGCATTCTCTGAGAAGCTATTAAAGGATATCTTTGAAAATCTGCTGCCATCTACTGGTTAAGCTGGTCCATTGCATTATTATGCTTTACTATGCTCTGCACAATTCTGCCTGGTGAAGTAGTACATTCACTACCAACAATAATTATAACCCTATTTGTTCTATTTATCCATTTAAATAAACTTGTATAGCTTGTTTCTTAGAAAGACTCTGTCAGGTCACCAAGGATGAGGGTTTGTGGCAGTCCTTTCGAAATAAACAAAACAATGATGTAAAGAAATTAAATATCCTAATTAAAATGGTCAAACATTATTAAACCAGGGCAGAAACTTTGGCGGTCACAGTTCTTATGCCATTTTTAAATATTGGTATGAAAGAAAGTTTAATTTGAAAGCTGACATTAGGGGTGTCTGTCCTTCACCACAGCAGCCTCTCTTTGTTTACCGTTGACATGGCGACTCGTTGTTCTTTTTGTAATGCTTTTGTGCCCTCAGCTCAACTCAGAGTGAGTAGACTCTGAGTTAATAAAAGCTTACTCTGATGCAGGAAAGTCTGACTTGGCCTGGTGTGCGTCGGATAAGTCTGAGGTAACATTTAAACTCTTGGGTTAAAAACCTGCTTTGTGAAACAGCCGTTATGTTTTGTGTAAATAGTTTTATTCTACTGTGAGCTAGAATGGTACTTCACACATTTGTCTTTGCATAATGTGTAATGTTAATAGATGCTGCATGGCTTCTTTCATGATGTTGTCGCTTATTTATTGCTCACAAAATAATGAAATCAGTAGTAATGTACTGCTAAGATAAGCTATTTTGTTGCCAGATAAAATAGCTGCCTACAAATTTAACCAAACAATCCTATTACCAAGATTCATGGGGTTAGGAGGTTTGCGTTCCTGCCTCTCAGCAAGGAGGTTGTGGGTTGGATCCTAGGGCAGGCCGACACCTTATCCCCTGAGTGGAGTCTGCATGTCCTCCCTGTGGTATTGTGGGTTCTCTCAATGTGGCTTCTTTTCAATGTCCAAACACATGCACGTGTTATAGGTAAACTGGTGACTCTAACTTGTCTTAATAAATGAATATGTGAGTGAATGGTTGTCTGTCTGTGTATGTCTCTCTCTGCCCTGCAACTAACTTTTCATTGTCATTGGTATATGGTGCGTTTATACATTATTCACTAATTATCTAACATTTATTGTGCTTTTTAATAGTAAAAAAACATAAATGTTTTTTATACTTAACACTGGACCTCTGGATATTGACTTTATTTACATAGAAATACACCAGTTTTACTGTAGATTTTTAAAAAGTGGAAGGCCAAACCTGGATTGTGCTGTTATTAGTGGTTTGTGTGGTCAGGAATGCCCACTAGAGGGCGCCACAGCTGCACTCCACTGAACACAAGTATTGGACTGTGTGTTTTCAATTGAATAGAGAATGTCTCACCAAAGCCACTTCTCACTTTGCAAACGGCTGCCCTCTGTATAACTGCACTAGTAGTTGGTGTTTAATGAAGTATTGCCGGTCCTCCTGCTCAGCCCGTACCTATAGCAACAGGCCGGCGTTCGTCATCTCTGAAATCGTCAGCCGTAACCTGAAATTATAACGCTGTGACTGACAGATGAGCGTCAAGCCGAGTGCACTTTGGCAGCGGCAGCTCAGACTCCAGACTGTGAAGGTGACGCCACGCTGTGTGCTGCCAAGAGAAAGACGTCCAATCTGGAGAAATTGAACAGCTTTTAGTAAGACGCTGAGCTCAAATTCACACTGGCATTGGGTGCACTTATCGAAATGACTACATCCCTTTGTTGTAGAAAGAATGGAATCTGGATGCTTGAAATATTTAGGCAAAAGTAATGCAATGTTAAAGTGATGCATTGATTACAAATAAAGCATGACCAGTGACGTGTGTATAGTTTTAGTTCAATGTAATAGGACTTCTCAACAATAAGTTTTTTGTGTGCTTCCTTTGTTAAGTCATGTCTTGTTGGATACAGTTACTGTGTTTACCTACACAGCTGCGTCACTATTCTCACAGCTCAATTAACCTGTCTAACTTTCTAAACGTAGATTTTAATTATAGTATTGTGTTCCCATGGTACTCCACTTAGACTGACACATTATGACGACAATTGAGGTTAGCTTACCGTAAATGGAAGAAGTGCTGCAGTATAGCTTGGTTGGTGGAGCTGCTGTGCATATACAGGGCAACTACAGCCTCCCTCAGCGTCATGGGTTAGAGTCTCTCCCTGGACAAGACAGACCGACAAGCATTATTCACTATGGTGTCACCAATTCACCTAACACATTCATGACATTGTATGGTGTTAGGAAGCCACAGAGAGAACTAGGGCTGCACAACTAATTGGATGAATTGATAAAAATCAAATATTAAATTAAAATAATTTTGTGATCGATTAATCATTATCTGGGGTGAAAAAAGAGCTTTTATTTCTAAGACAGTGCTGTAAAACCTCAAAAACAATAAAAAGAAAATGTCAGTTTGTTTTTTATGATGAATAAACATCCTCAAGTAACATCTGCAAGTATCACTGTAGCTTCAGCCAGTAGATCATCATGCATTTACTTGCACTTCACTATCTGATTATTAATCGAGTAATTGGAAAAATAATTGCTAGTAATCGATTATAAAAATAACTGTATGTTGCAGCCCCAGAGAAAACCCACGGTAACACGGAGAGGGCATGCACTGGTTGTGGAGGATCGAACCCTTGCCCTGCTAAGAGGCAGTCGCGTGCTGCCAGTGCATGCTACTGTTTATTGGTTAACACTCTCGCCTCACAGCAAGAAGGTCCGGAGTTCGATTCCCAGACCGCGTGGGGCCTTTCTGTGTGGAGTCTGGATGTGTTTCCTCTGGGTGCTCCAGTTTCCACCATCATCCTCAAAACAATACGTTAATCCCCCAGCTGCGTACTCCTGACCAAGATCCTGGTTCAGGTCTGGAGATGGGTCCCCAGGTTCTGCACCGCGGCAGCCCACTGCTCCTGACAGGTCGCCCCAGTTGCACTGAAGGATGGGTCAAATGCAGAGAATGAATGTCCCTACGGAGATCAATAAAGTACAACTTAAACCTTAATAAAATAAATGCATAACTATTGACATTGAATAAGCCCATACATATGCAGCAGTTTACTATGAAATTTCCAAGTGTGTTCATTTAAAAAAGTCTGAATATAATAATAATAATAATAATAATAATAATTCATCGAATTTATATAGCGCTTTTTTGGACACTCAAAGACGCTTTACAATTGATCAATTATTCATTCACTCCTCAGTCACACTTGGTGGTGGTGAGCTACTTCTGTAGCCACAGCTGCCCTGGGGCAGACTGACGGAAGCGTGGCTGCCAATCTGCGCCAACGGCTCCTCCGACCACCACCAAACACAGCCACACTAACATTCACACAGGCAAGGTGGGTGAAGTGTCTTGCCCAGGGACACAACGACAGTATGCGCTTCAGATGGGATTCGAACCGGCTACCCTCCGGTTGCTGGGCGAATGCTTAACCCACTGCGCCACCATCGCCCATAGTTTAAATAATAATCAAAATGTTTCTGCTTGCAACCACTCTGAACAACATGCGTGAAAAGGCTAGCAGTGATACATATCTGATTACTTTCTGATGACTACCACAGTTTGTATTGTGGAGCGTATTACTCAAGTCGCACAGATGAGCTCCCTTCTGCATGCTTTTGTTCTTTTACAAACCCACTTGTCCCTCTCCATCCACGTCGCCCATGGTAACCGGGGAAAATAATCACAGACGTCACGCCCGGGAGGAGAGAGAGAAAAAAAACTGTTCTCTAAAGAAACTCAGAGGAAGGCATTGAGACAGGAGAAGAAATAAAGAAGATGGAAGAATGAGTGACGGGGCGATACAAGCTTGTCGTGTGTGAGAGAAAAACAACACGAGCAGGATTGGTTTGGTTTGACTAGTGCAGGGTAATGATGAATTGCAGGCTGTCAAATCAAGGCCAGCAGCTCTCCGTTGCTGTCAGGGGCGGACTGCTACAGAACCCTGTGAATGATGCATGCATTATTCCAATCGTGACAAGGCAAAATTTTTGAAAAAGTTAAACTCGAGAAGATCATTTTAAAACTCCCCTCACAAAACATAATGTTGAGTGTGACAAATGGAGTGGAAAAGGAGGCGTTCTTGAATAGAATAGCCTTGAAAGTTGTGGCATATGTTTGCAGAAAACTTCAGCTTGAAATTTTTCTTTTATAAGCAGTTGCTGTTCTATACTTGCTCTAGTATCCACATTTACACTGAGAAGTATACATCTAGTACACTGGTATCAGTAATCTACTAACCCATAATTTCTCTCATGTATATGACTCAAATGCTTGACTGCAATTTATCAAAAAGATGAATTTGTAATATAGGAAATAGCCTTCACTGTACATTTACATGCAAGCACTGAAATTACATTTATTTCCTTAGAGTGCATGTAAACATCTTAAATGGGGTGGCATACCAGAATGCATTTTTTTTTTGGGCAATTGGTATACAGCTTACTCTGATTAATGGGGATATATTCTGCTTTAATGCATATTTTTAAACCAATTTTGGTTGCATCTAAAAGAGCATTGCGTGTTTAACAACATTTGAAAACATGATCTGACTAAAAGAGAACGTTTTCAATAAATACTCTACTGGTGCCATAAAGAAACAGGTGAAGAGAGCAGCAGTGGGCAACAGAGGATTATTGAACATAATCAAAGAAAATTAACACTTCACTCCCTTAAACAATTTCTATGAGTCCACAAAATGAAAAATAGCTGTGAGAAATCAGTGAAAACAGAACTGTACGCAGTTTTTTGGGATAAATGAATGAGCGCAGACTGGATGTAGAGGGCTTGTTGATTGGTCAGTGCTTCCTGGAGTGGGTGGGGCTTCGTGGGAGGGGCGGAGGTTTATGCCACAGAGCATTTTGAGGCCTCATAATGGCAGTGCCAGAGAATAGAGGATTACTTTAACTTGCGTGATTGAAACAAAACAGAACTCCAGGTATGTTTTTGATGAGGGAACAATATTATAACATGGTAGAAAGCTCAGAAAAATCAATTTTGCATAATATAGTCCCTTTAAGGTTTGACAAGGGAAGGTGAGTATGTTCCAGAGATGGACAGTGGCATGTAAACAAACAAAAAAAAAGGAAAAAAGGAAATACGAAGTCCAATGTTTAGTGTTACTTACACATTTTTAGACCAGCAAAGACCCATATTTTGGCTCATTCTGCCACCAGCTCACCCATCTGTCAGTTTCTTTGGTTTTTCATGTCTTTAAATGTACTGAGTATAGATTCAAAACTAAAGCTCTTTGAAGCAAACTACATTCATTCATTTGTAAGGAATACTGCACACAAAAAGTATAGCAAATGGTTCAAGTGATGCAAATTTAGTTATTTAATTATAGATACTAAGTTGAGCAAAATGCAAGTTTATTCAAAAAAAGAACAGCATCGCCAAAGAGACAGATGATTACATTCAGCATTTGACTGACACTCAAAATGAACAGGTACAGTCGAAAATGTGACATCTTGAACAGTCACATTTTTGTCAACAGTTTTGGTGAGGACAGGTGACGTTATCGACCGGATCAGAGGCCAGCTATTTTATTGCTTTTGGTGTGAATCTGTTTCTGGATGGGGGTTGGTATTTGATGGCATGAAACATTTTGTAAGGTGTTAAGAGTGCAGCGCTAGTCACTCTTCAACTCCAGAAACAGCTAAAAAGTGAATCTTGTTTGATGTTGTTGTAGGTTTTTTGTTGTTTTTTTAGAAGAAGTGCATTTAGCATGGGAACAACCTTGATTGCAGAAAACATTTTGTATTCCGTTTTGTTTCTAGTTTTAGCCAAAACATCTAAATATTTACTTTATTGCACCCACCCTAGTACCAAATTACTGGAACCACAGTGAATTTCACCGAATTAACTTAGATGGGAACAGTTACCTCCTTTTTGACAATATCTATGCTATGACCATGGCCATATTATGCTTCAGTATGTGCCATTTTTGTTTCCATGAGTGTTTTTGTGTTTTGTGTTTTGTTTCCATGTGTGTTGGCAGGTGGTTTCCAAGTAGTTAACGCAACAGAACAATGGGCCACACACAAGGAGTACAACTACAGCGCTGTTTAGTGGTGGCCATTGTTTTATGCTGGGGCTGTTGGGTATTGCTGGGTGGCGGTAAGAGTGTCCCAGGATCATTAATTACAATTACTGCTGCTATTGTTGCTGTGTTGCAAAGTTTTATAGCATTTTAAATGGTATGCAGGCTGTAAAAACGTTTGACCTTCAAGACACAATGTTAGGATTCCCCACTGGTCTTAATACTTGTACTGACACCAAAACTTGACATTTTAAGAGCATTGTACACATTTGCTCTCCTCCAGTCGTAGTACTCTGAGTAATAACCCACTGCAGTGTGAGTTACCATTCCCTTTTTTCTTTATACAGCACTGTCTGGATGAATGAATGTCAAAGAGGATTAAAATATACTCAAAAGCTCAAAAAAGACTTGTTAATAGCAAGTAACTGATATTCTGAAACATTAACTATAGGCAGTGAAATCATACATAACTCGTCTTAAAAAACGTGCAGACCTCCACCAAAGCATTGGCCGTGGTAAACGTATGGTGCCCCAAGCTGGGCTTAAGCTGTTGTTCTGTAGTTCGGGCAGGGCCGTCAACAGGGTGGGGGGCAAAGGGTCTGTTGTCCTGGGTCAAAGGGGCCCAGAAATGGTCCCTCTTCTTATATTTTTTATTATAATGGGCCCATATGAAGTCTTCTAGCCCCAGGCCTCAGCAGTCCTCTCACTGGCCCTGGGTTTGGGGTAAATGCTCTATTCATTGAGCTGGGTGTACAGATTTTTTTTTAAAAAGGCCTGGACTGACACAGTGTTCTGGGTCAACACCAAAAACTACATTTCATTGGCCCATTACTGACCTTTCTTTAAAATGTTCTCAAAATTCTACCATTACTATATAGGTTATGTAGCAGAGACTAACCACCAAGCAAACCAACAAGAGTCACAATAAAAACTGTAGATGCTTCAAACTAATACAGTAAATACTCCTATTGATACTTGGTATGGTTGAATAAAAAATTCTAAGGACCAAAGTGGAATTGGGAAATTCCAAAAACTCCAAATCCAAAATTAGGAAAATCCTTCTTACTCAGTTGTTTTCCTGTATCTTATAACTTCAGGTTGGTAAATGGACAATCCTAAAGAATCACATTATTTCCAAATTTAACACACATCAGTGAATTGTGATAATTTTGAATCTTTTACATTGGTCAGACTTTAGATTTTCCATTGGTAAGAGATGTAGCCTTCTTGAGGTTGCTCCATGACAAATTGTTTGCTAATGTCCATCTGTTGATTAGTCATTGTTTAATCACTTGTGTGAAATAGGCTTATACATAAACATAGTATATTTTTGTTGGAGTCCTCTTTATAAAGAGGCTAGAGGCTGAGCATAGTACAAACCAATCCTGCCCAGCGGTGGCTCTGCGGTGCACTCATTTAGATAAGCTGCTGGTTGCTAGGCTGAAGAGGAAATGGGCTAGGGGGCACCATATTAGATTGAGACAGCACTGTTTACATATTTACCAGCGTGTCTTCTCTCTCGCTTGGAAGACTAATAGAGTGGAAGGGAGTAGTAGAAGCGGGAGGGGGGAGGGGAGGGGGGTGATGCTGGTTAAATGCCTTGTCACATGTGTGCAAATGTTTGGAAAACGCCCAGTCAAATTTACTGCCTTCTCCACAGACAGGATCTGAGCCAAAGACTATGGTTACTCAATAACTAATGCGTGCTTTTAGTGCAGTCTGTGCAGAAGTGCCCTGGCTTTCAGAATCACGCATGCATACCACATTTGTTTCTCATGCTACTCAGGCTTGCCTTATTCTCTCTATTGGTGGCTTGCTGGTTTTCTTTTTTTTTTTTTTTCCTCTCCTCTATTGTAGCCACACACTCTCTCACACATACTGCCGCTTGGCTCGGCTCTGAAGGATCAGTAGCTCATAAAGTGGCTGCAGTCAGCAGTCATCCTCTGTGAACGGGAGCAGACAGAAACGATTGAAAGATTGCTTGCAATTGACACTCAAAACAAGGAAGAGTCATAGGGGTGAGTTTTTTATTTTATTTTTGATGGATGGAATCAGCTGATGGACTCATGCTTAACTGCGTTGTGGTAAGTTCCAGGTCTGCAAAAGGGAAAGGAGAGCTGGAATAAATTTTTCTTTTTTACTCCTGAGCACACCCTCCCACTCCCCATCTTCTCTCTTGCACTTTTACAGCAGAGCACACACACAAAGGCAGCAGGCTCAGCGCTCCTGCTCATCTGCTGGCTCTCTCCAAGACGACAGGGAGAGAAGAGGGGATTCTCGTTTTCTTTTATCTCTAAGACTCTCTGCATGTGAACAAATGGAGCCTCAGTGGACAGGGCAGACACGGAGGTGAGGCTTGAGGTGCTTCAGTTCTTTTGCTCATTTCTTGGAAAGAAGAGGGCTTTTTCTCTGTTTTTGAAAAACTGGATGCCTTGATTTTTGAATGACAATTGGGAAAAACTCAGCTGACAGGGCAGATTCTAAGGGGGTGCTCCCATTGATCTGCTAGTTTCTTGAAAGGCAGCCAGAGAGAAGAGGGTTTTCTTTTTTTATCTAATAACCTGCCTTTATTTTTGAATGACATTTGGAAAGACCTCAGCGGACAGGACACACTCTAAGGTGAAGGTTTTGTAGTGCATCTTTTCATCTGCTAGTTCTCAAAAAGACAAATGGACCTTCCTTTGACTTGTGAATGACGATTGGCAGGACCTCAGCAGACAGGACAGACTCTGAAGCGAATCTTGCGCACCGTTCCCTACCTTATCTGTCTCGCTGAGCAGCCGGGACAGGCATGGCTCAGCAGGCAGGTATGGGGGTGACCCATCAGGACACCCTGGCTGTGCCCCCTATGCCCAAACACTCGGGCCTGAACGAAGACCTGGTGAAGATCCTGAGGGAGAACCTGCTGCAACCGGAGAGACCGAGAGGACACCGGAGATCGCCCTCCTCCATCTCACCGCGACTGTCCCCCCGCAACTCGCCGAGACTGCTCCGCCGCATGCTGCTTAACAACAACATCCACAAACAGAGGCGCTTCACCGTGGCACACACATGGTGAGAGCGGCAGAGATGTGGTCGAGTGGCCAGGCTGCATGGTGCTTTAAGATTGAAAATGTTTGCTAAATCCTGTGCGGTACAATTTGTAGAAGAACTTAGAGAGCTCAGTTTTTGTCTGTAAAATGCCCACAATGGAACAAAACAACAGCGATTAATAACTGAGTTAATGGGATGAAACTTTGCTTTGCTTGTTTGCTGTTTAAAGTAAAAATAAAAAGTGATGCATTCCCAGTGAAGTAGGTATGGGACCCCTCTCATTCAAACTGCTGTAAAATGGGGTAGGCTTGATGTGACGCTTTGTTTTTCTTGTTGTTTATCCTTCAGAGGTAGATTAATTTGCGTTCTGCCTCCTGAAAATCCAACTCCATTTGGAGACCATTTGGACTAGATTTCTTTCTGTAGAAAAAAAAAATCATTTCTGGCCAGACTGAATGTAATACTTGCATCAGTATTCATTAGGAGTGGCATTTTAGTATCATGATTATTTGCATAAAGCGTGCATTTTCCTCTGCAATTAGGTTTGTAGCTTTGGTGCCAAAATCATGCATTCCATTTACTGCTATCTCCTTCTGTGCTAGTTGTTTTTGAGAAGCCTGCAATGTCTTCTAGGGTTTTGTTGTATTTTGTGAAGGTATATAATTCATAGAGCACAATAGTGTTTTTTCTTGTTGGCAGCCCTGTCTTCTTTATTCATGTGTCTTCTTTATGTTGCCTGTTGTTACCAAAAAGCCCTGCATTCCACTTCAACACTACACGATTTTAATTAGTAAAGACAAGACAAAATGGCTTTTTTTCCATTTGAATGTGTGGGTTAATGAATTGATTTAGAGAGAACTTGTTTGATTTTGTTGATAAGTTCAAAGGGAAGCAGTTGCAGAAATGTATGTAATGTTATGCAATGTTAGACAAGTTGAAAAGTTGTGAAAGAAACAAAAAAAGTGATAATATGGCATTCACAACAGTTTCCAGTTTAATTTAATTTAACTTCTACACAACATAATTTATCACCATGGACCAATGTCCTCTGTAGATACTAAACGAAGACTGTTGCATTCTGTGTTGATGCACCAAGGTTGCTATAGTTTTAGTCAGTCTTGGACACAACAGTCAGACCAAGCTGTATTCAAGGTACTCTAAAAGCATGGAAACTGACTTAGAAAATCAACAACCCTAACTATGGAATACAGTGTATGAATGCCTTGTTAGTATTGCCATATGTTTCTAGAAGCCCTTCTCTTTACAGCCTTTCCATTGTGTAAATATAAACTAGATATGTTCATTAAATCAGGAGAAGTCAGCTCCTTCTACTGTTTCTTCAGGGAAACCCTCATTCTCAGATAATTAAACCTTTTCACCTTCTCTCCAGTCTCACATCAATCTGTTCTTTTACAAAATTTCCCTTGGCAGATTTTATTTTTTGAACATGTTGTGGCAGTAGATGGGACCTGAAATGCGAGATTATTCATCGGAAAACCTTAAACATGATGGAAGTTGTGCTGTAAATGTCACGTTAAGAAACACAGAATATGCATGTATTTTGCTTCAAACATTGTGTGAATATAGAATCTACCAGGACACCATCCTCATCAGTGGTGCTCCAGTGATTACACGTCGCTGCATTACGCTGTGGGAATGAGGACAGGCTGCCGTCTCTGCCTGATAGCTCATTCATGCGTCACCTTGGAAACCCTCTTCACACCTTAATAAGGACTTTCTCTCGACATCTTCCCATCTGTCCGGCGCAATCTCTGCTCTCACTCTCTCCCCAGACCTCTGCCTCCGTCAAAGTCCGTCATTCCTTGCTTGTCTCGTGCCTTTTTCTTTCCCAGCTCACTGTCTACTTATCTGGGAAGAACACTCCATGTATCATCCATCTCCCTTGTCTCCCGCTGTGCCCCGCTGCACACCTGCCTGCCTGCATTTTTTGACTATTAATTAGTCTCCTATTCCTGGCTGTCTATCAGTCGCCCACGCCGCACCCGTTCCCCTCCCTGCAGTTCCTTTTACCTCTCTGTATTCGCTGTATTCTCCTCCCACTACCTCTGGCTTCCGCCCCCTCTGCCTATTTCTTTTCCCATTTAGCCAACTTACCTTCGGGGACAAACAGTAGAAATGCAATCTTATTTCAGTGTTTGGCTGATGTATGCCATTTAATGTACGGCAGTCTGATGGAGAAAAATGTCATCTTAGGGCTGGAAATTGCCTCAAATGTAACTCAATTTCTTCCATAACAAATAGCTCTCTGACTGTCTAGTTTTGCTGATTAAATGGAGAGAGGAAAAAAGTTACTCAGTATTTAGTTAAAAATGCCTTTTTCTAACATGAATGTTGATTGCTGTTTTGCATTGTAATGCTACTACCAATAATTGGTCTTATGTTGCAGTTTTCTAGACACTCAAAGTCACTTTACAATTTGGAGCATTATTCATTCATCCCTCAGTCACACTCGGTGGGGGTGAGCTACTTCTGTAGCCACAGCTGCCCTGGGGCAGACAGACAAAGATGTGGCTCGTGGATGTGTGTCATTCTACAGCCTCTGCGACCACCACCCACCGACACACAGTCACACTAACACACCAATACAGGCAAGGTGGGTGTCTTGCCCAGGGACACAATAGCAGTATGCAATGCTGGTAGCAGGGATCAATCCACCAATCCTTCAGTAAGGGGGCGACCGGGTCTACCTACAGAGCTACTAGCTGATAATTGACAAAATGTGTTTGCAATATTGAACCTACATTTTTCAGCTCTGTGTATCTTTAGGTAGTATTAGAACAGTTAAACACTGACATTTAACACATACTGGCTTTGAGAGGAGCTAACCCTAACAATGAAAAACAGCATAAGAATTCTGTTACAGGCCATACCCATTCAACAAAAATTCTCTCTTAAAAATAGGCCTGGAATACCTTCCCTTCACAGCCCTTTGTGAAGTGGTTAGTTCCCCCCGCCTTTCATGCAGGAGGTCATGGGTTTGATTTCCCCAATGTGTAGCCAAAAAGTCTAACCATAATGCAATATGTGCTCGTCCCAAGCCTGGATAAATGGAAATAGTTGCTTCAGGAAGGGCATCTGACATAATAACTTGCCAAAGTACAAAGTAAGAGAATAAGTGTCAAAAGGGGGCAGCTGAATGGGACTTTATTTTGTTCTCAAAGGGCTCATTATAGTAACATTTCATACACGATATAAGGGATTTGTGGCTCAATGGATGGAGCATTTACCCCTGAACTAGAAAAAACTCCCTTTGAGTCTAAGCCAGGGTGGTATATATCCTTCTTATTGCAAGATAGCAATAATGTCTGCTTTTGTGCTTCTAGTTTTCTGGTAATCCCCTCTTATTGGTCTCAACTACTATTTTAGTATTCTTGCTTTGATCTTAGTTTTTGTCTCTTGTTTTTTTCCCAATATTACTACAGCACTATTCCAGTCTCTGATTTTTTTTTCACTCATGTGCCATTGTCTCATCCCTCATATCTCTTTCATCATTTGCCTATCAGCTGGCATTTGATCATGTAAATTTCTTAATATGGTTCAGTCACCGCCCGCTGTGAAGTGCTCCCATTTATTCCACATTTGCTTCAAACGCTGCACCTCCATTTAACGTTATCACCACCGATTTAAACACTTTATCTTTCCGTGTTGTTTTTATGATTCTCTTTCATTTCCCTGATCTCAGCCTTTTTTCCTCGGGGCCGATCTAAGTGATGACCCTTGTAACAAGAGGAGATCCACCATCTCTGCCTCCTATAGCTTTTTTGCTATTTCCGACTCCCGTTGCTTCCTGTGTGTCTGTATAATGCAAATGACATGAATTAATTATCTCCATGAAAAACTCTGCTCTGTGTAAGCTCAAAGGCTATATGTGGTTATTGCAGATTACATAACTTTACCACCGCCGCTGCTCTCCTGTGTGCGGCTTTAAGTATAACACTGGATCTCACTGTAGCATATTGCAGTAGAAACGGCATAAATCTCAGAGATATCTTCCAGTCTTCTTTAATGATGCTGTAGTCCTTGTGCTGCTGCGGCCATAGAACAATGGTGCTGACAACTGGAAGTGGAGTGGAAAGAACACCTAGCAGTGGTGGTTTGATGACTCATTCATTCAGGATAAATGCAATTGTAAAGAAACACTAATCAAGTATTACAATTGGTAACACACTGGGGTTTCAGAGATACTAAATACATGAAAATGCTTGAAGGGGTCCCAAGCCAGTGTCTAACTCTTCGGTCCCTAGCCTAGATAAATGCAGAGGGCATCTGGCATGGAACCGTTGTTAAATGAATGTGAGTCAGTGCACACAGTAAATGTGAATGATTTCCTGTTGCGACCCCAGAAACAAAAAGCCAAAAGTAAAATTAGAGGTTCCCAATTACTCTAAATCCACTTTTTTTTAGCATTTACCCATGTCATAATGTTGTTTGCCCCTCAAAAACATGTCTGGTTGTATTTTCTTTCATTCACGCTTGTTTGAGTAATCCTGTATGCTGAGCCCATCCGTTCTCAAGATCTTAAAACGCTCATGGCTCTACATAGAGACATGAAACCAAGAAGTGCTCCTGTGTGTTTCTAAAGCCTCTACACCGTCACCGGACTCATTTGGATCATTTCAGCGCTTAAATTCTCGTCACTATGAAGCAGTCAGCTCATTTATCTATCTGCTAGCATCAAGTTGCTAATAGCCATTAATTCACACATTCTCTGCAAATTGAAAGTAGCTTCCCAAAAGAAGATGTTTTCCATTATATGTTATAATACATGAAAACTAATGCAAGTTTGTCAAAAACTATTTCAAAAACACTGAAAAAATATGTGTTCAAGACCCCTGTAATCTGGAAATATTGCATCCAGCAAGGAGTTTGTAGGTGCAATTCCCTGGCTGGCCTGGACATAGTCTGTCTTAGTGAGTCTGCATACCTACCCTTGTTACCGTTGGTACTCTGGCTTTCTCCCATTCCCATAAAAGCTGGCCAATCCAAAAAGCCTTTAATCATTGACTGTGAATGGTTGTCTGTCAGTGTGTGCCTCTAAGTGTCAGCCTTGCGATTAATTTGCCATTGTCCAGGGAGTACCTGCTTCAGGCCCATTGTTGCTGAGATTGGCTCCAGCCACCTGCAGCCTCAAAGGGGAACAATCAAAGAATATTGATTCCTGTGAGTGGTATGTTGTTTATTTTCTCCTAAAGGATTGTGGTGAAAATATATTTTGCTTAAAATGGCTTATATTGCAGTCTGTCTTAGAGCTTAGAGCGTGAAAAGCTTCTATTGTGACTTGTCACTGTCAGTTTGAAACTGTCTAAGGACATGTTTCCATTTTGTTGCATCTCTTTTGCAAGAGAGGTGCGTGGATAGCTCTCTATTGATAGTTGCATTTGTTTATTGTCCTGCTATGATGTGTTCTGCCAAAAGAAAACAATATATTAAAGGAGCTACAGTATGCTTTTATTCATATTTTTGGTCACCTCTAGAACAGCACTGCATGATTTACAGCCTTCAGAAAACATGATCTGACTAAAAGAAAATGTTTTTAATAAGTACTCTTCTGGTGCCATAAAGAAACAGGTGAAGAGACCAGCAGTGCTTTTGAACATAATCAAAGAAAAAGAGCGCTTCACTTCCTTAAACTTTTTGTATGATGCCATTTTACTAGAAAATGAAAAATATCTGTGAGGAATCAGTGGAAACAGAGCTGTACACCATTTTTTGGATAAATGAATGAGAGCAGACTGGATGTAGAGGGCTTGTTGATTGGTCAGTGCTTCATGGAACGGGCAGTGGTTTGTGAAACTAAGCGTTTTGAGAATAAAGGATTACTTAAACATGCGTGAATGAAGGAAAACGCAATTCCAGGTATGTTTTTGACGAGGCAACATTATAACATGGTAGAAAGCTCAGAAAAGTCAGTTTTATATAATATAGCCCTTTTAACAAAACCAGTTAATTCCTTATGGGTTCTATCTTAATTAAAGGCATAGAAACATGTTTATTATTACAGACATAGCTTGGACACCAACAGTTTTATTTTAGATGCATAATTGTGAACGGACCCTGAAGTGGCTTTGAACTAATCTAAATAAACATGTTTAATTACATCAGCACTGCAGCTGCCAGTGACGTGACAAACTAGAGACACAAAAAACAATACGACCTGTGGCACTCTCCGACAAAATTGCAACTTTTGCTTTGGTTACCATGACGACTGTTAAATTAACAAGGCCACCAATGGAGAAAATTAAGGCAAAGTGGTCCTGATGTGCCGCTAAGAAAAAAAAAAAAAAAAACAGAACCGAAGTGTCGTCTACCTGCTTTATTTAAATTGCATATGACTCAGAAAACATAGGAATCTATAATTTCAGAAATGCTGGAGTTTACCCCCAGCTTTGGAAAACCATGACTGCTACAAAATAATTCAGCACTCATGTTATTTTCTGTCCCTCTCCACTTATCTGTATTTATCAAGTGTGAAGTCACGGAGCCAGAGCTGTGTGAAGTGCATCCTCTTGGGGCATGTTCTCTGACTGTCTGACTAGTCTGTAATTTCATCAGCACGATTAAATGGGGTTTGGAGAAGGAGCCAGTTAATAATTGAATTTTAGATATAGTTTTAAGTGAATACATCAAGGCATCTTAATTTGCTGTCATTGCATTTTCAGGTTTGGAAAGACTGCTGTTTGCATATAATATTAGTATTTATAAATAATTTCTGTTGCTGTACTGGTGGTTCTATGTCCATATTACGTTTAAAGGGGAAAGAATCTACTGCATAAAGCCCTTTCTCTGATTGTAAGCATCTTTATAGCTGAGATAATACCTCATAAGTCAGACATAATGATGCTTGCCAAGTGAGTTCCCAGTGTGCCAAAGAACGCATTCCCTCCAGTGCAAGCATATTGCTTTTTGTACGTGGTGTGCCAACATAAAAATAGGTTATGTACAAGTTTAATACTTTCATATATAATTACAAATCTATCTACGGAGAAGTTGGGATAATGTAAAATATATATAAACCCAAATGAAACCATGTGCGCTTCTCATAAAACTGAACCAGGCAAAAATTAAATCATCTGCCTTACGCAAAAGTGTGCTCCTGTTGAGGGGGTTTACAAAGCGGAGGCACTTTCAGAATCATATTTCGTGGTGATTGGATGAAGCACCAGGTATTGACCGCTAATCATAGCAAAGACTCATGTGACGTATGGTCAAACAACAACGCACTAAGACTGTAAAACAAAAGATGTTGTCGAATGATTATTGCTGTTGCCATCTACGTTGTTTACAAAAATCAAGTTAACTAGACATTTTTAATACAACCATTTAAACCCCAGTTCTTGAACTTATTAGCTCCACATTTTATCATTCTGGATTTTTTCGCTGAAGGGCAATGGTTCAAACAGTTCATGTCTTGGGTATGATGGATCCCTGAGAATATTTTTGGCTTTTTTGTGGCAACATTCACTGTACAGTTCATCCAGGACACTGGAGTCCTAAGGCGTTCATTAGTGATGTGCAATACCTTTGTCTCCTTCAATATTCCAAGGCCATTCCATAAAATCTTACTCATTGTTTTTCTAGTCTGTATGACTGAATTATTTTAAATGATCAAAGCCTATATGGATAGATGTTAAAAATAATGGCTATTTTATGCCTCTGGAGCAGCAAAATGGAATGGATTGGGTTCACATATGAAGGATCTAGTTAAAGAAAAAGTATTTCCTTACAGTTTGTATTAGAATAAAGAAGATTTATACTTTAGACTGGTTTATTTAACCTTTATTTAACCAGGTAAGCTCTTTGAGAACCAATTCTCATTTTCAGTGATGACCTGAGATCATACTGGAATTAAACTTCGCTCCCCTCCTCTACCAACTTTTATAATATAATCTGAACCAAAAAAAAAAACCTGAACACAACATTTTCTCCAATATTTACTATTGCTTAGCCTTCTCCGTCGTCTAATCTCTGAACTGTGCACGAGATAAGAAAGAATCCAATACTTCACTTTATTACAAGCCACAAAAGCATAAGACGAACCATTATCCCCCAGTGTCCTCAAAGAACCTGTATTGAGTTTTTTCACAGCTACGTCAATCCTCCTCATAACTGAGAGACAGGTAGCTGGTCTTTTTCAGCACTGTGCATGACGCAGCAAGAAATAAAAAAAGTTAAATTTGCAAAAAAACAAATAATAAAAAAGCCTCAGAGAAAACGCCAGGCCATTAATGTGTTGTCATTTCTTGACATTTGAGAAAGCGACGGGAGACGGATTATGAGACAGAGTGGGAGGTCATGGGGAAAGATTGTTTGTGTACATGTTGGCCAAAGACGATTTATTTGTCCGTCGGAGCGGGCGTGATGGCTTGAAGGAGTCGCGAGGTTGAAAAGTGGCGTGTAATTTAGTCCAATCACCTCTCATTGTTTTAGAGCTGGCGGGGAAGCACCAGGCAGACGCGCTGTAAATCTAGTGACATCCACAGCCCTCGGTGGCTCCTCGCTCCACTTCATTAACAAGACGAGCTTCCTCCATAGAGCCATTGTCTTGCTTTAGTCCTATTGGCTCAGCACAAAACAATACACAAATGACTGCACAATTAACAAACAGCATTTTGGCTCATGCTGATTACTGATAATTACTTGTTGGGTTGTATTTAGGAGCTGATGTTGGTTGGGGGAAAATAGACTGTGGTTGTTCAGTTGTTGATGGTATTAAAGCGACTTAGGCTGCGACGGTGCCACCTCCAGCAGCAGGCGCTTTGGCTGAGGATTTAGTGGCAGAATCTACAAAACAAGGCGTGTTGACAAGAGCCTTAGAGCGCAGATGTTCCACGCACAAACATGTAAGGACTGAATTAATCAAATGAAATCATAGACAACAGACAAGCTTGTCGGCCATTTTAACTCACAAGTTGCTGTTTAAGACACAGAACTTGTCAGCCAAATGTGAGCCCTAGATAAAGGAAATTATAGCTAATCCTGTAGGTGTTAGCTGGGCGTGACAGTGGTGCATTGAGTTAAGCGCACGCCCACCGCCCACCGCCCACCGGAGTGTCAGAGGTTCATATCTTGCTCGAAGCACATGCTGTCGTTGTGTCCCTGGGCAAGACACTTTCCCCACATTGCCTACTCCTGTAGCTGGTTGCGACAGAAAGGGCATCCAGCAAAAAAGGGAGCAAGTGAAAGATAAAACAAAAACAAAACAGAGATGCAAGCAAGTGATGCCAACAGTGGTTCCCAAAGTGGGTTCCGAGTCCCCCTGATGGGTCATGAAGGTACTGCAGGGGGGCCGCCAGAGGTTGTTTACATTTAGTACATAAAAAAAATAGTTTCAAATGAAGTACTTATTTAAAAATATCACTTTAAAGCAATTGTTAGAAATCAGTTTGTGTTTTCTGTCATTTTCTTTACAGAAATCTTTGGAGAAACCCATGACAGACTTTTGACTTAAGTTTTTTTGTTGGGTGTCCACGTGGCATTGTCTGATTTTTAAGGGGGCTGTGAAGCTCTTGACTTTGGGAAAGGCTGGCATTAAGCATTAGGAGATCACACTGCAGAGGTCTAGCTGACTAAATTTTCTAAATCTTTTTTTTATCATTCAGTTAGTTATAACGGACGCTGGAGGTCATTGAGCATGTCTGACATGGTTGGAGACACTAGGACCAGAGCAGTCTCTACAACATTTTTGGAAGGTTTTGTCCTTCACTTGGCCTGAGGGAAGTGTCTAGGGAGGGGGCAATCAGGGTATCAGTGGTCCTCGAAAAAAACTGAAGTATATTTTAGGGAAAAAAAATGAAAACTTCACAACTGCACCAGCAAGCAGACTATGCAGTGCATTCAGTCCATGATAACTACTGCATGTTACTGCAGAGCACAAAACAATACAGTGCAGACAGCAGGCAGAGTTGGTTGGTTAGTACCCCTGCCTCTCAGCAAAACGTTTGTGGGTTCTATTCCCGGGCTGGCTGAGTCCTGTCTCTCAGAATAGAGTCTTCATGTTCTCCCTATGTTACTGTGTTACCACCACCCAAAGACATGCATTCTCTTGGTAAATTAGTGAATCCTACTAGCCCCTAATGAATGAATGTGCGAGTGATTGGTTGTGAGTGTATGTCTTTGTGTCAGCCCTGGGACTAACTGGCCACTGTCCAAGGTGTACCCTGCCCTAGGCTCCACAACCTGTTGTGAATTGATAATTGTCCAGTATTTATCTACTGTCTCCCCTATAAAATGTTTTTTTTGTGTGACTTACATGTTCAGCCTGAGCAGCCTTTTCCTTTCCTTGTTAATTACATCTTTACTTTGTGCCTGCACAGTGCAAGGTTAACCTCTTTCTTGTGCCGTTCAGATCGTGACTCGACTAAATGCCTCTGCGCACTATAACTCAAGGCTGATAAATGTTTTATGGCTCTCTCCCGGTACAAGTACACCACATATTACACAACATATAAAAGGAAGAATACTTGTCATGCTCTCACCTTTCTCATCCTTACTGATTTTTGTGGATGTTTCACCAATATAACTGGTGTTTGCAACTTTTTTTTGCTGGCCGAGGAAGACTTTTTTTTTTATGGCGTTGCACAACTGCTGCATTGCAACAGTGCTGGTGTGGCTTTATGTAACTGCGGGAAGCTCGGGGAGGAGAGAGGGAACAGGTGGCTCTTAGTGAAGCTGGAGAGTGGAGTGTTGGCTGCTGGGGGGATGAGAAGATGAAGGCCATTTGACAAGTGATGGATTGACTGATGGCTGAATGTATGAATAGTGATTGATGGTTGCAGAAATGTGAGACCCAGTGAATAGAAGCTCCAGTTAAATGCCCTGTCATTTTTTTTTGGCCTCATCTTTTCTCCATTTTGCCACTTTAAGGAAGTCGAATATAATACATCTCTATCACACAGCAGCTGTTCTTAATGACAGAGACATTATTTTTGTCATATATTTACAAAAATGTGCTTTAAGGGTGGGTTTTGTTATGTGATGAATTATGGTGTGGTTGCTTTGTTGTCAGATTCACTAATGTACCTTGCATTCTCACAAGATTGAAGATTTTTGTTAATTTAACAAAACATTTTGTCTGATTCAAAGTTCTGTGATTTCCACTGAGCCATGGCTATGTGGGACCAATAGGTTAGCTTTGTTTGGTTTTAGGTTTGACAAAAGTGTTCTTTGTCCAAATGTCTAGTTCTCAGTCACCTGACTGACTGATAACTAGAGGTCGACCGATTCTTGCACTTTTAGGACGATTTTTTGTCCTTTCTCTCAGTCATTGTTTGACCTTGTCACTGAAGGACCCCTGCTTCCCCAACCATCTTGTCACAGTTTGGGTGTTTCACTCTGAAGTTTATAGGAAAAAGGGCTGCACGATATGGAGAAAACATGCGATATTCGATAACTATGTTGAAAATTGTGATAACGATATTATTGCGATATTTGAAAATAGAGCCTACTTTTCGAACATAGTAAGTTTAATTCACTACATTTTACAAGAATGTAAATTCCTGTATTTACAAGTCAAAACAGTGACAAAATTAAAACTTAACACAGACTAAACCAGTAATAAAACAAGGCTAAGCTGTGACTAAATTAATTAAATTACCATGAAAACTGGAGTTTTTAAACATTTTTATTTAGTCACAACACATGTTCTTTTAAGGCTCTGGTGGAAAATTATTCTTCAGTGTAAATCTCTGTCAGATGGAAGACCACAGCGTTATTGCGATATATTTAGATTCTTGTGATACGGATATTGCGTTTGCTGATATTGCGATAACGATAATTTTGCGATATATTGTGCAGCCCTAATAGGAAACATCCAGAATCGCTTTATCTCAGCCTGAAAAGCTCAAAAAGGCAATCATAACATTTTGCTAGTTTCTCTGACATAGAATGCGGTAGAACAAAAAAGTGAAATACATTTTTTAGCTTCCCCCAGGTCTACTTGCACAGGAGTTGGAGATTACCTTAATGGTTTTCTCAAAAAACTCATCTTTTACTGTTCTCACTGTCCATTTCTAATTTGTTTCTGTTTTAATAAGCACTACTGAAATAAATGGCTATATTGAAATATTTTTAAAATCTGCCCAACATAGTGGTGTAAAAAAATCTAAATGTTTATTGGCTCTAAATTTAAAAAAAATGGTGTCCTCATTGGCCATAGAAAGCCCATATGGGTCAATTTCTACTGAGAACCTGCACCAACACTTTTTTTTTTACTATAAACCCATCAAACTTTGCAAAGACTTGTGACTCTGAGAATTTGTGTAACAAACCACATGGCCAGTAAATGGTGCCAAAAAAACAAACTGCGGTATACAAATAGAGACTGCCCAGAATAGTTGCTGAGCAGAAACAATGAGAACCACATAATATCAGTACTGATATCTTTTAACCTTTATTTAATCAAGTAGGTTATTAAGAACATGTTCCTATTTATAATAATGTTTATAGAAAAAACCAAGCTTATTCAACATGTCAGGTTTCTCATTCACATACTGCACAGCTGAAAGAATTACACAAACCCATTAAGTTAAAAGCAGCAACCAGACAGAAGTTTTGAGTCCAGTGGCTCTAAATATAAGAGAGAAAATTTAATCTTCTCTTTGCACAACTAATGATTGGCTAAAATTCACAAAACCGCTATAACATATCCATTAGAGTCATAACTTTTTTTTTTTTTACTTGCTACAACCAGTTTCCCCACAGTTTTTTTCACCAAAGTTACCTTTCTATCCCCTTCACAGAACTGGGCCATTGACTTGTGCCATTAAACTAAACTACTGTTTTTATGATTTTGTCCATTCTGTGAAGTACTTGTGGCGATTGTATGACACACAAACTAAAAAAACATGTATTACATAAGTAGACAGGCTGGAGAGCGAGAACGTGTGGAAGTCGGATAGAGTTTTCACAGGTTATGGCCTACTTTACACCGAAATCATTTATCAAGTGTGAAATAACAAAAAACTAAAACTCCCTTGTTATCCATTTGTAAACTGTAATCTTCAGTAACACTTTAGAAATCTAGTCAAGGCTATGGAACAAGCTTGAAAAGGTTACAAATGACTTCTTACACATAAGGTCACACAATATTCTCAGCCCCATTCTGTCCAAAATCACCTTCCTTTTGTCCGTTTAATACACTTGGGCTATAATTTTGTGAGCGCAGAAAAAGCCGTGTCACTCAATCCATCCTCAAAGTACCTCGGTCACATTTATTTTAAGTTGTAAGTACTGCACTAAAACGGTGTTGAGAGAGAATAGGGAACACTGAAGCTCAAGCAAAGGTTGAGATAATATGATACCTTTACGGGAGCCTTTACAGCTTAGGTATGATGCAGTTGTGTTGGATGTGTCAGTCAAAGGTCTACCTGCGCTGTGTGGCCTGTGGTAAGTGTCGTTCAGGTTGTTGAAGTGGTATTCTATGGAGTACTCCTGGGTGCAGTACTTAGAGTAGATAAGAGGCTTGGAGAGGTGGAAGTGAGCAGTATTATGCAGAATAGTTTTGATATCAGGTAGCATATAGTGACAGTAGACAGACAGGGCAATGGCATGGAGCAAACTGGCCGAGAATTGAATTATTGGGATGAGCTGACCAGGTGGGGCACCCAGACACCCCTTCTTTAGAAGACTTAACAAAATATTTGTACCCACGCGACACAACTGTAAACACCCAAGACACACTGACATTTAGTGTGGGCTATGAGCAGGGCCATACACAGGATTTTAGAAATACTGAGGTCCATGTTGACGGCCAGTTTAGGTCTTGTTTAGACCTGGTTTAGTCCTGGTTTGGAAGTTGTTTAGTCATGGTTTGGTCCTCGTTTAGACCTGGTTTAGTTCTGTTTTAGTCCTTGTTTATACCTGTTTTTGTCCATGTTTAGACCTGGTTTAGTCCTGGTTTGGTCATTGTTTAGACCTGGTTTGGTCTTGGTTCAGCCCTTGTTAAATCCTGGTTTGGTCCATGTTTAGACCTAGTTTAGTTCTTGTTTTGACCTTGTTTAGTCCTAGTTTGGTCCTTGTTTAGTCCTGGTGTAGTAATGTTTAGACCTGGTTTACTCCTGTCTTTTTTCTAAATAAGTCCTGGTTTAGAGTATATTTATTCCTGGTTTAGTCCTGTCCTGTTAGTCCAGACCTCTGTGACCTCTGTGGTGCATACGGCCATGGCTTTGAGATTAAATCTTTAATTTGTAAACAAACAAACAAAAAAAAAACATTACTCCATCTACCATTATACATACTTCCACCAAAAAGGTTATGTTTTTGTTATTGCTTGGTTTGTTAGCAAGGCATCAAATGTAATGCTTAGATCTTGATGAAATTTTCACCTAAGGTCAGTAATGGGCTAATGGAAAAAGAATTAACTTTTCATTTTTATGTTTTTATGGTAGGGATAAGGATCACCATTAGGATCCTGGTAGTAATTAGTGAATTATGAGATTTTATGGCTATGTTACTCAATTGATAGCTGATTGAGCATTTACCCCTGAATTAGAACATACCTGGTTCAGGGCATTATATTTCTCCCATTGCCAGAACGGTCAATGTCTTGGTAAAGGGTTATATATTTTACTTTTTTTTTTTTTTTTCAAGCTTTTTGAAATAGTTTGGACACCTTTGCGTTAGTATTTCACATTTTATAACTTAAAAAAATTTGAAACGTCTTCTTTTGGGAAGCTGGATTAGGAGTCTGTCACCCCCTGCTGCCAACGGTGAGGCCTGGACAGAGCGGACAATGGCTATTTAGCACAATTATTAGCAACGTGGCGCTAACTGATCTATAAATGAGTGTGTGAATAAAACAAAAGGTGCAAACAACAATAGGGGACCTTTAAAATCTTGGTGGAGAGATCTAGTTTTTCTTGCTGTGTGCTGGTTACATGTTGTTGAACTACTACACTTATGACATTTTGCACAGAAAAAATGTGACATAACCGAAATTATTCAGATAATTCATGTGACTGAAAACATCTATTCATCCCTGAACAACAGTTTGGAACATAATTAGCAAAATGACTTTCATAACATGGCAGTTTTAAATGGCTCCATCCAGAAATCATGGATCTCCAGACAACAATAATAATATTCGTTCACAAAATATAAAATTGTCTAATTCTTGGAAGCCTTCTCAGTCTTGCCTTCAGTAATGACATTTTATTTTTGTACTTTCATGGTTGACATATTCAGAAGTCTCAATGCTTGTAAATACGAGCGCTTTCTTTTGCTCCTATTTCTATTTTTCGCATCATGACCACAAACTTGGTGCATTGTCACATGTAATTAGCCTCACGTGTACTACTTGTCAAATTCTATAACCTTTAAAACTTGTGATATTTTTTTTCTTCCTCAGCTCTGCACAATGTTGGGAAAAAAAAAAAAAAAAAAGTGTTCAGATCCTATTGTCGTCAGGTGTGGTCGGATGAACATGTGTTTGCGTTGGTTACTGATCTGCTGGGCGTAATGAGATGGTGTCCAGAATTAATTTGGCTTGAAGAGGCCACAGCTGCAGAGCGTCATCAAAGCGGTTTTTGATATGTTGATTTCTTTTTGATTTGGGAAAAAAAAAAGTGCTTGAAGGATTTGGCGGTGTTTGGTTACATGTCGTTTCATTCACATTTATGTATCTTTTTCAACACAACCACAGAGGCCTTTTTGTGTGAAGCTACACAGCGGATTTCAAGTTCTGTTGCTTGCAAACTTTGTAGCTGTAGTAAAGGCTAAAGCAGGGGTTCTCAGCTGGTGGTTCAGGTCCCGAAACTGGGTCATAAGGAGGCTGGCAGTAGTTCTGCTTATTTGAAGCCTAAATATTATTTTAATGGAGTGCACAGTGGAGTGGCAGAGTATTTAGCACTCATTCTCATGGGTTTAGTCCCTGGGCCAGGCCAACTCCCTATGTTCTCCAACTGTGCAGGTGAATGAGTGAATCTGTAATGTAAATAAACTAGGGCTGCAATGATTATTGTGAAAATTGATGGATCAAAAAAAAAAAAGAAAAAAATCAACAGATTAATTGATTAATAATAAAATAGTGAAGCGTGAGTGAATGAGTGATGGTCTGGCAGTCTAACAAAAACAAGTGGTTAATGACAATTATAATGCATTGGATTTATATAGCGGCTTTCTAGACACTCAGAGCACTTTACAACTTGGTGCATTATTCATTCATTCCTCAGTCGCTGTTGTTGAGCTACTTCTGTGCCTGCCAATCTGCGGCTACAGCCTCTCCAACCACCACCAAACACAATCACACTCACACATTCATACACAGGCAAGGCGGCTGGAGTTCCCTGCCTAAGGACACAATGACAATATGCAATGCCGGTAATGGGGAATGAACCGGCAACCTTTGGGTTAGTGGGAGAACGTCTCTTCCGGCTGAGTTACTGCTGCCTGTTTATAAACTTGAGGTTTAGTTTTTATAGTTTCCATTCAAAGTTAGTAGTAATACTACTTAAAATTAAGCACTGTCTTTATAATAAAACCTTCTTGTTCAGCACATGGCCTGTTTCAGAGTCTGTGTGCACTCCAGAAAACTATTCATTGATTACTAAATTAGTTGACGATTAATCTGATTAGTTGTTGCAGCCCTAAAATCAACCCTATAGTGAATGAATGTAAGAGTGTAACTGTCATCCCGGTGACAAACTGGTCACTGTTTTAGGGACAACTCCGCCTAAAGCCCATAGGTGCTAGGATAAGCTCCAGCCACCACAACACCTAACAGGAAATAAATCTGTGAAAATCAATGCATGCTGAAATTTTGTCATCAATTGTCTGACTAAAATCCTCCATTTGGCGAATTCTTGTACATGACCAGACTGTTCCTGTGTCCTGCATTAATCCTTTACCCATCATGCATTGTGCCTATTGCAAAGGACTCTAACATCATCAGTAGAAGATGCAGGCCTGAAAATAATGCAACTATGAACAGAAATAAATCTTGCTGCCGCTCACTAAAACTAATAAACAATAGCACAATGCCATAATCTTTGCCAGAGGTGGTTTTTTTTTTCAGTGCATATGAAGACGTCTTGGTTATTGCTGATAATCTGAACTTGTACCCCTCCAGCTCTTGCTCGTAGCCCGCCTTGTGCTTTAATTATGTTCAACTTTTTTGTATTGCACATTCCAGCAGAAGTCCAAATTGCTAATGCTGGATGTGCTTGGTGATTAGCGAGCGCTCTGATAGTCGCAGCTGTGCCGGGGGCTTGAGCAGAACGGCCCGAGGAGATGAGAATGGAGAGGAAGGAGTGAGAGTGTTGTGTGTTTTTGTTTTTTTTTATAGCTAAAGCTTCTTAAAATAGGCTCCAGATGGCCATGTCATCTTATAGGCTCTAAAATATACTCTAGAGGTGGACAAGCTTGGCTACATTTCAGATGATGGTGTTTTAGGGTTATGATAAACTGTGGCATCAGACTAAATCATATTTCCAATGCTAAATTCCTGTGCTAATATTCATCAGTGTGAGGTGAGACACATTGGAAATCTGAGCTGTTCTTGTGTTGAGCTGCACTGAATGTTTTTGTACTAACAATATTAGTCACAGTGCTATAAATACAAGCATCATTTCCTGTCCTTTCTTCTCATCATTTTTTCACTTCTTTGTTGAAATTTATACTACATTCAGGCTAATAACATTAACGTTGTTAATTCATAGGTAATCAGCAACATTTTTCAGGAAAATCCCTCACATTTAAAACATTAATGAGTTAAGTAGTTGTTGAGTAGTGTGTGCAATTTACTTTTTTCCTTGTAAGTATGTTTAAAAGTAAGTACTAATACTTATACTTTAACTTAAGGAAAAAAATTAAGGTGATACTTTTCCTTTTCCTTGAGTAAATGTCTGCTCTTTTATCTGCACTTAATTAAAGAGATTGAGTACTTTTTCCACCTCTGCTCCTCAGTCACACTCGATGACAAAAGCTTGGCTGCCATTTTGTGCCTATGGCCACCACCAAACGCACAACCACACTGACACATTCACACCGGCAAGGTAGGGTGAAGTGTCTTGTCCAAAGACACAACGGCAGTATGCATTGCAGGTAGCGGGATCATACCGCCAACCTTCGGGTAAGTTGGCGAACGTGTCTGCTGAGTGAGCTACTGATGCTTGTAATGTATGACACTTTTTTGATTAAGACTGGCTAGCACAAGAGTAGCTACAGTATAAACCTGAATAAATCTTTACTGGACCGCCTGAGATTTATACTTTTTTTTGCAGAACAAGTTATTCATGAGTTATTCTAAAGTATTATCAGTTGTTTCAGACAAAAACTGTAGTCTCGGCACAAAGTGAAGTACTTGTAATTGCAGCTTAGTTCATCCTAATCATTTTCAGCTTTTGATAATCCTTCGCAACTAGAGCCTTGTAATGTCTTTGCATTGCTGCGAAATAGAAATGGCAACGGGTGTTCTTGTATTAACTATAATAAAAATAACAGACCAAAAACCTAGTAGTAGAAGCACTAAAAGAATCTCCTATTCATAAACATTAGCACCATGTTGATTGAAAAATATTAAAACATCAGTACTTTGTTTGTCTTCCTTTTAGCACACGTTTTCCCGGGCCACATTTCTCCTTTGTAAAGAGCTGTCTGTCCAATTAAGTCCGCAGCTGCCTGCCATGTTATGAACGCCGTCCTCTTATTGATGTCGCCCCTTGATCTTTTTTCTTTCTTTTTTTTTTTTTTTTACCGGCGCGTCCAATATCCTGCTCTTTATGAGGCTGTTTTTTCATCTTTTATTTGCGTTTGTGCAAATATACGCAGCGCTAACTCATCTGGGCGGCTCATCTGTGCACACAACATGCTCTACACACGTTTTCTTTTTTTGTGTGTGTGTCTCTGGCGACTGATCACCGCTCCTCTGTTGCCTGTCCAATGGCATTGATTTAGTGCTGTGTATTCAGTAATGAAAGGCGAAAAATGAACAGCATGCGCTAAGTATGAGGTAATTGGTCTGTGCTGAGTTTTCTCATGGCTCCCGGGAGGCTGACAGATCCCAGTGCGAGTGGCGCGGTGCGGACAAGTGGGTTTTCAGGAGCTCTGTGTGTTTTCTTTCATTTAAAGACAACAGAGAGTCGGCGAGGTGTTGAAGTATCTCAGGTTAAGGAGTTGAAATGTTTGTGTTCTTGTTCAGTATCGATCATGTTGATAATAAAACGGGTCGAAAACGAGGACACGAGCACGACTGCCGCAAATAACAACCAAATACAACACTACTAATAATCGATAACAATAAAAAAGTGAATACAGAAGTGCTTTGTACTTGGTTTAGTTTGTTTAGAGTGTAATGTCAAATTCCCAAAATGAACTATTGGTGTTATAATATTATAGGTGTGATATTATGCTTTTTTTTTGCAGGCCTTTTGAAATAATCTTGGACACCTTTGCATTAATATTAGTACATTTTATGATTTAAAATAATGTATAAATGTGGAAAATGTCTTCTTCTGGGGAGCTGTTACTTTGACTTTGCAGAGAACACTTGGATTAGGTGTCTGGTGCCCCCTGCTGGTAACGGTGGGGAATGGACAGAGCATGAAAAGGCTATTCAGCACTGCTTTTAGCAACATGATGACAGAGCTGACTGCTTCATAGCGATGGCAAAGCACTGAAATGATTAGAAGAAGTCCGTTGATGGTGGATGAGGAGCACTTCCTGGTTTCACGAGTCTGCACAGAGCCATGAGAGCGAGCGTTTTCAGCTCTTAAGGAAAAAGACGGCATCAGCATACAGGATTACTCAAACATGAGTGAATGAAACAAAATATTACTCCAGGTGCAAAGGAGATTGGATGGTTAAAAGCTCAAAAAAGTTGATTTAGCAGAATAGGGGTCCTTTAACTTTAATAACAACAAAGATCCTTTATTTACAGCAGCAAAAATCTCTATGTTTTACAGGTAATAATTTATACAAAAGTATAGAGAAGCACTTGGACAATGCAGACCTCCACCATGACAGGGGTAAATGCTTTATTATTGGAGCCCTTATATCTTACATTAGCTAAAAAATGTGCTAAAAGTAACAATTTGTTCCTTTACTGACCCCAGAGTTTAGTATTTTTGGCCTTCCAATGGTACAGAATCCTTTAATTCAAGTCCAAGATCCAGACTATGTTCCAGGTCCACTCCAAAAACTAATTATTCCTTGGTCTGCACATGCTTTTCTGAAGATGTCATTAAAATGTGATGATAACTCACTAAGTTGTCTTGAACACCAACAAAAACCTTTCCAAAGTTAATGAGGAGTACAGCTATTTCTGACCCGCAGCTGGTTTGGACTAATGGATAACACTGCTAGCATTTGCTGTTAATAGCGTAGCCAACATGCCAATGCTCTGATTGGGGGAAAAAATAATAATAATAAAACCTTCTTTCTTGCAGATGTAACACACTATCTGGCCAGTATAAGTAGTGGGTATATGTTTTGCTCTCTGGGCAGCCTAGGTTCACTGTGAATGTAAGATGCTGAACAACAGTGAGTAAGATCACATTTCCTTTTGCTTTTTACTTTATGGATGTGTATTATGTTAATCACGTTCACCTATTACTGCAGTGTGAGTCGGCCCTGACTTAATGCCTCATGTTACAATGGAAAAGGTCATTTGTTCAACTGAAAGACACAACTTTAAATCAGTTCAACTCAATTCAGTTTGATTTTTTTTGCAAGAGTTAGATGATAAAATTACACATTATGCTATGGCCTATTGCACTCCATTGCATTGTTATTTAGAATATCAATAGAAGTATTTGCAGCCATGTATTTGATGTATGGGATGCTGTTTATGCAAAACGTCTGGGCCAGGCAGTCAGAATAAAACACACCGTTATTTTCCTTTTTTCAAGTCAGGGAAGCATATTTTTTTAACACAGTCATTTTAAGCTAATAAGTTGGACTAAATTGCTCTAATATTGTGATTAAACCCGAGCCACATTAACCAGTGTTGGGGTAATTTGACAGAGAAATGTAGCGCGGCGACTATATTTTATCAGTAAATATTAGTGAGCAGATGCTCGGTGGCAGGTCTGTCGGAGCAGGGAGAACAGATGGTCTGTGGCGCCAACGTAAACTACACGAAGGCTTTCATATGTAACAGTAGCTGCACGGATCTGAAAACTTCTGCCTATTTTTAATTAACTGTCACATACTACAGCAGGTGGCATCGTAGCTGATATTTACACTAAGCTCTTGGTCATTATGCACACATTAAAATATCCTTGACTTTTTGTGCGTGCTGTCTTTTCTGCAAATTTTGAATGTTTAATCAGCCCCCTACGATACCTGCAAAATATGTTCTTTTGAAAAATTGTTATACTCCACAGGCACAAGTGGAAATACCTATTTTTAGCAGCTGTTTGTACTTCTGTGTGCTGCTGTGAAGAGTGTGGTCGATCAGATATGTTGCGTATGTGTGTGTGAGTAGTGGATGAATTTGTGCAGGTACTTGAAAAAGATCTCACAGGGCTATAAATGTGTGATCCGGGCCTGGCTACTCACAAGACAAGCTCCAGGACCAACTGATAAAAGATCATAGATATTCCTAAGAACTGCCCTCCATTTCCAAATGAATAGTTCTAAAATGCACAGTGGCTCTCAGTGAAGCAGTTGTGGGATTAATTGGAGTCGTGTTACTGTGGGTTCTCTTCAGGTACTCCAGCTTCCTCCCACTGTCCAAAAACATGCATCTGTTGGTGAATCGGTGACTCTAGATTGCCCCTGGTGGATGAATATGAGAGTGAATGATTCAGTCAGGCAATGTCAGTGTGCGTCTCCATGTTAACTAAATTCAGTTCAATTCAATTTTATTTCTATAGCCCAGTATTGCAACATCAGTCGCTACCAAGGGCTTCATAAACATGTAATCAAACAAAAACACAGGGTCAGACATAACACACAATCAAACATAAACAATAACTACACTAAACTAAGCAGTCCCAGGTCATCCCCTGTCCTTAGACCTTCCTTCTTGGTAAGGAAAAACTCCTAAAAAAAAACTCCTGTGAAAAAGAAAAACAAAGGGCCACTTACCAGGGTGTGCCCCGCCTAAGGTGCGTAGTTGGTAGGATAGACTTCATCCACCTGTGAGTCCTAAAGTGAAAAAGATGAAGGAATAATAGTTAAACAAAATGTATGCTTCCAAAATGTATGTGTATGTTGTGTATAAAGCTAAAGCGTGAATTTGGAAGTAGTATGAAGAAGTAGTATGAAGACGGTCCTCAACGTATTGCAAAAAGATTAATTTGGTCTTCCACAAAAAGTTTATTGAAGAGATTTCCTTTTAAACAGTCCAGTACTGTGTTTTTGTACCTTTCCATGCCTTGGACGCTTCCTGTGTCCTTCTTCAGTAGAGTCTTGTGATGTTACGTTGATGTGTCTTGTTGGCTGGTTTATACAGGTTTTGTGCAGTTTGACTTCTTCAGGACAGTATCCCAGGTCTGTGAAAGCTGGTAGGGACCTGGGGCCAAACCACAGTACTGGTTTGTTTAAAAGGAAATCTCTATCGCTTCTCAACTTTAGTGTCTTTGTCTTTTAGCCATCTCTTCATCTCAGCCAATCACAATCTCTCTTATTTATTCCTCAGCCAATCCCTGCTCAGCTGTCAAAAATCCTCCCACTACCATACAGACAGTCGTCTGTGTAGGTTCTCAGTCATCCAGGAAAAATGTGTAAAAAAAGGTTGAACAAGACGATCATCTGCACAAGGTTTGTTTTTGGAAGACTTTTCACCCTTACTCTGAAGGGCTTAACCATTTCCGAGAAAAACTGCTATTAGAGTGGAGATTTAGACACAGTAGTTCCCTCCCAGAGGGAGTGCTTAAACCTGTTGAGACTTGAGCGTAAACAACAATCAGCAGCTGAAAGTCCTGGACTGGAGTCTGAGACAGGGTCGTTACCCATGAGCTGTTAGCATAAGGTGCCTCTGAAATAGATGGTCCATTGTTAGGGTGAACCTTGGAGTGAAACTGTGTGTGTTGGTGTTGATTTTGTTTCAGCACCGAGTTGTAGACTGAAGGAAGATTAAATCTTAGGCCTCCTCTCCTGTTTAGAGAAGGTTTTTCCATTTTCACAAAAATGGCTTCCCTAATGCCATGTTTGTACCAGACTTTGGCTAAAATCCGGACTTTGCTGTCCTCAAAGGAGTGACCTTTGTCTTCTATGCTGGTACATTCTTTGGTGCAAGGGTTGTTTGGTTTCCCCAGTATATAGATCCTTCTTTCTTCACTGCACTGCATAGACCTCATTGCTTTGTTTGTGAGAGGATATGAGGAGGAGTTGTGTGATCCAAAAAGGAGATGTCAGATCATTTGTAAAAAAAAGTGGTCAGTGTGGGTTTCCTGTAGACTTCCACTTGAGTTGACTTCGCTCTTCTCCAATGACTGCTGCACAGTCCACCAAGGCCAGGCAGTTCTCAATCACGTCCTCACAGGTGAACTTGATGTTCCTGTCCACAGTGTTTTTGCCTGTAAAACTTACCTCTGAACTGAAAATATGTGGTGTTAAGACATATCTCCAGTAATTGGCAGATGTCCAGATGACCTTCTTGTTCAATCTTTTTTTTTTAATACAGAGTGGAAGAGACTTTTACTTTAGTACATTTTTACTTTTTTCTACCTAAGTTATGGTTGGTCAGGCACTGATTTCAGTGAAGGTCAATTTTAATGGGAGACATTGCAGACTCATTAAGTCAATGTGTCTGGCTGGCTTGGCTAACTTTCACCAGATTTCATTAGGTGTGACCAAAAAAGCTTTAAACTCACACAGCCCTGGAATTGTCTCTTCCACCGCACCAAACCTGCCTCTAGAAAATGATTTTCAGGCACTTTTTATGTACAAGGCAACCATACTGTTTTCCTGAGTTTTATTCATGATATAATGGCAGCAGTGGTGTGCCTAATATTCTTATTAACTTATGCATACTCTTCCTTTTTAAGCCGACCTATGTCTGAAATGTTGCTGTTTTCATCGAACTGCACTGTGTCTGCTCATCAAGTCCCAAGAGACTCAGTAACTTGGCAACATGAGCGCAGTAATGCCCACACAGTGTAAACAGGGAAACAGGAAATTCACAGCACAACAGCACCGTCACCCTTCCACCGACACACACTTTGTAACAGCACACATGCACGATTACACACCTGTGCACATATTTCTGCTTCACTCCTATTAAATATCATCACCTTCAGCTTTGCAAAGGTCTCCCAATTTAAATTCTGACATTATCCATATTATAACTTCAAATTAAAACGCTACATGTGCTGTATGTTCTTCTGCAAGGTACCACTGGAACCCAAAGTGTAAATTTAACCTGCATGCGACTCTCAGCTAATCCCTCATCCCAGTCCCTAATCAAAAAGAGAAAATGTTTTTGGTCTTTTATTGTCACATTGGCGAAGATGGAGACTTTGCACATCTGTTTTTAGAAGCAGGTGGCTTATTCTGTTTGAAGTATATTTGTTGCCAGACGTTTTACCTTCAAGAGTTTATTTAAAAATAGCTTCTGACAGATGTTAATGCTACTGGCCAAGAAATTACTTTCCTGCACTGTGCAAATGTTTGTGAAAGCATCTACAATAGACTGCATTCGAGTAGTTGTTATTTTTATTTACTATTGACATAGTAAGTTCAATTAAATTAAAGCAGAAATCTAAGTCCCTGTTTTTAATTGTCAAAGCTATGTAAAAATTAAAACTAAAACCAATGCTAAAAAAAGGCTAAATGAGGACTACATTAAGTAAATTGCCACTAAATCTGAACTTTTTTAACATATATATTTGAACCCAACACATTTTTATTAAAGGTTTTGATCGGAAAATGATTTTGTCAGTATAAATCTCAGTCAGATGGAGGATATCCATCTGATATTGCAATAACAGTACATTTGCAATATATTGTGCAGCCCTAAATTGTAAACTATTGCATGTAAACTATTGCATTTTCTTTTTATTCACATTTTACTGTGTTCTTTTTTTTTTTTTTTTCAGAAATGTTACAGTACAACCAGTCTTCCATTTAATTACTGTTTTCCTGTATTTGAACCTAGCAGACCCTAGTGGCAACTTGTCAATCAACAATTATTCCTCACATTTATTTATCCAGGTTATCTGTGGCACAAGGTCAGAGCTGAGGCTTCATCCTGCTCCTTTTCAGACATGGCTAACCTGTTGATCAGACTAATTTGTCTGAAATAAATTAAAATAAAATTCAGTGAATTATTTGAAGGTTGAACCGACAGAGTCATTCCTTTTCTCAACACAACACTTATTTGAAAGCAAAACATTTTTTTGTTAAATGGGAGCCAAGGGTTTCCCAGTTTCTTAGAATCCCCCACTACACCTTTGTAGACCTCCTGGGTCAACCACAGCGAACATAAATTTGATTCCTGGAACCATTTTACTGCTGCTTGTAAATGTATCAAGTGCAACAATCATTTTTTATTGGGTGAACAGCCCAGTGCCATTACTCATTATGAGTGCATCCATTCCAACAGATTTATGCTTTGGGTGACTTAATTGATTTTTATTTTTTTTATTTTTTTATTAATTATCTAACAGCTGTAGATTATGATTTAGATCTATGAAGGAGCCAAGAAATATTGTCCAGTTCCAGGATTAATTGCTGGAATAAGCCTCTGAGTTGCATGGACCACTTCTGGAGTTTTCACAGTTAGATTGGCCACTCATTTTGTTGACCCCATGAGGTATTTTGCCGAGGCTGTCAGGTGCTCATTGCTGCACCACTTCTCTAATGTCAGACCTGGCTGGTGTGAATAACAGGGCAGTGAACCAGCAGGTGGTTACGCCTGTTCCACTAACTGCTCTGGACAGACTCATCCAGGCTGCTGCCTCTGCCCAACGCCTCAGTGCTTCTGTACAACCACTGACTAAAGGACAGCTTCTGCAATAAAAGTGGGTCTTAAGACGAGACTTCAAACAGACTTGTGGGTGGCTGGAGCCTATCACAACTTCTTTGAGTCAAGAAAACGTCTGAAAAATAAATTAACCAAGTTTAAATTGCTTTTATTGGCCACATAGCCTGAAGTGCATTACTTTCTGTTTCTGTCCAGCAGAGTGGACAACCATACTTGGATATTGGATATGAATATTTTCTTACTTCATTTTCAAAGCCTTGTCTGGCCTATTTTCACTGGGTTTGTTTATTCACAACAGCATGTCCCTGCAGGGCTACTGTAGGCGAGCATGTAATGAAGTGTGAGTTACACAGTTCATTCCTAATTTGCGGTGGAAAGTACTTCTTCTATAGAGGAATGAGTTAGAAAATTACTAGCGCCAAGGTTTATTGGCAAATTGGCGACCATAGTTTACCTTCCAATACGGAAGTGGTCTCCGAGGTGGTTTGGTTCAGACACCAATAATATTTTTTAGTTTAGAAGAAAAATCTTTCACAATAAAAGCATTCTAAAGCAAGTTCTGAAATAAGCATGGAAAAATTGAGGGTTTGGGTGCCTTTTATGATCTTATTATGAGTATATATTACCAATGTTTTTTACCATCATTTGCAGGCAAAATCACCAGATACTATTCTTACAGTATAGCCCAGTATGGTTATGGTCATGTTGTTGTCTTGGCTAATCCAAAATTAGATACAGTTGCAATCAGAAGTATTCAACAGCCCAAAAAGATCCCGGAGTGGCCTTCTCAGTCTCCAGACTTAAATCTAATTGAAAATCTTTGTTGGGATTTAAAGAGGGCAGTTGTAGCAGGATGGCCAACAAACATCACAGAGCTAGAGGCTTTTGCAGGTGAAGAATTAGCAAAGATTACAGTCGAGAGGTGTAAGAAGCTTGTTAGCAATTATCCAAAATGTGTGTTAGAAGTTATAAAAGTTAAAGGAGGCACAAAGTCCTGAAGCTTATTGCTGAATAATACTGCCCGTGTGTTAAAAGAGTCACAATTTTAATTTGAACTTAAAAGTTAAGTCAAGTTCTGTCATCAAAATAAGTCAGATATGCAACAATAACCTGTTTTTTTATGCTATTTTTTTTTTTTTGTAATTTATTCTCATTATCTTTCATTTACATCATTATAATGCCTTTTGAAGTGAAGAGGTTGAACATTTCTGATTTGTTTTTTTGGATGTTGGGTTGCTTAAATCAGTGGTCCCCAACCTTTTTTGGTTTTGTGTACCCCCAGGACCAAGCTCAGGCCTGGATTGGAACTGGCCTAGTCCTGGTTTAGTTCTGGTTTGGACCTGGTTTGACGTGGTTTAGACCAAGTTTATTTCTGGTTCAGACCTAGTTTATTCCTGGTTTAGTTCTGGTTTTATTCCTGATTTAGTTATGTTTTAGATCTGGTTTAGTTCTGGTTTGAGACCTGCTTTAGTCCTGGTTTAGTTCAAGTTTAGTCCCTATTCTGTCCTTCTTTAGCATTTCATTCTTCCGTTAACCCCTGTTATATCCTTTAGCATAGTCCTGGGTTAGTCCAGATTTAGCTTGTAGTCTTTGACAGCCAATATAAATGACCATATAACTAACTCTATGTGCTTACGTACCCCTAGGGGTCCCTGTACCCCTGATTGGGAAACACTGGCTTCAATCGTTTGGATAAATTCAATCAGTTCATACTCTCCATTTGTATCAAAGTCTATCCATCCATGCTGCCCTCTGTGTGAGCTACAGTCTATTGATTCCTCAGAAAAGTTGCTTATTCTGGTTCTGTTCTTAAAGGCAGTGGTTTCCATGACAGCCTGTGTCTAACCTGGATCTGAACTTTGGGGGCCAGCGCTGCGTGTTTAGCGTGTTAGAAGGTTTTGTATGGAGCCCCCCTCCCCTACTCGGCCTGTTCTCATCACCGGTGGAGACATGACCTTTTCCGTGCCGCAGTGTGGTTGCCATCAGGTCGATTGCGTGTCAACACTAATTCCGGCTCCTTACACTGTGCCTCTGTGGCACTTCGGTGGATTCAATTACATCGTATACTTTTAGTTTGGGAAGGATGAAATAAAAAAGGCAACTAAATTGGTAGCTAAAGCTGAAATGGGTGCTGTAACTGCAAAATCTGTTAGCTGTAGTATTTGCAACACTCTCAACAACAACAGTATTGCTACTTTCTGCTTTTATCTTATGAACAAATGTGAAACGCAACCTATTTACGACCTTAACATACTAATATATAACATCAGACTGAAATTTGGACAGTGGTGGAATGTAATGAAGTAAAAGTACTTTGTTTCTTTCCTTAAGTACCTAGTAGTAATTTTCATGTATCTGAACTTTACTCAAGTAAATTTTACAAGGGGTACTTTTACTTTTACTTCACTACATTTTAGAGCAAGTATCTGTACTTTTTACTCCACTGCATTTATGAGTTAATTTGAAGTACAAAGTATTTTGAGTTTTGGTTTAAAATGATGTCTTTTTGTCTTACCCTCATTGTAGAAACACATTACTTAAATACAGTATATAAGATGCTGTAAAGTTCAATTCAGGTTTATTTGTATAGCCCAGAATCACAACAAAAGTTGCCTCAAAGGGCTTCACAAAGAGTTAATCAAACATAAACACACAATCAGACTTAACACACAATCAACACAAACAATAACTACACTAAACTAATCAGACCCAGGATACTACTGTCCTTAGATCTTCCTTCTCGGTAAGGAAAAACTCCTAAAAAAAAACCTAGCTGTGGGAAAAAAAGAAGAAACCTTTTGTAGCCCATATTGAAGGAGAGGTCCTCTCCCAGGACGGACAGGCAACATGTGTCTAGGACTGTTAGTTCATCAGCTCAACTATAGGATCATAGATCAGCTCTGTAAGGATGCAGCAGGGGCCTCATCCAGACAGGGGAGTGGGGTGAGGAAGGTCTGGGAAGTCCATAGGAGGTGAGGTTAAGGGCCCACAGGTCGGGACAGGAGCACAGATGGGGTCAGCTAAGGTCCAGTCATCACTGGGACATCTGCCAGCAGCCAGGCATCTGAAACAACTTGTGAATAGCGATGAACTGATTAAAGATATAGAATATTAGATTATATTAATGACAGTGATAGAAGAGGAGCAGCAGATGAAACCAGAGGACAGAGGCTCAGTGTTCCCCCAGCTTCTAGCTCCTAGAGCAGCCTAGCTTCAGCTGTGGAGTTAACCCTGTTCTTCTCTGGCCTGACCATAAGCTTTCTCAAAGAGGAATGTTTTAAGCCTAACCTTAAATGTAGAGACTGTGTCTGCCTCTCTAACATGAGCTGGAAGCTGATTCCATAAAACAGAAGCTTGGTAACTAAAGGCTCTACCTCCAACTGTACTTTTAGAAACCCTGGGAACCACTAATAGCCCTGCATTTTGTGAGCGCAGTACTCTGCTTGGTTGGTACGGCTCTATAACATTTTAAACCTAATTCTGAATTCTACTGGAAGTCAGTGAAGCGAAGCTAGCACGGGAGTAATATGTTCCCTTTTGTTCCTGTCAGTAATCTTGCTGCTGCGTTTTGAACAAGCTGAAAACATTTTAAAGAGTTTTAAAGAGTTAAAGTAGTTCTCCTTGAGAAACATCTGAATAATAAAGACCGACAGATTCAGTCTCTTCTATTGCACCAGATTGTTAATTTCATTAGTAATCAGCACAATTTTTCAGGAAAATCCCTCACATTTAAGAGAGTTGTTGAGTCTGCGTGAAATACTTCTACTTTTTTACCTGCAAGTATATTTAAAAGTAGGTACTTTTACACTTTTACTTAAGTTGAAATTTTAAGGTGATACTTTTACTTGACAAACTTTTTGCTCCTTTATCTGTACTTTTACTTAAGTAAAGAAATTAAGTACTTCTTCCATCCCTGAATTTGGAGCTTACCTGAAACTTCTAGCACTGAGTTTCGGGTGAACATGTGATTATCTCTGCCTCATTGCATCTTCAAGCTCATCTGCATTTTACTTTGCTCTCTTTTTTCTATATATATTTTTCTTTTTAGGACTGTGTAACAAGATGCATCTAGTGCTTTCTCCATCTTCCCCTTGCAGCCATTATTTAATAACAGCCAATCTGAGCGTCCCTTATTGAAGTGTGCTAGCAAATTAAAACCCTGATATTGCAGCCTATATGACATCCTAAGGCCATATTTATTAAGAGATTATTTCTTTTACAATATACTATTAGATGATCATTCAAAATGTAATACTTAATGAATTGCATGGCTGGAAGAGTGACCTATAGCTCAGTAAGCTCAATAAGCATTAGTGGCTTTACTTCCTGCCAGGACTCGAGGGAACCTGCTGTAATGATCTTTGAGGTGACATAAATATTACAATATGGCGTACGGCAATTTTTTACAGCTCAGTGCTGGGTGGTGGTTCTTTTCTTTTGCGTCTCACACATTTATAACCATTCACTGCACACCTTTTTACGGTTTTCCTACAAATAAAGGATTGCCTCTAAAGGTTTCATAATGAGTTATGACTAATGAAGGATGAATAATGTATGATAACAGGTCCAGTAGTTAATCTAGAGGTATTCCTGGCTGCTCATGTGTTGGACCTCATGAAAAAATACCCTCTCTGATGAGCCAGTTTTTTCCTTTAATTAAAAGGATTGACCTCTAGCTATAGTATTTTTTAAATAACAGCGCTTTTGAGACTAATAATAATAGCTTTATTTGTATAGCACTTTTCCAAATGAAGTGCTTTACAGATTATAAAAGCATTCAAGACATAATACAAAAATAACATTACAAACCAAGAAGAATAGATACAAATATGAAAAGATTAATAAAACTAATATAGAAACAATATACAGGAATGAATACATTTGAAAACAGGGGTACAATAAAAAGTGTTTCATTTACTATTATTTTTATTTGCATGTAAAATAACATAGGCTGTGTTGAGACGCACATCATATCAAATAGATTGTGACGGATTCTTCATTTAATATCACATTTGACAGAGATCTAAACTTTACTTTTTGGTTTCTTTTATGTCCACATCTGAAAATAAACATCTGCCGGTCTGGACCATGGTCTAACTGTGGACATGAGCTGGATTAACTGTTCGTTCTGGGAAACACTTCTGATGTTTGCAGAGAGCCACAGCCGCTGTGAGAGCAGAACATCGCTCCCTTGTTGACGTGGGTGAGATGGCGTGCTGAGTGGCTAATGGCATAGCTAACATAGCTATTGTTAACCAAGTTTATTCTCATTTGATATTAATAACTGTTTACTTTTGTGGCAGACAGAATTAAACTGATGACATGTTCCACTCTACATAATTATATGTGACTTGGAAGCACATCAAGAGTACAAAGAGTGCTACTGTGCTACTTAAGATGAACTTATGACCCTTATATTTAGACGTTTATTATCTAAGCACCATTATGCGATTTTATTTTTCAGTCATTGTCCCAAATCCACCATGTTATGAAACAAGAATGTAGTGCTTACCTGGAACTTCTAACCTGTAAGGGTGAGGTAACCCCTCATTTGTTTAACTACAACTCTCACTTACCACCATTTTCCTTTGCTTCCATTTTCTCTTTTCAAGTTCTCCTCACCTGTCTGGGTGAAGACAGCATCCTGCATCCTTTCAGAGTTGTTTGATACTATTGATGAGGTAACAGACTTTATTTTATTTAACAGTCCTAGACACATTTATAGAGAATGGGATAGTGACGTCACATCGGAGATCACGCAAGATATTTTCAGTAGCAAAACAATGGAGCAATTTAGGATCTAATTTACTAGAGTTAGCATTAGCACAAAAGTATTTTGATACTTTAGTGTGTGATAAATATTCACCAAGAGTGACAAAGCAGTTAAACGAGTTGTTTCAAGGCTCGTTTGTTTAGTTTTTGGACTGGTGCTGGAGTAGTCACTCTCTAATCTATTAAATCAGTGCTGCCCGGGAGTGTTTCTTATTTGAGTGTGTAATCATATTACAATCTCTGATAAGCCTAGATGACATTTTACAGATAATTTTATTACCCAAGGCATAGTGGTTATGTTTTCCCTGGCATTGGTTAGCTTTATAAATTCTCTGGGACTCAAAGTGAAGCTGTAGTTTTAATTTTAGTGGATTCTTGAGCTCAATAGATAAAGCATTAACCCAGAACTAGAACATCCCTAGTTCAGGTCCTGGTCTGGGCAATATCTTTACCATCAGATTTGTCGAATACAAGAAAAGAAGTTAGGGCTGCACAATATGGAGAAAACATGCGATCTTCGATAACTATGTTGAAAATTGCGATAACGATATTATTGCAATATTTGAAAATAGAGCCTACTTTTCAAACATAGTAAGCTAAATTCACTACATTTTACAGAAATGTAAGTTCCTGTATTTACAAGTCAAAACAGTGACAAAATCAAAACTTAACACAGACTAAACCAGGAATAAAACAAGGCTAAGCTGTGACTAAATTAATTAAATTACCACTAAAACTAAAACTTAAAAAAAAAAATTATTTAGTCACAACACATGATCTTTTAAGGCTCTGGTGGAAAATGATTCTTCAGTGTAAATCTCTGTCAGATGGAAGACCACAACGTTATTGTGATATATTTAGATTCTTGCGATACGGATATTACGATACGATATTTTTGCGATATATTGTGCAGCCCTAAAAGAAATCCCGCTTTACATTTAAGAACATATTTTACCAAGCATTTTTCTTGGTAGCACAACTTTCAAAACTTACTGCTTTTTTTTCCTTGGTATAAACATGTAAGTGCCCCTCCCTCCTGTGCTGTCATATTGATACCATGCTTCCAGTAGGAGATAATTGTAGTGTCTAATGTACCTTGATATTTTACTAAGGAAATAATGGCCATCTCGCCGCAGCTCGGCTTAATTACTTCGACTGTGTGTTTGATGAGGCCGCGGCCGCTGATGTTTGTGCGCGAAGCCGTTTTCTTGTTGCAGTGGGGGGTTAAATTGATTTGAGAAGCAGAACTGCCTAATCTTCCTTTTTCAAATTGCTATTGGACAGAAAGCTTATCTCGGGCGCCAGAGAGAAGAGGAGGTGTACGCAGATGAGGGAGTGGAGAGTGGAGATGAGCCGGCCCTGCGTCAGTGGCTGCACTCCGCATCGACTTCTTTGTTTGGACTTTTTTTCTGAAGCGTTTGACTCGTGCCCTCGGAATAGTAATGTGTCTTTTGGACCGGGGCCAGTGTTTATAACCAGTGCACTTTTCTTGTCGGTTTAATAAAATTTCCTTTACTTCAAAAAGGAAAGAAAAACTTATCTTTGCCTTTAAAGAGTAGTGTACTATAAACCATTTTTGTGAGTATTTACTTAATGAAAATATATGGTATTCACTCAACCCCATGAAGTTGCAAAGGTACGCAAGTAAAAGTATGTTTCTACAATGTACTATCGCTCAAGTAGAAGAAAAAAAAATAGTACCTAAATATAAGGTACTACTTTTACTAATACTTCAGCTTCGACAACTTAGCCTGCCCTGCCCGACAAACTTTTCCTATTTTATACAAAGAAGTTAGTCTGGTCTCCCTTCGTGCAAGTTTAGTTTTTGTGGGCGGAACAGTCACAGGCGGAGTGACCAATCAGAGAAACAAAAGGCGAAGGTGACGAAGAAAAGAACTAATCGCTGTTAATCAGGTCAAGTTATTAAATTAGCTCGGTAGCCAGCTCTACATTAGTTAGCTTCCGTATTTGTAAGCTGCTCTGAAGATAAACGACTGTGATGGGCCAGTTCCAAATCAACCAAACGCTTCGCTGTGAGTAAGAACCACTGCAGAAAAGAAAGAAGAGGCTGGCTAACTGCGACTACTATTACTACTTTTATGTTTATGACAACTAAGGTTACTTTGGGAGGTAAAAAAAAAATACATTTAGAGAAAATATAGAGTAAAAGTATGAACATTTTTTTCTTAAATAAGAAAAAGTAAGAAAGTTTTTACACAATACAGTACAAAAACAAACAAAAAACACTTGAACAAAATAATGATCTCAACTAAAACAATGCTTTAAGACAGTATGTATGTAGTATATGCATGTAGGAAATGTAAAAACAAATAAATTGATTTTTTTTTTTTTTTTTAAATTGGGACACACCGACCTTAAAGTATAATTTAATATAAAGCATAGGTAACACTTTAGAATAACTCACACTAATAAACATTATATTAGTATTTATTTACAAACCAGTACTTCAACATTTGTAAACACCGTTGAGTTATAAAGATTGTTATAAATGTTTACGTTTTTAGCAATAAGCTTATGTAATAAAGTGCAAAATTATAAACATCAGCTGTAACTTAGGGTAAACTGTTTATTAAATTGTAGTCACTTAATGCTTTATAACTGTTTAATAGTTGTGCGTAATTGTAAAGTGGCATCACAATATCTTACAACTGTATTGTTAAAGCAATATCAGCAGTGGTGCTATTGCAAAAGAAGAAGAAGAAGAAGAAGAAGAAGAACTGCCTGTATCACTGTATCCTGCGGGTCCTCCATCTGAAATTGTGCAGACTACAATTCTCTCTCAAAGATTTACTGATGAAGCCCATGAAATCACACAAGTTACTGCTGATGAACTGCTGCTCAATGATGAAATGCAATCTTTGAATTAAAAGAAAAGGTCTCTTAACCATCTCTGCATTTCCATAATCAGATTTAATTTGCATCTATTTCTGAAATTCACAAAACACTGCCTTTTAGAGGTGTTGTATTATTTTTTTGTTGCCAGCATTGTTTCGTTGGCTGACTCTGTTAAAAAGGTTGAAGTTACTGAATGTAAGAGCTTATAGTTCCCTCTGTAGCATCGGTACTTGCTTGGTTTTATCTTTAAATGTGTTCTTTTTTGTGTTGCAGACTGTGATATTCTAACATTATCTCAAAGGTTCAAACTGCTCCGTGTGTTATTCGTTTTATGTTTTGTTACGCTCTTATTTGGGTCACAGCTCGTCATTACAGGATGGCAGTGGGTCCTGAAGCCTGATCAGTTGAGAACCACTGCATTAGTGTCTGGAACTCCATCTGGATGCAGCCTTTTTTTTCCAGTTTTTGTCCCATAGCAAGATAGGATTTTAGCGGATTCTTTAACATTGTGAGATACAGAGCTTTGTGGTTTATGGCTCAATGGATAGAGAGCGTTTAGCCTTCAACTACTGCAGAAGATCCTTGGTTTGAGTCCAGGTCTGGTCACTACATTTTACTATTTATTTTCCACATTCTCCACACGCTTCCATTTTCAAGTGCTTTTTCCTCTTCACATCTTCAGTTTCATGTCGAACACATGCAGAGTGCCAACACAAACCCTGTTCAATGACATACAAGCACTGTAAAGGCATCTATTTATTCTCCATTGGGGCTGTAGCTGCATGTAATAGAACTCCAGTGCCATAAATCAGGTGTTGAGTTGAGCTCACGTCAGCAGCTTCGTTCTCACAGGCCATTTTCACATTTGCTGACTGCGAGTTTAGGGAAAAACGCTGCCTACGGGCAAGATGTTACCACCTAGACCTTGTCACACAACACTGATTGAATTTAAATCAGGTGCTTGTTATTAGTCCTATCTATACTGGATTTAAATGTATAACCTGCAAATTATGATTCATGGTAGATACAATTGAAAGCATAGATGTAAAGAAGTAAAATAATTGGTATTCGCAGTAATGTTAGCTTTCACATGCTGATGCCACATGCAGAGAGGAAGCCTGCATTATTCATAGCTGATAATAACGATGTGGGAAACTGGAGAGAACGGTTTATGATGTTTATGATGTCCCTTGAGAATAATTCATATCGTTGTGGGCTGTCAGCATTGATAGTGTACTGGACCAAGAGACTGACGTCATCCATATTTGAAGTCCCAATGGGCCTGTGAGGTCAGAAACATGAGGTCAAGGAGCCAGAAGGGATTATTATAATTGGAAAATGCTAAGAAAGTAACGCAGGATGTGGGGTTGCAAGGAAGTATAGACCTTGTGGATAATGGTATAGGTACAGTGCTGATGATAGTCACGTTAGCAATATAAACGTCACATGGTAAAATGCAATTTCCTGGCCCTAGAAAAGATTTGGAATTTTATATTTTTGTGTAGAGTTTTGGAAAAATTTTGGAAATTTAAACAGTCTGAGTAACATTCAACCACTCCTAGTTAAACCTGTCAACTGACCTGCCAACTGACTAATTTCCAATTTTAATTAAATTGCAGAAAATGTTTCTAATACACCACACTGGACATTTTCAATACTATTTATTTATAAGTCATTTCAGACATTCAGCTCTTGGAAATTTTGCCAACGTTTTGGAAAAGTCATGGAAAATTCTTGATAAAAAGTCTTTGAACCCTGGTGTTAGGTAGAATTTTTTATTTTCTTGATGGAAATCCAGTTTATTTCACTTTTTAAATGGCACCACATTTGTAAGGAACATTCATTTGCGGTGAGCAGCAGAGCAAGATATGATAAATATGAAGTTGTGCTAGGTTTAGTTACTACATATAAATAGATCTGTGCTGATTTCCCAACAGTAATTTCATATTAACATACTTTTTTTGTAATGTTAAGCAGAAAAAGTGTCACCAAGGAGTTTTTTGTGGCGCTGTGTCCTCCAACTCTCTGATCTTAGACTGTGTGCTGTCTGCTGGTTAAAAGCTGAATGCAGGGGATGGTCCAAGTGTCTCTGTATAGCATCCATCAGGTTGTATGTCCTATAGGGCTGCACAATATGTTTCAATATTATCTTTATCACATATCAGCAAATGCTATATCTGTATCTCAAAGATTTACACTGTCAGAATTTTTTTCCTCTCAAAGCTTTAAATGAAAATGTGTTGTGACCAAAAAAAAAATTATAAAATGTCAGATTTAGTCTTGATTTTCTTTATGTAGGTTGAGTCATTGTTTAGTTTTGATTTTGACATGGTATTGACTAGTAAATACAGGGACCTACCTCTCTGCTTTAATTTAATTGAACTTACTAGGTCAAAAGAGTACGGATGTAATGATATTCAAATCTCACGATAAGGTATTATCACAATATTAAACTCATAATACAGTATTTATTATGACATTGTAGAAATGCTCACAATAACGAAACATATTCTCTAAAAACACCCTGACAAGCCTTTAGTGCATTTATTATTGTGATATTTCAAAAGATTAAGATTAAATAGCAATGATTTTGTCATGTTGGCTGCACCGAAACAGAGCAAAGGATCATGGTCTATGTAGTTTCCTCTGCTTTTTTACCATTACGCTGCAACAAAACAATTTATCAAGTTTATCAAAATATCCCCATTCATGTTATACAGTAGTTATTCTCTCATATTGTGCAACCGTAGTGTGTCTGTTCTTCCCTTTTTCAACCACAGTCTGAACAACCAGCTCTATTATTTTTCAAGACGCCTAAAATGTCTTTTTTTCTGAGTCTGAGCCCCGACAGACTGCAGAATAATAATAAATAAAAGAAAAATGGAAAAGAATAAGAAAAGAAATCCAGAATAAAATCTATCTTTGGCCTTTCCTTAAAGTACATCTGTATTTATGAACCAGTCCAGCTTTTTATCCAGATATACTCCAAAGTACTTATGTGTGCAGAGACTAAATCAGTATTTTCTGCTAGTCACAGTTTGAAATGTGAGTGCGTCAATGACTGTCTCTTTAGTTTTGGAGGTGTCTAAGGTAAGATTAGGTTTTCTGACTTCATTTACTGAAATCTTTATGAAGCTTCTGTATCTTACTACTGCCTTTAGCTGCTTATTTTTGAGGTGTGCAAGCCCGGGATATACAGTAAATGTCAGATCGCGAGGCTGTATCCTCCAGAGACTTTTTAGCTTGCCTTATTATACCGGGAAGCTGCTCTAAGTCCTATGTGACTGAGCAGTGGAAACATTGTTATACCTTAACCCCTCTCCCCTGGGTCTTTTCCATCATCACTACATGTCCAGGGTAATCCTACACAGCTTGTATTATCTGCTAACAATGTTCATTCACATACGCTTTGGACAAGAATCAAAAACACATGAAAACCTTTACTGGCATGTATTTATTTAGCTTGTCCTGATACCACTTTAGTGTAAGTACAGTATATTGAATATTCATGCGTTATTTCTGATTTCCTGGCCAGCTACACAGAAAAATGCACCAACTTTGTCAATATCAAAGTAAATTTACAGGAGCTGGAGCCAACATTACACAGATTAAACTACATCTGAACACACTTTGATAGATCCATAGATAATTGTCAGTGTGAACGTAAAGTGGAAACAAACTCAGCCACAATTTATTACTATACAAATGTATGTTATTCAGTTTCACACATATTTAGGCTAAATTCATCTCTGGGGTCAGTTTTCAGTTTGATTGTTAACTTTTTACATTTGCCAGATTTGGGAATGTTTATATTCATTAAATTATATTGCAATTGTATTCTTTATGTTTGCATTTTTATTATTATTATGATTTTTACCTTCATATTGATCTTTATTTCTATATATTTCCATACACAGTTTTTCTGCAGGGTTTAACAAATTTAATTGAAGACTTTTTAGACCGTTGTTTTGGGAAAACCAAGACCTATTTCCTAAGCATGCAGTGTACAAAAAGCCAAGTCATAAAAATTGTGACTATTTGCGATAATGAGTACCACAAAGCATTTTGGTCTTGATAAGTAAAGATCTGAGCTCTTGTAACGGTGATGGTACCATAATAAGCCTTTAAATGGGCATTTTAGAATAAGCTGGTGGTGAACACAGTTGCATCAAATGGACGTGACATATTTAAGACCTAAAACTCTATCTTGGCAAATCTAAGACTTTTTAAGACCTTAAATTTAGATTTTAAAGACTCAGAAACCTTATTTACATAGATAACTTTCAGAGCATTGCCCTGTATTGAAAAGGTTATTCTCGCTGTTTCAAGATGTGAACCATAAAAGTGTCTTGGAGACTTTATTTTTGGTTTGAAGTTATGTTTTATACATATTTTGCATTATTTAAAATCATACACAGTGTTTAGGTTTAGTTTTGAGACTTTGAATGATATTACATTGGGCCACCATAGTCTCTGGGAAACACTAACGTTCCAAACTACTACTAACAACAAAACAATGTGCTTTTAGTCCAGTGACCATAATTTTGACTTTTTAAAAACTTTATACCGCAGTAGACAATAGACAATAGACATTTTATTGCAACCAGCTGGCTAATGCACTGTTTTTAAGAAGTCTCTCAGCTCAAAGCAAACTGAAACTCTGACAAACAACAAACAAAGTGCGTCTGTGCGCCTGAAGCTTTCTGAACACCAAACGGTCTCTTGCCTCCTGTAGCTTACGTCAGCCCGATTTCTTCTCCATGTATCTCTATTCACAGCAGCCACCTGCAGCTCTGTTTACCCTCACCGTCTGTGAATGGGCCGCTGTTATGTAACCGCATATAAGCGTGCACCTTCTATTTACTCCTATTCTATTTATTATAGGTTTGCATCTCATTGTGTCGCATGGTAATGGTTTGTGATGATTGTTTATGGAGACGAATAATTGCGTATTTCCATGGATTGCGTTTTGCTGTTTGCAAGAGCAGTGTGCAAGCGGAGGGCGGGCGCCGAGTTAAGTCCTGGGAAAACACCAACACGAGCGTTCCCAGTTGTAGACAGAGTCACGGTGAATGAGCAGTCACGATTAGCTTTGGTCTGCTCTTTTCTGTTTGTTGTTTAGTGCTTCGAGGTGAGGCTAGAGACATGCATTCCTGTCCTCGTCCTGTCTTCCACGCCACCCTCCACATTTTTCTCTTATGTCTGTCCTCTTCTTGAAGCTGGAGGAAAGGCATGGTAAGATGGCACAGAACTAAACAAAGTACCACTTTTCCAAGCTCTGTCAAATGAGGCTAAAAAAATGAAATGAGCCTTGGCCGTACTTGACTTACCCAAGACTGGGCCAAGGGATAAAAGAGAAAATAACTCAGAAAGCTCCATTTCTAAATAAGTACAACATGGAGACTAACCCAGGTCTGAATAGGAACAAACCAGAACTAAGTAGGCCTAAATCTAGGTTAAACCATGTCCAAATCAGGACTAAATCAAGTCTAAACCAAGACTATTCTAAACCAGGATTAAACCAGGTCTATACCAGGGCTGAACCTGGTCTCAACCAAATCTGTCTCTAAATTAAATTAAATCATGACTAACTGCAAAAGACTCTTGGATTCCACCATAAGAAGCCCTAGTACCACCATTGGTGCCTCCACCACAGTTTGAGAACCACTGGCTTAAAACATAAGCATCAGTTGTTCTAGACTAGGCCCGCATAATATTGCAGTATCAACAATGTCATTATTGCAAAGAACTAACTCGAACTACTACTGCCATCTCAGGTGGGGTTACAACAAAATATGTTACCTGTAGCGTTTCCAACCCTACCACTCACCGACAAGTATAGTTTTAGTATAGTTTCCTGCATTTAATTTATTAAAGAGACTATATTATGCAAAATTGATTCTTAGGAGCTTTCTACCATTTTATAATGTTGTTCCCTTATCAAAAACATATCTGGAGTTGTGTTTTGTTTCATTCACGCATGTTAAAGTAATCCTTTATTATCTGGCGCTGAGTTTCTGAGGCCTCAAAACGCTCAGTTCCACAAAACCCCGCCCACTCCAGGAAGCACTGACCAATCAACAACAAGCCCTCTACATCCAGTCTGCTCTCATTCATTCATTCCTCACTGCTATTTTTCAGTTTGTAGTAAAATAACATCATACAAATCGTTTAAGGAAATAAAAAGCTTTTATTTCTATGTTTCTATTCAAAAAAGGGTAACAGCGCTGCCCTCTGCTGGTCTCTTCACCTGCTTAATTATTACATTTATTTCCCCAATCCAATCTTATACAATTTTAGTCCTAGCTTAGACCTGGTTTAGTCCTCGTAGATCAGTGTTTATTGTGCATCTGGCTTATACGTAGCTTATATGCTAATTATATGCTAATTCTTTATCCCTTGTTCTCATCTTATCCTTGAAGCGAGGGGAAAGGCATGCTCTAATCCATGTCGGAAACAAAAGCGGATGTGACTTTGGGACCGTGTTGACGTCACTGTTTTGGGACATTCATTGAGGAATAGTAGTTGGAAAGAAAAAAAGGAAAGAAAGAAAAACGCTGTGTTGCTGGGGAGAAGAGAATTTGCTCACAACTCATTTTTATGCTGATTCTCTCATTAAGCCGCCATTCTCATTTGCACAATTAGGCCTAGACTAATGAGAGTAATAATTATAAACTGTAAACAGATTGCGGTGCTATGCTGCGGATAAATGCATGGTAGCTTGCACTGCAGTGTAGGAAGAGATGAAATAAGTAAACAAGTCAAATAATGTCGGCACTGATACTGCGAGAATCCTGTACAAGCAAAATATGTTCTCGATATTTTAAGACTAAAAGGTATGTGTGCTACAAAAACTGATACTATTCATTTAATTCACAGAACAATTGGTTTTGAAGTATTGAGTAGGCGAGATCTTGTTTAGTGATTTTTAAAGCCAAATTGTTATAAATGCCTCCTACACATCTCCTAAATAACCTACTGTATAACAATATTTTTTTGTTTTGCTTGTTTTTTGTAAAATTATTATTTATTAGAATGTATTTATGAATGAAAACTCTAAAATATACATGTTTTTTCTTTATCTTTTTCTTAATAAAAGTGATTTTAACACTGCCCCACTTTAGTGTATTGGTGATGTGGGGCAGTGTGCCTTTCTTAAACCTTTTCAGCCATTTAACTTAAACCTTTTTTTTTAACTTAATGTAGTGTTTTTTTTATAGTTCCCTCAAATATAAGCAATTTTACTATTTTTTTAAATTAGAATTCACTTAAATATCAAGTTTTTCTAGTGACTGAGTTTTTCAGCCAGATTTTTTTTATTTGTAGTTCACTATGAGCTGTCATATATGGCTGTTTAGCCATACTGTTCACATGAATTAAATTATATTAAATTTTGTGGTCCTTAATGATGTTTGTTACTTGCAGCCTATTTAAAATATATAGTTGTTTTTTTTCTTAAGTGTGTTTTCATACCAAATTGTTCGTATGTTTAAGTGCCCTACCTTACCAATTAAAGGTGTCCCACTTACGGCCCCAAAAAAAATTTTCATGGTCAGTCTGTGTTTGAGGAAGAATCTTTAGTTGTGTGTTTAGGATTGCACTTTCTTTTCTTCTGTGATGTGTAGTTGAGTCCTCAAGCTGTTTCAAAACATATTATATTAAAGGTTCTAGCATTCAAATCAAATTTTACATAACATGGAAACTGCATTTTCAAAATGCGTCCAACTTTATTCACCCTAATATTGTTTGTTACCTTCACTGAGGAGGTATTTGTGGAGGAGTTTGTTATTCTGTCTGTGAATGTGTGAAGTAAATGTGAGATTTTGAAGAGGATTTTCAGCAGAAGTCACTATCTGTACCCTTGCAAGATAGTGCCAAAGATCCCAACTCCTGCCACATGGGGGCAGTAAAAGCACCAATGATGATGGCAGTTATTATAAGGTGTGGCTTAATTGCACTAATGTTTGATTTAAGTAAGTAAATAAGGTTATAAGGGCCCAAATACTTGCACTCGCTTGTAAGAAAGAAAGTGAATCATTTGCTTTGGTACACTGGCTGGTTTTTAGGCCGGATGCCCCTCCCTGTTTATACCTGCTTGGTGCCGGCATATTATGGTATGGGTTGTGTTTTGGGATTTCAATCTGCGCCTTTACCACTTGCACAAACAATACCCATGGACTCTTTAACAACTCGTATCTGTACCCTGTGCGAGTTAATAGAGTTTTAACTGCTTGTTTTGTGTTTTACTCTAAGGCCCAATCCCATTTCTCATTCTTACCCCTTCCCCTCTGTTTGATTTTTTGTCCGAAACATCAGCTTTATTATTAAAAAAAAAAAAAAAAAAAAAAAAAACACTGCTAGACACCCTAGATTCTTGTTTATAGCCTGAATATCTGAGTTGCTGGGCTATTGGCATAAAACAAACACTGGCATCAAGTTTGAGGTCCACTCTGTCAGTGTGAAATAGTGGGACTATTCAGTTTTAACATGAATGTTAAAGAGATATCAACAAAATAATAGATACACGCTATTAGATGAGTTTTATGTAGCCTACATTACAAACTATATCAAGCACAAAGTGAACAAAACACAAAATAACTCTTAAATTGTTATAACTGCAGAAAATACAGCTTTTTCACTGCCATGTTGCCGATAATCTTGAAGGTGAATCTGGAAAAGCTCAGTTTGGAGGGGGTACAGCCCTTAGCCCTCGCCCTCGATCCAAAAAAGAGTTGAGAGACCCCTTCATCTCTCATGAACGCACAAAATGAAGGGGAAGAACCAAGGAGAAGGGACCCCTACTGACTACATCTACACAGCCTGAGGGGCACGTAACGCAATATCCCATGTCCTTATTTATAGCTTATGAGGTCGATGTATCTTGAACTCTGTCAGTAAACACATGTAAATCCACACATGAGCTGTGAAGGGGTCCACTCCCACACCCCGCTCCGCTCCAGGCCTGTGATTAAAAGTCCTCATTATCAGTGTGTGGCCCGTCGTAATGGCCACACACACACACACCTGTGTCTGCAGCTGTCCTCCTTCACACTCGCTCACTGTCGCACCAGGCGCCTCAGAGGTGACCGTTATTTCATGTCATAAATCAAGAAGCAAGGATCTAACAGGGCTGTGCAGCATCAGCCAACAAAGAAGCAGGATGGGCTTGAAAAGACTCAGTAAATGCAAGCAGAAGTGTAGACCTTTTCAGAGTTTGTAAACAACGCATTTAAGTGCTGTGTGTTAAATCTAAAATGTCATCTAGGCTCAGTTATCAAGCTCCTAATGACTGGTCTACAACACTTAACAACACAGACTAAATGCCTGTCACTAACAGAGAAATGGGTCATTCAGGATTGTCTATGTCTAGTTAAACAGAGAAACAGCACAAAAGAAACAATGCCGATTAAAAAATGTCAAAACATTGTGGAAAGACATCGTCTAGCAACAGTAGAAATAGAAGTTAAAAATGAGTATTTTACAATGGCAACTTATTTTTTAAATCAAATATTAGCCGGAAACGTTGCTCTTTTTGAGGAGAAGCGATACAGACATTTTGGGATAGTGTAGCTTTGAAGCAGCACAATGTAACATTTGCTCATTCGCGGCACCTCTCTTGAAAAGTCCTCAGACACCTAATTCAACCTAATTTTAGTTTTAGTTTTAAGGAATGCACAACAGTAATGACAAAAATAATGATTAGAATTTTAGTAGCAGCTCCTAAAACAACTCACCAGCTCCCTTGATAGAGGATGATGACAAGAAGTAATGAGGAGTCTTGGGAAAGACATTTTGTCCCCATTAGGAGCTCATCTACCGCTAAAATCATTTTCAAAAAAATATTTTAAGGTTCAAATACTATTACTGCATAGTTGAGCAGACACCAATACATGTGATGGAGGGATGCATGAATGCACAAATTAGCTTTAGCAACCATAACCTGCAAGTTGTCTATAAACAAGATAGCTTTAGAAAATGGTAACTTACTTGGGACATGTGTTAAATGTCAGTTCCTGGATTCAGAACATTAGGCTAGTAATTATGGAGCAATTAGCACTACATGGTAATAAGTACAGATTATATTTAGAAAGCCTGTTTACTGTCTCAACTGTAATTTTAATTGTATGTCACTTTTGTATATGTATTATAAGGTGGAGTCTTTAAAATAAACCCTTTTTTTTTTGCCTCTCCCCTGCACTCATACTGCTCTTTTTTATGTTCATTTTGTGAATTTACATTGTCATTTTTATTATGTGCAAAAACAAATAAATGAAAATAAAAATTCCCTCTGTTATGCTGTGCCAATAGTTACACAACCATGCCAGCCCACTATAGTTTGTTAATGTATGCTCAACCTAAATTACAACTGATGGAACTAAACTACCAGAGCCATGTAAAAGTTCATTTGTACAAACGTTTCTTCAACAACCAGTCATTTTTCTCACCTAAAGCATCATAATTATGGTTGTAGTTGTGCTCTCAACAAAATAATTGGTAATTCTGACACTTTTGGCTCTGCAGCTGCCATGCAAAGGCCACATTGTGCGTCATGAAGCCCGTGCACTGGGGACATATGGGCACGGCCAAACGGAACATAATATTCTCGCTCGGTCGCATAAATTCCTAATGCAGATCCTCGCACAGAGTTCACTTAGCAGATAAAAGGTTCCTCGACGGGTTGGCGAATGTGACGCGCAGTTTTCAGAGCCTCAAGCCACTACCTTCTTCACTCGACAGATGCTCCTTGTGACACTTTGCAGATTGAAGACACGTTCGTTCACAGGCCTCTTCCATTAAAAGGCATTTTTACTCCTCAGTCGGTCGAGACAATGTGAAGAGATTCCTGAAATAACTGCTGAGCTGAGAGAGTGCCAGGAGCGTTATGGAAGAGATGTTAATATTTCAGTCGTATCTATTTTTAAATAATGTGGGACCTGGAACCAGTAGTGATGTAACTGTAATACAACTGCAGCCTTTGGTGTATTAAAAGGCACACATTTCTAAAAATAAAATAATCAGCATTATATGGTATTTGCCAGAACGTTCTTTCAAATGGTCAAACTTCAAAATATGAGAAATATTTGTTAATAGAAACTGAAAATACATTTTTATTGCGTGAATGCTACAATAAAAGATGCATTTTTACACATTTTGAAAGATTATGGGACTATTAATGCTGTGTTATATACCTTTGTCCCACTAAATGGATGGAGACGCATATGAATGAATGAATGAATGAAAGAAATGTTGTCATTAAACAGCTGTGTACTTTGTATTATGAGCAACTTTATACTTATTTTGAAGAGGGACAGCAGCAAAAGCCAGTTGTTGAAAGACTTGAGACGTTTAAATGTGCAAGGTTTGTCAAAACATAGGCAATAAAAAAGTGCTTCACAAAGAGTTAATCAAACATAAACACACAATTAGACAAGACAAACATTAACTACGCTAAACTTAACAGACCCATGTTGACAGAAACGTGACAGAACATGAATAGCATGGATACTTTTTGGCTGTGTACTGTGTTGTATTTATAGTGAGTTAGCAATGTACAATGTTGGCATAAACTGGAGTTGTCTTAAGTAAGCCCAGAAAGTGCTGGTCCTGTCATATTTGCACCACTAGATGCTCTCAGTCCACCACAGAGTATGCTTTTTTTTTTTTTTTTTTTAGTGTAGTGTCTTTTACCATGTCTTTGTGACGATGTAACATATGACCGTTGTAATTTAGACTTCTCCATTCTGCTAAGCGCACAAAAATTAGTATTCTTCTCGTCTTTGTGTGAGTGAGATTCTCTCTTCTACCTTGAAGAATAATGAAAAGGCAGGGTGTTTTGGAGTAATTTGGCGTAATGTGTTCCTTCTGGCTGTGAGCAGGGTGTAATTGACTAATCTTCCATCTGTCTGCCTTCCTTATTGTCTGTTTATCCCCATTTGTTTGACTTCTTAATTGGAGTCATTATAAAAATCGGGTTATGGGTTGGCACATTTTATATTCAAATTCTGGCATCATTAGGCGTCTTCCGAGTTGCTTAATGTGACCATTAGCTAATGAACTGCATGCAGTGACTTTTACAGGTTAGGTAAAATGATAGCGGGCCTAGAGAAATCTCTTACTGCCTAAAGGTGTCACCATTAATACATTTCCCCCGATTATTTGTTTTTGCATTCACTGCTCTCATTTGCATACAAATTAGCCATAAACAATTTCACTTAAATGTAGTATAGCCATAAACAATACAAATATAAATGCTAATTGTACAATGACAAACAAAAAGAACACACTTTAACTCAAATTATAGTTTTCAAACTGCAGACAAAAAAAAAAGAACTTGTAAATCCACAATTAACATTTAAGTCAGGTGAAGTTAAGACAGTTGAGGAATGCAATGCAGTAACAGGGGCACAACTGCACAGGGGCCCAGGGGCATTTAGGGCCCGCTGGGAGTAAGTATTTGTCAAGTTTTTACCTTAAAATGATTTGAATTCATGTTAAATGTAACCAACTCATAAATAATAAGACATGGATTGATTGGTATCATCTCTGGGTTACTTTATCTGAGGGAAGCAGTGGGTTTTCTTATACAAGCACAAATTTTACACATAAGTATTTTTAATTAAACTATTCAAAGTGTAAGCACTGGTCCTTGAATCCAGTAAAAACAGCTGCCTGCCACATTTGATCATTTAGAAGCTTAATGCATTAGCTTAGCTTTTTATCACTAGGGCCCTTTTTTTTTTAATTGCAGCGGGACCCCTCATTACTAAGTAACGCCACTGACTAGTAACATTTTCCATTTTGCAGGGACTGAAAAGATTTTGCACTTGTCCTTTCTATGGAGTTATATTTGACTTAAACAAATGAGTTGATGCCAAAATAAAATGTATAATTGCACATACGATTTATTTAAAATCCCTCAGTTGTGAATTAATTTATTTGCAAATAAATTCTAATTAGCAAAAATATTATTTGTAATGATTTAAAAATTGTATCATGTTTGTCAATAATAAATCTGCAGTTTTTTAGGTAAATACCGTGCTCTTCTAAGCCAACAAAGGGCACCTGGGGCTGGGTAGATCATAACAAAATCCGGGGTGTTCCTAACTGTTCTGGGCTAAAGTGGTTTCCATCCATGTCCTGCCATTAACTTCTCTGTTGTCTCAAAACGATCCAAATCTGAATTTTTAGCAACATTTTTTTTCGAGTATATAACTGAGTAGATATGAATTGCTCTTTTTTTTTTTACATTACTATAAACACATAAAAAAGTGAGTTTGGAGTTTGAAATTTACTGTAAAACAGCAGTAAATAAAGCTACAACTCATGAAGGCTTTTCTCATACACTGTGCTCATATAGAAACATTAAATATCAAACCATGCCATCTGGACTCACCCATCCCACTCAGAGAAACCGTGACTGTGTGATCAATGCACTTCTATTAAGGGTGAGGTTCCAGACAGTGTTTTTCCGCCCCCTTCGTTGCAGTCTATTGACATACGTTGTGTATCTGCCCTCGCTGATCATTTAAACTCAAATTACATCTCACTGCAGTCAATAAATTGTGCTAATAACATGTATGTCTCTCTCTTTCTTGCCCCCTCCCCCCTTTTTTCCCCATCCTTCTTTTCTCTTTCTAGGTAAGTAATTCAAGACCCGTTATTTAACCAGACACAAAATCAACAGTGGTTACGTTTGAGTGTGGAGGAGTGGTTAAAATAAAATACAGGTAGGTGGTTCCAGTGGCGGTCATGGATTCTCAGCTAACTCTCAGATTTGTCGGCGCTGCTTCTTCTAAGGCTACAGTGTGCTAATGGTGGTGCTGTTGTTTTGGTGCTAATCTGTGGAGCTCATCAGATGCTGAGGTTAGGAATCCATCTCATTAACTCGCAGAGTATTGATTTCTGCTGTGTGCATCCAGTAATTTTTAGAGATGTATGCTTTAGCTTAGAGCTTAGAGTGAATAGGTGTATGTCAGTGTCAGGCCTGCTACTAACTGGCCCCACCTCAGGCCCAAAGTAGCTGGGAGAGGCTTGAGCTCCCTGCAACATCTATTGAAAGTAAGCAGCAGATGAATGAATAACTAGGTTGTAGGGCTGGGACAATACACTTTTGTCATGATACAATACTATCACAATACTTTGGTAATGATAGGATTTGTATTGTGATTCGAAAAAATAGATTACTGCAACTTTAAGTAAAGTTCACTTATAGCTTTATTTATACAAGAAACCAAGTTGTGTTTGTAAAAGTCTGTCTGACATTTATTTATTAAGTATTTTTAAATCGTTTTATTTGTATCACAGTATTTGTCAGTAAGAAGCACAATGTAGAGACCTGCAGTGGGCAGGAAATCCCACGGGACCCGAACCAAATCCTTTGGGATTGGGCAGTATTGATGTGGTCTTGTGCGGGAGTGGGGCAGTCAAGCAAAAACATGCCGGGTCCTGAGCGTCCTGAGAATTTTGAGTGCATGTTTATACTCTTCTTTATGGTAGCAGTCAAATCTAAATGTGGGCGAGTGTGCAGCTTACACGGGGCATTATGGTAACATGCTGCCGTGTAGAGCAGCAGAGAAAGTAAAAAGACAGCCGAGCACGGAGAGTGAAACTGGGAGCCACGCTTTTTATCCTCCGTGGTCTGAAACTCAGGATCTGTGGCCCAAAAACAAACACAGCACATGAACCCAGAGCTTTAACAGGACATGAAACACGAGTTAGCTTGTGCGTGACTGTGGCGTGTGTCAGAACAAGCGGACACGCCGCTGCCCCGTGTAAAACTCCGTCATATTAAAATTTCTCGGGGCCCATTGGGACCCATGAGAATCACTTGGGCGGTCAGGCCATGGGAGATGTTGGGACTAGGACGGGAGCGGTCAGATAAGCTTCGGGAGCAGGCGGGAGCAGGATTGAAAAGTCAGTCCCGTGCAGGTCTCTAGTATAATGCTGCATCCTGGTGAACTCTGCCAGGAGCCAGGAGCTCCATTATTATGCTTGATATCAGTATCACAGTATCGCATTACCAAATATCACAATATATTACAAAATATTTTTTCCCCAGCTCTACCAGGTTGTATGTACTGGTCTACTTACAACAACAAAAAAACTAAATAATTCATAAAAAGATATGTTTAAAAGCCATGTGTATGATGTTATTGCCAGGGTAGAGAACATTAACACCTGGATGCTTAACTATTTTTATAATAATCAGCACTAAGCTAAAAGCTACATGCTAAAAGACAATGAATGTATTTCTCATGCTCAACAAATGAACCATAGAACACTATAGTTTGTCAGTGTTCAATTTAATTCATTATTGTAGACTGAAAATCATACAAAGGTACAAGAATGCAAACTAAACCATTTATGGCCAATAAAACCAATAAAGCATATTTGTTATGGATATGGTCGTACACATGCTTTTATATAATGAAACAAAGATCCTACTTGGTTATTAAGGAGCATTCTGTCGGTTTTTCGGCTTGTGACTGTTCATGTGCTTTCATTTCGGAAAGTCAGGATATTGTCGCCACTAGAACTATTGGTCAGTGTTGTTTTTCATTAGCGTTTAACACAGCTAACTAGCCAGATTTATGCAAACATTAATTATTTGCAACGTTTAGTCTATGAGCTGATGTATAAAACCTAATTTAGTTAATCAACAATATTTGTGTGTGCGCATGAAGCAGATGACGTCAAGTGGGAAAGTCGGGCCACAGGTTTTGAGCCGAGTTTCAGAGTTCTTTTTCTGACTTAAGCAGGCGTTTGTGTGCTTTTTTTAAACATGAACGCTGCATAAAACACAGGTAGCTAAATCCAGCGGTGATGATGCATTATCAGCTAACATCTATCGCTAACTCTGGGCTTATTTGCACTGCTTCTAAGACTGCTGTGTGCTAATGGCCTTGCTGTTGTTTTGCTGTCAATCTGTTGCTCTCATCAGATGCAGGGGTTAGGGGTCTGTCTCATTAACTTGCAGGGTATTGATTTCCGGCGTTGGGAGAGCGGCCCTCTCCTAGGAGCCCGCGCAGAGGAATGCTGCTCATCAGTCGATTTCTTACGTTCCGGTTTTCGCTGGCTGTGAATTTGTGTGCCTGGATGAATGGCTGCCTGTGAATAAAATGAGTTACCAAGGCGGAATAATTACGCCGGAGCTGTTTGGACGACGGTGGAGGGTGTCAAAACATTTGGCAGTCATTGTGCTTTTAGTGCACCTTTATTGGATTAGCAGCGAGACTGGAGCAATTATTTTTATACCAGAATCTAATGATATTCTCCACAGCACTGAGTAGTAAATCGTAAGAGCATTACATGTGCAGAGGGCCTGTAGTGATTGCGTTACTTCAGAATTCACTTGACTTATATTAATAATTCGGTTGTTTGAATGGTTATACATGTATTTCGAGTCTGGCCCAAGAGAGGACTACAACTCAAAACATTACTACTAGGTTTTAGTCGTGTAACTTTAGACCTTAGACTGGGCCGGGACCCCAAGAGTGGGTTGCCAGAATTTTACTTTCAAGTAGTCTGTTATGAATGCTCGCTTAGGAAAAAAACACTCACTAAAACGATTAAACCTCTGAACAACAGTGGCGTGTCTGGACTGTCACTGGGGGGCCCAGGTGGGGCACTTAGTTATGCAAGGGTGGCACCCATGAAGCGGTTTTGGGGGAAAGTGAGGACTGAATATTTAATTTCCTGGATTCTGGTGAACTTCAGCATTAGTTTGTGCTTTTTATGACAATTTTCACATATTTTTCATAACACTGGTCTACAAATTTTTGGACTCGATCTGCTTCTGAGATAAAAGTGGCTAAATCTCATTTATTTTGATAAGATGAACTGAAAATCAATTGATAACTGTGCTGGTTAGCTAATGTATTCAAGATATTTAATGATATTGTTTCACATCAAAATCGCATCTGTTTATACAATAGATTTAGGCGTTTTTGCTTAAAAATAATATTTATATTTTGAAAATATTTAATTTCTCTACATGCATGCATTTTGTCCACTTCCAAGAGAGAGATTTCTGCAAATAAAAACAAAACATTTTATGTCAAAACTCTAGACATATTAAAATGAATGTATTGAATGTGCAGACAGGCTTTCAGATAGAACTGGTTGCTTGTAGACACTGTACCTTCTGATAAACTACAGTTTTTGCCTTATTTTGCATAAATTTGCTATTTTGACCCAATACTGTTTCTTGGAAACTATAGCCAATCTGCACTTCTGACTTACTTTTTCTTTATTAGTGATTCCAAGAAAAATTTCACTGCTTTTGTTCCGGAAGCATTTTGCTTGTAGACCAGTGTAATTTGGCCATGTGCATAAAATTATAATTATATGCGTTATTGACCACCAGTGTCCCGCTTCAGATTTCAGGGGTGGCAAGTGCTACTCCAGGCCATCCCTGGACTCCCCTGCTAAACAACATTAGATCAGAACAAAAAGATGGATAATGATTTGTTTGGCCTTTTGAAAAACAGTTTCTAAAACACTATGACATGCTTTGCTGTATCATAGCCTTTTACAGAACAAAATGTCAGGTAAGGTTTCACTTCCTCTCAAACATTTACCCATAATCTGGGCTCCAACAGAAAATGCCAACATATGAATAGTAATTTACCACACAGAGAGGTGTAGTCAGGGTGACGGGTGCCTGTTAGGTAGCCACCTTTTTAGCACAGTTTGCTTGAAAAGATACACTATACCATACTAACAACAAAAACAAAAAAAAAAAGTGTAGTAAGTATCTTATGCCTAAAGCCTCCAGAATTACTAGGTAAATGTACCTTTCTTCTTTGGAAATGTTGAAAATATAGAATTTTAATTTGACACACTGTGCAAACAGCCAGGCTCTTGTCTAAGTCCTTTGCATCCAGTTTCATAAAATCCAATTTGCTTCCAGGCGATATGATGCAGCAGGAGCCACTCGAGTTGTCTGTGTTATGCAATGTTTGTATATAGCTCAGATAAAAACAAACAAGCTGACGAGTGTATTGTTCATTAGTGGTTTGACACTGATAAAATTCATTAGGCTATTTGTATGTTAGAAATATTACTTAAGCGTTCTTTTCTAAATCTAGTCTCAGTGTTTCCTAAACATTTGTGAGATATTGTTCTGCAAATTTGATCGTCTCTGCACAAATGAAAAAAGACATGCTGTATAGGACAGTGTTTACTGGGACCTCTAGGGGTACGTGAGCACATTGCAGGTGGTACATTAAATTATTTGATCATGTATTTCCATTATGAACTTATGAATGAACTTACTAATTATACTTAGGACAGGATAGGCAATCTCAAGTGTCTCAATGGCGAAAAGGAAGTGAAACTGGAAAAGATTATTATTTTAAATTATTGCTTCAGTGAGGAGTTGTTCAAATCTCTATTTAATTTTTATTATCTTTAAAAAAAGTAGGATCATTATTTTTTACAATAATTTTTTTCAAGAACGACCAACACGTATGAGTGAGGGGTTATCATGGTATGGCAAAAAAACATAAGACAAAAAGGTTACTGATTTAGGACCAGTACCGTATTTTCTGGACTATACGTCGCTCCGGAGTATAAGTCGCACTAGCCAAAAAAATGCATAATGAAAAAGAAAAAAACGTATATAAGTCGCACTGGATTATAAGTCGCATTTTTTGGGGGAAATTTATTTTACAAAATCCGACACCAAGAACAGACATTTCATCTTGAAAGGCAAGTTATAGTAATAATAGAATAGAGAACAACAGGCTGAATAGGTGTGCGGTTTGCTAACGTAACACATTGATGGTTATTCAGCTACATGAAGCATAAACAACGAACTGAATATGTGTCTTGTATGTTAACGTAATATATTACGCGGCTGTCAGTGTGAAAATAATCAACACGTGAAATGTGCGTCTGACGTATACTCAGTCACACCTGAGTATACGTCGCACCCCTAGCCAGACTATGAAAACAAGTGTGACTTATAGGCCGGAAAATATGGTAATCAGCCTTTTGGACTGGTCAGTTGTACCAATTTCCATTTTCCTTGCACTTGCTCAAGTCCTTTTCACAAAAGTTTAAAAAGTTGCTCAACATTTTGACTCATCCAAAGTGAAAAAAAAAAATGCTTTGTGGGAATTTTAATAAAGTTGGCAATTTTACTTTGGGTGCTTGCCATTCAGTATAAGTCTGTAATACCATGCTCAAAGTTCAATTGTTTCTTTTTCCCTTTTGATCCTTTGTAACCTGTATTCTCATTCAAACTGCTCTGATAATAATACAGTATATTCATCCCAAATTATTATTATTACTATTTCAAACTCCAAAAGTGAGCCCTTTAATTTCTGCTCGCAGCTTTGCTTAGTCATCTTTCCGTGGCAGTTCATTCCTCTTTAGCCTCCTTTTAGCCTAAATTTCTCGCCTCGATATATTCCCTCATTTCCTAACCCCCGGGGCTCATTCGGTTAAAGACCTTTTATTGATGAAAGCATTTGCACATGTTGCTCTTTAATGGCGCCACTTGAGCTGCCAGGAGCTAAATGATGATAAATGCGTGGGAGTGGTTGCTGGTGGATTGGTGTGTGTGTCCGTGTGTGTGTGTTTGGTTGTGGTTACTGCAGTGCGGGTGATGTATGTGTGTGTATGTGTGTGTGTTGGGGATCTATGCGTCATCCTGCGTCTCGCACAAGCCCCGGAGCTCCCCTCTGGTGGCTCCCATGCTGCCTGGTTGCATGTTATGTAATCTGCTGTTCTCACACTATTAGCCTTATTCTCACATTCACTTTGGCTTTTGTCCACGCATGGAGTCATTTCAGCTTGACAGTGAATGATTAAGATCTTTAACAATCCTTTTCATGATTGAATTGTGGGTAGTGAGTGAATGTCAGAGCTCAACTTGCAGCTAACTGGTCATTGTCCAGGGTTTACCCCGCCTCAGGCCCAATGTAGCTGTGATACAACTAAGGTTATAGCGACTTCTAGTGGGAGTAAGCTAGGGGTGTCTGAACAGTTTTCACTGAGGGCCACATACTGAAAAATATGTTCACAAGAGGGCCACTCGATGAATTTCACTGGATGCCTTTTCGCAACTCATTTATCGAGGCTTGTGACCGGCACATAGTATAGGGCTTTTTTTTTTGGCACCACCAATTTCCATAATGCTAGATCTATCTCACAAAAAAAGTTTGTTATTGAGCTATTGATGTCTTGAAATAAATTTTATTTATTTAGTTCAGTATAAATGGTAAATGGTCACATTTATATAGCACTTTTCTACCTTCATGGGTACTCAAAGCAAGTACATCAAGGAACCGTTCACCCATTCACACTCACATTCATACACCAGTGTGCGCAGACACCGGAGGCAAGGTGGGTTAAGTGTCTTGCCCAAGGACACAACAACAGTATGCAACGGTGGGAGTGGGGTTTGAACCGCCAACCTTCTGGTTATTGGACAAGCGGCTGTACCAACTGAGCTACTGCCGTCCCCAACAACAGCAGTATAACAACAGTCGCCTCAAAGGGCTTTATAGACAGATATTCAAACATAATCAGACATAACACACAATCAAACATGAACTAAACTCAGGACATCCCCTGTCCTTAGACCCTCCTCCCTGGTAAGGAAAAAAAAGGGGTAGAAGGTGAATGAATAAATAGTTTGCTTATAATGTATTGGTGTATTTTAAGAGGGATTGCAATTAGTTCATATATAACATATACACAGAAGCTAAATGCTAAGTCACTGAAATAATTTGTCATGCTGGGCAAATCGTGACTTTTACATAAAAGCACAAGGATTATTGTTATAAATAAACGCTCAAGGGCTCCCAAGTGTCCCGTTCGGTTTAAACGGCCAACGCACTCAAACTAAATAAACTAAAGACAGGTGGGCTACAGGTCTCTCAGGGGAGTCAGGTCTATCATGCTCCTGTATGGAATGGATAAATGGAGATCCACCGTAAAGAGACAATTCTGAGAGAGGGACAGAGCTCTGTTTATGAAGAAAAAAAAAAAATGTGTTTAAGCATTGTTAAAAAAGTGTAAGGCAGTCAGTTTAACTTGCAGCACTTCAAAGCATACGCAGCCTTATACAGCATGTGTGCATCGAAGTGTTTCAACCCAATCTGCATTTTGTCATGTTCTCGTTGCAGTAGTAAGGAGTGCGTCCCTCCAAAGCCGCCCACTCGCAGCGTCCCTCCGTGTGATGTGACAGCTGCAGTCCCAGTTGGTGGGCAGAGAAGCGCCAGTCTTTGAAGTGAATTCCCTTCACGCCCAGTTTCTGATGAGAGGAGTTAGTCGTGCTTCAGGGACACATTATCACTGCTACGGCAAAACTAGACTGAGATCGAGAGCCGGGAAGAGTGGGAGAGGATAGGAAACATCTTAAATCCTCAGTATTTTAGATGCTTTGAAATATATAGCAAGTTTATGTTTGTGTATTGGCAGTAAGTAATGACTGGCTCAGAATATAATTAGATTAGCTCGAGGAATACTTATCGTTTTAGCTGACTTCAGTAAAAGCGGCTAATGGCACTGCTTCTGAGTCAAATGCTACTTATCACTTCAAAAGTTGCCCAGAGTGCATACATCAGCTTTAAGATGTATTAAAGATATTTATATCTACCTCAGGGGTTCTCAGATGGTGGGCTCTGGTCTAGATCTGGACCCTGATGACATTTAATGTGCAGCCCACAGAGTATCTCATACGAATGACCACTCTTTTTATGTGGGTGCTTCTATGTTATTACTGGCTCAGCAGTGCAGCTTTAGTGCCCTCTGAAACTAAATGTGTTGGATTCTCATTCACAGACTGATTAAAATCTATCTTCTCTGCTCAGGCCCATGCATTTGCATCTCACCCACGGTGTTTCGGACCAGTAATTTGGCAGTACCACGGTGTGTTTTGACAACAAAGCTACCATTTCCTGTTAATAAAAAAGACAACACTCATTAAAGGTTTGATGAGCAGTATATTATTTTAATACTTCATAAAAATTACCCATGTGTGTCCCAAGGTAAGAGGTAAATGTGTTTAAATCAAATACATAATGTTTTCAAACCAGTACGATGCTGCTGCTAGTACCTTTAAATTGTGATGTGCAGAAATTCATCTAAAGTTTTTGCCCTTTGCAAAGACAGACCACCTGGCCAGCCATGTTGAAAAATAATTGTAATTAAAATGCGTTTCTGGGGGGCGTAGTGAGATCGACCCTCTCCTCAGGACGCCTGTCAAATCCGTGTTACCCTGGGTTCTCTGCTGGTACGCCTCCCTCCTCCGATGAGATGCATGTGTTTGTTTGGTGAATTGCCGACTCTAAATTGCCCTTAGTGAATGCGAACGGTCGTCTGTCTGTGTAATGTCTGTCTGTGTGACTAACTAAGCATTGTCCAGGGTGTGTCCTGCTTAAGGACAGTTGTTACTGGGACAGGTTCCAGTACCAGCGACCCCAACATGAAAAACTGTATGACTTTTCTACCTTTATATTTCAGTGCAATACTATGATTTTAACCATAAATATAAAGTACAAAAACATATTGACAGTAAGATAGAACATGGCACTAAATAATGTATAACAACAGAAAAAAGTTTGTGCAAAAGAACCTTTTATTGTGCACTTTTTATCCTCCTTTTAAAGCTGATAGTTGCATTGTTTTGTCTTTTATACAATTATGTTGCGCAGAAACAGTTTGCTAATGTGAATTGTGGCTATGTTTGTACCTTTTCTTTACAAAATGTCTCACTTAGCTGTGTTTTACATAACCCGAGTGCTGTTTAAAGATCTGAGGTTACTGTGTGGTGTGTTTGGGTTGTGTAATGGTGTGGGTGGGTAAAGTAGACGCAGACTTTTTCCTCTGATTTGCTACAGTAAGGTGTCCTTAACAAAAGTTCACCATAACATTATTATACAGATTACAGAGTCCTTTCTGGGTCGCGGGGATCAATCGACTTTGTTTCTGCAATTTTACAGTTGGAAAATGCATTGAGGTTTTATTTAAAAGACAGCACAAGTTCTGGACAAAAACATGTAACATAAGATAATTTCACATTTGTATTAAATAGGTCAACCACACTCTGAAGACAGTAGTTGTGTTTTCTTAAATAGATTTAATTTACATTTCAAAATAATCCATTAGAGCTCAGGGAACTGTAACATTCAAAAAGTCTGTACATTTTGTCAGACCTTCTCCTTTTCCTTTTCTGGTTTTGGAGATTTTTGGCATAAAGGAAACAGAAGACTGGAACAAGAATGCCTCATAATACTCCTTATCTTGTTCTGTTATTCCCCTTCAATCTCTGACTATTATTTTCATAAATCTTATGAAAAATGTATTTGTTTTTTATTTAGAGTCATTTTATTATAATTTTTATTATGCTGTAATAACCTCTCCATTAGTGGTGCGGTTAGTTTCCTGCCTTTAAAGGTAAGCAGCATTTGCACTCTACTGGTTTGAAAATGGTACTGCAGGCTAAATCAAAACAATGGTCTCTTTTCTGATTGGATGATTGGCAATGCAGTTTTAGAACCAAAACAAAAAATGTAAACAAAAACAACTTGGGCATCATGTAATATGCTCACTAATATTTGATTTAAACATGTTTATATCATATCTGAGGACACATGTGGGTCTTTTTTAAGAAATATAAAAAATATATACTGCACATAGCACCTTTAATGCAGGAGGTCAGGGGTTTGATTCCCTGTTGAAGTCGAAAACTCCAGCCACAAATCCCCTGTGATTCACTGCGGCAAACCCTGAAGGAAAGGAAGCATTATTTCTTATTTTAGTTAACAACAGTATGTGAGAAATCTGGTTTGATGTGATCCCAGAATTATTTCAGACCTTGTCCTGAGAGTGAGTTGCCTTTTCATTTTCTCTGTTTTAGTTTGTGCCATCACTGGACTTTCTCAGTTTACTTTTCCACAAGGATTGGTTGAGTTTTGACAAACCATGGGTAGACCAACAGCCAACTGGACATCCTTTAGTCCAGACACCCACCTGAGCATGAGACTGGCCGAAAGTAATGCTTCTTTTACTTAAAGTTTGATTGCAGTGGGGCCAAATCATTTTTGAACCACCAGGTGGCGGGCCACATGGATGGACATACAGTTTTCTGTCATGGTTTCTTGGCAGCTTTAAATGAACATATATTAGCATGTTTAATTACATGTACAAAATCAATAAATAAATACCTTAAGAAGAAATAAATACTTTCAGACAGATACTTATTTGATAGAGGCAAAGGTAACATGATAAAATGCTTGCTAGTTGTTGGTTGGAGGCAATTAAAACCATAAAACTATGACAGAGAGCTGTATGCTTGCAACGACTTCAGCTCACGGGGTTAAATGCTATCAAGTAATTGCAATTAGTAAAAGTGGATATCACCTAAAAAGTTGACGCAGGCCAACTTTATCTGACCAAGGGCCAAGTTTGCCAAGTTTATATTATGCTTTTATTCAGGCTTTTTGAAATAATGTTGGACACCTTTCATTAGTATTTCACCTTTTATGAGTTCTTTTAACATCCTCTGTTGGCAAGCTGCTGCTTTGACTTTGCAGAGAACGCTTGGATTAAATGTCTGTCGCCCCCTGCTGGCAACGGTGGAGAGTGGACAGAGCGTAAAATGGCTATTTCGCACAGCTATTAGCAACATGACGCTAACAGATAATAAGTTGCCTGTTTTGTAGTGACAGTTTAAGCTCTAAAATTATCAGAATGAGTGTGAGAATGAGCACTTACTGGTTTCTCGTGTCTATGTAGAGGCGTGAGACCTGAGCGTTTCCAATTCTTGCAAAAAAGTCACCATCAGCATTCAGGATTACTCAAACATGCGTGAACGAAACAAAATACCACTCCAGGTATGTTTTTGAGGCGGAAACAACATGGTTAAAAGCTCAAAAAAGTTGATTTAGTATAATAGGGGACCTACATACAAGTACATACTTTGAGTACATTTTTCACCTCTGATTTTCTTTTACAGGTTTTTCCTAAAATTATATTCCATTAGTTGACATACTGTCTGTATTCTTCACTTAGGAGGGGAAAAATAGTTGTGCCCATCTGGACTTATGTAACATTTCCATTACCTAACCTCGCATTCAAGCCGTAGCTGTCATTTCTCCTCTGCCCACTGCAGAACAGGACAATAGGGAAACTCTCAGGCTTGTACCAGTCCGAGACTCTTGTATTTCACATGGAGCGTCGTTTTTTGTTCCTCTCCTGAGCAGCGGTTTGTGCGAAAGCAGAGAAGCTCACACTTTGATCGACTTGATATGCTGTCATTGTCACATTGCTCCGTACGCCCACAGGTGTAACACGAATCTTCAAAATTCCCCCTTTTTTTTTGCCAGATATCTCTGCTGATAAAACGTCAGAAACTATACCATCGATAAGTTCCAACAGCACGGCTTCACAACGCGGATTTAAAAAATGGTTCTTTAGCTCTGATTTGTTATTCATCTCGACACACAGATGTTTAATTGAAGTCTTGTTTTAAAATTCCCAGTCATTTTTGTTTGTTTGTGCCAGACCAAAGAATATGAACAGACTTTTGGCCTCAGAGAAACATAAGGAACGTCAGTATTTTTTTTTGCTTTGAACCACTTTTATGAAAAAAATTAAATGGATAGATTGAACTGGGCGCTAATGATCCGTATCTCCCCTGGGCTTCATGCGCATTTGAAGTCTAAGTTAAGTCGTTAATTGGGTTTAATTCATCTGGGATTTGTTTGTTCATCAGTTATTCTAATTTTAATTCAAAAAGCTTTGGCAAATATGGCACCATTACTAACTAATGACTAACAACATTGGTAACTTTACACTTCTAGTACCAGACCTTTTGCCTTTAGTACTACAAGTGTTTGACCAGTGTTGGTTGTTCTGTTTGTGAGATAACTCAAAAAGTAATGGACAGATTTTGGTGACATTTTCAGGAATGGTCACTAAAGGTCCAAAGAACAAATGCTTAGTTCAAATATTCTTTAACTTTGAAAATAGGGCCAGCTTTGTCTATTAGCAACATAAGACTAAGTGTTAGATGACCCCCAGTGTAGTTAGTGGCCAGTACAGCTCAGTCGACATAACATCCAGAGAAGGTTTAGCTATTAATTATTTTGATGCCTTGGTGGAAGTATGCTGCATAAAGTAGTTCATGGCACAGATTCAGTGAGGCACATTGCTCACATATTGACGTCTCATTTCTCTCTAAAATACTAGCCTGGTGAGCCAGACTGTCCTACTTGGTTTCCCTCTCAGAGCGGAGCATTTTTTTGATTTGGAACTGGCCTATCACAGCCGTTTATCTGCAGCGTGTCTTATGAAAGCGGAAGATTTAACCAAGGTAAAACTAGCTGCCGAGCAAGTTTAATAACCTTTCTGACCCAATTAACGGCGTTTATAGCTTTTCCTCGTCATGTGTTGGTTCTGCTGACTTCCTCGTTCAGGAGACATCAGACATACCGAACATAGAGTAGAAGGTCATATAGGAGTCAAATGGGCTTGTGAGTATTTACGACAAGTGCTGAGTTCTGCTTTAATGTTTTCATGACGAATTCAGACTCTACCACCTCAATGTCATGGCAGAATTTAGACTACATATTTTCAATTTTCTATTGTCCAATATTGGTGAGCCCATGCAAACTGAAGCCTCAGTTTCCTGTTCTTAGCTGACAGAAGTGCCCCATGGTGTTGTCTTCTTCATATCTTGGTTATATGAAGTTATTATTGAGTTTCTGTTGCTTTCTGTTATCTCAAATCAGTCTGGCCTTTCTGCAAGTCATAGTTAATACACAAACTGGCCATGTCACTGAAATCACATTTTCTTCTGATTCTGTTGCTCAGATTAAACTTCATCAGTTTAGTCTTTTCTGCCTGCCTTTTTTTGGTGCCCTGTTGTATTGCTGACTAGTTATTTTGCATTAACAAGCAATTAAACAGATGCAATGGAGTGGAGGAGTTTAAATGGCTTGTCGGCTAACACTTAATTTGTGTTCATCTTGTTCATTGTAACTACAGCAGTTTTGGTTAAATTTGACACAATGGAGCAGTGATTATCTTCCACACTGACGCCCCACAGAATTCTCAGTCAGACCTCAGACTCCATTTCCCCTGGATGTTAACAACGCTGTGTTTTATGAAACATTTATTTGAGTCTTTCATCTTTGTAGGATCTTCTTTTTTGCTCTTTTGGCCATTAAAAAAAAAACCTTCATTGCTGCTTTTAGCTGAAAGATTCCCGCTGTCTGTGCCTTTACCGGGCTGACAGCTTTCATTTGGAGATACTGAGGTGGAGATAAAGCTCAGGGAAAGATTGACTTTTAAATGTCATGAGAGGAGTCGTGGCTGCAAACAAGTTATCTGTATCCTCAGCAAACATAGGGCTGCATAAGGTATTACAAAATGTATCCTTTACCTGAATATGGTACCGATCTTGTTGTCACCACTTCTTCTTCGTCTTTTGTGGTATTGGAGTAAAAATATTTAAATGTTTATTCTCAAATATATAATTTAAAAGTCGTACCAACCCTATAATCAGCTATAGGTAAACTGTTTAAGGGCATCTAGGCTTGAAACTTGAGCTATGTGCCAATGAGTGGGTGAACACCAAAACATTATTACTTCTGAGTGCGTTTACATTCACTTGAGTATCTTGGTTATGAGCTAGGGTAGTGTTTGGGATAAGGCGTTATCATGCCCTCAGAGAAACCTGTTAAGTCGTATAGTAATCCTGGATTTATTGAAGAATATGGTTATAACACATTCAGTGAGCTGTCACAGTGGCAGAGCATGACATTAGGTAAAGGTTTGGCGAAGATTTGCTCTATGTTTCTTGGTACCTTTGTTTCCAATGTTCTCCGGGGAACATTAAAGTTAAGGCCAGGGATGGGGTTAGGGAACATCAGGACTCACCAGAATGCACAAATACTTACATTTTGCAGTACTTATCTTCCCTGGTTTCTATGGACCAGGGATCTTCAGGGTACTTTCACAAATGTGCAGCTACCTATGTTCCCTAGTCCAGAGAAACTGTGGAACATAGATACACACCAGCAGCTGTAGAAGCGATATTTTGCAACAGCAGATGCCTTGTAACCAGTGCAGAGTATAAAGATGTCTATATTGTTGTGCCCCTTTGTTGAATATTCATAGATTATAAGTTTTGACAGCATAGTTACAGGTTACAGTCACTACCTCCCACACTATGTTTGTTTTGCTGCATCTCAAGTTCGCACAAGCGCAGTATCCTTGTTTCTGGTCAGGAATACTGCATATCCATACATGCCGAAGTATCCTGAGTTGCCGGGTTTCTCATTAATAGTCACATTCATTTAACACATTTCTACCTCCATGGGCATTCAAGGAGGAACCATTCATCTTTTCACACTCAAAAACACATTCATACACCAGTGTACGCAGACACTGGAGGCGAGGTGGGTGAAGTGTCTTGCCCAAGGACACAACAACAGCATGCAACAGTTGGAAAGACAAACCAGGATACTTCTCTATACGGGACACTCAAGTGCATGTAAACACTGGTACTAAGTTATTAGATACCCTCAAATGTCTTGGGTCTGGTTACATTTTGAGTCTTGTTCTATAAAACAGCTTGACAAAATGGCTCTTTAAAACATCGGGGTTTATGTAAATGCTTAAAAATAGCCCTACAGTTACAGTCACATTCTCCCAGCTCTGCTCATGTAATCAGTCTCTTTCATTACCTATGGCAGCTCTGCACATTAGTCATCAACATCAGTGAAAAAGAGAAGATTATAATGAATATTTTCACTGTGCTGCTGTGGTTTTTTAAATTGTTTGCTAATTCTACTCTCTGGTTTACATAGAGGCACTGAACTAATTATAATGAACACCCACTTGGCTGTTTTGTGAGTCTTTTTCTGCGGAGGCAATTAGAACATTCTGGCTCTGCTGTGCTTTTGTGTTAATACTTCTGTCTGCTGCACCAGGGGTCATCCCATTGCAGGAAAAAGTAGCAATACATCTGTCTATTATGAATTTTATTGACTTCATTGCATTCTATTTTATATATTATACTCTATGTTGTAAATATTAGCAAGGGATTGGCCCTGTCTGACAATGATATAGTGCTTAGATTCAACCTGGGTTCTTCTAGTTCAGGGGTAAATGCTCAATCTGTTCACAAAGCCACAAAACCCGTCTCATAAAGGTAAAGAGTCAACTAAAACTTATAATTTGTTATTTTACTGACCTCTTGTGGCTGGAGTTGGAAGTATCTTTGGTCCTATATCACATCTTTAAAGATTCTTTAAACATTACAGTCCTTATTTCATGTAATATTATTTATCATAAAAGCAATGCCATTATTTTTACAGAACTTGATAAGCCAAAAATGAAAAAAAGTACACATGCTTATTGAGGACACTATTGTTTTAACACTTTCCACGCTAAAAACATTCTTTCCCTTGCTTTTTACAAAATCATTTATCATTTTTCTATTTTTAAATTCCCTAACAGTGACAACATGGCTTTTGTTGACTGACATAAATGTCCTTGTTATGCAAAGTCCAAGGAAGTTACCGGTCGTATCATTTCTCAGTACTCACATGTCGGCCTCTAACCTGTAATGACTTAATTAGTTTAATGCTGCAGCAGTTTCCCATAAAGCTCCGGTCACATGACATCTCCTGCTCTAAGGTCAGGATAATGAAACATACACCACAACAAATGCACACAAACTTAACCCATTTAAGCCCATTTTTTTCCCCCAAATATTAAAAGTATATTGAATATTCTTACTTTTCAGATATTTGGTCAACAGTTTCTTAATATATTTGAGTGTAGAATTTACCAAAAGTGTTTTAGCTGTCTGAAAAAAAGGTGTAAAATTATAATTTTAAGTAATAAAAGTCATAATCTTAATTTGTATTACAATAGCACATAACTTTTAGCACAGCTGGGCCATGTCTCCATATAATCACGTATTAAGTCATGTATTGACTTGACTTGATAAATAAACCCAATTTAGTTTAACATGTTTAGATTTCAAATATTTTATACAATTTTAGCCTGACATTTCATAAAATTAGTCCTGGACTCCATGCAGTGACTGGAAAAAAATAAAAAACAAAAACACACACAAAAAAGACCCTATTATAGACATCTAACAATGAACACAACAACACAAAGGGGAAAAGACAACAATAGTAGAGACCAAAAAGGATGGTAAAAGGTAACAAAATAGTACTAGATGTATACAGGAGGATCCTAAATTAGATAAAAGAGCCTACAAAAGGGCATAAAGCTATAATAGCTCTTTAAAATGTGTAAAGACACAAATTGATGCTTTGACACATATTGAAAAACTAAAGAAACAAAATCAATATTTAAAACAAACACTACACAGGCTAGAAAAAAATGCATCTAAACATCGAAAGAAAACATATCCTACAAAAAAGCTAAATTTTTTTTTGCAATATTTGGTAATGGTAATACAGTATGTCCCATGAAATGTATTGCATTGTAGTAAAACATATCACACCACAATGCACACACAGCTACGTTGCTTACAAACACTAAAATGCTGTATAAGCAGAACAAAACTGCACAAATAGCGAACAAACAGACAAAAATAATGTGATGAAATAAAAATTTGTTGAACTGAAGCTGCAGAGGAGCTCCGAGCCGTCTACATCTTAACCACTGCTCAGAAAGAAAGGCGTTGAGTACTGCTCTTTCCTGGCGGACAGCAGGCATGCCTTTGGCTCGTCAGACGGGAGTAATTAGCGTGGGTCATCCGGGGGTCATGTGATCCCTCCGAGGCAGCACTAATCACAGCCGCCCGGGCCCCAGAGTTCAGCCAGCCCCGCGCACTGGTGACACAACAATGGTGCAATGCAGGGAAAAGTCTATTTTTGGAGCCGAACTGCCGCTTGGAAACGGGGGCTCGTTCAGTAACACACACTGATTTATAGAGAGCACAAGTGGGAGCAAACTGTAGAGCCGTAAATAGGAACAGGTGGATTGTGTAAAAAATATTATATAAGACAACAGGTTGTTTTTTTTTTTTTACAATTCTGAAAAGGTTTGTAAAAAACAAAACAAAATGGATGGTAGTGAATGCATAACAATTGATCATACTGAACTAATGACTCTATTAGCAGAAGGGATATTTGTTATTGTCCATTACAAGCCTGTGTAAATAATAATACGATACTGCAATTGGATTAGGTGCAAGACTCTAATAGTTTTGTGAGCATCAGTGTCTTCTCAAACTGACTTCTAAAATAGATAGCTCCTTAATTATTTTATATGCAACATTATGTAACATTGTAAACATTTGATTGGTTGGTGTGCAAGATGCATTGAAGTGATTTCCCTTTAAACTGTATGTTTTTGTTCATAACTTAGTTGTATCGTAGAAGAAGAATAAATGGAGAGTTAAAAAATGTGAAAAATTTAAAGTTCTCATTGGATTTATTTGAGGTCAAAAGAGATTATGTTTTTCCTGGCCTTTATTTGGTTGGTTTGTTTATCTGTTTGAACTAACTCAAAATGTAATTGTTGAGTTTCGTTGAAATTTCTGGAAAGGATTTGAAAAGGATTTGAGGATATAACTTTATTTATAGAGAAGTGTTGTACACAGCACTAAAAGAAATAAAAACACATACCTGTAAAACAGATAAATGACCAGAGACAGAAGACCAGGGCTTGACATTTGTTCACTGGTCTCTGTGGCAAATGTTTTTCAAACGTTAGTAGCCATTTGAGATTTTCACCAGCCAAAATTAAGATGTTAAAATGTTCTTTAATGTGTAATATGGGTGTGATAAGACAATGCTAGAATTTGATTTTGAAGTCCTTTTGACAATGGCCACTGGAAAGGTAATTTTAAAATGATAATTTATCATTATCAAAAAGACAAATACATTTATTTTGACTCAGAAACGTGTACACAGTATATTTGCTTGTTGTGTAATTCCCCCTTCTTATATGTTTTCAATTAAGGGTGCATTAATAGCACAGGTTTCCCCCCAATGATGAGTTAGTAAAGGTTAGGTGAATTAAAGTAGTTAAAATTTATGTATAAGATCCAAAGTGGCTAGTGAGACTAAATGTGTTACTAGCCAAAATTTAAATCTACCCATATTTGGCCGGTTGGCTGTAGTGTCAATGTCAAGCCTTGCACAAGACCAATATAAAGAGAGAAATGTATGCACAGTCAATTCAGCAATCAGTCATTCATACACACAGAGCTCTCTTATGGCCCTATCTTTTGCATACAGACAATAATATTTTGATTGATGGCCTAATCAGTGTTTTGTGATAGATTTTGTCACCAAACATTGTATAGTTGTCTATTTATTACAGTGAATTCTGTATTATTATAAAACATGATGTTGACACCTATATTGCATGGTGTAGTTACATTTATAAAGTAAAACTAAGCAGAAATAATATTAATGAGCTGTACATAAAGTGCTTTCCAAAAAAATCTACCTTACCTTCCTTGACTTTTTACCTCTGTGTGCATGTTGCTTAAAAAAAAAGAAAAAAAAAAAGAGAGAGCCTCCTTTCTTCCACATGTCACGGTACAGGCTGCTGCTCAATGGGGCAGAATGAATGAATACGCCCTGAAATGGGACTAACAGCTGGTCTGGCCTCTCCAGCTCTGACAGCGCGCTCTCAGGAACATTCATTTTAAACGGTGGCCTATGTTTACCCTGCAATAGCTCAGAGACGAGAAGTAAAAGGACACCACGGGACTCATGGCAACATTTACAATCCAAATAATCATGTTTACAGCCTGTTTCTGTATCGATTAGTGGACATTTTAAGCATACATGTCCTAAATCTTTATGTGAAATTGTCTGTTTATCAATGATATGATTGTGCTTCACTTCCAGCCGTGCTCAGTTTGTCCTCTCTGGGCATCTGTAGCAACAACGTCACAAAGAAAACTAACAACGCTCAAACTATTGCCTTGTATGGAGCTTCACATACAGCGCAGTCTTGTTTCCTTTCAGCTTTTCTTTTCCGAGGTCACCCCAGCACAATCTTCCTTTTTGATTCACTTATCTGTTTATGCCAGATGACACATTCCTCTCTCTATTTATGTGGGCTTGGGGCTTGCACACTGGCTCGTGACCCCTTGTGGCTGGATTTTTTAACATACGACACAGTAAAAGTGCTGCAAAAGCAGTGTAGTTATTATGAGATCACACTCAGGAAATAGCATTAATCTGAATCAATGAGTGCTCAGTGGTAATGCTTGGACATTTTTAATAAGCAGTCTCTTGGTACAAATGAATTAATTCTCTTATAATTCATTTAAATGGGTGAGTGAAAGTTGCGTGGGAGCTTTCCGTGCAGTTTTTTTGTGTTGTGCTGCAAAGTCGCAAGCACTGTAGTTATTATGATGTCGCACCCAGGAAGTGTTATTGATCCTGTTGAATGGTGAAGCTTACAAAATTTGTATAAACCCTCTCTGGGTACAGGTGAATGCGGTTTAATTTAGTAAATAACTTCATCCGTGTTCAAACATAACTTAACAAAAGTCTCTCGTAAAACTTGCACACACTTATAATTATATATTTTACAAGAAGCAGGTGAACTTGAAAGACAATCATATTAAACTGCGCTCTATTCAGATTCTATAGCAACTCAGTCTAAACCCTATGCAACTTATTTTCCTCAACTAATGACTATGAAAACAGCCAGTAATTAGGACTGGCTTTTTGTTTTGTTTTTTGTTTTGATCTGCCGGTGGTTTCCCAACACTGTGTTTACCGCTCGTTTGGGCACGCCTCTGCATTTTCTGACGTCAAACGGGGAACGCTGAAGCCAGCAATAAATTCCTGCATATCCTACTCATATTACAACTACCAGATTGACGTGGGTCCTGGTCAGAGGTCACTGGTTTTACTAAACACATGCACTGTATTGTTACTGCAGTGCTTTTTTGTATTTGAGGATAACTTAATAATATATCAGTTAAGAAAGGATTATCGAATTACTGTACAAGGTGTATCTTGGCTTTAATATTAAGTATACTTGCACACTGTAGTATATTTAATAATAAAGTCAAGATCATCAATAATCAATGGCAGTGTTGGGTATGCATGCTTACACTGCGAAACTACAAAAAAAAAAGGGAAAATATAAACATATACACTATAAAAATGCACTCCTCAATGGTAAAGATATAGTACCAGTGTTTCTGCAGGTATGAGAAAGTCAAATTTAATGCTTTTTAATGCCATTTTTATGCAATTTTTAATTCCACAAACACACATTTGCAGCAGCTTAAATTGATAATATTTATTTGCAAGTAAAATACACTAAAAATGTTGATCCCAATGTAAGCAAAACTCGTTCCGCCCGTCTATCACGCTTGTGTAGGCTATGAAAATAGGAAATTATTCACAAATAAAACAATTAATATCAGCCATTTTAATTCATAACTATTTGAAATGTTTAATATATGTTGAAATCTAATTTAATGCTTTTTAATGCCTCGCGGGAACCCTGAGTACCCAGAGCAAGACTCGAAGCAGTCAATGGTCGATAAGCCACTAAAACTAATAAGTTGTTCCATTATTGACTCATTGAGGTGGAATTTTTGACCCCATCTCACAATAGTACAGAATCTTTTAAGGAGATATATTATGCTTTTATATATCTTTTTTAACCAATCTTGGTCACCTCTACAACAGCACTGCATGTTGTACAACCTTATGTGACTAAAAGAACGCTTCTATTAATGACTTTACTACTGCCATAAAGTAACAGGTGCAGAGACCAGCAGGGTTTTCACTTCCTTAAACTTGTTGTATCGTGACATTTTACTACGAAATGAAAAACAGCTGTGAGGAATCAGTGGAAACAGAGCTGTGCAATGTTTTTTTTTTTTTTTTGGATAAATGAATGAGAGCAGAGTGGATGTAGAGGGCTTGTTGATAGCTCAGTGCTTCCTGAAATGGTTTGTGGATTTTGAGGGCTCAGAACGGCCATGCCACGTAATAGAGGAAAGCAAAACACAACACAAGGTTTATTTTTGACGAGGGAACAATATTACAACATGGTAGAAAGCTCAGAAAAGTCGATTTTGCATAATATAGCTCCTATAAAAAAAAATTAAAAAATCTGACCATTCATATTAGAGTAACCTTGCTAATATAACCTGATAAAAGTCAGATTGATATAACGTTGGCAGAGTCGCTAACGTTATATCAATCTGGAATGGCTCCCACTTGAAAACGTTTGTGAAGGGGCGGGACATTCAGTAGAATACTTGGATAAAGACGTTGCTAGAAGATTTTTGCTGTTTTTGTAAATGTAGAGCATCATACCTTAAGTTTTTCTACATCGCCATGTTGTTAACAAGTAAAAAAAGCTTGTTGTTGTCGGCAAACCTAAAACCCGCCCACTCACGGCAGTACTGACACACCATTGGCCAGGCCGGAAGATGCAGTGCAAAAGTGAAGAGCAGATAAATGTTCATTTGAAAGTTGTTGAGATATTTAGAAAATGTGATAGTCTAACGTAAAACTGAGACTTAAGACTGGTTTCATGCAACGTCTTTTTGGTCCAGTTTTACTTTGTATGCTGATTTTGGGGGCTGATCTTGGGACTGGGATGGAAAAGATAAACTCAGGTAGTTATGTTTTAACATTTACACAGTACGGCCCACTCTCATTAGAACAATGCTTATTGTCTGTTTTCTTATGTTTACAACACAAAAGACAACTGGAGGCGCTGATTCCACCATCGGCACTTAGAATAGTAAGTGATGTTTTCTCTGTCGACGTAATGAGATAATGAGGGCTTCAGAGGCAAGAGCAGAGTTGATTGCACCAGCAGTTGGTGGGAGCTGGCTCACAGATGGTGCTGTAGTGGAGACGGCCTCGGGTGAAGGACCATTGATGTTTTGGTGCGCCTCCATCTGTACCTGCTCTTCAAAACGCCTTTGTGGAGCAGGCACAACACATATTACCATAGACAACGCTCGCTGAATATTCATGATGGCGTTGAGCATGGGTTTGAAACTCAACATGATTCAGAGAGCACTGTACTGTGTGTCTCTGGTCCTGCCAAGGATTTTTGGCACTTGCATGGGTCCACAAGTCAAAAAACAATCACGCAGCATTATGTTTTTTACTTCAGGCACTTACTTATTTTGATATCACAGCTACAAAATGTCACTGACTCTGCTAAATCATAAGGATCTGCATTTTTTTAAAACAGTAAAACAGTCTGCGGTGCATATGCAGAGCGAACTACTCTTGGTGCAAAAGTATTAAGCCTTTTTATAGGCCTTTAAACGTATAAATGACAAATGGGAAGCAGCCATGTAGCATTTACTGTATGTGTTATTATAATATTGCATCCAGAAACGGTCAAGAGTCCTGCTGAATTGTAAGAGTTATTCCATTTTACATCAACAAACAGAACATTTATCATTTATTTGCATATCAGGGCTGTTGTATGAACAATAAAAATTGATAAGACTTGGTAAATCTATCAGACAGAGCATCAGAACAAACTAAAGTGAATGACTTCAGAGGGCCCGGGGGAAATTAAAGTTCAGCCGTCCTCATGAGGCCCTAAAACAATCCACTTACTGTATATGTTGTTATGGCATTTGAAATTCTGTAAAGGTCCAGTACAATGTGGTTTCAAGCACAGGTGCATTGTATTTGTGTAGTTGGTATAGCTTGTATGCTGAATATTGATTTGAAATGCTAAAATACTCTACCCTCTCACTAACAGCACACACAGGAGTAAAACTGTTTGCCAGTTGTTAAAATGGTGTTGTAAATACAGATTTTTTGTTACCAAAATGCAAGCTCAACTTTTTCTTGTTCAATGAGTGCACTTTAGAACAGTGTTTCCCAACCAGGGGTACGCAAGCTCTTTGGATCGGGTACTAATTTATGTCCATGGTGATAAAAAAAAATGATATGTCTTTTTTTTATTACTGAACTATTGAGATGAGCTCAAGTGTATCAATGACTGATAAAAATGTTAGAATATTATATATATTATACAGTGAAGCCTGAAATTGTTCATACCCCTGCCAAATTCTGGCTTAAAGTTACTTTCATTCAACCAGCAAGCTTTTTTTTAGACCAGAAATGACACAGGCTTCTCCCAAAAGATAATAAGACGATGTACAAGAGGTATCATTGTGGAAAAAATATTTCTCAGCTTTTTTTTTTTTTTTTTTTTTTACATTTGAACAAAAAGTGGCATGTTGATTGAATGAAAGTAACTTTAAGTCAGAATTTGCCAAGGGTATGAATAATTTCGTGCTTTACTGTATATATTTGCTATTAATAATTATTAGATCTAATGTATATGCCAATTGTAATTTTGTGTTTTGTGTTTTTGGACCCCCTCGAAAATGAGATGCTGCATGTCAAGGGGCATTCCATTAGTAATTTCTAAATTCTAATTATTATTACAAAAAGTAGGCCCCTTTAAATGTCTTGTACTAATAAACACGTTTTATATAACCACTTTTTAAAGAGCCATCAACATAAGTAAAGGGGTACTCATGGGATGACAGAAAGTTGAGGGGGTACCCGAGACCAAAAAGGTTGGGACCCACAGTTTTAGAGCACACATGATAACTGAGTCAGTTTCAGCTGCTCCCTTTCTCTCAGGGCTTGCCACAGTTAATCATTTGCATGGAGAAATTCAATTATTGGTCATTACTATGTGGAAAATTTTGTGCATTCATACTCTCCTAAATTCCTTTCCCCAGGACAATAAAAATCCTCGCAAACACTGATTACGACGCGCTCAGACCCTCAGAAGCACTCTGCTCCGTCCACTTCACGTCGTCCCAATGGCTCTTGAAGTCCCCGCGTCCCCATTAGACGTGGCCATCTAATTACAAATATCTGATTTGAAGGGGGAATGAGTTAACCTTTGCCGAAATGCCAGCGCAGAGCCTGCGTGTGAATGGCAAGCGGAGAGACGGTGTGTGGTGGTGGAAATGCTCGGGGCTGTGAGTGATGGACAGCTGGCCGGCCTCAGCGGACCGGGGCCCACAGTTCTGTCTGTCTCATCGGAGATTTGGTGCTGGAGCTCATTTTAATGGAAAACACGGAGCGGAGATATGTCAGCTTTACTGTGCAGGTCTTTGGCCCCCGCAGCTCTGTTGGTGCCATATTTCTCTGTGTTAATATACTCTGTGATGGTAATGTGGCAGGTATTCATCATTTAGGCACATGAATATTTAAATCGCAGGCGCAAATGTCAGAATTTGAAAACATGAGAGACACCCTTTGCAGCTTAATCCATTTTGTCCTGAACAGTGGATTCATATGGACAGCCTCTCTCTGGGCTGGACTCTTTCCCAGACACGTTTTGGATGTTTATTAACACTTAGGGCTTTTTACAATGACAACACGCAGAGTCAAAACATAGATCTTCTGTTAACATGCAGCAAAATCACAACAGAAATGTGTAAAGCAGCCTCTTATACCAACCACGCTCACATTCCTTCACTGTCTGCCCTTTAAATTTGCTAGTTAACCCGGTACATGCATGTCTTCAGTCAGTGGGACCCAAACAGAGGTCATGGTAGCAGAGGAAAGGACATCCCGACTCCACACAGGAAGACCATTGCTGGCCTCGGGGTTGATCCTTGCGAGGCAGAACTGCCAACCTCCGTGCATCCTCTTGTCCTGTAGTAGCAGAGCAAATTCCTAAAGTAATGGTTTGTTCACCACTAATTAGAAATAGGAGCCGGGTGTCAACAGCCGACAGCTTAGTTTTTCTTGGCTAATGATGTTTTGTTGCATTTGTAATCCTGCAAATTACTGCTAAATTAGAAAAAAAACTAAAAGCAAACCCTGTGTATTATGGGTTCTCTTTAACATAATTCTGGATACACAATTTTCATATATATATATATATATATATATATATATATATATATATATTTTTTTTTTTTTTTTTTTTTTTTTTTGCTAAAATTAACTGTCCATGTTATGCATAATGATGCACTCTGAATCCAGCTGAAGGTCCCTTGGTGGACGAGTCAGCTGTGCAGTAAGCTGTGCCCACCTTACTTGCTGTCATTAGAAATTTTGTACATGAATTTATTATGCAATTGGCAGACTCTAAAAATGAAATTATTACAGTTTTAATAATGCCTAAAGTGAGCAGTGTACTGCTGTACTTTCTCCAGTGCCTCCAGATTTCAGAGGCACTGGAGAAAGTGCTTGTATGGACTATAGATGAAATGTATACTTTTTTCTGTGTTGTCTGTTTGTTGTTGTTGTTGTTGTTGTTGTTGTTGTTTATCTCTTTTATATGGACCAATTGTGAGTCTGAAGTTTGATAAAGATAAAGACATGTTATGGTATTGTGTAGTAGACAAACAGTTAGTGAACACAAGTTTGTTGTTTGCCGATCTACTGTGCACCAAGGATGTCCAAACTGTGGCCCGGGGGTCAAATGTGGCCCACAGATTATTTAATTGGCCCCTGGTTTCTGGTTTCCTCCTTAATTGGTCCAAATTGTCATAGAGCATAGTCCACATGATGGCTTCTTGTCACTGAGTCTCTATTCAGTGAAAATTGTCTCTCTATAATTCAACTTTTTAAGAAGCAGTGATTATGTGAATAGCTTCTTTCACCTTTTCTCCAACCAGAGTGAGCTCTGCAGCTGCTGCCCCCTAGTGGCTGTGAAATGGCAGGGATTCCTACATGGAGTCAGGTCGCCATTATTATACTGTACATTCACACAATTAATATTTATAAGCTGTTTCTAGCTCCATAACAAACATTTCGGTGTGAGACGGGCCTGGCATTAGGGAAGAAAAAAAAAAGGAAATTCAGCCTACACTACAGTATATGCCAGTCCCAAGCTTTGATAAATGAAGGGCATCCAGCGTAAAACCTATGCCTAACTAATGAGAGTTATTCACTGTGGAAACCCTTAAAGAAAAAGGACTATTTTTATAAATATATTTGTCAGTATGTGGCCCTCAGTAAAAGATGTTTGGACACCCCAGATCTATGCTATAATGCAGTGCAAGCATTGGTAGGCTATAATGGGATCCACTGCTATTTCACATTTTTGCAGTTTTGTGGACCAGTACAGTACCAGTGCAGTTTTAGTACAGTAATAGTTTAAAACATGATTGTGTGCTGAGTCTTCTTTTGTATACTCTGAATTGTAAGGGCTGTTCAGTGTGTATTTTCCCGACTATCGACCTACAGACAAATGAACAAAAGCAATGTTCTAAATGTCAACACGTGTAATCGATATGTTCTTGTTCTGTCCAGCTCCTTCCTCTGAGGTTGCACACGGCCTGGTCCGACCCTAATACAATGTACTGTATGACATTTACTGCGGCAAACATACAGTACATGTTCTGCAGGGAGAAAAGGAGAACAGGAAAAATCCACTGAGCTTCTCCCTCGTTCACATTCTCATCACATACAGTGCAGTACTGTTTGCAGGCATTTGTGCATTGTTTCTCAAATACTTTCCTGCAGAATTCAGGCTTATTTGCCATTTTTCTGTTAGCAAAATTTTCGAAATCATTTTAGTTATATTTTTGCAATGTTTTCAAGTGTATTTTGTTGGCTTTCAGAGGGTTTCTTTTCTTTTTCTCTTTGACCATGTGCTACAGTTTTGTGTTGCCAATGTTTTAAAACAACATTCTGATATTTATTATTGCACTTTGTTCCTGTTATTATATAAAAAAAATATTACTTAATGGTGCCGAGGTTGAGGTATATTTTACGATGACCTCAAATTTGTAGGCAGTGTGAGGATGTGCCTGATATATCTTTTTGTGTTTGGTGCACTGTCCTGACAACAGCTGAAGATAACCCATGGGCACCAGAGACCTTTTTTCTCATGGATAGGTACAACAAGGAATGGTCTGCTAAATTAGGACATATTAGCATTTTGGTGGCCCATAGCACATTTTTACATAGTTCTCTCTGCTTGTGTTTGAAGAGCCACTAAAACAAACCTCATAAATGGTGAGGCACAGGGTCATCACAGGCCAGCATTGACCTAGTTTGATTTTGAGAGCACTTAACCCACATTTTAACTATTTCAATTGGCTCCTTGATTTCTATGAGGTTTCAGGCCTAAAAAGAATAATGCTGATTCTCGTAGAAACCTATTTATATTAAAATGACTTTTCTGAGCTTCCTATTATGTTATAATATTGTTTCATCCTCAAAACATACCTGGAGTTGTGTTTTGCTTCATTTACACCTGCTTAAGTACTCCTCTATTCTCTGGCGCTGAGTTTCTTGGGCCTCAAAACGCTTTGTTCCACAAAACTCCACCTCTCCCACAAACCCCCGCCCACTCCACGAAGCAGTGACCAGTCAGCAAGCCCTCTACATCCAGTCTGCTTATATTCATTTATCTAAAAAATGCTGTACAGCTCTGTTTCCACTGATTCCTCCCAGACATGTTTCATTTTGCAGTAAAATGGCACCATACAAAAGGTTTACGTAAGTAAAGTGCTATTTTTCTTTGATTGTGTTCAAAAGACAGCTTCAGTCTGCTGCCGTCTTCAGCTGTTTATTTAAAGCATTTTCTTTTTGTCAGATAAAGTTTTTAAAGGTTGTAAAACAGACAATGCTGTTCTAGGCAACCAAAATTGGTTAAAAAAATATGAATAAAAGCATTATATTACTCCTTTAATGCATCCTTCTCATCTCTTGATCAAGTGTTTGGGTCTTTTATATAATAATTTCCCATTACCATTTTGTTTTGACTCAACAATGTTTCTAAAAGTCATAGCCATGTAACAAAGTGAGATTACCCAGCGATAATGCTAATGCATCTTTTAGCCCTGTTCCGTGTTAGTAACAGTGTGTCGTGACAGCACACCAGTGTAGAGAAGTGCAGGGGGGAGTGCAGCCTAAAGCTCTGTCTCCTCTTATGTAACTAAGGACGTACCCCGCATTAGCATAACGCTGACCCCAGTTTGCATTTACACAAGACGTCTGCAAACCACATGAATAAATCAGTACACAAAAGCTGTTACGTTCCATTAAAACATTCTCACTTTAAGAACGTAAAAGGCCATGCTCAGCCCCGGAGATTTTGTCCTAGTTTTGCTGGCGGCCGACTCCTCTCCGCCCTGCTCATGTGTGGCTTACCAAGGCTGTGAGTAGCTTGGACTTTTGGCAGCGGTTGAGAGGCTGCTGACGTGTGCAAGGGCAGGATGTGTGTAACAAGCCATGCTGGATCCTGTTTTGATTTTTTTTTTTTCCCTCTCAAACCGCAGCCACTGGGAGCTCAACCTTTCAGCTATGGGTTCTAATGCAAAACACAGGCAGTGCTAACCCCCGACCTGGACTCTCCTGACTTCCCCCGGCGAGCATGCTTACACACACAAATACGCAAATAGACGCAAATGGGCTCAGTCAGCGCTCAGGCATGTTAGCAATGACTACGCTTGCTCAATGAGAACAATGAGGTGCAATGGTGCGGTGGATCGGCTGGCGATTCCTGTTAATGTCACAATCTAAAAATCTTAATTAGGGATTATGTCAAAATGTAGATGCTTATTGATATTGTAATCACATGGATACTAATGCCGATAATGAGATAATATCAGGAGGTTAATCCGTAATGGTATGTCAGCTCTTGTGACATGCAAGTTTCAGTTTTCACAAGTTGTGTAGGCTTCATTTTGGTCCAATTTTTGGTCACTTTTGTCCAATCCTAGTATGTGATATTGGACAAAGGCTGAATTTGTGGATCTGTCAATGAGGCTGATACATGGCCTGATAAATGAGAACAGAAAAGTCTTCAGTCTTAGCACTGGTATGGGTATGGTATTGGGACTGAAACGTTGGAGTGGCCCATCCCTAGCCCAGACCTGGACTCAAACCAAGACTTGGAAACAAACCAACGCTAGTGAAAACATAACCTCCTTGGCAGCAGTGATTACATTGATTACTTGATGGTAGTTTGTTTTAGTCGACTGGTGCAAAATTGCTTTCTCGTAATATAGATACTGTGGGCAGCATGTTTTTGTTTTTGTATTGTATTAGGGCTGCCCAATATCATTGTATATTTTGAATATTGTATTAACAATAATAGCCACATTCAAATGTCCCAAAAGTGAAATATCACCCAGAGCTCTGTATTTCTACTGCTCATAGTGGAGCCTTGGAGTTTTACCTTAAAATTTGGACAGTTTTCGTAGGCAAATTATATATCACATGGCAGACCATATTATATGTATTGTGATTCCAGACATTCTTTTCCATATGGATTTTATGATATGTTATTATTATGTTAGTCTTCAATATGGCGGACCCAAGATTTTAATCAAGACTTTCTAAGACCACAAATGTAGGTTATATGTTGTAATTAGTGACTTGTTCTAAATCCTTGTGCCACAGCTGCCATGATGTGTGGATAGATGTTTACATGCACACAACAACAAAGAGCATGTGAACCAAGACATTACCATGTATCAGGAAAAAAAATCTATCTGTTTACATAAATGAAGTGCAAAAAAGCGAATTTTCCGTGACATTTGGGTACAGGCTACAGTTCCTAAAAAGCTCCAATGAACAGGGATGTCTTACCATCTTATTGTAATTGAATGGGACACTTCAGCTTTCAAAAACAATCAATAATAGATTAGTTCATTTGTTTTTTTTGTCACTCATCCCTCCTCTTTGTCCTTGACCGAAACACCAGCAAACAACCTATTCTTGTATCTCAGCTTCCTCACAAATTTACTCGAGAACTGGCAAAGTCTCTCGGATAAGTGCCTACCTGTCTTTTATGTCACAAAGTTGAGCTCTTGTTAACCTTTTCCTTAAAGTGGCTATGCTTTTATTTATATTTCTAAACCAATCTTGGTCACTTCTAGAAAAATATTTCACATTACACAACCTTTAAAAACATTATCTAGACTACATTTTTAATACACACTCTACTGGTGCCATAGAGAGCCAGGTGAAGAGACCAGTAGAGAGCAGCAGAGCTCAGAGAGTTGCAGTCTTTTGAGCATAATTTAAAGAATAAAAGGAACTTCACTTCCATAAAATCTTTGTATGATGCCATTGTACTACAAAATGAAAACTAGCTGTGAGGAATCAGTGGAAGCAGAGCTGCACACTGTTTATTTGGATAAATGAATGAGCGCCAACTGGATACAGAGTGCTTGTGAATTGGTCAGTGCTTCCTTCATGTAACTGAGCGTTCTGAGGACCCTAAATGACCGTGCCAGCTAAAAAAGATGACTTAAACAGGCGAGAATGAAGCAAAACACAACTGCAGGAATGTTTTTGATGAGGGAACAACATCAAAACATGGTAGAAAGCTCAGAAGTCGAATTTGCGTTATACAGCCCTTTTAAGTCTATTATATGTTAAGGGTTGGACCTGCGCTTTTTTGTATATATTGGTCTCAGTCCTTAGGTTGTCTTAGTCCGCTGAAGTGTAGTCATTCCGACCAAATAAATGACTAGTGCAACATTAAAACTGACTATGACATATTCTAATTTCTTGACGTCATGCAGCTCTTTATCCTCTATAAGGCGGGATTATGAAGTGTGTGGAGCTCAGAGCAGCTGGAATGAACAGAGGAATGCATTATCCCACAGTGGGGCCGTTCGAACCTCGTATAGCAAGTTTTTAGAGTTGTTGTTCGAGCGTCCCTCAGATCCGTTCACAGCCTCGCCTTCGTCACATACGCAGGCTGGTTTTGGATGTCATAGTTCAGGTGACAAGCGTGGACATTTGCACGGGGGAGGGGCTTACTGTCATGAAAACAATGCACCCACGTCAATAGTGCTGTTGTTACAAAGGAACTTGGCAGAAGAAAGAAAAACAAGTGGAGGATTTAGAGGAAATGTCAAAGGGCTCTTAACATCATCATTAAGAGTAAAACTTGTAAATCAGCCCCGGAGCAGGTTTAGTTTGGCTTTTGGCTTGAGTCATAAAATGCATTCAAGGAAAATCAGTTATCTGTATCTTTGTTATTACAATCATGATAGTCTGCAGTTGCACCAATTAAATGTTAATGTTTTAAAATACAAATATCTATGGACATACAGTGAATAATCCATACTGGTTTGTGTTTTAAATTAGCTTCCAGTGTTACTTGGCCATCACCATTTATACAGTGTTTTATATTATGCTAAACCAACTTTTTTTTTTTAGCTTTTAACCTTGTTATAATGTGTTTTTTGTCATGTTGGGGCATGAGGCACTGGGGAAAAAGAACCCAAAGAGCAGGACCAGTGAAATGAAGTTTAATACAAATATTGCGTGAAAAAACTAACAAGTAACAAGTCCAAAAACAGCCAGAACAAACAAAATTCTGGGGCCACTGAGGACATGGACTTGACACAAAGACTGACAGGACACTCGACAATGACGCAACAAAGAACGGGAGAAAATACAGTAACTAAATAAACAAGGATTACACAAATGAAACAGATTCAGGTGGAGCAGGCAATCAAACAAGCGGGAAACACAGGAGGCAGGAAGTAAAACAGAAAAACACAAGGACTGACTTAGACTACAAAATAAAACATAAGGGAAACAGACTTTGACACAGAACAAGACAGAGACATGGACATGAGAGTATTTGTATTTTGTTTAGTATTTTGTTTAATTCAGGCTTGTTTGGGTAATCCTGTGTGCTGGTGCCGTCTCTTTCCTCGCTCTACATAGACGCGTGAAACCAGGAAGTGCGCCTGTTTCCAAAGCCCATACACCGCCACTGGACTCATTCTGGCAATTTTTGCATTTTAAAATGCAGTCACTACATAGCAGACAGCTCATTTATCTGTCTGTTAACGTCATGTTGCTAATAGTCATGCTAAACAGCCATTTTAGGCTCTGTCCAGTCCCCACTGTTGCCAGCAGACACCTAATCCAAGCATTCTCTGCAAAGCTGTCCAAAAGAAGACACATATACATTATTTTAAATTATAAAATGTGAAATACTAATGTAAAGGTGTCCAAAACTATTTCAAAAAGCCTGAAAAAAACATATCAGACCTTTACGTATTAAGCCAATGGGAGCCTTGCTTATTTGAGACCCTCTTATATGCAAGCATGTGTTGTTGGCCCTCTCATCTGCTCATCTCTAAAGTAATTAAACAGATTTCCTCTTGGCAGGTCATCCATTCAAATTCTTTTTTTTTTTTCTTTTCTATTCCAAACAAAGGATCAGTCCGGCCATTGTCACTTTAAGTCAAATTTCAGTGGGGCAGAACAAATGAACACAGATTAAACCACCTTTGACTGCAACCAATCAGAATCCAGTGGGGCAGAACAAGCATTTGCACAACTGCTTCAGGTCTAATGCAAATTAAAAGGCATGCAACCAATCAGAGAAAGAAGACATTTTCTGTAAGTCATTTTAAAGATTTAAAGTTAATGACTGGTTGGCTAGAATTGGTTTTGGTGGACGTAGGTTTAAATGAAAGGGGGTTTAAGGCTAACTTGAGTGAGTGCGAGAACAGGTCCAGCAGGCTCCTTTTCTTCAGCAGAAAGGAAAATTAGTTGCATACCTGTTCTTTAAATGAGAGCCATACTGGTTATCTTTTCTGTGCAAATTGTGCATGTGTAAACCACTCATTGTCTGAATCAAGTGTGGCAAATGCTTTAAGAGGATCACTAACTGTAGCTAACTGGATAGTGAAGGAGCTGGCACTCCCCTTCAGACAGGGTCAGGACATCCCACTGACTAACACTCTCAGACACAGAGCGAGGAGGAGGAGGAGGGGAGGGGGGAGGGAGGGGGTTAGAGACGGCCAGCAGCAGCGACACACACATAAACATACACACACACACACTCTCTCCACACAACACCAGCAGGGAGACACCACCGTGCAGCGCAGCCACTCCACTCTTCTATTTCCTCCTTCTTCTCCTCTCCCGGGAGCTCCCCAAGAAGCACTACGCCAAAGACAAAAGGGGGGGCCAAGCTTTCTCTCTGCGTACATGAAGACGCCGGTCTGTAACATGCTCGGTCATGCCGGCGCGACTCCCGCCGCCTCCTTAACCGGCTGGAAGAAGGAAGAAGGAATGTTTTCCGCTCCAATGCTTCCCTGAAACCGGCTCATCATGCGGCTGTGGGACAGTAATTTCCAAACCTTCGCCGGAAGAATCCCACGGAAAAAAGAGCAGCTCCCAGACAGTTCAGTGTGTCCTGTCGGGCTGCGGTGCTTCCACTACTGAGACCACTGTGTCGCTCCAAAAAACTGCGTCAACACGGGACCCAAGTCTGCTTTTTGGTTAAATTTTTACCGCTCTTTAACTTAATGGATTTTCTGGTGCTTTCTAGACCCGCCGCTCTGGGAGTAGTTTCAGCGGTGATGCCTGCAGAGGTTGGAAGTTCACAAGGAACTTATTACTGACACACAGGCTTTGGTTTAGGTTGGACACTTTACCAGACAGGGCTGCACCATGGGACGCTACATACTTTTGTGTTTGGGTAGATAACACAGATAAGGGGTTAAGAGGTTGGGATTTTGTGACATGAAGCCCGGATACTGCCCCGGTGCTCCCAGGAACCCCAACATGATGCAGCTCAGCCAGTATCCCTTCAGAAGGCACTCCTGGATTTGGTGAGTCCTGGTATTGTTGGCTTATTGTTGTGGCTGGACGCAAAGCTTGGGCATCTTACTTTTTATTCCCTTTTAGTAAATTTTTTAGGGGTGCATTTGAAGATTAAAGTTATGCATCTAGATAAAAACATGTTGCTTGAAGTATTTTATTTCCAGTCAGTTGGACCTCTCTACTCATCCATTGTTGTTATTGTTCCACTATGACCCGCAGTTCAAGTGGTTTTCTTATTGGCCATGTGCTTTCAGTTTTTAACTAATTATGAAAAAGTCTGGGCTGGAGTCATTTGTAACATCACAAAATCTGTACAAAACTTGTTCACAGTTATTTCAGCAGCTCAGAGGCAAAAATCTTCAATTGTTTTTTTAATTGTTGGTTTAATACAAATTTGATAGCATTTTCAGGCAAAATGCATCAAGTTGTTTTCATATGATTTGTATCATTGTGAGATAGGGGCAAAGTTGCCAACTCCAGATACCAATTCCAGCCACAAGGGGTCAGTAAAGGAAGAAATTGATAGTTTCGGTGCATTCTTTACCATTGTGAGATGCAAGTAATTTGTGACACAATGGATAGAGCATTTTAGGGATTAACGCAACTAACGATTGTTTTAATAATAGAGTAATCTGTCAATTACTTTTTTCATTATTTAATTAGTAATCAGATAGTGAAGAGTGAGTAAATATGTTTGTTTTTTGTTTTTTTTACAAAACTGGAATCAAATGAAGCTACAAATATGCTACTTGAGGACTTTTGGAAATAAAAATATGTTTTCATCAGAAACACAATATTAATATTCTCTGTTAAGGAATCGTCTTCTGTGACATTTACTGCTCTATCTTGATAATAAAACCTCTTCTCTCAGCACATGGCTTGTGTCAAAGACTAAGAATACTAATAGTCTGGGCTGTGTATTTTTACCATTGTGAGATAGGGGCAATTCCTTGATGAAAGTCTGTGCTCTCCAAGTGCTTGTAGTTATATTTCCTGAAAGGTTTTTTTGTCCAGTAATTTTGCGCCCATCAGCAACGGCATACAAACTTTTTTTTTTTCCCATTTTGTTTCCATGGCTTAGCTGCAGTGAGGAGCGTGTAGCCCTGTTTATTTAGAATACAATGCGAACAGGCCTGTGGATCATCTGTGGGCGTGTGCTGTACTCTGGGTTAAAGCTCCCTTAAGGCCCCAGCAGCCAAGCCCTGTCTCTACGCTTTTTCCCCAGCTCAGCACGCATGTATTTAAGGAAATTTATTGTTAAACGGTCCAGACGTTTCCTGTCATTTTCTCCCACACTAAACGCATGAGTGGATCCACGAGCAGCCTGTTCAGAATTACAGACATAGAGAGCGTTGAAGGTGTTGTAATGTGATCAGTAAACACCTGGAAAATGTGTCGTCACGTGCCGCTGTTGTTGTAGCAGGGTTTTGATTAGTCATCCTTAGGCCAGGATCTTCTGGGAACAGTTGTCTCGGGGCCCCAGTATAAGCTGGGAGGGACCCGGAGGATTCAGTGAGGTCATCGCAGCAACGTGTTGGATACAAACAATGCGGAGATGACTAGAAATAGTTTTCCACTGGCCTTTTACAATACACGTCGCCAGTCAAGTCTATCATAAGATCTTTACAATAGCAGTGTTGAAATAGTATGGGACATTTATGAGGTCATAGTTCACATGCCGTAACTGCTTGTGTGTTTTTATTTAGTTTGTAGAGCCAGATTGTTAAACATTTAAACATAACTTCATTATTGATTAAGATCAGACGTTCCCAGTTGCGTTTGAACCCAGAATAGATAACAGTAAGATTATTTTAGAGCTGTTTTAAAGGAAACATATGCTGTTTTTCAAGCTTTTTGAATTTTTTTTGCTGTTACCTTTACTTTTGGAGTAGGTGCCCGTCGCTTTAAGGCTCTGTTGGCCCCGCCCACTTCAGTCTATCAGCACAAGCCCATTGCAGACAGCACAGTTTATAGCAGGGGTGCTGCCATTGCGAAGGACGGCAGTGCTGAGGTCTTCCTCTGACCAAAGCCCTCTACAGACACTGGCTTACTGTAGGGCTATTCAAAAGATAACACTAACAGATAGATAAATGAACTGATTTCAACTCAGACATGCGTAAATGAAACAAAATACAACTCCAGGTATGTTTTTGAGGAGGAAAGCACATTATAGCATACTGAAAAGTTCAAAATTTAGCATAATGCGACCTCTTTAACCTTAAATATTCTTTTAATTGCATGAAATAGTGTACACATTTTCAAATACATGCACCAAAATGTTGTAGTAAACACCGACAATGCTATTATTTTGTTATTCATTTGATTATCTACAAAACAATTTGCAATTCAGATTAAACTCAAATTTGCGACATTCTTTACAGGCCAGAATTTAGGTTTGACTTTGCAATACACTTTGAAGTAATATTTCTAAACTGTGAGGTCATTTTAGTCATTTTGAGTTTGAAAGTAAAAAAAAAAAAAGTAGAAAGTGCCAAATTGCTAAACTAAAGTGAATCAATATTTTGGGTCACTGTGTCATTGTTTTGAGAAAGCAGCTCATTATTTCCAGAAATATTTTGCCTGCGCTGATCTTTGTTTTTTTTTCCGTCACAGTTCTGGAGACTGGCTTTCTTTCCCTCAACATTAAAACACTCTTAATGTTTATTAGAAACACTTGTGGCCCTCCGGATACTCTGCTTTTTTTTTTCTATTTCTTTTTTTTTGAGTTGGATTTGAAACTTAGCAGAGACAGGGGAAGTTTTTTTTTTTTGTCTTCTCAAACTTTGCACGGTTGAATGACGCATGTTAGAGGAAAGAAGAGTTCTTTACCGGATCCTGTTTAAAGTATGTGACACCAAACTTAATGATCAATAGCTGCCATTGATATTGATGCATGAGCTCAAATGATGGAGGATTTAGTCTGCCTCTTCAGATCCGCTCTGGGTTAAAATATCACAAAATAGTGTGGATTAGTTGCCGAAGTGGAAGAAGTGCTCAAAATACATACTTAAGTGAAAGTACTGTTACTTCAGGATAATGTTACTCAAGTAGAAGTAAAAGTAATCAATAAAACTGTCAATTGAGCATAAAGTTTACGTAAGAAAGTAAAGAAGAGTACTAGTACTACTTCAGCTGCTGTTAGTACTGCTTCGACTGCTACTACTACTACTACTACTACTACTACTACTACTACTATTACTACTACAGTGATTTGCATACTGGCCCTACTGCCTTTTGGCCCTTTGTGCCTGGATTAGTACCACTACCCTGACTACTATTACTTATACTACTACTAATACCCCCACTACCACTACTACTACTATTATTATAACCTTTATTTAGACAAGAAGGACCAATTTACAATGGTGCCCTGTAGATAAATACATGTGTTCATACAGATAAGGATATGAATTGTACAAATTAATAAAATACAAATCGTATGATAATGAAAAACTATAAAATAAAAACAAAACATTAATAATAAACAATCGCATTAAAATCAAGTAAAACAGGTACATTTGTCAATCAAAACACCATTTAAAAGAGATTTGAAGAGTTGAAAAGAGGTGAAAATTGAGACATTTTGAGTGTGTTTTGCAATTTATTCCGTCTGTATGGCCCATAGTATGCAAATGCAGTCTTTCCAAGTTCTGTGTTCATGTAAGGTGCACTGTGAATTTAAAAGTGATCCTAAATAAAAAAGGTAATTGATTTTAAATGGCTTTGTAGATAAGAATTTGACTGTGTTGTTTATTCTTACTTCTACAGCTGCTAACTCCCACTACTGCGCTTATCATTACTACTATTGCTCAAGTAAAAGTACTCTTTCTAAAAAAAGTACTTTGTTACTTTCCAACACTGAGTAATGATCAGTGTCTTCTGAGCTTCTCCTTGTTCATAAAAAGAGGCTTGGCTCAGAAACAGGAAGTAGAGTCAGGTATTCTTGAGAAATCCAACACAGTCAGCCACACATCCTTGTTATCATCTTTATGTAAACGGACAGAGACAATAACACACGCGCGCACACACACGCGCACACAAGCTCATCCACACACAATAAAAAAAACGACCAAACAGAGGCTGTAAAATCCTACAGGGCTTTTAACAGAGTATACAAACGGCTACTACGCTAATCCACTGCGACACGTGGCAGTAGCTCAGAAGACGACCACAGTACACATTTTTAAAGGCACGTAATACTAATTAAATGAAAACAAGACTGTAAAATATTTGTCTTGATTAAATTTTAGCCTAGCATTGATTAGTAATTGTAGTGCAAGGCTAGTTTGTTGTTAGCATTCACAACACTCTTTTGCTATTATGTTTCGTAAGATTAGATTGAACTTTATTAATCTCACAGTGGAGTGATTCACTTGTTCAGGCAGTTCTTATCGCAGAATATGGTGCAGAAAGCAAGAAAATAAATTGAGCATCACAAACAAAAAGGTGCAATATAAATTAAGTAACAAGAAAAAGTCTAAAAGAAGCAAAAAAATATATATATGTAGGCCATGATAAATATATTTATATTTTATGTTGTGGTCTTTTAGTGGCACTCTTTGGCAGTTTTTGGACAGAAAGTCTTTTTTTTTTTTTTTTTTTTTTAACATCATTGTGCTATTTTTGCCATTGATAGATGAATTTGAGGGCTAGCTAACATTACACACTGCTAAGAAGCCTGGGTAAATGTTGGTCCTATTATTATTACTCTCAGATAAATGCTAACAAATAACAATGCTAATAATAATAATTAAAAAAAAGTAAAAATAAGCAGGAAAATGTGTAACTAGTAGTAATAATGCCTAGTAATAATGATAATAATAACTTTATTTTGTGACCATATACAGTATTTAAAAACACAAATATGAATGGAAAATATACTGATATTTTCATTGTAGATTTTTTTTGATAACATATTACTAAATAGTAATCTCAGACAGCCTTATACTAATGTCTGTAGTATAATGTCAGCCTGATTGGAAGTGCTTAATGTGCACTGGACGCAGATGTAATCCACAGTCTGTTCAGATGCATTGTTTCTGGACAGCCGTATCCGGTGCTGCTGTTGGAACAATAATTCGGAGCTGTCATGGCTGTCTGTTCTGCCTGTCAGAGTTCAGCATTAGTCTGTGGAAATTGGAGACGTGCCTGTCAGACTGCGTTTAAAACCCAAAGCCTGGGACGTTTCTCTCCATCAGAACTTAAAGCTATGTGCACCGTCCTGGACCGGTGTGTGTGTGTGTGTGTGAGGGCACTTTGTATTATTCATAGGAGCTTGATAAGAGAGCCTCACTTTCTGTTTTAGGCCTGTGATGTTAAATATGAGCAGTGCTGAGAATAAAGAATGAGTGTGAGAGTGGATTGAAGCTGTAATATACATAGAAGGCAGAAGAATAGAGGACTAGTAGAGCTTGATGTTAATTTTTAAAATGCAATGGGCTTCTGAAACGTTAACACGTGATAAAGACAAAAGGTCATATGTCAGCAAGTTCAGAATATTTTTACTCTCATCAGTAAAATGTATTTGTGAAGTATGGCTAACTAAAGACCACACAAGTTTAAGACGAACATAGAAATACAAAATAGACCTAGTTTATTTTTGGAAACAAACTTGAAGTCCCCTTGTTTTATTTTCACATTTCAGTAAATTATGTAATACAGCACCTCAGTGGTTTCCTTGCTGGAGTTTGTGACCCACTGGGTTCATGCCCTTTCTGTGTAATGTCAACCTTTTGTCATTTCTAATAAAATCGAAAATACCCCAAACACAATATGCAACATTAGAAGCTAGGTTGTTGGAATTAATACATTGTTGTTCTCTATATGGTGTTAAGTTTTGCTTTTGAACCCTGTTTTTGGTGCTCATCAAGCATGCAGCGTGATAGAGGATTAAAAGAGAGGAAAAAAAACTAGAGCTTGTGGCAGCTTACTTGGAGTGATCATGGTTAATCAATTAATCGGTATTATGGCCATAATTGATTGAAAAAAATACTAATGATTAATCATTATGCTGTACAGTAGAATAAAGGTACAGTATCTTCGGGGAGTTAGGGCAAATTAAACAAAATTAAGCAACTGTTTCCTAAAATATACAAGCCTATAACTTGTCTTTAGTTAAAAAATACACTTTTTTTTATTTATAAAACTCAGTGATAGGTGATGTCAAGCTGGTGGTTAACAGTTAATCAATAATTATTTGTTAAGACTACCAATTAATCAATTAATCGTTTAAAGAAAATGAACCAAAATATCTCTACAAGTTACATTTGATACTATTGATGCATTTGATTACATGTCCTTCTCGTTTATCATTATAAAAGAACAATATCATAGATGTTGCTGTTAACCTGACTGGCCAGATGATCTGTTACACAGGCAAATGTATCTAATCAGATCAGTTAAATGTGTTTTTTGCCAAAAACAGACCTAATGCTCCCCTTTTTTAAATCTAAAACACACCCATGACTGCTAGTTCTGGTTCAGTGTAAATTAGATAGCTTTGAGAATGAAAAGATGGCTTAAGTGGTTTTGTGCTGGCATTGCATACTGCGGATCTGTCCTTGGGCAAGACATTTCACCCACCTTGCCTGTGTGAATGTGCCAGTTTGACTGTGTGTCATGTTCTTTCACCAAGCGTGACTGAGGAGTGAATGAATAATACACCAAATTGTAAAGCGACATTGAGTGCCTAGAAAAGTGCGATAAGGCTAATGCATTATTATTATTATTATGACTAATTCATTGGTTGTGATCAACAGGAAGAATTTGATTATTTTTATGGGTTATACTGAAGCAAAAATGAAAACTACCCTATGTCTTGGTTTACATTTTAGAAACATGATTCCCACTAAGCCGTAAAATCTTTCTTTCTCAGGCTTCTATGACTCATAGATCTGTGCTCTGTTCCAAGACAAGAGCATGACTGGTCTTGAGACCTGCTCCACTCCACTACTACAGACACTAACTTTACATTACACAGCCTCACTCTTACACTTTGAAAGATTTGAACATAGTCAAATGATTTTACGATCGCCCTGTGAGCTGTCCGCCGGGCTTTTTTGACATTGCCTGGCCTGCTATTTACATACAGTATGTCAACAGATAAAGCGTTCAAACATAGACAGTGAGAGTAGAATTACAATTAGGAAAAGGCATTGATTTAGTATTCAGTGACATTTTGAGTGGTAGTCAATAGGAGCCTGGGCGTCGCGGGTTCAGGCTAGCTCATTACACCAACCACTATTCATCTCCTATCAATGGAGTGCTCTCAGCGTGTGGTAAAGCATATATATATATATATATATATATATATATATATATAGTATGCATGTTACATCCGTATGGGAAATCTTAGCGAAAGATGCTCCCTCACAGCAAGCGTCAGATCCATGTTTTGCATTTACAGTTGCATTACGTCACACACTCTTTATCCGTGACTATTTTGTGTAGTACCACTGGGAGTAAACTAGACTAGCACCTTGAGCAAAACAGTGAATGGAGAAGTATAATTGGCCCAAACTTCATTAAACACTCAGAGGAAAGGAAATGAAAAGTGTGTGGAGTAATCCCATTAAGCGCATCCAGTGCCTCGCAGTCTGTGGGGAGAAGGGAGGCGAGGCTATTTTTAGAAACTTGAAAATGCATCTCTTCAATGCTTCCCCCTCTCCATTCTGAATGGTGGAGGGTGCGGGGGACGAGTAGATTCAAAATGGTGAATTTTTACTTTTGCCAAGCTTTTTAGATTTTTCTCAGGGTTGATTGGTTTGTTAGTAATCATTGATTTTGAAGAAAGGTCAACATGACACCTGTTTAAAGGGATAAATTCGGCAGCATGTGAACATTTTGTTGTGTTAGAAGAAGGAAAAATGAGTAAACGTAAGGATTTAAGCATGTTTGGGCTAAATTGTGATGGAAGCATCTCCAAAAGTGTAGCCTTTTTTGGGATGTTCCCGTTCTGCAGTGGTCAGTATCTGTCAGAAGTGGTTCAAGAAAGAAGAATGGGATGCCTTGGTGGAGGTCTGCCTTCTCCCAGCGCCTCTGGTTACCTTTTAAGATTAGTGTTGTAAATCTCTATACATACCTGAACTATTTTGTGTATGTCCAATGACTTTTGCTTCACCTACATTCACTGATCACGTCACATTCACTGATAACAGTTCCTCTCGGACATCCCCTCGAAGTGGCCCTGAGGCTACTTCCCGAAACACGACACATTTTTCAATACGATAACCACACTAGACAGTCTTATCTCCCGGATTCTCCCACTGCACATTGTCATTGATTCCAGCAGGGCGAGGTCAATCTGGCTCTAACTTTACATTACATCCTTTCGCTACAACTTTATGAAATGTGTTTGTTTGAAGACGGGGAAACGCTGTCAGGTGTAAGAAGACAATGCCATCTGTCAAGCCCACCAGAGAACAGCCATTATTCTGCAGCATCCATCTTTCCAGCCCTCTGCAGGGGTTCACTAATGTACTCAGCCTGATTAAAGCCTGCCTCACTTTGTCTTACAAGTCTCTAATGTCATTTTCTGCATTGCATTCTTTCCAAAAGCTGTCCTTATGTCTCGAAACAGAAGGCATTTCAGGCCAATGCAGTGATATAGAGCTTGCTTTCTATATGTAATCTGATAACAATATATACATGTCGTCCTACAGTAATGAATCCATCTATATTCCATACTGTTTTGCAGGGTCACAGTGGGTCTAGTTGTCCCAGCAGACTTGGGAAATTTATTTTTTTTCCAAGGCGGACACATACAGATAATGAATCACACACGTTCACACCTATGGGCAATTTAAAATGGAGTAATTACAGAGGAGAATGCCCCTAAAGTGGCATGCAGACTGGAAACTGCAGGCCTGAACGAGTCTGCAAGGTATACTCCTAACCAGTCCCAAGCCAGATGAATGGGAAGGTGTGGAAGGTTAAAATGAAATGTGGGTGGAATACTCAGTAGAAAAAATGCATTCCTGTTGTATCTGTGTTTAACATTTGTGTTGAACGGATCTATTATGCAAAGTCATAGGCATAAAAAAAGTATTAAAACATAATTTGTCAACTGCCAATGAGGATTTTCTTTCAAACAGTGGTAGGAGGTTATTGATATGTGGCTCAAACAATCACTACTGTTCTCCTTAAAAAGTGTCTGACTAGTCGCGTGTTTAAATAAAAATGTACCCTATCATCTGAACATAACCAACATTATTCAAACCGTCAAGGGCTTTTAATGTCTGTGCTACCTTAAGGGTTGAATTAAAAATGACTTATTCACCAAGAGCTAGAATTACCAGAACTTTAACAAAATTTCTCATACCAGGCTAGTCCACCTCTGAACTAAGTGCCACTCTAAGTGATGTGTAAAAATACCTTCTCTATCACAGCCCTCCATCAGCAGAGGCTTGTGGCTTGCGTGTTGTCTGATCCCGACTTCCACATATCATGAAGAGATCCCTGATAATCAGCCCATTCTGCTCACTCACCCTGTACAGATGATGACTTGTCAATCTTTACTGTCGTCGACCGTAAATAAGCACAATTTTTGTTCATTCCACTTCCTTTCCCATGAGCCACTGCTCTGTAAAATTGTCTGTGGTGTTATTTTGCGCATGACATACATCTCACTGATAAGTCTGAACCTCTTTCTTTAGTTTACAGAAGGTTGCATGCTCTGCTGTTGCTTGGGACCACTCCTTGCTAAAATATAAAATTATCACCTCATTATTTTCACACCTTTTTGGCTGTTATGTGTATTTGTGAGAGCGCACCCACTGACTCATACGGGACTGGCGGTTTTAACACTATTTGCACCCAAGATGGGATGTTCTTTTTCCACAAAGCTTTTGCCTCATCATCCAATTTTCTTCACACATTCTCGTGCTAGCATTTGTTATTTTGTGATTCTGCCATTTATTTACAAAACCCTAAGCCCTAAGTCCCGGTTTAGTACTGAAGAGAGAAATGTGGTGCATTAGCTCTACAATGCTAAATGATCTTTGCTTTCAGCTTTTCACATTTGGCAGGTTTTACACTCGATGCCTTTCCTGACCCAACCCTCTCCATTTATCCGGGCTTAGGGCCAGCACAATGGATTACATTGGTTTATGAGTGGTCTTGAAAACCACATGTATACATGTGGTTCTTTAAAGATGTTTGTATACTTTGCATACTTTGTTGTTTGATTGCTAACAATGCTAATAGCTTGCAAAACACCACAGTAATAGTTGGTAGACCATTTATTGTACTGAATAGAAGTTAATGGGAGAGGGTTTCTTGGAGCCAACAGCTACTTACACATGAGCTATCACACTAGCCACTGTTAGATACTCACTGCCAATCTGACTATACTAGCCAAGCAGGCTAATACAGTTAGGACAGACCCGAGTTTTGAATGAGAAATATCCTGGCAGCGCTTGTCTTTAGTGAATAAGAATCACAGCCAGAATCACACCTTTCCATTGGCAGACAGCAGTTTGAGATACAGTAGCTATACACACAAAAAAAGCCATTAATCACTCAGACACCTTTATTTCCTTGTCTTTGAATGGAAATGACAACTTTTAATACTAGTTTAATTCTATTCAGCAGACTGCTACTGTAGAGAACAAGACTTTGGTGCCTCGTGTTAGCTTTGATGACCTTTTGCACCAAAGGCAGGGGATTGAACCACTTCACCAATCGGCCCAAACAAGGCTGGACTATCTGGACTTATCAAACTTTTCGATCCATCCGATCTATTTTTTGTCTTCATATATGTTCGAGGTAATGGTGCATTATGTTTTTGTCAAGACAGCACAATAGAAGCAAAGGATTTGAATTCATTCGCAGAGGGTCGTAAGTCACTAAACTGTTTTTGCCAGTCCTAAGCCTGGATAAATGGAGAGAGTTGCATCAGGGAGGGTATCCAGCATCAGACTTATGCTGGATAAAATCAAATCAAATTATTGTCCACTTGGAGGTAAATGACTTGCTGTGGTGACACCAGAAGATGTAGAAAGAAGTCTGTTTGACCTGCTTTCTGAGTACTTGGCAGGATTTTATACTGTCCTGAGGCAAACCCCCACTTTTTTTTAATCAAGGCTTTAGACTGGCACCTATTTTGTGGCTTCACATTGGCTCAACCTCTGCATTTGCCCACCTCTAAAGTGATAAAAAAAAAAAAGCTGTTTGGGTTGAATGTCTTCCAGTTTTACCCTCTCTGTCTCTATACAAACAGTGCACTGGCTTGTGACTCCTGTGGCTGGATTACTGCATTTACTGCACATTTCACTTTTTTTTTTAAACTTCTGATCTGTTTATAAAGCAAAGGAATACATAGCTGGAAGCAATGTTCTTCCTCTACTGTTTATTCCAGATGTACGTACAATTCTACCTCCTGGCTTCACGATTATTTTGCTCCCTGGATGATCACTGAAACGCAGCCAATTGCCTCGTTGCTATTTGCAAGATCATAGAATTTGAGTTCAGATTCACAACAGTAGAAGGAATCATAACTTGTATTTCCTGCCATATGATTTATTTGGTAGCTTCAGGTCATGTGATGATGCTCCCTATTCCACTCTTGCACAACCTCTTTCACCGTACTACATCCATTACTTATAGTACCACATACAGACCACAGTGCACACAAGCCTCCAGGCAGCCTGGGCGTTCACATTCATTTTAAATACCTCTTTTCTCAATTCAATTTGGTTTCTTCTGGGCTGTCCCTGGTCGCTGTTCACGCCGCAGCTGCGAGATGGCCCATTCAATCTTGTGTTCATCTGTAGGACACGTCCGGGAAGATGGACAGATCAATAAGAAGACGAGGCGGCGGACGGGCATATTGCAGACGAGGGAATGGCTCCGGGTGCTTTGTGAGCTCGGCATAAATCAAAATGGAAGGTTACAAGCTCCAATGGGCGATAAGGGAGAGGGTTTAGTGAGTGGATTGTGGGGCGTGGTGGGCCGGTGTGACATGAATGTAAATGGAAGTAAATGAGTTTTTTGTCAGTTGTTTCTTTAAGAGTGGTTTGACTGGAATTGGCATTGTAAAAGAGTTGTTGTTGTTGTTGTAATTTAGAAGTGACACAAACAGGTGTTGGCTTCATTTGGCCTTGCCTCACAAAGTTTAGCAATTGCCCCATGTTCACACCTATTGGTTTGTGAATGTGGGTGGGAGGTTGTTCACTCAGTGGAAGGGAGTAACGGCAGGATACATGTGGTAGATGACTAAACAAGAAGAAAATTAACACATGAGCACTGTGTTGTGTTGACTTATGTTGCTCTCTTACTGACTTGAAGGTCCCCCATTCTGCTAAATCAACTTTGTGGTGCTTTCAACCATGTTATAACGTTGTTTTCACTTCTCCATACCTGGAGTAGTATTTTGTTTCAGTTACGGTGGTTTGAGTAATCCTCTGCTGAGGCCGTCCTCTACTAATGATCTGGAAACAGCTCTACATAGACACGTGAATCCAGGAAGTGTTCCTGAGTGTTCCTGCTAGCCCACACACCAGATGCCTTCTGATAATTTAGCACTTAAATTCCTGTCACTACGTAGCAGTCAGCTCATTTATCTATGTGTTAGCACCATGATGCTAATAGCTGTGCTAAATAGCCATTTTATGGTCTGTCTAGTCCACACCATTGCCTACAGGGGTGCGACAAACTCCTAATCCAATCACTCTCTGCAAAGTGAAACTAAGAGTTCTCCAAAAGAAGATGATTTCCATACATATACATTATTTTAAGTTTTAAAATGTGAAATACTAATGCAAAGGTGTCCAACACTATTTCAAAAAGCCTGAAAAATAATATAGGATATAGCATAATATAGGACCTGATAGGGTGCTGTCTTGCAAATAGTGGAGCAAATATACTGCAACTGTTAAAATGCATAGATATTAAACATAATTTTTTTATGTGGACACAAAATTTCTGCAGCGCACGTGAAGCTTGTAGGTCTAAGGGGCCCAACCACAGCCTCAGCATGCAGTGTCTTGTGTACATATATCCAAAATAAGTCCACAAAATGTTGAACCACCAGGTCTGATTTCAGGCAAAAATGTGCTATATTACCATTTTGTAAAATACATATAATAATTTGGACTGCACATACTGTTTTGGTATGAAGAATGGTGGTTAACAAAAGTAGTTAAAATGTGCGTTGGCGTTCATATTTTATAAAACAGTCTTAGGTTAAATGCCTATGCCATCCAAATGCCACTTCCGATTGAGTGGTAGAAAACAAAGAGTCCCGCAGCTAGCATTACTCTGGGGCTGTAGTGCTGTGTACGTCAGGGCTTGACCTGGGGCAGACCAGTGTTTAGCCAACAGATCTTATCAGCGACAGGTTTCCTGAAAAAACAAAGGACTCTCTGAGGGCGGCTCATTAAAAACTCATACGGCGGCTATAATCAAAGTGTCCTGCGGCTCAAAACAATACGATATGCAGAACAGGCCATCGAGGAGAACGCTGTGAGACCTCAGATTTGCTTAGTCTGAATAGTTTAGTACGTCACTGCTGCCTGTCTGTTTGGGTGTGCCCTAGAGTGAGAGGTCAGCCGAGGCTGGCGCAATGTCAAGCTCTTGACTTGCCTTTTTTAACATTTAGAGATTAAAAACTCTTGACAGCAAGAAAATTGTGGGTTCAGTTGCCAAATCCTCTGAAACAGGTCAAATAGACTCATATAGGCAAACGGTCATTTTAAATTGCCCATAGTGAATAAATATGAGAATGAGTCAATGCAGGAGGTCATGTTTTGATTCCTAGAACAGCTTAATGGCTTCAATAATGTGTGTTAATTATTAGCTGTTGTTAGCACTCTGAAGTTGTTTCGTTTTTTATGGTTTTATAGGAAAAACATAACATTTTAGCTACTTTCTGAACCATGTCACTCTGCATAGCCCCTAGCCATGCCCTCATGTAACAACACACCAAATGTGTCAAACGCTTTTGCAAAAACAGCATTTTCAAATCTGGCATGGTGCATTTTATTCCCAAATGACTCTTGTAATTGCCACTAATGACACAATGTCACACTGTTTTCAGCTGAATACACATACATATCTTAATACTATTCCTCTACTTTTTGCTTTTCCCAGCTGGGGTCGCCGCAGCTAATCATCTGCCTCCTAACGTGCAGTGATTCTCAGATTGATATAACATACGTTTTTACAGTTTCTGGCGCAGCACTCTATGTTTATGCAAGCTTGGGACCGGCACAAAGAGTAGGCCTACACTTGCTTTGATTACACATGCATATAATGTACAGTAATGGCTAAACTTGCTCTGGCTGTTAAGTTTTATGTTTTGAAACCTTTTTAAGTCATTTTACGTGTGCAACAACTATTATGTGGTGTGTTAGCAATAGCATCTACAGCACTGTCTCTTCTGTCTGAGCACATTGTGTTGCATATTGTGGTTTGTTGAAGTCTTGTACCTGAGCCACCTCTACATCAGTGAAATCTATTTTTAGGAACGATATGTCTGTGCTTGTGTCATTGTGCGCAGCTTATCACGTAATGCAATCTGACATTTTTATCGTGTATAAAGTAATAGGAAGAGAGTATACGATGGCACGGCTCTATTAAGCTCATATTATCTGACTGAAAAATCTCAATGACAGACAGTTCAAGAACCCGTCAGACCTGGTTAGCCGCTGTAAGGTTAATTAGCCCTTACGGACCACGCTACAGATACGAATCACAGCTCTGGGAATTACCTTTTTAAGATTACGACCGTCTCGGGAGGGGACTGCCCGTGACGGTGGCGGTGATTAGGATTGCCCCGGATGACGACAAGTGCACAGAGAGATTAGCCCGGGCTTAGGCAGTGAGAGGGAGTCCCCATAGAAGGGCCACTTAGCAACATGGAGCTGCACTCAATCACCTGCCCGGGGTTTAGCATATTAAGACTGTATCATAAATCCATCTAATACCACTGGGAGACCTCGGAGGGCAAAGCAAGGTGAGCGAGTGACGTAGGTTGTTTTTGTGCTGACGGTAGCGTGTCATATTGTACTTCCTTGTTTGTTACATCTAGCTATTCTTTTGGGATAGAGTGTGCAGTATATAATGAGTGTGTCCCAAAATCTTCATGTGATTCAGAATCTGAACATTGTGATCCAAGCTCCGGGTGTGGATTAGCTTGTATTTAGCCACTTATTTTGAGGAACTTTGAACTCTGTTTACGTAGTGCTCTAATCAAGATCGTGCTAACTGAGACCAGGACAAGGTTGGGACTTTCAGGGTTTGAGACCGAGACTTTTAGGGACCAAGACTGAGTCAAGACCAAGACCAAGGCAAACTGAGACCAGGTTGAGACTACACTCTGTGAACTAACAATGAATAAAGGGGGAAAGTTTTTTTTTTTTTTTTTTAAGTGTTTCAAATACATTATGGATTATTAATGATTATTATTTAATGCAACACCCCACCATCAAATAATTTTCCTGGTTCTTCTAATGCAGACTAATTTCTCTAAAATTTTGAAGAATAGCATTTTCTTATTGTGTTTGGTAAATAAAATCTCAGAGACTACCACATCCAAGACTGGGACAAGAGTAAAATTGGATTTGAGACCGAGACAAGACCAAGAACATAAAAAAATGGTTTCTACAACACTACTCTTTAGCATGTTGGTTAGCTTTGCCTTTGTGGTTATGTTTTTACCTGCATTGGTTTGTTTGTTTGTTTGTTTCTGTTAGCAACGTAACTTCATAAGTCATATTCAGACTTTGATGGAATTGTCAAAAAGTGGGCTGAGATGCAAATGATTAGTTTTTTTTTTTTTTTTTTTTTGTGGATCACTGTCTAGATCTAGGAATTTTCTTAGGGATTCTCAATCATTTCAGCAAAGAAACTAACTCCAGACAACATCTGCAAAAATATAACCTCTTTTGGGAAGGGGATGAGAACTAAACCAAGGATAAACCAACATTTTAAATATAACCTAAACCAGGACCAAACCAGTTCTAAATGATAACTTGTTCTAAATTAGGACTAAATGCAGGAATAAACTAGATTTTAATTCAAATATAGTGATTAATGATGGTGTGATATATTATGCAACCCCATATTCACCTGCACAAATTTGGGATACACTTTGGTGCTTGTGTAACCAGAGCTGGTGGACTCTTGTCCTGAAGAGCAGATTCTCACATTTGGCTGGTGTGCAGTAGCACTCTCTCAGCAGGAAGGGACAATGACGGCCAATTTCTGACAACACCAAAGCACTACACTCAATAGCCTCCACTTTGCTGTGGTCGATAGTAAAACACATTCGACAGGGTGACCGCCTGTCCTGTGCTGAGAGCAGTTAGGTGTGTGAGTGTTGGGACGGAGTGACGGCCTAACACGAGGACTGAGTGCAGTTATCGGACTCGTGTTTTGGTAACTCAGTAGTGGCTCATTGGAAACTTGAGGGAGTGATTGGTCTGACATGTTTGTCCAGCTCTGAGGCTTGTCTGCTTACACCGCTTCACTTTTCCTTTGCATTGTCTACAGATCACGTCACTTGGGCTTCACAATAGAGATCTCTAAAAAGAAAAAAATAAAATAGATGAAGCACAATAAATGCTGTGTTATTTGGTTTACATAGCAATAGTCCTCTTCATGAGCTTGGCCAGAGTGACAAGAAAAAAATATAAAACTAACCTTACAGTTCCCTTCATAAACTGAGTGCAGGAGAGTGCAGGCTGTTGCGGTCTATTGAATGAATTTAAGGAACTTCACTTCCTTAAACTTTTTCTATGATGTCATTTTACTACAAAATAAAAAAAAAGCTGTTTTTTTAATGAATGAGAGAAGACTGGATGTAGAGGAATTGCTGTTTGTTCAGTGCTTCCTGGAGTGGGTGGGGCTTTGTGGAACAGAGCATTTTGATACACCAGAACAGCCATGCCAAAGAATACAGGATTCCTTAAAGGATGCATGAATGAAACAAAACACAACACCAAGTATGATTTTGATGGCAGAAAGCTCAAAAAAGTCGACACTCGTCACGTCAGTCCAGCCAACTTTAATGAAATTTTAGACAATTCATTTTGACGTGCACAGTGTGAATGTCTATTAGCCAAACCATTATTGCAATTTTAAAAGTGCAATGTGCATGGCTAAAATGAAAAGAAAAATGATGAAAATTTAAAAAATGAAAAAACAGAAAATTACATAAAGTTGGGTTGCAAGAGTTTGTTTAACCTCAAAGTTTTTGTTCATAATTTGTCTTGTAAAAAGTATCAAGGGGCTTTCCTATAGACTCTTTATAAATTGAGACTGCGTGTTCTCTCACGCCTAAGTCTGAGAGGAGCTGTGTGTGACGCCAGTGCTCCTTCAGTCTTTTGAGGGACAGATTAACCTGGATTACCTGGGCTACAGCGAGGACACCTGTGGGTGCGCATGGGTATCCCGCCTACACTTCTTATACAGTCACTCTCTCTCTCTCTCTCTCTCCAAAACTTCTCCTAAGCGCTCGTACATACTCTCCCAGTGTAATGATGTCATCGAGGGATTACTCTGACATCACCGGGATCACTGCCAGCTTAAACCTATTAGTGTGGACATGTGCCGGCGGTGGTTGCGCCCCAACCGCAGGCGTGTGAAATTCAACCCGGGCCTGAACACTCGTGCGGGCCACAAGTGTCTCCCCTCCCTCACCGTTCATCCATTATCTCATCAGCAGCGAGTGGAGCCGCACTAATGGTGTCACTTTCAAACACGCTTACTTCAAGTGCACCGTACAGCATTACAGCGAGTAGTAGGAGCCAAGTATCTAAGCTACTGTGCATACGTTTTTGTGATTGGCACCCATCTAAGCTGTGTCTGCACAATGCATTTTTTTACAGTGGCAGAAGAGACATTACTCATATTTAAAGATCCCATATTATGCTTTTTTCTTTTTGAAATACTGTAGGTTTTAATGCTGCATTCATGTGGTCCTCTGGTGCCCGTCTTTCCCAGATGAGAAGTCATGTTCATGTGCTTTTATCTTGGAAAGTCGGGATACTGGCGTTAGCATAGCTTGACCAATGAAGTTATTGGTCATTGATGTTATTAATTAGCATTTTAGCATCAGAGCTAACTAGTCAGATTTAATGTTAGCCTTCTCACTACTAAAATGCTAAATGTTAATACATGCTGCAAATACAACTTTAGCCAAACTGCTTGGATGTTAGGGGTAAAATAAATTAGCGGCATTGATAAGCATTTCTTATGCAATTTTGTTACTTCTGTGCAAAAGCAAGCTTATAGTGAACTTAAATTATTAGCAAAGAGCTCATGTTTAAAACGTAAATGAATAAATAAGCCATTTTTCTGCTCTGTCCATGAAGCAGATGACGTCAAGCAGGGAAGTCGGACAGCAGGTTTTGACCCGAGTTCCAGAGTTCTTTTTCCGAGGATTGCATGAACACACCATAATACTTGTATGTACAGTATATGTATGGAAAACTGCTTCTTTGACTTTGCAGAGAGCACTTGTATTAGGTGTCTGGCCACGGCGGGGAATGGGCAGAGGATAAAATAGCCATTTAGCGTGGCTATTAGCAACATGATGCTAACAGTTAAACACTACCTAAATCTGTAAAAACATAATTTAGTTCAGTACAATGAGAAGTATTTTTCTCATTATTTTCAATCCTAACCCTTTAATTTAAGATACAATATTTAAGATGCCTTTACATAGATGATTAACAATACATTTTACAGGCACATTTTCCAAATGTTTTATCACTAATTAAAATGTCATTTGTTGGTATAAGACTTTGGTAAGCCCCCCCCCCCCCCCCACCCCATGGTCAGTTTTAGGCGATTATTGCTGTACTGGGCATAACTTACACTAACACTTTCCTTGGTCAACACAGCCCCAGTAAACATACATACAGTACATATATGCTGTTCATCATTATTTGTAAATATACAAAAAGTTAAAATATATAATACTGTAATAACATCTTTATTTTTTCTTAATGTTATTTCCAATGAGATATGTTGTTGCAATATGAATGTACCAAAGAAGTCCTAATGTCCCTTAAAATCAGACATTGGGTGCTTATCAAAAACAATACCAACAATAGTGTTGCTTTATGGTTCGAGTTTTGTTTTATTACTATATACATCACTTGTGTTGAAAAATAACAATGTCCAGTATTCTCCAAGAGACCACCATCTTTAAGGCTTCATATTCTCCCTCAGTAGACACGTATGATCTCCATAGTGTTATTTTACAAGTATGAATGTTAAAGCCCATCCAGAGTGTGATATTATGAATTGTCATGTAAAATAAATCTTCATAAACACACATAGATATGCAGACAGACAGCAGAGGTTGTTTTTGCCTCCCCTCCGCTCAGCCCTACCCGTTTTATTTGCAAAACGTCTTGTCAGATTACCGGCTAACTCTGATCACGTTTGGCTCGAACAGGCGCTGACTACTTCAACAGATTTTTTTTCTTCTTTGGATTTCGAACCAAATAACATGAGCCGTGATTATAAACAGCGGCTTGTGTTTGAGTTTACGCCAGTGGTCTGCTGACTTTATTTACTACTCGTAACAGTGCGTGCCACAGCAGAATCCATCACTGTATTCAGCTCACTGCGGGTGATTTATTCCTGAATATGCCTGTTCAAAGTAATTATGCTTTTGCAATTAACATTTGCCTCTAGCCTAATGTCTGCAGGGACTTGTGATAGATGTACATTAGTCAGTTAGCACAGACCATTTATAATGTACAAGTTTCCCAGATGTGCTGGAAAATAGATGGCCAATTTTTGATGCGTGCAAAATGGATGAAAATTGACAAGGGCAGTTTAAACCTTGTGCTTTCAATGTATTTTTAATCATAGGCTCACAAGTGGCTAGCTCATTCTACTTGCGTTTAGTGTTTGCATCCTTCATCTGTCCCCTTCAGAGGTTGCTACAGTGAATCATCTGCCTCCCTCTCACACTATCCTCTGCATCCTTTTCTCTCACACCAACCAACTCCTCAACATCCTACTGAAACAAAAAATCTCCCAAAACAAACCTCAAAGTCAAGTCACATGATGATGTGTAAGAATAAATGTGCATGTGCTTCTCCTCTTTAGTTCAGTTTGTCTGGAAATGATCATAACCATGCCATTTATACTACTGACCACTGACTGATATGCTCAGTTTTGTCCAGTTGTTTTTCTTCCAGTCTAATCTAAGGCACGCTTCTACAAAATGACAAAATAATTGTTGAATTGTGTTGTGCCATTTTGATAAGAAAGCCACACAGATGTAAAGAATACCTCAGGGCTCCTCCAAATTAAGGTTATTACTTTATTGTCTCTGTAGGGAAATTTGTTCAATGCATTTGACCTCATCCTTCCATCAGTGCCAGACTTCTCAGAGAAAACTCACCCAGACACGGAGAGAACATGCAAACTTTACACAGAAAGGGCCCACTACAGTCCGGGATTCATGACATCGTCTTCCTTTTTTAGCACGATAACTAATAGTAATGATTGTTCTTTGGATGACATTTTAAGGAATGGTCAGAAATGGACAAAAAAAAAAAACATTTGACTATATGTTTTTGGGTTTGGATCAAAGAACACAAGCTGGATCTAGGAAGGAAAGAATTTGTATCATTACAAGAAAAGGCCACAGATACCAACTCCAGCCACAAGGGGTCAGTACAGGAACAAATCAATAGTGTTAGTGGACCTTTTTTCCTTGTGTCTATGTGTTTACCATTTTAAGATAAGACTTTGTAGTTTGTTGTCACCTCACTGTTAGTTTCACATGCTGCTAACACTTGTATCTTTGCATCTTGTTGTTACTGTATTCTAACAGTTGGCCCTTAGTGCTTTGTTGTTGTCACTGAAAGCATTAGGACACAGGAGCCTGCATCTGTCACACTTCCCCAGATTCTTTTTTTTCTCTCTCTCGTTTTAAATTACATTTTTCTGAGTGGCCCCTATTCTCCTCTGGTGCTCCAGCGAGTCTGTGAGACAAACAATGGCCCAGGCTTTTTCAAAACCTCTTTCTCGCTCTCTCTCTTCTCTCTTTCCACTGCGCTTTCAATTGTACACAGGTAAGTCGTGCATGGCGCCTGTGAATTCTTAATGCGCTCCCGCCGCCGCCTTGTCTATTCATAGCGCAGTTCGAGAGCAAGCTCTACCCAAAATGCATTGCTTTGCTTTGTGCTTCCATTCACTCCACGGTTGACACTTTTGAGAATCCCGCTGTCGTGTCCTCTCCTCGTGCAATCTGCCTCCCTGCCCTTAGCGACTGAACTTTGATTGGCTGTCCAGGACCTATACCTGTCCCCTGCCAGGTCGCCATGGTAACCCCCTTATAAACAGGGCTCGAGCTAGGGGACCGTCGTCGAGAGAGACTAGAGGGACTATCTGAGGAGAAGGTATTGCTCATTGACACAAATAACAGCTGTTTGTAAGCACTGCCAAGTAAATGCACTGGGCCATTGTTCACTCTTAATCATATTATGCAAATGTTTTACAAGGATTCTCCATTTTGTCACGTGTTTTAGGATTTAGTGGCGATAATGTTGCGATGGTAAACAGCACAGACGAACTTAAGTCGTGTTGCTGTGATGCTGAATCATTCCATCATTCTGATACGAGTTATTGGTCCAAAACATAGTAGCTGTCCAGTTGGCTCCTCGTATGTTGTTGAATTATCTCTGTTTTCGTGAGCCTTCTGTCCCCGTCTGTCAGGCTGCACTGTCACCAACGCTGCACTATGTCCACACAGTATTTTTAAATGGAGCATTTTCAACTCGCTTTTATGCTGCAAAACTGTTAAGAGGCATTACTAACCTGCTAAAACGGTAGTGCAGACAGACACACAAAAAAAGCAAAAAAAAAAAAGGATGACAGGGACATTTGCTGAACTTGTGTTCTCTGGACAAACATTTTTGCACATGAATGCTGGCTTAAGCCAACAAAGGACCTCTGAAATTCTCCTCTGACTTCATGTCACTAAATGCGTCATCAGTGTGGTGGCAAAGCCTTAACTGATCACTTCCCAAATCCCAGTGCCAAAAGATTACAGAAGCAGTAGCAATGTTTTTGGATTTACACTTTGCAGCTCTCATATCACATGATACACAAAACCAAAGTAATGCTTTTAGTGTGATGCTGCCACAGTTAACACTTCAAACTGCACAATTATTCTTTTTTTAAGACATTTTTTGGCTATGTTTAGACTTTAGTGACAGGAGAGAGTGTAGTCAGAAATCGAGAGCGAGAGAGACATTTGGCAAGCCATCCAAGTCCGGACTCAATCCCACAACGCCAGTTTGTAGTTGCCCAGTATATGTAGCGCTACCACTGGTGCCAATTAATTTGTGACTTAAATCCCTATTGCTCTTGCTATCAACCTTTTCTTAATACGTTTTATGTCAAGGTGCTCTCATGTTGTCACGTTCAGTCACATGACTATAGAATATGATCCTTATCAAACTGCACGCTCTGCTGCTCTTCCCACAAACGCACCTTCCTTTTCAAATGTGGCACCAAGGAAAATAAACGGGCTTTCCAACAGTAAATGATTTATTGCCACGAAACATTTTTACAACAAAGAAATAATCTACCATACTTGTGTGTGTTACTTTTAGTGTTGAGTTTACATTGCTGTCTTGGTAGAGAATAGACATAGCTCACTGTTTACAGCTTGATTGTTGGCACTCACTGGTTAACTTCTCACAAAGACATCGATGTTGCTTTACTTAATGTAACCTTAATATTTGTTCCAAGTTTTTAGAATTGGCAGGGGTTGTACAGACATGGAAAACTGGGAAAAGTCATGGAATTTTATATTTTGTGTAAAGTTTTGGAACAGTTTTGGAAATTTAAACAGTGATCTGGCCACACATTAGCCCAGTTCAGACAGTAATAACACCATTAACGTCTTTATACCAACTTTGTTAAAAGCATTGGCTAAAGCACAGACCTCTGTCTCTGCACTGATGATGGGTCTTCATTTTTGTACTCGGCAAACTCAAAGTGAGCTGCCAGAGAAAGAAAACTAGAAACACAGTCTTCTTGGCCACATTCTCACTGCAGTAAAAAGTAACCTATATTTAATTTTTGTCAGAATATTTGAACTAAATAACTTTTGGTTTTAGTAATGCTTTAAAACAGGATAGATGATTATCTTTATTTACTTTATAAAAAATATATTCTGAACCAACTTACCAAGCATAATTATCCTTTAATCAGTGGTGTGTAGTGTGTAAGTCAGTAAAATGAATGGAATAACATATTTTGGGGAGAAGAACCCAAAAGTTGTTCTTTTTTTTTCTCCAGTTTTAATAAATTAAATTGCAGCAAAAGTTTGTTTCCAATGTACTATATTGGGCATTTGGAATACTATTTATTAATGTTTAAATTATTTTTCGGAAATGTAGTCAAAAGTTTTGGAAAAGCCATGGGAAATTCTTGGTAAAGTGTATGAATCCTGAATCGGATGAAAACAGCTGAGCATTGGATTATGTACTGTTGATGATCAGCTAATAAGGTAGATAAAATGCATTTGTTTTTTCATTTTTTATGCTTACTATTAACATTGCTTCCAAAATTGTGTGTTTTCTTGTTCACCTATCGCAAACCACCTCCATGCCTATGTTAATGTTACATGTATACACTTGGCTATTGTCTCTAAGTGTGAGTGTATTTTGAGTGTGAGCCTCAGGGACGCTCTGTGACGACAGCATCCGTCACTCTGCGTCTCTGTCACAGCTTGCCTCTGACGCTGTGTACACCTGTGTTCTGTGTGAAGGATTGCAGTACCTCTTCATGTATGTGTTTGTGTGTGTATCTGTCACGGAGCTGGTGTCACACGCTTCCTGCCTCTGTCAGAGCGGAGCACGAGCCGTGACTCCTCAGAGATTCATCACTCACACATCCACTGTCCTGAGATCCACAGTGTTGAGCTGCTGCTGCTGGTGGTGATGGTCATGGTTTGGTAACTCCTGTCACTGTGGAGATGCTGCCCCCTGCTGGTGCACCTCCAACGTTCAGGTGTGGAGCAATTTGAGCTGGTTTAGACTTGGTCTTGGTTGTGTAAAAAGTCTCAAAATTAAACGTTACAAATCTTATTTAGGTCCGTTGCTAATTAATGCTCAGTGGAGAATGTTTTAATAGGTCTCAATATCACAGCTTCAAGATGAAATGTAGCAGTGTGCAGAAGGTATTATGGTTGTAATGTGTGCTGCAGTCATAGAGTGAGTGATGCTCTACTGCCTCTTAGTGGTGAAGAGTAGCTATTACCTTAATGTGTTGGACTAGATTTAGATATGAGAGCGGACAAAATTAATAGATAAATCAATGCACTTGTTGGATTGTTGGGAGGTTTGTTTATTTCATCAGGAGGTAATCTTTCCAAAAAAAAAAAAACAACAACAAAAAAAAAAACAGTACAATAGTTTCCCTTTTCATTATTTCTAAATGTATATAGCTATTACCTTGACCAAAGCAGATTTTTTTTTTCTTTTCAGATTCAAGTAAGCATTGGGAGAAGTTGTAAAGGCATAATATGCACAACTTCCAGCAAATGTTTGTAAACAAACTCATCCCCAATTTAAGCTTTAAGCTAAGACAAAAAATATAATTTTTATTGTGTCAACATGACCCAAAATTAAGTAGATATTTTTTATAATTTAAAATGTAGTCTGTTTTTTTAATGTTTGTAAAAAAAAAAAAAATAATAATAATATTATATTAGTATTTTATATATATTCTTTCTTCTTAATTTTTTTCCCCACAGCTGGATTTTTAGGAGTTTTTCCTTACAGAGCAGAGGGAGCTAAGGACAGGGGATGTCCTGGGTCTGTTTAGTTTAGTTTTTATTATTGATTGTGTTTATTTTTGATTGTGTCTTTATGTTTGATTCTGTAACTAATTGTTTGTAAGGCAACTTTGAGGTGACTGCTGTTGTAATTTTGGGCTATATTAATACAATTGAATTGAATTATTATTGCACATACTATAAATTGAAGTGTTAATGTATTTTTTTTTAAGTGATTTATAATATTTGCACAGGTAAATTATCCATAGTGGCTGTCTGTCAGTGTACTTGTCTCTGTGCCCGCTCATCACCACTGGCCATTAACCAAGGTGTACCCCGCCTAAGGCCCAAAGCTGCTGAACCAGCTCCAGACACCTGGATGAATGTAGAAAGTGTAAACAACAGTCTGGTTTACAACACAGTATAGGATTTTAATAATATTCACGGGACAAAAGGAAAGACCTGTCCCGGTGGCTCACTTGGGTTGCATAATACCACCACCTTGTGTTGATAAATGCAATAACCTCAAGACAATAACCACTATGTAAACTATGTAAGCCATTATTAGTACTACTTAATAACTTCATCCTCCTCTTTAGTCAACAATTGCAGTCAATTAGTCATCTTTGGCCAATACACATTACTCAGCCATACCACAAATCCTGCCTAATATATGGCCCTTAGCGACTGCTGCTGATATATGAGTTTACTCTCCCTCTGCACTTTGCTCCTCCCTTGTCTCTGTGTCTCTCTCTCTTATTCTTTTTCCTCTTTTTAGTCCCACCCATGCACTGCCATCTCCCCTCACTCACTCTCCATCACGCACACTGGGACTGCATGCTCGCATTGGGAGTATATAGGACCATGAGTTTGCCCGTGCACTCTGAGTACCTGTCCCTGGAGAGGATAGCCCGATACCGGCACGCCTGCTCCAAAGGCTCGCCCTACGCCACCCACAAACCCATCGACATCAAGCCGCGAGGCAGGCCTGGGTATGGCTCCGTGCGAAAATCATTTGTTGGTGTCAGTAAAGAGGTATACAGTAGGTTTGACATAGAGAGTGAACAATTGTTGTGCTGTTTGATGTTTGCTTATTGTTCTGTTTGTATTACTTAATGTGCTGATTAGAACTTTTTACACAGATAGATATAGATAATAGATGAATATGACTGTTTATGAACATAGGTTGCTTCAGGATATCATATTATTATGCATTGTAGTAATGCTAAATAATAATTTGTTGGCTTAAGCACATAGATCAAGTATTATCTAATATTATAAGTATGAAAATTCTATAATTAAAGGCAGATAAGTTAATATTTAAAAAGTTGCTTCATCAAAAATGGGGGTATTATTGTTGTTGTCAGTAGCGGTAGTAGTAGGTTTGCCTCTGGAGTGTCAAATGTATGCCAAATAATTATCTGAATCCCTGCATGCAAGAAAACCTATTATTATTATTGTTATTATTATTATTATTATTATAACAATAATAATACTTCATCAGCATTAGTAACAACTACAAGCACTTTTACAACTAATAATAATAACTATGTAATTTGCAGTTGATGATGCTACTCACTGTTAAGCGGTAGTAGAGCAATAAAAAACGTAAACAAATTTATAATGCAGAAATATGTTTATAAAATGTCAAATGAGCATATTGTTCAAGATCAAAACTTTAATAAAAATGTCTAAACTGGATGCTTGATGTATATTCATGTAGAGTAAATGCTTAATACATAATACTTTGCGGTTATTAAAAGTGAGCAGTATATCTATTGTTTGCTGTCATTTTGTGAGAAGTAAGCTCATAGTCGTATTGCAGTAAATGCGAACTGCAGTGCTTGTCGTGTTTGTCTGACTTGTATGAATGTACACAGAGAGTGTGTTCTCTCTTATCAGAACATTAGCTGATGAATAGCTCCACCTGGACAGCTCTGAGACGGGCTGCGTTCACCGGCTCCACTGTGTACACGTGTGTTACTCTGACTGCTTGTGTCGTTATAGTGTTCTTGTGCTGGAGTTGTGCTGTTTACTCTGCTGAGCCCCGGTGTGTACGTGAGTGTGTTGTTCTGCTCAGCTTTGAAAAACACTAGCAGCTAATGATAAATAATCAGCTTCCATCAGCTCGTCTTGCTCACAGCACTCTCTGTCCATTTGTGCTCACACTGAACTGTTCAGGAGCTTGTTAGGACAATTTCTGCCCCTGCGTTTCTCTAATGTAGACCCTGTGACCTGGACATGCATTAGATTTGACATTATTTCCTATACATAGGGCTGGATTTTGAATGTGAGGTTGGAGCTGTTTATCTGCAGCTCTGTTTGAATATGTTCATATGCTGGTGTGCTGTTCTCATAGATATGGATAGAGTCTTGTCAATACTCTGCCCGACCATCTGTGCTTCTCAGTTAAGTGCAGTTCACGCCAACATTTACTCACTCTGTTTATCTGCTCACTATAGTGCACTATTATTTTAAGAAAAATCTATTTTTCTGTCAATTGCTTTTATCTTTGCATTATTAAAAACAAGTGTATGAGCAGCATTTCCACCAGGTGGCAGCATTGTCTCTGGTACGACATTGAATTGAATTTTATTCAGATGAATAAATTCTGGCAAACCAATAATCTGCAATCACTTTGACACGTGCAGGAGTGGTATTGTAGTATTTCAGTTACATTTTTTTGCATTGATATTGCACTGTCCTTGGTCTTGACTTAGATTGTGGTTTTAACATATTTTAGACAAAAATAAAAAATGTGTTGCTCAGTGAAGGACTTAATGCTCCTGGTTCTTGACAAAGAAGTCTTGGGGTTGATCCCCAGGCCAGTTGTCACAAGGTCTCCCCGTGTTACCATGGACTCTCTCTGAGCTCCCACTGAGCTCTCTCTGGGCTCTCTCTGAGCTCCCACTGGACTCTCTCTGGGCTCTCTCTGGACTCTCACTGGACTCTCTCTGGGCTCTCTCTGGGCTCTCTCTGGGCTCTCTCTGAGCTCTCTCTGGGCTCTCTCTGAGCTCTCTCTGAGCTCTCTCTGGACTCTCACTGGGATCTCTCTGGGCTCTCTCTGAGCTCTCTCTGAGCTCTCTCTGGACTCTCACTGGGATCTCCCTGGGCTCTCTCTCTGAGCTCTCACTGGGCTCTCTCTGAGCTCTCTGGGCTCTCACTGGATTCTCTGGGCTCTCTCTGGGCTCTCTCTGAGCTCTCTCTGGGCTCTCTCTGGGCTCTCTCTGAGCTCTCTCTGAGCTCTCTCTGGACTCTCTCTGGGCTCTCTCTGAGCTCTCTCTGAGCTCTCTCTGGACTCTCACTGGGATCTCTCTGGGCTCTCTCTGAGCTCTCACTGGGCTCTCTCTGGGTTCCTGCTGGGATCTCTCTGGTTCTACCTGAGTTCTCTCTGTGTTTTCTCTGGGCGCTCTCTGAGTACTTCAGCTTCCTACCACCATCCAAACACACCTATGTATTAGTTAATTTGAAAATTCACCTTTACTTGTGTGCATAAAAATAGTCAGTGATTATTGTCCAGTGGCCGCTCTCCAGGTGCACCCCATCTGAGGCCCAAAGATCCTGGGTTAGGCCCCAGCCACCTGTGACCCCTTTCAGGACTAAGAGAAAGATTAAAAACAGCCTCTGTATTTATGGGCCACAGTGTTTATAGTACTAGTCCTAATGTCAACAGCAGTCACCCAGAATTACTCAGGGAAAGCAGATGATCAGCAGGTTGTCTGTTTTTACAAATTATTTAGCCTCACCCTGGCCTGGACCGCTCAGAGGAACATCTGGCTGTGATGACTTTGAACAGTGCACTTTGAAATACCTCAGGCATGCACTTTATTGGTTTAGTTACCTCTTACTGCTATTTACTTATACAGTGTTTTTATCGTTTCTTAGTATTTATTTGTTTTTCTTTGTATGTTTTGTTTGTTCAAATGTTGACAGTGTACTTTGAGCTTTTTGCAACTGTTTTCCAATGTAGTTTTTTTATACTGCATATGGCAAATAAACTGAACTGAACTGGCTAAAAGCTGTTTTTTGTGTAGTACACCTCTGCTTTCTGTAGAGGGCAGTCATGTCAGCAGTAGTAAATAATAATGAAGTGTGAGTGCCTCTTTGCTTTCATGTATTTACTTTTTAGTCAGGTTATTTTTGCAGCATAGTGACTGATTATGACTTGTCTGTGGTGCTCTCCTGTGGGACCTCTGCAGTCTGAAGGTGGTGAAACTCCTATGGGGTTCTTGTAAGGAGTCTGCTCTTTTCTCCTGTTCTTGTTTGGACCACTTAAATGGAATGTGAAAACAATGGTAATAGGATTAGTTTCAGCAGTTTCACCCTGCCATAAACCTCATCATTCTGCTGTGCTGAACTAACACCATCAGACAGGCCTGTCACTGACTCACTTCAAGGGCTTCTGGCTCAGACAAAGTTCATGCTCAAAAACAACTTAAAATGTGACGCTAACTTGGCTTTTGAAAAACTCCAGCTGTGGTTTTATCATTGTCATAACCGGGGTTTGTCCAAATACTGATTCTAGTTCTTTCTGCTATTGAAGCTTGGACTTTACTCAGTTTGAATGTCTCTTTCAGTATAGGCTATTGAATGAAAAACCTATTTACAAAAGTTCTGTTTATTGCTGCTGTCCAGATAAAAGTATAATGTGTAAAATGCATGTAAACAAACATTTAGAATACTTTTTCAGTGTCTATAATTTGCATTAGAAGAATGTACCAAGAATGTGCCAGGGCCTCAGTCGGTATAGACTTTCGCACCCTAACCCAGGGGTTGGTGGTTCGAGCCCTGCCACCAGCATTGCATACTGTCAATGTGTCCTTGGGCAAGACTCTTCACCTACCTTGTTTGTATGAATGTGTTATGGCCGAAGAGTCACACTTCCGTCAGTCTGTCCCAGGGCAAGTAGCTCACCACCATCGACTGTGACTGAGGAGTGAATGAATGATGCATCAAATTGTAAAGCGACTTTGAGTGTCTAAAAAAGCAATATATAAGACTAATGCATTATTATTATTACTCAGAAATTCCTAAGATGTTACAGTTCTTCTCAGTAAAGAATGAAGTAAAAGTCCCCAGATCCAGGCGGTGATCTTTAGGCTAACAACAAACTATCTATTTATTTCGCCCCTCATATGTAACCTTTTCTGACAGCTGTTACTCAAAATGACCCCATCTTGATAACGGTCAAGTATCTTGTGGAAAAAAAAAAAAAAAAAAAAAAAGATCCAAACAATGATCTAAGTCCACACCCATAATGATGAATTTGGCCCGTTAGTAACCTTTCCTGACAATTTCATTAAAACCTGACTATATCTTATGCATTTAACAGGCAAACAAAAGCAAAAAGATGAGCTCTTCAAATCTTTTGGTGTGGATTTTGAATCACTGTCTGATCCCGAATTTATTACCATTGCAAGACAGGACTAATTTGGTCTCTTAGCAAAATTTGTTATAAAGAGGATTTCCATTAAACTTTCAGGAAAGTCACAAACATCAACTTTGAGGAAAAATCTTTGCTGCCTATAACATACAAACCAGTGCCATGAAGAAGAGATAATCTATGTTATTCTCTTTTACCTGTCAGTGGTCATAATGTTATGCCTGATCAATGTACATGTATATTGCCTTAATATAAAGTCCTTCACCTGTTTGTTTACATGTACGGCCCAAGTCCTCAGGTTCCCTCAGGTTTTGTCATGTGATTGTGTTTCCATATACATCAATCTAAACATCTTCCTCCATTGACGTACACCTCATAATCTGCTGTGAAATGGAGCTCTGAAGTATTGTATTGGGCGAATGGCATGACCAACATGTTCCTTCCTGAGAGGAGGACATAGTTTCCTTTGTTCTTGCTCCTGTGAACAAAAGATGAGCGTACTTGCACCGATGTCACTGATGCTGCCTACACCAATGACACTGAACGCATTTGCGCCAATTTAAAGACAAGAGGTCAGCGGTGATGTAATTCTCTATAAGTCTGCCAAGCCATTAGCATAAATAGTGCCTCAGATAGAATCTAAAGCATGTTTGAGGGCTAAAACATTGCAGTAATAATCAACAGAAAAAATAACATTGTTTATGGCTGTTTTCCAGTTGGATTGTCTTCAAAAAAAATTGGTTCCCAACATTAACCGAGCCATATTTCATATCTCTTTCTCCTCTCAATCTCTTTAAATTGCCAGTTTTGTCAAGCTTTGATATACATGGCCTAATAAAAAACATAATAATTTGCATTTTTACATTTACAAATATAATTAATGGTTGGGCCTTTGGGATTAGGATTAAATATAGTTAAAAAATGGCAGTTTTACAGGCTTGTGGTTGCTTCCATAAACACTGTTTCCTGCCTTTTATCATCTGCACTGGATTGGTGCATACGGGCTGACAAAGTTGAGCATATGCACTTAAGAAAACAATTACTTGAGTAAAAGTAGAACTGCTAACTGCTGTATTACTTACCATTACTGTGCAACTTCTATTACTAATGTCATAAAATACTTTTACACATTCATATACTTGTCGACCCTGTGGCCTGTTCCCTTTTCATACAAGGGTTGCCATAGTGAATCATTTGCATGGGTAAATGAACAGACGTTAGTTCCTGGTACAACTAATTTGGACGTAGATTCGAAGGTGGTATTTTAAGTATTGTTTATTGTTGGTGCTTTGACATATTCAGTTTCTCTTGTTTCTCTCTTCACTTGTTGGCCTTGTTGTGTTTACGTAACTGGGCTGACTGATGGCTCGTATTCATTGTGAACCTTTAACTGACTCCACCCCTTCTACAATGCTCTGTATACAGTGCAGACAAAGGAGGAGTAATGTTTCGAAACCAGTAAATCCATAGCATTAGTGAAGGCACAGTAGAAACGCAGGGTTTTCTTCTGTATGTATTCAGGCCTGATGTCAACATAAGACAAAGTTGTCTCAAATGATGAGTTGCACAGGTCCCTCCTTCGTCATAGAGTCTTTGTGTATAGGTTAAGGTATGTAGAGGAGTGTCATTGAACTTTAGGGGACCTCTGTGAATTGTACAAATTTTTTTTGTCTACATGACTTCCTGTATTTGCAGCTGACCCAACCAGACAAACTGAGCATGGCTGGAGGCAAAACACATACAGTATTTACTAGGGCTGCACAATATATCACAAAATTATCGCTATCGCAATATCAGCAAACGCAATATCCGTATTGCAAGAATCTAAATATATCGCAATCACTGTGGTCTTCCATCTGAGATTTACACTGAAGAATCATTTCCTACCACAGCCTAAAAGAACATGTGTTGTGACTAAATAAAAATATTTAAAAAGTCCAATTTTAGTGGTAATTTAATTAATTTAGTCACAGCTTAGCCTTGTTTTATTCCTGGTTTAGTCTGTGTTAAGTTTTGATTTTGTCGCTGTTTTGACTTGTAAATACAGGAACTCACATTTTTGTGAAATGTAGTGAATTTAACTTACTATGTTCGAAAAGTAGGCTCCATTTTCAAATATCGCAATAATATCGTTATTGCAATTTTCAACATAGTTATAAAATATTGCATGTTTTCTCCATATCGTGCAGCCCTTGTATTTACTTTCAGGACTCACTTTCTTTCATGGTCATTTGGGGCATTTAAAAAGGCAGTTGATGCTGTTACTACATTAAGGAGAAGTCTTTGCTTAATCTCTTTCCATAGGAACTTTGTCCTTGCAGGGGTACTGTAAGTGCTCCCTGGCTGTAGCAAATTGTGATAACACTAAGCAAGTGTTTAGAAACGGCATTCTTATGTGAATATGCCTTCCTGGGGAGGTGTTCCGGGCATGTCCCACCAGGAGGAGGCCCTAGGACACGCTGGAGGGACTACGTCTCTCGGCTGGCCTGGGAACGCCTTGGGGTCCCCCTGGTAGAGCTGGAGGAAGTGTCTGTGGAGAGGGAAGTTTGGGCATCTCTGCTTAGACTGCTGCCCCCGCAACCCAGCCCTGGATAAAGCGGAAGAAGATGGATGGATGGATGGATGTGAATATAATTTAATATTAAGATGTTTACAAAAAGGACACAATTTGTGGTCTTGGTATGTTATACTTTGGACCAGCAGGGGGAGTATTGAGCTATTGTGTTATGAAATTAATGACTATCTGTGAACTCAGCTATTGGAGCAACTTTATGGCTGTTATCTAAAGTAATAAAAAAAAAATTTATATGATAAATAACCCATATTAAAGCTGGAATAAGTGAAGACATGCATGTAGGTGAATGGGAAAGTCTAAATGCCTCTAGTAAAAGAATGAGAGTGGTGACCTGCTGTTAACTAATCATTATCCAGGATGTACAGTCCAAAAGTATTTGGGATAGGCTCCAACCCCAACCCAGCCAACAGAGAAATGAACATGAAGTCTGTAAAGTTCTTTTTCCAATAATGGGCCCTACTCCAACAGTACAACTCCAATGTGCCTTCTTGATTTTATAGTGGGCATATTTAGAGAGGGGAGCAGTTGAACATTGATTTCTGGCTTGAAGAATATTGGCCCACTCCTCTTTCAGTCAGGGAAGTTACGGGATATTGGCAGGAACTGGAACCCGCTGTCAAATTAGTCGATTTAAGGCACCTCAAGCATTAGTCTGTTGCTAAGCTATTTCTGTAACCAAACTGCATGATGTAGCCGTTAATTACGAGCAGCTTGAAGCCCACCGTGTAATAATTAAGCTCTTTTAATCAGCACCTCGATATGTTGTACCTGTCAGACGGTTGGGTTCATTTAACAAAGGTCAAGTGCTCACGCCGTGCTAATTTGTGAACCAAATTACCAAAAACAAGCCGCCTATTCTTTTCTTATTTTTTTCATGTCAGCCTTTTCCAGCTTCCAGATTCTGTTCTCTACAATTAAGTAGTCTGTTCCCTGTGGATTCAAGCTGCATTTCCACTGGGCACAGATTTTAACTACCTCTGAATGCATTTGGATAGACATACAACTAATCAGCATTCAGTGCTACCACACCCAAAACTGCTTCAGGATTGACACAATTTGGAAAAACTACACCCTGGGTGAAGCTTTGGGCCAATCTTGCAATGGTTAAGATTTAGGGCTCAGACTTAAACTCGAACTAGGCGTCTTCTAGTTCAGGGGTAAATGCTCTGTTCTCTACTACTAATCTACTAAGGGGCTGTTTAAATGACAGTGTGTTTTGGAGAATCTGCAAAGGTTTGAATTGCGTTTTAGACCTCCGTTTGCATGAGGATGGGACAGTATTGTGAATCTGCAAACAAAAAGCTTGAGGAGGTAGTTTGGTGTCACAGTGGGGAGCCGCTCGGAAACTGTGAAAACGGCGTACTCACTGAAAACAATCACCTAACAGCCCCTATCTGAACAGTGATGGGCTGTCTGCGGTTGCATGTCAGCTGACCCGTGATCAAATGACAAGGCTTTAATGTTTCATACGTTCATATTTAGTCAAGTAATTGTTAATAATATATGTATAAGTACTAAGAAGTATGATTTCCTCTACTCTTTACTCTCTGTGTGGTGTATACAGCAGGGAACACAGCGCCGTTTGCTGGACAAACACAGGTATTACAGTTTATTTACACACATTGCTATTTTCTTCACACCTTAGCATATTCATGTAAATGTGAATCAGAGTGTTGTGTTTTCCTGGCCAGAGTTGTGGTGTAAACGGCCCCAAAAACTAGTCATTTGCTTCTCTCCTAGCTAGAGTTTGTATCTTCAGCCATATCTTGAAAGAAAACTCCTGGATCAGGCAATGTTCTGGATGAGTTCTTCCTTGACCGCTTTACTGACTGATTAATCGTGGAGTTAGCTTGCTAACTGACTAACAAATCAAACAACGAAACAACCAATGTGAGTGAAAACCTTGAGACAGGTGGAAAAAAAGACCAAAAACTGCCAAATTTAGAAAAGCTGTTGAGAAGTATTCAGCTTGGTTAGTACAGGAGAAGTCCAAGACCCTACTTTACTATGCTAAGAAAGTGAATGGGTCTACCTGGATATTTGTTTTATAAGGCATCTTTTACTTCCTTACCGTTTTGCGCGCCAACAACAGACGCTTTTTAAAATGTATGACAAGCTGGCATGCATGAGAAATTTAGCAATATGGAAACGTCCCGTGCTCCCTGCCTTTGAGTCTATCTTGTTCTTGTTCTAAATAAGCAGCCTCTCTCTCTTCTCTCTCTTATCTGACTCACATGATGATACAACACAGCCTTCCTACACACTCACTGCCATGTCTTAGCTGCTGCTGGGTTTGGGTTACCTTAGCAGCGGCTGTGATTGACACACGAGACGATTGTTAGGAAGGGGGAAAAGCCAAGTCCCGCCCTTTAAGGACTTACTACTACCAAAACAGCCCCCTCCTCCTCCTCCTTCTTCGTCTTTTTCTTCGTCCCACTCACACTTCAGACATACCCGAGCGGAGCAGCACACAACGAGGATCAGCAGAGAGTGAGAGAGAGCCGGAGAGGCAGCAGCATGTAACTCACAGAGAGTTGCAGAGTCGGAAAGAATTGGGAAAAAAAGCAAAAAGGGAATATCGAAAGAGGAGTGAGGAGATCTGATTTCAACTAGTCAGGATTTTTGTTTTGTTTTTTGTAAGACAGAAGCTATAGCCTGGATTGCGGAAAGTGTGGAAGAGAGAGACTGCGGAATTTACAATGCCTTTCCAAACGGACGGATTTTGAGGATTTTTTTTTATTTATTTATTTTTTGGGTCCGGTCCTTGGATCGCCCGAGGTGGACAGTGGGCTCAGGTGGCCCCCGCTTAAATGTGTAAATGTGCAAGCTGTGGATGTGCAAGGGAAGCCATGAGTATCATCCTCAAGCCTCGCTCTCGCTCCACCAGCTCGCTGAAGAACACAGAAGGAGGAATATGGTAAATACACAATGGGAAAAAAGCCAAGAATTTTTCGCTATAGGTTGTTTGTTTTGCACTTGAGCATTTGTTCAGCTGCAAGCCTGTTTGTTTATTTTTTTTTGGACTACTTGTCGTCTGCTCCACTCCTCACTCAGTGTTGTTTTTGTTGATATTTTAACTGAGTAAATGTGGTTAATGATTGTGTCACTTTGGGCTTGTCAGCTGTTTGAACTAGATTAGCGAACTCTCCGAAGTTAACGTTGTGTCACACTTTATCACACTGACACACACTTGTCCCTGAGGTGTGAGCATTCCTTCATGACAGCTCATTGTCACTTTAGGCTGCTTCCATACTTGGCTGTCTCTATTTAGAAAAGGGTATTGTTGAATTAAATTAATCTGTACTCCTGTCACAGCAATATGAATGCATTTTAGACTAAAAAGCATAGCCAGAAACAGGAAAATAACCAGGAAATTGTGTATTTTGGAGAAGGCAATCAGTGTAAATACATAAGACACTAGTAATAGCATCACTTCCGCACGTTTTTCCCTTCACCATTTTTCTTTATTGTGTGGTTTAATTTGTAAGTATATGAAGCACATGCCATAATATTACTTCATCAAGAACAAATACATAAGTATGTCCTGAGAAGCTACTGCTGGTTGTAAGAATCAGATTTACAGGCAGTACTTTCAAATTAAAATTAAAACATCCTAAATACAAGCTACACATTTTCTTTTTTAGGTTTTTATAATGTTTTTCTTTTACCTCTAAATGCTGACTGGCTCATACATTGCTTTGTTTACATATGTCAGTGGCACGTGATACTCCACAATACAAAAAATAGTTGGGTGGTGTCCAAAATTCTTTGCTAATTGAGCGCGCTATTCATTACAGGGGCCTTGTTTTGCTTTTTTCAGACTTTGTGAAATAATTTTGGACATTAATGCATTAGTATTTCACATTTTATAACTACTACAGGCATATTTTTTTATTATTACATTATAAATCCATTTAGCATTGTAGGGCACCTATAAAAACTACAGCAAAATGTACTGGGAACATCATAGTCTGGACTTAGCTGTCACCACCACATATGTAAATACTCCTATACACATGTTCATTGAGGAATGCCTTGTTGTCTTGCATACACTGAACACGACGGTAAATACAGGACGCTAACGCAGTCCCGCCGGGGGCTAGCTTCACCCTAACTCTACCCCCACTCCGCCGTACCAAAGCTGTCTGAACACGTCCTTCCCTGTCAGCTCTCGTGTTCCTCTAACAACATGCCTTGTAGCTTTAACACTCTAGTTTTTACACCATGAGTTTGCATAGCATGGGAAGAAATTAAAATGATTGTTTTGGTGTGCCAAGTGTTAATTGTCTTATTGGTCTGATTTGGAGGGCAGGTATTCTTCTTAATTTAAGTAACACACCTGAATATTGTAGATGCAGGATGGTTTGTTGTAGGCTTTTTGTGTGCATGTCCTTTGTGGTTGGGGTGCAGAGAAACTAAAAAAAATGGGCAAAATAAATGAAGATCAGTGTTTTTAGATAATTATTTTAGAATGACAGAGACATACTGTATTTTTGGGTTACTGTGCGGCTTTATCAGTAGTTTTAGCCTCCCATTACATAAGTCTTTTAAAAAGATTAGACTAGTGGTCCATGAATAATGATTTGATTTGTATCCATGTGATGATCAGAAGGTCATTGCTGCAGAAATGCTTTATTGTTCGCTTGTCGTATCAATGATTATGAAATGAATTAGCCAAGTTTAAAGCCAGGCTACTGCACATGTTAGGTTAGCTACGTCAAGGCTAAATGCTGTAAAAGCTGAACTACACAATTTTACTGCTGCTGTCACGGCTGCTGTAACAACAAAATCTGTTATATAATAGCATTTCCAACCCCACCACTCACCAAGAATGAGCTAGGTTTCTGCTTTTATTTTATCAACAAATATAACTTAACCATTTTGCCACCACGAAATACTAATAAATGACATGAAACTAAAATCTGGAGCTTACCTCAAACTTCCAGCACTGACTTTAGTGTTAGCCCAAAAAAAAAAGAAAAAAGAAAATGATCTTAACCTTCTAGCTAACAACACATCTTGCCTTGTCAATTTTTTTTTTGCATTGTTGTTACACTTTCACCTAGCACAGAAACTTTTTCTAACTTCCCCTGTTAGCCATTATTCAACAGCCAATCACAGTGTCCCTTACTGGAGTGTGCCAGCAGATTTAAATCCTTATACAGTCTATGTTACATCTAATTTTTTCACAGATGATTCGTTTTACAATGGATTGTTAGATACTTACAATCCAAGGAAATAAATTGCTTAAATACATTGACTAATTGAATGCATCATTAGTCTAACTAAATGCTGGTGACAACTTCAGTTCCCTTCTTTGCATAAAATGAAGGAATCCAGTTAGATTACCTTAATCAAGCCATGAGCATTGTCAGAGAAAGCGCTGGCTATGAACATACAGTTGTTATATCTGTTATATCGAGCGCTGGAACAGGACAGCCGAGGACACTTTGGAAATGGAAACGTGGGGGTGTGTGCTGCCGGCTTCGGATAGCACCTGACGGACTTTTCCTTCCCGCGGGGTTCACAGTGTTCTCACATTGTCAGTTTATTAATCCGCTCTAGCAGCAGGAAGTGACGCCCGCCCGGTGTGAGAAATGGAGACAAATTAATTAAGGCTTTTGCTCAGTACACTGAGTGATTGAAGAGGCCTACGAGTGCGCCGTCCATCACGGTTAGGGTCAGCATCAACCTACTACCAGATCTGGACGGAGTTAGTGTTATAAATGCTGGCAGTGGAGGAGTTTGCATGAGCCATGGTTTATTTGAATGGCGACCAAAGCAGTGCTCAGCTGGACCGAGCTACTTCCATCTGGCCTGTCATCATCGCTCAATTATTTACAGTTGCATCAAGGATTCTCTCATTCCAGCATTCGGGCATATCAGCTTATGATTGGTTTACTGATAAAATGAAAGCGAATAATCGTATTAGAGTTGGATATTTTTTGCTAAATATGGATAGAGAAGCCAGTGTTTACATTTTGAATATTTGTGATCATTGCGTTTGCACAGATCTCTCAAAATGAAATCTATTCTTGGAGAGGCAATCATATCAGCTCTCGAAGTTGCATAAACAGACTGCTCTAGTGAAACAAAGCATGTTTCCAAATGTTCTGATTGTCAGCAGTTTTAACTATTAACTATTTCCATGGCTGATTATTACTTATTGTTGGCTTGCCTTGTAGAGAAACAAGGCTTGCACATCCAAAGCTATTTTGTGGCTTTTTCTTTTTCTTTATTTTGCTTGATCTCACTTGTCGCACTATTTTACAACAGGTCATTTTTGTTACCCAGGTCATCTACTAACAAAGGATGACATTTTCCCTAACTACAAAAGCCTTTAAAAACTCATTGAATAACCCATGTCAAGGAGATTATGCCTTCCCTGATGTTGGTTTGTAGATAGCTCAAAAAGTAATGGTCAAATTTTGATGACAGTTTCAGGAAAGTTAAGAAATTATTAGTTTGGGGAAATTGTATAGGGATATTGTGCCATTGCAAGATAGGGTCAGAGATACTAAGTCTAGCCACAAGGAGACAGTAAAAGAACAAAGTTGATTCTTTATCATTGTGAGATTTGAGGGCTTTGTGGATCGCTGGATAGAGCATTTACTCCTGAACTAGAGCAGTATACCACATCTTTACCATTGCGAGGGCCTATGTCGTCACAGTATTTTCTGCTTTCTGCAAGCTCTTCGAGTATTATAGTAGTTTTGTCAACAGTGGCAGCAAAAAGCAGTCTATTTCCAAACAAGCAAGGTTTTAAGCTGCACAAAATCAAATAAATCAATGTCGTGCTTTATTCTCTGTCTTCTCTTTTCTTCGCTAATGTTTCAGTGTTGGTGGTCTTCAGTAAAGGTTTTAAGAGAAAAATAATAGAGACTGTATGTCGACTTTTAACAAGGCATGGACATTGACAGTTGACTTTTAGACTCTTTTCTTCCTCTACTTCCAGTGTAGTTTTTGGCCTTTTGGTGGCATTTGCTGCAAAAATACTCACCTCACGTACATTTTTTTTTTTGGACAGCCTCTGCAGGGGTAGAGTGACGAAACCGATGGAAATAAGTCTGCTGATTTTTATTTTACTTAAAAAAAAAATGAAACTAAATAATTTAAGGTCATTGTCAGTCACTCACAGTCTGCGTGTCCTCCCTGTATTACTGAAGGTCCTTTCACAGTTTTCCAGTTTCCTCTCACTGTCCAAAAACATGTTTGTTTAGGCTCATAGTCTGCCCATCTTACCTCTGACTGTCCAACACTGTCCAGAGTGCTCTCCACCTCAGGCCCATAGTTGGGATAGGCTCAAGCTCCCTGCAACTATTATGGGAATAAGCAGTAAAAACGATTCCTTTAGAATCATTTAGAGAGCATCTGCAAATTTGTAGTTTCTTTAAAGGTCCCCTATCATGATAAATAGATTTTTTGGTGTTTGCACAGAACTCATTCTGATCATTTCAGTGTTTAAATTGCTGTCTCTACGAAGCAGTCAGCTCATTCACCTATTTTTTACCACCATGTTGCTAATAGCCATGCAAAATAGCCATTTTATGCTCTGTCTATTTCACAGACAGACACCTAATCCACGTGTTCTCTGCAAAGTCAAACAACAAGGGAGTAACAGCTCCCCAAAAGAATGCAAAGGTGTCCAAAACCATTCCAAAAATCCTGAAAAAAGACTTTAATTAATCTTCTGGTCTCATAGATTGTTTTTCAGGCATTGTAGCATCACTTTGTACAGCATTCCTTCACCAGGATAACCAATGTCAGCCTATAAATAGTCGAAAACAATGTGACATTTAACAGCCACTCCAACTTGTCCTTCACATTTGCTAGCACTTGCTCTTATGTGGTGATAAGTCATGTGTTTGTGTCCAATGTGTAACTAGTGAACCCAGTAGTAGTAAATATGTTTTTGTTGTAATATTGTGCCTCTGCGAAGAGTGTATTTTTGAATATTGGACCTAATCTCCCCTGGCTCTACCCAAACAAATCAAATAGACCACCTGACCAGGCTCTAATCCATGGTGGTCTCTCTGTAAACAAAGCTGCAGTGAAATATGACAAGCAGCGGGCTACTCCTTTTGCACCTCTCCCTCTTTGAAGCAGGAGTGATGAAAACAGATGAAGTGTGTGCCTTTAATTTAAGTGCGTCTGCAAACCATCGAAGGTTATGTGCTGTATTCATATACGGGCCTGTTATGTGCGAGTTATCTAGCATATTTTCTATGTAAGTGGCCTCAAGTAAGCCGGCAGCGAGGTGGAGAATAGCGCTGAATTTTTTTTTTTTTTTTTTGCAGCGCACTATGTTGCAGTGAAGATGACGCTGCATTACCATGGCGACCTCTTTGTATGTCTTTCATGATTGACTGGCTTTTCTGAATGGAGAAGTGACAGCGGAGCATTAAAGTAGTGTGTCACGACTGAAGGAGAGTGGCTCTACTCGGACCTGAGAGGCAAGAAAAACCAGACCGATGATATCCAGCAGCTTTTGGACATTTCATATAATGTATCGTTAGGAGTAGATGAGAAGAATGAGGGATTGATGGAAAAAGATATGTGTATTTTAACTTAACCTGACTGAAAATATGCTCTACCCACTGCCACTTGAGTTGTGTTTTTCCTGCAGAGTGGCACGGTACATCTCAGGTCAACATAAGGTGCAGTGTGATGTGGGCGAGTCCTGAGGGGGTTGTGTTTCCATTTCAGTGCAAGAGGAGGAGACTCAGCTGTCTCTGGAGTGATGTCAAACCTAATTATGATTTTTTTAAAGTAGTTGCAAGAAGTGAGTTAATCCTTTGTAGTAGTGAGGCTGGGAGTTGCAGTTGTATTTTGCTGCAACACAATGTAAAAGAATATTCTGTTTTATTTACAGGTTTGAAAACTGGAAAAAGTTGCTGCAGATTTCCACATTTTGGTGGTTTGGCAAATGCATTATGATTCTTCCACTTTAGCAAAGTAGTGCACTACTGTATTTAGATGCCTTTTGGCAATAGAAACCCCTCTAGACCAGAACTGTTTCACTCCAGACCCTGATGATATGAGTGGGTACGTAGATTAAAAGTGATACGTAGTTCATAAATCTTAGTCAGGCTGCTTTAATTTAAATCAGTTGTCTAATTCTGCACATTGTCTGTCCCACGCCTTAAAATGTGAGTGTAAACACCAATTTGAAAGCTTATATTTATAACTGAGGGGCATAGTGACAGAGTGATTAGTCCCAGCAAGAAGGTCGTGAGATTGGTCCTTGGGCCGGCCGTCACATGATCTCTGGGTGGAGTTTTCTCCTCTACTTTTTGCTGAGGGTACTCCAGCTTCCTCCCACTGTTCAAAGACAGGCATGTGTTAGGTGACTTTACCCTAGTGAAGGAATATGAGAGTGAATGGTTGTCTGCTGGTGTATGTCTCTGAGCCAACCACTGTCCCGGGTTAGGCTTAAAGGGTCCAGTACCTGTGTCCCCTAATTGAAATAAGCAGAAGAAGATGAATGAATGAACTACAATAGCAGGTTTACAATGGCAGTGTGGGTGTCATGAAAAGGCTGTGGGTATTTCACTGCCCAAGCCAGCAGCAGTCTTTCTCTGTGCTCAACATAAATGTGCTTCTCTGGCATCAGTGCTCAGTTTGTCCTCTCTGAGCTGGTGTAGAAACAGGTAGTTCAAACTACTTTTATGCAGCCTGTAGCTCTAAAAAAGGCCAGGTTTTCACATGCCCTATTATGCAAAACAACAAGGATTTACTACATCTAGTTTATAGTACCGCATGTTCTAAACTTGAACATAGATGTCTTAAAAATGTCTAGACCTGGAACTTAAAACGTGCTTCTCAGAGTGAAGACAGACGGCTCTATTAGACATTCCTGAAATTCCTCCCCTCACTATGCTGATAAACTACTTTTAATTAAACACCACACAAAAGAGCTCATATATTTCTAAGTCTCACGGTGAGAGCTAATCCCAGACATTTCCTTGAATGCGTCGCCACCCTGCGCTGATGGATGGCTCCCTGCAGGTTACAGTCTTACATTTACTCAAGGATAACGTCCACATGAATGTCCACACAAGGTCTGAGTGTAACACACCCCTCAGCTCTCATAAATCTGCCCAACACACACACACATTTCTACACACACACACACATACAGAGCTCCGACATGTCTCTGTGTCCTTGCTCCAATGCCTTCTCTCATTCACAGTGTGTCCTAACAACTTTGAAAAATAAATCCAGTATCAACTTCCCAATGTATTCTTCTGTATCCACACTGCTGCATCTGTTCACTCACTTTGTTATTGCATAATTTAGTTAGCTAGTTTTAATTAAGGTTGATATCTGTGTTATTTATGCAGGGAACCTAGGGAAACACTGGAGTTTAATTTATTTGCCTTTTATAAATAGACAGTGAGAAGATTTTCTATGTGCACAGTGGAAGTTAGGCTGCAATACATTTTTAAACTAGAAGCATACGGAGAGAGCAGACTTGCATACTAACACCTAACCTTTTGTTCTTTGGAAACCATACAAAAAAAATGTTGCCTGCAGACAATTTTGACCCTCTCTCGCAATATAAAGAATCATTTAAAACTGACTGGATCCACCAAAGGCTTCCTTGGCCCTTTAGTCACCTTTCCTGAAATGGTATCAAAATTTCACCATATTTTCTCAAATTATCTTGCCAACAGACAAACAAACAAACCAAAGCAGGCAAAAACATTTGTCTCCTTTGCAGAGGTAGACGTAGACTTAGACGGACTTTATTAATCCACAAGGGAACTTACTTTGCTAGGTACTAATTAAAGAGAAAGTCACCAACAATCTCATTCTGCTTATGGCAACTGACCCACTATGGAGTGTCAGTGAGTTAGTAAACATTAGCAGCTACAGCTAGCAGTGCAAGTGGCTCAGTTTTCAGCAGCTCTATAAATATGCACATTTGGGCCACATCAGCTTAAAGGCTTCGAGCTACAAGTCACTGGATGTCTACTAACTACCTAACCTGAGGGCATGAAGAAAACACAAAGTAAAAGTACTTGGAGGGGCCAGAGTTGTGCAGGGATGGTTGTAGGACCTTTGCTTCTCCGTCAGAGACTGTTAAACCGAAGTCTGTCTGAAGATGTAGGCACACAGTTTGATAAAACTGGAAGTTTGACATTAAGGTAAAATGCATGTTGACAAAATAGACATAAAGCAAACAAATACTGTAGCTTCAGGGCTGTACAAAAATATATGAAGGATTTAGCTTCTTATTATATTCACGCCACAGCAAATCCTAGCTTGCTTTTATTTTTGTATTCATTTGCCAGGTTTTACAACCCAATGTCCTTCCTGACGCAACCTCCTCTTTAATTATCCAGACTTGGGACCCCTTATGGCTAGATTAAGCATGTTCCTTTTTTAATAATGTTCTTAAAAGTGTCTATTGTACCCAGTGGTGACTTCTCATGACTTCTCTCATGGCTTCTTCACTGGCTCTATGCAATATTATGTTTTTGTAGCAATTGCAATCATTTTGATACAAATTTGGTGTAGTTTTGTAATATGCTGGCTATAGAGATTGAAGCTCTTCATTTACTGGTTCATATACGTTCTTACTCTCACCTACACAAGTACAAGATCTCGGATACAAGCGGCCGAAATGGGTTTTCTTCACAGGGTGGCTGCTGGGCGCTCCTGTAGAGATGGGGTGAGGAGCTCAGTTATCCAGCTCCTTCACATTGAGAGGAGCCAGTTGAGGTGGCTCAGGCACTTGTTCTGGATGCTTCCTGGACACCTTCCTTGGGGAGATGTTCCAGGCATGTCCCACTAGCCGGAGACCCCGGGAAGGCCTAGCACACGTTGGAAGGGCTATGTCTTTCGGCTGGTCTGGGAATGCCTTGGGATTCCTCCTGTAAAGCTGGAGAAAGTGGCTGGGGTGAGGGAAGTCTGGGCTTTGTTTAGACAGATGCTTCCCCAATAAGCTGCAGAAGACAAATGGATGGATCTTGCAGCGACCCCTATTTAAACAATACAATGGCTCTATGTATCACAGTCCAATATACGTCACTATATTGTCATTTTGAATTTCAACCTTTGTTATACCTAAGCTGAAACTGATCTAGGTTTAAAATAATATTTCAACGCCGCTCATTTGCGTCAACAACAGGGTAGTGTCTTTGTATTCCTCTCTGCATCCTGGTCCATGGAGCCAGCATGAGTGAATGGTAGGAAGCAGACAGCGTTCCCTGACCTCTCCTCTCCTGCGCGTCTCCTCTCAGCTCTGTCACTTCCACTCCAGCTCTGTTTTTGAAGAGTTAAAGTCACCTGGGGCTGCAAATGAATGACTCACTCGTCTCCTCTTATTGTCTGTGTTAGGGCTCCAGGCCAACAGAGAAACAATAGTCTGCTTATTAACACACATATAGACTACAAAACTGTGAAAACGTCTTAGATAGGTTAGAACTGTAATTTCAGTCTCAAAATGATACAGAAAACATAAAACAATCCTGGCTCTAAACTAATCTGGATGCACACCAAAATTAATTATTTTGTATTTGGCCCAAACAGAACATTCTCTGGCAAAGGGGTCAGGGGTCAAGAAAAGAAAAGAAAAACTCAAGAAAAACTTAAGATGATACATTTAGTACATTTAGCATGTCAAGCACCACAGAATATGCAGCACACTAGCAAGAAGCAACTGAATAGTGCTAAAGCTCTTATCACTAGCCAAACAAACAATAGCAAGGTACCTTTGACCTTTTTAGACATTATAGTAAAAACAAACACTTGTTATAGAATCTTATTGCAGGCCAGATTATATTATGCTTTTGATATTGTTCCAAAGGGATAGATGGAAGGACAGAAATGGGGCCGCAACTTTGAGACCACTGTTCTTATTTTTTGGTAGAACAGCTGGGGTCAACCACTCTAGCTCAGTCTATTTACATGGAAAATTGTACTTTTTGCCGATTATAAGTTGCGTTTTTAACTTAAAGTAAAAATCTTACTCTAATAAGAAAGGGCGGTCATTTGAATTTCTCTTAATCGCTCTGTAGTAATTGGATAATGTGATTCATTGTTGGACTATTGCTGCATGTGATTAAGCTTTGAGAGACAGCACTCAGCAGAACCACATGAAGTCCAGTGTTTAGAATATACTCATTATTAGTCCAGCAGAGACGTTCATGGCCACTCTGACACTGGCAAGCTTGATTGTTTTGGTCTCTTGTGTGATAAACATTTAAAAGAGAACGTTTGCTGCAGCTTATGATACGTTCATGTGCACAGGAGGCAGAGTTACCAACACATTTTTCTGACTTTGTCTTCATTTTTAACACTGGATTGTCGTTGTAAAAACTGATTACTGTTAAAAATTGCCAGGTTTATTAGCATCTGCCGCTACTGATAAATACCTATAGACCACACAAATACACTGTGAGCATGGCTGTGAGCTTAGTCAGATTTTGATCTGCATGTAAGCATACTGACAGTCTGTCTTTGTGGAATCTAATTAAAATGTTCTCTGCTGTTGTTGCCATATTGTCCATTGGCGGTCTGGCATACTCGTTAGAACATTTTAGTATTAATAGTAACACTGTCTGCACATAAAGGAGTATAAAAATATCCCAGTACTTGCACTTAAATATGAGAATGAGATAAGCAGCAGCAGTAATTATTTGTCTTTGGCCCCATTTGTCCTATTGTCTGAGGTCAAAACTCTTCACCTTCCCTCTCTGTACTCGGCCTTTTTTCAATACATCTGAAAGAACACTGTCTTTCTTCTTTGTCCAGTAGGAAACTCTACTCCTATGAGAACATCTCTCCCTGAATATCACTTTCTTGTCCCCTGCGCCTCTGTAGCCTCGAGTCTTCTCTCCACCAAGCCCTCATTAGGCTGCATCTGACTTTGAGAACACCTAAGATAAGCTATCTGGAAATCAGGCTTCCCCAGTGAGGCCGCTTGCCAACATTATGCTAAAAGAAACGTGCGGCCCGGGCTGCGAGCATGTGGGGGGCCCCTGACGTTAAAATCAAAACCAGATAATGAATCGCTTTGGACCGTATGCTGGCATTGGGCCCTTGAGCGGGGTCTCAGATGTGGCTGCTCTGTGCGCTGTGAGGCCGGGAGTACAGAGAGGCCATCCTGCATTTTGAGTGACAGTTTGAGTCTCTGTGTTCACACCTGCTCAAAGAAAACTGAGCCAAGTGATGTGAGAAGAGTGTGTGGTACAGCAGTGGTGGTAGGGAGGCTGAAATATGTAGGCTTAACTTTTGGCAGTAATCTAAATGTGCAGTGTAAAGATTTTGGTTGCATAATGTGACTTTGCATAGCATTAATGTCAATAGTATACGTTCAAAAAGTTATCGGTGCTCAGTTTGTCCATTTACGAGCAATTTTAAGGACAGAAACAGAAAGTGTGTAGCTTGTGCTCAATTTCTGCACTTCAGCATGAAGTTTGTCTTCAGCATCGGTGTGCATGTGGTCATATATTTTGCCCATGCACACAGTCTGCCATATTTTTGGGGCAACACCATATTCTTTTATACTTAAAAGAGCTATATTATGCTTTTTCTGTCTTTTAATTTAATTTAGGACGCATCTAGATCAGCATCTTACTGTTTTGTACGTCAGAAAATGCAATAATTATTGAAAACACCCTATTTTAAGAAACTCAGAAAATCATTTGACTCTGTGAGAAACGCTCACATTAGGTCCCTGTCACTTTAAGAGCCCTCACTCCCCACTGTCCTGCTGCTGTCATGCCCTTTCAGTGCTTCAAAGCCTGTGGAGTTCACATAATTTGTTTGGTTGCTGCGAGGGAGGTGTGAGCGGTAGCAGCGCTTCCTGAACAGGACAGGACCGTGAGGGGGGAGGGGTGTGGTCAGATAAAAAAGAAAGACAGAGGTGAAACGAGCCGTTTTGGACTCTCATAAACTCAGTGTAAGAGAATAAAGGATTAAACATGCGTGAATGAAACAAAAACACAATTCAAGGTATGTTTTTGATGAGGGGACAACATCATAACATGGTAGAAAGCTCAGAAAAGTTGATTTTGCATAATATACCCCATTTAAAGAAATATTTTTAAACCTAAAAATACATGCAGGAGTATTGTCTTTGGAAACCTTTACATTGCTAAAAAAAAGTGAGCAAATAGTAGACAAACTAAAAATGAAAGGAACTTTTTTAGTTAAACTGTTGCCGCAATCTAGCCACAAGAGGTCACAGACCAGTGTAGTCTTTGTGCCAGTCCCAAGCCTGAATAAATGGGGAGGGTTGTGTCAGGGAGGGCATCCAGCATAAAAGAGCAAAATTCAATGTGCAAATTACTTCACACTAGGATGCAGATGATTTGTTGTAGTGTCCCTAGAAGGAAAAAGGACAAAAGTAAGAAGCTAGTTGCAATGTATATATTTTACCTAGCCATTTTTAAAGAAAAGCAATATGTAATGTGCTGCATTGCATTGCATTTTTGATTAATTAGCTCATGTTGTTAACAGACTAGAAACATTGGCACTAATCATGTAAGCGATACATACTGCTGTAGGTGTGACAGAACTCTACTTTGTTACACTCTGAATATTTAACACATTTTGCATTGCACATGCACTTATAATTACCTCACATGCAAGTTGTCATCTAAATTAAAGACGAGTGCGAGCTACATTTACTCATGTGAAACGAGTAAATGTAGCTACCCTGCTTTTATTTTGTACAAAAGGCTCTAATAGCCCTGTAACAGCCAAAGTCATCATCCTCTTGATAATGTTTGGCATCAGTGTGCAATGTTGCATTTAGCTCCTGGTCTGGCCTGACATGCTTTGATCTTAAGTTGCTCTAAAAATAACACGTGAAGTGAGATCCAGAAAACATTAGCTCGACAAAAGTTTGCAGAGTCTCTGGCTTAGCTCTGGTGTGTGTGTGTGTGTGTGTGTGTGTCTAAAAGCCTTCTGGAGACAGGAACAAGGACAATACGGTTGCCCTTCCCACACCATCAGGCACACAGCCAGACTATCCCGTTCCACTACTGAGAATCACTCTTTTGGCTCCTGATGTGCTGAAACACTGCAGTGTGTCAGAGAAAAAACATGGCCGCCACATTCTGTAGACTATTGCCATATATTGGTCCCAGAGGTCAGAGGTCAAGCTAAGAGAAATACTGAAGTTTTGGGAGGACTGCAGCCTGCACAAGATATGAAATATTTAGTGTTGGTGAGGCATCAACATGCATTATTTATGGTGCAAAAACTGCAAGAACAGCATTTTTATTAGTATTTTTAGGCACTGAGATGGCACATGGCTTTCAGCTTCTATGTTAGGGCACAGACCCAATTAATTATCTTATTACATCAAACTTTGTAGCATACACACACATCAATGAAAGCACTTAAATAAAAGCTATATTTTGAGTGTGTAATCTAAACAAACACACAAACATTTAACTTTTTTCTGTTCAGGACAAACTGAGAGCTGCTGCAGAATACGTGTTTCTGAACACATCCATGCATAAATATTTACTTTAAACTAAAATAAGATCACAAAAAAAAGACACTTCTCTGTTGATGCTTACAAAATATTGATCTAAATATATTTGTGACAAGTACATCATTGAAAGACCTGACTTAGATGTCCCATTTTGACAATTTAAGATCTAGATAAACAAAATGTAATACCTGCTCATATCATTTAATACTTTTAAAATCCTGTTAAAGATAATTATGCTTGTTAAGTTGGTTCAGAACACAAGACAGCGATATAGATTATTATTATTAAAAAAAAAAAATAGCTGCCGCAGGTTTAAGTAGAATTCCACGAATGTTACTTGCGCTCTTTAAATTTCCAAAACTTTACACCAAAATATAAAATTCTATGACTTTTCCAGGTTTTCCATGACTGCCTGATAGAAAAAAAAAAGGAAGATGAAACAATGCAAGTGGGCTGAAGGTGGCGTCTGTGCTTTATGACCACACTTCCATTGACATCACTTGTCATGTAAAGATTTCTGTAACACTGCACCCATAAACCGAACGCGCTGGGGCTGCTGGGAAGTGCGCGGGGCAGGTCAGAGGGCGGGTCATCCATAATACACACAGTCCGAGACCTGGCCTGATATCGCGCCGCAGTCTTGAGGGAGGAAAAGTGAGCATAATGACTTCTTCCTGTTGAAGCCCCTCTCTCGCACACGAATACACTCCCCAACTCAGAGAACAGGCAGTAAGTCTGTTTACTCCGGCACCCAAACAAAACGATTCTGTACACTCACTGAAACGTGTTATTAAGTTGTCATTTTGGTTTGGTCTGTGATAAGGAATGCAGTTTTGATATAAGCCTATTTTATGCATGATTGATAACTGAAAAATATGCTCTGGGATTAGTGTTTCTCCGTAAAATGAGGCTAATGTAGATGAGTTCCAGCCTAAAGATGAAGAAATAAGAGATGGAAACTATTTGAATGATTTAGCAGAGTAATAAAAACTTAACAGATAAATTAACTAATAAATCATAATGCTGTTTAATACTAGAACTGCAATCCAGTCTTTCACGTTTCACCACATATACTCTTACATTTTTAAATGATTCTGTTTCTTTTTTTATCAGACAAAATATGTGGGAGATGCTTTTACCTTGACATGTTTTGATTCTGGCAAAGACTGTAGCTTACAGTCAAACCTTGTCAAGGAACTAGAATAATAATAAAAAGACAAAATGAACTTGCAATCAACTCAGTGACTCACAAAGTGCACTGACTTAGTCTTTTTTAAATCCACTGAGCACCAATGAAAAAAAGAGGACATTATCTTAATAAGTGGGGACAAAGGGAGGGACAGATGCCTAAATGGCTGTGCAGTGCAACCAAAAGTGGGACAGGTGGTCACTCTATCCACTGAGCGCCAATGAAAAAGAGGGGCATTATCTTAATTATTGGGACATTTGGTCTCTCTAGGCACCCGGGTTCAATTGCCAGCTCGGTAAATTTGCTTCAAGGTGTTCTTCATTTCTCTTCCTCCCTGACAACTGTCTCTATTAAAGAGAAAAGCAAAAAATTAATACATCTAAAATATATTAATAAAATGGTCTAATGTAATGTAAATTTGCAGGTTCTGTCACTTGTGGGTGTTGTGCCCAGCAAGTGTTACATAATATCTTAGAGTATTTGGCAAACCAGGTGTAGTTCCATGTTTTGTGTCAAGAAACCAATAAAACAAAGTGAATCTTATTGTAGTGGGGATTTTCAGGCTCCCTGTTTTGAGGTATGGAGTTACATTGGGTTGCATCATTTTTTTTACTTTACTTTTGCTTGACTCTATTAATACACAAGTCCATAAAAAAGGCTGTGAACAAACAAATGTGTATCAATGTATGCAACAAACACACACAAAACAGTCAAAGAGTGTAAAGCCAAGGCACTGGTTCTGACTCACAATAGTGAAGATATAGTGCCCAGACATGGAACCAAACACCAAGATCTTCAAGTTTAGGGGTAAATGCTCTTTCCATTAGGCCATCAAACTCATACATCTCACAGTGGTAAAGAATCTACTAAAACTAATCATTTGTGAGAGTCAGTGTCTTTGGTCTGTTTCTCAAAATGGTACAGAATCCCTTAACTCTCCTGTTAGGTTTGTTTCCCCGCAACAGCAGTTCACATTTAATTATCCAAAAGTGTCAGAAACCAAAAAAATCTAAATAAACAGTGTGTATATCTCATTATCAGTATTTCAATCACTATTTATTGCAGTGGTATCCTTTACCTTTTACAGATCATGGCTCAATGGGAGTGTTACTGTATACTGAAACCAAACTGAAGCCCAAATTTTTTGTATTTCAGCAAAAATAACAACACTGCGCCAAAACACACGTATTTCCGGCCTTTTGAAATATGTTTGGACACCTTTGCATTAGTATTTCATGTCTTATAACTTAAAATAATGTATATGTATGGAAAATGTCTTCTTTTTGGAGAGCTTGGATTGGATTAGCTGTCTGTCGCCCCCTGCTGGCACCAGTGGGGAATTGACAGAGCATAAAATTGCTGTTTAGCACGGGTATTATCAGCATGACGCTAACAGATAGATGAGTGAGTGGACTGCTTTGTTAGTGATTGCAATTTAAGCGGCACCAGCACACAGGATTGCATAAAATACAGTAATCGACTCCCATTTTTTCCAACTTTTGCACTGTAAGTTCTACTAAAACGCATCTTAAAACAAACCCAGATTTATTCCTGTCTGATACACACAGGGAATCCCTCTTCCTCTGACACCTCCAGCCCAGGGGATTATGGGACAGAGGCAGATCTCTCCCACTGCGTCAGTCTTCATCATCACCTGAGCAAGCAATCTCTTAGACAGCCTAAGCAGCTCACGGTGACGACACCAAAGTGATGTCAGTGCTTTAGAGATTGAGGCTCGTCTGATGATCGTGACCTTCTGAATATCACAGGGCGGCCATGTTTTCGTGGGTCAGTGACGTGGGGTGGTGACGCTGTAGAGAGCCTCACATAAATACAATGCACTTTTATTCTTTATGTGTTGTATTCAGCGCTCTGACTCACAGCTCGTGGCATTGATGGATGTAAACTTGTTTTTCAGTGGAGTCCACAACAAACTGCTGCAGTGGACGTAAACAGAACAATGATCTTGTATAGTTGTTTAAACTGAGTTGATTTTATTACCATTTGTTTTGTTTTATGATATTTTTACTTTACTTTCTGGGTGTATTTTGAAAAACATACTTTTATTTTTACTTGCATGAACTTGAAACATGAAATAATATTTGTACTCAAGTAAAAATGAATTGAAAATTCATGAATGAAATGTAAGTACCAAACCTCACAACTTGGTTTTGAAACAGATTTAGTAGCTATAGTACTAGTCATAGTAGTAGCAGTGGAGTGGGTGTATTAGCAGTAAAGGTAAAAGTACTAATAAAGATCAGCAGTAGTAGAAGTAGTGCTAGCAGTAGTTGTATTAGTACATTAATAGTAGTAGTAGTATATTAGTAAAAGTATAAAGACCAGTGTCAGTAACAGTAGTGGTACATAGTAGTAGCAGTAGTTGCATTAGTAGAATTAACAGCAGCAGTAGTAGTAGTAGTAGTAGTAGTAGTAGTCATAGTAGTAGCAATAGTAGTACATCATTAGTAGAAGTAGTTATATAGATCAACAGTGTCAGCAGCAGTAGTAGTAGTGGTAGTAGTAGGAGTAGTAGTAGTAGATTAATAGTAGTAGCAGTACTAATATCATCCATTGTAGTTGTAGTAAGGGCTTGACATTAACTTTGCTTTTCTCACTGGCCACTGTGGCAAGTCTTTTTCAAAAGTTACTTGCCAATAATTTTTTTTCACTAGCCAGAATTGAATTAGTTCAGATATGGCTGTATTTACTTTAAAGCATACAATAGGCTTAAACAAATGTAGAATTTGGTTTCATGCACAGAAAGGGATTTATCAAATACTTAGAAAACAGGTTCACCCAGGCAGAAAAAAAAAAAAATTGTATCTTTTCTGATGTTATATATCTTATTACATGCTTTATATATATTTTTCTCTGATTATGAATTACTGTACTAAATTAGGTGTACACTCAAACATAGCAACAGGAATTGAGGACCTCTAAAGCTAAGATGCATGCAAACAATCTAACCCGGCCAAAGTGGCTTGTGAGACTAAATGTGTTAGTAGCCAAAATGGAAATCTACCTGCTAATGTCAAGTCCTGGTTGTGGTACTGTAATGCCAAAACTTCTTTCCACTTCACGCTTTACATTCATTTTCTTTTTACTTAAGTATTAATTTAGTTGAATACCTCTACTTCAATATTATTTTCAAGAAACTTCACTTTTACTTCTGCACAAGTTTCGGGCCCCTCCTCCTCCAGCTCTGTTGACAGATGGTAAACATGAAGTAAGAAGCCACAGAATTCGTTTGCTGTTACCGTCACTGTGCGTTTCGTCACGAGCCAGAGCCCACGTGTCTTTTACTGGCGTGCGTCATGGGGGCCGTGTAGGCAATGCTCTGAATTTCACAGCTCCTCACTGCCCCGGCCCTGGCTGACACCAACATATGGAAAAACATACCACTGTGTTTGAGGGGGGAAAAAACAAAAGTGACAGTGTTTTTCTCTGACATGACCCGTGTGCTATGTAATGCGTCGTGGGATGTGTCAACGCTATGGAGAAAAACATTCATGTGCGTTAATAGAAGTTTATGCATTTGAGTAATAATATGCAGGCTGTGCACGTAAAGCATGATGTGGTGCGGCAGATGGAGCAGATGAATGGTAATTGTTAAGAACTGGCAGGAAGACTCACTGTTTCCTTCCATTGTGCCTACTGTTGAACATGCCGTACCAAGGATTATATCACCTAAAGATGCAACACGCAAAATGTGCTTTCACCCCTACACAATATAGGAACATGTGTGCTTTTAACTCATTAAAAAGAGTAAAACTTTGGTTTGTTCTCTCGCGTTTGGTGCTGAAGATCAGGGGCAGTGGTGGAGTGTATTTGTACTTTACTGAAGTAGATTTCACAAGGGATACTTTTACTTCACCACATTTTAGAGCAGTGGTTCTCAGCTGGTGGGATGGGACCCAAAAGTGGGGCGCAGAGCTGTTTTCAGAGGTCCGTGGGCCTTAGTCATGGCAAAAAAAAAAGAAGAAAGTTTCATTTTTAAACATATAGAATAGAATAATATAAAAGAACTCAACTGTTGTACCTACAGTTGATGTGAATACTGCTTAATTTTCCTCAATATCTTCTAATTTTCCTGAAATGTTTTAATTTTTTCTCAATATCTCTTAATTTTCCTAAAATGCATCTTAATATTTTCTCAGTATCTCTTAATTTTCCGGAAATATCTCTTAATTTTCCTCAATATCTTCAATTTTTCCTGAAATATCTCTTAATTTTCCTCTGTATCTTTTTTATTTGAGTCATGGCTTGTCATTATAGAGTGAGAACCACTGTTTGAGAGCAAATATCTGTACTTTTTACTCCACTACATTTGTGAATTGGTTTGAAGTAAAATCTGCTTTGTGTTTTGGTTTAAAATAAAAAATGCCATGGCTTCACTGTAGATATGCAGTATACCTAAAAATAAAAGATGCTGTAAAGTAGAACACATTAGAAACATCAAATTAATAAAGAGAGAAAGTATTGCTGTTGATTTCTACTGCACTGGTTGGATTCCCTGACATGGATTGCATAGGTATAGACCCAACAACTTCACTGAGCAGGGAAACATAAAACTGAAGACTAGCGCTTACCTTGAACATTAGTTTTCCTTTCTCTATTTTTATCCAGTTTATATTTTTTGCTTGTTTTGACTGTGTAAGCAGACATAGACGGCAATAGAACTGACACTTTTCCAGGAGCATTATTTTGGCTGCCATTGATTTAATGTGTAAGCACAGTAGCCCAACAGAAATAGGTCTGAATGTAGTCGATGGAGGACGTCTATACTTTACCTTAAAGATCCCCTATTCTGCTAAATCGACTTTGTTGAGCTTTTATTGATGTTATAATGTCGTTTCTACCTCAAAAACATACCTGGAGTAGTATTTTGTTTCATTTACATATGTTTGCGTAATCCTCTTTGCTGAGCCTGTTCTCTTCTTAAGATCTGAAAACACTCTACATAGACACATGAAATTAGGAAGTGCTCCTGCTCATTTCTATGCCCCATACACTGTCCCTGGATTCATTTTGATCATTTCAGGGCTTAAATTGCTGTAGCTTAGAAGCAGTCAGCTCATTTATCCAGTGCCATGTTAGCATCATGTTGCTAATAGCCATTTTATGCTCTGTCCAGTCCCCACTGTTGCCAGCAGTGGGCGACAGACAATCCAAGCGTTCTCCGCATTGTCAAATTAACATCTCCCCATAAGAACATGTTTCTCATACATATACATCATTTTAAGTTATAAAAAATGAAATACTAATGCAAATGTCTAAAACTATTTTGAAAAGCTTAATATAGGACCTTTATTTTAGACTCCATCTTTTTAAATGTATCTCACTTTGCCTCTGTAGCCATCTTTGAACAGGACACGCTTCTTGATGGATGTTTTGTCCACTGTTGATTCAATGCTAAAGTTTGGCCAAAACCTGCCATCACAAGCTGAATATTTGTATCTATTAAAATTTATAGAAAAGGCCTAAATGACAAAGGTGACACATAAAAAATTATGGCCACGTGTTCACAATATTCCACTGCCAAACCTTGCATCTGGTGTGATTTAGGATTTCTTAAAAACTGATCCAAAAACTAAATCTGATTTCTGTTGCTGTATTCGCTAACCTTTTGTTTTTTCTCTTTTTTCTCTTTTTTTTTTTGTTTTTTTTTTTTGCAGTTTCGATGTGGACAATGGCACGTCGTCAGGCCGCAGCCCCCTGGACCCCATGGCCAGCCCGGGCTCAGGCCTCATCCTTCAGGCCAACTTTGTCCACAGCCAACGGAGAGAGTCCTTCCTCTACCGGTCCGACAGCGACTACGACCTCTCGCCCAAGTCCATGTCCCGGAACTCCTCCATAGCCAGCGACATGTGAGTACTCGATGTTAAAATACATACCACCACAAACAGTACCAATACCATTCGGTGGAAAATTATGCATTTTTCACTCATTAACCGGGCATAATATCATTCAGAGCCAGAAAACAGGAAGCATAGAGCCCTGAAACTGTTACATCATTCCCACCTGCCAGCTGTCGGATGAGTCTACGTCCTGGTTTGAATTAAGCTGTTCATCATCCACCTTGGATGCAGGCACCAGATACTATTACATCCAAAACTTTGATAAATAGAAAGCACATTTTTCACACTATAATAAACTACTCTAGAATAATAAGTGGCTATATGACGCTCTTGGCTATGTTACGCTGTGCTATGTTCCTTTCAGTGATGGCAGGGTGTCCCCGAGGTCTTAAAAGCATTAAAAAGGTATTAAATTTGATTTTGTCTAAATCAAGGCCTTCAAATTTTATTAAATATTTAATATTATGAGTAGGTATTAAATTTAGTTCGTCCAGGTCTTAAAATTTGATGAAATAGGATATTAATATTACAAAAAAAGTAGTGTCACTGCAATTACACTGGTCTACTAATTTTTGGACTCGATCTGCTTCCGAGATAAAAGTGGCTAAATCTCATTTATTTTGATAACTGTGCTGGTTAGCTAATGTATTCAAGATATTTAATGATATTGTTTCACATCAAAATCGCATCTGTTTATACAATAGATTTAGGCATTTTTGCTTAAAAATAATATTTATATTTTGAAAATATTTAATTTCTCTACATGCATGCATTTTGTCCACTTCCAAGAGAGAGATTTCTGCAAATAAAAACAAAACATTTTATGTCAAAACTCTAGACATATTAAAATGAATGTATTGAATGTGCAGGCTTTCAGATAGAACTGGTTGCTTGTAGACACTGTACCTTCTGATAAACTACCGTTTTTGCCTTATTTTGCATAAAATTCCTATTTTGACCCAATACTGTTTCTTGGAAACTATAGCCAATCTGCACTTCTGACTTACTTTGTCTTTATTAGTGACCCTAATCCAAGAAAAAATTCACTGCTTTTGTTCCAGAAGCATTTTGCTTGTAGACCAGTGTAATGAACTATATTTATCAAAAAAATGTTAAAATGCATGATTCATTTATTCATGATTTTTTAATGCAGCACTGGAGTTCTTTCATCCGTGTTAGACTTTTAAAATAAAACCCTTGAGTTTCAGAGAGTAGTAAGAATAATTCCTTAGTGTAAGATTTATACAGATTATTGTTCTGTGGTCGACAATGTTAGCGTTCAGTTTCTCTCTAAGCGGAATTAAGAACCTGGAGCTATCCTGGATGGGCCATACCACAATTTCAGATTTCCCCAACCATCATGTAGCAGTTTGGGCATCTTACACTGCAGTTCAAAGAAAATATCTAAACTTGTTTATTAATAAAAAATAAAAGATTTTGCTAATATCTCTGGCATAGACCCTCAAAAAAAAAAAATCCTGTTCTCAGTGTCCAATTCTAACACATTTGTTTGTGTTTTAAAAAGTGTTACTAAAACAAATGCCAAACTCAGCCCTACATATCCAAAAGAATCAGCAGTGTTTATCGGCCATCAGGCTGCTCTGAATTTTAAAAATCTGTATCAGCGTCAGCCATTGGTCGACTTCTACTCTAAAGGCAAATCACATGAATTATACTGGCCATTCAACTGCTTTAATGAGGACAGGATAAAATACATAACTTCAGTGTGCACAGTATAAAATAAAAAAAAACTTCTTGAATGTGCACCATAGTGAGTTGTTGCTAGGAGGACAAACAAAACAGCTAACTTCTGGTCACATGACTCTGCCCAGTGCATTAAGCTCCTGTGTGGGGGTGGTTTGCCACAAAATACTGCAGAAAGTTACCCCAAAAGATCAAGAAATCATGCATGTGCATTTATTTCAGTTATTTATTAGTATGAATACTTTATATCCAAATGAGTATGGTTTGAGTATTGATAAGTGGATGCAGCGGTCTCGATCCTCCCATCAATAGACCGTTCTCAGTCACGTGACTTGGTTTGTTGGCACTGCCATTTTGGATGGCAAAAAGCCGGTGTAGCTGGCTAGTGATTAGCGATCATGCATAGAAATTGAGTTCATATTTACCACTTTCTACACCGGTTCAATACTTAACGTTAAGTGGCCAGGTTAGACAGCAATATTTAGAGAAATGTTCACTTGTCGATGCTTAAGACCCATATGATCTGTCAAAATTACGGTTTACCAACCTTCAACTCACAATCCGCTTTGGAATACCACAACGTTTACAATTATTTAGTCAATCAATCGACAAGCTCACTTTATAGGGACACAATTAAAAGCTTACAAAAGGCAGAGAGCTCCTTGGAGGCATAAAATATTTAGTGGCAGGATGGGTGACAGACCTTCAAGTATGGAAAGTGCCCTAAAACAACTGTTGTCCATGTGAGTAGGCAGATGAGAGACGCAGATTAGTGAAAAGGCAATATAAATACTTCAATAAACTAGGCTTTCCGTGGAGGTTTACAAGTCTAAAATTATAAATCAGAATTTAAGGCCTTAAAAAGTCGCAAATTTGCTGAGATACGAAGTATTAGGACTTACATATGTTTAACCTCATTTAATCTGGCAGCGACCAGATAATTAATAATAACATAATTTGCACGGTTATTATTTTGTCAATACAGGCATGATATACATCGTTAGAAAGCTTATGTTCTGTAAAATATGTGTAATTAATGACGATTCCTCAGTAAGCCCAAATCGAAAAACAGACTTTTTACCTTTGAACACTGGTTCTGTCCAAAACCAGTCCAATCCAGGATAACGCTCAATCAGTTCATATAAATCCACAAGTAAATATCAAGATATATAAGTATTCCATGTTGTGAAAATAATCCTGTAATCGCCATATCCTCACGCAGAAAAGAACAAATACCAAGCTGTCCTGAATGTTGTATTTTCTGTATTTTCTTTTTTCTTGCTAAATATCCGTGAAAACGTGTTTACCCTGCTAATAAACCTGAGCAGACAGTAAGAACGAGGCTAACTGACTTCAGATCGTTTTTTACTTTATTTGATGATTACAGCAGGAATTATCTTTTATGTGACTTTTTTAAAGAATAAACTTTGTCAAACAGTGTAACATTAACTTTTTTACTTAAACAGACAGCTGGCAGTTGCTATCACAGATATAGGACACATTAAACTATTTTTGATGAGTAAAACAAATTTAATTTGTTAGGCTAACAGACAGCAGGACTGATCCAAATCAGGGCATCACAACCGGCTTTTGCCATCCAACATGGCCGCTCCGTGCATCTCATCAGGTGACGCTGGCTGAGAAGGGTCTATAGCTTCTGTGCCACAGAAACAGCAAGGTGAACTGGCAAATAAGATTAGCAATCTCACTGAGATTTGAATAAATAAACATAAAATAAATAAAATGAATGAGAAAAAGTTTTAAACATCCCACAGTTTTTGTATTGCTCCAAAATGACAAAGAATATAGCTATAACAACATTTGAAAAAGCTGCTGAAGAAAATTCTGGTTTCAGGATGAAAACAAAACATATGCCCTTATTAAAAAATCAAATGACAGCCTGACTGTATGATGTTACATTACTGGATCCAGACAGAGGCCAGTCTTTAACCAGGTTAAACTACCGTCGGCACTTTCTAGCACTCAGCACTTCTCCCATTTGTTTAGGCTTCACACTTAGTGTAAGTGAAAGTTTTTAACCCTGTTAGTAGGTCACTGTCACAAACACAGTGGTGTTAGCTCTTCGCTAAGCTTTACCATACTACACAGCAGCACACCAGCGAGTCAACAAGATCTGTAAAAATTACATTTCAATCAAGTGAATACAAAAATAGCTTGTGGTTCCATTCATTCATATATTTTCAATTTGACAGTAAATCAATATCACATGAACTGTCATTTCCCAATACAGCATGTAGGCTAAGAGTGCTTTTGCCCATTTCCCATACAGTGGCTACTATCCAGTTACATGTCCTGCACTATACAGGAAGTGAAAATATTGACTGAAAACATCTCATTTGGGTCATAGCTAAAGGAAAGACAAATAGTCAAAGCTCTGAAAAATAACACTGTAACATTAGACTTCCGTTTACCACTCCTCTTTCGGTACAAACCATCGACCCTGCTTGGACCTGCAGATGCTATTGGGTTACCGTATCATAAATTACTTTTCAGCTGCAGCCTCCTTAAGACTTCTCAGAAAACCGTATAGACTGCATACAGTCTCGGTCTCGTGCCAGTGGTGCAGTGACGTAGTTGTTGTCTTAGGCCTTTTCTGTCACCTGAGCAAATGTTGACAGTCGTCATAAAGTGGTTTGGAGTTTGAGCCGGATTTTACCTTCAGTAGGCCACCGCAAATTCCTGCAGGTTTAGTGCAAGAATGAAAAAAACTGCAAAATGAGAGAGAAAATAGAGACCGTGGAGTAGTGTATATAGAGGAACTGCAGAAAAATGCTATTTTAGTCATTTTAGTTGTGGTTAGTTAAGTTAAGCATGTGGTGAAACATTTTAATGGACAAAAGTACAATTGCAGAAAATGTATTTGTAGAAAATGAGTGAGTAGTTTCATATCAGTTGTCACACACTGTATGGCTAAGAATCATTTAAGCTACAGCGCTAAATGCTACAAGCTAAAAGTCACTAGATCTTAGGATAGTAAACAGCTAACAATACACACGTTTTCCAATATAGACAACCAAACCATAAAACCAAGTCAATATAAAAATAAAATGTGGCAGTTAAGTTACATAAGTATAGGGTGAACAGACGTCCCTATTTAACTGGGACAGTCCCAGTTTTAGGCTCTTTGTCCTATGTCCCAACACATACAGTATCTGTAAAAGCACTCATATGTCCCAGTTTTTACCAAACCATATCCCAGTTGTTCCCATTTTACCCATAGAAATGCACAGTAAACTAAAACAAATTTATCTAAAGACTTTTGTCACAAAATGTATTCATGATGTCATTTTTTTTATTAATAAATGCCCATTAAAATCCAAAACTTGCACTCAAGAGTCATGTTCTTTAATTACACGCCAGAACATTTTGTGTTTTTTGGAAGCTTTTTTGTCACTTGGTGAGGTCAAATGCACTGTGATCAATTAAAAAAAAGAGACGGGTCCCAGTTTAAAAATCAAAAAATCTGGTAACCCTGCATAAGTAAATTTTAAAAATCATATTGATCATTGTATATGCCTGTTCACTGTGTTTCCCTGTTCACTGTGAGGACAAAAAAACGATACTGTTAGCAGGCGCTACTACTAAAGAGACATTTTGGTAGGTAATGAACAGCTTTTTATCTCCAAAAATCACAAAGTCACTTGACCTGTGCTTAAGAAACATGAAAAAAAAAAAAAATCTAGCCATCACATGTATGTTTTACCAGGGCAAACAAAAAAATGGCACTGACCCATCCAAGTTTACACAGTTGCTTGTAGATCCTCAATTTATTAGGGAAAAAGTAAAATGATTAATTCTCTATATAAGTGGGTTTATTGATCAAATGCATGAACCTGTACTAAACTTCTCAACCCAACTTTTCCTGCTTACTGACAGGATTTTGACAAAGTACATTGGCTGCTGTGTAGTTTCCATCAGCAGATGCAACAGGAATGCCAAAAAGCTACATCCTTCTCTTATTTTTGCACAGCTCTCCGTCCGGAGCTTGTTTTTGCTGCACGTTGGTACATCTGCTGTGAATTTGACGCAGCATGCTTCAGTGAAAATAATATCCATACTGCTTATGTTCCCTTCTACTGAAAACAAACCCACACATGAGGCCCACGATCCAGAAGAGCTGAATAATATATTTTATTTGCAGTAATATAGCAAGCTTATAAAGTAATGTGCTGATTGCAAAGCTGCCATAATTTAGAGAGGAACTAGAGTGAGCTAATCTTCTGTAACCCAGAGACGTGAGGGCTGAGCAGTCACTGAAAGAGGAATCTGCAACTTTGCTATTAGACCCAAACAAGGCAAAACTCTGGAGACAAAGAGCTGAGGAGGAGCAGAGCAGTTGCAGTGCTTGACTAAAGCCAAAACTAGGTTAAGTGTCAACATCTTTCAGCAGTTTTTCTTTATCATAACCGGGCCTCATGAAAAACTTGCGTCTAATATTGTGACAGCCATGCATTATCCACGGATTCAGACACAAGCATTGCCTAAACATTAATTCTAAAACTTATTTTTGTGACACGCCTGAGGAGGTTTTACTTTTGCTGGCGTTGGCTTGTTTGCGTGTTAGCAACGAATTCTGTGACGGTGGTTGAAGATATGCAGCCACGCTTCCGTCAATCTGTCCCAGGGCAGCTGTGGTTAAGAAGTAGCTCACCACCACCAAGTGTGACTGAGGAGAGAATGAATAATGCAACTGTAAAACAACCAATTATTATTAATTTGTTACTCCTAAACCTGGTCTGAGTCTAGATTTGGGCATGATCCCTTTACCGTTGCAAGATAGGGCTTCTAGTTTAATTGACATGTGACATTAGATTAGATTAGATTGAACTTTATTAATCTTACAGTGTAGAAATTCACTTGTTCAGGCAGCTTTTAATATAGAATAAAGTGCAAAGTGCAAGTAAGAAAATAAAGCGAGCATCACAAACAAATAGGTGCAATATAAATTAGTTACAAGAAAAAGTCTAAAAAAGCAGAAATATGTAACATTATAAATATAAACTATAAAATATAAAATTAACAGTGCAAAACAACCACATTGGCTATAAACATATTTACATGGTGATGGCAGAATATGAAGAAGAAGAATATTGCACAGTATTATGAATATACAGACGAGTTGTACATTATTATTATTATTGGTTTATTAACATTAGTGACACTAAATAGAGTCAAATATCAATTGTATCCTCTGGCTTATTTCTTCCATAGACCAAAGAGTGCAGCCAGCAGCAGGCCTCAGCTGCAGCCCAGTTGTAGTAACACAGTGTCACTGTGATTGAGATCTGATCTGATCCGCTGCCCCCCCCTCGCTGCCCTGACCTTTATGCAACATGATCACTGTTCTTTATCAATATGTACTGTAACTTTGTAAACCTTTCTCTTGTCTTTCAGTCATGGCGACGATATGATTGTAACACCATTTGCACAGGTAAGCCTTTACTACACATACAACTGTTCTATACTTTGTTGTACGTGAGTTTTAACTCCTAACGTATGTCTTTTGCCTTTAGGTGCTTGCCAGCCTAAGAACCGTGCGCAACAACTTTGGTGCATTAACTAACCTCCAACAAGACAGAGCATCCAATAAGTAAGTGTATGAGTTCTTCTTTTTTTTTTTTTTACATGGAAAATAGTGCTGACAAGACTGCTCCAGGAGAAATTTGGATTTATAACTACACCACCTGCTTCTACTGTTGTCCCTTTAGTTGCCTTGGTTGGCCCTCTGCTGTCTATAAGCGGTATTACAACAACATTACAAATTCTGTGTAAACGGATGATTACAGTCAGAGCATTATTTTTACATGAGTTTGGGATTTTGGAAAATATACCAACTTGGCATAAACTAGGGACAACCTAAGTTTATATTTTTGAGTATGAATGCTTCAAATTTGTTTGGCTTTACACAATACATAGGCGTGTATTTGAGTAGAGATTCCAGTGCTGTGTTAACTTTAAGAAATGAAGGAGATTGTGCAGATTAAAGCAATTTTTAATACATGGAGAAAAAAAAAGTAATGGGAAAACACAATACAGACAGTACTTTTGAGGAGGTTAGTTGAGGACAACTGGCTTTGAGCACCGGACGTCCCTAGCAACTAAAGTAATGAGAATAGTCACTATTTTATTTTATTAATACTGTTTACACTTAAACCTGATCCTTTTCAAAGTGCACCTTTTGAGTGTACACAAATCTCCCAGTGTTATTTCCATTTTTCATAGCATCTCTGGAAGTCTTCAAGTGGGACAGTGCCTGCGAAGTGGCTCTTTGGACGTCATCCATGCTAGCAAAATAAATGTATTTCTCATTTCTTGTTAGACACCTTGTATATGTGACCGAGTATCAAGAGTCCCGAAGTTGTCAATGTTTTAGCTGTTTGACTTAACAGAGGCTTAATCAGCAAGTTTTAAATGCTAGCTTCTCATAAGTGGAGTCAAGAAAGTTAATGCAATTTAAATTCTCACGGCTAACTTTAAAGCTTGCAGTCCATTGTCAAAAACCTGCAGGACCTGAGCACAGCTTGTAAAACATGGCTTGGTTGCTCTGTGACATATTTGAGAAGACTTTTTGCTGGATTTAAAACTTCTTGATACATTTTAATGGCTTTGCTTCTTTCCTCAACAGGAGATCACCCATGTGCAACCCACCACCAATCACCAAGACTACCTTCACAGGTGAGCACAGAGCAAGAAGCATAGTCCACATGATTCCCGAGTGTGTGTCCGAGCATGTGTGTGAATGTCTCTGAGTATTATTGAAGCAGTGTCTTCGGTCGGATGAGGCACATCTCGGACTGAATGTCATAGCTTTGGTTTTGAATGTGTTCCTTAATCCTGCCATAAATCCCAGTTGTGATAGTTTGCTGAAGCCATAAAACAGAGCAGTGGTGTTGCAGGGGCCACACATTCCAGCATTGATAGTTCATTGTAAAATATGGTCTCTTACTTCTTAGTACGCAGCCTTTATTTTAGCAGTGCGTTACCTGTAAATCTTTCAGACTGCCTAGATTGTTGTTCTTTTAAATACAATCACATGATGTTATTGCACATAGAGTTGGTGGATTGACGGCTTGCTCTTTTCCAGGACATACTCTCCATCTTTAGTTTGGCTGTTCCTTCCAGGGGTCGTCACTCTTTAACCCCGCTCACAAAGTTTGCCAAATTCTCTACAAAATCTTTCACTGTGATTAGACTATGACTGTGGTCTGTGCTGTCCCGAGTTTGACCTGAGCTGAAATTGTGTTTACATAGGAGGGACATCAGAGTTTATTGTTCTCATATACTTCTATGAGTCACTCACATGTACCATCATTTCAGATACGCTTTAAACGTAATTTTCACTGAACCAACACAATGTTCTGTTTGTAAAGCACGGGCTTTAAGTTTAGTATAACCTCATAACCTGACCTGTGTGCCATGTAACCAGCCATGGAAAGAAACTAGATAATTTAACTCAAGTCATTTATTTTTTTTAAAGAAAATGTACCTCCTGAGAACATTTTCTAAAACATACTTTTACTTTCCCTCATATTTTTTTTAAGAGGGTTAGGGTTACTTTAACTTGAGTAGTTTTAATTAAAAGTATTGATTGACCTTGGTGGCAAGTGGATAGTAGCAGTAGTTGTAGTAATAGTAATATCGGTAGCAGTAATATTAGTAGCACAAGTAGTAGTATGTATTGTAGCAGTAGAAGTGGTGGTAGTGGCAGTAGGTATGTTCTACTTGGATTAACTTTATTTTTTACTGTTTCACTGAGTACATTTACTTCTACTCGAGTAATATTATTTTGATGTAAAGTGCAGGTGCTGTCAGTGAGGGGTAGAGCACATTAGCGAGTTGCATGATACTGTATTTAACTGCTCTATATCACCTAGGCTACACCAGCTAAAGGCTACAAGCTACAACTCACTAGATGGGCCTGTGCTTTCTTAAACTGCTAAAGCTGCAAAACCTATCACATAAAAAAAAAAAACATGTGACATTATACGCATGCCGTCACAATAGGATAGGTAAGGTAGGCAATTGCTTAGGGCCCAGGACTGAATGGGGGCCCCTGATATTGTCCCACATATTCATCTGTCTGTTATGCATACAGGGCCACAATTCAGGATGCTAGTTAAAAGGAGAGCTTATATTAATGCTTGGTATTTTTTTTTAATCAAATGTTGTTACCATGTTTTTTATTTGAGCTGGGATTTGCTAAAAAAAATTTGCCTATATAGGACCTCAGTTGTCCCTTGTCCCTTTTTTAAAACTTAAAATACATAAACACTTCTTAGCATTCTTGCTCTTTTTACACTCTCTTAATAAAACAGCAGCCATTGTGTCTAATCCAGTAATTAAACCTGTTCTCTCATCGAAAAGAAAGAAAAATACCACTTCTTTTAGTGTAGCATAGATGCATAAGGTCAGTAGTTGCTGGGATAGCTTCTAATCTCCTGTGACCTGTAATGTTTTTTTGCAGAAAAGTAGGAATGAATGGCAATGTAGCACTATGTAAAAATACTACAATTAATTATACCTACTAACATAATTGCCTGGCCATGATCAGACTCCTTGTATTAAACTTTAATTCATATCCAGGGTGTCCACGGAGTCTTAAAAAGTATTACAAATTGATAAATCAATTTTGGGTAAATTAAGGCCCTTAAAAAGTATTACATTACATCACAGCTTTGGAAACACTGGAATGACTGCCTTCTGAAAGGATAGCGCTCTTTTTTTCTGTTTGTTTATATTCCTTATTGTCTTTATCTTTATGTATGGACCACGAGTCTGCAATAAAGTTAGTCTATCTATCTATCTATCTATCTATCTATCTATCTATCTATCTATCTATCTATCTATCTATCTATCTATTAAAAAGTCTTAAATGGGATTTTTTAAGATATTAAATTTTGTTTTTATTAAAGTTTAGTTCAAAGAGAGCTTGACTGCAAAAAGTATGCATTAATGGATTAATTCTGTATGACATATTCACACAAAAATCATTAAAAAACAATAAAATATTTTAGATTTTATGATAAACAGTGGTTTGAGAAACACTATTGTTTATCTTTTTTTAAATAGTGATATTGACATGGGCCACTATCAGCCACAAGAGTAAGATTGATCGGTATCGGATGAAAAAAATCATATTGGCCCATCCCCACGCAAAAGTTACATGACATGACCGCAAAGTACCACTGTTTACTGTTTTCTTGAAGTGGCGATAAGCTTTTAAAATATTTTGGGAAGGTCTTCAAAAAGTCTTAAAAAGGTCAGTGAGTGGGTATAGAACATTTATCTCTTTATATTGTTACTATAGCTCTTCCAGCTTTATCCCTAGTCCTTGGCCTCTCCTCCTCTGCTGCTGTGCATTTTCCCTCCTTTTTTTCCCCCCTCCCCTCCTCTTCACCCGGTCCATCTCCAGGTCCGTCGCTCCACTCCACGTTTTGCCCGTAGCCCCACGTCTGTGCAGCAGAGCGGCCTCTCTGAACGAACGCCGGTGTCTGATGTCGCACTAAGCATGAGAAGAATGCCATTGACGTCAGTGCAGTTGCTGTCAGAAAGAGTAGCGCCCCGTCCATTGACACCGCGCCGGTAGAGAGGAAAAGAATAGGAGGCGAAAGGCAAGACGGCAGGACAGGGCCACACACGGGAGACAATAGAGGCGCAGGGGGTGGTGGGGGGTGGGGGGGGTCTGAAGCTGAGGCAAGAGACTGGACAAGGGCTGCTAATTTAGACAGAGGCAGAGGTGACAGACGCAGTTTAGACATAGGCGATATAAACAACTGTAGTGAGATACTTTGGGATTTTGTGCAAGTAGTGCAGAAGTTGAGGCACTGTGTGTAATGTAAAAATCTCATAAAGCTATATTTTAATCACAATAGAACATAAAAATAACATTATAACTCATAGATGGCAGCAACATGTCTCAAACAAGTTGGGGCAGGGGCAATAAAAGGCGGGTAAAGCATGTCATAGTAATAAAAACAGCTGATCAGCATTTTAATTAGGTTAATTGTCAAAATTTCAGTAAGGCTGGGTATAAAAAAGAGCAAAGAAGTCTATATTATTAGTATCGGATGTATGGGATGTTTGTGATTCTCAGTTCATCAAGTGCAATTGCATTAAAAACGACCATGTTTTCATTAGATTTGAAAATTATTGTTTGGTTTTGATTAACTCTTTACACAGTGCCCCAACTTGGTATTGGGTGTGTAGGCTACATGTGGTTCTAGAGGGCTCTCATTATTCAGCTGGGACAGTCCCGGTTTGGGGTTGCTTAAAATTGAAAACACAATTTTATTCACCATAGAGGATTTTTTTTTTCAATCTTTCAGCTGCTCCCTTTTTTATAAGGGGTTGCCACAGCCCAGACTTATGCTTTTAGTGGGCGAACGCTTAACCCACTGCGCGAAACTCCCCAAAATATCAATAGAGGAGATTTCTACAATATACAACTACTCTGAGGTGCTTGTACTGGGCAGCGCTAAGTTCTCAAAAGTACATAATAATGAGTAAGACAGTCATATCAGAATAAATGCATGTAGATTCATTTGAACAAATAGTAGTCTCCAAAGTTTTAGAAGCATTGCTAGTTCTTTTAAAAGAGGCATGACTAGCAGCCATACATGTTGTTTTTACCGTCAACCCATTCAATAAGAGCAGAGGCAGACTGGTCGAGTTAGTATCTGGAAACATCTGCCCGGGGCTTAGAGGGAATGATGTGCCTGGTACCATGCATCCACAGTATGGTGATTGATTGTCCTAACCTTTGACCTCTATGCTTTGAAGTTAAAACCAGCAATTTATTTATAATTCATATACCTTTGAAAAGTAGTAGAGTATGTGCGCCAAACATCTGCAATACTCACTAGCATCCAGTGTTGTCATCAAGCCGGAAACATATTCTGCAAGATTATTGCTGCCACTGCTAATATACATGTGCAACATATACATTCAATATAGTGAGTGATTAACCTAAACTCCTTTAAAATATTGGAGAGTGCATTGATGCAGTTAAAATGAAGCTGTATTTAACCAGAGAGACAATAGTAAACTATTAATGCCTGTACATCTTTCTGCCTTGGCTGTGAACATGCCATGCCATTAACTAGGATATTAGCAATACATTTATTGAATTATCAAAAACATGATCAAATATTTTGTGTCATGCCACATTATTCCAGATCACCTGATGCCGGTTCCCTGTGCCTGCTGTATGCACAAAATATTTAGTCTTAATATTGCGTTAATCTAATTTTATAACAATAGTAATCAATTTTGCTTTGAAGGGGGTAGTTCAAAATCAGATACTTAGTCATGGTTAATTTATTACACAGAATACATCATTGTCATGTTTCAAATATGGAGCAGTGACAGACATTACCTAAGGCTGCTAATGGGACAATTAAAATATGCTTTCATTACACATAATATGGCTTTTGCCTTGACAGCATAGTGTTACATAGAAAGTGTTGCTGCTGAACTAAGTTTTATTTAGCGTAAATACTTCTGTAAACATCTGAAGCAAAATACTGCTAGCCAATCACGCATAATGTTGCTCCTGTCTGCCTCTCCAAACTACTTATGAGCTGCTAAGTATATATTGCAGCTAAAGGAAAAGCACCTTTTTAAAAATATGACATTGCATTCTGGTCCAAATGCTAAGTATTTAATAGTTTAGTGAGAACTTTTTTACTGAGAACCTGTTTGTGCATTGTTCACCATATTGAATAATTATACTAATCACAGTCACAGGAGCTATATCCACATTGGTGCCATGCCACAAAACACCTTACAAAACAGCTGCTTTTCTATGTCAACAGTTCAGCCTAAATACATGAGTAAGTGAAATCTTAGACTGATTCGGCGTCCTGTGATCAGCTCTACTCCCTGTGCAATTCAATTACAGCTAAAGTGTGCCACCTCCCACATCACCTATCAAATACCTTTACAACACTTCCCCAAATTAGTCAAATCATCAATATATTAACTGACCACTGATATTTTGTCCACTGCTTGTTTCTGCGGTCCGTGTCTGTGTGTTTTTAGCATTGCATAGCGTGGATTTGTTTACCTCCCTGTGCTTCTGAATTTGTATGCAGGCCATATTTGCATGCACAGAGGAAGCTCCCAGCGCTGACTCCACTTCCTCCTGCATAATAAAACTCCGCTCCATGTTTTGTCACCGCCCCCCCTTTTCCCATCCACGGTGCAGTCCTCTCTGGCTTTAGGTACAGCTTGGGGAAGAGCAGCACGTTTGGCTACCAGGGACGCCGAAGCAACAGCACCCAGCCCACCCCCTTCCTTTTTTTTTTTAAAACCGGACACCTAAGCCTGACATAGAAGGGCACCTCAATTCGGATTCCTACTATCCTTTTATTTTTTTTTTCTTCAATGGCTGCTCTGACAGAGGGGGACTAATGCATGATGTGTTGTGGTTAGCTCCAGTGTTAATGTGTGTGGATGTGTGTTATGTGTGGTTGCAGCGGCGCGTGCTGGCGTGAGATGTCTTTGTGTTTCGGTGTCAGGATGCGAGATCGCGTTTCCGTTGACATAGGTGGCTCTTGAAGCAGATTTGGTTACCCGTGTCTGTCCATCCATCTACCTATAGCAGACATGGGCCTGCTAAATAGACTGCTCTTCATCCTGCTACATGACTGGAATTACACCTGGCTCCTCAGTGATCGCCTCCTACACCTTGATTTGTCCAAGTGTGAATGAGAATTTTGGCATTTTGTTCTTTGCCTCCTAAATGTACTGACAACCTTTTCGGATTCTACCATCTCGGGACAATTGGGACTACCTTTTTTCTTTTTTTTTGCAAATAGGAAAGAAAAAAGGCCCAAACATTCACCTGGCTGGGGCTGACCACTATGAAGAGTCACCCATGCGTGTACTCGGGGTATCCCAGCTTAGCCGTGGTTGGGGTGGGAGGAGGTGGTGGTGGCGGCGGACGAGGAGAACCCAGGCCGGGAGCTTCCTCTAGCCCACTAAAGCGGGCCCTTACTGACCCCCTGCCCTCCTGTCTTGCCCCCGCAGAGGAGGCCTACCAGAAGCTGGCCACAGAGACGCTGGAGGAGCTGGACTGGTGCTTGGACCAGCTGGAGACGCTGCAGACCAGGCACTCGGTCAGCGAGATGGCCTCCAACAAGGTACAGAGTCACAAACTGCATGCATTGCTCACTACAGGCTCTGATGTACACATGCTTTGTTTATGTGTCCACAAAAACTAAATTCAGCAATGCTCAACTCTTTTTCTCTTGTCAAAACAACTTTAAAAACTGCATGTATGTGAGAAAACTTATAATGTTTACTTCAACTTAATTAACTCTAGTCAAAGCAACTTAAAAATGCATTATTTTGTTAAAAGGTGTAGAAAATGCAGTGAGTAAATGTATTTTAATGCTTGGGTATAACTCACTTTTTCTTAGTTTATTATTGTGCCTTTCTAGTTTGAACATACCTGCCTACCTTTAATGAATGTAGTCAGGTGTTTGTCCTTGCAGCTTTTATTAATAACACATAAGTCGTAAGGAATTTTCACAGAATTTAGCATCTTTTTTCTCTTGTTTCTGCAACTTAAAAGTTTGTATACCGTGTTGAGAGTCTGTACCATGCTCTGAGTCTAATGTTGATGCTTCTGTGCACTTTATTGTGTCTAGCCTTTTGTTGCCATGTTGCATTTTGAATCTGTGCATAGTGGGTTGCTTAGTTTTGGTTTGCATGTACAATTGTAGATTGCATATGACATTGTAGATCTATTAAGGTACACATTTTTGTCGTATTTGTGGCTGTGTACTTGCAGCTATATTTATAAATTAGAAAATCACTAAGGAATATAGTATGTCATAGGCTAATAATAATATATATTGCACATATATTGGGCTAACAGTCAGTGAACTATTTTAAATCTGATGCATGTTAAAATAAGAATAAATCAATTTTAGTAGAGCATAGGCTACAGTTATATTAGCCATTTAGCTAAATCTGTGTTCAAATAGGTGTATATTTCTGTAAAGGCAAAAGTAATTAGTCAAATACGATTATGATTAAACATATTTTATTGACATATCTCACTTCAGTAATACATACGTAAGTGGTCAGAAATAGCACATAAGTAAACAGTCTGTAACTAAACTTGACATGACATTATGACATTAAACAGGTACAATACATATTATTGTAATACTGTACATGTAATTTCAGTTACATTCTTTACATGTGTAAAATCATAGGCATATATAGCCTAACAATATAAACATTACCTATTAAACCATAGCTTATAAGCAACACATAAGGTATTATTAATCATATTTTTAACATTCATATTATTAATTATATATTTATCACATTTTAATAACCTATATCTCAGTTCAGTCAATAAACGACATACGTCTACGATTAGATGCATTTCTTTACAGACATAAACACAGAAATCTGCATAGACACAGGTTTATTATGGGTAATATTATTTTAAGCATTTTGTTTTTGTAAAACTAGGCATCTTCTGGTTTAGACATTGATTAAATCCATTCTAATGTGTTATATGCAGGTACATTGTACCTTAAATGGAATAATGTTATAGACAGCTGTCTGTTTTGTAAGACCTAAGGGCTGAAGGCCCTCTCCTTGTGGACTCTGTGGATGTCAGACCTGTTTCCCAGTATTTTGGTATTGCATACTGATATGACGAGTGGATGTTAGTCATGTGGGTGCTGTATGATGCGTAGTGGTGTTTCCAGGCTCTCGTCTGTGCTCGCAGGCCTATATTGTTTGTATTGGCTAAGTGTGTTAGTGATAGCATCGTCATGCGGCCCGGGAGCTTCACTCTGAGCATGCTCAGTGGCTGTGTGTTGAAGCTGTGTGCCTCTCTGAATGCTGATCAGCTCTGCTCTGGTGATGTCACAGTCGGTGATGTCACACTCGGGGGACGCAGCGCTCGGACAAAGGGCCCGCTCTGGACCGGTCGGTCTCTGTGAGAGCACATGTATGACCCAGAGCGTTAGCACTGCTTTAGAGTTTGGGTAAAACTTTAACATGCTACAGTATGTTTCATTTCTGCTCGCAGCACAGCTATCTGCGGTTGTCATAGCAACAGCCACAGGCCTGCTCTCACACTTGACGCAATTACTCACACACATGCGCATTCGAGGGACACAGTCACTACACGGTCAGACATACAATAACACTCAAATCCTCCAGTGAATGTGTTTTTGAACTGAGCAGCTTTTAGAGATTACACTCATATAGATTCATTTTAAAGAAACTCTTTGACATCATTGACCTCCACCACTGCAGTCTCTGTGCAGGACTGGCAAATATGACCCCTCTTTTATTAAAGCCATCCATAAGATGACTTATTTTCAAGTAGCGTTATTGATCATTCACTTTATTGTAACATTCTTGAAGATATAATGGAAAACTTATTTCCAATACACAAAAAATGTAATGCATTTACAAAGCTGTTTATCAAATAAAACTTAATGTAAAGACACTGTCCTCTCACAATATAATAATATACAGTATATCCATAAAAGACATTTATGTGAATACCATAAGTAAATATTTTTTTTCCCCAAACTGTTTCAGCTGCATACATCCTCAGACCTGTTTCCACTGGGTTGTTTCCTTGCCAAGCCATATAGTTTGTTTATTTAGATAACGAGACCATGTGTCGAACCATATTTTGTCATATTTATTTGGTCATAGCAGGTTAAAAATGATGCCTGAATCATTTTAACTTAATTCAATATATTTAAAGCTCCCCTATTTTGCTTTATTGACTTTTTTGCGCTTTTAACCATGTTATAATGTTTACACCTCAAAAACGTACCTGGAGTAATACTGAGTAGAAGCTCTCTCTTCCTTAAGAGCTGAAAACATTCAGTCTCATTCTCTATGTAGACTCATGAAACCAGGAAGTGCTCCTGCACGTTTCTAAAGCCTGTCCACTGTCTCCGGACTCATATTCTTATCATTTCAGTGTTGAAACTGCCGTCACTACGAAGCAGACGGCTCATTTATCTATCTGTTAGCGTCATGTTGCTCATAGCTATGCTACAAAGCCATTTTATGCTTTGTATATTTCCTACTGTTGATGCCAAGGTGTGTTAGGCCCCTAATCCAACCGTTCTCTCCAACGACGAAGTACCAGGGCCCGAATAGAGCGACCACCTGTCCCACTTTTGATTGTACTGCACAGCCATTTAGGCATCTGTCCCTCCGTCCCACTTATTAAGATAATGTCCCACTTTTTTACTTGTGGAAAGTCAGTGAAATTCAGTGAGATTCAAGTAGCCTAAAGAACGAGGTAATATCAGTATTCTTTGTGTAAAATGTAGAATAAATATTTGCAGGTTGGAGTAATATAGTTGGTGTGTTGCTGCCCCAGTGTTTCAGGAAAGGACTCTCAGTGGAGGTGTGAGCTGGGGTGCTGGATTGTTTTGAGAACTTTTTTTTTTATTCCAATGAATTAGTTCTCAATAGACATTACTTCGCAAAATGTGTGTTTTTGGGGTGAAAACAGCACATTATATGTTTTAAAACTAAAGCAGCTTGTATCTCAGTGAGTTGGTGAGTTAGATTTGTAAATCAAAACATTTAGTTCTCAAATCTGTCCCTCCTTGTCCCGCCAAATCACACAACTTGTCCCACTTTTTATACTTTTTTAATATGGATCCTAAAAATATATTACTACCACTTTCCAAACTGCAGTCCATTCACAAATATAAAAATCAGTAATGGTTCATATTTTAGCCATGTGGTGAATATTATTGATGGGCAATACCACACTTTTTAGATTCGATGCGATACTGATTACTTTTTAGTGGAAATTTAGTCGATACCAATACCGATACTCGTGACTTCATATGGGTGCAGTTTTTTCATTCAGAAAATTGTTACTCTTAAAGACAAATCACATGACTAACACTGGTCATTTAACAATTTTAATGTAAACAGTATAAAATAAATAATGTACTAAAGTGTGCATAGAAGTGAAAACTGCTAACTTCTTGTCACATGACATGGATGGACCAGACCAAAATGTTTGGGGGTGTTTCAGCACACAACACTGGAGTAAGAAACCCCCAAGTGATGCATGTGCTTTTATTTCACATGTATTAATTAGTATCAATACTTTATTTAAGTACTCAATACCCAAATAAGTATTGTGTGTTATCGATATATCAATATTGCAGTATAGATCCTTCCAAGACAGACGTTATAAGACAAGTTGCGCACACAGCCTGGTGCTGTGATTAATGTTCTGTCCCCTTCATTTCTACAAGGGAGAAAAATAAAAACGAGACGTTTGTGGGACAAATGGTTGTTTATATATTTATTAAAAATGACTCTGAATTAATGTGACCCAGATCAGAGTCAGTACCAGTGGCTAAAGTTAAGATTGATTAATTAAATCTGAGCATACAATGTCAAACTTTTATGGTCTGACACCTTTCTGTTACTATTTGTGCTGCATAACTTAAGAAATCTAACGTTAATTTACGTAGCCATTAGCTTATATGTTAATTATAGACGCTAATTTCAACGTTACATTAAACGGCTGAACGTCCACACAGTCACTAATGTTCTCAAACCAGGCTCTGATATTTCTCACATGCGGCAGAGTGGTTGTCATTTACCAAACCTGTCTTGATTATTCATAATTTGCAATGTTTGATGGCTAACGCTAATTGCTCCATTAAAAAGGTATTATCATCTTTTCTAACTTCCAGTACCAGTCTTTGGAGCAGACCTTCTGTTTACAAACACAAGAAGGGTCTAGTCAGTATGTTTATGTTAACATAGCCTGCAGTCTCTGAGTTTGCCACCAGATGCTGCCATCACCAAACACAGCAGTTTAAATGTGATCAACAAAGATGTTTAAGATTACTTATTACAATTTTATCTTTTTCAAATTGTCTATATCTGAATTTCCCTGAATCGCATAGAATATATATATATTTTTTACACATTTTTACATAGAAAGCTCATGTTATTGTCATCTTGCATCAACTCAGCGCTGTTCATATCTCGCTATTTTTGGCATCTGTTATCTATTTGCAGTAAGAATGTCCTTTTTTGCGCGCCCAGCCTGTTCCTCTCCCTACCCCCCCTCGTGCATGCTGGCTGCGTGATTGTGTGTTTTGGGACATTAGCACACCATGACACAGTGAGGGGCGTTTTGACTGAGACGTGTGGACACAATTAGAGCTGGGAGGGGGGGATCTTTTGGCAGAATAAGAAAAAAGAAAAGAAAACGCAATTCTGGAGGTGTTGAGGGGTTATATACAGCAGGGAATGGCTATTTTTTGACACACCGACAACAAATTTCACACACTCGGCCTGGTGTGACTCTTGGCAATTTTTACCCAATAGTTTGTGCTCACACCTCGGGATGGGCCATCAATAAGTGGGCGCACTGTCAGATCATGTGGAAGACAGGAGATTGGCAGATGGAGTGGCTCTGGTAAAGGACGTCTGGTGGGGCTTGTCCCGGCCTGTTCAGATGATGATGATGATGCGGTCCCGGGTAAGTAGTTCTCTGGTCCGGACTGCGCTTGTGGTCTCATTTTGGTCTAGTGGAGCTTGTAAATGAGCTCCAGATCTCGGGGCCGCTGTGGAGAGAGGTGTGAAGTAAGGGGAGACGCGTTAGGTCCCCGTTCAGGATTTGGACAGTGACAGATGCAGAATAAACATGTGCAATGAATGGAAAATATGGAGAAATGTCCCAAAAACACATTATTTCTTACCTGTCTGTATTTTAAACTGAATGAGTTTACTTATGACCCTATAGGCATCATCTAGGCCTTATTGTAAATACAAACCCGATATGAAAAAGGTGGGACACTGGGTACAATGTAAATAAAACCATAAGGCCAAAATTAGCAAATCTAAAAAAAAAACCAAAAAAACAACAACATTTAATTCTCAGTAGAACATTAACAAAATATAAGGTGTAAAACTGAGATATTTTGCCATTTAATGATAAATATAAGCTTGTTATAAATTTGTTGGCTCTAACCAGGCCCGTCGACAGAGGGAGTCTGTTGTCCCGGGCCTAGAAATCGGCCCTCTTCATTTTTTTTCTATTATAATGGGCCCTTGTGAAGCCTTCTTGCCCTGAGCAAACCTGTCAGCTGGCCTGGCTGCAACACATCTCCAAAACATTTAGGAAGTGATTTTAGCATAATCAGCATTAGTCTAATTAGTTGCAGAACTTCATGTATATTGTTAGATTAATTCTGAATATATTATGGTTTTATAAAATTAACTTAATTGCGTTCTCTTTTACTTGTATTTGAGTTTGTGCACAAGTTATAATTGTATTGGGTTTTATCAGTGCATAGCAGATTAGAAGTCTTGGCCAATCACAGGCCTCAGGTTTGGGATGCTCCCATTGGCCGCTTGTTCTCAGGTGGACAAAGAAAGGTGTCTGTTCCAGCGCTGCCTGTGTCATTTTACCCAGGGAAGCAGCACAAAGAAATATATTGCGACGTATTCACACACTGTTTATTAAGCCAGCATGTAACTATTGGGTATTGTAGTTTCAATGCCTGTTCCCTAATGTTTCCTAGTTTTCAGTCCATATTTGTTTATATGTTTGTATCTTTGCAGCAGAATTTAGAACATTTTAGAGTTTGGTTTTGATGGCAGCAACACAAGTACCCCCATAAGCACTTTGCAGGGGGTACTTGGATTTATTTACATTGAAATTATAATTACATTATAAACATTTCACGTGTCAAATTGACTGCTAAAACTGCAAAGGAATATTATTTGAATATTATATTTGAATATTTTTAGGTGTATTAGCTTTTGTTTTGTTTTTTAGTATTATGTAGTATTATTGTTTTTATTATTAGTTAATATTAATTTTTATTTATTTGTATTTATTCTGAGCATAAAATATATAGTAAAATCAGTAAATGCATTAGGAGTTAATATTGTTATATTTTTATTTTAAAAGCAGGCAAATTATTCTTTTATTTTTTATTTTGAATTTGAGTATTAAAGAAAAAATGCAGGAGAATTTGTATCTAAAGTAAAAAAAATAAACATAATGCAGATGTTTCATGGACACTTAAAAAAATAATCAACAAAAATGAATGAGGGGGTACTCATGGTTTAACAAATAGACCAGGGTGTACTCAAGAAAAAAAAGATTGGGAACCACTTCTTTAAATGCCACAAAAAAAAAAAAAAAAAAAAAAAAAAAAGGGGGGGAAATAGCTTTTTTTTATAGCTCAGATAAGACAGAGAAACCCAACCTGGTGATGGACAGAGCTGATGTCCTGCCTGCTGCCACGAATCAATATTTTCCTAATTAAAATACAATTAAGTTACATAATAAATAATAACCGACTACATGTGTGTGCTGTCAGTGAGTGGGTAGAGAACATTACCAAGTGCCTTGTACTCCGCTGGCTCCTCTAAACGGTCACATTTTGTGTTAAATGTTTATAAAAATGAAAGGGGAACACTGCCTCTCTTGTTGCTGCAGTATAGACGTGTGTTTTGTTGCTTGTAGAGAGGTGTAAACGCTGAATTACATGAAGTGTTGCTGACGTGTTATCATACACACTAGCCCACACTTGACTGTACTCTGTTGGCGCACACGCACACACGCACATGCACACGCACACACACCTGGCTTCATTCTTTGCCTGATGCTCATTGTTGTTTTCGGTGGGAATCCCAAGTGTTTCCAAACAGGAGTCTGTAATAACAATGGAGGGGCTGCAGGCTGATTAGCTCATTCTTCTTCGGGAGACATTTTGTTAACGATTGTGTTTCAAAAATCTAATGTGTGTGTATTTATTTTGTGTTATAACAGTCATAAATATCTACTTCTATTTATGGAAAGTCCCAGTTGTCCTGACCAGTTCTAATTCTAATCCGCTTTATATGTTCCCACACAATTTGGAAAATCTGTAAATTTAGTGAGTAGTTTTTGAACCCTGGAAATAACCAGGAAATTAATTAAAATGTCTATTTCTTTAAAATTAGACATCACTTTTTAATAGGTTGCTTCATGTTTTAAATGTGCTATGAGCAGTATATATGTTTTATATTTCATAAAAATTACTCACGTGTCTCAAGATATGATGTAAACATGTTTGAATGAAATATTCGTTTTACAGATAACCATGGTACAGTTGATTTATTCAAAAAAGAAAAAAAAATTATAATAAATTTTAAAAAATCAATAAAGAATTCCATAATGGCCAAGTTATGTTTACATTTTTTGTTTTGGTTCTAAAACTGCATCGCCAATCGTCCAATCAGAAACGCGGAAAGACTGGCAACCCAGAGAGCTTTGTTTTGATTCAGACTGCAGTACCGCTTTAAAACCAGTAGAGCGCATGCTGCTTACAGTCCCTTTAAACTCTTATTAAAATCAGCATGTTAAAGATACTTTTAATCACTGTGACAACTTAAAATCTGACCCCGCAATTATCTCCGTCTTGTTAAACACTGCATGACATAACATGTTATTGTTTTTTCACATACAATTAAGTATGGCATATGTTTTTCAAAAAGTGGTCAAATAAGATGTTTGACAACTAATTACTTAAAAGAAATCATTTTAATGTCTTTCTTTATCAGTAGAAACATATTTTGGAGTTATTTTGTTGTTTTGTATTTTGTATAATTCAAGATTAAAAAAAATCCAGTACCATAAATAAAATAACAATAAAAAATGTGTGTGTTGATTATCTGGAAATAAATGATATACCCCCATATACCCAGGTTGGTAATACTGTCATAGGGTTCAAAATTTCTGTGGTAGTCCCAAGCCAGGATAAATGTGGAGAGTTGCGTCAGGATGGGCATCTGAAGAAGCAGATATTTTGCTGTGGCAACTCTAGAAAAGAAAAGCCAAAAGGACAGAAGAAGAAGGATAAAATTGGGTCACAGACTCAGATCACAACGAAAATGTATGAAAATGTGTAACCAGGGATCTATAGAAGCAATTCAATGTAGTTATTGTGTTTTTTCTTAACTAGTTTTACAGCGGCTGATGTAAAAAATTGGTCATATGACGCCTCTATTAAATTTAAAATAGAGATGGTGCCCCTCTGTGCCGCCCCGCTTTCACAGTTTGTCCCATTGAGTCCACTTGAAACCTGGTGACGTTCCTGTTTCCCGACACCGCTGATGTCCATTCATTTTCGTCCGTGCGCTCTCTCCGCTGATGCGACCGTGACTCACTTTGCCTGAACGACCTCCTCCCTCTCATCAGGTCACCTTTGTTTTTTGTCTTTTTTTTTTGTTCCCCCTCTCTCCTCTCATTAGATTTGTACAGTACAGTGGGTCACTCAATCTCACACACACACACACACACATTGCTGGTGCTGCAAAATTTTTCCACCGTACCGTCCAATCACACAGCAGGTGACCTCGATGGATGCAGCCAATGGGACGCCACCCTTACCCCACACCTGCGCCGTGATTGGCTGATGCTGCGTGACAGTGGCGGAGGAAGCAGGCAGGGCTCTTCACATGGGAGCAGACAGGCATCGGGTTGGATGGAAGAAAAAATCTCAGCTCTCCCATTGCTTTGGCATCTGTCTAACATCCGACAGATATTAATAATTCAGCGTGCGCATTCATCTAAATCTGAATATATTCATGGCGCGCGTGGAGCCCGTGGGGAGACGCTGTCCAGTCGTCTTCCAGGAACATGGCCTGGTTTTTGTGGATTTTAGGACAAGGATGCGCCACTTTTGCTGCAGCTGCTGGTTTGGTTTAGCGCAGTTTGCATCGGACTGATCTCAGAGGGATCCTAAAATTCAACATTAAAGATTTTAGTTGCAGCTAAGTTGAACAAACTGCTGTGCTTTCTCTTTTCTTGTGGATCTATTGTTGTTTTGCCAAAATGCCTGAAGCTAATTATCTACTGTCAGTGTCATGGGGATATATAAAGGTAAGAAAACAGTGTGTTGTAAGCTAGAAATGTTTCTGTTTTTGTTCATTATGGCGCCTAACACTGTATGGTGAAGCAAGCATATAGCTCTTGTAACGGTTCTTTGCATTGTTCTGAAGCTTTAGTCGTTTTATGCCACGTTTATTTTGATTTCTCGTGTTCTGTAGGGTTGTATTGGAATTTTGATGCAAAGACTTTAACACAATCAGCACTCTCCACTCCATAACATTTCTCTCTTGTTCAGTGCGAAGTTGATGCAACGCACTTGTAACTGCAGTCATTTTATGCCAGTTTTTAGGTCACCATTCCTCAGGGAGATGACTTGTTTTTTAGGACATTTCTGTGTCAAACCTACCTTTTATTAACTTAAATGTGATCGTGTGTGCAATAATACACAATTTCTTCACTCTATATAACACAGATGTAAGTGATGCATATATGAATTGATATAATCCATATTTTTAGCATTTAGTAAAGTTCCCATATCCTTCTAGTGTTTTGCAAGGTTAGCTTTTGTAATGCTTTTGTAAGCCTTTGCAAGTATAGCGCTCATACTGCTCAGTTTTAATTGTACCAATGCATTTGCAATGGTGGTAGTTGTTGTTGTTGTCTCTTTTTAGGTCTGGGAGTTGTCTTGTTGTCATGTTTTTTTAAGTCATGTTGTTGATGGTAATCTGTAAATATTATTTTCTGTCTGGAATTGTTTTTGAAGCCAACACCACACAATAACCCAGTGGACTATGGTCACTTCATTAGTTAAAAAGTATATTGCAAGGTCTTAATATGATCTTATGGCGCATTTTGCATGTGTTACTACCTTTTTTTTTGTTGTTGCTGTTTTAACAATTCATTTAAAACTAAATTTTTCATTTTGAACAGATGATGCATTTGAAATGGTGCATTGCTGTTAAATATGTAAAATATAGCTGGGCTGCACAATATCAGCAAATGCGATATCTGTATGGCAAGAATCTAAATATATCGCAATAATGCTATGGTTTTCCATCTGACAAAGATTTCCTCTGACAGGATCATTTTCCTACCAGAGCCTTAAATGATAATGTTTTGCCTAGTTTTAGTGATAATTTCCTTAATTTAGCCTTGTTTTTTCCTGGTTTAGTCTGTTAAGTTTTGCCTTGTGAATACAGAGACATACATTTTTATTTACAGTAAATTTAACTTACTGTGCTAGAATAGTAGGCCCTGATTTACAGTATTGCAAAAACATCATTATTGCAATAGTCAACATAGTTATTGAATATTGCAGGTTTTTCCCATATCATGTAGCCCTAACAAATAGCTGTATTAATTCTTAGTTGGAAAGCTGTGCTGTGTTGTTAATACACATATTTTCCAATACTTTGTTCATAGCGTATTTGAAACGCCTCCCTCCATGAAGCATAAAACTCAGCTTTCTCACCAGTTTAATTCAGAATTGACAAAATCACTTGTCTTCATCTCTCCAAACCATGTCCAGATGACTTCTTTTTAACTTTTTTTTTCCCTTTAATTTGAAGCTTGCAACACAAAACATCCAAGTACAAAATCATTACTTCTATAATCAAAACTGCATTGCCTCCTGCGTCTCCATTTCGGTGACAGCTACCAGTAAACATTTGTCATTACCCGTTAAATAACAGCCGAGTCGTAATTATGAATAGACATATGGATTAAAATACATTTCGTGCATATTTTGTTGAGTAATTTGTCCATGTGTTTCTGTGTGTGATGCTTTATCAAACGGCCCGTATGTAAAGCATCACCGTCAACATCAACATCAATCAAAGGCAGCAGAAGCCGGCACTAAATTGAGATGGCGTTCGCATTAGGAGCAGACGGGAGGCGAGGAGCAGGAGCTAAGGGTGTGAAAATGAGAAATGGGGTCTGTTATTACGCCCCGGTCCTGGCTACGACCTCTGACCTCGTATTCCTTTAATGGAAGCGACAGCCTAGAAATGACAAAGGTTTACAGTTAAAGGTAGTGTTGGTGGGTACGCAATTGTTCTTAAGGCTTTGAATTGCATTAGTTTGTTGTGGTTGGTTTGTTTTTTTCTGTTAGCAAGATAAGTCCAAAAAGTAGTGGTCAGATTATAAAGAAATTAGGATTAGGAAAGGTCAGTAATGGCTCAAGGATGGTATGCTTAGGATTTTTTTTTTTTTTTTTTTGCAAGAATAGTGCCAAAGAACTCCAATCACAAGTAGTCAAGAAATGAACAAATGGTTAGTGTTAGTGGATTCTTTACCATTTTGAGATAATATAAAAGCTTTGTGGGTGAATGGATAGAGCATTTACCCCTAAACTAGAAGATACCCGGGTTCAAGTCCAGCTCTGGGCACTATTTCTTTACCTTTGTGAGATAGGGCGATGGCTTGGGGAAGGTCTGTGCTTGTTATTGTCTGTTAATGTTAGCAAGATGGCTTTATTTTGACGTAAAGACAGAAAATGCAGAATGTATTTGTTTAAATGTATTCAAACATAAATGGCAGTAATACAAATTTCTATAAAGTGTGGTAAAACCTTTGAATAATGCAGTTTATTGTTGTTTCTGGAGTTTACATAAAGACAGTCAAAGTACTCAGACAGTGGAACAGAGTAACACATGTAAACAAATGAGAAAATCATGCCAAGAACAGCCCTAAGGTATTTATTTGCCAACATGCAGTAGAGACATATTTTAGGTGTTTCTTTTACGATGAAAAGATGTTTGAATGAAGCTTGTCTGCTGTAGCCTATGATGTGTTCATGTGCTCATTGCAAGTCTCAGGTGTCAAGTTAGCAATGTGTTTTTTATTGTATTTTTTATGTGTTTTTAAGGGAATTTAGCCTTGTCCATTAGCACCTAGAATGTCAATTTGAGCTGTTAATTTTGTTGTATTTTTTAACGAAACAAAAGCAGTCAGGTTGCTATGTTGTTGCTATGTTGGGACAGTGAAAATGTAAAGGAAGGTGTTTTCCATTTTAGCTTTAATTTGTCTGCAAGAGATATTTTTACTGGTGTATGTACTATTTTGCCGCTATAGAAAATTTAATTGTGTCACTCAGCTAGTACTCTATAGCACATAATCCACAACCTTGTAACTAATCATACAAAAAATAATAGTTGGTGAATATTTTGTAGGAGCACTGTTAATAAAAAGTGTTTTACTTTTTTTACCCACTACCTGTCATAAAACCAGCTCTAATATACTAACTAGTCTTACCTCATACTTGAAAACCCTCATTACGTAAAAAAAAAAACAGAGTGTGTAAATATGTATGGGGTGTAAAAATATCCACAAGTGCCTCTCCTCATGTGTCTGTATGTGTCTTTGTTTGTGTTTCAGTTCAAGAGGATGCTGAACCGGGAGCTGACTCACCTGTCAGAGATGAGCCGCTCTGGGAACCAGGTGTCTGAGTTCATCTCCAACACATTCTTAGGTCAGTCACCAACACCACTCATTAGCACTGGGCAGGAGGGCGGGGACACAAACTGGAGCCCAAAAATCCTTAAACAATGTCCCTTTGGTAACACTTAAGAATAACTCAGAGCTAATAAGCGTTAATAATTCCGCAGTTGAAAATAATTTAATGAATAAACTGTTTATAGAGCCTGAATTAACACTTATGTAATCCTTCAATAATGCTTAAGAGTAGGAGTTATTCTAAAGTATTATTGTCCTTTGTTGTGTACGCGAGTAACCTCATGCAGCAGCAAGATTCTAGTGAAATGTGAGTTCACAAGCTCAAGCCTGTCCATTCCAGTCACTCTGACGGTGGTTATGCAGTAGTGTGGAAGTACTGCTACTTCTGAGCAGGTTTTATGTTGTGGCTATGTTCAAACTTATTTTGACAAAGCATCTGAGACAACAATACATTTTAGCTCCAGTTTTTAATAATTGTTTCCAGCGCTCAAAATGTCTCTTGTGGTGAAACTATACATAAAAAACTGATTCATTTTTGATTCAGCACACAATCACAACTTTTTTGTGAATGTGCATGTCTTTTCTCTTATTAGCAAACTTCTTTGGACACTTAGCATTTTTCTTTTAGCAATATTGAATTGTAATGTAACACAAATGTACTTAAAATACTGACTGTGTGTGTATGCTTGTCTATTGTTTACAATAATTGTACCAGAGTGGAAACAGTTGCTGTAATCACATTGCTTCTATGTGCAACACTGCTGGCCACTCTGAACATATTTACTGTTTTGTTGCTATTGACATTACTCTCCAGAAACAATTTTTTGGAAATGTTGTACCACTCCAGTATGGTAAACATAAATCTAATACGTTTCTGTCTGTTTTGTGCAGATAAGACACATGAAGTGGAGATGCCGTGTCCTCAGACGCAGAAGGACAAGGAGAAGAACAAGCCCATGTCCCAGATCAGCGGAGTGAAGAAACTGCAGCACTCGTCCAGCCTGACCAACTCCAACATCCCCCGCTTCGGAGTCAAGACTGAGACGGAGGACGAGCTCGCTAAGGTCTGGACCCCACCGCGCCACACTCAGGGGCTCAGCTTATCTTTTACTCTCAACAAGTGCAAGCTCTGGACAATAGAAACTAACTTTAAACTTGCTTAGCTGGCATTGTGCAGTGTTTATATTTAATGTTCGAATCAGAATTATCAAGAGGCTGCCAATGTGAGTTTTTTCTTACTACAATATAGATTTATAAGTGCATTCTTGGTAATTTGCTGTGTATGTATGGTCACACCTTAATCCATTGCACTCTTAAATGACTCATGTTGTTTTTGTACTTCTTTAACAGGAGCTGGAGCATATAAATAAATGGGGCCTTAATGTTTTTAAAATCTCAGAGTTTTCTGGGAATCGGCCGCTGACAGTCATGATGCACACTATATTCCAGGTATGACACTGCTTTACCTTACCAGCATACAAAAATATAATGTTAAATGTTTTAAATTAGGTTTGTTTTTGTCCCGTCTTAACTCCTCCCATTTCATTTTTTCTTCTTTTTCAGGAGAGAGACCTGTTAAAAACATTTAAAATCCCCCTGGACACCTTTATAACCTACCTGATGACCTTAGAAGACCATTACCACGCCGATGTGGCTTACCACAACAACATCCACGCTGCCGACGTCACCCAGTCCACTCACGTGCTGCTGTCCACCCCCGCCCTGGAGGTCAGCACCCCCTCCTCCCTCACCATCCTGTCACGGTCTGTCCCGTCTGGAGTACAGTCTCAGTTTGACTCACTCATTCTGCTCTGTTTCTAGGCCGTGTTCACAGACCTGGAGATCCTCGCCGCCATCTTTGCCAGTGCTATTCACGACGTGGACCATCCAGGAGTCTCCAACCAGTTTCTTATCAACACCAGTGAGTGATAGTTGATTTTCTGTAAATTAAATTAAATTAAATTAAAACAGGGCTGTCTCAGAGGCTGGTAGAGCGCATTTAACATACTGAGGAAGCACTTTTTTGTTTCCCAGTTCAGATCAGTTTGCTTTATGTCATTCAACCCTCACTCTTTCCCATTTTTTTCTGTCAAGTGTCTTCAAATAAAGGCAAAACAATAAATCTACCAAAAGTAAAAAAACTCAGGGCTGCAACAATTAAAAAAAGAAAAAAAATATCATAGGTGCGCCTTGTCTCCCACACTTCCCACACAACTTTGGCTAGAAAGTGACATATCATTTATTGTATTATCATCATTTTTTACCATAGTTAACCAATTCTCTTTTTTTATTTCATGGGGCGGTACACATTTACTCTTGTGTCATTATCCAATTATTAATCGATTATTCAAAAAAATTATCAACAGATGAATTGATGATCAGATGAACTGGTTGCTGCAGCTCTTGTTGCTTCATTGAATGCAACATCATCAGTATAATGGCGACTAGAACACTGAAACTTAGGGATGTAACGATACGTTTTTGCAACGATACGATATGTATTGATTAGAAGTGTTTCGATACAATTCAAAAACGATATTGGCTAATTTGGAACAATACGATTCGATACGATTCATCACCTTCGTATTGATAATCAATACAGCAACTTTTTGCCAAAAATGATAAAAGTTTACTCTCAAATGTAGCACCACGGCTAGGGTTGATTATGTCCAGCAGACATAAAAGAGAGTGAAGAAAAGTTGAATATAACATTTTATTTAATTAAAAACACAAAATTTATCTCCAAAAAGCCATATCTGGTTTTAACATACAAATTTCTAATTTCAATATTCCCATTATTATCAATCGATACTTCATGTGTATCGATATTCACTTCCTAGAAAATTATATGATTCAACATGTGGTCATGTGTATCAATGTAGTTGTATCATAGGAAAAAAAATTGATACATCGATAAAGTTCCTGTATCGTTACACCCCTACTGAAACTGTAATTTTTAAATATTTTTATACATTTTATGCTGCCACAAAGATCACAATAATATCATTAATAGCCAGAGACAGAATTCTCTGAACGGACAATAAGCAAATTTAATCAGAAATTTAGCCAAAACTAAATCAGTGTATTTATATTCTTTAAGCATTCGAATATGACAGGAGAGAAATACACAGAGCAAGCCTATCCCAGCTACTTTGGCTGTGAAGCGAAGTATACAATGGCAGTTTACCACAGGCCACATTGATTGAAAATTATTCAATATTTTACTACTGAACAAAATATACTCTGAGCCTTTCGGTGTATCCTATGGGCTCTACATAAAATTTTCCACTGTAGACAGCACTTTCACTTAGACTGCTGTGTTAGTCATAACTCTGAAAGGTAACAGCGCAGCATACACTTTACCCCACAGAACGGTAAGACACTGTGCCGGAAAAGGGAATCCCTGCAGTACACAGCTGTGAGTCATCGAGCCCCCGGACCGGTCCTGTGACAGCCACATTTCAGGATCCCCCATTTCCCGTTCTGTCGCACTGTGGTCACTGCGGCCGTGCGTCATAATGGAAGGAGTAAACACAGCTAAAAAACCTTGAGATGACCCACAATTAAGCGAACTCTGTGGAAAGAAAATGTCTCATCTGACTCACCAAAAACTCATTGAAAAGTGCAGTAGTCCTGAATGGCAGCAGTAATAATGCAGCTGAATGTTATGCCCAATACAGATTCGGAGCTAGCGCTGATGTACAATGACTCATCCGTGCTGGAGAACCATCATTTAGCGGTGGGCTTCAAACTACTACAAGAGGAGAACTGTGACATCTTCCAAAACTTGACCAAAAAACAGCGACAATCACTGAGAAAAATGGTCATCGACATAGTAAGTTCATCCTAATACTTTGTGTGCTTTGTTGTCTTACCTGAAGTGAGTTAGTAAATGATGTTGTGTTGTGTGAAAAGGTGTTAGCCACAGACATGTCCAAGCACATGAACCTCCTGGCCGATCTGAAAACCATGGTGGAGACGAAGAAGGTGACCAGCTCCGGAGTGCTGCTACTGGACAACTACTCCGACAGGATACAGGTAGGAGTTCTTTTACAAATCTCTTACTCAACAAAACGTAGATACATCATCATTACTTACATTTACAAAGCTGCAGCAACAAAAACAGCAGTGTTTTTATTTCATTTATTGTATGAGCAGTGGAAAAGCCTTGCTTCCTGTGTTTGTTTCTACTTTTTGCTTCCACTGATGGCTTCTTGTATGGCCTCCCTACTCTGCAGTACAAAGTATTTTGAGCTTTGGTTTGAAATCATGTGTTTTTGTTGTACATTTATTATAGACACAAAGTACTTATCTGTAAAAGATGCAGTAAAGTAGTGCTGCTTTAGAAACATATGAATAATAAAGACAGAAGACCTCAGCGACAGATTCAGGCTCTTCTACTGCACCAGTTTGTTTATTTCATCTGGAATCAGCAAAATCTCTCACATTTAACACAATAATGAGTTGCTGAGTCTGCAAAATATTTGTATAAGTACATTTGAAAGTAGGTATTTTTATACTTTTACTTAAGTAATTCTTCCACCACTGGGTATTTATACAACTGGACCAAAAGCATGTACCAAGTGTCTAAGGTTTGGACGCTGTGTGGAGAAGTTAATATTTAGTTTTAGCTTTAATTTTGTAGCAAGTTATCTGCTTTTATTTCTTACAACAGTCACCAAATAGAGCCCACAAATACAATTTAAAATGTCGAAACCCTCCTGCCTTCATTTTATAGGCATCTGTGGTTCATTTGCAGTGACTGTTCACCTCATCAGGATGCAGACAGCTCCCTCTAGTGGCCACATGTTATACTGACACAACATGCTTGCCTTACTGAATCATTATTCATCCTGGGTCTTTGTTGTGTTGTAGGTTCTGCAGAACATGGTGCACTGCGCAGACCTGAGTAACCCCACCAAACCCCTGCAGCTGTACAGACAGTGGACCGACCGCATCATGGAGGAGTTCTTCAGCCAGGGCGACCGGGAGAGGGAGCGGGGCATGGAGATCAGCCCCATGTGCGACAAACACAACGCCTCTGTGGAGAAGAGCCAGGTAACCCACCCACAGGAGCCAGGCTTTCTCACTGTCCAAAGTCTGAACGGCAAGTCTGTCCAACCCAAACCTAATTCTACAAATATAATATAACCATACAGCTGGTAACTGTGGATCTTGTTCAGTGAAGTAACTTGGTAATGAGGGGTCCCAGTGTGTGTTTAAGAAGTACATTAAGCTCATGCATTAGACGTCTAATCTGTAAAATCAGAGCTAGCAGCTGTTTTTATTGCAGTTTATTGCAAAAACAAGTGCTGCAGGTGGTATAGTTTTATTCAGATAAAATTTATATTTATTAAGGGGCAATTTTACAACTTTTTACATTTTTGTTTTTAATAATTGTATAGATTTTTTTGTAAAGAGTCATACGCTGCTCTTGTTTATTATGAATATTTCAAACCCAGACCTGACAAGAGACGTAGCCTACAAGAGCTCTTATGGGCCCCTAGACCTCCTGGGCCCCTGTGCTGATGTCACTGTACTGCCTGATGTCATGACCCTGATCTTGTTGATCTATTTCTGATTCTTATTAAATTAATGTTGAGGGTCACGTGTCGCTATATGGCTATATCATACAACGTCCTGTAACTCCCTTCAGTGCACCAGTATGTATTATGTACAGGGTAGCCCCAAGGTCTTAAAAGCATTAAATAGGTATTAAATTTGATCTTGTCAAAATCAAGGTCTTAAAAGTATTACATATTATGTGTAGCTATTACATTTTGTTCATCTAGTTCTTAAAATTTGTCAAAACATTATCTTAATACTACAAAAATTAGAGTCTCCGCAGTAACAAAATATATTTATTGAAGAAATGTTATCCTTGAAATGAATGATTCATGATTTTCACGATTTTTTAATGCAGCACTTTCATCTGTGTAAGACTTAAATGGAACCCTTGAGTTTTGAAGAATAGTACAGATAATTCCTTAGTGTAAAATTCATACAAATTATTGTTCTGTTGTTGATGATCCTGATGTTAAATTTCACTCTAAAGGCCAGATTTATCAAAGGTTTGCATGCATGCTAACTGAAAAAGTTGTGCTAAAATTGGAGCAAACCCAGACACAGCTGAGATTAGTGTCTCTCACAGGAGCAGAATGAATGCAGCGCAGATTTTGCTCCGGTGACTCAATGAATATTTAAAACGAGGTGTTCTTGTCAGAATGCGCAAAATTCAAGGAGGAGAAAATGCAAATGAGGCTGCTTTGCGGTCGCTGTTTGATTTATCACGAGTACGGAAGCTGTAAATTTAGCACGTCAGAGAAGCTGGTGCAAAAGTTTTGCAGAAGAAGAGAGTGCAACTTTTATAGGCTGTACATGTGTTTGACTTGTAACTGGCTCTGACAGACAGTGAACAGGACTTAACTTTGCATAGTTTGTCCTTGTTAAATCCATGTCTTATAAGATTCTGGCACTGACCACAGTCACATGACTCAAGTTTCCCAGTGGAGAGACAGAGAGAAGGTAAACAGAAGAAAGTGAAATGCATTGCAATGAAATTATTATTCCACAAAGACAACTACAGTCAGCGCAGTCCTGTTGACTTTTGCGTTGCATCACTGTAGCAAAGATGCAGTCGGAGCTGCCAGAGCAATTCTGTTCCTGTAATTGGTGCGTCTTGTGCGCATGTAAAATTCTCATTTACATATCAGATTTGCAGCAGCAATTACTTGTGCACTTTATCTTTGTATATCACACGCAACACGCTCACAAATAGCAAATGCTATTTTTCAATCTGCACTTGCAATTAGCAGCCGTCATAGTAAATCTGGCCCTAAGTGGCTTTAAAAAGTCTTAAAAAGGTCTTAAATTTCACAAGACAAAACTTGGAGCTACCCTGAAGTAGTACGGAGCTCCTTTACAGCATAAACTTTAGGAAACCATGCAGTGAAGTGGCTATGTGTTACTGAAGTGAGAATAAACCACTGTAGAATATAATTGTCTTGAGAAATGTGCATGTGACCCGCAGCTGCTCTCTGATTGGTCGGTCACAGACTGTTTGTGCTGGTTTCAGGTGGGCTTCATCGACTACATCGTGCACCCGCTGTGGGAGACGTGGGCCGACCTGGTGCACCCCGACGCCCAGGACATCCTGGACACGCTGGAGGACAACCGGGAGTGGTACCAGAGCACCATCCCCCAGAGCCCCTCCCCCGCCCTGGACGAGCCCGAGGACGGCAGCGGCCGCCCACCGGGGGGAGACAAATTCCAGTTCGAACTGACCTTAGAGGAGGACGGGGAGTCGGACACGGAGAAGGACAGCGGCAGTCAACCCGAGGAGGAAGAGGAGGAGGAGGAGGATGAGGAGGAGAACAGCTGCACTGACTCCAAAACGCTGTGCACGCAGGATTCTGAGTCAACGGAGATCCCCCTGGACGAGCAGGTGGGCGAGGACGAGGAGGAGGAGGACGAGGAGGGAGAGACTCTGTGCTCGCCGGCGTGTGTCCCTGAGGAGGACGAGGACGAGGAGGAGGAGGGGCGGAAATCCCCCGACACATAGCAGTTTATCCACAGCACCTAACGTACTTTTCTTAGTAACGACATATGATTATTTATAGAATATTTTTAGGGAGGGTTTGGGGAGTCTGCGGCTACGTCCACACTAATTCTTATTCTTAAACACATTTTTTTTGTTTTTTATGTTTTTAGGTTGCGTCTGCACTTTGACTAAAACTTAAGTTGTGACTGACAGACCTGTGTAACTGCTAGTTTTTCTACTGGTGCTCAGATAAGACAATATGGGGGTTTGGGGTTTAAAAAATTGTGAAATTAATTGATAACTCAAAGTCCCTGCGGGGTGTTAGCATGCTCTAAAAATGTTCATTCCCCTTTGTTTTTTAATAATAATATAAAAAGTATTGTGACATCTGCTAGTCTTGTTCACTGTATTTATACTAATAGATATTTACAAAAATATTGGTGTACCTATAAATTATTTAGTGTGGGCAGACAAAGACTTAAAGAAAGGACTTAATTCAGAATCACACAGCAAAACGGTCCTAAATTTGTTTTCCTTTTGTCGTTTTAAAATGAAAATCTATTAGTGTGGACGTAACCGGCACTCTGTATTTTTATTTTTTTGTGTGTGTTTTACTCCAAAGCGTGTGCTGCTGTTCACTTTTGGCCACTCCCCCCTTACTCTTCAGACACGCCCACCGGTACTCCCACTTATTTTTGCACTCAGGAAATCTTCTTTCCATTCCTGTCTGTACTGAAGCGGTGTGTCCTTCTCTCACCTCCTCTCGTCTATAGGTTCAGTCCTGGGCAGCCATTTTGTCGCTCTCCTTCTTCTTCTTCTTCTTCTTCTTCTTCTTCATGACCACATTCCCGCCCCTTCACATTTTTGGCCTATGTTTTTAACAAGTGCCCATTCGCTCCACTCACGGAGAATGTCCCTCTATGTTGTAGGTCATTTTCTCTCCCCACTGTGAATTGTATATCTTGCTGTCGTCCCTCCCTGGAAAAGGAAATACAAAAAACAAACAAACAAATATCTTGCGGGACGCCACACAGTCGTAAGCTGCAGCACACTGGGGAGCTTTATGAAATTCCGACATGGAAGTCTTCCTGGAAAAAAACAAAAACGTGACGGACACCAAGCTCGAACCTTACAGCCATTGATGCTGTCCTCGAACCTCTCTTGATTATTTTGTATCGTACTGTATGTAAGATTACACAGATATTTTCTAGAATTTACTTTTGCAGTCTTTCTTTTCTTAGCAAATAGAGTGAACTTTTTTGGAATTCATTGAGAGATGTTTGCCAGTGTTTGAAGGGTTATGGAAAATCTATATATATTCGGAGTGACCTTGCACTTGCTCCAAATAGCATTTATACTACTAATCCCATGCCACCTCTTCACATTTTAGTTTAGTTTTGTTTTTTGTGTTTTTGTTTTTTTACAGAAATCATTGCTCTCATTCAAAATGGTTTGTGATGTGGACGAAGCCTTTAAATTTCCTTACTCTTGCCTGCTGAACTACTGGGGTGTCTACATAAGTTCTTCTTTTTTTGTGTGTGTTTTTTTTTGTTTTGTTTGTTCTTTTTGCCTCTTCAGGTTCTCTCCATATGCCTTTCTGCTTTGGTATTTTTATTTATGTCAAAAACCACTTGCTGTCTTTGCTTTCGATGAGACAATCAGCTTCGTTGCATGGTCATACTTTGGTAGACATTAGAGCCTAGAATGCACTGAAAATCTGTCTCACACTCCTCACAATGCTGTCTCAACATCTGGTCTTTACTTTTTGCACATCACATCTCATACTTCTGTTTGTTTGTTGCTGTGTGTGCATGTTGAGTATCTATAGTCGATTTGAACTCAAGCAGGCCTTTTTTTTGTTTGTTTGTTTTATTTTCAGCCTGGATCAGCCATCCTTTTAATTGCTATACAGAAAAATTTGCCTCTGGATACAGTTATGTACACTTAGTCAGTCAGTGTATACAGTATGATTACCTGCAAGTACCGTATTTTCCAGAATATAAGTCGCTCCGGAGTCGCATTTATTTAGAAATGTATAGCACAAAATCCAAGACCAAGAACAGACAGCTACACAGCTACACAACACAACAGGTGAATAGGTGTCTGGTATGTTAACGTAACATACATTAACATTTATTCAGCTACACAATAGCATAATGAAAATACTTGGGAGGCTGAATAGGCTAAATTTACATAACAAGCCTGCGAGTCCAACAAGTTAGTTCCCGGTAAGCAAGTTCCCCAAGCTCCCAATCTCATTCTGCATCACTGAATACTACTGACAGTAGTTGTCACAAGCCTAGAGCGCCCTCTTGCGGCTGTATACGGTAATGCTTACTCCTTGGTTCATGTCATAGTCGCAGGACCAGCCAAACTATGAAAAAAAAGTGCAACTTATAGTCCGGAAAATACTGCAGGTAAATTCAAATTACAAAGCATTCATGTTATGATTGGATGGCAACATGGAGTGATAATTAGAGATAGCTAATAAATGAATGGATTATTTAATTAGCATGTGAGGTACACTTTATTGTCCCCGCAGGAAAATTTGTCCTCTGCATTTGACCCATCCTGCAATGCTGCTGGGGCGTCCTGTCAGGAGCAGTGGGCGACCGCAGCACAGCGCCCGACTCTTCACCAGATCTAGAGCCAGGATTTCCCAGCTGAAGGATTAATTGCCTATTGTGCTTTTTTTTTTTAGCTTGATGGTGGAAACTCCACACGAAAAGGGCCTACGTGGTCCAGGAATCAAACCTGAGACCTTCTTGATGTGAGGCGAGAGTGCTAACCACTGATGCCACAACCATACTATAAACAACATCTGTTAACCTTAGCATCTTACATTAACAAAGACTGAATGATTTTAAATACCAAGATCTCAAAAATAAAAGTCTTTTATATTACATAAACTTGTACAGACAGGAATCCAGTTAGACGCCTTAATTTAGCCATCAGTATTGTAGGACCAATGCAAATGGTGTCCATGTCATTTTATATAAACATTTATGATTGGTCCACAAATTTAGAAGTAGAAATTGTTGTGATGCCAACATTATTTTTAAATCAGTGTGGCTGGCCAGGCTGTTTTTTGTCCGAGTTTATAATGGTACAGTGAACATGCTGCTGTAGCTAATATTACTGTTCAATCCCCAAATTTCTTTTTCAGAGTACAAAAATATCACAACCCATTGCACACAGCTTTCCAAAAGTGCTTTTTTTTCTCCCTTCTGCCATTTCAAGAACTTTATTTTTACTTTGATTTTGTGCCAAGTTTTGATTCCTTTTCCATCCTCACCCGATGCCCTTACCTGTAATAAGAATCCTGGTTTATTGCTGTTTACAAACATATTTATTGTGCTGTATATAAAATATAATTATTAATGTTATTACTATCATAATGCCGTTTGTTGTAAATGGTTGATTCTTATCATCCCTTTTGGTGATGGTGTGGCTGTATTACGTACCTCTTGTTAAGAGAATGTTTATTCCACATGAGCTTCAGTGTAAAAATGATCCATCGACATGTTGCTTATCTGAGAACAAGCTCAGTGAAGTTGAGGGGGAAAGCCAAATTGTTTTTTAAAATACTAACTGTTCCTTGGCCCATGGGCTGTGCCTTAAATTCATGTCATTTAGCCTTTTGTTTCTCTCTCGTTTCCTAGTTGCTGCATCGGCAAACCGCTCGACCTCGGTTGTCCTGGTCTCACGATTCAAATACGTTGCCTTTTTCACAGAAACAGCCAAACACTGATGAGGAAAAGTGGTTCAAAAAAAAAAAATGAAGGAGAAGTTTGTGGAGATTCAGGGCAACCACCAGTCACGGGTTTTGCTACTTGAGTGTTGTGTGGGTGCTACAGCTGGATTTGACGTAAACGTGGTGTGGAGATAGCTGGGCACCCGAAAGGCCTCTGTTAATTAAAAACACTGACAGATGTGGCACAAACTTTGGATATGGATACAATCTGACTACGGTGGCCCTGAAGGACACATCACTACAACAAATCACAAAGCACAACAAACAGTGAAACAATAAGAGTCAAAGAAGATCACATTAAAAACTGTGGTGCCTTAGTGCTTGAATGTGATTGGACAGTGCCACAGGAAGTTGCTCCAAATATGGTCAGTGTCAGTTTCTCTTTTGGGGTAAATATCTTATGAGGTTATGTATTAGCTGTATTAATAGAAGCATTCCTCTTCTTTCCAATCACAACCAAGCATTAAGGTCCTGCTCTTCTGGCATTTTCAATTAGTTTTTTTTGCATTTTGTAGTTTTTGGTAGTTTTTTTTTTCATTTTTTGTTTCTACAACTTGTGTTCATGATTGCATTTGTGTCTCTTTGATCACACATTCTTGCATTAGGGCATTTAGTAACTCATTTTATTTTAACATTTTTAATTTGTTTTGTCTTTTTTGTTTGTTTTATGTTTTACGAATATTTATTTTTTATTAAATTTTTTGTATTTTCACTTTTCATACATTTGGCAAGCGTTTTTCTGCTTCTCAATTTGATTTATTATTGACTATTTTGTATTCTGCAGTTGTCCTTCAGGGCCACCGTACACGTCTCGAGTTTCACTAACACTAACCACAGGGCCATTCGGGCGTTACGTGGGCGTTTCCAACCACAGTTTACAAAGCACAGAGTCCCGGAGTGCACCTGTGCGTCCAGCCACTGCTGCATTAATTCTGGCTGGACCTCCAACAGAGTGCTGCCCACACAGAATCCACACTCGGCCCACACTTCACTCACACGACTTGCAATATCCCAAAAAAACCACTGACATCTTTCTGCCTGGAGGGGACTATTCTAGGTGGGGGGCTGTGGGTTGGGGCTTGGGTGTAACAAAAAATGGGGCAGTGTTTTCGCTTGAGTTGGGGAGGGGGGTGCATCATTGTCCCGCGACAGGAGGTTCTTATTTTGACACACATACTGTAGATTTGAAACAGCCCTGGACCAATGGAAACAGTGGGTTCTTTTCTCATTCTGTGTTCTATTTTTTTATGGTATGAGAGGATACACAAACTGTAACTTTAAAGGTCTTCAGGACTCTTATTTTTGGGTTATGTCTTTAGAATGCCAACTTGTCTGGAAGTTTTCACAGGACAATTAAAATGTTATTTTAATGGATTCCTTGTTAATTGCAGTCTATTGGATAGCACTGTAGATCATACGACTTTACATATAAAAACGAAAAAAAAAAACATTAAAAAAGTTTTTATATGCAATGGATTCAATAAAAGCATGGGTTGATTCTGCCTAAGACTGCTTCCTGGTCTCCATTCATTCATTCATTTTGCACCGCCACATGTGCTATGATAATGACGTAGTTCTCAGAGGAAGTTTAAGATGACCTGAAAACACACACGCAGACACCTTTCAGGCGTTCAGTTCCTTCCTGAATTCCCGGTGTGAGACATGTCTGACACTCTCCCAGCTCTGCCAGCGTTTAATTAACCGCCCAACTTCCAACTGAATGAATCACTGTCGGGATAACGTACTACCAGAGGTGGAGGAAGTACTCCATATCTGTACTGTAGTAAATGTACTACTACTTCAAATGATTATTAGTCAAGTAGAAGTAAAAGTACTTAACCAAAGTGTTAGGAAAGGATGAAGAATAAAACTAGTGTTGCTTGCTTTTCAGTTTGCTGTACTGTCATGGTTATTTCTTACAGTAAACATTCTACAGTATAAAGAATACAAGAAGACTTGTGTAATGTACAGTACAGTCCAGTACAGTACATAAATGAGTAAAATGTACATTCTATATTTATGTAAAAATATTTTGTTTGTATTTTTCCTGTTTCTATATGAAAACTGTCAGGTTTTAGGTAATGAAAACATCCACAGTCTCCTGTTCATTCATTTGTGTGAAGTATGAACTGAAACGCTCGCTGCAGTAAAACAGTGAGAGCTGCAGTTACTGAGAGCAGGACTCAGAGTCTGAGCTGCTGTGTGAATGAGTGAACTTGCGCATGAAAACATTTAATTGCAGTTTGATCATTTTGATGCAAAAACTTGCTTTTGAGGGATATTTTAAGAATTTTGATTATAGAACATTATTTTGCAAAGAAAAGCCTTTGTTTTGAGAACCTGCAATCCTGTTTGAATTATCTTTGTGACTTGTTTTGCAAATGACAAATCTGAATGGACAAATGTGTCAAACCGATTGAGAAAAACTGTAAAGAAACAGCATTTTGGCCAAAAATCCTTTCCATGTGCATTGGCCAAAGTGATTTCAGTGAAGCTGTGTCTCTGTGTGAGAGATGTGTGAAGAGTTTTGAGAAAGAGTCTGAAAACTGTTTGCAAATCATTTAGAACATTTCTCATCCTTTCACAAACAGACTCCTGCTGAAATATAGGTTTGAAGAAAAAGATCCAATGGAACCAGGTTTCAGTAAATGAGCTAAAGCAACTGAGAAAAACTGTAAGTAAAAGTACAAATTACTTAGTACAACTTCTACTATTACTTCTTCCATTGCAACTGCTAATATTTCTTATTTCTGCCACTACTGTTACAACTACAGCTCCGGTTACTACTTCTAGTGCTATTACTACTACTTCCATTGTGACTACTAATACTACTACTCTGACTTCTACCACTACTGTTATTAATGCTCCTATTACTACTTCTAGTGCTACTACTAAGACTACAACACCTACTACAACTCTTACTACTAGTAGCACTATTACTACCAATACTGCTTATTACTACTTCTACAAGCTATTATTTTACTACTGTTGCCCACTTTGCTAGCAAGGTCAAAATTTACTTTGACTCATTTAGAAATTCGTATGTAAAAGTTTTTCCTCCTACAAAATGTACTCAGTTAAAGGAAAGGTTGCATTTAAGTAGTTTACTTGAGCAAAAGTATCTTGGTTCCAACCTCTGCCGACCTTCAGATGTACAAATAAAGTATATGTTTACTGTGCATGCATTCATGTTTTCCACTTACTCCATTTGGGGTTCATGAGAAGCAGCAAGCTATTCCAGCAACTCTGGGCCTGAAGCTGGGTAGAACCTGGGCAGACAGACAGACAACCATTCACTCAAATTTCCATAAAACTCATACTTCTTGTCCCTACAGCTGTCCAAAGAGGACAAAGCGAGCACTGTTAAACAAGGGCACATTTGCACATGAAGTGTTTGTATCTGTATAAACTTTCTTCATTTGCTTCAAAAGTGTGTAGGTTAATGATCATCCATCACCTGCCTCTGCTTGAACTCTTCACAGACTACAGTAGGTCCCTGCGTGGCTACTTATAATAAAAGGGGTGAGAAGTGTGGCAATGTATTTATTTGCCACTAGATGGCACTCATGCGCCTACAAATGCCCGACATCTTCATGCCAGTGAAACAAGTGCAAGAGAAAGTCATATTTTAATGTGAATAAATAAGCCCTACTGGAAATACTGTAACCTAACCTTTTGTACATGAGGTCTATAAGTGATTTTATAATGTGTTTAATGGTTTCCAGTCTCTCTGCATCAGTATCCAGATTCAATCATAGCACTATAGCTCCCATATAACACTAGGGTGACCGCCACAAAAGTACAAAAAGTGGGACAAGTTGTGTGATTTGGTTTGACAAGGTGGGACAGACTCGAGAAATAAATGTTTTGATTTACAAATATAAGTTACCAACTCACTGAGACACAAGTTGCTTTAGTTTTAGGCCTTTTAAAACATGTAATGTGCTGTTTTCACCCCAACAACACACATTTTGCGAAGTAATGTCTATTGAGAACTAATTCACTGGAAAAAAAAAATAAAAATTCTCAAAAAAATCGAGCACTAACACCAGCCCACAGCTCCATAGAGCCCTTTCCTGAGACAGGACACCTGCAAATATTTATTCTACATTTTACACAAAGAATACGGAGCTTACCTTGTTCAATGAAAAAGTGGGACATTATCTTAAAAAGTGGGACGGAGGGACAGATGCCTCAATGCCTGTGCAGTGCAACCAAAAGTGGGACGGGTGGTCACTCTGCATAACTTCCTCACTCCAGCTCCAGGCTCCAGGGATCTGTTTTGTCTCCTCTGAAAATATTGATGAAAAAACACAAAGTACCAGTAAATGTTGCAATTGTTTGTCAGTATTTCATTCATTCATCTTCATCCGCTTATTCTTGTTTGGGGTCGCAGGGTACAAGAGGCTATCCCAGAAACTTTGGGCCTTAGGCGGGGTACACGATGGATAGTGGCCAATTAGTCACAGGTTTTTTTTTGTTTGTTTGTTTGTTTTATTTTGGCTTGTTGTGGTTTGCTGGTTTGCTTAATGGTCAGTTAACTCAAAAAGTCATTTTCAGGAAAATTCAGCAATGGACCAAGTAAAAAAAGATTAGTTTAAGTTGTTTAGTGGATTTTATTATGAGTTATAAGGTCATTGTGTGGGCATCATTACCAGAGTGTCTCTCCTTCATTCTTTAATGAAAATAGTTTCTCACAACATTTAGCTCAATTTTCTGCATAGTGTGGTATTCAAAAGTTTGGATTTTTTTTTTTTTTTATTTAAATGAAATTGCAGTATTATCTGAAGAGGTCAAAAACTCAGATGGAGGGGCCAGTATTAGTGTGTGACTTAGACATTTTTAAAAGAACCAGAAAATCCACAAATGTTGACCCTAATCACTTTAAGTTAGGGATTGGGTCCACAAACTCACTTAAACAGTACTGCCTACTGACAACAATCACACCTGTGTGGTTGAATACTATCAACACTTTTTGACCTTAGAGTTAAAAAAAAATCAATTTAAGTAATTAGCAATGAGAGAAGAGACATTGAACTTGTGCCAGTTTTTGTTCATGTAACAAGACCCAGTAATAGCAGAGATATTAGCCTTAAACGCAACAAGAAGACAACATACTAGTAGTTTGTCTGTTAGCAATATAACTCACTAGTTGTAAACATACTTGTAGTAAGACTGTGTAGTATTGGGTAATGCATGTATGAGGAAAAACTGTACCTGACATCGAGCCCTCAATATAATGGAAATGATCAGTCTTCTTCCAAGCATTAGTGTAGATTTGCTGTTAAAACACTAGATGGCGCCCATACCCAAGAATTTTACCACTGTGTCCCATTGAACCCCTCCCCTTCATCCATCAATGTACCAGAGAGAGCACAAAACCACACCTGAATCCCAGATAATCATTTATCATTTATTCTTATAATTTCAAAACATACTTCGTACATGGGAATGTGTGCAGCCGCGCGAGCTTTACGTTTCCTTTAGGTCGATCTTAACCCGATCCATTAATAATCTGATGGCTAATAGCAGAAGGTTATGATGGCACGCATACACACTCCTCTAATGTTCGTTATTATAAGCGAAAGTCTCCCTTCACTGTTATTATTATTATTATTATTATTATTATTATTATTATTATTATTATTATTATTATGGTAAGGACTAAAAGTCACCTCCCAGACACAACAACACTGCATCGGACATGAAAGCACGACAATCAACAATTAGCGCGGGGGAAAACAGCATAGAGCACGTGGATACATTTGTACAAAAGGTATACACAAACGTTACACATTATCATATATTAGGTCATTTATTTGCTCGCTCACGCACACACGCACACGAGCGCTCTGTGGCTGCGGACTTAGGCACGAGCTCTCCCCGTTTTTAAGAGTCTGCACACGTCAGCGCTGCAGCCACGCCACTCACACGCACGCAGGAAAACTATGTACAGGGTTCATTCATAAAATATTGCACTTATTGGCCCATTGCATCTCACAGCGATCGCTATGATAATGCTCCTAAATTTTGTAACATAGAGTGATATATATACTGTATGTACATTATTTGAATAGAAATCTACATCATGGGTAAGTCATGCGTTTCTTTTTGGAGGTCTTATTATTAAAACTATGCAACATACAACCAACAATGTTTAAGGACGTGTCATGTTTGGCACAAGTGTTTCTTTTTTTCTTTTTCTTTTTAAATGGAAATGCTCAGTGTTCAGACTACCATATATAGACTTATTATTTAGACAATATATGTGTGTGTGTGTAAAGAAAAGTACGGTGGCCCTGGAGGTTAAGTCGCAAACAAATAGTAAAACACCAAAAACTATTCCAAAATAAAAACAATCTGAAAACACAAAAACAAACCACATCAGCTCAGTCATAGAGATTTTCACCCCCTAACCTGGAGGTTGGAGGTTCAGTCCCCGCTACCAGCAATGCAAACTGTCACTGTGTCCTTGGGCAAGACACACTCGATTCAATGCATTATTAATATTAAAAAATGATGAAAATACCTAAAAAAAATCATGAAATGCAAGAATAGAGAAAACAGATAAAATGCAAAAAAGAGAAGCAAAATTTTGGAATGTATGTGCAGTTTGCTTTTAGCGCTTTCAATTTGTTTTGGGTTTTTTGTTACTTTTGAATTCGTTTTTCCATTTTGTGAAGTTCTTCTTTCCTCACTTTGTTTCTGAGTTTTGTGAATTGTTTTGTTTTTCGTTGTCCCCAGAAAAAAAATGTTTTTGTTCCATGGTTTGTTTTGTGTTTTGTCTCTTGTTGTTGGGACTTTACCTTCAGGGCCACCATAATCAAGGATGGTTTAGCAATGAATCCTAAGCAGCACTGACAAATTTTTTCAACTTCTTTCTTTTCTACCAACAACATAAAGTGTAAGCATGCTAGGTGAGAATGAAGGATTATTTTTTATATATGTATATATATATATATATATATATGGCTGTTATTCCCTGCCCGAGCTGACCATCTGTTGTGTTTTACAGTGATGGAGAAGATGGCTGATTGTTGTAGAATGGCTAAGGCTCTTCTTTAGATAAAACAGCACATATGATTGGCTTTTTTTGGCAGCATGCTACTCGTGTCGAACTAAGACTTACGGGTCGTCTTAAAGAGGCTAAACAATAATAATTTCACAGACGTTTCTACAGACAGCAAACATAGCCGACTAATATTCACATCAACTTTGAACACCCTGGGTTTCATTCATCAAAGAAGGACAGAGGGACTTCCAGAGGCCGTGTGGGAGATGCTAAAAGGCCACTTTTATCCAAGGTAGATTATTTTCAATGGCAAAAAACTGTTCTCGTTTATGATTTTTTTTTTATACTCACACTCATGCAAACCCCACTCACTAGAATCTATAGTAGTCAACAACCACACGCTTGCACTGAAAGCTGCTACATCTTATAGGGCACGAAATGAAAGATTTGGCAGCTTTTGGAAATGAAATCAAACCTAGAAAAGGATACTGTACAAAAATAAAAAGAGGATAGTTCTCAAAGCTCACTGACTATTCCTTATCGTATATTACTTTAGGACATCAAGATTAAAGGTATTAGGGTTCACTGTACAGCATTACTACGGACTATTTCCTGCAATATCAGGTATGAATGGTTCTAAGTGTACTGCCAAAAGTGAGACAAGAGTTTAATCCTATACTGTTACACTGCTTACAATAGGTATGTACTGCCTGTCGGGTTATGTCGAGTTTTTATAGGTTCACTACTAGATGGGTTTGAAGAGTCCAGAGAAGCACTGCTAGCAGGGGTGTAATGCTGAAAAGAATGTGATAAGAGTCACTAACAGTTGCACCCCTGCTGCTGCAGCGGGGGAGCACTGTCTGTCAGTTTGGCTGTGGGTGCTCCGGTGGTCACCGCCGGGTCACTGTCCAGGCTTTCGGACATCTTGTCACAGATGAGGTCGACGAGGCGCTCGAAGGTCTGCTTCACGTTGATGTTGTCCTTGGCGCTTGTTTCGAAGAACTCAAAACCTGGGACAAAAGGAAATAGAAGTGCATATTAGGGCTGACCATCTCTGGGGGCTTAAAGCAGAAACTCAGTATCTCTGCTCGTTTCTTCGCTGTTTTGCCCTTATTTTCTTCTATAGAGCTCCCCATGCATTTCGCCGTAAAGGACTATCGTAAACACTCACAAGTCCACTTGACTCCTGTGTGATCCTTGCCTGGAAAATCCAGAATAATATGTCTCTGTATTATTATACAGAGACATATCAGTCTGGTCACCACGCCGTCCGCCGTGGTTGGATTAAAATCCCAACCGTACCGTGCATTTTGATTCGTTTATTTAAGTCACATGTTCTTCGCGAGCAGCGTCCTCAACAACAACAATCAAGGTGGCGCACCGAGGAGCCGAGTTTGTTTCATTCAGTGGTAAATTCTGTTTTAAATGACCAAAAACATATCGAGTCATTAAAACCACAGCAGCTTACAGCACTAGAAGCCTTTATTAAAAAAAAGAAGATGTTTTCGCATCTGATTGGCTTACTCCGCTGTCAGTTTCCTCGGGTTTGCGCCGCTCTAGAAATCGAATTGATTCAATGGCGACCAGACTCATCCTCTGGTACAGCGGTGAGGCTGGAATTCCCAGGCAAGTGTGATCCCTCTCAGCTTTACTTTTGTTTTCCCCTCCTCATATCCATACAAAGTTTTTTCTGCCTTTTGGCCACTCTGCCATAATGAAAATCAAGAAATAAAGCCATTGCTAGCTTGTTGTTTTGCTAACTGTAATATGCTGCTTTCTCACAAGACTTGAGACTTCTATGACACCGGGTTGACGGCGCTCACTGTTGCAAGTATCACTTTTGGACCAGAGACACCGGGGGAGATGAAGGGCGCTTTATTTATCCCACAACAACTCATTTAACCATCACAGACTCTGAAACAGTTTATTTAAGGTAAAAAAGTTACTGAGTTCTGCTTCAATCGATTAATGGGTCAGTGGGATCTTGATCGACAAAAATTTTATTGGTTGATTAGTCACTCTTTGCATCAACAAAGCTGGTCTAATTTTTACTTGATAACTTTTATTTTTCGTTTTTTTTAAGATAGCATAGATGATTTTTAGATAACAATATTTTACAGCCATATTTTCTAAATGTTTTATCACCTAATTAAAGTAAAGTTGTTTGTTTGAGTAACTCTTAGGTTACATATACTTTGGTAGGATTTCGGTCAAATAATTGCTGTACTGGGCATATCTTTGGTCGACTAACAATTTCTTTGGTCAACTACAGCCCTAGTGCATTTTAAAATAATAGCTTTTTGGTCCCACATGTTACATATTGTGGAACTATTATGTTTGGCATTATGTGTGCGTAAAGAGTACAGAATGGCTATTACTGTTACACAGTCCTTGATGAAGCACAGTTGGTAATTTAGTTGTAGTAATTAAATTACCAACTGTGCTTCATCAAGGACTGTGTTTTAGTTCTGATGAGCATAACTATGAAACAAGACATGCTACAGAAGGTAGATTTATATTACCCAAAGTAAAAACTAATTATGGAAAAAGCACTGTAAAATATAGATCTATGTCTGCTTGGAACAATCTGCCAAGTGACATTATTAATTCAAATAGTAAACAACAATTTAAAATCTTATTAAAAAGGCATCTTCTCTCTAGTATCTAGGCAACCTGTAATTGTATTGTGTTAAAATCTTTTGTATTGTAATCATAAAGCGTGATGTTGTCTCTATTTTGCATGTGTAATATTGCAATATTAGATGTGTTTGAAATAAGTTGAATCTATTTAAGCGTAGCATTAACTTGGATCTGATCTTATAGCTTATTATCCTTAAGTTGTACTGTATTTTTATTCTCATTGGACACTTTGATAAAGTCAAATTCAAACGCATTTAGTGTTAACAGAAACTAGGTCCAGTGTATGTGTGTGTGTGTGTACATGTGATTGTTATATATACTATATGTATATATATTCTTTTATTTTAAATAATTGTATTACTGCCATTGGCTGTATTGTTAATTGCTATTATGACTCCAGGAAGAATAGCTGTGTCAACACAGCTAATGGAGATCAAAATAAATACAAATACAAATATTGTTGGCTGTTATAAATAACCACAAAAACATTGAATCTTTTAGCTGAATGTGACAAAAAGTGGAGCACTTAATAACTTTAATAAGAAAGGAAGTGTCCAGATATTTATACACAATAAGGTCTGGGTCACACTACAGGAGTTGAAAATCTTAAAAATGATAGTAACAATTCTAATAATTGTCCATGTTGTCATAACCAATGTGAAAACTGTGATTATAAATTATTATTGCGGCCAAACAAATTACTTTCTTCTTCTGCTGAGCTCTATTGTGCTGATTTTGTGGAGAACTGGGAACACTGAACAAAGAATCAAATGGTCCTACCTCTTTTGTTGATTTGTTTGTTTGTTATTCTATTAATAAGATAAACACCATCTGTATCCATGATTTTTTTTACCGTTGCAAGCTGCCACAAAAGTACTAACTCCAAACAGTGGGGGTCAGTAAAGAAACCTGAAAAAGTACTTTTTGCTGTACGAATCTGGAACACTATAGATCTGTATCCACGAGAGGGTACTTTATCTTTTTTGGGGATGCTTAAGACAGCTTTGGGTATCGTCATAATGCCTAAGTGAAAACATACCTCATTTGGATCAAGGTACATTTAGTGGATTCTTTACAACTCTGAGATCAAGGGGGCTTTGTGGCACAATGGATAAAGCATTTACCCATGAACTAGAAGATCCCAGTTCGAGTTCAGGTCTGGTCATTATGTCTTTACCATTCAGAGATAGGCCTACTGCCTTGGGAGAGTAAAACTACTGCCAGTCTTGCATAAATTCATGTAATCACCTCTGATGACATTTTGCCGACTGAATCAGAGCGGCTCAAACTAAATCTTATTCTCCAAACTGTGTGCCCAATTATTCTTACAATGACTGCGGTCTTCACAACTTGTTGGTCACCCAATTTCCATTATGGTTGCCTACAGTGCTTACATAAAGTGACATTTCCACTTTATGGGTACAAACGAAATGGAAGTGAGAGCAGTTTGAAGACGTACCCAGCTGTTCTGCCAGCAGTCTGCCGCTGTCCACAGACACCACTCGCTCCTCCTCCATGTCACACTTGTTTCCGGCCAGCACCACCTGCGCATTGTCCCAGGAATAAGTCTTTATCTGGGTCGACCTGTGGGACAGAAACACAATGGATAAAATATAAAGGCAGCTATTCCACTTCCTGTTTCTGTTATGTCAAAAATCAAAGTGTAATAGAAATAATAGAAAGAGCTGAAAGAAGTCTGGTCTACATATGAACATGCCAGATTACATAATACACTTTTGGCATTCATGTAAGAAATTGAGTCATTGCTGGCTGTAGAAAAAGTGGGTCAGTTGCTGAACTTATTCACCGTCCTTTCTGAAGTACGTCATTCAAGTGTGCCCTAGAAACTAGTGTTTGATGCCTCCAGATTGAGACAAAATCACAGCTATTTAAATGGTTGGCATTATGTGAATATGGTGCAACTTCCACTTAAAAAAATCCTGGGTCTTTCAACTGTGTGTGCTAACTACGGCAGCATTCAGAGGAAATGAAGGAACACATGTCTCATGTTGTGCCGCGGTGAAAGTAGGGCAGTAAAAGTGAAAACAGGAGAGGAACGGGCAGCGTGAAGCAAGATGTTCTGACCAGGCTGGCTCTGTCGACTCCTGACTCGTTACAGGGCTTCATATGTGGGTCAGTTTTAGTCTGAATGCTTGGACTGCTTACAAAATGCACAGAACAAACAAATTCAAAAACATGGTACTGATAGCTTGCCAGGACATTGCTGTATAGATCAGATTTGTTATCACCGACAGCTACACAATACATGAAGGTGATACCAGGATAATACTATAAGCTACCGTGAGATGCTCATAACTGGAAAGCCTTGGCAAGTTTAGCTCAAGCATCTGTCCTTGGAAGACTAAACACACTATGGAACAGTAAAATAAGCATACACCATCAGAGTAATTAGAGCTTTAGTCCACTCAATATTCCTCTATGCATGTGCAACCTGGAAACTGACAGCTGAGCTCGAGACAAGAATACAGGCTTTGGTCAAGATCTTACCTACCTAGCTTGACAGAATAGCAGCTGGTGGTTACCAAGACCTACTTAAGATAACTAAAATGATTTGGCCACATATCAAGGTCAGTAGGCCTTTCTAAAATAGTACAGTGAGCGGATAAAGGAACAGAGGAAGACAGACGAAAAGATAAAGGAGTAGACTGGCTTAAACCTCAAGGAATCTCAAGTAGCAGCAAGAGACAGGAACAGAGAGAAGCCACTGCCTGCTCCTCAGAGGTGCCTCAGTGACCTGCTGCTTACTGGTTTACTGTTCAGTGTAAACTGGAATCAGGATGTAAAAGGAACTATTTAAAACCAAAAGTAACATGTAAAGCAAAATGCATTGGATTACATGCATTGCAATGGATCCAAAAACTATGAATTTGCTTTTTAAGTGAACACAAAGATGGTTGTAAAAAAAAACTCAGCTGAACAAAACAGAAAGTATCATAGACTAAATTGAGAGGCAGCAGCTTCTTAGGTATGGGAGCACATTCACTAATAAAGGTTTACAAGAAAGAGTGACGGTCAGTTTGTCAAGTTAATGGCGGTCCAAATGTTACATTGCTTTTACACATCATAGTCAAAAAATATAGCCTTTTACTGTAAAGTTTTTAATGTTGCTGTTGTTGAACTCTGCTTTTCAAGGAGTGGATGAGTAACAGGCATTTAACATGCTGACGAGTGTTAGCACAAGTACATCTTGTGACGCAGATGTGTATACGTGGCTTAAGTGCAAGTATTTTTCAGTCCTAAGTAATGATTTCCTGTATAACTGTTTCAGCCTCTGACATCACAGAGAGGGTTATTGATCCACTCTTTTTACTGCTTCACTTTATTAAGGTTTTTAGGAATTAACTTAGGCTTAAAGTCCAGCCACAGCATTTCGATTAGTTTAAGGCTGTCCCAGGTTTTCTTTTTTGTAATACCCCAACTTACAGTACAGTTACTCGGCAACTTATGAGGAACAAGAAACCACCCATCAACCAAACATGACTTTGAGGCTTCACAGAAGTTATATTTTCCCTGGTGTTAGTTTGTTGGTTTGCCAGTCTGTAAGCCACATAGCTCAAAAAGTAATACTCAGAATTTGATGAGGTTTTCAGGAAAGGACAGTAGATCTGGAAGTTGTTTAAAGGATTCTGCGCTATTGTCAGGCTAACTCCAACCACAAGGGGTCAGTAACAGCACAAATATTAGTTTTGAATTGTAAAAAGAGAAAAGGAACTGGTATTTAAAAAAAAAAGGAGACCCAGGCAGTCCAAAAAAGTGGTGACAGCACATGGAAGTATATTTTAAGAAGCCTTTTTATTTTTTATAGCCAAAACATTAAGTTAAACACAAGTTGGGCAATTTACTGTATCTTTATTATTGTGAAATAGGACCAATACCTTGTCTCAGAGTAGGGCTGCAGAAACTAAACAAATTAATCGATTATAATTGATTATTGAAATAATTGTCAAATATTTTAATAATTGATTTATTGCTAACTGGGGTATTCATAGACTCTGACATAGGCCATGTGCTGAGAGATGAGGTTTTATTACCAAGACAGAGCAATAAAGCCATGTTCATTTTGTGTTTTTGATTAAAAAATATCCTTGTGTGTAAATATTGTCTATCCAAACGTCGACAAGTGCCATACCAGCTTTGTCTGGTGTAAAAATTAAGTGATTTTTGGTAGAATTATCACCAGCTTCTAACAGGATCTATAAAACGTTGTCAGATTAATCAATTATCAGAATAATCATTAGTTGCAGCCCAATCTTAGAGTACTTCTAGTTGTATGGTAAAAGTTATGTAATATTGCCATACAGCTTTATTTTATGTAACATTTACGGGCATAAGCAATAAGATCAAAACAGAATCCCAGCTAATGTTAGTAATAAATTAAACATACGGTAAGATTAATAGTGCGGTTTGCATTACTAAAAATAAAACATATCTATATATTTAGAACAAATGAGACCATAGATCTGTACGGCACACTATTAGATTAATGTACTAACTGTAATATCAGAAATACTTTTCCATTTGTCTTTGTCACGGGCAGGAAATGAGCACATCACCGGCTTAATGCAGAGCGGGAAGAAGATGTTGCCATAGAAACCCTTTTTTTTCTCCCCTGCAACCTTGTCACAAAGAAGGAGGGAACGAGAGGAAAGTGGATTTAATGCCTGAGGGAAAAGCAAAACAGAGAGACGGTAGTAAAGGACGGGGACAGACTCCGCTCTTTGTTGATCTGAGGGTTGTTTGACGCGTTTGTACACAGGTCGCTCTGCAGAACGTCAGGTCCCAGACACATTGAGACAAGAAGCGCTCCATCAAAGTGTCCGACAGCCTTTAAAAAATAATAAGTGTCTGGCCCTGGCCCACTCCACTGCAAAGCTCTTTGTCTGTGAAAGGATTTCAGTTCGATGTAAGGTCATAATGAGGACTTTTATGGCTCAACGGCAGCGGTGCACTTCATCCTTCCCTCCTTGCAGATGTCCAGGGTGTGTTGTATTCTTATGAATGGAGCTGTAGTCCTGACAGCTCTCTCTCTCTGCAAAAGCAGCTGTCAAGTGCTTCAGCCACAGGAGAGACAGGGAGGTGGACAGTGGCCTTAATAGTGACAGTCACAACTATCTGTGTCAGTAGGTGCATTTCCATGTAATTAAAAAACATTATACTTAAATGTTGCAAAAGGAAAATGCAAAGTACATGTTAGGATATGTGTACTCAATAACAATCATTGTCTGAGTCTTGAGTGAAACTATTTCTAACTCAATATTTAAAGATCTTTGTGCTGTTACAGTTAGCATTAAGGCTCAAAAATATAATATACTATGCATGTTTTCCACTAATTTAATGACATGCTTACAGCTTTGGTGTGACAGGCCAGAGGTTTAATTCCCCCATGGGTTTCCAAAAACACCAGCCACTCAGAATGAGGGTTTCTGCAGCTATCAGCAAGTCTTATTTAATGTTGTTTAATGCCATTTAAAAAAAAATGTATATGACAGACACAATGCAATCATGGCAGCTTAAATGGAAAAATCTGATGTTTGGGTAATTTGGTAATTTATCAAGTGTAGACTTATATATATATATATATATATATATATATATACACAGTGGGGCAAAAAGGTATTTAGTCAGCCACCAATTGTGCAAGTTCTCCCACTTGGAAAGATGAGAGAGGCCTGTAACTTTTCATCATAGGTATACCTCAACTATGAGAGACAAAATGAGAAAAAAAAATCCAGAAAATCACATTTTCTGATTTTTGAAGAATTTATTTGCAAATTATGGTGGAAAATAAGTATTTGGTCAACTACAAACAAGCAAGATTTCTGTCTCTCACAGAGCTGTAACTTCTTCTGTAAGAGGCTCCTCTGTCCTCCACTCGTTACCTGTATTAATGGCACCTGTTTGAACTGGTTATCTATATAAAAGACACCTGTCCACAACCTCAAACAGTCCCACTCCAAACTCCACTATGGCCAAGACCAAAGAGCTGTCAAAGGACACCAGAAACAAAATTGTAGACCTGCACCAGGCTGGGAAGACTGAATCTGCAATAGGTAAGCAGCTTGGTGTGAAGAAATCAACTGTGGGAGCAATTATTAGGAAATGGAAGACAGACAAGACCACTGATAATCTCCCTCGATCTGGGGCTCCCCGCAAGATCTCACCCCGTGGGGTCAAAATGATCACAAGAATGTTTAGCAAAAATCCCAGAACCACACGGGGGGACATAGTGAATGACCTGCAGAGAGCTGGGACCAAAGTAACAAAGGCTACCATCAGTAACACACTACGCCGCCAGGGACTCAAATTCTGCAGTGCCAGACGTGTCCCCCTGCTAAAGCCAGTACATGTGCAGGCCCGTCTGAAGTTTGCTAGAGAGCATTTGGATGATCCAGAAGAGGACTGGGAGAATGTCATATGGTCAGATGAAACCAAAATAGAACTTTTTGGTAAAAACTCTACTCGTCGTGTTTGGAGGAGAAAGAATGCTGAGTTGCATCCAAAGAACACCATACCTACTGTAAAGCATGGGGGTGGGAACACCATGCTTTGGGGCTGTTTTTCAGCAAAGGGACCAGGACGACTGATCCGTGTAAAGGAAAGAATGAATGGGGCCATGTATCGTCAGATTTTGAGTGAAAACCCCCTTCCATCAGCAAGAGCATTGAAGATGAAATGTGGCTGGGTCTTTCAGCATGACAATGATCCCAAACACACTGCCCGGGTAACGAAGAAGTGGCTTCGTAAGAAGCATTTCAAGGTCCTGGAGTGGCCTAGCCAGTCTCCAGATCTCAACCCCATAGAAAATCTTTGGAGGGAGTTGAAAGTCCGTGTTGCCCAGCGACAGCCCCAAAACATCACTGCATGGAGGAATGGGCCAAAATACCAGCAACAGTTTGTGAAAACCTTGTGAAGACTTACAGAAAACGTTTGACCGCTGTCATTGCCAACAAAGGGTATATAACAAAGTATTGAGATGAACTTTTGTTATTGACCAAATACTTATTTTCCACCATAATTTGCTAATAAATTCTTTAAAAATCAGACAATGTGATTTTCTGGATTTTTTTCTCATTTCGTCTCTCATAGTTGAGGTATACCTATGATGAAAATTACAGGTCTCACTCATATATATATATATATATATATATATATATATATTTCTTTTCACAGAGTAATTTACAAAGTACATATTGAAAGAAATCTGCTTGTGCCATGTTTTCATAATTTGTATGTCAAAGTAACTGTCCAAGTGAGTGGGGCCTCAACTATATATAGTTACAGTGAAAAATTACAAAAAAGAAAAATGAGTACAGAGGCAACCTGAAATGTGCATAAATATTGTCAATCCATTCACACAATGAATCAAAAAAGTAAATAAATGCAGGATTTACATCTCTCTCTTCCAGCTCCGAGGTAAATGGAAAAAGGCTTTGCTGCTGCTGCTTCACTGTTGTATTTTAAATTCAACATCTCCGTCCTCTCTGTGTGAATCATGCCACTTTACGTTGCTAATATTACCACAGACCACCACGTGCATTATTCATCTTCATGTTCACACACTGTCAGTGTGCGAAGAGAGAGGCAGGTTGAACTGAAGGTGAGAATGACATTTGCTCTGGCGCAGCTGTTGCGGAGACAAAGAAACGCACATTTATCTCCCGTGGCAGAGCTGCTCTCAGAGAAATGCGCCGTTTGTTGGAAGAAGAGTCTTAACCCAGAAACCTGCTTTCTTCGGCTGATGGATGGCAGCCGCCTCACTTCCATTTTAGACACAAATGCATCATCAGAGTTCACCATTATCCCGGGCCTGTTCAGAGCTCTGTTCAGCTGCTGCTCTGTGAATCACGCTGGGACCACAGCCATGACCTCCATAGGATTCCTCCAGGTCTCACAATGCTACATAATCGTACTGTGCATCTTCGCTTCAGACAACTGGACATCAATGTGGCAGGAAGGGTCACTGTGCCTCCTCTGGCTCTGTCTATTAGAGCTGCACAATCTATCGCTAATGTGGCATTATTGAAATATTCACAACAGCAAAATCCATATCGCAAAAAACTAAACAAATTGCAGTCATTTTGTTGTCTTTCATCTGACAAAAAATCACACAGCGGCTCTCAAAATGAAACTGAAATTTAGTCCTGATTTAGTCCTGGTCTAGTCCTGGTTTAGTTCTGGTTTAGACCAGGTTAAGTTTAATTCTTGTTAGGTTAATCCTTGTTTAGACCTGGTTTAGTCCTGGTTTAGTCCTAGTTTAGTTCTGTTTTAATCCTGGCTTAGTCCTGATCACATCCTGATTTTGTCCTTGTTTAGATTTTGTTTAGTCCTGGTTTAGTCTTGGTTTAGACCTAGTTTCGTCCTGGTTTAGACCAGGTTAAGTTCTGGTTTAATCCCTGTTTAGACCTGGTCTAATCCTGGCTTAGTCCTGGTCACATCCTAGTTTTATCCTGGTTTAGTTTTGGTTTAGTCCTGGTTTAATCCTGGTTTAGACCTAGTTTAGTCTTGGTCACATCCTGATTTTATCCTAGTTTAGTCCTGGTTTAGTCCTGCTTTAGTCCTAGTTTAGTGTTTGTTATGATGACCCTATAATTACCAGAGCGTTGTATCTCTTCCTAAAATAAAACTAAATTCAACTTTTGCTGTATCAAAAATTGTATCCAAATACTGCTCATGTTGTAGTTAACACAGTTATCACATATTTTTCTAATATTGTGTGTCCCTAAGAATTATTTCATTATTTCAGTTTACATTGTCCTCAGTCCTCCACACGTTGTCCCACTGGCCTACTCCTCCTGCAGTCAGATGTCCAGCCCACAGCGATGACTGGACCTTAGCTCGTCCCATCTGTGGTCCTGGCTGACTCAAGCCACCTTCTTTGACCTATGACCCCAGCTCTCTCTCTCTCTTCTCGTTTTGATGTAAATGTTCCCCTTCTGCTAAAATTGCTGAACTATTGTAATCAAATTATCACTGAGTAAGATTAATACTTGACATCCCCAATACTTTATAACCTGGCTTTTCCATATAGGGCTAGAAATGAGGACATCAGGTTTATACATTAATCACTATTAGGATTAGCACATTCAGGATATTGCTGTAAGCTGCTGATGTGGCACACTGCAGGCTGCAACAATGAAGCTGGTGCTTTAACTACTTCTGAGTTTCCTCTTGAAGTCAGGATTTTTTTTTTTTTTACTTTTACTTTTGGAGAAATAATTACTTAGTTAAATTTCCATATTAAGTCTAAATTTTCTCACACAGCTAAAATGTTTCTAGGCCTCGCATCAGCCTCTGTTCATAGTAGGGCATGACATGACTAAAACAAGCCATTTGTGATAACTATGTTAAATATAATAACATGATGACCTGCCATAGTTTGACGTAAAAACTAGTGTCAAATGTCTGTCACATAGAATGCCATAATGTTACTATTGAACTGGTCCAGAGATACAGATTTATGGCCAAATTTATCTATGTTTTCTAAGAAAGATAAGGTATTATCATCAATAAACTGCTGCACTGAACCATGTAGTAATGGCTCATTTTATTTTTTATGCTGTGTGTGGTCTGTTGAGGTGTAGCAGTCTGAAATAATGAAACCAAAATAAAATAAAATAAAAACCAACTGTCTGGTTTAATTAGTTTGGAGAGGAGCAACAGACCCACAGCAGGAAGGACACTTTACTGAGCAACCTGGACCATCCCCTGCTTCTGGCTTTTAAACAAAAGAGAGCAGCCAGTGGACGCTTTCCATGACTGCCAAAAAAAATGTGCAATCAGATACAGTAGATGAAATCTGATGTGAAGAAATGAAACCAGTGAATTTCCCAATTTCCCCAGTTTTGACATAATATTCATCCAGTTTCTTTTAGTAACAGAGCTAACACAGAGACATACACAGACAGACAACTACTCACTCTGTTGGTTGTTCATTTTGTTTTACTTTAATTTAAAAATACTGTATCTTTTTTTTTACAGCAGCTTGGTACTTTTCACTTATGTTTCAGGTAACTACTTTTCCTCCAGTAGCAGTAACTCAAAGTAATTCTGGCTACTCTCTCCGCCTGTGGTCACTTTTAAAGAACAAAAGACATGTCCTGTTCACTGTCTGTCCACGTCTCCGCTGTAGGGGCTTCTTTGGGAGTTTGCCATCTGACCGTGTTTGGATGAGCCTCTGCTGCTGTGCTGGTGGACGCACTTGGTTTATTTATTGCTACTGGCCTGACATTGATTGTGTTTTGTGGACCATGCCAGTGAGCTGATGTCTCTGTTATAATCTGATGCAGTGCTTTTCAGATTTAATTAGCCAGGCACATGACATATTGACATTGAGAGCTACTGTTGCTTTGCGGGCTGGGAACATTTACTTTGCTTTATCTTGTGTCAATAAGCCACTGCTACCTCACTCCATCTGCAACTAACAGTATATTAATGATATATATATATTAATATATACAACAGCTCACCTGTGCTGTGAACGGCGCTGTCTCCATTTCAATATTGTGGTGATGCCTGCCCAGCTGCTGCTAGCACCAAAGAAACCTAAATACTGTCTGTAGTTGCTAAAAACACTATAAGCCAATCGCCAGATAGAGACAGTATTACCTCTTTAATGTCTTTGTTTCACAAAGTAGCAACAAATTGATGTTAATGTGAACAACCCCAGGCCCTTGTGTCTTACTTTGTTAACTTTTGCTTTTAGCATCTTTAGAGAGGTAGAAGAAGGGCTAAAAACCAAAACACATGCAACTATTATATAAATTATAAAATAAAACTGCAAGTCACTAGCATATAAGCCACACTAGTTATAATAATTTGCAGGAGCTTTGAAGATGCTAATAATCACCAGAGATGAGGCATATTACTTCTGTAATGTGTTGGTTTGTCAAAAAGAAATTTGCATAAGCACAAATATCACTGTGTCTGTGAGAAATGCTGTACTCATTTATGCAAATAATCCATGTGCTTTGATGTAACATCAGGTTTTTCCATCTTTTAACAAGACTTGGCATCTGTTTTACACTATATTTGGTCTAAGCAGTGGCGTAACTTGATAATGAGGGGCCCCAGTGTAAGATTTCAGAATGGGCCATCAAGTTATGAATCAAATGCAATACTACTGGTTCATGCATTGAGCTTTTGAATTTGTAAAATGTTGCTCTTTATAAGAGAGTTTTGTGCTGCTCCTAATTATTATAAGTTCAATTCAATTCATTCAATAGAATGAGAATAATACTGAGTTAATTTATTAACTAATAGTGACACAACTATGGAAGTTTGAATAATCATTTGATATTTTATGCTTTATATTAATGCTTGATCTTATGTTGAAGCAAAGCATTCAGTGAAACACAGTAGGCGACAGTGGCAGTGTTCGCCCACCGACCAGAGGCTCAGCAGTTTGCCTTCTCCAGTCACAGTATGTGGCTAGTTGTGACAGGAAGGGCATCCGGTGTAAAAACCTGCAAACTCACAGTGTGAGTGTGACTGGTTTGCTGTGGCAACCGCTAACAAAAGGGAGTATCCGAAAGACTTAGAAAAAAAAAAAAAAAAAAAAAAAGGATCAGTGAAAGACAATTTTATCAATGGCTACTTTGTAAAAGAAAGGTCCCTCTGTCCTCTAAACGTCTGTGTTAATATCAATGCAGCTCTGACACTGACAGATGATGTTGTGAGTTCAGGCAGCACGTCATTTGTCTGAGTGAATGACAGGCCAGCTGAGCTCACCTGAACTGTACACTGTTTTGTTAAATGCTGTATTTGCTGGTACATTATTGCAATATGATATCATTTATAATGAGCACCAGTGAAAAGTATTAATGGACTCACCAGTCCTGCACGGCGCCGAAGGACTCCTCGTTAGTGATGTCGTACATGAGGATGAAACCCATGGCGCCGCGATAATAGGCTGTAGTGATGGTCCTGTAGCGCTCCTGGCCTGCTGTATCCTGCAATCACAACACAGCACATTTAGCCAGGCTCGTGACTGACTAATACACAATTACCTTAAGCTCGTTCTGCTTTGTACATTCTTGTTCAAAGATTTCTCCATCCCTAGACATCTTCTAATTGTTACTTCTGTCTTGTGTCTCCATCTGGGAGACTTTAGCATCATGTATTTATATAGAAGTACTGTGAATTATCTTCTAGGCTACTTTCTGTACAATTGTCATATGTCTTTTGTATTGCCATGAAGAATGTGCCGATTTTAAGGCTTTAAATGAGATCTTTATAATAATTAACAGTGCATTAACAGACTGACTGACCTCGAAACAATGCTTGTAGATCCATAGGTTATACAAGTACATACAAGGAAGTAATAGTAATACAAGATGTGTTCCCAATTGAAAGTATCTGAATCATATTTGTTTAATCTGTGAATAAATCTCACCAATGAAAGACATGCAGTGTGCAAGATCTTTTAATGAGCCATGCACAACTCATGCCCCAGGAAACAGAGCTCTCTTTTCATAATGCAATGCTTCAAAATGTGAATTAAATCTTTTTATATATTTTATTGTTACACTCAAATTCATGTTCCTTGTAATAATGATGGTATGACATGGCAAGTGTAAGTCAGGCTGCAGACTGTATGGCATCCTTACATTCATTGTTATTCATTTCCTCATGGTTAAGTAGTGAAGTCCATCATGTGTGAATAATCATTAGGCTTACTGCCTCACTGGCTGTGCATTGACATAATGCCAAAATTAGTGTTCAGTTTTAGCTGATGGGATTGATCCTTTCCTCACTTCATTAAATTAATCAGCCATCAGCCATCGGCCATATTAAATGTAAGCTGATGTGCATCAAAAAAGCATGTATTTTTAGGAATAAAGGACATAAAGTGAAATGAATTGCCTTGGAGTGAATTGCTTTAAGGCTGCATCACCAAGGCCTCGATGAGTCGCACACATTAGAATCGCATTGAGCAAGCCTTGTACAAGATGTGAGTGGAAGTGATAATAGATTTTGAACACAGCCTGCTAGCACTTGTTATGCAAAAGCTGCATCTTATTTAATTTCCATCCTGTTTACAAACACCCTTTTACCAATTTTATGCAATCCAAGAATTACATAATTTCTAATATATTCCCTATTGCTCTACTTGTCCCACCCACGACAAGTGTGTTTGCGTCCGTCTGGAGAAGAGCTGGCTGCTCCACTTGGCGCGGGCAGGAAACAGCGGATTGTACTAGCCACAATGCTTTGCTCTCTGTCAGTCCGCACATGGGTGAAACAATGTGCCCCTTTCGCCAAGGGACACTGGTGACCTTCAGTCTACAGAATCAGAGCTTGATGCCTGCAAAACCTCACCACACAATGGACATTAGTATAAAATAACATGACAACCATTATGTAAATCTGCTTCATCCTATCTATTATTTATCTTTTTTAATGTTGACAGCAATTGTTCGGCTAATTATAATGTACATGATTTGAAAGGCATTTCGCTGTCATTTCTTTCTTTAAATCTTGACAATGACCTTTAAAATGCCAAGGTACTTTCTTGCACTCAATTAAAACTAAGAACCAGACAGAAAAAACTGCTGAGTACCATGAACTAGAATCCCTAGAAGAGCTTTTCTTGTCAGTCTGCAGCTAAGGAGAAATCAATCTGAGAGGCCTGAGCAAAGACAGAGGAAGCTGACTCTAGCATCAACTCACGTCTATTCAGTAAAGTGGGATTAAGACATTTACCACACACTATATTTCAGTTAAAGGAGCTATATTAGGCAAACTTGCCTTTTTCTGAGCTTTCTACCATGTTATCATGTTGTTCCCTCAACAAAAACATACCTGGAGTTGTGCTTTGCTTCATTCACGCCTGTTTAAGTAATCCTCTATTCCCTGCCACAGCCGCTCTGCGGCCTCAAAACGCTCAGTTGTACAAACCTCTGCCTCTCCCATGAGCCCCCGCCCATTCCAGGAAGCAATGATCAATCAACAAGCTCTCTACATCCAGCCTGCTCTCATGCATTTATCCAAAAAACGGCAAAAAGCTCTGTTTCCAATGATTCCTTACAGCTATTTTTTATTTTGTAGTAAAATTGCATCATATAAAAAGTTTAAGGAAGTGCATTGCTCTTTTTCGTTGATTATATCAGTGTTTTCTAACCAGGGGTACATTGACCCCTAGGAGATATGCGAGCACATTGTATGGGGTACATGGAGCTATATGATCATTTGTAGTGCATTAATATATTTGGCTTTGACAGACTGGAATTAACCTAAATCAAAGGAATGCAACACTAAAAAAAGACTAAACCAGGACTAAATCAGGAAGAAAACTAGTCTAAAACTAGAACTAAACCAGGAATAAACTAGGACAAAACTAGAAACAAATCAGGTCTAAACCCAGTCTAAACCAGGACTAAACCAGGACTACACTGCGTCCAGACCAGGACTAAAGCAGGTCCTGGGAGTAGCCAAGACCAAAAAGGTTGGGAACCACTGGATTATATGTTCAAAAGACCGCAACACTGTGCACTCTCCTGCCCTCTGCAGGTCTCTTCACCTGTTTCTTTATGGCACCAGTAGAGCGCTTACTAAAAACGCTTTCTTTTAATCAGATAATGTTTTTAAAGGTTGTAAAACTTGCAGTGCTGTACTAGAGGTGACCAAGGCTTGTATAAAAGATGAATAAAAGCATAATAAAAGCTTAAAAGAAAAATTAACTTAAGAGTGTTTACTGCTATAATGCTATATGCTAACCCTACAATAGCATAGCATAATTAGATTAGATCTGCAATACTTGTAGTGCTTGATGGGCATTCATTTTTGGGCATTAGTAAGATTAATCATTATATTCCAGTTAATATTGGACAGTTTCTGTACGAGTAAACACTTCTATCTTGTTTTGTTTGACAAGGCTACAAAGCTATATATGTCCTTCCTTGACTTTAGGCCACAACAGAGAGGAATCTATACAGTAGCGCTCCCACCTATTAGCAGATTAATAGTGTGACAACCGCAGATAGCCATTACCTTAAACGGCCACTTACTGTAGTCTCCGCTTTCCCTGAGCCTAATTAAAAATGACAAGGGTATTCAGCGAGCCCAAAGTGCCATCCCTATTGTTCCGTATGTGCTACAGTATATTCGCTAATGATGAGGGCACATTATCTCTGTTAGCCACTGACTCTTCAAACCACACTGCGCTCTGGGGATCTCCTCTCTGCCTTTTTCTTGTGTTATTAGCAAACTTTGGGGACAAGAGAATCCAATACAGGGAAGCTCCATGTTTTATCTACTGAAATGTATGACCTTTTTAAGACTTTTTAATGCTACTTGAAATTAAATTAAATACCAGGATTGACAGCAAAAGAACAATCATCTGTATGTTAATGAAATATCCCTACTTTTATTAGAAACTCAAGGGTTTTATTTTCAAAACTTAGTACAGATCAAACAACTGCCTTGAAAAGTCCTAAAACTGAATCATTCATATCATTGATAAAGTCAAAACTTGCAGAAAATACCTGCTTCTGTAATATTAGTTACCAAATATTACAAAAACATGCTTCTTGTTGGGGCTAAACATAGGTGTTACTTCTAATTACACATAAATAAAGTTTCCAGAATACATTCCCTAACCTATTTATTACTAAACTTGACTCAGATGTTTCAGATATTGAAAATTTAAGACCCAGATGAACAAAATTTTATACCTGTCAATGGGATTTAATAATTTTAAGGCCCTGATTTTGCAACACCATTAAAATGAAAACCTTTTCAATATTACCTGCAATAAAAATAAAAGCATATGGTGCACTATAGATTAAATGTACAGTAATAGTAATAGTAGAAGGGATGAGTACATGCTTATCTGTGTTATACAAATGAAGAGAAGTTCTACTACAACGGCTCTGATGAAGTCCCAATTAAACAGCCTCCGAATGTTCCTCACTTTCCCACACATTTGGAAAAAGGTGTTGCTTCTGCCATGTGCCTGCTGTGCACCACGCTCACACTTACTAGTCTCCTGTCAGTAATGTTGACACTTCCATCTGTCTCTGTGCTTACATTATAGTCCTGAAAACATAGCAGCCTGAAGTCTACTTTTTAGTTCATTATTAAATACAAAACAATGTTCCATAGGATTGCATACAGCTATTTATCTGTTCGTATGAGCTTGAAATGTCAAATGTCAGGCCTTATCATCTGCAAATGAATAAAAGTAGATGTTCTGTTCCTCTATAAGTGTGTACCAAAAAGACATTATCCGGCACAAACTGATTTGATGCGTAGCTGGTCTTCTGCCTACAAAGCCCTCGCCTCAGTCCTTGAATACGGCATCATGTCACAACCTGTCACAGTCCTTGAATTTTATTGATTAGCGGGGAACGATACAGCCAGGGGTCAGGAGAAGTGGCTCGTAAGCAGCCAGTGACAGCCTTTTTGTATGGACACAAGTCATTCTGCAGGAACACAACAGAGATCAGTAAAAAAATAAAAAAATAAAAGGGCAAAGGCACCATTGAAAAGCCACCACCCCCCTGTAGGATTTCTGGAGTCCTCTAACAGACCTTGGGTAGAAAAGGCAAAGACATAAATGCTGGTTGTAAATGTGTTTAAACATGTAAGTCTGCTGTTACTGTAAAAACGTGGATAAAATGTGCAGTTTAGAGTGGCTGTAATGTAGTGACAGTACTGCATGTGTCAGGCATTCAAGTCAAAGAAGAGGTGCCTAAATAAACTGTGTTGTGTGTCCCTAGTACAGTACCTAGTCAGCCAGTTCTCTTGCTTAGGGAATTTAAGTGGGTCTGGAAAACCCTTCCTGCTCAAGCTTTTTTTGTCAATCAATGTTTCATGATCAAATGCAACCGTCTATCTAAAATGGATTTATTTCGTTTTTCAAGTTGCATAGGTTTACAGGCAGATAACTTTCCATATGTCAGCATTCCCTCTGAATTCTGACTGGTTGCATGTCTATCCAATTGCATTTTAGATATAGTCTGCCTTTATTGATTCCACACATTAAAACTTGAATCAATAAAAAACTATACTTGTTTTACAGAACATAAATGTAATGTCTAGGGAGGCCTGAGTTTTTTTTTTAAGAAGTCATTTTCAGGACAGTCTGATCTCATTAATGGTCATATAATTTATGACTTACCCACTTTTCTATTCTTTCATTTTTAATAATTTATTAAAGTTCTTGGTTCATGTATAACCATCAGCTAAAATTAGTCTCGAGTATCGTTTCTGCTTCAGTTGTACCTCCGCTCCACATAAATCTAAGAAGGTCAAATCTCACACTTACCTTGTTTGTTACTGAATCAATGTGGTGTTTAAATGTTCAATGCTTTGTTTACATTTTAGCCTTTAATATAATTTTTGTGCTAATAAATGTTTTGTTTCTGTATAGGCAATTGGTTTAAAGCAGATCTCAGTAACTTTTCCCATTTCTTTGCTTTTTTTGCCTCATTTTCCTTTATGAAGCTCCCCCTACATTTCAGGGTAAAGTACATCATAAATCATAAATTCCAATTGACTCCCATAATCCCTGCTCGTCTTTACTTTCGTTTTCCCCTCCCCGTATCCGTAGCCTTTTGGCCACTCACAAAAATCAAGAAACAAAGCCATTGCTAGCTTGTTGTTTTGCTAAGTGCTATGTGCCGCTTTCTCGCGAGACTTCAGACTTCGGTGACACCGGGTCAGCGACATTCATACTTGCAAGTGTCGTCATCCCAGAGACAGCAGGAGAAGATGCTGGGTGCTTTAGTCACCCCACAACAACTCATTTAACCATCACAGACACTGAAACTGATTAAGGTAAAAATGTTACTAAGTTCCACGTTCATTTGTTCTCCGCCTGATCTTAAATTCCTTCTTTGAGTTCTTTGTGAACCTCACGATTACTGGTAACCATTTTGTGAAGTTACTGAAGTAATATAGGATAAAAACAGATAATAGAAAATGTACAGCACACAGAAATTGATTTACATTTGGCTTGACAAGGGGGTGACCTAAAACGAGAAACATAAAATGTATCTACAATGACCTTTCTATTTCTAAACTGTTTGTTGAGAAGCATTGTGCCTCCTCTAATTCCATCAGCAGAAACTTCTAGCATCTATTACTGGATATCAAGTTCAATCTCCGTTGCCACATTGGTATTTTATTTTGTGGTTGCTTGTGTGCTGATAATGTTTCATACCCAGATCTGTAGCTTGATCCTTTTGTCGTTCTTGTAGACGGTTTTCACTTTGAAGTCAATGCCCACGGTGCTGACGAAGGCTGAAGTGAAGGCGTCATCGGCATAGCGGAACAGGAAGGAGGTTTTGCCCACACTGCTGTTGCCTATAATCAGCAGCTTGAACATGTAGTCAAAGTTTTGGTCTCCTCCCTCTCCCTTCCCTTTCACATCCTGAGTGGCAGCCATCTGCGAAGACAAAACAACCAGCTCCGTAATCAAGGAACGCTTTGAGAAAGGCTCACCTTGGAGTTCATGTGAAGCTGTGCAATGTGCTGACAGAGCTGTGAAACACAAAGGGTGGGATTTCAAAAAAGGGCTTTATTTATCAGTGCAAGCACAGATACAATAGGGCAAAGTTGTTGGGCATGAAATAGAGCTTGTTGTACACGCTACAGATCAGAGGGGACAGAAGGCTGCGCCAGGCAAATCAGCATGACTGTTAGCACCAGCACAGCACGTGGTCGTTATATCAATGGCTACTGTACCTGTACTGTACTGAGAGGGTTCAAAAATATACTCACTCATAAGCAACATCTAAATATCTTGTTTAAAACCAATAAGTGTCAACTTCAAGTACAAAAGACTTAAATTAGGGTTACAGCAATTTGCATACAAAGGTCATGACATGAAGGGTACTGCAGGGATCTGTCTTAGGACCCGTTTGGTTCAATTTAGTGTCCCATTAGGACACATAATATGTAACAATACTATGTCCTAGAGAGTAGAGAGGTAATGCCCACCAAAGAAATCTTGTTTGAGGTGCAGATGTTGGAAAACACATCATAAATTCAAAAACAACATCACACACTCAACCATTCCATGTCAAAAATATTTATTTCTCTAAATTTCAGCTCATCTGATCTGACAAAGGCTGCTGAGCCAAAATGCAAGGCACTATTTGTCTCAAAAAATTTAATTGATCCAACAGTAAATGTTTTGATGCAGGTACAATGATTTATTCAAAATCCCTAATTTGTGACTTGCATGCAGCAATTTTTGCAAATTAATTCTAATTTGCAAATATATTATTTTAAAAGATTTAAAAAATAAATCATGTTTGCAGTTTTTCATGTGAATTGTTGAATCTGCATTTGTGGATCGCTCCATTCATCCATTCAACACTTCTGTGCATTTGGATCTTTTTGAGACATTTGTTCCACATTTTGAGACAGCTATATTTATTCACAAAAGAATAACTGTTCCAGCCTGCGGACAGCCTCACTGACAGCCCATCGTAAGGTGGTTAGCAAGACAAGGCTGAAGGCTCTTGGGGCTGGGTAATTCAGAACTAAATCTGGGTGAGCAGTTTACAGATCTAGACCTACATATGTTCCTATAACTGCTTCATGTAAAAGTAACTACTGAGTGCATTAAATGGAGCCTGACACAGTGGACAGGGGAAACTGAGAGCTCAGGGGTAGTGGGCGGTTCACAGAAGTAAGTCCCTAAATGGTTATTAAGTACATTAAATGAAGCTTACTTATACTGATAATAAACACAAATGCTAAAACCCCTGTTAGAAGGATTAGATGCAGTTTGTCTATAATAAAGTTAGATTGCTCATCCACATGTTTTTGCTGCAGTACTTGTCCTACTGTCCTGTCAGGAAGCAGGGAGAGCATAGCCCCTGTTATTGAACACTGCCCCTAGTGGTCGTCATTGGAAGAGGATTTCTTTTGTGAATAAATCTTGCTGTCTCAAAATGCAGAAGGAATGACTCAAAAAGATCCAAATGCGCAAAAGTGTTGAATGCACGAATGAAGCGATCCACAAATGCAGATTCAACAATTCACAAAAAAAGATTCATAAATGACAAATATAATTTATTATTAAATTATTAAAAATTATATTTACAAATTAGAATTTATTAGCAAAAATCGCTGCATGCAAGTCACAAAATAGGGATTTTGAATATTAAAAAATCATTCTACATGCATTAATATATTTTATTTCTGCATCAACATAGCATCATAGAAATACAGTCAAATAAATATCTTTGTTGTTTTTGAATTTACAATAACATATCATACAATAACTATTTTTTTTTTTTGTATTTAAATTGTTTTACTTCATGTTATTGGGTCGCATTTAGGTCCCGACCCACCAGTTGGGAATCACTGTTTTAAAGCAAAGATGTCAAATTCCAGTATCCATTCTTAGTAAAGTACTGGTAAACTGCATTCAAAGGCAGATGATAAAGGCAGTGGGTAACTGTGTACAAAACAAATGTCCATGTGAGCAAGTGGGGTTCTCCTGGGATCCATCTTGGGACTCCTTTTGTTTAATCTACATAATAATAATAATTCCACGAGGCCACATGCAGCAATAATGCATCCTAGCTTGACAGAGTACAGTATACATGACACTCAAATCAACATATTCTCAGCAGTAAATATGGACGAATCAACAAACTGTGCCACTGTATTGAACAAATGTGATGCTAAACAGTTTTCTTTATACTACAGACAAGACATAACTAAATCTTCTGATGAAAAAACATGTGAGGTATCAGCTGTTGTCACTCTTTTATCATGCCATGGCTGCATATCCAGCTGGTTAGGTAACAGCCAGGTCTATTAAGTGAACTTGCAATTATTTTAGGTATATTTTTTTGGGTTAACAAGAGTTTGACACCACTTTATTAAATGCTCAGCTAGGCATAAGAACATCACATTCAGTAGCCTATGTGTAACGCCTACACTGGGTAGCCTATTTATATGCAGTAGCCCCCTACTGCTATAGAGCAGCTGAGTACTACTAGCGTGACAAGAGCAGTCATCTTTGCTCCAAGGTGAAATGTTATGACAAAGCCGCCCGTGATTATGTGGCAAACGCGCGGAAGCAAACTGTTTTCAGCCCATGTAGGTAAAATAAAATAACACAAAAAAAAAATATAGGATTTCTTCAGGCCTGCACCTGCCCTCCCTACAGCGTTCGCTTTTCTTCTGCTAACCCTCAGAGGCACAAATAGGCCAAGGACAATATGCTGCTACGTTAAATTACTAGGCCTAAACAAGTCAATATGTCGCGAATTAAAAGTGAGGCTGGCGTGTATGCTAGCCAGTGCCTAGGAGGTCATTTCACCTTTCAAAGAAATGCCCCTTTAAAAGTAAAAACTGACACAAAATGATACTAGGACATAAAGTGACAAACCTGTTTTGAACGCCTGGAATCAGTGTCTTTACAACACGGTTTTAAAAATGGCTGGGGTCGGCGCAGGCGTCGCTTTTCTTCCCGCTCTGCCTGTGTGTTTTCTCTTTGAAGCGCCGCAGACTGATTTCAGCACCGGAGCTGTTCCTGAGCCTCAGCTGCTGCACGCGCCCCGAGCTGATGAGGCTGGCTCGCGTGAGATGGGCACGCGCAAGACCGAGCCGGTCTCGTGCGTATCTGGAACGTCACAGTGAACGTGGTTTTCAATGGGAAAAGCCTTGTAGTTTATCGACGCATAACAAGGAATGGGTTGGACGCTGTCAAAAGTCGTAATTCCACTACGTTTCCCAGGATGCAGCGGGCAGAGACAGCCAATAGCTAGATATTTTGTTTAAAAAGCTCTGCATTTTGTTAGGTAATTATTAATGAAAACAGACTTTTTACAGACACTGAATGACACAACGATCCCTTCAGATGCACGGTCGTATTTTTCATCCAAACATTTAAGATTGCTTATTTCCTTTCTCATTTCCGCTGCTAATACTATAATTACCAATACTGGTTGTATAAAACAAGACTTGACAGAGAATGGCATACTCTCTAATAGACCTAAAAGTGTCTTTTTTAAAGTTAGGGTATATTATTATGGGGCTATATGAAGCACAAAACTGAAATATTGTCTTCTTTTTTTTTATTCAAAGCATCAGGATGAGTTTATACGTTAGCATCGGTAGACTTGCTACGGACAGGAGCTAGCTAAATTTTTTACAAAACTACATTACCCAGAATGCAGCAAGAAACAGCTAATTATGCGCTCCAATAGCTTTCCTGGTTCTTTAGGTTTCTTTTAAAAACTCTAGATTTATATTTTACTACAAAGCTGCATCTTAGTAAAGCACTCTAGGTACAACTTACCTTGCCATACAAGTCCATTAATCCTCGGTAATAGTTCTACTGGTTTTCTTAAATTGACGTCAGTTGATACAATAAGCCCCAGCTGGATATATAATTTTTTTTTTTTTTTTTTTTTTTTCCAGAAGCACATCTAAATGGCCTCTCCTCTTTGCGTCACTCCTGGTTGCCGTCTCCCCCGCCCATGCAAACGGCGCTGCGCACGGCTCCAGAGAGAACAAGCGAGTGAGCAAATAAGAGCCGCTTGAGTGCTGATGAATATTATCATTATGGGCCTTTCAAAGGGAGCGGGGTGCACGGTGAGGCCAGGGCGGAAGTGGATGAATGGAAACGACTGCTGCCTGCCTGGGATTATAACGTGTGCATCAAATTACAGCAGGTTACAGTACACACTCAACATAAACGCTGCTCTTAGACCTTTTTTTTTTTCAAACAAAAACACAAAATGCAAGGACGCTTAAATCGTAATGCACTGGCTGCCTTTAAGTGTGCTAAAAAAAGGACACTAGACACAACAAGGGTTGCATAAGAGAGCAGAAACATTTGCTTTGGCTGACAGGCGCTTGTCCCAATAGAGTCAGAGCGCGTTCATTTGATAGGGCGTGTATAAAGCCATGGGGCGGGCACTGCGCTCCGATTTCCCTGCCCTTTGACTGGCAGACGTGCGTGCGTGCGTGCGTAGGAGAGGGCGGGTAAGGTAAGGTAAGCAGCAGCATTCCTCCAAGAGACATGAACGGTTTACTTAGAAAAATCTGTAAAATTATATAGTTACATGCTTTTTATGTTCGTAATCTGCAAACTTGTACTGTCAATTTGCATGGATTTACGCGATAAGGCATCAACACTTTGTCAAATCAGATCAGATCAGTGTGCGTAGCTCGAGAGACGTAAACAGTAATAAAATATCTAGACATGACAATTGCATCGACAATGACAAGGCCACATTTAACGGGATTAAGATCATTTGGACGTTTTTGAAAGATAACTTGTGGTAAATCCTGCACGTACAAAGCCTTCCAGTGGTGGTAAACAAAACTTTTCTAGAAGGTTAAAGCAGGGAAGAGGTCTCTGTGGCACCATCTGCTGCTGGAAAAGTGCACTGTTTACTGCTCGGCTTGGTACCAGGTTCTATTGTACATCCATGCTTGGCACCATACTAATGTCTTGTCTGTCATTTGCAGAATATTGCGTGTGCGGTTTATCTGTGACAATTAATGCCACTCAAAAATTGATAGGATAGGACCTACTTGTCAATTTCTGTAAAAAAAAAAAAAAGCTTATACTGTTGGTTTTCTCACATCTAAATACTGTTCCCCCTGCCTTTTAGGAAGTCATGTGCAGGATAAAGAGGGGAACATGAAATGTATACAGAGATGTATTGCAAAACAATCCATATGAAATACTTAATAAACATTGTGTTCCCCTTAAAGCAATGGAAGAAGTGTATAGGGAGTTGGAAATTTGGGCATCTGTGCTAAAACTGCTGCCCCCATGACCTAGGTCCCGGATAAGTAGAAAAAAAATAAATAAAATAAAAATAAAAAATCAGCCCTCATTTATGTTTTTGTTTATTTTTGAACATTTATTTCATTCATCCTCTACCACATATTCCCAGGGAGCTGCAGATCTCCGCAACTAAGGGCTGACACACACTGACAGACAACACTCACAGTCATTCATTATGGGAACTTTTGATTCACTTATGCGCACATGTCTTTGGGCGGTGGTAGGAAGCCACACATGTAGACTTACAGCAGCCAGCCTGAGAACTGAGCCCGCAGTCTCTTGGGATTGGAAAGCGTTTCATGTCACAGAACCCATAGATTGCCTCTAAATGTGTTTTAAATGTTCAGCTTTGAACACTAGGGTTTGTGATGGAGGACAGCATAGAGGTGATTCTCCAGGACCAGGGCAGAGTCCTCTCGTCCCGGAGGCACCACCCAGTTGTGACGGCCTGCACAGGGGCCCTGCTCACTGGTCTCTACGGTGTCTGGAGCCTGTTCGCCCTTCCCGGCCTCCGCAGAGTGCCATGGAAACTCAAGGTTAAAAAACTTGCTGCTTTCCCTACGATTACTTGCGTCCTTTTCTTCCAATGTACTTCCTAAGCGTACATTTTGCTTGCATGCATATAATCAAAACAATTGGCCCTATCATAACTTGCACTTTAACAATCATCTGCTTATCTTGGAGCATAGTGCTCTGTCCTAGCAACAAATGCGGAACAGGAACATTGTGGTAAGTCTACATTTAATCATGCCTAATGAATTGGTCCTGTTTTCAAGTAGAGCCATTATTACACACACAGACTTGATTATTGTAATAGTAAATTTTGCATTATTTTCTTTATGGTCAGCACCAGATGGAAAAGGAAAGGTCATGATCTTCAGCAGTATGCATGCAAAAATACTGTTTGATCAAGCAATGTTGTAATGCTAATAGTTGCAATTATGTGACATACTTCTACTGCCATGGCTCACGGCCAGACATAATTCATGTGTTTATCATAAAAATATCCTGGAACATTTCCGCTTACAGTGAATAGTTGACTAAAGTGAAGGTCAAATTACCATACTTATACTTGTAAAGGAAGTGCAGACTAATAATATAATATAGTGTACACAACTTTGAGATTATATTTTCTTAAAGTATGTAAGAAAAATGTAAAAAGAGACAGAAACAGACAAAGACCTTTCTCAATGTATAACTTGACCTTCTGTGTCTTGTGGTGTATTGTGTGGCTCTGCAGGTTCCTTATTTGCCCTCCAGTAAGGACCAGACATTGAACATTATGAAGCACCTCGAAGGACGCTCAGGCCGTCTGGCAGATCTGGGATCAGGAGATGGCAGACTGGTTAGTGAGCATCACCAATATCAGATCGTAATGCTGATTTACATTTGTATCAGTGCTGGATGGACTTACAAGTTACCAAGTCATCATCATCCCCGCTGTGAAGGGGTGCCAGGGGCTAGAGCCACTTTTGGCATGAGGCGGGCTACGACCTTCATGTTAGCTATTTAACCGCAGGGCTATCATTTACAGACATACACTGACAGATGATAATTTATGAAACTTTATGGATGTATTTGGACAATAGTATCATCAGGCTGACTCCACATTGAAAGTCCATGGGCAATGAACTCATCACCTCCTCACTAAATATTTTACTAGCCAGCTCTTCAGTTGTATTATTATATATTAAAATTGTTATTTATTCGCATGTCATAGCTAACATACATTTTCATTGATTTAAATCAATAAATGCTCAAATAGGGCTTTAGTTAAAGGATTATTATTAAACTCCAGGTGGTGTTACAAAAAGAGGGAAGATGGTTTACAGAGAGATACCATGGTTAGTGTTCACAGTGAGTAAATGTGATTGTATTATTATAGAAAGACAGATTCTGCATGTTATACTTATTACTAATACTATTGGCAATTAGCAGCTTTTATAATTAGTCCAAGTCACTCAGTGTGATGGGATAACTATTGGAAATCTTCAGAAAGACCATCGTAAGACAAAGAGCCAATCTGCAATATGCAAATCAGTATCACCATTATACTGCTATAACCTGGAGTTATAAGGTCAGCCAACAAATGTAACCACATTAATGCTGTAAATGTCGTGTTATGTTGTAGGTGTTTGCAGCCTCTTCTGCTGGTTTCCAATGCACTGGCTTTGAAATCAATTCTATTCTCGTGGCATTCTCCAGCGCCAGGGCCCACTGGACAGGACTGCCCTCCAGCAAGGCTAACTTTGTTAAAAAAGACTTCTGGAAGGTCGGTCGCACAAACTCAAATAAAAGCTTTTATTGGATCTGGTCAGGCCTGTGCTATGCCCATGTTGTTTTTCTTATCTTCCAGACAGATTTGTCCTCATACAACAATGTGACAGCCTTCCTTGCACCAGGAGTGGTGAGAAGGACTCCACTAGAAATGTTGTGATAATTAAGTGTGAACTTGTACAGAGGGAGTCGGACAATAGTCAGATAATTTTGTGTCCTCATTTTCTCTATTATATGTCTTTGGACAGACCACTAGCCTTTGGTGCTCTGATTTACAGTCAGTGTGAAATAAAAAATTAAACACGACTGAGCAAGCATCAAAGGAGATGGTGGTACCTTTATTTTGTATGTGACTATAATTAAGTTACTATATAAATTAATTATAGCTGCTGTAGCAAAAATACTGACGTTGACATAGTAACTGCTTTAATTTTATTATGAAAAAATAGCCGATTGCCTGTAGCACTATATTAACACATTTTATCAAGCCAAAGTTAAGAGCTTACCTTCAAGTTCCAGTCATTGCCAATATTTATGCAAAGTTAACTTTTTCACTCCATTTTCTCTTTTTATTATTACTAAAATATTTTATAAATGTTTTTACTGCATCCATAGCTAGTGCCACTATTGCTGTAGGATTTTTCGCTGCCTTTGGCTCAGTGTTGACAAGTCATGCAGACCAACAACCAATGGGGACATTTATTTTTTTCAAATGGAGGTGATTTCTCTTTTAACCAACTACTGTATGTTATTGACCAAAGCTTGTTGTTAAGAATATTAATAAGATTATGTTTATTAGCACTTTTCTGGACAAGCTTCAAAGTGCTTTACAATGCACACAAAATATACATAAAATCCGCAACAAAGACCCTTCAACATAAGTCCATAAGATAAAACAGAAAGCAAACACTAACTACAATCAACAAAGAAAACACTGCAATAAAGAAAGGCTAATTAAAATGAGGCAACATCGAAATCTTTTCTAAAAATAAATAATAATAAGTTATTAGGCGATTATGTGGTTACATACTTGCTGCATATTGAATGCACTTGGAAACACTGGAAGTATACAGCAAGTAGTAAGAAAGCAGCAAATCCAAAAACGTTTAGTTTAGATGCATATAGATAGATAATTATTATAAATATGTCGACCTTTAAGTATTTGGGGGATCACAAGCTTCTTATAATCAAAACAAATACCACTGACAGTACACTGGAGTACATATAACTCAGGTCACGTAATAATGGTGTAATCTCTGGTTGCTTGTTTGACAGATGGAGGTACTTGGCCAGAAGCTGTTGAAAGAGCTTCCCGATGGTGCATTTGTGGTCGCTTGTCGTTACCCGTTCCCCGACTGGCCTCCTCAGTCCTCCCTGGGCTCCGGACTCGACCAGACCTGGGCCTATGACATCAGCTCCGTACGTGCAACTCTGAGAAATTCAACAGGCGCTGCGGCATAAGCGGCCATCTTGGCTCGCCCTCTTCCACTATCAACATTTTGCACCGTAATCCATGTGAAAATTAACAACACTGCGGGAATCTACTGTGTGATGCAATGACTACTGCAGAGTGTTTTGTAGGCTTTCTTGGACGTTGCGAGCATGAGTGGGAAGCAATATGTCAGGATGACTCGACTCAGGAAGTTGACTTCTTTCTTCCCTGCGGTATTGGTACACCACTTATTTTGCCAGTCCTGACTGATCTTTGTCCATATTTCTTAAAATTATACAGTAAATATCAACAACCATTACGGTACCACTGACGAAAGCCTATTTTAAGGGCTCTTCCTCCTCATACACTGCTATTATTAGTTGTACATGAATCAGAAATAATCCTCTATTGGAACACGATGAACCAGGCGTGACTGTGTTTTAGAATAACTCAAGGGCTTTGTATATTTGTGTGCTTAATATTTACATGTAACTTTCAAGGGATCATTAAATCTAATGTGTGACGTTTGTCCTCTGTGCAGACATCTGTCGTGGTTTGACTAAAGAAATTATTGTCCAAGAGGCTTGACTCATGTTCTGGCGTATTTATGTTGATTTTCCACTTTATTTTCTCCAAATTGATTAGCAACAAAGCATTCTGTAATTTTATAACACTCACCATTAAATTAATTACTTAGAGACGACAGACTTCCACCAAGGCATAGGCCCTCTCTCACAATTGTAAAGCTATAATAATAATAACAATATATGGTATGCATCAGTCTTATATAATGCTTTACAGTTGCATTGTTCATTCACTCCTCCTTTAGTCACAGCTGTCCCGGGGCTGACTGATGGAAGCATGGCTGCCAATCTGTGCCTACAGCCTTCCCGGCCACCCCCGAACACAGTCACACTGACACATTCACACAGGCAAGGTGGATGAAGTGTCTTGCCCAAGGACATAACGACAGTATGCAATGCCAGTAGCGGGGATCGAAGCCCAGAATTTGACTAGTTCAGGAGTAAATGCTCTGTTGTATGCATTGAGACACAAAGACTTCAAATCTTGCAGTGGTGTAGAATATAAACATACCTGGATACAGACAATGATACAGATCCACACCTAAGTAATCAGCTGTTCCTTTACTGACCCCTTGTGGTTAATGTCAGTATATCCCTATCTTGCAATGGTAAAAAATCCTGCATAAAATCCACCTAAAAATGTATATTTCAAGTTTATAATGCTTGGCCCACTACTGACCTTTTAAAAAAAAATCTAATCTGACCATAACTCTTTGAGTTTAAAAAAAAAAACTTGCCAACTCACAAGGGTCAGCAAAAACAGTAACCTTTCTTGGCAGGGTAATTACAGTTATCACATACACACAATTACAGATGACAAAGGAAAAACCTGAGCTTTGCAAGTCATGATAAGACAACGTTTATTTCTAGCCATAATCACCCAGCCATGAACTGATTTGTCCAAAATTGCTTTTCAAACTGTGCCATCAGGGTGAAGTGTCCTCAGTAAGTCACTGCTGGTAATTGTTGTAACTGCAGTGTACTACTGACATCACAATGAGCAATAATTGGCATTTGATCACAAATATTGCTCATGTATAACAAAAACTATTACTCAAGTCCATAGTGGGTTAGAGGTCGGTTCTGTGTTCACATCCGTTCGTCCAGTAAACAAGAGGTGGGGGATGTTAGTCTCTCAAACGGCTACTAAAGATTTCTTTCAACTTCTATCGACATTTTTCACCCTATACCAGTTCACTGGATTTTTCCACCTCTTGTCTGTACTTTGACAAAGTTTTGTGTGAGAATAGTCGCACCAGAGCCATGTACAATATACAATTATAACTTTGCCAAAAATATGTAGGCAATAACAGAAGGCAATGTTACTGTCTCTTTTAGCTCTGTAGCATACATAATGGCTAATTTGTAACAAAATATGCAGATTTTGGTACCATTAAAGCATAGGCAGTGTTATTAGAAATTAATAAGAACTAAATTTCAAAAGGGTCTCAAACATTTCAGGCTATGGCCACAGACATACTATACATGTTGTTTTCCCTTCATGGTACCCCTAAATTACATTTTTATCTTTCACACCTCAACTGTGGCATCTTTTACGGTGATATTAAGAGTAACAGGGTCAATGACATGCTGCCTAGATTTGGACTTCCAAAAGCAGTATTTTTCTAGTTTTTAACAAAAACAAAATCTTGTTTAAAGGGGTTCATTTCCCACAATTTTTGTTATCACTGTTCGTAATTATATACAAGACAAGGAATCACAGAGATATTCACTGTAAGCATTTAGGCTTAATTACAAGACGCGCGGTTTATTACCGCTCCATCTGCGAACAGCCACAGTGTTTTTTTTAAAGGTCCAGTGTCTCTTTTACTAAAAAATTATAATAAAAGAGATAATTATTTCCAATAACTTTGTTATTAATTATAATAAAAAGTAAGAGGAGAGATGTAGAAGAGCAGAGGAGAAACTTCAGCTGGATGGGGAAGCACTGTAAAGTTTCTATTAACAGCAATCAACCACCTCTTGTGATCCTTCAAAATAAAGCTTCATTCTCACAGAAGGTACCTTTAAAGCGAAAATCTTTAATATTTGTAGTTACTGTATAGTGTAGAAATTCTGCAAGTGGCTATATATTACTTGTAGATATATTTTCCATTCAGCATTGTTTACAATAATATAACTGACAACAAATTTAATATAACATCAAAAATACTTCTGTTATGCCAAATGACATTTTCAAGAAGTCCATGACCTTAAACACATAAAAAAGCTATTTATTAATATTTTTCATGAGGGGCATATACTGAAATAAAAAAATATACCCATGGATGTACACTAAAAATGTTACAACTGACATGCTGTGTAATTTTTTTTTTTTTTTGGCATTTTGAAATTCAAAAACGTCACTGACCCAACAGTATAATAGGTCATATCTGAACTGTTTTAGTTATTATAGTTACTTACCATGACTTGTGGGCCATTACGAACCGAAAATATCAATCTCTTGAAGTATTCAGTGTCTTTGTTTTTTTAAGCCAGTGCTTTGTGGAAAAGTGCCATGATAATTTGCCAGGTACCATAGCTGTGTTTGCCATAAAACTTTAAATACTGTCCTTTAAAGTTAGAACCGATTAAAAACATAAAAATTGTGAACAAAACTACCAAACATTCTGCAGCACCCCAGCACTGACACCAGGGCACCCGTGGGGACCGCAGCACCCACTTTGAGAAACCATGCAATAACCTACAGGTACAGTGCTTGATTAAATTACCAGATGTGATCAGTTTTACATGGTATATCCTTAGCATATAACCATGGCAATATAGCTCCGATATATCATTGTTAAGTGTTATTTTCTTTATTATACATTTGTGCAGATAATAAGCTACTTTCCAAATTCTTTCATTACTGATAAAAATGGCACTCCAACTAAAAATCATAATCCCCTTTTTTATTTGACTGGTTATTATTTGTAACTAATACTTTTACTATTTGCTTTTTGGCCCTTCCCTCATGACAGCTAAGCTCATGAGGGCTCCACTGAACCTAAAGTAGCTGCCTTCCTTCCCTCTTGACAAGTATTAACACGCATCACCAGTTAGCAAAATAATGTAACCAGTTGTCTGCATGCCTTTTACCACCACTATTATGTGTCTTTTTATTTGCATCAATATAGTGGGGTGGACAAATAAAATGGTAGCTGTGATTTACCATTCAAAACAGGGGTGTTATTTTCTCTGTGCTGTGACCATCATTTCCACCTGGGGGCGCCAGTGCTCCAGACTGGCTTTAGACCAAAATACTGGCTTATGGATGGAAAACCAAATGCAATGCAACATGCTACTTTGTCTCGAATATAGAAAGACTTTGAATAGATAAGATGTTCCAAACTTTTGCCTAAGATTAAAAATGTTTTTGTGCCTCAGCAATCATGACGCACAAGTTGCATGGGCGTTGCGTTCACTTTTATCTGTAATTAAATCATTACTGCCCCAGTATCCTGCGGTCTTCTTAACATAATCACGCTGATTTGCCCTCCGTGACACCTCTTTCATCGACACACACTCAGAGGGGTAATCGATACGAGAGGCCGGGCTTGTGCTCTGGTCTGGTTTGACGCCCTGACGTCAAGGGGAGGGCGGTACATGGCGGGGTGGGTCTGGGGACGAGTATAAAGGCGCGCGCAGTGGCTCTCCGAGCTTCATTCTAAAGCACTGGATATTTTATAACAGTAACACTTATGGAAGTACACACGAACATCCAAAACCACAGCGCCAGCATGTGTGAGTCCACGCAGCGGGCTGGCGGCGAACCCCGGCGCAAGAGGATGGATGAGCGCAGTGCACCCTCGGAAATGGCCCGGATTATCACCGATCCAGCCACGGGAAAGTGCTACTGCCGCGGGAAAGTTTTAGGAAAGGTAGCTACTTCTGTCTCTAACGCGCTGGATTTACTCCCAAAGAGACTGCAGCGTGTTAACAGTACTCATATCATTTTTTAAATCCTTTCAGGGAGGTTTTGCCAAATGCTACGAGCTGACAGACTTGTCCACAAGCAAAGTTTACGCAGCAAAGATCATCCCACACTCGCGCGTCTCCAAACCGCACCAACGGGAGAAGGTAAGGTCCAAGTCATAGTCATGGCAACTAAAACTACTCGGTAATGTTACGTTTGATTGCAAAGTGACGTTTTTTTCTGCTTTTTGTTAGATTGACAGAGAAATTGAGCTGCACAAGGCGCTCAACCACAGACACATTGTGCACTTTTACCACCATTTTGAGGACAAGGAAAACATCTATATTCTCTTGGAGTACTGCAGTAGAAAAGTGAGTTTGCATCTTATTGAAGTGAATTGCTCATACTTTCACCTGCAATGCATCTAAAGCAAGCAGCGTAGACGCATTTTGAATTAAATTTTATTACAGGATTATGCATGAATATTAATTTATCTTATGTGCTTTTGTGTTTTTAGTCATTAGCCCACATCCTGAAGGCTCGCAAAGTCCTCACAGAGCCAGAGGTACGTTACTACCTCAGACAAATAGTATCTGGCCTCAGGTACCTCCACGAACAGGAGATCCTGCACAGAGACCTCAAGCTTGGTAAGCAACCTAATACAATGCAACTGCAACACTAAGCAACTTCAAAACTTTATTTGATGTAACGTCCGGGTCTATTGATGCATCCTCTGATCCGGGCTTGTGTTAAAATGCTCATCTTCTCATTTCTCGCCCATAGGTAATTTCTTTGTGAGCGAATCCATGGACCTGAAGGTTGGAGACTTTGGTCTTGCTGCCAAGTTGGAGCCGGCGGGAAACAGGAGAAAGACAATCTGTGGAACTCCGAACTACTTGTCGCCTGAGGTGCTCAACAAACAGGGCCACGGCTGTGAATCAGACATCTGGGCTCTGGGCTGCGTAATGTGAGTAATCTGACTAGTCAATACTATTTGAAAGTGTTGGTAACAAGCTAGGGCCTCGACTTACATGTATATAATCCTAAACTTTCTCCTGCAGGTACACAATGCTGCTGGGGAGGCCGCCTTTCGAGACCACCAATCTTAAAGAGACGTACCGGTGTATCCGAGAAGCCAGGTATTCCCTGCCGTCGTCACTTTCGCCGCAAGCAAAGCAGTTGATAAGCAACCTGCTCGCCAAGACTCCAGAGGACAGACCCAACCTGGACCTCATTCTACGGCACGACTTTTTCACACAGGTCAGCCATTTCTTCCACCTTAATTTACTGTATAACTTATTTTCTTAGCCTACACACAATGGTTGCTTCATATTTTGTGAATTAATGACTTCCTATGCATTTTCCACTGGGCTTTTCTCACTTAGAACATGTCAAAATATCCTTTAGTTGGTTTATTTTCAACATTTCTCAAGCACAAATTGAAGAAAAGCAACAATTGGCTAACACACTTAACCATAGTCGCACACAAGTCTTTTTAACAGTATTATGTGATGAACTTGAAGAAAACAATTTTATTATATCATATTTTTGTGTTTAAGTGCTTTTAGTTTCTATTAGCATGACTTGTAGTAAGATTTTAACATTTGCATAACTTGTAGCAACATAGGCTAATTATGTCACTTGCAGCTAACGTTTAGGTTTACAGCAGTGACAATTTCTCAATATTAATAGCTTTTCTTTCATTTAGCTGCTGTGACAGGTAAATGATGCAGTGCTATGATATAATAACTGCTTGCAAAAATAAAAGGTTGATAGACATTGACTGTAGACCAATGACAGCAGTGAACAATCCATGATGAACTAGCCAATCACAGTTGAGCAGAGCATCTGTTTGGCTTATTCTCTCTAGCACAAACTGTTCTCAAATTGTACTCTTTGGTGACCCCCCGTTCCCATCGGTTGCACACTGACCCACTTCTCTTTCTGTCCAGCAGGGCTTCAGTCCAGAGCGTCTGTCCCCGAGCTGCTGTCACTCACCGCCAGACTTCCATGTCTCCAGTCCGGCCAAGAGCTTCTTCAAGAAAGCTGCCGCGGCGCTCTTCGGAGGCAAGCGGGACAAGGTCAAATACTACGAGACCCTGAGTGAGTACTAGGTTTGGATACTTGAAGCTGTATCTTGAGTGGAGTGGTGAGGAGAGATGTGGGAATTGTGGGAATTTCCAATGCTGGCAATGCTGTGTGTTGATTTTATTATGGTCTTCCTTTCATAGACAAGTTGACAAAAGAGGAAGAGGAAATTTATAAGCTGCAACACAATCTGGAGAGAACTGTTATCAGCCAGCAACAGAGCAAAAGGATCACAGAGGTAAAAAGTCAGTCTGACCTCAGATTTTTTGCGGGGGCATAAAAATGTGCTTCAGAAAACAAACTACAGAAGCTCATATCAGTCTTGGTTTAGCTAGATGATTGGCAGTATGTAACTAGCAATTAGCATAAGCATTAGAAAATAAGTTGGCCCTTAAGCGGAGCATTACTAAAAAATGTATGGTCTAGACCCATAGGTGCATTGATGAAATATTTTAGAGCCATTTTTTTGAGAACAATCCAGTGAGTCACTTTAATGCTAAACTTGCATAGTTAGAGAGCACAGCATAAAAAGTGCCTATTTTCAACCTACTTTACATCTGTGGGAGTCCGCTGAGTCACGGGGAGGGAGAGATGAGCCAAAGCCGTTGATTCTAAACCCTGTCGTCACTGGTTCTCATCTCAGAATGGAAGTCCACTTCCGCCATCTGCCGAAAGCCCGGTCGCCCTGGCAACAGAGAGCCAATCCCCCACGACGCAGGACACGATCCGCCTGATAGTCAGAGGCAGTCTGGGGAGCTGCAGCAGCAGTAGTGAATGTAAGTCTAACTCTCATTTTTACACCAGTCAGAGAAAAACCTTTCATAGCATTTTCACAACTAAAGCATAATGAAACCATTTGTGCTTGCACTTCACATTGAACATGCACTCATTTTCTTACATACATCAACCGTATATTATATTTACATAATGCCAGACACAGATTTTTTTCCTATTTTTTTTTTTCTGTATACAAAAATGAGACTGAATGTAACAACCTTTTCAGTATCCAGTATTAAAGAATCCTACATCAGTCATCCGTTATGCAGGCTATCACTTATTGTCCCTGCTCTACTGTCTGATTTCATCTAATTATTTAAATGTAACTTGTATTTAAAGGTCTTAGAGTACCATCAAAAGACATCCATGAGAGCTAAATCACTTTCATTCTTTTATGCCCATACCACTTATACAAAGTACTTATTTCAGTTGTTATTTCAGTACTGGGCTATGTTATAAGCATATCTGACCTTACACGAACTTCATTTTTGTTCCCAAAGGTTTAGAGGACAGCACAACTGGGAGTGTGGCAGAGACGGTTGCCAGTGTGTTAAGAGGATGTTTAGAGAACATGCCAAAAGGTGAGTCCCAATGTTTATAGTACTAATGACTAATCCATTTTATTATTATTATGTGACTGTGCAAACATAGGATTGGTCCACGGTTACTTCATTGTTGTGCCTGTCCTTTCACCCTTCTCCTGTAGCTGACGACATGCCTCAGGGCTCCACCACTTGCAGCCTTCAATGGGTGACTAAATGGGTGGACTACTCCAACAAGTACGGCTTCGGCTACCAACTGTCTGATCACACCGTGGGAGTTCTCTTCAACAACGGCACTCACATGAGCCTGCTGCCAGACAGAAAGTACGCACCCTTTCACAACACTTGACCTTTAGTTAGTCATTGTTATAACAGCGGTAAGCATGTCGGCGCATGTTCTGGTACATAGCTTTATTTTGGAGAACATGTCATTGGTCAAATTTGGAAGGATGCTTTAATGGTGCTATAAAAATATTCCTATTGGCAATTAGCCTTAGCCATTAGTTTTCTATACAAGGTTTCTGCAGGGTCTTAATTTGTAAAGTCTGAATTTAAGGCCTTAAAAAGTCTTAGATTGCAGAGATGTGGACTGTTGGGTCATAAATACGTCAGGTACATTAGGTACAACTTCCTAAAATGTTCACTAAATGCTCAACGGCATTTTACCGGGGCCAAAATTCTTAACGGCACTCGCTATCACAAATGGTCTCAGCTTTTTGTAACACTGCCTGCTTATGATATTGGTTTTATTTTTCTTGAACAAACAAAAGTCTAAAAAAAGGATTGGTGATATAAGAATACATATTTATGACTTAATTTTTTGTCCAGAACGATCCACTACTACGCCGAGTTGGGTCAGCGCTCCGTCTTTCCAACATGTGAAGTCCCGGAGCACTTTGTGGGCCAAGTCACCGTCCTGAAGTACTTCTCTCACTACATGGAAGAGAATCTCATGGATGTAAGTTTTGTTTTTCCTTTTTGTTCAGCAAGTCTTATTTGTCTTCCCGTGTCCCAGCCTGCCGGATCTTAATGCGGTTACTCCTTTGCTTACGCAGGGCGGGGATCTCGGGAGCATGACAGACACGCACATGCCCAGGCTGTACCTGCTGCAGTGGCTCAAGTCGGACCGCGCCCTCATGATGCTCTTCAACGATGGCACTTTCCAGGTAAGCTATTGGAGTTTAGCAGAGGTGCATGCAGCTGTGCCTTTTTGTCAAACATGCACAGACAGGACTTAGGCTGTGTCCAAAACTATTCATTTACTATTGACTTGTTACTAAAGTTATTTAATGTAGTGGACTCATTCACCTCTGAGGCTGGGAATCACAGTTAAACCCAGAATATACTGTAATGCATACAATACCACACAACTCTTTATGCACTCATTCAAAGTACAACGGTGTGGCATAATGTTTGTGTCCTAAAAGCAGAAACTATGCATAAAACGTTTCATATGAAGTACGAATTAAAAATGCAAACAATGTAATAATGAATTTTCATCTGTACTATAATCAAAATGTGGTGCTCAATATGGCATGTGGGAGTACTACTTTATTATTATTGTTAATTTCCTATATATAAAGATGAGCTAGGCAATTTATCCAACTGGCTTTTTATCACAAAATCTAATTGTAGTGTTTTGCGTTTAATAAATGCTGTACTATGGAGCTGCTAGCGTCAAGAGCAGGCAGAAAGCCGTAGATACTCTGGAGGTGACTCACCACAACACAAACTTTAGTCATATTACCTCAATAATGTGTTGGTTTTGTGTCGGGGAAACAGTCGAACACCAATAGTGTAGCGTCTCTGTGGTGTGTTTGTTGAATTATGCAAATTAGCCATGCGCTTTGATTTAACACTTTACCGCATGTGATTTTTGTGGTCCCAATAAAACGGCTTTTAATGGTCTGACTGTGGTCCCTTAAAATTTGAGTCCTTTTGTAGCAGACCTATTGGTAGAATGAAAAACACACAAACACTACCAAGCTGTAAATTACGTAACTACTGTTGCACAGTGAAAACATGGCACTTGAACATCAGCTGCTGGAAAAATGACTCAAAATGGCTAACAGTTAGTCACAATATGGTGTTGATTACTTTTAATGATGCATTGTGGGATACTGAGTCCACTGTTGTTAAAAAATCCTCATCATGTGCTGTATAAAGTGCACAAAATGGAAACAATGAGTAATTTTGGACACAGGCTAAGTGCTCAGAAATACAAGTGCATGACAGACTCTCTATTGTCTTATGCTGTCATTAAACAATCTTTTATCCACTTCCAGGTCAACTTCTACCATGACCACACCAAGATCATCCTCTGCTGCCAGCGGGACGAGTACATGCTCACCTACATCAACGAGGAGCGAGTGTCCAAGAGCTTCAAACTCAGCTCACTGCTCACGTCGGGCTGTCCCAACGACCTGCGCGAACGAATGGTCTACTCTCTCAACATGCTGCTGCAGAGGTGTAGTTAAAAAAAAAAAAAGGAAAAAAAAACTTAACGGACTGTGCTAGACTGCGACGCTGCGAGGAACAATGCAAAATGTGTGTGTGTGTGGGAGGCCGGAGAATCGACCCGAGCCAAGTCTATTAACATTCCCACGCAAGTAGACTGTGGACATGAGGACAATGAAATGTAGCACACTGGAGGCGGATGCAAAAAGGGCTGATTTGTATGTCGACTGTTGAAAGATGGGGAAAAAAGTGGAGAAGAAGAGGTGTTGGAGTATGTCGCTATGAAATGACTGTTGAAAAAGGCTGGGCTGGGACCAGCTTCAATGTGTACAGATTAAAGAGGCAATGCAAAATAATGCTTTGGAGCCAAGTCGAGCTAAACTGTGGATTCTTGTACATTTGTAAGTTTTTGTACAGTGTATGTCATGACCAACAGTGCGATTTAAAAAAAACTGTGACTTGTTCTTTTAATGGACACATAGGCTAGCAGCACATTAGGAGCCGGTGGAGAGAGTGTGACATTCAAAAATACACCGTACTGCAGGACCTTTAAGGATCCTTTAGAGCCATTAGTAAAAAAAAAAAGTCCAAAATAACTTATTGTGTTAAAAGTGCCGTATTTATTTATTTAATAATAAAAAGCTTTTTGTAAAAAAAAAAAATCTATCCCAGAGTGCTTGTCCTTTTGTGAAGAGTGTTTTTACCCAATTTGTGTTTCTGTAAACCCATTTTTTCCTCAAGCTCAAAATAGGCTTTGTTTGCTATTTTGGGTGTTTCAATAAGGAAGAGAGAGAATGAAAATCTCTACCAAGCTGTAAATTATGTAACTACTGTTACACAATGAAAACATTAGCTGCTGGAAAAATGAGCAAAATGGCAGTAATAATATGGTGTTGATAACTTTTAATGATGCATTGTGGGATACGGAGTCCACTATTTAAATATTCTAGAGGTAATGACAAGAAGACTAGAAGCTCTCTGAAAGACCTAAAGACAATATTATGTCCAGACTTAAACCAGGAATACTCTAGTTCAAGGGTAAATGCTTTATTGAGCTTCATAGCTTTGATATCTCACAATGGAAAATAATCCACCAAAACTATAGGGCCTGTATACTTTTTCCACTAAAAATAATTTGTTTCTTTACTGACCCTTGTGGCTGGAGTTGGTATTTTTGGCACACACACAAAAAAAAAAAAAATCCCCAAATTAACCACTTTTTTGTTGGTCCATTACCAAGCTTTTCTGAATTAGAATAAACTCCAGTTATGAGAGTGCAGGCAAAAACTGGAGTAAATGTGAAAGATGACACATTTAAATAGAAGCAGTGAAGTTTTTAATGTACACTGTTGCATTATTCTGTATGTAAACAAACTGTGCCCCTTGCCCCATCCTCTCTAGAGTTCAGCGTAAACATCAGATTCAGCTCTGGGACATGCTGTTGTCTAGGAACACAGAGGAAATAGGTCTGATAATGAGTTCACACAAGAAATGAAACAAAATCTGTTTATTTCAATCCATTAAGTTACTGCAACATTATACACAACATACATTTAACCTGAACAGTCTGTTGGCCTAAAAGTACATCAGTATAGTGAGATACGTGTGGTGTCTGTGTCCTATTCATTTTAATGGGACAAAATTACTATGTAGATGTTTATGATGCTGAAGTGTAGAACAACTTAGAGTCTTAACAGTATGCACTTGAGAGGACAAACTAACAGGGTTCATACACTTTTTTACCAAGAATTTTACATAACTTTTGACTAAATAGTTTTCAAAATATCCAGTGTGGTGCATTAGAAACCTTTACTGCAATTTTATTTGTTAAAATTGGAAATTAGTCAGTTTTCTGGGGCCCAGAAATATATTATTGCACTAATTTTACTGACTTATAGCCTACACACCAGTGATTAAAAGATAATTATGTTGGTAAATTGCTTCAGAAGGCATTTTTAAAAAGTAAATTAAGATATAAAGCAATCATCTAGGCAGTGGTTTACAAAAACTGTTTAAATTTCCAAAACTTTGCCAAATCTTTACACCAAAATATAAAATTCCAAAACTTTTCCCAAGCCTGGAAATTGCAATTTAAAACTCCATGATTTTTCCAGGTTTTCCATGACTGTATGAACCCTGAACTGAGCACTGCTGGAGAGGAAGCAGACTCACATTATTTTGTTTTTGAGCACACTTTGTTAAGATTTAGGGCATTTATGAAAACATGCCAAGGGTGACAAGCTCCTTCAGTTTATTAACATTTATTCATTAATCTTCTCTGACCGTGACGTACATTTTTCACTCACATTCATTCACTAGGGGCAATTTAGAGTCACCACTTCACCAAAAACATGCAGAGAGATTGTGTGACGGCCAGCCCAAGGATTGCTTTCATGACCTCCATGTTGGAAGCCGAGAGCACTAACCACTCTGCCACCCTGGCCTCCGAAATCCATCTTAGCACTCTCTTGACAATATATGACACAAGATAATGCATAACTTGCAAATCAGTCTGAAAGCAATATCCCTAAATAGTCTAAATTGTCCAAACTATGCCTGGGTGGTTCTGAAAAATGATTGCAATGGTTCCAATTCACTTTAATAGGACGGCATTTAGGTAACTTGACAATTATGGCATTTACAATCACTCAAACTTAAGAAAGATGGATTATTCTGCTCAGGAGTATGTCAAAGCAGCTGTCAGCTCCCCCTTGCATTGCAAAAAGACATAATTGTTGTGTAATCGACAGGTTTTTAGAGATTTCAAAGAAGCTGTAAAACTGCATGGAATAAAAAAAATACCTAGAATTTGCATTTTTTTTAAAAAAGAAAGACTTTTGGCCTGGTTTTTCATATTCACTTTAATCAAACATAAATGCTTAATGCGCAGAATAATAACAATTCTGCTGTAATGACCTGAAATATATTATGCAAATTGCTGTTCATGTACCATGCAATGATAAATGAGACTTAATGACCCTCATATCTCTGCACTGGGCCAAATCAAAGCAATTATTGAGCCGTAAACATGAATTTGCAACAGGAAAAGGCCACTTTTTCTCAGAGATAGTCGGACTGTTTACAGTGGGTCTGTTTACACTCTGTTACAAGGCCTCTGTGTTTGAGCTCTGCCACACATGAAAGAGAATGGCCAGCAGAAACGACGGGCCGAGCGGTGTGAGCGACCTTGGTGTTGTAGCACAGAAAGATAAACCGAATGCTTTGATCAGTACGGTGGCCCCGAGAGAAAAGTCACAGTGACAGGTTAGAAAGCATAACAATGGTAAAACAGCACTAAAAGAACATACTGATGTGCAAAAAAACAAACAAACACTAAGATAAATTGAGAAATGCAAAACAAAACATTGCAAGAAATCAAAAATATAACGAAACAGAAAACTAATTCGCGAAACACAAAAACTAACCACAAACTGCAAAAAACAAACAAACTGAGAAACACAAAATACAACAAAAGCTACAACACAGATAAACAGGATGCTTGGGTCACTTGTGGGTACGGTGGCCCTGAAGGGAAAGTCCACACTGTAGAAGTAGAAGAACGAGAGATCAGAAAGCACAACAACAGCAATAAAAATAAATAAAAACAAATCACAGAATACTTGAAATAATTAAAAAAAACAAAAAAAAAAACAAAAAAAAACACTACTACAACAACTGACGAAGTCCTGGATCCACACACTCACACATAAAAAATGTTTTCTTCTTTTTTCTTGCTTGATCCATTACTGACTTTTCTCAAAGAATTAATCAAAATTCACCTGTTTACCCAGTTCTTGGTGAAGGTAAAACAAATCATCAAACCTTAAAACCGAACAACTTAATTAATGCTTGACTTTGATTGGACAGAAGAGCGACATGTATTCTTCTTCTGTTACCCAGGTAACTTGAGAATGATAGAAACTAGAAATCTCAGTGTAAGCTCTAATGTCTGCATACAGAATGATGACGCGTTCAGTGGTTTCAGGAACCGCTCTGAAGTAGGTCAGATTAGTGAGGCGTCACTTTCATTTGGTTTTAAAAACACAACATTTGAAGAGAAGTCTAAAACCACGTCAAAGTTGTCCAACACTGAAAATATGTGAAATAAATGTTTTATAAAGTAAAGAGGAGGAACATCTTGTAGTTTGTTTTTGTATTTCACTGTTTTTCTTTTTAAACCTTGCATGATTTGCATTGTTAAGAAGATTTACTGTGATGTTGGTTTGTGGTTTTTTGTGATTTTTGCATTTTATACTTTTGGTTTGTAATTTTATATTTTGAATTATTAATGTTGTATGATGTGTTTTTGCACTTGTGAATAGCTGTTTTGCTTCCTTTATTTTGGATTTATTTATTTATTTATTTAGCCTTTTGAGTTTGCATCATTCTTCACATTTACTTTTCTTTTTTTCTTCTCTCTCTCTACAGTTCCCCACAATTTAGTTGTGTTGGTATTATGCATTTTGTATTTATTTATTTATTTATTTATTTATTTATTTATTTATTTATTTATTACTGCATTTGCATTTTTGCATTTTGCATGATTTGCATTGTTGAGATTATTGTGATTTTGTTTTATTCATTGTACTTTTTACATTTTGTGATTTGTTTATTTAGTATGATGTATATTTGCATTCTTATTTGTTGTTGCCTTTATCTAAATAATTTTTTGTGTTTTTTTTTTTTTCCCTTCTCAATATGTTTTGCGTCACCATTTTTGCAATTTCTTTTCTTTGTGTGCTTTATTTTTAAATCTGCCAAAACAGTTTTCTCATAATTTAGTTGTCTGTATGACGCGATTTGTTGTCTCTTTTCTGTTTGTCATTGTGCCCTGCCCTTCACAGCTGCCTTAGTTTGGGGCTGTGTTTGTGTGTTTGTGGAAAAACCCAGACTGAAAAGACCAAACAATGACCATAAAGAGATAAAGTTACACAATTAGTCACACAAATTTTGCATCAGAGCGTTTGATTCACATTCACACAGTCGCTCCTGGCTGGGCATCCTTTCATCACCCAGTGTAGTGTGTAACCATAGAAACAAGCAGCCACTGGGAGCTAGAGTCGGAAGTAAGTGTGAGGTGCGTAAACAGGGCTTCTCCACACACACACACACACACATGCACACACACAAAGACACACACACGAGCTGAGCGCATGACGTGTGCGTGTTAAAAGTATAACCTAAGTATCCCACGCTGATTGACTTCAACACTTCCTACATTTGAACCTGAGCTCTATAGTCTCCTCAAACACCCCTGCATCTGTTATGTAAGCGTTTCAACATGGATGCTTGACTCATCCCCTCTAGATCCTCACTCCAGTTCCACAAAAAAAAAAAAAAAATCAAAAAAATCCACATGAATAAACAGACAGAAGCTACAAAGAAAGAAATTATTCATGACAATAGCTCTACAGAGGCTTGTGTATGACTGCCATGACCTCCGGAATGGACACTACGCACAGGCAGAAATAGACTTTTTCGCTGGATGCAGGTCGTGATATCCCAAATGAGAATAACTCATAGAGAGAGAGGAGGACCGAATTAATGAAAAAATGCATTCCAGAAAAAAAGGACAAACTCAAGTGGTGGCAACTTGGGGTAAACCACAGAGACAGAATGAGTCAGAAAGTATAAAAAGATAAAATAATGAAGGGATGTACTTCAGTATGATTCAATACTTTGGTTCTTTCATTGTGAGTTTTCTAAAGCCTAAAGAAACATTTTGTAAGACGTAAAAGTCATTGAAGATTTCAGTGCTGCAAGGCTTTAAACTGAATGTGTCTAAAAATACATGTGTGATGTTTTTCTTATGTGTGTGGCGTGTTCTTGCAAGGTTGGACAAAATTGGCATAATTCAAATGTGCGTGTAAAGCCAAAGTATGTTATATGTGTGATTGATTAAAAATGTAAAGTATATAGATAAGATCCTAACTTTAGCCCCAACTTACCTTGCACAACAAGCTGGATTTTACCAAGATTTGTTAGTCCACAAACTCCTGAAAATGGCAGCAACGCGTACTTATATATGACACAATTTTTTAAAAATTGCATTATTTGATTATCATACCAATTTGTTGTTAAAAGCCTTTTATTATGCTTTTTCCAGCCTCTTTGAAGTAGTTTTGGACACCTTTGCATTATTGTTTCACGTCACTTAAATTAATGTATATGTGTGGAAAATGTCTTTTTTGGGGGAACTGTTACTTTTAATTCGCAGAGAATGCTTGGATTAGGTGTTGGTCGCCCCCTGCTGGCCACGCTAGAAACTGAACAGAGCATAAAAATGGCTGTTTAGCATGAATATTATATCAACATGGCACTGACGGACATATAAATGAACTGACTGCTTTGTTGTGACAGGAAATCATGGGAAGACAGCAAGGATAGACATTTGGTAAAACATCAGAGAACTTTATTGAATATTTCTACATATAGTTTTGCGTATTACCATTAAACTTTTATTTTGATGTACTACTGCTAAGGTTCATAACGGCTCAACATTAGTAATAATAATACTTGGGTCTTATGTGATGTCTTCCACTGTAAGGTCAGCTTACAGTTGGGTACATTGTCCATTCCTAAAATTGCACACATAATAGAGCTGTTACAAAGTTATCCGACTCAAGGCTGGAGATGTGAACCCCGGTGGCCCTGCTTTGCGCGGGAAGTTCAGGGACACAAAGAAGATAACGCTATGATGAACTGAGAGCCCCGTGGCCCTGCCATGCACGAAAGTTACTCGAAGACAAGAAGATAACGCTATGCTGAGATCGTCATGCACAGTATAAAAACTAAGGACACTCTCTCTCAGGGCTCTCTCCTTCTCTCTCATCTTTTTCTGCAGAGCCTGTAGCTACGCTGTAACCTTACCTTGGGGCGATGGTGGCGCAGTGGGTTAAGCATTCGCCCAGCAATCGGAGGGTAGCCGGTTCGAATCCCATCTGAAGCGCATACTGTCGTTGTGTCCCTGGGCAAGACACTTCACCCACCTTGCCTGTGTGAATGTGTTAGTGTGGCTGTGTTTGGTGGTGGTCGGAGGGGCCGTTGGCGCAGATTGGCAGCCACGCTTCCATCAGTCTGCCCCAGGGCAGCTGTGGCTACAGAAGTAGCCCACCACCAAGTGTGACTGAGGAGTGAATGAATAATTGATCAATTGTAAAGCGTCTTTGAGTGTCCAAAAAAGCGCTATATAAATTCGATGAATTATTATTATTACCTGTGAGAACTTATTAAACCTTCTGATTTGACCGTACTTCTGAATCATTGTCCTCTTTGATGCTTACACCAGAAAATGAACAATTCTTACAACTTGAACCCACAATGAGACAAGCTAACAAATGAGCTATATTTGTGTACCTTCAATCACTCCTTAAGGGTGCTCATCTATCAATTTAATAGGTAGATCATTAAATCACATTCTGTAATTATTTCCACACTAAACCAATTTTTCCTTCGTTCCAAAACATTCGAGTGATTGGTGCGGTTGCTGTCCAGACAGGGCAAGGCTGACTGAGACGGGTTTTCCCTGCATGAAAACACAGACTATAGGCTCTTCCCCAGGTGGGCCCCCACAAACCATGTACAGGCTCAGATTCTCGACATGGTCCCCAGGTGCTGCACAGAGGCTGCACAGCTCTGAACAAGTTGCCTTAGCAGCGATGGGTAGATTTAAATGCAGAGAATGAATTGAATGAATACAATCATTGCCCCCCTCTGGCATTTTATAAATAAAGTCATTACATTCTATTCATGCTGATTACCAATTATCATGATTTGGGAATGACTCAGAGGCTGTGGGTGCCTCTCGGCTGGAGGCACCTGAGGGCTCTGACACAGACAGAAACTGGCCCATTTTTAACATAAATCCGTGAATAGTTATTCTTATAGTGCAAAAGGTAGTGCCCTTTTGTACTTTTGTTACTAAATGATTGTGCTTCTCTGTGCCTGTCTCTGTTCACTCATTAACACGCTCTGATGCTCCAGAACAAACAACTTCGACAAAGGCCATGACATCAGCTCATTATCGACCAAACAAGGCCATGATCATTTGTAACACCTTGTTCCAGGCAAAGAAAGGTAAACTTTATTGTCCCTGTAATGAAAGTGGTTCTCTGTATGTGAGCCATCCTTCTAACGTCACTGGGACGACCTGTCAGGAGCAAGTGGCTCTAAAGGATTCTCTATAGTAAGGTCAATCAACAAACAGTCAATATGAGAATACAACCACATACAGTATAGAGACCTACACTGACAATAGTTGACTTAGTTTATCTTTGTAGACTAGACATTGTGTAACAAGCGAGCTGTAGGGGCTAAAATAAGCTGTAGTTACCAGGAAGACAAAATTCAGAGTCTAGTAATTCTTTGGAGCACAGGGACACATCTCAGTTTTCCAACTACAATCAAACACATCAGCACGGGAAGAACTTGCAAACTCTGCACAGAAAGGCTCCTTCCACCCTACCATGACCTAATGTTGATATATTTTATACAAAAAAATATTTAAAGAGGGAATCACCAACTTTTGCGCACAGTTAAGTAGCTACTCTGCCTTTGTATGTTGCAAGTCTGTAAAAAAAGCTTTAAGAGTATTATCACCAATCACTCTCCACATTTCAAACTAGTCTATAATGTGAAAAATCTAACATCAAAACATGGCTGCCCTCTAGAGCTCAACTTTTTTTCCTAATTCAACTCATTTCTAAATTCCAAACACACTCTGACCATGCTTCTTGGTCTGGTTTAGCTGGTCAGATTTTGCAATAGAGCTCACTTTTCTTGCAATTTTAAGTCCAGGCCCAAGATGTTGCTAAATTGTTGAGGTACATTTCTGCATCACCATAGCTAGGGCCAGGCTTTCAATATGTCTAAATCACCTCTGAACTCGCATCAATACTTCCATCTGAAATCCTTTCATCTACACGTGTCATTTCAGCAAGCAGCACCTGTAATTTTGCCGGTCCTGTCCTTACGCGACATTGTGTCGGTATAAAGGAGAAGCCTCTCCACGTTTCGAGTGCTGCCCACGCGAGGCAGCCCCTGTTATGTCATGTGTTGAACAGAGCTAAAGCAATTGGGTTTGTACTCGTCTCTGGAACACTGACTGGATCCATGGGGGTTTGATCTTTATACCTCTGTGTACTTCCTAAAGTTTTCTCTGCGGGCGCCGGCGTGAGTCAGTCCGGCTTCAGAAAAATATAGTGGGCACATTTGGCAAGAGGGAGAAAGAGAACAGGCTTTGATACATGCACACACTGGGACAGACTCGGAGGGATTAGAAGGCCCTTTGCATATCAAATGTCAGTGCTCTTACTCCTACAGAGTGGACCAAAAACAGACGTACGCTCAGCTGCAGTGACCAAAACTACAGTCGATTTAACAGGGCCCGCAGCAGTGATTCGATTCAGTTTATTTCTGTGAAGTTCAGAGCTGTTCACATCAAATGGACACTTTTTGTTGCTCAATTGCAGGCTGTAGTGGAGGGTTCATGTTTGCTCAGGTTCTTCAAACTTTTTCTTTGTTAGCATCCTTGAGAAATTTGACAAAAACTGCTTCATCATACGGTCTAGTCAACTGTTTGGTTTATGAGACTATTTTCCAAACATGATTGTTTTTTGTTGTTCTCAGGCTCTATGTTAGTGGTTAATGGTTAGTTTCCCCACTTTTGGTGCTGGAGGTCAGTGGTTCAATTCCCCAATATCGAGCAAAGGTGAGTGTCAGATATAGTTTAAGCCCCATTTGAAATTTTGTATTTTGTATTTGGCACAATTGAGTTTGGTGCTGCTAAGTAAGTAAAGTAAAGTCATTATACATACGAGGTGTACAACAATACCGCGTAGATGGTCAGATGGAGGGTTAGTCCTGAGAAATGCAGGGCGGGACATAAGCAGCACACCACTGACCCAAACGAACATGTATTCTTGCAGTTTTTTCCCGTATTCTGAGCCGCTCTGTACTTATTTCTGAACGGGGTCAGCAGCAGAAGCCAGTTGTACAAAGACTTGTGGAAAAAGTTTTTTTTTTTATGTGTTTGTTACATCGGATGTCAACGGGACTTTACTGTTGTTAATACAGAATCAAGACGAAGAAAAAAATCCTACAGAAGAATGGACAATAATGCAGACTTCAGCTGAACCAACAGGAGTTGAAGAAAAGCACTAAACGCCATTAATCAGGTCAGAGAAGTTATTAAATTAGCTCTGTATCCAGCGCTACCTTGGTTAGCTCTTCTGCTTTCGTAAGAAATGCTGCAGATAAATGACTGCGCTAGGCCAGTTCCAAATCAAACCGGAGAAAATCACTCTGAGAGGGGAACGATACTGTCCCGCTGGCTATCTGACTCGCCAGCCTAACTTTCAACCTGTGAAGTGGTTTTTAAAGCATGATTTGATCAGTTGACACAACAACAATGCAACATGCGCACCGCCAAGTGTGTTCCAAAAGCGCTTACATCTGGCGTTAGCAGGACACTCGCCTCCACGAAGCCTCTGGATCCTTGCATTTGGGAAACAGCCATAGTTTGCAGACACCTTTGAATTAATCCACACCACTCAGAGCACACTTAGGAGCACACCTGATGCCCAGCAAGAGTCTTGTTGCAGATTTGGTTTTGTATTGGAGCAATCACACTTTAATTTGGCTTGGATGGTCAGGCATAATATTTACAATTGCCCCATGACTTTTGTATTCTGGTTCTGAACAGCACAATTTGAAAAACATCCATCCGTACATACAATTAGAAACATAAAGCATTACATAAATCCATCCTTATTTTGAGTAAATGGTTATGATTGGTTGGGTATGGTTTTTGGTAGAAATAAGTTTGAATAGATGGGCTTTCACTTCATTAAGGAAGTGAAAGAATCTGGATGTCGTGGCTACAGAAGAACTGAGCGAATGAGAGTTGTTTGACCTTCATGCCCCGCAACATGTTTTGCCAAAACCCAACACAGTGTCAGTACACAGCAGTGGACTGATGACGCCTGGTAATGATCTGGACACAGGACTTGTGCACTCTGCAGTCACTGGAGGGCTAGACAAAGCAGAGGCCATCTGTCCCACAGCTAAAGGTTGTTCTGAATGAGGTCATGGCAGAACCAAAGCATCAGAATGGCTATAAAAAGACAATTTTCAGCTGCACTTTTTGCAATGTTAAACTTAGCCTAAGACACCACAGGAACCATGCAGCTGTCCCCATGCATGTGCAAATTGTTTCTCACTATATTTCTCAATGTATTTGCTTTTTTTAAGTAGCATTAACATGACTCATCGTTTTAGAATGCTGGCCATTTCTGTACCGGCGTGTGACGTTTAAATCCTCTTCACTGATTCCTATAATTTTCTACAATCAGCGTTCTCAAAAAGTTCCCCCTTTTCCTGTCTTAAAATAGAACCATTTGTACAATACTGTTTGATTTAGTTATGATTTGAAATCTAAGGTACGCCGGATTTGTCATTTCATCAAAGCAGGATGTAGCGATGACATCTTGAGTGAAAAAAAGGAATGTTTCATCTCGTCTATTTCTGTCATTGTAAGTGAAGTCCATAGGAAGGGGTAGATAATAGAGTTTTTACACAGAGTTAGATGAAGTGAACTGAATTGAACTGATGCAAAGGCCTGCGTCATTGCCATGTGACATTTCTGATTATTAGAATACATTTTTTTGTCCCACATCTTCCGGCCCTGATGTCAAAATGTCAAAATGTGACTCCCTTGCATCGCCACTAAGGGCTTCCTGACCACTGTATCACAGACATCACATGCTTTTGTGTGGGCAGAACTTGCACAAATGAGGAGAAATACTCAGTGGGAGAGACAAGAAAGACTCAAACAGCAAAGGAAAAGCAGGTCATTAGTTTAGTTGTACCGTTACTCGAGGCAGCGGCAATGTAAATAGCGATGCAAGCGGAATAGAAGATGTGTTTCCGTTGGCCATATGTGGTGAAAAAGCAAACAAACTGGGCATGTATGCGATGTATTCCTATGACAAACAGCAGAAGAAGAGTAGCTTTGTAAAATACAAGAAAAAAGTTGAGTCTGTGGTTTCTGAAAAGTGGGTTCAGGCCTAAAAGTGGGCCACAGGTGGCTTGATTTGTGTCAAAACACAAACAAACAAAAAGCTGTTCTGTTGCATATGCAAAGGTGTGTTTCTCATAATAACACCCAATAAAAAATGTTGAAAATGACTCACTGTTTTAAAGCAGAATTAAGCAACTTTTCATTTTTCTTTGACCAGTTACATTAAGTCTGTGGTTTCTAAAAAGCAGGTCCTGACCCAAAAGTGAGCCACAGCTGGCTTGATTTGTGTCACAAATATATATATTTTAATATGCTTTAGTCGTGGAAAGTGTAGAAAGTGAGAGCTATAACCCTAAAAGGAAGTTTGAACTAGATAAGATAAAGGTCTTAGTAATTCCAGATCAGAGTACAAAGGTAATAACATAACACACAATTCTTTTGATTTTTATTTAACAATGATTTGACCTTCCAATTTCATTATTATATCATTATTTAGGGCTGCAACAACTAATCAGATTAATCCATAATAATCAATTAGTGAAATAATCATTAACTAATTTTATAATTGTTAAATCACTAACCTGGGTATTCATTAGACTCTGAAACAGGCCAGGTGCTGAAGGAGGAGGGTTTATTACCAAGACAAAGCTGTAAAGCAACAAAAACTGTTAAAAACAATGTACATTTTTGCGTTAAAAATATCTTTGTGTGTACATATGCTCTATCCAAACATCCTCCAGTGACACAGTTATAGCTTCGTCTGGTTCAAATTTAATATGAAGTGATTTTTGGTTGAATTTTCTATATTTTTTAATGGTAACTATAAAACTGCATGTTTCAAACCACTTTAACCACACACACTTTACTATCCAATTAATCGATTAACTGAAACAATAATTGACAGATTAATCGATTATCAAAATAACCGTTAATTGCAGCCCTAAAAATGTTTTACTTAGATTTTTGTGAGCCTCAGTCATTACCACCAGGGCTGCCACCCCTAACCTCAGTCATTTTCATAGACAATGCTTCACTTTTTTCCACAAGAAGAAGTATTGTCCACTGTTGGCCATAAGGTGTGAGCTGTCTCGTCTTCATTACCAGCTCTCCACTGCGACAAACAGACTTCTGTGACACACTCTGGGCATCTGGTCAGTGTGGTTCTGTCATGCAGCCCCCCGTCCTCCCGAGCAGACGGTACGTGGAGAGGGGCAAAGTCAGGAGAACACCAGTGGAGATACACAACCGGTGTTTGTGTGTTTTTTTATAAAAATGTTTCTGTTTCCTCATTTTGCTGCATGGCATTAAAGAATCTTCTTTCTTTTCAGCTTTCCACTTTCGGTCTTGCCTCCAGTGACTTGCACATTAGATTTTACTTTCCATTTATCCAGGCTTGGGACTGGCTCTCTGGATTGTGAGCCCCTTTGGTTGGATTAGCTGGCAGTAAGAGCAATCCTACAGCAGTTTGTTGCTGTTTTAACATTTCCTTCTCAATCTCTGTCATCCTGCCTTAAGGCCATGCCTTTTGGCGATATTATTTATTATACAGCAGGCAACTATCTGCACAGACGTTTCTGGGATTTACAAAAGCGCTCCCCTGATGTGGTTTATACAAAAGAACATGCTTTTAACTTTGCCAAATATGTTCCCTGTGATATTTTTGGTACAAATGTTTAGTAGTGCCCGTTCTTTGCTGATGAGTTTGGATTCCTAACTGGTAAGAAGGAAACCATCACTATCACCTTGAACAAAATATAAACTTTGCTAAAAACACGTATATTATAATGCAAAAAGTGTATTTCTCAAAATGCAGGTTAAAAATGCACAGTTTCTTATGGATTATGTACAGAACCAGGATTATTGTTCGAGTTTGTTGGAGAAATAACATATTTGCAGTGAATGGCTCCATTTAACATTTAACTGCGTAAGAAGCTTCTGCCACTTTTCATAAGGAGTTATTGTTGTAGCATAACCTACATAGGGTCTAATGGTGCCCACTTACGGCCTTCATTGATGTAAATTGGAAGAACTCAGTATTCAGTAGTATCCATTAGAACAATTTTCTTGTAAATTTGATTATTACATGGAAAGTAATGCTCAAGTGTACCATTAGCAATCAGAACGCAGTCACGACAGAGCTTCCTATTGATTTTAATCAGAAAATGATTCAAAGAGCTGCATTTAAATGTGAGACTGTATTTTTTGTTGGAAAGTGAAGTATGTCTGTCTGCATGCTCTTCTCCGTCCTGTCATTATAAAGTCGTTTCATAGATGAGCACTGAAAGAGTCTCAGTTTTTAAGTCCAAATCACATTCCAGCCATACCAGTAAATGAGAGGGTGTGCGGTTGTGACATTTTCAACTTCTCCTTCTCCCATTCAGAATCCAGGATGCAACGTTTCAACTTGTCCGAGACTTGAGCTGTCTTTCATTCATGTGGGCTGAGGTATGCACTAATCCCAATGCCACCGGAGCTTAAGGTTTTATTTCCAAACTGTTTCTAAAGAAATATTCACATTCTTGTAGTGTGTGCATAAGAACTTGTCTGTCTCTGTTGCATTCCATCTGTGGGGTTAACAGTTCAAAATGAAAAGTTATTATGCTTTTTTCAGTTTTTTTTTTATATTTTTGGACACCTTTGCATTAGTATTTCATGTTTTATAACTTAAAATAATGTATAAATATGGAAAACGTCTTCTTTTGGGGATCTGTTGCTTTGACTTTGCAGAGAACGCTTGGATCAGGTGTCTGCTGGCAACGGTGGGGAATAGACAAAGCTTAAAATGGCCATACAGCACAGCTATTAGCAACATTATGCTAACAGATAGATAAATGAGTTGACTACTTTGTAGTAATCTAAGCTCTGAAATGATCAGAATGAGTCTGGTGACAGTGTATGGGCTTTAGAAACGCGCAGGAGCACTCTCTGGTTTCATGAGTCTACATGAGACCGAGCACTTTCAACTCTTGCAAAAGAGACGAAATCAGCACACAGGATTACTCATACAAGTGTGAATGAAACAATATACTACTCCGGGTTAGTTTTTGAGGTGCAAACAACATTATGACAATTATGTTAAAGGATCCAAAAAGTTAGTATAATAGGGGACCTTTAACCCTAAGATTAGTATCAGAGATTAGCCATAGCTTCTTGGATTAGGAAAAAGTACATCAATAGTTGAATCTATGCAGGAAGCAGTTCAAGCAATCAAACAGGCAAAATAAATGTTGTCTGCAAACTTTATTGTTGGTGCTGAGTCATCGTTGCATGTGCATTTGCATAATAGGCTAAATACTAAATTTATGAGTCATAATGTCAGATCTTAAAAAACTCCTGAAGAAAGCCTATAACATGCCTTTGGGCTACATGATAGTATTAAGAATATGTATATCAATTTTTGAGTCTCAGGTGTAGTGTTCCATGTTTGTCTGGTGACAGATAATGAATAGAAAGTAGCAAATACACTGACACCTCTGCAATTAGCATAGCCCAAATAATCATTAGATTGCTCTTAGTTACACCATGGTCCTGACTAGCACTAGTCTTTATACAGTAATAGTTTTACTTGTAGTTATGCCGTAACGCCTTGCGTTGACCTTTATTGTCACTGTTGCCTTTGACTCCATCTAGCCCTATCCTCTGCATCCTCTTCCCTCACACCAACTAACGTCATATCCTTTTACACTGCGTCCGTATATCTGCTCTTTGGTTTTCCTCTAGGCCTCCTGTCTGGCAGCTCTAACCATAGCATCATTTTACATTCCTTTGTTTCATTAGATTTAGTTTAATCTGAATATGTTTGTACCGTCTAATGAGTTATGCTTAAGTGTATGCTAAACAAATACACTTTTAAAAGAATATACAATGGTATCTTGACATAGTTTTGTTTTTTCTTTATGTATTTAGTTTTTATTTGAGAGAGTCAATGCACATTAATGAACTAGTTAGTAGTTACTAGTAGTATTTGACTAGTACAAATATACATGTGTAAATGCTCAGAAGTTAGTATGCAGCTAATTTACATTCGTAGTCCCATGACAGATGATTAAGACAAGATATTTACAAGTACACAGTACAATACAGTTCACATTGGAGCAGAGTCTAAAGTGCCAGTCTATAAAGTGCTTGTAAATGTTAAAGGTGCATATTGGGCAGCCATACAGCACCAACGACCTCTCCGACCACCACCAAATACACCAGTCACACATTCATACATTGGTAAGGTGGATGAAGTGTCTTGCCCAAGAACACAACGGCAGTATGTGGTGGAAGCAGTAACTGTACCATCAGCCCTCTGGTTAGCGGCTGACTTGCCACCTGAGCCACAGCCGCCCCAGGACTTGCTCTAAATAGCGTGAAATTAACACCTGTCACACCGACCGCACACTTTCAGGTCATAAAACATCACAAAAACAAGGAAAGGCCACCTCTTTCCCATAGCTGACATCTTATAAAAGAACAACAAAACACTGCTGCTATTATTACACGTGGGAAGCCAGGCATTTAGCAAAGATATGCGAAGTGTGGCAAGTGTTTAAAGACAGGCCTGCCTCGACGAGGGAGGAAAACTCCGGCAGCTTCAAGACAGCGTTTCAATCCGGTGAGTCACGGAGAGAGAGGGGGACGAGGCTAATCCCACACTCTCCTCTGTGATCAAGGTGCGGCTGTATTAGTCAGAAAGTCAACATCTCATTTGTTCACGCCGAAATCCTTCAGACTCCTGTTACTAAAGCACATAAGTTTTCCTGTATGTGTGCAAGAAGCAGTGCAAGCAATCAAAAAGGCAAAATATATGTTGTGACCAGACTTTAGAATAAGTGCTGAATCACAGTACATTCATTTGCACAATAAATACAAAAAAAATGAGTCATAATGTCAAAACTTCTTCTTCTTGCGGCATGGAAACTCTCCCGGACTCCTGGAGAAAAGTGTGCCTACGCCGAGGCATTGTACAAACTCCTGGCCTTTTCTGAAAGCCAAGAACAAAGCAAAGACAAATTGGTATGCCACACTTTCATATGTCAAAACTTTGGAAAGCTACAGTAGCACTTTGAGTTTTTTTTTTTAAAGGGCAGACGCAGAAAGAAAGTGTAGACTAATACAAGAGGAGACAGAAGACAAATGACTTTTCAGAATAAAGTACATCTTACTGTGATTGTATGTATCAACTGATTTACGCACATTAAGCTGTCTCACTTGTCCAAACTTGTCTGATTCTTCTTCACAACACCAACTATCTACCTCCTAGACTATTTCACACATAAGTTTAGGCTCCAAACCTTAGTTTAATGTCATATGTTGGTATTTTAGTGAGTTGAACTGGCTTACATGTTTACATGTTTTAATCAAATAAAAACAGAAAGCTATTCTGTTGTTGTGGCTAAGTGCTGGGATGAGGTTGGGAATGCTGGGTCATGGATATTTAATAGAGATTAGAGAGGAAAGGCAGACCAAAAAAGGTTCAGATGGTGGAAAACACATCAAAAATTCAAAAACAGCATTGATCAGAGCATTTATTAGACAAAGTTTCAGCCCAGCAGCTTTTTTCAGATCAGATATTTAGTGCAACACCAGGAATGACAAAAACTTTACACGTGACATTACTTCTTTTGACGTCCATTGTTTTTCTACCCTATATTTGCAGTGAAACAACATTTACAGATGGCTTTATGCTGGCATGAAGTCACTTTTCCATAGCTGACCTGGCTATCTAAACACTACACCCTCGCACGTGGAAAGACAAATAGTAGCCATGTTTGTGCTCCTTCCTCTGATATTTGTGGACAATTCTCTGAACGGCATCTCAAGTTAATTAACCTTGTTTCAATCAAGGTAGTGAACAAGCTTAAAAGGTTTTGTAACTTTTCTGCCACACTTCAGTGCTGTTTGCATGTGGGCATTGTGTCATGAATGGCTCTTGACACAGGCTGGTTATGATTTTAATGCATCAGCTGATTTATACAGGATTAAGCTGCCCCACTTACGCTTAACATGTCCAATTTTGTCTCACTACGATGAATAGGCAGAGCCACTTCACACCATCTATGATAATAATGCATAAAAAGACAAGAATATCCCATAATAAAAAGTGAGTATAAAACCAACTAATGGCTTCTTTTCCGACTCAAACTTAGTCACGCTACTTGAAGGACGCTGAAAATTTGTAAAGGCCTGAGGATAGAATTAATGCTGACCTAGTTTTAAAGTTTGGTTTCAAAGTGACAGCGGTGAGCACAGGCGTCGGACTGGAGGAGGGAAACGTTTACACAGGGCCCGCTGCAGGAAGGGGCCCCCAAAAAGCCTGAAATGTGCGTGAAAGATATTTATCAATTGTGCATAGTGGCCCACCAAGATGGTTTATACAGAGGGCCCAGAATTTTGTGCAGTGCCTCTGGTGGTGAGTAACCTTTGTGCACATAAAAATACCACTTACTCAACAAAATTATTACTTGAGGAAAAGTTTTTAAAAAGTATTGAATGTAAAGATTACTAAAGTAGAAAGTACCTGCTGCTACTGCCATTACTAATACTTTACTACTATGAGGACTACTAAAAAAATAAAATAAATAAATAAATAAATAAATAAAAAATAAATACTACTACTACAAGTACTACTGCTGTTACCGCTACAACTTTTGTTACCACTACTATAACAACTACTACTAATACTACTACTTCCCACTTTCACCACCAAGCTCCACCAAAAAATACTTTCTCATTACTAGAGATTTAAAGGTGCTATGAGCAGTATATCTTTTTTATATTTCACAAAAATTACTCCCATGTATTCCAAGATATGATATAAAAATGTTTAAATCAAATATTAGTTTTACTGATAACAATGGTACAGCTGGTTTATTTACAATTAAACAAATATTTTACATAATGGCCAAGTTGTTTATGTTTACATTTTTTGTTTTGGTTCTAAAACTGCATCGTCCAATCAGAAAAGCAGAAAGACTGGCAACCCACAGACCATTGTTTTGATTTAGACTGCAGTACTGTTTTCAAACCAGCAGAGCGCACATGCAGCTTACAATGCCTTTAAAAATGTACTAAATAAGACTTTCTGTTAAACTTTCTCTGTTACTAGTAAATGTTTTTAAAAATATAACCAGAAAGTATAATTTTTTGATGATTGTTGATGAATAAAAGCCTCCTCCTCTGCAAAGTGAAGCAGTACCGACGTGTTTAGTGACCCATCAGGTGCACCCTTGGCATTTCTGCCGGCCCACAGCACCACGCCTCCGGCTGTGAATACCAGAGGTAATGCAATCTGAGCGTGGCCTTCTCCCAGCGTGCACAGGCAGAGGTGGACAAATGGACCGCACGGAGGAGGACCGGCTTCATCACGGCAGCTCAGAGAAGATAAATCCCAGCGGCAGCCAACTCCTAAACTTTGATGATGCCTCGGAGCTGTGGTATTTATATGAAATGTTTTCAAAGGAGACAGAAAGACAGTGTGTCTCCAGACTGTAACCGTAAACTACTTCTTACATGTTGTTTCACGTTAGCAAAGTGTGAGCTATAAAAATATGCAGGGGATTTTATGGAACTAACAATAAGTGAAGAATATTTCAAGCCACAAAGTATTTATTATCATGTTTACAGATATTTTTTAATTTGTATGTTGCCATAACAAGATCCTGTGACTGTCATATTTATTTAACAATATAGCTAATTAAAAAGTTGTATTATTGTTTGAGAGTTAGCATAATGTGATCCCAAATGTTACAAAGGAGTTCATTGGGACACTCATGAACCCAAGGCCTGTTATAGAGCTTGCTGTTAAGACTTATTTTTTTCTTAATGTTCCATAGTACATCAGACTATTTCATGCGTATCATTTGAATTCATACTCTGAATCACAATAAGCCTCCAATTTAGACCTATAAAAGAAATCATTTCAGGAGTACATGACACATAAGAGACAGCTGCAGTGCAAGAAAGTGGTTTATAATGAAAAATAATAGCCTACAAGATCAAGGAAGATGAAAGCCAGGAAAAAAAATGACACAGAGAGAGCAGTGGCACTGATATCCAGAAGATAATGAGAGATAAAAGAGTAACAAAAGATAAGTCGCACCAATTCCATTGTTTTGTAAACTCATCATCTGCTGCAGCCAATCAGTAATAAGTAAAACAAACTATAATAAGCACAGGAAATTACAGAAATGCAAAATAACTACTCAAGCTGTTTTTGCACAGAAGCCCTCTTATGTCCCAGCGTCTAGTGTTTGTTTACATTTTTGCATGGAAGGACTTTGAGTGCTTACTTAATTGTACTCTCCTGCAACGCAAGAACATTCATTATATGTTATTATTAAACCCAAGGAAGAAGTGGAGTTGAAATGAATAAAATAGAAGTTTATTGTCCCCTTTCTAAGTAAAAAAAAAAAAAATGCAGAAATGTTTGTTAGGCTTGCAGAAATACACATCCCATAATCACACACAACTGATAAAAACAGATACATTACCAGCTCTGATGTCTGGTCCATAAAGCATTTTGTAGGAAAGATCAAAGCCATCTATATTTTCTTAGAAAGGCCCTTGCAACCTAGCTCTAGATGCACAATATTTCTAAAAGTATTATTTATTAGTTTAGAGACTTTGGTTGAAGTAGTGGATCAACAGATGCACAACAGATGGATGCTATTACCTGCATTCAGCTTTTGGCCTAGACAGTGGACGTCTGAGATCAGCGAGCTGCAGGACGTTTCATTGCTCGCTGGCCTCCGTGGCAGGTGTTTTTCCAAAAGTTACTGGCCATTTGAGATTTTCACTAGCCACAATTAAGATGTTAAAATGTTATTTAAGGTGTAGTATAGGTGTGAGAAGACGATGTTGTGCTAGAATTTGCAATTTTCCAGCCCTTTTGACAATGAGACAAAGGCACTTTTAAAACTATAATTTATCATTATCAAAAAGAAAAGTTTATTTAGACTAAAAATGTGTGTACAGCATTCAAGTCTGTTAATAGCACAGATTTTTCCACCACTAATGAGTTAGTATAGGTTAGGTTAAACATAGCAGCAGAAAGTCAGGCCTAAAGTTGTTAAAATGTATGTATAAAATCAAACTGGACAAAGTGGCTAGGGAGACTAAATGTGTTTCTAGCCAAAATTGAAATCTACCCATTTTTGAGTTAATGTCAAGCCCTGAAGAACTTCTGCCCCACTGCTATAAGACTGTACAATCATTCAGTCTATCGCAGATTAACTATAAACTCACAATCACTTAATTAAAAACAGCAGCTAATGATTATATTTCTTCTCAGTAAGATAAATGCAGTTGATTTCAACTAATGAATAAGTAATCTGATGCTATGGAAATGATGGCATGGTTAAAAGAAGGTCTTGAAAATTAAGCTAAAATTAAAATGATGTACATCCCACACAAGATGCTGAGGAAAAAGTAAGAAATAATGGGATGCACATAATAAATTTACTGAAATGCATGTCATTTTCTGCTAATATTAAGCTGCACCAGCGCCTCGAATAGTCTGACTCGTCTGATGCCTCTGTTACTACCTCCCTCCAATTACAGGATAAAGCTGGGACCACTTCACGCGCCCCATGTAAGTACTTCACATTTTCAGAACAACGTGAAAAAGACATGAATACATATTGCATCAAGAAGTGACTGTAAAAAGAGGCTATTAGTACGATCCTGGATTCTGTGAAAGCAAAGTAAAAACAAAACATAGTGCGGTGATTTGCTAATCTCATAAAACCATATTGACAATAAATCATAAACAATAGAGCAGGAGTTCCATTTTAAGAAAGGCAATGGCTTATTTTGTAATTGATAACAGCAACACATTTGAAAAAGTTGGGCAAAAAAGGCTGGTAAAGTAAGTGAAGCTGACAAAAAAACTTCAGTTTGCAAGGAAATGCTACTTTATAATAATGGCAACAGGTCTGTGACAAGACGTAACTTTCAGACAATTTGTTGTGCTATCTACAAATCAAAGTTCAAGCTGTATCATGCATGGAAGAAGTGATACGTGCCCCTTTTGTTTGCAAATCACACTGCCCTTTTGTCATAGTTTATACAGATATATACAGTATATATTTTTGTATATTATGTAATGCTCTACCATGTTCCCCTGAGTGCACTTAGATGTGGGTTTTGCTAAACTATCAAAATGTTTATTTACTGTAGGGAGTTAAGATTTTGCATATTTTCTTTTGATATCATATGGAAGTCAGTAAGTTAAAGGGGAACAGCTTCAGAGTCAGTGTGATGGCTAAGGAAGCTGTTGCAGATTGAATAAAACCCCCTGCACATCCCTCTGGTGTATCGTTGTGAAAAAACAAACAAACAGCCTTGTAAGAATGGGAGTACCGACCCAGTGGTCCCGAAGTCCTGGGGCTTGTGAGAAAGCGGCACATCCTGGTTAGCCACAACAACAAGCCAGTGATGGTCAAACCAAACAAGGGGTCACACAGAGGTATGGTGCTTTACTCTCAAATGTAGGGGGAGCTCTGTAACTGTGACAAAAACAGAGAAGTCTTTCTTCATCTTTTGCTTTTGGTTTTTCCCTTTCAGGAGTTGCCATCATGGATGTATAATAAGACCTGGATAGGCACCTGCCCCTCTCCCCTGATGTCAATTTTACTAGTGGCCACTCTGTGGAACTGCAGTGACAAAATCCCATAGGGCCCAGAAAGAATTTTTCTCATAGAGCGCAGTGTAAAAAGAAACGCCTGGTGTTCGACTGACAGGACACCTACAGCTGAGAAAATGGTTTTGTAGTGTTTAGTATCTATTTTCACACTGTGGACTTTTTCCCTCTTTGAAATCTTCAATTTGGCTAAAAAATAACTTTTTATGGTTTGTGACATCACCACTCTAGCCCACCATCGCACCCATTGGTCAGAGCTGATCACGTGGTTCTCCAGCAACATGTGCTTGCTCTATGGACCGCACAATGCAGAAGTAAAAAACTTTTTTGGTATCATGCACCAATGAGCATGGCAATGAAAACAATGATGGTCATGACATCATTATTTATCCAGTTCTATAATCCATCCATGGTTGCCACATCAAATTATCTGCTTCCATCTAACTCTATCCTCTGCATCCTCTTCCCTCACATCTACCAACTTCATGTCCTCATTCCTCTTTCACTACATAAATCTCCTCTTTTTTTTTCTCTAGGCCTCCCCTTTGCTTGGCAGCTCCACCCTCAGTATCCTACTAATATATTCACTATCCCTCCTCTGTACGTGTCCAAACCTCTCTGACTTTGTCTCCACAACCTCTAACATGAGCTGTCTCTCTGATGCACTCATTCCTAATCCTATACATTCAACATCTGCCTCCTGTCTTTTCCTCAATGAACTGTCTCTAAACCCTATATCTTAACTGGTCTCACCACTGTCCTATACACCTTTCCTTTCATTCTTACAAAAAAAAAAAAACCTCAACAAAAACAGAAAAAACAAGCACAATTGCATAGTTCCCCTTGAACAGAGAACAAACGTGCCAGGACAAGCAGCCCTGTGTCCTAGCCCTTTGTCCTCCAGCTTTTATCAATGATCCGGCCCAATCAATGCATCGTGTCTCATGTTGGCTCTCCCCTGGCACTGCCACCGTGTCGAGTGGGAGACACGCTCATTGCTGCTGTTCCCATGGCAACCGCTGCTCTCATCCACCACCCCGTCCCGCGCACGTAAACATCCAGAGGTAATTGACTTGGGGCCAGTGGCAGTTACTCATCACAGATTGCGTGCTTACTTGCTCGGGACGGCGTGATCCTAAAATCCGGCAGAATGTTGCAGACTGACAGCAGTGAGCGGCGTGACTAAGTGATATGTGCACTGTCCAAACACTCCAGAGGACGTTGGAAAGGGTCTCGGGTGCCGATAGTCTCGCACCGTGACACTGTAATGTGTGATAGACTGTGCAGGAAAAGTGGATATGCTCATGTGCTGTTATGATTTGATTATTTCTCTTCACGGTCAGCTATTAAAGCTTGATTTCACACATTTTAGCAGTTGGATAGGTTTTGGCAAAGTATTTTTTCTCCTTCGGTATCTTTGCTTATTATTCAGTGGTAGGTAAAAATTGCATATGGCGCCTAAAAGCTAATGGGACAGCCATTATCAAAAATGTTTTCTGGGTTTTGTGTTGGCCAGCATACTTCAATTCAGTGTTATATTGGGATTGTATTTCAAGCACTTTCACTGTGGAGATCCCAAACCTCAAGGATGTTCTTAGTATGACAGGCTTGGGGGGTCTCAGATGAAAGATTCCTTATTGTGGGAAAAAACGTCAGTCATAGCTCAAAAACAGTGGTCGTACATCTAATCGTAAGCCATGGACAAAGATCACAGATAGAGCCATCTTATGACCAAAAGATGAGCTGCAATAGATATCAGGCAGTGTCAGATGTTTTGGTCAGACATTTGACCAATTAAAAAACACCAGCGCATCATTGTAGTAACAACAACGGTGCCTTTGCCAGCCATGAACTTGACCAGATTTCCCTTTTGATTTACTTAATTTTACACACACATAAAACACCACTGAAGCATGTGTCGCTAGCTTTCGGATCACTACGATAACATGAACACACTGCACAGAGCAGGCTTCTGCTACCTATGGTTGTAGAACCACATGTGGCTCTTTGTGTCTTTCTCTTGCGGCTCCTTGGGCATCTGATGTCTGCTTATGTAAAGTTGGAAGAAGTAACGACCTTAAAACAACCTGCATCTGCATCCAGTCGTTCTCCCAGTTTCCTGGTATATGGTATGGACTTGACAGTTAAAGGGCCTATATTATACTTTTTGTGTCTTTTAAATTAATTTAGGACACATCTATATCAGCGTCTTACATTTTGTTGGTCAGAAAATGCAATAATTATTGAAAAAAACCTTATTTGAAGAAACTCATCATGAGAAACTCTCAGATTAGCCCTCCCTCCCCGCTGCCCTGCCTGCTTTTGTACCCCTTCAGTGCTTTGAAGCCTGTGGAGTTCACATGATTTGTTGGGTTGCTGCGGGGGAGGCGTGAGCTGTAGCAGTGCTTCATGAGCAGGGCAGGACCATGATGGGCGTGGTCAGGTGGAAAAGGCAGACACAGGTGAAACGAGCCATTTCGGCCTCTCACAGACTCAATGTAAAAGAACAGAGGATTACTCAAACATGCATAAATGAAACAAAAAACAACTCCAGGTATGTTTTCCATGAGGAAACAACATTATAACATGGTAGAAAGCTGAGAAAAGTCGATTTTGCATAATATAGCTCCTTTAAACTGTTTTAGCCTCGCTTGTTGCATGCTTGGACTGACTAGTGCCACACACAAGCACCAAGAGATACAACACTGTTTTTCTTTTCTTTTTTTTTTTTCTTTTAGTTTGCAATTATTAATGACCACCCATGTGCTATATTCCATTTATGAGCTAAACAACTTTTGTGCATTAAAATAGGTTGCAGCTATTTTATTTATTTTTGTGAACAATTGGCTCTTTGGATCTGGAAAGTTGCAGACCCCTGACACAGAGCCTGAAATTTGCTCCGAATGACTTTGGTCGTGGCCACGATTCAGCGTGTGAAACCTCACACAGTGTGAACAAGCGGGAGTAGCATTCCACACCATGCAGTGACACTTCCATAAGGTCACTTCCATACATTTTGTAAGACACGTATCTATGTAGAGCAGTGAGACCGAGCATTTCCAGCTCTTGAGAAAGAGAAGGGCTCAGCATAGAGGACTACTCAAACAAGCATGAATGAAACAAAATACTACTCCAGGTATGTTTTTGAGGAGGAAACAACATTATAACATGGTTAAAAGCTCAAAAAATGCTATCAACACTGCTATACACTGTATGCAGGTTGCATTTTGTTTAAAACTAAAAGCAATGCCCCAAAAGCTCTGTATTTTAATGATAGTGTTTTTAGCTCAAAAGCTGCTTAGTCATGAGAATAATTGTTACTCTTTCCTACCTACCTCTGTTTATCACTATGACTATGTTGCACTCATTACAGTCCAGGCCTTATTGGTTTCTCCACTCCCACAGGAAGTCACCACCCTGATAACACCTTTTGAAAACCGTCTGCTGTACAAACATCATTATCTTATCTATGTCGCCTATGTTACATTTTATTTTTTGCAGCCATGATAACAACAAACTTCAAGGATTTACTTCGGGAAAAACAGAAAGTTAGCAAACATTAAAGGTCCACTTGGGTGACAGCGAATTCAAGGAAGTGTTTTGTGATTACATGGTTGCCATCTATTTGCCGAAGGCTGTTAAAAGATTCCTGTTCGACTTGGCTCGCATGCAAGATCTGTGTGCAAATAAACCCCGCTATTATGGGCTGGCAGCTATTCGATTGCTGAGGGGCTTTTTCAAGAAAGAGGAAAAAAAAACATGCACTGCAGGACTGAGAAGATATGCACTTAATGATGTTTACAGACTGTGATCCGACGCTGCTACTTCAACATTGTAATGGTGCTTTTAATACATGGCCCTTGTGTTCATCCTGTTACATGTCGTTGCATAAGTCCATCTAGTAATCCAATTTACTGCCAGAAAAAATAGCCCTTTTTGAACTATGTTATGTATTATAGGGAGTTTTGATTCTAGTTAAATACAGCCTCAGACAAGCAACATATTACTCCAAAACTCAACATTATTTCTATAACAATATAGCAATTAAACCAAAAAATTAAAAAGCCTCAAGCTGTTTGACTCTGATGTATTCTGGGCTCCTTGTTTAATTAACACTTTGCTTTGGGCAACTAATAAGAGAAGCTATTAAATGCAGCAGTAACACCAGCTCAAGTTTGATGAAATACTGTAGATGAAACTATGTACGCTATTTCTGTGGATGAAAAATAAGTTTGGGGCATACCATTATTGTTTAATTATAATTAGGTCTATAAATTAGCAAGTGTTCACTAAACAGAACATTTTTGAGCATGCACACATTCATTTGAGATGCTAACAGACTTCCATCACTCACTTTCTCTTTGTAAGGACTGACTGTGCTCTTGATTGAAATTATATTGTAAAAAGAAACTTTTGCCACCCATTGTAGGCTTATAAGTGCAACTTTATGTGAACAATTTAATTCTTGAGCACACTACTTTTAAGCCACTAGACATTTAGACACCATACAAAATGGTGTAATCACTGTATAGCACACTATATTTAACTGTATGCAGCCTGTGACCTAGCTAGTTAGTCTTTACACGGTAAACTCTCACCTGCCATTATGCTATTGTGTTATAAAAAGTATGTGCCAGAAATACATCTGGCTATTATTTTCCCGTTAGCCGTGAACAGATTAAAACATTCATCATGTGTTTTTCTTCAGGTGTATACATAACAGTGAAAACCCTAGACAGGAAGCCTATACATTTACATCACTGTAATATTCGAAGTAATATTTTAGACCTTGACAATTATCAGATGTTGTTGGATGTCTGCCTTGTTTTTAAAGTTTTGAATGGGGTTGCCCCGCCACCATTAAGGGGATTTATACATAAAAACACTCACAATAGAATAAACACTAGAGCATTAACTAGAGGAGAATGTAATGTACAATGGCACAGGACTAAACTTAGCCAAATTGTGGGATCTATCAGAAACACACAGTCATGGAATACGCCGCCAGCTCACGTTAGGAATTGAGAAAATTACTTAACCTTTAAAAAAAAAACAACAACTTGAAATCAAACCAGCAATGTACCCATATGTAATGATACCTGCCTTAAAACAACGGATGAATTTTAGCTATTGTGCTAATTCCGGCATAATTACATTAATGCTCACTGCTGATTTGTTCAATGTGCATTGTCTTAATTCAAATAAAAATAAAATGAGAGTCAGTGTTAGTCGGTAGAGACCTTCGCCTACTAACCCAAAGCTGGCGGTTCAATCCCCACTGCCTTACATACTGTCGTATCTTTAGACAAGACCCTTCAACCACCTTGCTTGTATGAATGTGTTATTGTGATTGTGTGTTTCTTGGTTGGAGAGGCCATAGGTGCAGACTGGCTGCCACACTTCCATCAATCTGCCTCAGGACAGCTGTGGCCACAGAAGACTGAGGAGTAAATGAATAATCCACCAATTTGTATAAAATAGTATCTATATAAATAAATATATAAATGATCTCAGCCATGTGAATCTCATGTAATTATGCTTATAGGTGCTTAATCTGTCAGAAAATGAATTCAACGGCTGAAATCCAGAGAATCTAAGCTTTCAAATGAGGCATAGCGTGTCTGTTGATTTTTTAACCATGGTTACTTGTAAACAAAGCATGCTGGGTTGTAGAAATGTCTTGGTGGAGCAGAGCGGGGATACACAGCAAACATGACAACTTCTGCAAGGGAATGGGAGATTGTACTTAATGGTAAAAGGAAAAAAATTATTTGTAAAGCTGTGTTTTTGGGTACAGTACTATTGTCTTCTGTTACTGTATGTACATGAAGCCTGCAGTGTATTGTGGTAAAATATCAGATGAAAATAAACAAGTATATGAAGGTAATGCCTTTAAAAGTACTCATATCTGTAGCTGGTATTGGCAAGTACTCATTCTCGGCTTGAAAAATTGTGGTACTGGTGTATCCCTAGTAATACATATGCTCCAGACACAACATCATCTAAGTATGTCTCCTTAAATGTCACTTGTATTTTTGCATGACAGTCCACTCAGGTAATGTTATGGTGTAAGTAAAGTAAGTGTCCTTTTTCACATGTCCAGGCATGTGATCATGAGTCACTGCAGGGGTTTTCTGATGGCCATGTGGCAGGACAATAGCAGTTGTCAGTGTTTATATTTCTTGCAGGGGATGTGAACACGAACACATCCTACTGGATATCCTCTGTTAGCTCTGCCAGAGGATGAGATTAGAACAATAAGCCTGATGAGTTCGGGGGTGGAACAAACAAGAAAGACAACAAGAGTCTTTAGAAAAAAAAGCCAAAATAATGAAGCGCGGGTGGATCGTATTAATGTAATGAAAAGTGGTTAATTTTAGATTTTACTAAAGGACAAGGCGATTCACAGGCCTGAATGTGCCAAATGTTCTCTCACTTTACACCATCTTACACAAGCAGCTTTTCACTCCCGCTCAATGGAAGCTACTTCCACTTCACCTTCTGTGTCAACGAAAGGCTTGAATAGTGGGTTTATTTGGTTCCACCTTTCTCCCGACAGTAAACAGGCTTGTTTGCTTTAAAAATATGTGTTATATATTTTGTGTGGGGGGTAATGAAAAAAGACAGTATTTTTGTAAACTTATTTATAAGGAAAAGTTAATTAGACTGTAATTTCTCATGCAAGGAGATAAGTAAACAAACTCTGTACCTGCATGTCCTCCCATGTTACTGTGGCTTCTCGCCAGGTACTGTGGCTTCTTCCCACTGTCGAAACAATGTGCTAAGTGAATCGGTGACTCCAAATTGCCCCTACAGTGAATGAATGTGAGAGTGAATGGCTGTCTGTCTGTGTATGTCTCTGTTGATGCCAGAGGTTTGAGAAAAATGGCCAGACTCGGCATAACAAAAAAGCAACAATAACACAAAGAGCTAGTTTTTGCAAAATAGGGTTCTGCAGAATACCATCTCATGAAATCAAGGATCAATGCTCTTTTGTATGAACGGTTCAGGCTGCTGGTGGTGTGATGGTGTGGTGGGACAGACTTTGGGCCTGCTCATATTTCTTGAGCATTGTTTAAACACCAGAGCTTAGCCAAGTATTGTTCCAAGAGTGGTAGCCAGGCCATCAAGACAAACTCTTTCCCTATTCTATACAAAGAAGTTAATCTGGTATTCCTTTGCTTAGACGTCGTTTCTGAAGCGGAACAATCACAGGCGGAGTAACCAATCAGAGAAACGAAGGGTGCAATTTAAGCAGTACACCACTGACCCAAACAAACATGGCAGTTTGCCGGTTTTACAATAAAACACCAGAATATGCTGTATTATGAGCAGCTTTGAAGTTATTTATGAACAGCAGAAGCCAGTTGTACAAAGAGTTGCTGAGAAAGTGGATTTGTTTGAATGTGGTCATTTTATTGGATGTCAACGGGACTTTACTGTTGTTAAAATGGAAATGAGATTAAAAAAAAAACGCACAGAGGACTGAACAACAATGTGGACTTCAGCAGAACCAACATTTGACAAAGGAAACCACTAAATGCTGTTAATCAGGTCAGAAAAGTTATTAAATTATCACGGGAGCCAGCAGCTGCAGATAAACGGCTGTGATAGGCCAGTTCCAAATGAACCGGAGAGAAACGCTTCACCCTGAGTGAGGAACCAGACTGTCCTGCTCTCAGAAGAAAGTCTGAGTCGCCAGGCTACAGGAGAGGTGTACTTTGATCACCAATTTTCGAGTCCAAGGCACTTTCTTGTGTCCTCTGTTACCGACTCTTAAGTCAACAAAGACTAGTCCACGTTTTAAGCTGTGCTAAAGTCAGAGGAAGGTTATGGTGTAAAATGGAAAGTGGGTTTATAGTCATCAAAAGGTTAGAATAATTTCACAGTTAACTGAATCTAACACTCAAATATGCATGCCAAATGTAATGTGTAGTGAGCATAACCGCAGCTATCTTGTTCCCCAATGCTACACAGAGAAGAAATGAACCACTGCCAAGAAGTTTTCATGTAAACGTGCCTCAAGTCACAGAAGCAAAAGTTACAGCCCCAACCGGTATTTTGCATTTTACCGTGTGTATTTAAGATCCATAAAAGGAGCAGGCAGAGGCTGACTTTCCGTGCAGAGAAGCAGGTGTTGTTATGTGCTGTGCTGTGGGGAGGTCTGAGTTCACCTGAGTGACGAGGCCCAGCTAAGTACAGACAAACACTTTACTCATCTCAGTTCAAAGCCATGCAGTCACTCTGTGCATCTGTGCGTGTGTCAGCCGAAAAGCCCACCTGCCGATACTCGGACTCACTGTTTTTTTTAAATCTGTGTTACTTAGGGACCGGGGTTTCCCTACATCACAGAGAGTCATATGGTAGATGACATAAGGCTCTGAAATAGTGTTGAAATAAATCAGCAGAAGATGATGCACTGCTGTAGAGAAAGAGATGCTTGGAAGGAATCACACTTTCACCAACTCAGTAAATGCTTTTCTATGAACTTTGTCCCTTGTTTAATCAGATAAATGTAAAAAAAAAAAAAAGCATATATTGTCTTTCCTGTCTCCCAGTTTTAAAGGTCACTTATATTCTTTCACTATTTCACGTTTTGCATTACATTTCCACTGTAAAATAGAAAAGGATCATGTTAGAAATTCCTGGATCCAGATGGTAATTCAGATCTATAATGTCATCCAAAATCTGACCAGGGCAAAGAAACAAATGCAAAAACTAATAGTAACCTCCTTAACAGAGGGAAAAATACAAATGTCTCAAAAGTCATACAGTAGTTGTTCTTAGTGGAGCAAATTGGAGCAACTCCTGAAAGTTGCACCAAGATTTTTGAACATTATAAGTGGTCCAGAACCTTCAAGAAATTGTATGAACTCAGTGGGACTAGGGCTAAAGAATCAATGGGAATAAGGAGGCCATGAGAGGTCACAGGGACGGGACATGTTTATACCTGGAGATTGTTAAATTTGCAAATGATTGGGTTTTAGATCCATACATGATCTTGGTATGTTGGGCAGCAAGTGAAAGTTCTAATAACAAAATACAATATAATTCATCCCTCTGCACTACTTTTCTGTGGAACTTGGAGTGGTTAACAGAAGTTCGTGGGTTGATTCCTTCCAGCTTCCACCCACTGTCCACAGACTTGTGTATTTGTTTAATTTGCAAATCTAATCTGACAACATTTCATGAATATACATTTGAGCAGCTGGGACTGGTTGTCTGTCTGTGTTTGTCTCTGAAAAATCCCTGCAAGTAACAGACTGCTGTCCAGGATGGAAGCTCCCTAAGGCCCATAGTTGCTTGGATGGGATTCACTTATCCTCGACCAAATGGGAATACGTGGATGAACACAAAATAATGGATTCAGGACAGTTTATTTAAATTAATAAACCCTGTCCACTGTTTTGTTGTTGTGGTGCTATGTCCACTGAGGTTGAGAAAACAACAACAACACTGCAAATCTAGGCTTAACATTGGACTATTTCTTGTTGATGTTGACCAGCATGCTTAGAAGAATGCCAATTTGGGGAATTCAAAGCCACTGTACTTTTTATGCTGGTCCCAAGCCCAGATAAAGTGTGTTATGTCAAGAAGGGCATCTAATGTAAAACCTATATGCCAGAGCAACATGCAAATCACTGCATGCTGGGAGAAGCTGGAAAGTAAGAAGATGGCTGAGCTTGATGACAATTCAAACATGGGCTAGTCTTTGGAGGGAAGTTTCCTAACCACCCTTCACCTGCACACAGTCCCAAGTATAAATCCTGTGTATTTTTGCACTGGGGAGGAGCATTTTTTGCCCCTTTTTCCAGTTCAGTAGCTGTCATCCACTTGACTCAAATTCAGTGTCCCCATAGAAGCGCCAGATGATACGCATGATGTCATTCCTCTACAGTCATAGGATAGACACAAAATCCCATGTTGTCCGCCCAGTCATAAGAAGAGGAACAGTCACATGTCGTTCCCTAATGCATGTTGTTGTGTAAGTGCTTTTGAGCAAGCTGAATATCTCAATGTTGAAACTGCAATCCTATTCTCTCATGCATATAACAGTAAAATACACTCTCCTGACATTTAAAAATGTTCAACCTACACAACAACCTACATATTTAGTTTTTATTTTTAGTATTTCATTTGCCAATAAATAAATAAACTAAAAAAAGTTTTGTGAAAGCGTGTAGGCAATTAATAAAAAAAAATGACGCATCGGAAGTGCATTGGGGCCAATTTTCTAGTTTAACAATATTGTTTGCTCTTGTTACATGTTACAACAAGGAAAATCTGGTATAAGAATGTTTCTATCTAAAACAAATCTAAAGCTATCATTCAAGCCTCACATTGATTATATAGTTATAAAAGTGCAGGATTTCTAGGACAGTTGTATCGCTCCACTGTTTTATATTTGACACAAAAAAACAAATTGCACAGCTTCTATTACCACTAACAGACTGCGCTGGCATTGTTTATCAGAACTCTAAGCTTTGGACTTTCTTTTTAATGCTATTTGCAGATTTGTATTAAGGTATTCCTTTATGGCACATTGTTGTATTCTGTATGGTTGTAGCCTAAAGAAAGAAGAAGATATTAGTACATTTTTATCTACCACTGTGTTACTAATGTTAACAAGTGTCCCTCTTACCTTAAACGGTTGGTTTTACATAATCCATTATATTCATTAAGACATTCCTCGAAAAAGAGATTTTATCTCAAGGGACTTCCTGGTAAAATAAAGGTTAAAAAGAATAAAATAAAAAAAGTTGCAATATCTTTTTTCACTGTTCCAGGGAGCCATAATGAGACGTAGAGCTTTTTGTTACAAAGCACCAGCAAACTGGAATAACCTGCCACCATCTGTTCAATCCTTTAAAACGTCAGTATTCATAGATTTAAAGACAGACTGTACATGCTTCTGAACTAGCTATGCTCTTTAGGATTTTACTATAATGTAATGAGTAACATAATACCTCTGTATTCGCAGTATTTTGCGGATGTGGGTTACTGGGCTGCTGAGTGTTGAGCAAACTGTGCTGTTTTCTTTTTATTGTGTTTATGTAGGTATCTTGTCCTGTAAAATGAAAAAAATGCAAGAAAAACACAAAAACATTTGCTTAGTATCTTGTGAAACAATGAAATCTTGTTGATAATGTTATTTTCTAATTATAGGCCTATTCTGTTTTTTGTTAGTTGTGGGTTCAATTTCCGGACTGCCACAAATCTCACTGTGTGAAGTCTGTATGTCCTTACTGTCCTCTAAACTCAGACTTCCTTCGACCATACAAAGACATGCATGAGTTTGGTGAATCTGTCAATGAATGTGAGAGTGAAAAGTATGTGTTTGTCTCCAAGATGAACTGGCCACTCTCCAGGATGAACCCTGCCTCTAGGCTATAGTTGCTGGGATAGGCTCCAGCCACTCCTAACAGGAACAAGTGGTAGAACATTAATGAATTAGCCAATCAACGTAATAACATCAAATATTATCATGAAAAATGAGTCAATCCAATGAGTTCCAACAAGCAAAAGATCACATTTTTGTTTTATTTTTCTAACCTGACAGCAATGCCCTTTTGTAAAAGGTTCCCAAAAATGCATTATAATAACAAAAATGTGTGTATTGCAGACCTGCTGAGATTTTATGTAAACTCATTTTGGAGTTCACTTCTCTGCTCCTCCATCACAGAAATGCACCCAGCTGTGACAGAGGCTGCAGGTTGTGAGAGCACACCTCATAAAAGATGATGAAGTGAGTTTTCTGGGGCAAGTCAAGTGTACAACATCTTGCGAAAGGAATCTTATTTTCCTCTTGTCAGTAACAGTGCCATAAAGCCCTTTGACAAGGCTTCAAAACAAATATTCCAGACAAATCCGGACACGTCTCTGAGTCCCGCCCTCTGCCTGGATCCAGAACCAACAAGTTTTTTTAATTTTTTTATTTTTATGACAGTTAGGCAATCATTATGCCCTGCAGCGCTCTCTCCTGACATGTCGGCCTCATGTGTGAACCTATTGTCCAGAGCCACAGGAAGGCAGAGATAGCAGATAGCATGTGGAGATGGCTTTGACGTCATGAAGTGGGCAGCTGTCTTCCTGAAAGCCACAGAGGTTATACATGTGTCAGACGGCTGCACAGCGCTCCCATGAGAAAAGCACTTTAACTCAAACACATACATTTGTCTTTCCTTTTACCTTTGAGGCTTTCAGGAAGGAGTGCTGTAGGCTGAGGCACGCCTCTTCCGGAAGACTTTAAGTTGAAAACATGTTGAAGGAAAAGTCAATGGGAAAGAGCAAGCTATATGCTGACTAGATTCATCACCCTGTTGTGTTTACAAACTTTGTTCATGGACTTCCAGTAGTAAAGTAAAATTGGACTAACTGCCAGTTGTAAATAGTAATACTTTAAATTGTATTGAAGTTTGGAGCATACCTTAGGATGTATTCACACCTGTCTCGTTTGGTCCTGTTAAAATGGACCAGAGTTCGTTTCCCACGTTGGGATGGGCCAAGCATGCAGTGTGAATACATTCATGTGAACTCTGGTCCCAAACAAACAGACTGAGACCTGTCTACAGAGGAAGTCTTGGTTGCTTCCAAACAGACTCAGGAACGGTTTGCTTACGGTGTAAATATGAACCATCCCTGATCCAGCCCAACTCCAAACATCATCAGTCTTTTTGGAGTTAACGAGCTACCGTAGCCGAGCACTATTGCTTCTCACACCATAAATCCTAAAAATTAATAACACATTACCTGCTGCAATCAGTATTGTTGCATTTAAGATCCTGCCTGTTCAGTGGTCTTTTGCTCAGCACCGCTGCTGCTACAGGCTGAGGGTTAGGACACAGAGCACGTCTTCTTACTAGCAACTGTCCTGCAGCCCATCTTCACCGTTGTAAATTAATAACTAGAACCTGGTGAAACTGACTTCAGATTAGCTGCTCTTGACATTCACAATGATTTTCACAAAGTTGTAGCTGTAACAACAGAATGAATGTCCCAGAAACAAGTGCAACACGCAAGTCCCCCATGAGTGTTTTCCTCAGCATCTTTGCTTTGCCCCGCCCCGGTCATTTCTGGCCAGTGGTGCAGCGATCATCACACACATGCTTCTGTTTACAAATTTTAGTCCACTTTAAAAAGTGCAATGAGAATACAATCCAAACCAAAGTAAAAAAATAAAGTCCGCATTCAATCCGGATCAAAGAAGCAGAACAACGAACTTTCCTGGTGTGAGTACACTCTTAAACTTTATTATTAGACCAACACTGTCCCAAAAATCATCTCTGCCTTGTTAAACATTGCGTGAATGCTTGCATGAATATTTATTATTTGTTTCTTGTTGCTTCTCTTTCAAGTATTGTGTTTTTTGTACTGTTTTTCTGTGTAACTAGACATGCACAGTGCTGATGTAGCCACTTTTTCTGTTACTGACAGCCTTTATCTGACAACGATATAGAACAACCAAGGGAAGCTTGATCAGAAAATCTAGATGATGTATTAAGGTAAAATATTTTTATACAACAGCCACTCCTGAAGATTTTAGGAAAGGGTTCTGGGGCAACGGTGCATGTTTATACAGGGCTTAAATATTATTGCAGGAACATGGCGTCTTTCGACCTTTCTATTGGCTCTTTGCACCATAGTGAAGAGATAGAGCTGGATGTTTTCTCATATACCTTCCTTAATTATTTGTTCTTTTCAACAGTCGCAGCCCTACAGCGACAGACTCCCGTGTGGCTGAAGGATTTTCCCAACAGACCGTTATGTAACATCTGTGAAATGGTCAGCAAAAAACTGAATTTCAATGTGAATTTATTAACACTGAGATATCAGCTGCCAAAAATCCACCAAATGGCTCCAGATTACTGTGATTATTAAAATGAAAGCCCTGGATACAACACACTCAAACTGAAGCCACATATAAAGTTTTCAGCAAAATAGAAATTGTTTTGAAAGTCAGTATTGTTTTGACCTCAAATTTTCAAACTTCTTCCTGTTGACATTTGCTTTCCTCACTTAAACCATAGAAACTTCTGAGCCATTTATCACAATTAATGTAACACGCAGCTCATGGACTGTACCATTTAAGCAGCTTGTTCATAAAAAGCTATAGCTCATTAACTTAAGTATTTTGGTACAGTAATTTTTGCATTCATTTTCCAGGGGACATGAGATAAACGTGTCTTTTTGCACACATTTGGATGCAGTAGTTTATTATGAGGAAGTCACTATTTTGGGAACTAGGATACATCTTGCCAATGAATGGGAAAATATTCTTCCACAGGCATTCGAAGGATACAGTCCTGTCCGGTCACGAGGTTAAGGGAAATGTCAGGCAACAATGGGTTTAACAATAGATATTCTAAAATTTGGTATATTTTAGGAAGATGCAAGTATAGTATATAGTAAAAGGAAGAGGAACTTTGAAGCAATGACAGTAGAAAATCTCTCTCTGTGCCTTATTGACTTTGTTTTATTGCTTTTCTACCTTCAAGGGCACTCAAATAGCTTTACATCAAAGGAACCATTCACACATTCATTCACCAGTGTGCGCAGACACTGGAGGCAAGGTGTCTTAAGTGTCTTGCCCAAGGACCCAACAGCAGTATGCAATGCTGGTAGCGTGGATCGAACTTCAAGTCATAGTGACTTGTAGCATTTAGCATATTTATGTGTATTTAGCTGCTAATTACAGTACTGAGTCATATTATGTTCCCTACACACTTTTTAACAGCACATACGCCACCAACTGGTTGCCAAAACCATCTTTATCTTGAATTTTTAGTGGTTGGTGAAATTTTGCTTGCCTTTTGTTGTCTGACTAGACGTACAGCACAAAGCCTTTTTTTTGTTTTTTTGTTTGTTTTTTATTGCAGAACACTGACTATTGAGCGTGTTTGAATTAGCTTCTTGAAATCGTGTTTGAAACTTTGAATTGGGCAAACAAAAGATTTCTTTAAGAGATATTTTTAACATTTCCATGGCCTTTTTGGTTACTTGAGTCAGCCGTCATCCACTTGGAATTGGCACAATGTCAGCGCACTTCAGTCACAGGACAGACACCAAATTAGATCTGATTTTGTAAGGCCAAGAAGAAGAAGAATCACATGTCTTCTGTAACTTTATATTACATAGCATACTCTCTCCTGTAGCTTAAAATAAAGGAACCTCTCATTTGATTGAAATTATAGCCTACAACCGAATGTGAATAATGTGTCCAATCCACAGCAGGAGACTCTTCACTGCTGTCGAAGCCCGGGGCAGTAATATCTTTAAAAATATAAATTATGCTTCTGCTGTTGTGGAGAATTATGTAACGCAGATTGTCAGGGGTGTTTCGTTTCCCGTGGGCGACAACATTACAACACGGCTGATACAGAGGGGACATAAAAGTGATGAGGCAATGCGTTTGCAGGTGTTGTTAGTGTTTCAGGTATAAAAAGACATAAAAGGAGCTTCATTTTATGTATTGTATTGTATGTCACAAATTCTGGCGCATATATTTAAGAGTACAGGTAGGTTTCTGTTACTAAATGAGGTCTAAAGTGTACCCAATAAATCTACTGTACACAAAGAGAAATATACAAAGATTTTTTTTCTTCTATGAGAAAACAAGCTTGCGTTTAAAGGTATTATGCTTAATAGACCTTGGGGAGCTTTTAACCATTTTATAATGTTGTTTCCACTTAAAAGACATACTTGGAGTACTACGTGTTCACCTAATTTGATGTTCATGCATCTAAAAACTTTAAATTTTAAGTTTTATCTTTTTTTTTTAACTCATCTTACAGCCAACTTACTGTCCATTGTTCAGAAAAAGGTATTATTATTATTCACAATAATAAAAACAAAATATACTACATTTAACAAAATAATAATACTTTTTTGGAACAGTGGTTAGTAAGTTTGCTGTTAAAAAATACTGATAGAGAGTAAAGTTTTTAGACATATGAACGTCAAATTAAGTGAACAAAAAATATTAGTGGTTGAAAACTTGAGATTTTGAGTTGGCCCAAAAACTTAAATATCTTAAGGGATCCTGTTGCCTTGAGTTTTTGAGTTGAGTTATGCCTATTTCAAAAACAAACCAAAAAAATTCAAGTATCATGCCTCATTTGGGGTGATATTAACATTAAAAATAGTGAGAAAAATACCCAGTTTTTTTACTCAAAAATTGTGAACACACTGTTAAAGCCAAATGAACATTTCAACAGCGTATCTTTTTTTAATATTGTTTTCTATAAGTATACATTATGCAAAGGTGTTTTAAACTAATTCAAAAAGCCTGGAGAAAGCATAATAGATTGGACCTTTAAGAGGAACAGGATTTTCTGTTCTTTACTGCACTACTGTCCATCCACCCACGTCTGAAAGTCCATTGTAAATTCACACTATGTTATGTCACATATTGTGTAGAAAGACTCCGTTTGTTGCACTTGTGTGACGTCAGCAGCAGATGCCGCTCTACTGGACCTGGAGCTGTAGACGTGCAAGTCTCTCGTACTCCGTTAACTGTCATGATGTGCACTGCACCACTGGTTTGTTTAGGAAAGGACCAGTAACTCTTATGTATTGTAGTGTATGGTAATGGAGTGCTTTATTTCAATTAAAAGCAATGCAATGAAGCCAGTGCAATGAATTCTCAATTGCTGTAAAATGTTGTGTCAAAATCCAGACATACACAATCTTTCCAAAAGTATTGGCTCACCTGCCCATAATTATGAACTTAAGTGACATCCCATTCTTAATCCATAGGGTTTAATATGATGTCGGCCCACCCTTTGCATCTGTCATCTGTCTTCTTGTCCAACGTCAGACACTGATGTTGGACGAGAAGGCCTGGCTCGCAGTCTTCGCTCTAATTCATCCCAAATGTGTTCTGTCAGGTTGAGGGCAGGACTCTGTGCAGGTTCAGTCAACTTCTTCCACACCAAACTCACTCATCCATGTCTATATGGACCGCGCTTTGTGCTCTGGTGCAGTCATGTTGGAACAGGAATTGCCCATCCCCAAACTGTTCCCACAAAGTTGGGAGCATGGAATTGTCCAAAAATCACTTGGCACTTGAAGCATTCAGAGTTCCTTTCACTGGAACTAAAGGACCAAGCCCAGCTCCTGAAAACAACCCCACACCATAATCGCAATTCAGTTATTTAGGTGGGTGAGTGAATACTTTTGGAAATATTGTGTAGCAGGATTTGACCAATCAATATGGAAATTACAGAGTAAATGCCTATAATAAAAGTATGATGAAATAAAATGATAAATAACTTTTTCTAGGTCTGGTGATAGAAACTCATTAATTTTGTCATCATTCTCATTTGTGGAAAGCATGACAGCCTTGGTAATCTGCTCCTGAAAGAGAGCTCTGAATCACTTTGCACCAAGGATCTTCACAGAGTTATTAGTAGTCATGTTTTTGCCAATAATTTATGGATTTTTATTTTCATTTTGTAAAAGAAAGTTTTCTGTTGCTCAGTGTTGGGGGTACATTGTGGCTCTATGTTGTGACCAGCTTCAGACCAGGTTTTTATGCAGATGATTAAATATTATTAACCCCTTCTAAAGCCAAATCACTTATTGAATTTGTTATTTTATTCTGTCTGCCTTAGATTTTGGGCCGGACAAAACAGTCATCATACAAGAGAGATGTGAGAGAGGCTGAAGTCCTTACCCATAGTGCATCACTTTGGCCCATGTTTTGCACACACTATCCCCTACATTAAAATAATAAAGGGTTGTTAGTGCTGTCATAACAGATTATGACACGTTTTACTGTGTGCATTTTAGAGTAACTAAGATTAAGGTAAACTCTTGTGTTCCTATAGGGAGATTTGTCCTCTGCATTTGACTAGGGCAACCTCAAAAAGTAAAAAAGTGGGACAAGTTGTGCCATTTGGTGGGACAAGGTGGGACAGACTCAAGAATTAAATGTTTTGATAAACAAATCTAACTTACCAACTTACTGTGGTACAAGTTGCTTCAGTTTAGAGCCTATAAAACATTTGATGTGCTGTTTTTATCACAAAACCACATATTCCAACCTATCAAGATGGGACGTCCACAAATATTTATTCTACATTTTACACAAGGAATTTCCTTTTTTGTTGTTCTTAACTTGAATCTCATTTTTTGTAAGATCCACTGAGCTCCAGTGAAAAAGTGTGACATTATCTTAATAAGAGGGACAGTGGGACGACGCCTAAATGGCTGTGCAGTACAACCAAAAGTGCGACAGGTGGTCACCGTACATTTGACCCATCTTTCAATGCTGTGGGGCAACCTGTCAGGAGCAGAGCAGTGCAGCACCTGGGGCCCCTTCTCCAGACCTTGAACCAGGATCCTGGTCAGGAGAACCTTGCTGGGGATGAGCACATGAGAGGGAGAACATACAACGTCCACACAGAAAAGCCCCCTGAGGTGAGTGTTAACCACTTGTTATTGCTTATCAAGTTCCACCTTATTCTCTAAGTTAAGCTTGCTCTTTTCTGTCTTGTATCTGTCAAATTAAACATGACTGGAGTGAGTTTTTCCCTGTCATAATGTGTTGTGTTTAGAGCTGTCACTGTGAAGAGCTGGCTTATGTAACTCTAACTGTAACACTGTCAGCTGAGGGGAGCAGGAGATGGCTCATGTCTTGTGGAAGTAAGTGCTTGCTTTTTGAAAAATTGTTTGTTATTGACTGCTATACATAATAGATATGTCAGTCTGTTATTGTCTGTATTTGAACACTGTGTAATTTTCTGAAAGTGTATTTTTATATTGCAGGTCTGTTAGCCATCTGAGGTCACTAACATCACAAAACGTAAAGCTTTTCAACCAGGAATGTGACTTTCTTAGCCCTCATTAGGTATGGATTATGAGTCAAAATTAAAAGTTCATTACATAAGATGACATGACAGGGAACAATACCTTCTTGTGCAGATGTGTGCATGAACAAAAGCTTTTGCAGGACTTTTTTAAGACACTGAAACAAACACAAATCTCCATTACACCCGGAGCAGAGTGGTGTTTTTGAACACTGAAGAGGAGTAAATAATTTCTTCAAAGTTTTTGGGACAGTCTCGCCTGAAAGCATTAGTTTCTGTATAATGTCCGATTAAAAGTGCAGCCAGACATTATACAGAAACCACAGTGACAGTGATTAATGTGTTTTATTAACGCGTTTGCCTTGCTGAAAGGAAGAATAAAGAGGCGAGTTTCATTTTAAATAAGGTAATCCGCACATTTCTCCTCCTCCTTTACAAAACATGACATGTAACTTAGGCTAACGGACTGCTTTCTTCTCCTTCTGTTATTGTTAGCCTGTTTTGCCATTGTCAAGTTGTTAGATGATACATATTTGGATAAAACAGTGGAGTAAGGTGCTGTTGTGCATTGTCTGATTTGGTTTATAATACTGAGTAGTACCTTGAAGTTATGTGCAAGCTTTTGTGTGAGAACTACATAATATTTTCTTGGTGTGGAAGTTGAGCAGTTGCTGTCTGTGGCCTGGTGTTGATGTTGAGATTAAGAGTCAGTCAGCTTGAGGATCAGTCCCACAATCTCCTTGCTCTGCCATCGCAACCAAACTTACTCAGTGGATTCCTTGAATGTGCAACATAAACCTTTCCTGAAATGGGATTCAATATTTGCAAATGAAGTACATCCAGTACCTTGCCAAGTTATTGTTGCTTTGGTTTCTACTTTGTATATTCAAATAAAGCATTACTAAACAGACAGTACTATGCTGTGACAGGGTTTCTTGTTTACAGCTGTCACAATGAGTAAAAAGTCTTATGTAATGATGTATGATGGGACCTGGCTGGTGCTAAACCAGTGTGGTTAGTTTTAAATAGACTGCTCTATCTAAAGCCATCAATGACAATAAACTGACAGACACTTAACTCCCAAACAGAGTAGCCCCTTGCAAATATGTCTGCAGGACTGTCTTCTGATCATCCCCTTCACATAAGTCAGAATTTCAGCTTGAGACATGAGAGGAGAACGTCTCAAAGCTTATTCTGAGTGGCTGGTCAAGTATAAATAAAGTTCACATCAAGCCTTGCCAGTGATCTTAAATCTTTTCACCCTGTACTCTGTGCAAAGAATGAGTCTGGTCTCTGTATAGATTTCCAGGGGGCAGAGCAAATGGATAGACAAGAAACAGACGCAAAATACTCAGAATAAACCAATGCAATATGAAAAAAAATATAAACAATCAAAAATCAGACTGTTGTAAAAGAACTTTCCCGGGCCTACTGCTGGGGCTCTGGCTTCCTCCCACTGCCCAGAGACATGTATGTGTTAGGTGGCTGCTCCCTTTTTTAAATTTTGGGTAGCCACAGCTGGGGTTGCCAGATCTCACTGACAGTTTCTAGCCCAGACAGAACTTAAAACCCACCCAACACAATACAAACCAGCCCAAATCACAACCACTCTAAATGTTAAAACTGTTATACGTAAGAAAGAGCACAAAACTTTACAGCAGCACTAAAAAAAGAAACACAAAGAGTTTCCCTGCGAAGAGTGCAATCAGATAACAAAAGCTTTCCTAGTTAGGACGCCCTATAAACCACAAAATAGGTATGAAATAACAATAACTAACAAATCATTTTAAAACAAATAAACTGATGATATTAGTGAGAGAACAGAGCAGTTAATTGAAATGTGTATTTCCTCTTACTATTTTGTTGGTATTATCTCCAGGATATTTTCTAAAACCCTGCCAAATGTTGTGAAAAGTAGCCCAAATGTTACAAACCAGCCCAATGCTATTTTTTCCAGCCCAAGGACTAGGCAGAAACCAGCCCAATCTGGCAACACTGGCCACAGCAAACCAGTTGTACAGTGATTTTTTTTCTTCTGTCGGATGCTCTTCCTGTCTCAACTTGCCACATACTGTGACTGAAGTAGACAATGTGCAATGTCTTGCTCAGGGACACATTGACAGTATGCGGTTTGGGGCGGGGTTCGAACCACTGACCCTCTGGTTGGTGGGCGAACGCTGAATACGACGCCTCTAAATTGCCCCTAGACTGATTAAATGTGAATGATTGTCTGTGTATGTGTCTGTGAAGAAGATGAATGAATGAATTGAATTTGGTGAATTGGTTATTTTTTAGGATTGGTCATTAGATGCATTTTGCCTTTTAAGTCTGCCCCAGTAATTGTTCTGTACATGGAAAAACTGCTTGTACTCTCTGCAGTGACATCACCTCCCGCATCTGCTCCTCTCATTACTAATCCATTTCAAAGACGTTAGCGAGTTAGCGTCTGTAGTGAGCAAACTCAGATAAAAAAAACAGCAACAAAACAAAACAAACATGCGGTGAGTTCAGCGTGTGTATTTTTAACTCGGCCTGCCTGCGTTTGAATGGAAGCCGCTTGTTATGTTGTAGCTGTGGAGGAATTAGCAGCGCTCCGTGGAAGAGGAGGAGGGAGGAGGAGAGAGAACAGTGAGAACAGAGATGACGACAAGGTGACGCAGGAGCCCCCCAGCGGGAACTCGACTTTGCCTTTTGTAATCAAGTCTGGAGCTGTGGAGAAAATGGGAGGCTGTTAACACTGAGCAGTTTGGGCCCAGTGTGGTTAAGCTGGAGACTGAGGGGGTAAAATGGGATTCTTTCTATTTCTGGACAGGGTAAAACAACAGTAGAGCGTATGAGAGCTTTGAAGCTATTTTTATGTTTTCCTGACTTGATGGGAAATGGAGGGTAAAGACAAATATGGCAACAATAAGCTAAAAGTGGTGCACCTGTAGAGGCCTTTCTATTTTCAAATAAACAGTGCTTTATAAGTGCGCTGTAATGTACCGTTTTGTCTCCAACAGAGCAACAGTTCATGAAGTGTAGCGCTAAATACAGCCTGTTGTTTGGAACTTTTTCTGTTTTCCGGTGTCACGCAGCTCTTGTTTTGTGAATTTAAAACTTTTGTTGTCTACAAAATAAAATGAGTATAACCAGGGGTGTCCAAACTATGCAGCAGTGTAGCACTTTTTAACTGCTTGGTAAAAAGCTTCATATTACTGCTCCATGTGAGTCTTTATGCAGTGAAAATACAACTTTTCAAGATGGCAGGTTTTACAGTTTGTCCAACCAAAGTTACCTCTGCAGCTGATGTCTCCAGTGGTCTCAGTTATTATATATTCACAGAAGTTTTGAGTTACACTATATTTCCAAACGTATTCGCTCACCAACTAAATATCTGAATTGGGATTATGGTGTGACACAGATGTCTGATGTAAATAGATGCAAAGTGTGGGACCATGTCATATTAAACCCTATGGATTAAGAATGGGATGTCACTTAAGTTCATATGAGTGTAAAGCTAATACTTTTGGAAATATAGTGTATTTCTAGACAGTGCCCCTGTTATTCTGAGCCTGGACCTCCCTCAGTGCCCCTTCCTCTGAAGTGTCCTAAATGTCCTGTTAAATCCACACACTATAATTTATAATTTTGTTTTGACTATTCTGGCAATATAAAAGTGAAAAAAATATGTTTATCATTAAGAGCTGTTTACTAACAAGCACAAAGAAAATCCAAGAGCCATTTTTACATCAAATGGTAAGAAGTAACAAGTAACAAGTACCCCCTTGGGAAAAAGGCTGGCCCCAGTGTGGCCCTCCTGTTGAAAGTGGACTAGAGCCACCACTGTAGACAAAAGCCCCATAACAAACATGTTTTTGTGTGAGATGGACCTGGCATAAGGAAGACAAAATGGAAAGTAGTGGTTGGTGCTGTCACCCAAAAGTTTCCGTCTACTGTATGCTGGTGTCAAGCCACTATAAATGTGTGGTTGTGGAAGGGCATCCAGAGTAAAACCTATGCCCATGTACCCATGTGAATGATTCAATGTGGAGACCTCTGGAAGAAAGAAAGAAAGAAATAGTGAGGCAAAATCTGTCATATGAGTGCCCCTCCTCTGCATATATTTTTCAATATGTGGCCCTAAATGACACCTGTATAATTCTATGTAACTGTAGCCAAGAAAGAGGGGTAATGTTTTCGCCAATGTTGGTTTGTTGGTCAGTCTGTTGGCAAGATAACTCATAAAGTAATGGTGGATTTTGATAGAAATTTCAGGAAAGGTCAAGAACCATTACCATTACCATTTGCCATTGTGAGATAGGGCTTATGCCTTGGAAAAGGTCTGAACTCTGAGTGTTTGTATTTACATTATGAGGGTGCATTTAACAACAACACATTCATAAATGCTATTAAAGGACACTATCGTTCTGTATCCTATCCAGACATGGGTGGAGTAACCAAAAATTGCCTGCAAGTGAGAGTATAGTTACGTCAGTATGATATTACTCCTTCCTGTCCACTTCAATCATAGACCTTGCTGTCTTGTAGTCTACATTGCAGTAGAATAAACCACGCAGTGCTGAGCCAACACAAAACATACCACTCAGTTGAAAATAGCCTATGAAACAGTCAAATATCTAGCACACTTTTCCAATCTCCGGTCTCATCATTTCTTTCTTTGTGTTCTTTGATGTGAAGCTTGAACGCACAAAGAGAAGTTAGTACAACAGATGCGTAGTTCAAAAGTGGTTTCTATGCTGCACAGGAAGCTCTTCTCCACTCAGGGCTAATCACACTGCAGCAATCTGAACGCACTATACTTCCTGTCTAGATTACTCAGAATTGATTTTCACAGTAGGCTTTTTTTTGTAAACAGTATGACAATGACAGAATCAATATCAGCTTTTCTGTGTTTAGTTAAAATAATTTTACTTGTGTCCTGGGTTTTCATGTTTCAGTCCTACACTTATCTGGTCTTTGATGATATTATTCATTAACACTACAAGTCTTTAGTTTTAACTACAAAAATAACAGCTCTTTATACAACCTAATTTCCTGAATTGTTGGGAAATTTTTTAAAATTGAACCAAATGAAAACTTTCAAATCACGAGCAAATATTTTATTCACAATGGAACATAGGGTGAATCCCAACATGCCTCCTCACAGCCTCAACTCCTCGATTCCTCGCTGTGAGCCCTGCAGCGAGGAATCGAGGAGTTGAGGCTGTGAGGAGGCATGTTGGGATTCACCCATAGATAACATAAGAAATGTTTACACTGAGAAATTTCACACTTTTATGCACAAAATGAGCTCATTTCAAATTTAATACCTACTGCAGGTCTCACAATAGCTGGGACAAGACCAACAAACTGCTGAAAAAGCAAGACACTTTAAAAAGATTCAGCTGGGAGAGCATCTAGCAACTAATAAAGTTAATTAATTTCAGGTCTGTAACATGATTAGCTGTAAAAGAGGTGTCTTAGAGAGGCAGAGTCTCTCAGAGGTAATGATGGGCAGAGCCTCTTCAATTTGAGAAAGAGTGAAATATTGTTGAATACTTTATAAACATGTTCCTCAATGTCAGATTGCAAAGGCTTTGCAAATCTCATCATCTACAGAGCATAACATCGTCAAAAGATTCAGAGAAACTGGAGAAATCTCTGTGTAAGGGACAAGGCCAAAGACCTTTATTGGATGTTCATTTGTTTATTTATCAGAAAAATAATCTTTAAAATGTGGGAGCATAGGGCAGTGGAACCATATGAAAGCATGTGCTCCCATCTAAATAATAAAATGTTGTTTTTTTTGTTTGTTTGTTTGTATTTGTTTGTTTTGTTTTTTTACCTTTGTGGGAAAATGCCTACGTCAGTATGATATTAGCCTGGCAGCAGTAGTAGTAGAAGGGCAATAGTCACTGAGTGCAGATTTCGAGTACCTCTTTGGACTTTTAAGTATAACAATCCATATGAAAATAAAGAGCAACTTTGCTTGACATCAAATTAACCATGCAGCCCTCTTAAGGCATACAGTCTATCACAATGATTGAAACAGCAACATGCTAAAAGACAATGGATTAATTATTCATCATTAAACGACTAACAAATTCTCCTTTCATCATACTGTATGGCAGTGTGTTTACTGCTGCAGCCTCTGTTCAGTTTTTTTCCCTCAGGTTAATGTCTGACCTCAGTGGCAGGCTAAGACACTAGCAGGTAAATGCAACCAAATGAGCAGAGCAGCCATTTGCTTGACAAATCTTCCTGAAGGAGGACACCAGAAGCTCCGGAGCAGACTTCCAAGTGAATGTTAACTAAGTGTGAAATAGTGCCATCTTTGTTTTCCAGGAATGCTCTGCGGAGATGAGAGTTCATTCAGAGTGCAGCTGTGAGCGCTTTCTGTAAAACACACTAAGACATTTTCCACCTTTTCAGATCTTCCTCTTATCTCCTGTTCACGTGTTTGCTGAAAGAGTGTCTCACAGTGCTCAGAGCCACAGACGGCAGATAATGTGGGCCAGTGTCTATGTGTGCTGCTGCTGTAGAAGTGAGGAGCCTGCTGTTTGGGCTGAGGCTCCACAGTGTAATCAGACAGTATTGATTGGAACTGATGGGAATCCACATCTATTCATTAGCACGGTTCAGGCGAACGCAGAGCCCTGTGCTCCCTGGGGCTAGCTGTCCTGTCATTTAAACAGCACAATCTGTTGGTTATGTGCCAAACAGGGACATCTAAAGAGCTAGCTGTAATTATAGTTTGCAGTTTGAGACCCTAAAGAACTCCTATATAAATTAGCACAATTAAGATTACCTACATTTTTCCAGAAAAAATATGCAAAGAGGTAAGATAGTTTTGGACACTTTTGCATTAGTACACTGCCACACTCCACTTGGAATTAACTAAGTAAATAGGTAAGAGCCTCCTTGCAGTTGGTCAGGTCTGGGTTCAGCAATGCTATGTTCCCAAAGAATGAGGTCAGCTGACTTCCTGCATATACTGAATGACCAGGTTACTCCATCAATGGATTTTTTCTTCTCTGATGGCACAGGCTTATTCCAAGATGACAATGCCAGGATTCATCAAGCTCAAAATGTCAAAGAGTGGTTCAGGGAGCATGAGACATCATTTTTACACATGGATTGGCAATCACAAAGTCCAGACCTTGACCCCACTGAGAATTTTCCTGAATCACAATTTGAGTTTGATGAATCCTGGCATTGTCATCTTGGAATAAGCCTGTGCCATCAGGAAAGAAAAAAAAAACACTGATGGAGTAACCTGGTCATTCAGTATACTGCAGGAAGTCAGCTGACCTCATTCTTTGGGCACATAACGTTGCTGAACCCAGACCTGACCAACTGCAGGGAGGCTCTTACCTATTTGCTAAGTTAAACGTGTGCTCCATCAGACTAATCATCCTTCTAGGTACTGCTGACCAACATACTGAAATGGTCCCCTGGTACAGGCAGCCCCCCACTGCTCCTCACAGATCGCCTCAGCCTCAGTGGAAGAATAAGTTGAAAGCAGAGAGAGCATTTTGCTACATTAAAGAGTGACTTAACAATTGTAAAAGTCAGCGTAACCACATTAGAACATGTAATCTATGTAATCCTTTAAACTGTGCTTAAATAATGCTATAGTTATGACCGCATTTTTCACACATCCAGAGCAGTTTAAAATATTATTGCCTTAGCATAACATTGTGAGTGATTCTGCATTGAATTGTTGATATTAATCTACTCTGCAGCTGCTCTTTGTATAAAGGGGGCTTCTGAGTGCACAAGCGCTCGCACCTTCCCTTCCAACAGGAAAGACTTGGCTGTCCAAGCACAGGACTTCCTGCTGCCCAAATTAACCCAATCCTTCATCGCAACATTTCCTCTGCAAATGGGCCAATGCTAACTGCTAACAATGGTTCGGTGCAGCTGCGGGGTTGCTAATGTTTTACTTTAGCTGGTATTTGGATTTCACATTCATGACTTCAGCTTATCTTAGCTTTTCTTGCGCTAACTTTTTACCCTGCTATCTGGATTTAGTGTTTACCTTCGGAGGGGTGGGTGGAGCGGATGTGGCCATGTTTCCGGCACAACAGGAAACAACCGCGGAGCTGTGGTGCTGGGAAGGGCTCAGAGGGGCTGATGGATGAAGCCGAGTTTGCGCCATTGTCTGGGTTTTCCTCGACAGGTGCAAGACCAACAATACCATCAGATGTGATCAAAGGAGTGGACTCATGATGCTGTGATTACAGTCATTATAGAATATATGCATTCTCTTTCAGTAAATGTGAAATCATGGTGGAAATGTTGGGTACAGAGAAGGCAGAATGTGAAAGTAAAGGAGGCTAAACTTAGAAGCAGAGAAAGTAGAAAGTAACTACTCACACCACAGCTGTCCTGGGACAGAATGACAGAGGCGTGGCTGCCATTCTCCACCTACGGCTTCTCCGATCACCACCAAACCGTCACACTAACACCTTTATGCACCAGTGACACAGACACTGGAGGCAAGGTAGGTAAGGGAATGTCTTGCCCAAGGACACAACAACGGTATGCAATGCTAGTCCATCTGGGATCGGTCCACCAACCTTCCAGTTAGTGGGCAAACAGCTCTACCAACTGAGCTACTGTCACCCCCCTTTTTGTTTAGGAAGTAGTAATAATAGTTGCAGTAATCCAGCCACTAAGGATCACAAGCCAGAGTACTTCGTCAGTTTTAAGCCTGGATAAACGGAAAGGTTTGCATCAAGAAGGGCATCTGGTGTAAAACGCCTTTATGCTAAATTAATATTACAATGAGTGGACCCATCCTGATTAGCTGGTGCAACATCAAAAGGCAAAAAGGAAAGGAACAACAATAGCAACAATTGTAGATATAGGCAGCAGCAATAGCAGTAATATCAGCAGTAGCAGTAGAAATAGAAGGAATAGTAGTAGTAGTAGTAGTAGTAGTAGCAGCAATAGTAGTAATATCAGTAGTAGCAATAGAAATAGAAGACATTTTAAAAATAGAAGGAATAGTAGTAGCAGCAGCAGCAACAGCAGTAGTAGTAGTACTAGTAGTAGTAGTAGTAGTAGTACCACCAGCAGCAGGGACAGTACTAGTAGTTGTTATCACAGTAGTTTCTAAAACATACTTTTTAACTTGTACATACTGGACACTTTTTCTTTTAAACTACTCAAATAAAATGAGTAATGGGTATAGTGCTTATTATTATGTAGTTGTAGTACAAGTTGTAGTAGTAGTATTTATATATATGCTATTACTATTAGCTTAGACACTTTAAATGGAACTCCTCGAGTAATTTGTTGACTACTTTTATTTATACTTGAGTAATCTTAATTTGAAGTAGCTGAGTATGTATTATGAGTATTTCTTCCACCTCAGGCTTTTTGCAACTGACGTAACAACATATTTTTGACAAGACTAACAAACAATGAGCAATATATGACTCTGTGACTCATCGCCCCAGCACTGTCCCGTGTCCCACAAACACCTTGTGCTGTGTGAAGACTAAACTGTGATCCGAATCGGCTCTTATCATAATTTCCTGTTCTGTTCCAGCTCTGCGATCATTACATCTGCTTGTTCTGAGCTCGGAGACAGTTGTGGCTGACTGCAGTGCCAAGGCTGACATCTGGGCTTAAAATGTCCAGGCATGTCTCAAATAGAGCTAAAAAAGAGGAATCTCAGAGCTGCTTGTCAAAATGACCTGTATTAGGCACTGTGCCCTAAGTTTGATAAAGCACTGATGAATAACATAAACCTAATAATATCTGCGTAGACAGTCTAGCAATAGGTAAAAAAATAGTACTTTGAGCTACAAATCATCATACAAATCATACAAAACATCAACACACAATCAGACATAACAAACAATAACTAAACTAAAAAGTCCCAGGACACCCCTTGTCCTTAGACCGTCTTTATAGATAAGGAAAAACCCCTAAGAAACTCAGCTGTGGGGGCACTGAAGGACAAATCCTCTCCCAGGAAAGACAGGCTCTAAATGTGTCTAGGACTATTCAATAAAGTGCATTAGCTCATCTATGGTGTCATAGTTAAAGTCTGTAAGGATGCAGCAGGTGGGCTTCATCCAGACAGGGGAGTGGGGGTGAGGTATAGGGGTCCAGGAAGTCCATAGCATAATATCTTTAGCTCTATCTCACAATGGTACAAAATAATTTTAAAAAGTTATCAAATTCCAGTCATTACTTTTTGAGTCATCCTGTAAACAGTCTAACAAACAGCCAACTAAAAGCACTCAGAGAGCATAGTAGCTAATAGTCAAGTAGTAGTAGTCAGTTTTGCAGCCCTGTACTCATGTTACCTCTTGACTCAGTTTTTAAAAAGCACAGTATTTCTTTTCACTGCTTTGGTAATGACCTGCAAGTCTGTCTGTCTTTAAGACCCAGCTCAGACAGCTCCCAAGCCTTGTTGAACTGCCTGAAAGATATCAAGGACTGGCTGGCATAACATGTTTTAAAGCTAAATGAATCAAAAACAGAAGCAGTTGTATTTAGTTTACTCTACAAATGTGGGAAACACCCTTGGCCCCTTAACTTTCTACTGTCACCCTACCACCAGAAATCTTGGTGTGGTCTTAAACAGTTCATTGAAACTTACCAAGCAAATAATCTCTGTGGTCTTTTTTCAGTGTTTTTTCAGCGTCTACTAAGCAAAGTAAAGCCACTAAATGATATTGAGTGTGTCATTTGACTTTGATTGTTGTTTTATGCTTTTTATTTATTTTTTCCTTTGTATTGTATTGCACTTTTATTGTTTTATATGCTTTTATGTCTCATTTGACTTGCTATATTATTTGTTATATTTCAAATACTGCACTTTATTAAGCCTGTAAAACACTTTGGGCAGCACTGTTTTAAAAATGTGCTGTACAAATAAACCTGACCTTGACCTTGACCATCTTCTGCTCCAATGGCAACAATATAGTGCTTGGACCTGGGTGTTCTAGTTCAGGAGTAAATGCTCTATCCATTGAGCCCCTGTATCTCAAAATGTTAAGGAATCCATTTTTCGGAGGTCATGAATTGCACAAGCATTGTCATGTTTGTATTGTTAGGATGCCTTTAGCCTGTTCACACCAGTCACAAATTCTTCAGTGGCGTGCCAGAGATACCAAACATTCACCAAAACAGAAAAAAATCACTCTGTAACTACTGTACTGTAAATTTCCACCATCAATCCTGTCTACTTTTGCTGCATTTTTCACCTCAATGAATCACCAAGTAACAAGAGACACTTCTTCTTGTTATCACTGTTGAATAGATTTCTGTCTACTCCTTTTATCTTACATTGTTCTCAATCAAGATAATGGTTGTTTCTTTACAAAGCAGTCATTTTATAAGATGTTTTACATGAAGACAAGAGCAGGGTACAGTCACTTACTTGGACCAGACCAAGATAAATACCACCTCCAGTGTGAAAGGACTGCAGCATTAGCGAGCATAAAACTGTCAGTGTTTCATTTAATAACAGCTGAATAATTTATTAGGCACTGAGCAGCAGCTTAAAGGCATACCAAATTCTCAGAAAGACTGCATTTGTCGAAATGCATGCAGGAAGTGTGAAGAACTGTGTGAAATGTGTAGAGAACGAAAGAAAAAGTAGTAGTAGTAGTCGTAGTAGCAGCAGGAGTAGTAGTAGTGTTAGTAGTGACAGTAGTAGGAGGAGTAGCAGTAGTTTCTCAGATTTACCTATAAATATTTTAGATTTTTTTTTTCCACTTCCACACAAGTAAGCCTCTACACAACTAAGTGCAGTATTTCTTTTACTTGGGTAGCAAGGAAGGTGGAGAGCTTGCATCCACCTTCAAAACCAGCAACCAACCAACACCCTGGGTTCAAATTCAAGTAGTAGTAGTAAAAGTAGTAGTGATAGTAGTGACAGAAGTAGTTAGAAGCAGTAGTAGTAGTAGTAGTTATAGTAGTTGTAGCAGCAGCAGTAGCAATGATAGTAGTGACAGTAGTAGTTGGAGCAGTACAAACAGTAGTAGTAGTAGTGGTAGTAGCAGTAGAAATGACAGTAGTAGTTGGAGCAGTACAAACAGAAGTAGTAGTAATAGTAGTAGTAGTAGTAGTAGTGATAGTAGTGACAGTAGTAGTTGGAGCAGTACAAACAGAAGTAGTAGTAGTAGTAGTAGTAGTAGTAGTGATAGTAGTGACAGTAGTAGGTGGAGCAGTACAAACAGAAGTAGTAGTAGTAGTAGTAGTAGTGATAGTAGTGACAGTAGTAGTTGGAGCAGTATAAACAGGAGTAGTAGTAGTAGTAGCAGTAGAAATGACAGTAGTAGTTGGAGCAGTACAAACAGAAGTAGTAGTAATAGTAGTAGTAGTAGTAGTAGTTGTAGCAGCAGCAGTAGTAGTGACAGTAGTAGTTGGCGCAGTACAAACAGAAGTAGTAGTAGTAGTAGTAGTAGTAGTCGTAGCAGCAGCAGTAGTAGTGACAGTAGTAGTTGGAGCAGTACAAACAGAAGTAGTAGTAATAGTAGTAGTAGTAGTAGTAGTCGTAGCAGCAGCAGTAGTAGTGACAGTAGTAGTTGGAGCAATACAAACAGAAGTAGTAGTAGTAGGAGTAGTAATAGGAGTTGTAGTAGGAGTAGTGATAGTAGTGACAGTAGTAGTTGGAGCAGTACAAACAGAAGTAGTAGTAATAGTAGTAGTAGTAGTAGTAGTTGTAGCAGCAGCAGTAGTAGTGACAGTAGTAGTTGGCGCAGTACAAACAGAAGTAGTAGTAGTAGTAGTAGTAGTAGTCGTAGCAGCAGCAGTAGTAGTGACAGTAGTAGTTGGAGCAGTACAAACAGGCATAGTAGTAGTAGTAGTAGTATTAGTAGTAGTAGTAGTAGTAGTAGTAGTAGCAGTAGTGATAGTAGTGACAGTAGGAATAGTATGGGACTGAAAAACTAACCATTTGTTTACTTACATTACTGACCGTTTCTGAAAATCTCCTTAAAATAACTCCAGTCCAACTCAAAGCACTCAGACAGCACATATCCTTTCCCTAAAGCAATAACCCTATCTTGCAATCATAACAATATCGTGCTTGGACCTGGGTGTTCTAGTTCAGGAGTAAATTCTCTATGATACAATCAGGATGTTAAAGAATTCCCTTGCTGGAGATCATGAATGGGACTGTGTAGTGTTTGTATTCTTCGGATGCCTTGAGCCTGTTTCCACCCTCCACAAGTTCTTCAGTGACGCGCCACAGATACCAAGAGTTCACTCAACCCGAAAACTAATAAATGTGATGTAAATCTCCACCATCACTTTTTTATCTTCAGTTTATATGTTGTTATTTACCTCTGTGAATCACCAGGTAACAAGAGGCACTTCTTCGAGTTATCATCTAGTTATTTTGTATATATAGGTTTACTCTGTATATCCAGTGCTGTGCTTAATCAAGATATGATTGTTTCTTTACAAAGCGATCATGTTATTAGGTGTGTGCATAAAGAAAAGAGGATGGTAAAAGAACTTGGTCTGGACCAGGCTGAAATCCACCTTGAGTATGAAGGATTGTAGCAGTGGTAAGTCTGTATAGAAATGTCAGTGTTTAAGAAGAGTTGAATAATTTAGCAGGCACTGAGCAGCACCTTGAAGGCATTTCTCAGTAAGACTGAACTTGTTGTCAAATACTTCCTGGAAGAGTGAGAATTTTGTGGAGAAGAATGAAAGAAAGGGAATTTTTTGTGGTGAATGGTGACTTTGGTTATCATCTTTGTCCAAACATATGCATATATTGGAGAATTTATGAATCTAAATAGCCCAGTGAGTCCATGGGATGTAGTCCTTAAGTGTCTCTGTCAGTCCCAAAAACTAACTCACCATTGACCAGGGTGTACCTAACCTCAGGCTCATAGTAGCAGGGATTGGCTCTAGCCTCCTCTCAGCCATGACAGAAAGCAGTAATGATGCATCAAAAGTGTTATTTTTACACTTGAGTGCAACCAATCATATTGTACGGCAAATGAAGAACCCTACACTGTTTGCTTACAACAGTAGGGTAACCATGTTCATCTTTTCAAGGGGCAATATTAATAATGCTTTTATTCATATTTTTGAACCAGTCTTCGCCGCGTCTAAGGCAGCAGCACATTTAAAAACATTATCTGACAAAAATATAACAGGTACTCTAATGGTGCCATAATGAAACCAGCAGAGTACAAAAGAGTGAGAAGGGTTTCAACACAAACAGAGGGAAAAAAAAGCTTTTTATTTTCTTAAACTTCCTGTACAATGCCATTTTATTCCAAATGAAAATTAGCTGTGAATAATCTGGAATCAAAGCAGTACACTGTTTTTTGGATAAATGAATGACACCAGACTGAATTTAGAGGGCTTGTTGATTGGTCAGTGCTTCCTGGAGTGGGCAGGGGTTCATGGGGAAGGTGGAGGTTTGTGCAATCGAGCATTTTGAGACCTCAGAACGGTCATGCCAGAGAATAGAGAATTACTAAAACATGCATGAATGAAGCAAAACACAACTCCAGGTCATTGGCTTAAAAATAATATTCCTTATGGCCAGATTAAATGCCTTAGATGTATTTGTAATACTGATCATGAATTTGAAAAGCAGGCCAAAAGTATGTCTGAGCGCTTCATTCAAAGGTGTTTTCCTCACTGATGCCTATACAGAAGTGCAGGCCACATCTAGGTCAAAAAAAGGTCAAAAAAGAAATCCCCCCAAAACAAGAGCAGGCTTATTTTGTTACAAGGTACAGTTCCCTATACAGAATAAGTGGAATCTTACATACAGTGATCCTCTCCTCAAAGAAGTGTTTCCTAAGCCCCCAAGAGTGAGTTGCAAGCGAGCTCCCACACTAAGGGACTTTCTCGTACCCAGTCACCTGTCTGTAAACAGAAGGATTTGGCTTCATCAACCCTTAAGAGGTACATACAAGTGTGGTTCTTGCGGTCATTGTTACAATATAAAAGAATGTAAACAATTTAATAATTTTAAAACTGGTAAGACACAACATCAATTCATTCATTAACTGAAATACCACATTTGTAGTATACAACCTCTCCTGCACATATGGCTGTTTCTATTGAGGCTGCACCAAGAGAAGATTAAAAGACTGAGCATAAATATGCCATTAGAAATAATAACTTTGACAAAACATTTTTATAATGTGCACAAAAGTAATCCAGACAGTCTCAGGGTTGAGGGCCTAGAACACATCAAAAACATTTGAGGGGGAGACCGTTTAAAACTGCTGCTGCAGAGAGAGACTTTTTACATTCATAATGCAGGCCACTGTGTTTCCAGGACTGAATGAGGAGAATGATTTCAGTCCTTTCTTATAGTAGACTGCTTTTTATTGAATTATGTTTTTTGTTTTTGTTTGTTTGTTTTGTTTGCCATACATTTTTAAATAATGTGTGAGCTGTGAACCAAAAAAAAATCTCATCTCTAGGTATCTCAGTCTGTGATACCTGTGATGTCACTTCCTTTACACTCAGGTGCTGTGCATTAATGCTGCCTTCATGATACATCGGAATCTCGAAAGTCCCGACTTAAAAAAGCCGACTTCCGAAAAACGTCCGTTCACGAATTCAGCTCGGAAAACACATGCGGATCAGCACAATAACAACAAAACCATATTTGCAGTTTCATGTTGTTTTACAGTGGGGCAAAAAAGTATTTAGTCAGCCACCAATTGTGCAAGTTCTCCCACTTAAAAAGATGAGAGAGGCCTGTAATTGTATACCTCAACTATGAGAGACAAAATGAGAAAAAAAAATCCAGAAAATCACCTTGTCTGATTTTTAAAGAATTTATTTGCAAATTATGGTGGAAAATAAGCATTTGGTCAATAACAAAAGTTCATCTCAATAATTTGTTATATACCCTTTGTTGGCAATGACAGAGGTCAAACGTTTTCTGTAAGTCTTCACAAGGTTTTCACAAACTGTTGCTGGTATTTTGGCCCATTCCTCCATGCAGATCTCCTCTAGAGCAGTGATGTTTTGGGGCTGTCGCTGGGCAACACGGACTTTCAACTCCCTCTAAAGATTTTCTATGGAGTTGAGATCTGGAGACTGGCTTGGCCACTCCAGGACCTTGAAATGCTTCTTACGAAGCCACTCCTTCGTTACCCGGGCAGTGTGTTTGGGATCATTGTCATGCTGAAAGACCCAGCCACAGTTTCATCTTCAATGCCCTTGCTGATGGAAGGAGGTTTTCACTCAAAATCTGACTATACATGGTCCCATTCATTCTTTCCTTTACACGGATCAGTCGTCCTGGTCCCTTTGCTGAAAAACTGCCCCAAAGCATGATGTTCCCACCCCCATGCTTTACAGTAGGTATGGTGTTCTTTGGGTGCAACTCAGCATTCTTTCTCCTCCAAACACGACGAGTAGAGTTTTTACCAAAAAGTTCTGTTTTGGTTTCATCTGACCATATGACATTCTCCCAATCCTCTTCTGGATCATCCAAATGCTCTCTAGCAAACTTCAGACGGGCCTGCACATGTACTGGCTTTAGCAGGGGGACACGTCTGGCACTGCAGGATTTGAGTCCCTGGCGGCGTAGTGTGTTACTGATGGTAGCCTTTGTTACTTTGGTCCCAGCTCTCTGCAGGTCATTCACTAGGTCCCCCCCGTGTGGTTCTGGGATTTTTGCTCACCGTTCTTGTGATCATTTTGACCCCACGGGGTGAGATCTTGCGCGGAGCCCCAGATTGAGGGAGATTATCAGTGGTCTTGTATGTCTTCCATTTCCTGATAATTGCTCCCACAGTTGATTTCTTCACACCAAGCTGCTTACCTATTGCAGATTGAGTCTTCCCAGCCTGGTGCAGGTCTACAATTTTGTTTCTGGTGTCCTTTGACAGCTCTTTGGTCTTGGCCATAGTGGAGTTTGGAGTGGGACTGTTTGAGGTTGTGGACAGGTGGCTTTTATATAGATAACCAGTTCAAACAGGTGCCATTAATTCAGGTAACGAGTGGAGGACAGAGGAGCCTCTTACAGAAGAAGTTACAGCTCTGTGAGAGACACAAATCTTGCTTGTTTGTAGGTGACCAAATACTTATTTTCCACCATAATTTGCAAATAAATTCTTTAAAAATCCGAAAATGTGATTTTCTGGATTTTTTTTTTCTCATTTTGTCTCTCATAGTTGAGGTATACCTATGATGAAAATGACAGGCCTCTCTCATCTTTTCAAGTGGGAGAACTTGCACAATTGGTGGCTGACTAAATACTTTTTTGCCCCACTGTATATGAAACAAATAAATACCTTGATAAAACTGTTTGGTGTGGCACTGAGTTATATCAGGAGATGTTTCTATTTCTACTTTAGTCATTTACTGATAAATGAACATTCAAAGAGCAGAGCTGTAGCACTGATAACTTCATTCATTATATAAAGATGAGTACATTTTTGCAGACGTGTGAGATCCCTTGTTTTAAAAAACGATTATTTCCCCATTAGTAACCACACTGTTTACCTCTCACAGAGGGAGTACCTATGATTGTGACGTCAACTCGGAGTCCAACAACCGATGTATCATGAACACAGCATAAGTTAGGAAAGAGTGCTGGAAATGACACCTTGAAGAAGGCTGTTTGTTGGCCGCTACGCGTGGGTCTAAGTCAAACCCAGCACGCTATGTTTTTTAAGATTTTAAAAACATAAATCCACATGAAATAAAGGCTTATTAAATTTCACTGTATGACGAGTGCCTTGGTTTTTTCTTTATTTTTTGCAAGTCCTTTGTTCCTAAACACCAAAGAGCACCTCCAATACAGAATAACTAATTGATAAAAACTTCCAGAGCACTTTGGACCTTTTCTTTTTTGTGGACAACTCCAAGTATGTTTTTGATGAGGGAACAACATTATAGCATGGTAGAAAGCTCAGAAAAGAAGATTTTACATAATATAGCCCCTTTAAAGTAACTCTTACAGCTAAAACTCTTTACCTCATTTCCAAAAGTTCAGCTCCTTCCATTGACTTCAGTCCTGTGTTTCCTCCTTTGTAAGACGAGAAGCCAGACTGACAGACTGGTTCCACTCTGTCCTCTGGCTGTCGGTTTTTGTCTTTAAGCTGCTCTCACAGCTGCCACTTCCACTGTGTGCTAGAGCCTTTTAGAGAATTTTAGTCGCTCTAACTCTGTTGTTTACAATCAGCCTTCTGCAACCATGTGATGGTCAGCTGCCAGTTTAAAGCAGGTCAGGGAAAGTCAAAGGGAAATGGAGGCTTCTGTTGAATATGGCAGAAGAGTATGTGAAAAATTGGACAAGACAAGTCAATCTGAAAAACAAGTCCAAGAGTTTCTGCCTGTGACCTTGTACCACACTATCTTCAATCTCTGCAAGTTAGATTCTCCAATAGAGCAGATGGATGTGTGCTTATTCTTCCATTTGTCTAAAAATTGCCAGTGGAAATATGCCAAGAGGAAATCTAAATACAATTTTTAAGTGGTGCAGAATCATCGGCTCATTCCATTTATTTCTCCATAAATCTTTGTGAATGTCATGGGGTCCTCCCACACCATCAAATACCGGTTGAGTCATCTCACCATTTAGGCATTTGTAAAATCTTTTCCCAATCTTTCTTTCTCTGTCTTCGGTCTGAGGAATTAATTACCCATCTATTTTTCAAGGGTGGATGGCTATGCCGGTTTTTAGGGTGCGGTGTGATGCTGCACGGAGGTGATGTTACAAATTGTAATTCTGCACAATTTATGAGAGTGTGTGCACATACTGAAGCCTGCAGGGAAATACTGTTTTCTGTGAATAAACCCAGAGGAGTCTCCTCTAGCGAGCTGGAATTTTTCTCAGCTACTTTGGGCCCGAGGTAAGGTCCATCTTTTGGATCACCAGTTAATTGCAGAGCCATCACTTAGGCACATCCTCAAAGAGACATTGGTTCATTATGGGCAATTTAGAGTCAGCACCACATTTATACACAAATACCGCTGGGAGATTAAAATACAGTATGCATAAACATTTGACAATTTGAACATTTCTTTTAACCCATCCAATCAGATGGTAAGTTATTCTTTATTGTCCCCTGTAGGGAAATCTGTTCTCTACATTTGACCCATCCTTCAACCAGTGCTGATGGGGCAACCTGTCAGGAGCAGTGCAGTGCCCGGGGACCGTTCTCCAGATCTTGAGCCAGGATCCGGGTCAGGAGTACCTAGCTGGAGGATTAGTCTATGGTGCATATTTTTTTTTAGGCTGATGGAAAAAACCGGAGCACCCAGACACAGGGAGAACATGCAAACTCCACTCAGAAAGGCCCCACAGGATCCAGGAATCGAATGCGGGACCTTCTTGCTGTGAGGCAAATGTTCTAACCACTTTACCTCCATAGTCTGTAACACAGAACAATCAAGGAGGGGTTCTACTGAAAATCCTTGTACAAGTAAAACACTTTATAAATGTAAACCTGGAAGTGATTGAGTAATCCACCTCAATAACCACTTATATAATCTCCACAATACTATGTTGTTTACATTGGTAAAAGTCAGTTTGTTGCAAAACAAACAAACAAACAAACAAACAAACAAACAAACAAACAAAAAACACTCCCAAAACAGCCACTGGTCTGAAAAGTCTTGTCTTGGCAACACAACACTTTCTTAACCCATAGCAGGGTTCCTGTGGGTACCAGCATGTCTAATTTAACACTTTTTTAATGCATTTCTACAATTTTTAATGCTACAAACATGCAATCACAGCAGCTTGTGAAAATTTATTTGCAAGTATTGCAAAATGCAGTTCATAAACACCAGTAATGTTGAAAGTCAAACATCTAATGTTTGGGTAATTTGGTCCCTGCTGGAATCAAACTCATTCCGCCCGTCTATCACGCTCATGTAGGCTATAAAAATGGTAAATTATTATTTATATATGCATATTTATATTACACAAATAAAACTAATAATGTCAGTGAATTTGCTTCAGAATTATTTTAAATGTTCATTGCCTGTTGGAATCAAATTTAATGCTTTTTTAAGGCCATTAAAGGCCATTTTTTGCAAAACCAATATAATGCCTTTTAATGCTTCTCAATGTCCCACGGGACCCCTGCATAGAACATAGAAAAGGATTTTAAACCAACCTTTGCATAATCAGCACACCACCAACATTTAATTTCTCAACAAACAGACTCTTCCATCCAGGACCATCATGTGGTCCTGGCTTTGATATAATAGCTATAAACATGTGCCTGTTGAAGGACCTCTTGAACTCAATGACAGACGCCACATTAATGAGAGCACTGAGTCGTAGTAATGAGTTTGAGGCAATACAGTAATTCATCTATTGAGGAGACTAACATCCTTGTAAAAAAACACACAATAGGTAAATCTGACTATATCTATAAGTGGTAAAGGAGTGGACTTTACAAGAGAGTTCTGGGACAGTCAGGAGATCAGTATAGTCAAGTATATTTTCACTATAGTTGCACTATTAAATCATGCCTCAAGCTCCCATAACAAGTCTGATTATTTCCAACGCTATAATGGCACATGCTTAACTTTAAAAATCATCAGCATACAATATATTTATAAGGATTCAAATATAGTCAGTGAATCATCTGCCGCTAACCAAATCCTCGAGTCACTCAGGCCTCTCAAAACATGAGCTATCCCTTTGTAACCTGGCAACACCTAGATTGATATAACGTTAGCAATATATCTTTAATTAAAAAAGGAGGAGTATTTGCGGCTGATTGGATCCATTGCAATTTGTTTTAGCCAATCATAGCAACAGCTCATATAACACAGTTAAACAAACTGAACTTCTGTGTTAGTAAAAAGTAAAATAGTTAGTAACGTAATGTTTTTGTGCTTGTAGCTGTCGGAAAAGGCCAAACAAACCAGTGCGAGTCAGACATGATGGATTTTTGTGAGTTTGTGAACCATCCACTGTTGTATACCTTCCTGTCATTCTTGCTGTAACTCTTTTATCACACAACACACCTGGCACTTTTCTCCACCCATTCCAAACTGCTGCACACTTCAGTTATTTTCCACACAGTCCATTGCGCTGGACCGTCCTGCTCCTTCTTCACCTCTAATTCCTGTCAACATATGCTTGGCTCTCTCTCTTTCACACTCTCGCTGTCCTCTGATTGTCCCCTCTACTGTTACTCATATCAGAAGGCAAGGTAGCTGACAAGAACAAGAACTCAGTGTAGATGCTTTGGATGACTTGGATGTTGCTAAAGATGGCATGGCTCTCTCACAAACAAACCTTTACAGAAAGTTTATGGATAACGTACACAGCATGTACCTGCAGAGCTTTGTTTGGACGATGCTCATAGCTCAGTTGAGAATCCAACTGGACTTTGTTTCCATCTTTGTCCAACTTTACATGCCCTGAACAGAATTGAAATCATATCTTCAGTGCTCTGTGCAGACAAAAGGGTCAGTAAAGGGTCGAGGTGTAGATCCAGAACACAATCTGTTTATTTATTTATTTGATATGGACATAACAAAAGAAACTTAGACCTAGTATATGGAGCTATATTTATATAAAATCTGGCTTAGGGTAGCGCACCTTGATGTGCTGATGCGTGTTCTGGCCTGAATATTAAATTTTACATTGGCTATTTTATAAATGTAAAAGTAATGAATTCATTAACTTGAGATGCATTGCCATGGGTGAAGCCATATTTATATTTATATTTATGTACTATTTGCTTTGTATCTTTTATCTTGCGTTCAATGTAAGATGCGCATAAGATGCAGGGTCTTCTATATTTTCTTAGATGGTGTATGGTGTATTTGTCTCAATACATTTAATTGATGCAGAAATAAAATGTATTGATGCAGGTACAATGATTTATTCAAAATCCTTAATTTGTGTCTTGCATGCAGCAATTTTTGCAAATAAATTCTAATTTGCAAATATATTATTTGTAATCATTTCAAAAATAAATCATGTTTGTAATTTTTCATGTGAATTGTTGAAACACTGCTCCCAGTGGTTGTCATAAGAACAGGATTTCTTTTGTGAATAAATCTGTCTGCGTCTCAAAAAGATCCAAATGCACAGAAGGGATGAATGCTTGAATGGAGCGATCCGCAAATGCAGATTCAACAATTCGCATGCAAAACTGCAGATTTATAATTGACAAACATGATTTATTTTAAAATAATTTATAATCGCTGCATGCAAGTCCCAAATTAAGGATTTTAAATGAATCATTGTACTTTCACCAATACATTTACTGTTGGGTCAGTTGATTTTATTAAGACAAATATAGCTCCATACCAGTAGTGTTTAAAATAATTCTGTACCATTTGGAGATAGGGCCAGTAATGGCTGTAAGCAACATAAGCAGACATGTTAGATCAGTTAAGTTACAGCTCACTTGTGGATAACATTGAGCAAATCAACCACAAGACAGAGGGTTCTGGAGGCACTTACTGTTCAAGGACACTGAACAACAGATACATGAGGCTTGAAGTAAACTCCTCAGACCATCGAGAAATCCTTGATACAAATCTCCGGATGTTTTCCAATCTGAAAGTACAGAGCAGAACCTTGTCAGACAAAAGGGCAGTTACGGGGTCACAGAGACACACATCAACGACTGTGTGGGAGGAATTCAGAAGAGGAGATGGATAAACACATTAAAAAAACACAGATGTCCAGAAACAGGCGGACCAGACGGTAATGTACAACAGGTGGAGCATGGGGACATCGCAGTCGTTGGGCACATGCTTAGGATGCGACAAATGTCATGAGCATTAAGATGGGAAAAAGGGAAAGAGGTCAACCATGTAACACTTGGAGACATGAAGACTTAAGAGGACAAAAGGGAGGAGGAGGCAAGATGATTCAACAATCTTCTTTCTCTTCCAGGGTAACCACAGCTAATCATCTCTCTCCTATAAGGTGCAAAGATTAGCAATTTGATTTAACACTGGTTTAATGCTTGATGTCCTCCCTGTGGATTCTACTCTGCAGTACAGTTACCGAAATGAAGAAGTCACAATGTAAAAGCTTTAGAGTTTTAAAAATGTTAACTTGGTTCAGACTGTTTTGAAAGTAGGACAAAGAAAAAAGTAGGATTCAATGGGAAATATCTCTAAAAGAGTTCTCCACAAGTCAGTCCTCAATCAGATTAACAGTTGAATGATTTTTTATTTTATCAGTTTAGTGGATGTCCAGACTATTTTTGCCTCCGTCTTTTTCCTTCAAACCAGCTGTGCACTGTGCTACTTTTTGTTTGCAGTTTTTAATTTAGCACAAGCCTGGAATTGCATTTCAGATCCTGATGCAAACAACATGCTACTCAGACAGTGGTGATGTTTTAAGCTCTTATTTCAACATGAAGAAAACCTGTAAAAAGAGAGTGAAAAGTTAAGTGTGCAGCATTTACTAATAATCCTTTTGCCTCATCCCAAAAACTCACAGTAATAAATATGTATCTCTGTATTTGCAAATGCATTATTGAATGAATGACGGTACTGACAAAGTTTTGACATGCACAGTGAAGAGAAAGTGATATCTTTTGAATGAGCCCACACAGTTGTTGCAGTGACATAAGTGATATCTGAAGGACTGGGCCCAAGGCTGTGAGCTGGTGTCCCATGTCCTCATCGTGTGACTTTTCTCCTGCATATTCTTGTCCACACATTGTCACAAACGAGACTTATTGACTATTTCACCTTGGGGGGGCAGGTTTTTTCTTACTTTTTCAGAGCTGCCCTGGTTTGAATGTGAAAAGGAGCACATTATTCCCAAGCAGGAGCTGAAGTATCTTGCTCCAGTTGACACTCTAGAGAGAGAATTAGCATATTTTGCTTCAGTGAACATTTGAACATCTTTACAAATGCCACCTGGGTTACTAAGATACAGCAAGTGGGATTTTAGCTTGAGAAGGCGGCACATCAGCCCACAGCTCAGATGCACTGCAGTTATGAACGCTAATATGGCACATTAGAAATCTATAACCAAGACATGCAATATAGAATCATGCTGTGAGCTATGCAGTTATTTCAATATACTGAAAGTGGCCTAATGCACTCTTTCTTCTATATCCTGCTTTGTTACTTCCAATCTTAAAAGCAACATTACCACTGGAGCAGTATGGTACAGTATTGTGTCAGCACAGCACACCCATTGAGGTCACTATAGTGGACTGCTATTTAAAGCCTGACATCTTCTATGTGAGTGGTTTTTGTTGGAAGATGTGCACCTGAGTCTCTACAGTGCACTCTACCTCATCACCCTGTGTCCTGCCACCCATTGTTAACCTTTGCTGAGACAAATGCATCATTTTTTGCTTTTTTGTTTTGTTTAAATTCAAGATGGCCGACAATCAGAAAGAAATTAAAAGAGCTCAGGGATATTTTGACAGTCCTTGTACAGCATGAGCAGGTCTTTTATTTTCATTATAGAAAATTATGTTTATGATGGACATTATGCACTGCTGGCTCTATTTCAACAGCTGTCACATGAGTTTAACCTGGAAGACTGTGTTTCCCTACATGTTCATTGCCCTATTTCCTCCCTGTCGCTGTCAGCTAATCACAGCCTGACACCTGCGCCTTTCAACCAATCACCTCGCAAGCCATTTATTTAAAAGTAGACTCACACTGACAGCGAGTCAAGCAACTGAAGCCACCAGCGACCATTCATTTCCTACGCAAGCTGGCGCATGGAGGCAAAAAGTGTCTCGAACAGCCAGCCTCCTCAGGATGGCATATCACCTCCTCAGCAGCAGAGCATCAACCTCTCCAGCCTCTCCATTTCCTCCTCTTTGCCACCACCCCTGTCTAGGCCCTGGGGGGCGATGTTTTTCACTAACAATCTATGTAATACTGTTAAACTAAAGCAATTAATTTGCATGAATTTGCTAAGTTTGACTTTTTTTTTTACTTCTAAGCCATGGCACTGGTAATTTGACTTCTTTTTTCTCTTGATCTTGTTTGTGGTCATGGCTATTTTTATTAGCAATAGCCTTCTCATAGTTTGTAGAATGGCATTTACAAGAAACTGTTTATGTTGTATCCAGTAGCCGTAATTGACACTGTTCAAAATCAAAAGTTAAATTAAGCAGCTATTTAGCCAATCTATCGCACAGACATATAGGCATTGCAGTGTCTGTAAATGTTTGATTTAATGTTTAATGTTTGTGATGATTCATATTTCAAAGGATGAAAACACGAGAGATATCAGTCTCACTCTGTGAAGGACATGTTAACTTGCTTGATACAAGGATGATGCTGATAACTATGATCATAGCACTTTTTAAAATTCATAATTTTAAATATATTTTGTCGAGTCTGACGTGTGAAGCGTGACAATGCCGTTGTCATTCAAGGTGATGTTTTGCTGTGCTCATCTCTGCACTTTTTTTGTGGAGTTTCTGCTTTGTCATGGCGCACTCTGCAGAATGGTGATGTGCTGTTCTGTGTCGTGATGTCTCGGGTCTGTGCTGTCCTGGAGGACTTATCAAGCACACACAGAGAGAGGCAGGCTGCATTACCACTCTAATGAAATCTGTCAGACTGCACTCAGGGCCAGGCACACGGCAGCGGCACAGCAACAACAACAACAGCATTATACACAAAGACACACACAAACTCGACTCATTAGCAAATGCATGTGTTCTTATGTGCAATTTCGAAAAATGGAAGCTACTCAATGCACATAGGTCTGCAAGTGAAAGCAAGCATTATGGAGCATATCTGGAACCTCTCCCATTCAAGCCATCTGTCAATAAAAGCAATCCAATCCATCAGTTAAATAGTTTTAGTTTAATCAAGTTTGATGATGTCCAGAATAATTACGTATTTTGTGTGACCCCCCCCCCCCCCTCTCATTTTCTGCTCCTCGTATATGAAGCCTACTAAAGCTTTCCTCTACCTTTTAGTCACTTTGGAAGTAGAGAAATAAAGCCATCGTTAGCTTGTTGTTATGGCTCTCCCATTCTTGCAAGGCTGGTTTATGACCTAGATACACCAGGAAAGGATGCAACCTGCAACAACTCATTTAGCCATCACACTGGCTCCAAAACTGTTTAATTAAGATTGAAAATTTACATTGTCTCCCTGTAAGTCTCAACCCAGTAAAGGGCCAACAAGTGTTAAATGAAAGCACATGGCTAATTTGCATGCATTAGGTTGGTTTGACATTTTTATTTTTCAAGTGACTTTGAATGTGACATACTTTTTGATGCAAGACAGGCTTGTCTTAATATTTCAGAAACTGCTGATCTACAGGGATTTTTACTTACAACCATCTTTAGGGTTTGCAGAAAGGGAAGGGAAAGGGAATGGTATTTATATAGCGCTTTAACTATGACACAAGTCATCCAAAGCGCTTTACAAACAGTAGGGAAGGGGTATTGCATTCACTCCATACTCAGTGGTGGTAAGCTACATTTTGTAGCCACAGTTTCCCCTGGGGTAGACTAACAGAAGTGCGGCTGCACACATCTGCGCCAATGGACCCTTCGACCACCACCAACCACTCACTCACACACTCACTCACATTCACACCGGCTTCCTGGTGTTCTCCAGCGGTCTCCCATCCAGGTAGGGACCAGGTCCTACCCTGCTTAGCTTCCGAGGTCTGATGGGATCGGGCATCCACAAGGCGGTATGTGGCCTTGTGGAACCATTGGCCAGACAATGGTTTCCAAAAAGAGAAAATCTCTAGCGAGCAGCAGTTAAGTGGATGAAAATGCTTTTTTGATGCCAGAAGTCCAAGGAGGATGGTCAAACTAAAAAGGCAATGGAACAAGTCGTCTTTATGTTCTACAGAAGCCCATTTCTGAACACAGTGCGTCAAACCTTGAAATAGATCGGCAACAGCTACAAAAGACCACACTGGGTCCCACTTCTAGGCAGGATGGATCTATGCATCGATGTTCTTTAGGCCATACTCGATCACCATATGAATGCTGCCCCAGAAATTTGACTTGTTTTTGTGTCTTCATTTGTCCAATTTTGCTGAGCCCATACAAATTTTAGCTCAGCTGGGTTTCCTGTTCTTTGCTGACATGAATGGCACTTGCTGTAATTTTCTGCAGCTGTAGCCCATCAAGGTTCAGTGTGTGTGCACTCAGAGGGGTTTGCAGATCTTGTTTGTGCAAATTTTGTGCTCTTTTCCTACTTGTTACTGTTGCCATCATCCCTCTGTCCTCAGTTTTCACCAAGTCATTTTTGGCCTACAGACCTCTTCTCACCATTCTGACTTTTCTCTGTAGACACTAGAAATAATTTTGCATGAAAATCCCAATAAATCAGAAGTTTCCCTTTGCCGTTAGTTGCACATCTAGCACCAACAATCACACCTAAATGCACTCAGTTGCTGTTATGCTACTTATTAGTTATTTGCATTTAGAAGCACTTGAACAGGTGTATCTATAATGTGGCTCTGAGTGTATGTGAACGTGTCTGTGTGGGTAATTACACATTGATGAGCAAAGCCTTCTGCTGTGAAAGTGCGTCTCACCTCTTTGCAGCAGCAGACAGACTGTGTAGACCGACTGAGGCTGAACTGAATACTAATGCACTCAGGAGACAGAGAGAGGGATGCTGCGCTATCTCCTAAATTAAATGTATATTGAAACAAGAAGGCAGCGTATAAATCTCCTAGAGGGTTTTGCATTACGGCCACGTCTGCTTTGTTTCTGACTTGAAGGAGCTGCCACTTTATGAAGTAGCTTTTATTTCTTTATCTCACATTGTCTGCAAATGCAAAACATTTTAATAACCTAATCGTGCAGCATATTTTGACAGTAATGTGTAAAAAAAAACAAGCTTATATGTCATTTAAGCTCCCATTTGCTGTCTAGATCACCTGTAAACAATGAGTTAATGTAGCTAATTTAGCACTGTTTATGTCTAGAAAGAAAAACAGAGGAAAGTAAATTTAATTAAGATTTACTTAATAACACCGTACCTATCTTTTTGCCTGATAAAGCAACAACTTGTATCGTAGCTGCCTCTATTTTGCACTCACTGCAGTGGAAGTAAGTCTCTACAGTATATCCTTGAATGCTGCATAGGATTAGATTTTGTGCAGACTTGATAACTTGACCTGAGAGTTGGAAAAGTTCATATAAGCTCATACTTTAACCTTGTTTTGGGAAAGGCACTACAGTACAGTAGATGTAACGTTGTCTAATATTGGACATTTTATTTGAAAGAATTAAGAAATCAATAATTATAATAAACTGATGTATCTACTCAAACTAAAGATTGTAACACTTTTTGTCTTACCTCTTTTGTTCTTTTGAATCTATTTGGAACTTAAAAGTAAATGAGTTTACTATGTATTATTGTCACGATGGTCCACATTTTTCTGTAATACTGCATGTATTTTAAAAATGTACCCCAGGAAGAATAGTTTTACTTCGATAAATAAACAAATAAACCAAAGATTTTTGAATTATATGGCGGGGATACATGAAAATACCAAATACCAAGAAATCCAGAGGTGTTGGTGTCATCCAGGTGAACTATGAATCATGAGAGAAAGATAAATGCCACCCTGAGTGAGTGGAGGAAGTCAGATCTGTCCTCTCTGTGGTGTGACGTCGAGCTGGGAGCAGTTCAAACACCGCACTGACATTTGATTTTATTAGCACTCAGAAATATCACTTTGAGAGTAATTAAAACAGACTATTTCAGATAACGTCTTTCTGGAGACAACTATGGTCTGAGTTATGATTCACGTAGCACGTTGCACATAGAGAACAGAATTAGAACGAGGTTATAATTTTAAAGTGTGGTTCTGGCGGGTGATAATGAAGTCTCAGTAAATTATCTTATTAAAAAGGGTCATTATTACAAAAAAATCACAGCAAAGACACATTTGGGCTTCCAGCACTATCCACATGTTACCAACTGAGCCAGTTTTTTTTTTTCACAAAAGGCTTTCTATCTTTATTTCCCCTATTTCCCCTTTGGCTGCAAATTATCCTTATTTCTGTCCCGGTTCTTAAAAATTTGACCAGAAGGGTATTATCACATAGGATGCTGAATGAGTCATGTTTGCGTAGATTTTTTGAATGCCCATTGGAGTATATGGTGCACACAAAAATTGGTTTCTAGTAGGCCAATATTTTCACATTATACTGTACAGGCCATTGGTCAGGCACATGTGTTTTACTGGTCATGGTCACCAGATGTTTTTATGTTTAACTGGAAGAAAATCTTATGCTCTATGGGAAAAACTCTCGTGGTCTGCAGGGGATTTTTTTTTCATCACCTCCAGTGTCAATTGGTGTAATTGGCAGCAGAGCAGAGTGCCTCAGCCTGATGTAATTTTGCATCCATGAGTGATAACTATTCACTTTCAAAGTGAGCTTGGTCTAAAACCACTTCCATTTCAACAGATTTCCAGGTTCATTCATTCATTTATCTTCTTCCACTTCTTCCTGTTAGGAGTCGTGGGTACTGGGGCCTGTCCCAGCAACTATGGGTCTTAGGCGGGGTACACCCTGGACACAGACAGACAAGCAACCCCTCTCACATTCATCCATTAGAGATAATTTTAGAGACACAAAATCCCCTAACACATGCGTGTCTTTGGACGGTGAAAGGAAGCCGGAGCACCCAGGAGGTGGGGAGGATGTGCAGACTCCACCCAGAGAGATCGTGTGATGCCCAGCCTAAGGATTGTTATACATAATATTTTCCAAGCTATCTTCTGAACTTTCACAATATTTTCAGGAACACCTAAATTTGTATCTATCCAATTGCACTGAAAAGTACTTTAACCTGTGGTCATTTGTTCCACTTCCTGGAAAACTTCAAACTCAAATTAATTAATTCTTTGTACAGAACAGGCAAACTAACTACAAGGATTGTTGGCCCGGTGGAAAGTTTTTGTCTTCTGTGGTATAAACATAGGAATGCATGTTCTTGCTTATACGTCATGGCTGTAACATGTATGGAACTTGTGTGTCAGACTACATAAAAGCCATACATTAACAGAAAACAGCATGACTTCATTCTTTCTCTTTTAAAAATATTTAAGTATCGTCATCATACCATACGTGACGGAGATACCACTTCTAATTCTAACTAACCTGAGACGCTGCTGATCTGCATTGTTCAAATACCTGAATACTTTCTCTGTTTCAGTTCTCACGGTTGCTTGGTGTGATATTTTTGTTCATGGAATTGCTGCGTTAACGTTTTAGTGATTCATACCCTGACATTTTAAAATCTATCACTGCAAAACTCAACGGTGTGGCTTACTAAAAGAAGTAAGTGATTCCCACTTAGTTCTACTTGTCAGCTGCAGTCACAGCTCAATTTTATGTATGTTAAATAATAACTCTGCTGTGTTAAGTACACATTTTTCTACTGTTTAAGTAATGTTTTAATGGGTACTAAGAGCCTTAGGCGGGGTACACCCTGGTAAATTGTCAGTAAGTCACAGGGCTGACACAGAGACAAACACAAACAGAAAACAAACACTCTCATGTTCCTTCACTACAATTTAGACTCACCAATTCATCACCAACACATGAATGTCTTCGGACGGTGGAAGCTGGAGTACCCACAGAGAACCCACAGTAACACAGGGAGGACATGCAGACTCATGTCAAGGATCAATCTCACGACTTCATTGCGGTGAGGAAAGAGCACTAATCATTCTTACAATTATAAGATATAATATAATAAAAAGGAAATATTAATGTTTTCATACTAAATAATAACTAATGATAATGATAATGATAATAATAATAATAATAATAATAATAATAATAATAATAATAATAATAATAATAGAAAAAGAAAATACCAGATAATTATCCAATTTACAGAACTTTAATCATTTGAATTAATGTGAGAGTGAATGTTTATCTGTGTATGTGTCAGCTCTGTGACTAAGGGGCCATTTAGATGACGTATTTTGCCTAATACACAAAGGTTTGACAGCGTTTTGGCCTTTTGTTTACTCAAGGATGGGGTTTACATTTTGTGAATCCACAAACTATTGAAAACACATGCGGAGGAGCTTTGGTCTCACTGTTTGTAGCCGCTCTGTGTGAACACAGCACTGAAATGTCTTCTGGCAGCATGTCTGCAATCGTAAACCACAGCGCTATTATGCCTCATGCATTTATATTTAATCAAGACACTGCCAGTTGTATATGTATAAGTACTTACTTTTACTTTACTTTATCAGCATGGCTCCAGAAAACCACTAGATCTTAAAGTAGTTGGGAAGTTTCAGACCGGAGCTATCATTTCCTCTGCTGTTTACTCACTGTGTGGTGTAAAGCATTTCCGGGGCCTACAGCGCTGTTTAATGGACAAATATACAAATATATGTACTACAGTTTATTCACACCCGCTGTCATTTTCTTCACACCTCAACGTATTTGGGTAATTGCAAAAGGACTGTGGCGTGACTATTATGTTTGTTGTTGTGTAAACGGCCCCTAACTGGCCATTGTCTAGGGCAGGGGTGTCCAAACTGTATTTCCTTGAGGGCCACAAACTGAAAAATGTCTGTGCAGGAGGGCCACTCATTCTGTATCACCACAAAACAAGATATTGCTTTCCTTCAGGGATCTTCACAGTGAATCATTCTTATGGATATTTTTATTGATTTGTTTTACTCTTGACCCCCTTCGACGACCCCACATTTATTTGAGCTTGGCACCCGCACATAGTATGGCTTTTTTTTTTTTGGCGCCACCAACCGCTAATTTCTTTTTTTTTATTCTTAATGCCAGGTACATCTCACACAAATCAAGTTTTTTACCTGCGCTTCAAACCTTGCAGTGAACAGTGCTACCTGTGGCAATTTGGGCCAATTGTGAATGAAGCCTGAGGGCTAATAAAAAATAGTCTGCAGGCCACATTTGGCCCCTGGGCCATAGTTTGGACACCTCTGGTCTTGGGTGTACCCCGCCTAAAGCTCATAGTTGCTTGGTTGCTGGGATAGGCTCCAGTCACCCACAGCTACTACTACTTTTTGTTCTGTTCCTTTCAAATAAACATATAAATAAATAAGCAGAAGAAGAATGAATGATATGAGGCATTAAATGACCCCATTTGTTTGAGCTGTCAGTACATTCTGTGCACTGTGTTTTTAGACAGTGACATGCCTCCGAGAGACTGCAGAGACCTTTTTATTGCTTTCTGGCCTTTATCCTTAGCCACTTTGATCATTGCCCTGTAGGTGGACAGCATTATGCAACCCCGGAGGAACACTGTCCAAAAACCTCACCCTTGATCATAAATGATGGTGTTTCCCAAGGACTGAGGCACGCTTTGATATTTACTATATTAAAAAACATGGGGCTTGTTCATTATGTTTGCTGGCTGCCTGCGGCGCTTGTTCAAAATTCGGCCCAATTAAAAGAATGAAAATCAGGTGTTTAATTTGGCTGCTCAAACGCATCGAGGTAACAGAATTTTAGGACAACAAGACGGTGAATGCTGCACGTAGACATCCCTCCGGGCTTTACGACTGCCATTATTGGATGTTCTCTGCGAGTCTGACCAAATGACACTTGAAGCAATAGAAATGTTCCCAGTGATATTTCAGCTTGTTTTAGGGACATTTTCTCTGAAGCACAGAGGTATGAGTCAGATCAGGGACAGTTTATGATCGTATGTTTAGAGGAGAAAAAGGTGTAATAAGCTTTGGCAGTCACTAAAAGGTGAGAGACACAATCCTCACTTGACCGTAAATGAACCTACACATAAACAAAGCTAGCATAAATTAATAGCAGTTGTTTGTTACTCCTCTTACATTGTAAACAAGCAGCACTTAGAGAGTGCAGACCTGCAGCCAGGCATTATGTTGTGCTCCAGAAAACTGGGAACTTGGAAATGTATAAATTCCGACTAGAAAAAATGCAACGGAACGCAAAGTCAGGGTTGATCGATGTACCCCGAGTTCACTGGGATGCTAATGTGATGTCACACAACAATGTTCCCCCAACGGAGCTGAACTGCTACATTAACCATGTGAATCTTTGTTTTTGGTCATAACCTACTACTAGATGTCATTATTTAACATTTTCTGCATCCTACTGATGTGAAGAGCAATTATTTTCTCTGTAGCCTATGGTCATAGCATGGTCATACCATTAAACATTTACTGACCTATTGTTAATGAAACACTTTTTGATGGAGCCTGCAGAGTCAGTTAAGTCATTTTGATCATATATGTGTATTTAATAGTGTGGGGCCCCTCAAGGGTTAGCCGGGGCCCCCTCAAGCCCTAACCCAACTCTCAATAACGCATAAAGAAGCATAAAGTGATAAGTCACAAACATAATATTTTTAAAAATCAGCAGTAGTAGTAGATTTCTGTTCCTATTTCATTTTTTTTTTCAGTTGGGTGAGGGATTTTTAGGAATTTAATTTGTGCAAAAATATTTTTGATAAGCTGTGAACTAGAGTATGAGGACGTTTATAATCATTTCCCCCTTTTTATTCACACAAACATCAGCCATGTTTTGTTTATATTTGATATAATTTCGCTGGAACAATTTGAAAGCAGAATTGGTTGTTATTTGAAACTCAGCATTAGCCCTGTCTCACAATGGTTAGAGAGGTATAGTGCCTGGACCTGGATTTGAGCAAGGGATCTTCTGTAGTACAGGAATTAATGCCACTGAGTCACTAAGCCATTACACACCCCAGTGGTAAAGAATCCACTAAAACAAATCATGTGTTCCTTGACTGACCACTTGTTCTCTGGAGTTATGCAAGGTAATTACAGGGCATAGTCAAACAGAAAGTGCCTTCTATTTTACTAATACTAATACAAATTCTTGCCCAGATCCATTGTTATTGACTGTTCCAAGAGCATCCTTAATTCAGAAACAAATTGTCAATACATTTGGGTAGAAATAAAGTCCTCTAACATCGGCCATAGTTTGGTTTTGACCACTCACACTACGATGCATGGGTGACTTTTTTAGAATAGTACAAGAGTAATTAAAGTTTTAGCATTCCTGGAGCATTTAAGTAGTGTGGGTGCTGATTGATAAGTTGTGCATTACAAAATCAAAACCTATTAGTGTGACAAAGCCAGGGATAATGTGTTATGTCCTGTACTGGAAATTGTTTGGCTGCCAAATGCTCGAGCTCATCATTATGTAAAACATGCTAATATATGGCTAAAAAGTGTTTTCAGAAAAGGTTGAAAATCCTTGTGGCCTTAAGTAACTCCACTCCACTCGGGGGGGGGGGGGTGAAACAAAAGCCAGTAATTACTCAGTGCTCTGTTTTTCTGTTTTGGCAGATAAAGCCAAAGCATGAAGCACAACAAAAATGCAACATGTTCCTGCTCTGATGGATGGACATATTTCACCATTTTGTTTTCATTAGGTGCACCGAGATGGTTATATTTTTGCCAGAGTTGATTGGTTTGCCCAACACACATTGTCACACACATATACCTACGCACAAACACACAGACGCACATTAAAAGACCAACGTGAGGCTGAGGACAGAGGAGCCAGGTGAGGAAACACTATCACAGGGAGCCATCTGCACCAGGAGCCGCTCACAGTTCACGGCCCCCAGGACACCGACCCGGGGCAGGCAGCGAAGTGGAAGGTAGAGAAGCCACCCAATCTGGCTGAGAGAACCCACAGTACAGAGTCCCAGCAGCCACGGCCGATCACCGACCCCTGTGCAGAGGGCGCCTTCCAAGGAAACACTGATATAACCTAATAATCAAATAAACAGAATAAAAGAATAAAATAAATATGAATGGTATAAAAAAGGAGTATAAATAGAATAAATAAGAATAAAATGAATAAATATTAGGTAAAAGCTAAATTTAAAAGGTGGGTCTTGAGCCTGCTCTTAAAAACATTAACATTCTCTGCAGCCCTGAGGTTCTCCGGCAGGCCGTTCCACAGACGAGGACCACAGCACTGGAAAGCTGCCTCTCCGTGCGTATGTGTCGTGACTTTGGAAATAATCAAAAGGTCTGTACCGGAGGACCTCAGGGTCCGCGAGGGTTCGTATGGTAAAAGCAAATCTGAAAGATAAGAAGGCCCAAGCCCATTGGGCATTTAAAAATCAATAAAAGAACCTTAAAATCGATCCTGAAACACACGGGGAGCCAATGCAATGATTCTAAAACCAGTGTAATGTGGGCCCACCTTCTGGTCTTTGTCAGCACATGTCCTGCAGAGTTTTGTAGAAGTTGTAGAGCTGAAATACTCTTTTGGGGAAGACCAGAAAGCAGGGTGTTACAGTAATCAATACAACTGGTGATAAAAGCATGCATTAGCGTCTCCGTGTTGGCCTGAGAGAGAATAGGGTGGACTCTGGCTATGTTTTTCAAATGATAAAAACCCATTTTAGTGATAAACTTAATATGTGGAATAAAACCAAGCTCAGAGTCAAAAATGATGCCCAGATTTTTCATCTGTGATGATGGATTTAAAGAAAATGCCTGTAGTTTCTCTCTCTGAGCCTCAGGACAGATGACTAAAACTTCAGTTTTGTTTTGCTTAAGCTGTAAAAAGTTTTCTGCCATCCAGGATTTGATATATAAAATACAGTTAAAAAGAGCATCCATTGGCCTTGTGTCATCAGGAGACACGGAGATGTACAGCTGAGTATCATCAGCATAACTGTGAAAGTTTATGCCATGCCTCCTGATGACACGGCCAAGAGGGAGCATGTACAAATTAAAAAGTACAGGGCCTAAAATTGAGCCTCGAGGCACACCACGTCATTTTATAGATCTCTGAGGAGCATGTATCTTACCATATATTTTCTGTCTGTGAGATTGGAAGTGACCCACAGAGAGGCCGACCAGGTGTTTGAGTCTGTTTAAAAGAATAGTGTGGTCTACTGTATCAAATGCAGAGCTTAGTCCCAGTTACATCTAAAATCATTTAAAACCTTCATGAGAGCTGTCTCTGTGCTGTGGTTCACCCTAAATCCAGCCTGATAGCTCTCAAGTATATTATGATTATTTAAAAAATCACTGAGCTGAATAAAAAACTAAAATTTTATTTAAAAATGGTAAGTTAGATACTGGTCAGTAGTTGTTAAAATAATTACAATCCAAATTGCTCCACTTCAGAAAGGGCCTCACCACCGCTGTTTTAAAGGCAGCAGGAAAAACACCCATCTGAAGAGAGCAGTTCATGGTCTTTAAAGGCTCATCTTTAAAAAAATCCATAAAATGTTTTAAAAAGTGGGAATTGGATCCTCTGTGGAGAAAACTTTATCAATGATCTCAGCATTTACCAGGACAAAACTGTCCAGTGTTTCCTCAGGTAAAAACAAACACTCAGATGTATCTGGAACCATATTTTGAAAAGATAAAATATTACATCTGATAGTGTTGATTTTACCTCTGAAGTGGTCTGCAAACTGCTCACAGAGAGAATCTGTTAGGGTTCTTTGGGAGCTGCTAAAAATCAGAATTTAATAAATGGTCAATGGTGGAAAAGAGGATTTTAGGATTGTTTTTATGATTACTGATTGCATTAATGTAAGTTTTTAGTTTCTGACAGAATATTTGATGATTTATTGTAATTTTGTTTTTCCTCCATCTTCTTTCTGCCGCCCTGCAATTTCTTTTCAGCTTTTTGATTTCCTCATTTCTCCATGGGGGCATAAGTTTTGTTTGAATCTTCTTTGTGGTTAGTGGAGCAACAGAATTGAGGCTTGATTGAAATTTACTGTTAAAATGTTCAATAATAAAATCACAGGGTACAGGTAAAATCACAGGAGGACATTTATCTAAAACCTTGATAAAATTTGCAGCCACTTCAGAGGTTAGCTATCGCTTCCTCACAGTTTGCACAGAGGTCTCCCGCTGAATAAAACCAGTGATGTTTAAAAACACACAGTAGTGGTCAGAGACAGCAAAATCAACAATAGTGGTGGTGAGTGAGTTTGTTGATGCAGTGCCTCAACCTTTCCTGCCACTTCTTACAGAAAATGTAAAATTAAAATTTGGTGGGGAGGCCTCAGTGAGAACAACAGGTGCATCTGTACCCAGCGATGCTTCATTTACAAATAAACAAGTCAAGTTTGTTGTCTAAAATCAGCTCATTGACAATAAAAGACTTATTTAACAGAGAGCGAACATTTAAAAGTCCCATGTTGAGTGTGATTGGTGACATTTTAACTGTAGAGGCTGGTACTAGTTATTATATTAGGTCCAAGTCCAAAGGTCCAAGTATAGTGTGCTTTACTGTTAAAAGTGGAACTAAATACATAGGAACTGGGACCAGGGGAACATCATTCAGTGACGGACAGGTGCAGCAGGTGCAGCAGGTTTGGGGTAATGTGAGGGCCGGGTGCGGGAGTGCTGTACACCAAATGCCAGATTACAGATACACTGGACTCCTGGATCAAACTCTAAATTTAACTAAACCAGGACTTGAACTGGAAAAGACTCCTGAGTACCACCAGTAGGACCAGTAACACAGCTTGAGAACCACTGTTATGCATGTACAGTATATATATATCAGCTTTGTCTAATATAAATGTGTTGTCTCTGCCCCATCTTCTCTCCTCCCTGCAGTTCACAGTCTCTGGCTCTCCCTATGGTCTAGACCAGGTCCCCAGTCCTCAGTCTCTGATCAGCAGCAGTGGGTCCTCTCTGGTAAAGACTGAACAAAACTGTGGATTCCCAGGGGTGCACTGCAGTTCCAGTGCCATATTGACAGTATTTTACACAGTATCAATCAATCAATCTGACCAGCATTAAGAATTAAATAACATTAAGCTTATAGCCTTTGCCTATATAATGCTATAAATGTGGCATTCTATAAATACAATGGCTAGATATCACTCGCTAATGTTCTCTACCCAGACACTGACAGTACACATGCATAGTTGGTTGCCATTTGCCAACAAGCATCCCCCATTGAAACCTTCAGTAGCCTATGGGGCCATTTAGACGACAACGCATTTTGCCAAAAACGCAATGACTGATTGCAGGATGCTGTGTAGAGAGAGCATTTAACCCTGAACTAGAAGGTGTGAGTAAGCCCTGCATTTAGTTGGCCAAGGTCAAGAGTGTACCCACACCTACAGCCCATTGATAGACTCTAGTCACCTGCAACCTCTAACAATAACACGGAAATAAGATGAATAAATGGATTAGATAAATATTGCTTTTACCTACACTGCAACAAAGTTATTTTCTGCATATTGTAAGCTCTTTTCGAGATGCAAAATGACTCCTACTAAACAATTCCAGCCCTGCAATGAAAAATCCACCTGCTATGCAATAATAATTCTCTCTCAATAGTAACAACCTTCATTAAGATTCATAAGCTCATGCCAGGCCCACACACAGCCAGACGCTCAGGTTAGCAGCGCAATACATCATCATTGCATACATTACCACGTCATAAGTCATGTTTGGGCCCCGCTTCCTGTTTCCGTATCCATGGCGACTCTGGCTGCAAACGGATGTGTCGGAACGGTGGATTCTTAAGGTCACCTCAGTCTGCTACGAATGAATCACTGCAGTGCTAGTACCGCAGTCTTGGAGAGAGGAGCTGTAATAATGTAGTAATGTGCCGTATAGTATTCAGACAAGGCAGTGATGACAATGTGGAAAATTAAGCTAAACTGATGGGTACTAATGATATTATTAAGTGGCAAGAGGTGATGATAAATCAGAAAATAGCCTTGTGTGCACTGTATTTACATGCAAGGGCATATACTGTTGTGCACACCACTGAGGTGACTGGGGTCGAGAACTCCATGGCCTCATTCTGGCTTCAATTAACAATAAGTGCTTTCCAAAAATGGATGTAAAGAACAAACTTGGTCCAGATGTCTTACTTAGGAAATCGTATATATTTTTTTTTTACCTGGATGGCAGCAATGACCTGTATCAACAAGAGACATAGCTGGGCCCTTTCATTGTGTCATTACTGGCAGCTTTAGTTATTATGGAGACTTCAGAATGTAGGGTCCTACTGACTTTGCTAACCCCAGATGCTAAAATCTTGATGGAGACTTGATAGAGCCCTGTTCTACCTCTGAATGAACAGTTAAAGATATGCATGATTCAGTATCAACTTATCTACTATTACATTCAATTTATTAACATTTAGCATGTAGTCTTTGCCTATACCATGCTATAAATGTTGCGCCTATAAATACAATAGCTAAAAATCACTCATTAATGTTCTTTACGCAGACACTGACAGTGAACATGCATAGTTGGTTGCCATTTACCAACAAGTATCTATTTTATGCACATTTTTGTGGCTAATGCTAATTTCCCAATTGAAACTGTAATGAAGTAGCCTGGCTGGCCAAACAAACTCCTATTCCTTTTTTTCCTATTCTATGCAGAGAAGTTGGTCTGATATCCCTTTGCATAAGTTTCATTTCTGTGGGCGGAACAATCACAGAAACAAAGGGTGGGATGTAAGCAGTGCACCGCTGACCTGTAAGCAAAACAAACATTGTGGATTCTTCTTCGGTCATGCCATAAATCATCAGAATACGCCATATTATGAGCAGCTCTGTACTTATTTCTGAACAAGGACAGCAGCAGAAGCCAGTTGTATAAAGACTTGTGGAAAAAGTGAGTTTGTTTGAATGTTGTTGTTACGCCGGATGTCAACAGGACTTTACTGTTGTTAAAATGGCAGCAAGACAAAGAACAAAATCTCACAGAGAACTGGACAATAATCAGGACTTCACAAGAATCAAGTGACAAAGGAAAGCACTAAACGCAGTTAATCAGCTCTGCTTCCATATTCGTAAAATGTGCTGCAGATAAATGGCTGTGACAGGCCAGTTCCCAATTGACCAGAGAGAAACGGTTCCATGTGAGAAAGTAGGCGAGGCTGGCTCATCGGGCTAGTAATGCAGGCTGTTAACTTACTGTAGCATATTCTCTGTTGTTTATTAGGACTAAAATGTGTATATATATATTTGCCTATATTTAAGTTAAGTAAGGCAACTTAAGGCATAGCACAAAAAATATGTGGTTATCAGCTAGCAAACTTATCCACTTTTTCCTCTCTAGACATTTTATAAAATTGTCACTTTGGCCGACAAACTCTTTTTTGGACCACAATATTTATAAACTCCTCCATAAGGCCATGTTTACTTATGTTTGTGCAAGAGGCTAAAGTTCAAGCTAGCACTCGCTGTCCACTGCATGTTAGCGACTATAAGCCACAGATGCACATGAAAACACTTTGTCATCGCACCAAGCAACACTACCCGCACTTGCCCCATGCCAAGAGTTCACACTCCAGGTCGACACATGTGCACATGCACACAGACACACACAGATACTTTGACATACAGTACACGAGCGAGCAGGTCAGTGAAGCATGCACTCACACCACACTATGGCCTTGGAGTTCTCTCCTTTTTCTCTTCACCCACACACATTGGATTTCACATGCTGTGCACTTGACAGAGGCTCAGCTGAAGTTACCTCTACAGACTTTTTCAGTTTTATCTCAAGATTTTATTAAATGATTGCATTTTACATCACATGTTTTGACAGGCGTGAGACAGGTCAGTTTGGCTACAGCATACTTCAGTAGACTGGCCACCCCCTTTCTATGCAAAAGAAGGTGGGTCTTTTTTCTGCAGTAAAGAATTTTTTCCAGAGTTTGAGTTTGGACTGACGTACCATAGCCGTTTATCTGCGTCAGAAGATATCTCCAACCCCCCCCCCCAAAAAAAAAAAAAAACAGGATGGCTGCGGCTGAGCAAATTTTCATGGCACTTTCTTTTGTCATCTGTTGATTTTGCTGAAGTTCGTCCTGTTCTTTATTTCTCTGTAAGATTTATATTCTTTGCCTTGTTGCCATTTTAATGTGATGGCCACTTTTAATCAAGTTTTTCCCCCAAATCTTTCAACAATTGGGTCTTGCTGTCACAGTTCAGAAATAAATAATGAGCCAGCGTTTTGGATTTAGCTAGGTCTGCTGTTGATTCTGTCATTGACGCCTATAGAGAGGTAATGTAAGGGTAACTGCTGATTCGTTATGTTGATGGGGAGCTCATGGTACAGTAGTATTGTCTTTTTGCTTTGCAAGGCACAGCTAAAATTAACTAAACTACAGAATGTTACAAAGCTAGCACCTCAACATTAAGTTAAAATGGCATGTAGGAGAAGTTAAAGGTCCTATATCATGCTATTTTCAGGTTTTTTGAAATAATTTTGCATTAGTACTTTACGTTTTATAACTTAAAATAATGTATATGTATGGAAAACGTCTTCTTTCGGGAAGCTGTAACTTTGACTTTGCAGAGAACGCTTGGATTAGGAGTCCCTCACCCCCTGCTGACAATAGTGGGGCCTGGACAGAGCATAAAATGGCTAATTAGCATGGCTATTAGCAACATGGCGCTAACAGATAGATAAATGAGCTGACTGCTTCATAATGACGGGAATTTAGCGCTGAAATTATTAGAACAAGTCCAGTGGCAGTGTTTGGGCTTTAGAAACCTGCAGGAACCCTTCCTGGTTTCAGGTGTTTATGTAGAGCTCTGAGATCAAGCATTTCCAGCTCTTCTTTAGGGTAACAACATTATAACCTGATTAAAACCTCCCAAAAAATTGATTTAGCATAATAGGGGAACTTTAACTACCCACTAGTATAGAATGTGTAGATAGTGTGACCACCAAATGTCTATGAGTTGACAGATATTTAAAAAGAAAATAATATAGAATTTAAAAAAGCAAAAATGAATTACTTATTCACTACTAGCAACAAAACTGAGGTCTGGTGTCAATCCAGAATGAGTATGTTTTTTGCTCTGTTTTGATAGCGCTCTTGCAAGTGTTAGATAAAGGCTGCTTTGTCTTTATTCATTACATCATAATTGTAAAGCTAATATTTGGATAAAACAGGCTTGAACAAGAGTAGCAGAGGAAAAATCTTTACAAGGTGACTCATTATTTATAAAGTTTATGTGACAGGATCGATACAGTGAATAAATGTGTGGCTGTGTCATTTTTCTGACGCAAGTATTACTGAATGAACTCACGTAAGACCCTGACTGTCACTACTATCTACTCTTTATAATGTTTCGTTCTCTTCCTCCGGTAATTCACATTTCCCCAGGCTGACGTTTCAAATCCTACTCTGTTCTTAATCTTGTACCTCAACTAATAAAGCAATTACGTCGAACTCCCCAAGTGGCTGTTGGAGGATTTGCTTGTGGTGTAAAAAGCATTTGGCTGCCAGATTGGAGGGCATGCGGTGGAGACACTCTGTACCCCTGTCTTGCTCTCTTGCTATCTCTGGCCTGGCTGACTGTTCTGTTCTCTCATCCAGAACAGCCAACGTGTAATTACAACCAGTTTAAGCTGTCCAGATTCCTCCCAGAGTCCACAGACAGCTCCTGAAGATTGCTCTGCTCTCTGCAATCTAAAGTAGCATCTGTCTCTTAAAGGTCACCCTCTGTTCCTTCCTGGAGTATCTGAATAGCTATAGCCTTCTGGAAGACACAATCAATTGATATACAGTATACATTATGGAACATCAAAGTGGCTTCATATTTGTGATAATGCAAGACTGAGACCCAGTCACGACCAGGAGCAAAGTGTACCATGATGAAAAACAAGGCAGGCCTATAATGTCCTATCCAAGGCTTATGCAAGAGATACAAAAAATGTTCTCTGCTTAAATAAAAGTAATGTCTGGGACTAAATTCAGAGTTCAAGAGTTCTTGAAAATTTCTCTTTGATTAGAAGAGGACGGTAAGCAAGTAGTTAGTTTGTTCTGAACACACAGGTATAAAACATCTTACATAAATTAGCACAACATTCATTTCAAACAATGTCAAATTTATAGATTTTATCAAACATGCAATAGACCAACTTGATTATACTGATTTAGTGCTGTGATGGTTCAAGGTATTAGACTGTTTTGGAACCGGGCCTTCAAAATCAAGTATAGTAGAATAGTAAAATAATATAAAAAGTACTAAAAAAGGCATTTAGCAGAAAGAGTAGAATAATATTCAAGCTGCATTTGTAAAAGTTTGGGCACCCCTCTGAGTCTGCAAAATAATTTACTGTCTTCACGGAAAAAAGATCACAGAGGTATGTCATTCATTTTCTAGTGACATCTGAGTTCTAGGCTGTTTTCCTAACAACAGTTTTTAATTTAGCAGTATTTAGGTGGATGGAATTAAATGAAATATGAAAAAAATGTCTGTGCAAAAATTTCTCTCAAAATGAATTACTTGCAACACAAAACTTGTTATATTAGTTAAGCCTTGAAATACATAGACAGGTGCATTCAATAATGAGAAAAGGTATTTAAAGTGGTAATCAGGAAATGAAAGGACACAGGCAAAGCTGATGTTGAGGCTAGATGTAGAAAAATACCAGAGAGACATAGGCAAGGAATGGTGAGAATGGTTAAAGACTCCAAGACCTACAACATCATCCTGCTGCAGATGTTTCTGTACATGGGTCAACAGTTCAGAGCACTTTGCCAAAGCACAGTCGTATGGGAGAGAGATGCCACCCCACAGACAGAGTCGCTTCCATTTTGAGGAGTCTCATGCATTCAAATCAGCAAACTTATAAGGGTGCCCAAACATTTGCACAGACATTTTTTCATATTTCATTTAATTTCTTACACTTAAATACTGCTACAATAAAAACTGCTGAACGCTGATGTCACTATAAATGACATACCTCTGTGATCTTTTTTGTGAAGACAGAGTAAATTACTGTATTTTCCACACTATAAGGCGCACCTAAAAGCCTTCAATTTTCTCAAAAACCGACAGTGCGCCTTATAATACGATGCTCCTTATATATGGATCAGTGTTGGTTAATTATGGCTACCGTATTCAGGGGGCATCGCCGAAGTGACAGTGGTAAAAACGGTAAAGGGGAATTCCAGTCCCAGCTGTTCATGTGTGCCATAGGCGTGTTTATGGATCCTGCCGCAAAAGAACAAGGAGGCGCGGCCTTTGCTCCATCTCAGTAGAAGAGTTGCGACATTGAGGGGACAGAAAACTGAGCACTCGAATGCTGTTCATGTAGCTTTGAACTGTGACAAATGGAGTTGGAAATACATTGCTTTCAACGAGGGCGGCACAAATAAGAGCTACCGGTACGTATGGTACCGTATTGTGAATGCACTAACTTGTTTTGGGAGTGAACAGAGTTGTAAGAACGATTTGTATTCTATTAATAAAGTTTGACTGACTGACTTATCAGACTGTTTTATTGACTTTCCCCTCTTTAGCGCAGCTCCATTTAGTGGATGCATAACGCAACCCCAGCCACTACAGTAGCTTCTATTCTATGCGTCTTATAATGCGGTGCGCCCTATATATGAAAACAGTTTTAAAATAGGCCATTCACTGAAGGTGCGCCTTATAATCCGATGTGCTTTATAGTGCGAAAAATACGGTATGCAAACTCAGAGGGGTGCCCAAACTTTTACATGACTGTACATTATGTCCTATCTGTCTTATTTCACTTTAACATGCACCTGTTATTACTATCCACCTGTTTTTTCGTTTTTTGCACTGTTTGGTACTTAAACTATTATGTACATAATAATGGCACCTATTCATATTCATCTGTATGAGACAAAGCCTCTTGGATGATAAAAATGTCCAGGTGCCCTCTTCTGAACGTTTATATCGTAGACAACGATGTACAACCTTATGTGGCATTAGAACAATCCTTAAGAGCAATGCAGACAGTCATTTAGCACAAACACTGCTAAATACACAACCACAGGAGGTTTGTGTGTTGGCGGTGGACCCTGGTCAGTTCTGTGTGATGTGGTGAACTTTGCTCCACTAACCACAGCTCCCGGAGACAAGCAGCGCCTGTGTGCGGCTGCGGCAGCTGCACTTGATGTTTTAATGAGGCCTGGCGCGGCTGTGTACACACAAGAGTGGAGAGGAGCGGGGCGGACGAGCCGGGGGGCACCGGAGCAGGCTGGCTGGTAAACACAGAGCAGAGCGTCGCTAATGCAGGCTACGGCCGCACTAATGTTCACAGCGTGATTCATTATGTGGCAGGAACTGGGCCAGAGAGGACCGCTCTTCTGTGATCGATAGCGAGGAGATACCTGCCTCTGTACGAAAGGTCGGGGAGGACGAGGCCAAACAGAAGTGGCGTACTGTAAAAACGAATGCACGAAAAACAGTTGGACAAGAAAAAGTTTATAAAAGACATGCATTCATTATTTATCATCTTATTTCTGTTAAGGGTGCCGGGTACAACTATGGGCCTGGGGCGGGGTATATGCTAAGCAATGATAATTATAAGGAACTATATAACTTGAATGCCACAGTATAGTTTTATGGTATTAACTACTAGCTGGACTAAGGAGTTGCAGGGTTAACACTTAGAGACATACACTTTACCTTGAAAGCCTAACCCACTGATGCTGGAATATTCTTTATAACATGGTTCAATGATTGAGGTATTGCAGGCCTCCACCAAAGCATTGGCCCTATCTCGCAATGGTAAAAGCAGAGTGCACAGACCTAGACTTGAACGAAAAATCTTCTAGGTCTGGATCTTTTGCGTAAATGCTGTATCCAAAGAGCAAAAAAGCCTTTAAAGGTCCTATATAGACTTTTTTTTTTCAGACTTTTTGAAATAGATTTGAACACCTTTGCATTCATTTTTATAACTTAATATGCATATGTATGCAAAATATCTTCTTTTGGGGAGCTGTTAGTTTCAATTAGATTAGGTGTCTGTCGCTCCCCGGCTGGCAACAGTGAGGAATGCATAGAGCATAAAATGACAAATTAGCATGGCCATTAGCAGCATGGCATTTACAAATAGATTTTGCGCTCACTGCTTTATAGTGACAGTAATTTAAGCACTAAAATTATCCAAATGAGGGACAATGTATGAGCTTTAGAAATGATCCGGAGCACTACCTGGTTCCACATGCCTTTGTAGAGCCATGAGACCCAGCGTTTTCAGTCTTGAGAAATGGATGGACTCAGCATACAGGATTACTCAAACGTGCATGAATGAAACAAAATACAACTCCAGGTATGCTTTTGCGGTGGAAACAACATTACAACATGGTTAAAAGCTCAAAAACATTAATAGGGGACCTTAACCTGAACCTAAAAATGTAATCAAAATCAGACTATTTTGCTATCAAATCAAGCATCCAACAAAAAAAACCTCTTTGGTAGACGTTATTAGAATGGCAGACCAGGCTAGTCAATGCACATTTGACCTCCACTTGCAACCAAATTAGTTTTTTTTTTTTATATGCACTTTCTCCTTTTCTTGTATGTTATTTTTATTTCATGTTCTCTTTTATAGCATTTCAAGTACTTCCTTTTAGACATTTAAGTGCAGCAGTAATTTGGCCATTATTTTTTTGCATGCCACGGTAAGACTGAACTCTTCCCTCTCTCTTGTTATATTCACCGAGCCATGTACAGTTCAGTGAGAGATGGCAGACGACAGACAATAGCAGACGATAAGTGAAAATGAGCGCACGTGACATTTGAATGGAGAGAAATACAGAGCGTCCTTCCTCTTGTCTCCTACTTTTTCTCCGCTCCTCTCTCCTGTGCCATCCTGATGACTCACCGGAAGCACAGCCACGTTCAGAGCCACAACAACAGCCTTGAATGCTAATCAGGCTCCCATCGGCTGCCAGTGATTTTCATATAGCACTTTGTGAGGTGTGAAGGATCTGATGATGCAAGATTACGTGGGGAGCTGGTTGCTTTGTGGAATGCGCTGAGTTATGTGGTGAAATGTTACCGGGATTAGATCAAAAATGCAGGCTTGGGTAAACTGGGAGTTAACGTTGGGAATTTTTGTGTTCTTTTTTTTTTTGCAGAGAATAGCTCAGACCAGCTCATGCAGAAAATCAGTAATCATGTTTACAGGAAATTTTCAAACATACGATAGACTTGGGAGATGATATTGGACTTCTAAATGACTCTATAAAGAATACAGAGTTCATAAGTTAAGAACAGATCTTCAGAAATGAATCAATTCTGTGTGTGCCACTGGTTATTTTGCCATAACTGATTCATTTGCATAATCCACTGCATGGCCCAATATGACAAGAACAGTTGCCTAAAAGGGCTTTTCAGAAATAGACAAACTGTAGAAGAAAAAAAAGTAGAGCAGATCCCTTAAGGTCATCATAAATTAAAAGGAAAGCTGGACCTTTTTTGTCCATCAGCCAAAAGACTTTGCCCTGACAACTCAGAAGCATTGAAGCGTTGAACCTTTTGATAATTTTTGTAGAAGGATTAATGTTTCGCTCTAAACACAAAGCACTTTGCACCATGTCATATCTCCTCTATCAAAGTCACAACTAAGAAAAATATATTTAAAAGGACAAAACTGTAATCATAATTTATAGACTACTATTGTTGATATATATGGGAGATGGGAGGGGTACATCAGGAAATATAGATGTAATTAATTGTTTTGTGTATTTGTATAGTGAGTGTATAAAATTAATTTGGGGTAGTGTGTAATCTACATCAGCATACTACAACAAAAAACATGCAATATTAGCACCAAAATTTTATATCTTGTTAATGGATTACATACATGGTGCTGATGTGATAGATAGAGTTTTAGTATTGTCATACAGTGTATTTGTTTGTATGTGCTCTGTGCGTTTGTATGTTTGTTGTTTGTTCTTTGTCTCTTGTCCTTAGGTAATGACACCAATCTGCCAAGGGGAGGGACTAGGGATGGAAAGTAGCCTTAAGCTATAATCGCACATATTTACATGTCAAATGTTCAGTAATATGTATTGTCCTTTTATAAATAAATTAAATAAATTAAAAAAATAAAAATAAAAAAAGTTTCTAAGGCCTCAGAACGCTTGGTTGCACAAACCTCCACGCTTCCCATGAACCCCCAACCACTCCAATAGCACTGACCAATCAACAAGCCCATCCAGCTATTTTTCATTTTGTGGTAACATGACATCATACAAAAGGTTTAAGGAAATAAAAAGCTTGTTTTCCTCAGTTTGTATTCAAAAGACCACAACAGTCTGCACTCTCCTGCTCTCTGCTTGCACTCTCCTGGTCATGTCACCTGTTTCTTTATGGCATCAGTAGAGTACTTCTTAAAAAATGTTTTCTTTTAGTCAGATAATGTTTTTTAAAGGTTATAAAACATGTAATGCTGTTCTAGAGGCGACCAAGAGAGACTTAAAAATATGTCTAAAAGCATAATACAGCTGCTTTAATGCAACATCTGGTCTCTCTAGTGGAATATAAAGTGAGGTATACAAACACATTGACATAATGGCACAAAACCAATAACACCTGCTTGGAAAGAGACCAGCGTTTATTTAGTAACCTCCTGGAAATCCTACATTGTCGGTCCAGCTGCAAATCTCTGTGCCATATTTATTTTACTTAGAATGCTTTGTGATCTCATGACAGTTGTAATCACAGTCTGTCACACTATCCCTCAGGTACCCCGGGACTTTCCCTGGGGAGCAGCCACGTTTATCCCTCTCTCTCTCTAGTAAGTATTGTTATGTTACACTCGTCCAGCTGCAGTTTGTCAGTGGGAACCAAGGTCTGAGCGGACCGCCTCTTTCCTCCTTTTACTACCCCCCTCCAGGCTTCTCGCTCTCTGTTCAAAACATCCCCTTAAACAAAGTCTATTTTTTCCTCTAAGAATGAGCTCATCTGTAGTTTTTGGCTCTAGCATGACAAGGCTGGTGTATGTTTGACTACAGCTTGTAAACACACTATACCCCTGACCTATTAACTGTTACCCTCAGGTTCAGGACAGATGAATTCAGAGATGTATCAATTCGAGAGAGATATTGTCCAAAGTAGGAGCAGTTTCTAAATGGAAGATCCTATTCTTTGATTACTTTATGACATAAGCTGTTTCATAGGAATGGGTTACATTGGGAAAACCCAAACGTAATCTGGGTAAAAGTTATTTTTTCCATGGTATGAACTGGAAGCTTTGTTTACCAGTGTGTTATGATGGCTTTAGGTGGTTTGTTGGTTGATTTGTCAAAAAGTAATTCATAGATCTTCATGGGATTTCCAGGAAAGGTCTCGACTATGGCTGGATACCGTTCAAATGTTTTTGATACCAAAAAACGATACCTGGTTCTGTACCTGAACAATACTTTTTCTGATACTTGAGCTAATTTAATTCATGTACGATGACCACAAAGAGATGTCTGTAATTTAAAATGTGTTTGTAGTTAGCGATAGTTAGATGTAATAGTTGATCTTTGATGCCTTTTTGGTCTTTGGGACAAAACTAGCTGGTGTTCATGGCAAACTGAGGTCTGAAGTAGAAAGCAGTAGAGCCACAGAGACAGAGAGAGTCTCTGCTGCCTGTGTGTGAGTCTGCCCCCTGTGTTCTGGAGGTAAAAGATGTCCTGTCTCTTTTTAGAACCAATGTTTAAGTTGAAAACTCTGCTCAAAACATCTGCGTAAAGTGTCACTGCTGTTGTGTAGCTTTCTGTAGCGTTGTCTCTGGACCCAAAAGGTATCAAAACTTGGTACCAGAAGAATTTTTTTTCGACCACCGAGTACCCGAGCTTTTCAGTCAGTACTACAAAGGTATCATCATTTGGTACCCACCCCCAGTCTCAACTAGACTCTCCTGTAGACTAGGTGTATTTGGAGACTGAAAAGTTGCACCTGATTTGAATCTAATTGGATAACATTCACATTAACTCTGTCAAACAAACCGGACTCACAGAGTAACAGTACCACCACTCACCTGTGGAGGGCAGTGCACCAATATTTACTGATAAGGAAAATAACAATTACAAATCCTGCTCATCCATTGGTCAAGGTCCACCCGGACATTCACAATGAGGTTAAGTTTAGAGGAGTGATACTGGGCACAGAAAATAGTGGACCTTTGCTGATTAGTACTGTAAATAAAATCTTTATTGTTTATGGCAGTGTTTCTATAACTGTTACACATGCATATTTTCTACATTGTCACATTAGATCTCTGTTTGTTTTGTGTTTTCATGGCCTTGCATCAGTCCACTTCCTTTTGTTCACAGTTTTGTCCACGTTGCTTCATTTGCACTTATATCTGGAAATGTACTAGAATTTCATTCAACAGGACCAAAAATAGCATGTTTGAACACAGATAAGACAGTGGCCAAAGGGGTCAGTAAAAAAAAAAAACAAGTTTAGTGGATTCTTTTTATAAGATACAAGAACTTTGTGGCTCAAAAGATAGAGCATTTATCCCTAAAGTATAAGATTGCTGGTTTGGGCAATATATTGTTAGCATTTCTAGACAGGGCCACTGCTTTATGTCTCTGCTCTCCAAATGCTTTTAGTTCTTATTTTTACACAACCACACATGACTTTCTCACAAATGGTACAGTTATAAGTGCTTTAGGCCATTTCAGTGTTTGTATGCAAAGAAAGGCTGTAACAGAGGCCATAGTAAAGATGGTTATGAGAGGATATTTGCATAACATGTCTACAGTTATGGAAAACGTTGATATATTATGCATGCATGTGGGATAAAAGCATGAATTACATGTAAAAAGATGTATTCATGCTCACCTGAATATGCTGGTTAGTCATGTCCAATTCAGTTCAATTCAGTTTTATTTGTATAGCCCAGTATCACAACAAAAGTTGCCTCAAAGGGCTTCACAAACAGTTGATCAAACATAAACACACAATCAGACTTAACACACAATCAACACAAACAATAACTACACTAAACTAAACAAACCCAGGACACTCCCGTCCTTAGACCCTCCTTCTCGGTAAGGAAAAACTCCTGGGAAAAAAGAAGAAACCTTATGGAGCTCATATTGAAGGAGAGATCCTCTCCCAGGACAGACAGGCAACATGTGTCTAGGACTGTTAGTCCATCAGCTCAACTATAGGATCATAGATCAGCTCTGTAAGGATGCAGCAGGGGCCTCATCCAGACAGGGGAGTGGGGTGAGGAAGGTCTGGGAAGTCCATAGGAGGTGAGGTTGAGGGCCCACAGGTCGGGACAGGAGCACAGATGGGGTCAGCTAAGATCCAGTCGTCACTGGGACATCTGCCAGCAGCCAGGCATCTGAAACAGTCCCCACTCCCCCAGAGGGGAGCGGGAGAGAGGGACAACTTGTGAAAAGCAATGACCTGATTAAAGATATAGAATATTAGATTATATTAATGACAGTGATAGAAGAGGAGCAGCAGCTGAAACCAGAGGACAGAGGCTCAGTGTTCCCCCAGCTTCTAGCTCCTAGAGCAGCCTAGCTTCAGCTGTGGAGTTAACCCTGTTCCTCGCTGGCCTGACCATAAGCTTTCTCAAAGAGGAATGTTTTAAGCCTAACCTTAAATGTAGAGACTGTGTCTGCCTCTCTAACATGAGCTGGAAGCTGATTCCATAAAACAGGAGCTTGGTAACTAAAGGCTCTACCTCCAACTGTACTTTTAGAAGCCCTGGGAACCACTAATAACACTGCATTTTGTGAGCGCAGTACTCTGCTTGGTTGGTACGGCTCTATAACATCATTAATGTAGGATGGGGCCGTACCATTTACAGCCTTGTAAGTCAGGAGAAGGATTTTAAACCTAATTCTGAATTCGACTGGAAGCCAGTGAAGTGAAGCTAGCACAGGAGTAATGTTCTCTCCTGTCAGTTCCTGTTAATAATCTTGCTGCTGCGTTTTGAACAAGCTGAAAACATTTTAAAGAATTTTTAGGGCACGCTGCCAGCAGAGAGTTACAGTAATCTAACCTAGATGTAACAAATGCATGGATGAGTTTTTCAGCGTCACTTATATTTCTGATTTTGGCTATGTTGCACAAGTGAAAGAACACTGTTTTACAGGCTTGGTTTATATGAGCCTTAAATGATCTAAATGATGGTCTTGGTCAAATAAAACTCCTAAGTTTCTCACAGTAGAACTTGAGGCTACACTGACACCGTCCAGGGAGACTCTCTGGTCAGACAGAGCATCTCTCAGCTTTTTGGGGCCAAGTATAATGATCTCTGTTTTTTCTGGGTTTAGGAGGAGATAATTGTCATTCAGGTCTTTATATCTCTCACACAGGCACTAAGTTTCTCGACGCAGTCATTCTGATCAGGTTTAATTGATAAATACAACTGTGTATCGTCGGCGTAACAGTGAAAATGAATGCCATGTTTTCTGATTATGTTTCCTAAAGGCAGCATGTTTTCATGTTCATGTCTAGTTCGATTGTAGGGATTTTCTTGCTGTTTAGTTATTTTTTTTTATATTATGTAATGGGTGTTTTGTTTTCTTCAGTGCTTTTTTTCCGACTTCAAGGAGTGGGAAGTGACATTAAGCCAAAAACAGTTTTAAAGATACATGTTTCTTCTTCTCCTCTCCTACCTCCACCCCTCTAGCTTTTCCTCCTTTGCAGATCCCTGATGCAGTCCCACCTTCACTTTGGACTCTTCACTTTTGTCACGCCTACACCTCGCCTCACCACTGTATTGCAGATCTCATGCATGTCCTGTACCACTCTAACAAAGTTCTCTGCCACTCCAGACTTCCTGATACCACCGCTCCTCTCTGGGCACTATGCCGTACGCTTTATCTACAAAGACAATGCAGCTCCCTCTGGCCGTCTCTGACCTTCTCCATTAACATTCTCAAAGCAAATACTGCATCGTTAGTTATCACAGCAACACCCAGTCGTCGAAAGCTATTATAGGCACAGAGGAGTAAGTCCAATCTGAAACATATAGCATTTTGAACCTTCTGCTCTTTGTCTAAGACGTAAGGTAGCCCTGGAGGGATGTGCTATCATCTATGAAGCAAGAATTTGAGGGCTTCTTCTTAAGCTGTGCTCATTTTGGCCAATCTAAGCATCTGTAGAAAGGGAAACAGGAAGCAGTGACTTTAAAAGGGCTTCCTAGGGTTGTCTGGTTGATGAAAACATACAAGGAGTGTTATTTCCTGCAAGATTATATTATTGAAAACTGTAGTGACTGGGGCGTAGAGTAGCATGGTATGCAAAGCATTTTGCACAATGCACCTTATTGTTATTTGATCATGTTTGCTATTTATATGCTAACTGGATCATAAATGAGTGTTATAATTATTAGAATAACTACCAGTGAAAGGTATTCTGATACTTCTTGGTAGTTAAAACATCTGTGGCATGTGTAATTGTTTCTCAGTGAGAATACCGAAGAAGTCATAGGACAAAGCAAAAGTATTTTCAGAACATAAATCCAATTGTAAAGCTAAGTGGAGCATCTCAGGGCAGCGGTGACATCAAAGTCTAAGCAGAAACACTCAATAAATGCCAGAGAGTTTATGAATGAGAGGAGTGTTCGTGTTCCGGTGCAAACAAGTGAATCTACATTCTGCAGCAGCCTAGAATGTCACTGTAATCCACGAGCCATCGAGGTGAGGCAAGAAGGAGCTGTGCAGAGAGACACAGAGAGACACATGAGACTCCAGTCGGTCATATCTGAGGATTATCTGCACCCCAAGATCACGTCTGTTCTGAGGAGATTACTGAGATTATGAGCTCAATTAAACCCTATGACTGCTGTTGTTACTTACTATGTGTACTGTTGTAGTCAGGACTGTACTAATCGAGACCAAGAGTCGAAACCATGACTTTTAAGGACCAAGATCAAGGTAAACCCTGACCAGGTTGAGACCACACCCTGTGAACTAACACTAAATAAAGTAAAGTAAAGAAAAAACAAAAAGTGGTTCAAATACACTGATTATTTTAACGGCCAAATGCAATGGACTCCACAAACAAACAGAAACTGCTCATTTTCCTGCTTCTTCTAATGCAGAAAACCATCCATCCACCACATGGATTGAAGAACGAGACCAAGACCAAGACCAAGACCAAGACCAAGTAAAACTGCAGCTGAGACCGAGACAAGCAAGACCATCAAAAAATAATCTTAAGGCGGGTTTCAAGACTTCTATAAATATGAACTACTCTGTCCCCAGCAGAGGTGGAAAGCAACTACTGTATACTGCATGTGTATGAAAGTAAATGTGTATTTTCTGAGTACTTTCTATAAAACACACTCATATTTTTTACTTGAAGGATGAAATTTTACTTTTTCTCATTAAAGGTTTTTCAGACACAAGATGATGGCAAGATGAGCAGGACCTTCCCCTCACTACCAACTAGAGGAGTTCAGTTCCAGGTTGTGTAGTAGTAGTAGTAGAAATATCAGTAATAGCAGTAGTATATTTTTTAAACTAACTTCACATTGAAAACTTTTAAGCACAGTGACTTTTGAGTACTTTCTTGAGTACTTAATGCAATAGCCAGGTGTGTTACTCTAATTATGAGCAGACATTTGGTGCTCTCACTTCATGTGTCCACACCTTGAGCTGAAAATATCTCTATAATCATGTAGCAGACTTGAATAATTAAATCTTAATAAGTAGGCATTAAGTGTAGGAGAGTTGGTATCTGTGAAATACAATTAAAGAATTCTCTGCTGCTGATGAGTTTAAAAATATTTGTAGTTTTTGGCAGCCTGTATTGTTCAATTAACAAAGCATGGAAGCCCTGGAGGAACATACTATACTTTATTAAAATCAGTGTATATTTCATGAATGCAATAAATATTCATGCAATAATGTGAGCTCAGACAAAAACAAGAGAAACATGAAAAAATTGGGCAACACAAAGGTTAGCACTCCTGCCTCGCAACAAGAAGCAGTGGAGTTTGCGTTATCTCCCCGTCTCTGAGTATGTTTTCTCCGGGTGCTATGGTTTTCTTCCACCACCAAAAACATGTACGATAGGTCCCCCATGGGCCCAGGACTCCCCTGCAAAAGTAATTGTTCATCTCAGTGAGTTATATAAAGCTAAAAACAAGAAGTAATGAGTCTAAAATGGCTCCTTGGGTTGTCTTTTTGTCCAAGAAAGGCAAACGCAATGCCATTTTGATGCAATTAAATGCTATTATATGTGTATAATTTGGTATAACTAGTATGTTGTCATTAAAAGTATGCTGACAATGTGGTAAGTGTAAATAAAATCAGAATGTAATCGGTGGCAAATCCCATAAAGCTGCATTATATTCACAACAGACCATAAAGAATATGCCAGGTGTTGAAACAGATTTTTTTTTTTTACCATTTCATAAAAAATGCAGTGCTTGTGTTCACGTCCTGCTTTTGGTTTATGGTTTGGTCACTATTTAAACTTCACAATGGTTCATGTGAAAGAGAACTGGGACCTTTGACTTTAGAGGGACCAGAGTTCACTTGTTTGGTCTGACTTCGCAGCAGAGTTTGATTTGTGCATTGACACTTTCACAAACAAACTATACTGTTGCAGAAAATGAACAATTACTGCAGACCAAACAGGACTTGTGTTATTATTAGTCCAGTTAGCACAATTTCCATTTTCTCTACCTGCATGTAGACGTACTAATTGCGTCATCTCATCTGCGTTCATGCTGTTCATATTGAATTTACAGTTTTTTTTATTACAAAATCTGGCTTGCCATCTCTGAGATGCACAGGTTTGTGAAACTACGCATTCACACTTGCTGTTGCCAGCCAAGGCACATTCACAGGGACATTCCCACACATGTGTGAAAAATCTGCATTCGCCGCTCTGTGGAGAAGTAGTAAGCATCCAAATATGTCAGCGATGTGGCGCGGGGCTGTGAGCTATGAGGAAACTGTGGAGCGGCATTGTTTCACTTTGCATCAGAGCATGGCCGGAACATGACTCTGCTGTCATGTGTTGTAATAGTTAAGGATTTGTATTGGAGATGTGGAGGGCTCATGGGTAATCTTTCTAACATAATCCTTTAAATGTTATTATAGCTGTCATGCTATTCTAATTTTGAGGTAAGGGCAGGGGCGTATCTAGAGAGAAAATTACAGGGTGGCAAGGAAGATAATGGATAATTTAAGGGTTTGCAAACAGTTTAATACTTTATATCTATTACTTACTATTACTATAACATTTTAACAAAATATATAAATAAAAAACACTATTTTGTTGCTTTTAAACAGAGCATAGAACTGGTTATAGTCACATAATGATGCATAAATAATAGGCTTCTTAATTAGTCAAGAAATTAAAAACTTGCACTACTCATTGGTAATACAACTACTATTTTGCAAACAAATTGTACGACACCATGTTTGTTTAGAAACATAAATGCATAAATTCCACCAGGGCAGCAGGTGAACAATTGTTTGCTCTAAGTCACTGATATCATTTTCTTGTATGAAGTTTATGTTTAATTATTTGAAGATACTCAAAAAAACAGGTTTAGGTTCAGGTAACTTTATTTATACCCATAGGTACAAATTGTTTGCAGTTGGAGTTCAGGCTTCCAGACAGAAATAAAAAAGAAAAACATAACAATAAATATAATAATAAGACATAAATCAATAAATCAAAGAGCTCCAAAGTGCTGATCAAAACTGTAAGGGTGTCACATCAACAATAAAAGCCAATAAGATAAAAAATTATAATATGAGCAAACAACAAATTAAAAAATGACATAAAAGCAAGTTAAAAACCCAAACTACAAAACAAAATAAAAAGCTTCCAGAAACAGTTCAAGATGCAGTAGTTACAACTTATTCACCTGTGAGGCAGCTGCTGGGATAAAGCTCTTTTTAAAACACTTTGTTTTACATCTTGGTACTAAATATCTTTGTCCAGATGGAAGCAGTTGAAACTGATGCAAAAGATGCACAGGGTCATTTAAAACAGCCATAGCCAAGCGCTGTAGCTGCCACATGTACAGGAACCACATAAATGTGTGACCCATCACAAAATTTGTATTTTCTCGTATGTTGTCTCCAGGTGGGGTGGCATCTGGGGTGGCAAGGGTTCTTTTTAGAGGTGGCAGTTGCCCCCCCGTGCCTTTTATACTTAACTTTACTTAACTTTTACACTACTGTTAAAATAAGCTTATACACAAAACCCTCCTATTAATCTATAATGCCCACCACATTTTCAATAAACTGTTGAAAATGGGCAAAAGGAGTGTGAAGGCATTTGCAGAGGAGTTAACTGTGCTGCTGGTTCAGGGCATTTTAAATAAACCACTGGACTGACTCATGCATGTAGCGGCAATGGTTGAATTCCTTCATGTTAGCTAAGGGCAACATCAAAGTAAGGTGCATACCAGTGTTTGTTTGCCACATCCACAGTGCCACACCTTGTGCACTGCAAAGTTTAACATCACTAAATATAGTTTTTGAGGAGTAAACAACATTATAACATGGTTAAAAGCTAAAAAATGTCAATTTAGCAGAATACCAGACCCTTAAAATGATAAACTAATTCATCACAATGATAGTGATTATGTCTGAATCAACTATTGTTATTTATAAAGACCTGAAGAGGACTTGTAAAGTAACACTGAACTGAGTATGTAACCACTTGGAGAGAGTAATGCAGAATATTGCTATTACCAACTGCTATTGCATTGATATCCCCAATATCTGTCCATTTCTCTGCCACTGGGACGATGAGGATGCAATCTAAGCAAAAAATGGACAGGTTTCCAGCTCACCAGACACTTGCTCATGCATTTCCAGGGAATACCAAGGTGTTTCCAGACCAGTTGAAAGACATGTCTGCCCAAATTGTCCTGTTTTCACTCTGCAACCCTACGCATTTGAGCAGACTGGATTTGCTTAATTAATTAAACTGTACATGTATTACAATGCTGTTATTAAAGGAGCTTCTGGCACTAGTTGTTAAATGCTAATGATGCTTTTGGCAGGGGATATAATAATATAATATATAATACAATATAATAATAATAATAACAAGACATTTAGGAATGCATTGGTAAAGTTATGATACTGTATTTTAAGGCAGGGCAGGGGTTTTAGTGATTGGTTTGCAATTTGTATCAATGGATTCCTCAGTGTATATTATGATTATACATTGATGCTTGTTCAAACTCTCCTTCATATTGTTCAAGATGGCCATCGGAGTGAACTGTATATTATTTTTATTACACTTCTGCAAACTATGCCTTTAACTGAATCTATTATACTCTGAGATTATTCAATGAATCGTTTCCTACTGTGTTTCGTTTCCACAGATCTCAGTTTGTGTTTATTTGCAAATGTAAGTAGCCTTTACTCTGGCCTGTCCTGGTGTGGGAGAGGCTTTCCTCAGACTGAGGCCTGGGGCGGGTGCAGGCTTCACCTCTCCACCTCTCTGGTTATCCCAACAGTGATTCAGCCAACTCTCTCTCTCTCTCTCTCTCTCTCTCTCTCGCCTCACTCTCGGCAGGAGCCCACCAACATTTCGCACTCCTCCTCCTCTTCCCTTTAGTCACAAAGATTTTCAGTTCAGTTTTTTTTTTTTTTTTTCAAGCCGGTGACTCACAGGCGTATCCACAGATATAGCTGGCCTGTGTGGGTGGTTACTGCCCCCCCTGCTCGACTGCGGTTATTGCAGCTATAAGTCCCAGTTCCTCAAAGAAATATGTTCCGATGCAAAGTTTCATCGTCTGGGTAAACAAATGAGTTATTGCTTAGCCCACACACATAGCCGATGCACAGATCCAATCCCTCTAATTAAAGGTATGCTGGTCCCCAGAGGTATACGGACTGAGGCGAAAGCTCATAGTGCATGTGGCTGAATTTATTAGATATGGTTATGGAATACACAGAAATGTTTTTTTGTCCCTGAAGTAATTTGCTGGGAATAAATCTGAGGATGTGATGGTACGCAGCTAAAAGTCTTTCAGACAGCCTTCAAATAAAACTGCAAATGACCGCTGGAATACAGATGCAATCAGAAATATTCAATGCCCCAAAATATTTTAAGGATTTGCCAATTAAAGATTGTTTAAGAAGACAAAAAGTTCCTAGACCTTCTCAGACACCAGATTTAATTCTCATTGAAAATCTTTGGAGGGATTTAAAGACGACACTTGCAGCAAGAAAATTTTGTACACATCTTTGTTGTCTCCAGTTTAATCAAAATGCAGTTAGAACCCGTTACCCATCTCTCTCTCTCTCTCTTGCCCTGCGTACCTGGCCTGTACCACTACACTCACTGTCTTTGGAGCCCACCTTACTTATTTCACATAATGATATGATCCTAGACTGTCCTCCCATGTGAATGGCTGCATGGTGTGCCCATCACAATAAAATTCTGCCCTGCTTGCATGGATTTTTAGCAGAGCTGAGCAGGAGCAGCTGAAGATTTGGCTCTCATCTACACAGGTCGGCTCTTTCGATTTGCTCCAAAGAATCAGCTCTTAATTAGATGTCTTCTGCTGGACTTGAAGAGTTACACACAAGTTTTAGGACCTGTGGATGTCTGCCAGCCTAGATTAGCATAAACATTGCTAAAGCTGCAAAAAATACTAAATACACATCAACATTACAAACAAAAACCCTGTATCATTTTATAGAAAGTAAAGGAACAGCTTTCAGCAGCATCGAGTCAGTGTTTATTGACATTTTCATAAAACCATGCACACGGTCACATGTCATTGCACCTGTCTGCTTTTCCAAACTGAACATTATCTACTGCATCTAATAGACTCCCTTTTTATAAAATACTGGACTTTTTTATAGCAGAGGATTGTTTTTTTTCTGTTTAGCATTTTTCTAAAACCACTTTAATGCCAGCATCATGTTCAACAACTGCTGTAATACAAAGTGTACTGAATGGGCTGAACTGGCAGATCTTCAAACCTCGTAAATTATGCATCTTAATCTCACTTGAACAGACACATTAATACACAGAGTTGATGAATGTATGGTGCACACCCAGTATTAAGACTGACTGTACTGAACCTATCGTCCCTCACAGCAGTCTGCAGCCTCAGCACACCCAATCCGGAGCACTGACCTCTCCACCAGGCTCAGAGTGAGGAAAGGAGGGGACAAGGTGTGATGGCATCCTTCCTTAAGGAAGCATATGGACCGGGCCGAAGAGGAAGGCCAACACCGCAGACAGGAAGTGGAGGAGAGAGGCAGGAAGTGTCATTAATCGCTTCAATGTGAGACATTTATTTGCACTGAGACATCATAAAGACACACCTCTGCTGTTCTTCTGGGCGTGTGTCTGACTTCTTTACTTTGAGCTTCTTAGAAAGACTGTGGACAATGAAGCAAGTGGCTTTGATAGTTGGGTTTATTTGAACAGATTAGTTTTAGCATGCATTAAAGAAGAAATACGTCTATCAGGTTTTAAGGTTTACTTTCTGTCAGTTTTTTCAGTGATAATTGCATCTGGATGTTAAACAAAGCTCTAATAGAAAGCAGTAATGCATTTACCTCACACGGCCTTGCCATCCATTCAGACAGCACACAGCTGAGTGATTGTTATAGCAACATCAACATCTGCACTTTCTATGTCACAATTAACTGCTTACCTATTTTAGAACAAAGTATTATTATCTTCCACAACTTGGACCTGGATTTCAACAGCAAAGCTAGTGTATATTAGCAAAGATGTTTCTAGTCATACAGGAAACCAGAGTCTGTTTTCTAGAGTTCTTTGTGAGTGAATTGCAACAATTTTATTTTACTGTACTTTATTTTATTTAACTTTTATTTATTTTAAAGGGGTTATATTATACTTTTTCTGTGTCTTTGAAATTAATTTAGGACACATCTAGATCAGCATTATAGGTTTTGTAGGTCAGAAAATGCAATAATTATTGAAAAAATAAATTGAAAAAAAAAAACTTATTCAAAGAAACTCATTTGCAGTAGTGTGCGGTGACTTTTTCAAGCGGGCAAGCAGCAGTGTTGTGCAAATTCACACTTTTCATGAACTAGTTCAAAGTTCAGTTCACACATGTTCAAAGTGAACTGTTCACGTTCATAATACACAATTTTAATTTTGAACTAGTTCAAAGTTCAGTTCATTTTATTTTTAGGTGAGATTTGTAAATGAAAGGCTGAACTTGCTTTTCAAACTATGACTTCTATCACTGTACATGTTAACTACCTTCTAGTCTCACTGTAGATCTTAAATTCTATCACACAAAATGGACATTTTTGCATATATAAGCTTGCACAGAAAGGTAAGGTTTTTTTTCCGTCAGAGTCTTTGTGTGACAATGTGTAAAATGTCTGTAAATGATCATAGTTAGAGGCAGCATCGTCTGTGTTCTCTGTGCCTTCACTTGCACTGCCATTGTCAGACTGACTGCTGCTGCCCGCTCCAGTGTTGCTATGAAGGCTGCGCTTGTTGTTATGCTTGCTTGTGCAGTGCATCATGGGTAACGTAGTGTGAAGCCAAAGATATTAGATTCAATTATCTTTGGCTTCACCAGTAGCATGTGGTGACTTTTTTAAGCGGGCAAGCAGACACCTTGACTTCATTAAGTTTTATATGACAACATTTTGATTTAATTTAAATTTAATTAAAAATCACTTAAATGCAATCCCATCAGTGTTTGAGTAGTAGGCTGTTTCAAACTATCTCACACTCACATATAATTATGATTAGTAACGCTGTTTGTATAGAAAAGAATGTCATTACAACATTTTTTTCCACAAAGCTGGCCTTTTCTGTCGCCTTATCAAAGAATGTACCCTAAGTTTTTGTTTTAACTTTAATTCATAAGCACTAAAATGAAGATGGATGGATAGATGAATGAGGTTACAGCCTTACAGATGAGGGAGGTTCATCAGGACACACACTGAGATCAACACCAGACCAGTGCACTGTTAATGCTGCTTCACTATGATAAAACCTCAAAAGAAGCCTTACACACCACACCACAAACCTCCTTAAAAACACCGCCTCGCTGACACTCACCTCTCTACTCAAGCTGCAAATCCAGTCCCTGTTACTTTTTTGAAGAAACGTCCTGTATTTCCTACAGCTGAGTTTGTCCAGAACAACCAGTGCCCAGTTCATTCACACTTCTGTAATATTCACATCCAGTCCCCGGCACGGGCCGCTGGCTCCTCTCCACTCCTCCAGCTCCACTTCTTACGAACATGTCTGACACTTAACGATGTACGTGAGGCTTTCATTTATATGACACACAGTTTTATGCAGCAGCATGTAACCATGAGGAACATGAACAGTGTTTAAGCTACAAACTATGACTTATCTGTAGAAACGCTGTTGACACTTTGGCTGCGGATACTTGTGGAAAGTTTTGTTGTCTAACGCGGCACATGCGCACTGTAATGTATGGGGCCGTAAGCTGCACAGTGCGCCGCTTATCGCCCCCTGCTGGCAGCCAGAGATCTCTGTCACTGAGCCTGAGACTGACCACAGCACGCATGCGCGAGCCTCCAAAACAAGCTGCTGGGCCTCAGCTTGACAAGCTCCAGACAGAAACAGTGCACCATGACTCCGCCTCCACGAAGGAGAAAATAACAGAAATGAATGGCAGAGAGGCAGTACCTGGAGTGGCCAGCAGGGCGCAGAAAGAAACAGAGTGACTGAAAACAGGAAAGAGACTGATTCAGTATGGAAGTGAACGGCAAAATAAAATGTTTGGAGAGATAGCGATTTAATTTCGTTATAGTTTTAATCCGTGTATTTTTTTAGATTTCACTGGTCAAGCACTGCTTGCCTTGCTTGCCCTCACGGCACGCCCATGGGCTTCACACTACATTACCCAAGATGCATTGCGCACACAAGCGCTCTCTGGTGAAGCTGTGCAGTTTTGGAGTGGAGCCCGTGGGCAGTGAGGGACAGCGCTGTTTAAAAAGTGCGATCAGACCTCTTCACTCGACTCAGGTGAAAACAACTTCCGACGCTTAATTGACGTTCATCTCACATAATCTGAATAAATTCACGTTCAAGTTCTTGATTTACAAATGTGTTGCGTTCAGTTCAAAGTTCACATAAAAATGAACGTGTTCAATGAACGCGTTCATTTGAACTCGTTCATGCACAACACTGGCAAGCAGACATCTTGAATTTATTAAGTTTTGTATGACAACATTTTGATTTAATTTAAATTTAGTTAAAAATCACTTGGGTAACTGCAATCCCATCATTATTTGTGTAGTAGGCTGTTTCAAACAATTCACACTCTTCCTATATAATCACTATTAGTAACAGCTCTGTTTGTATACAAAACAATGTCATTACAACAGTTTTTTTTCCACAAAGCTGGCCTTCTCTGTCGCCTTATCAAAGAATGTGTTTTAACTTTAATTCATAAAAACTAAAATGAGGATGGATGGATGCATGAGTGAGGTTAGACTCACACTGAGATTGACACTAGACTGGAGCACTGTTAATGCTGCTTCACTATAATAAAACCTCAAAAGAAGCCTTACAAATCACACCACAAACCTCCTTAAAAACATTGCCTCGCTGACACTCACCTCTCTACTCAAGCTGCAAATCCAGTCCATGTTACTTTGTCCAGAATAACCAGTGCCCAGTTCATTCACAGTTCTGTAATATTCACATCCAGTCCCCGGAACAGGCCGCTGGCTCCTCTCCACTCCTCCAGCTCCACTTATTACGAACATGTCTGACACTTAATGATGTACGTGAGGCTATCATTTATATGACACGCAGTTTGATGTACCAGGATGTACTCATGAGGAACATGAACAGTGTTTAAGCTACAAACTATGACTTATCTGTAGAAACACTGTTAGACACTTTGGCTGCAGATACTTGTGGAAAGTTTTGTTGTCTAACGCGGCGCATGCGCACTGTAATGTATGGGGCCGTAAGCTGCACAGTGCGCTGCTTTTCGCCTGCTGCCATCAGCCGGAGATCTCTGTCACTGAGCCTGAGACTGACCACAGCATGCGCGAGCCTCCAAAACAAGCTGCTGGCCCTCTGCTTGACAAGACCCAGGCAACAGTGCACCATCACTCTGCCTCCACGAAGGATAAAATGACAGAAATTAATGACAGAGAGGCAACCCAGCTTGCCTTGACAGTACCTGGAGTGGCCAGCAGGGCGCAGACAAGTACACAGTGATTGGAAGCAGATAATAGACTGATTTTCTATGGAAGTGAACGGCAAAATGAAATGTTTGGAGAGATAGCGATTTAATTTCGTTATAGTTTTAATCCGTGTGTTTTTTAGATTTGATTGGTCAAGCACTGCTTGCTTTGCTTGTCCTCACGGCACGCCCATGATCATTTGACTTTGTGAGAAATGCTCAGATTAGATCCCTGTCACTTTAAGAGCCCTCCCGCCCCGCTGCCCCACCTGCTGTCACGCCCCTTCAGCGCTTCAAAACCATGGATGTATTATAGAACTGGATGATAAATGGTGTCGCGACCACTGCTCTTTTCATTGCTGTGCTCATTGGCGCATGATGCCAAAAAAGTTTTTTACTTCTGCATTGTGCGGCCCATAGAGCAAGCGTACTGCGGCCCTCAAGCAAGCGCGGTGTTGCTTCGAGTACCACGTGATCAGCTCTAAGCAGTGGGCACAATGGCGGGCTAGAGCGGTGATGACCATAAAAAAATTATTTTTAGCCAAATTAAAGCTTTCGAAGAGGGAAAAAGTCCATGGTGTGAAAATAGATAAATACTACAAAATCTAACCATTTAGGAAGATGTAGGTGGGTTAGGTTCTTTTTACACTGCACTCTATGGGAAAATTCTTTCTGGGCCGCATAGGATTTTGTCACTGCAGTTCCACAGAGTGGCCACTAGTAAAACTGGCAACAGGGGACAAGGGGCAGTGCCTATCCAGGTCTTATTATACATCCATGTTCGAAGCCAGTGGAGTTCCCATGATATGTTTGGTTGCTTTGTGGGAGGCGTGAGCTGTAGCTGTGCTTCCTGAATGGGACAGGACCGTGAGGGGGGAGGGGCGTGGTCAGGTGGAAAGGCAGACACAGGTGAAACAAGCTGTTTTGGCCTCTCACAAACTTATGAATGAAACAAAACACAGCTCCAGGGATGTTTTTGATGAGGGAAGAATATTATAACATGGTAGAAAGCTCAGAAAAGTAAATTTTGCAGAATATAGCTCCTTTAATTTGGAGTGATTGGCGATGGCAAAGGTAAAGTTACTGGAACATAAGATGCGGTTCGTGTTAGAAATGGTGAATAGTGAACAAAGGTATAGAGGACTTTTACTGATAATGGTTTTAAAGATGAAAATGACACCAATGCATCAGTCACCTTAATGTCAAACAAGCTGTAAATAAACCAGAAATACTCAGTCGTATGTCTGTTTTATATTGGCAGCACATCTAAGTGGAGTCTTTGGACTTGTTATGGATGTTACAGTTGAAGACATTGCTCCCTTGGACAAAATGTAAAGGGATTAATCTGCTGTTTGTTTACGTAAAATGGTGACAATGATGTTTCTACTTCAAGACTCTATAATGATGTCTGTTCAAATATAAAATCTATTCAAACCACATTTATTGAGAAATATACACAACTATATATGGTAACAAACTACAAATAAGGGAGAAAACTGAATGAAAAGTTGGTAATGCTCCATATATACATAACAAAGATAGTTTTGAAATACTTTGATGCTCCCCACTTGACACAATGCTTATTGATGCTGGTGTTAATTAGCTGCTCATTAAAATGCTCCTATAACACAAAGCCTGTGGTGCGTCATCACGTTTGTTTTTTTAATAATAATCCTGCTCGTCCTCCCACGTGTCCACAGATGGACCCGTGCGTGTGGCCGTAGGTGAATGAGACGGTGCTGTTTATTTGCAGACTGCAGTTGTGCCGGGTATTTCCTGCCTCCTACACGACACATTCAGGGAAACTACGTGCAGCAAACACTCATCCTTGGACAATGTGGCCCATTATCAATTTGACAACTAAAAGATGGAAATGATTTCCGGTTGGCATTAGTGATCTGTCAACGAGGTCTGTGTCGTGAGTGAATGTGCACAGATTACTAATGCCACAGAGGTGTTCAGGACAGTAATTAGCAGAACAAAAGCTTATTGCTTACTCATTAAAATAATTTGTTGTCATGACATTTACATTTTCTATGATTTCTCCTGGTGCAAGTGAGGTCAGGAGCTTCTCCACTTCCTGTCTGTGTTTTGAAAATGTTTTAGATTTGAAACATTAAAGTACTTCTGTGTCCATTTAAATTAACATTGCCCAAACCTTTCTCATTGAGGGTCAAATACTAAAAAAATATATAAGGAGGGCACTGTAGGTGACATGTTTGGCCTCACCATAAAGAAAGTCAAATTCACCTGTTCCCTTTCTTTCAGGGGTGTCATTAGTGAACCAGTAACATGGGTATTCATGGGTACTCTGGTTGCCCTTTGGCGACCACACATTTATTTGGGCTTGGGATTGTCACAAAGTATAGCAAATTTTTTTTACGCCACCAATTACTTATTTGCAATATTTCTTTCTTGATCTCAGGTCCACACAAATATGAAGCTTTTTACCCACGCTAGTCTGTTTTCCAGGTTGCATTACCTACAAAGTGTCTTTGTTGTTGCTCCTGTCTGTTTTGCCAAACTGGAAGTGAACTGATAAACTCTTTTACAAAATCCTACATCATACCTTGAACTTTTGTGGTAACATCAGTGATGCTATGGTTGTAAAATAAGCGCAGAGAATAAACATTTGTTGGCATCTTACTAACTTTACCACCACAAGAAAGAATGAACAGGTCCATGGTTCACTTTCCCTACATATTTCCCTGGCTCTAAAACATTGTCCACAAACATATCTTCAAATCAGTTTAGACGGTGCACAAAAAGAGATTTTCCAACATGGCTTGTGATGCTCATTGAAAACAAACAATGCCTGGGTCCACCGTTAACACAGTTAGTGAAAGGACTGCATTGCTTTCTGAATCAAGACAAGGTCATCAGCAGCCTTCCCACGCCTCTGTGATAGGAGCGCCGGCCAGTCCTGCAACACAATCAGCCGCATTCCCACCGTCCACAACAGAGAAAACATCACAACATAAAACATAAGACATATTAATATATTAAATAAGCAAATATTCAGATTCCATTCTCACCAGCAACAGCGAACTTATGAATGGGAGTCTGGTGAGTACCTAAGCCAGTGATAAGTAACAGTGTAAAGCCATTCATAAAAAAAAAAAAAAATGAGGTTACAAAAAAACAACAAAAAAAAAAAAAACTGCTTTGGATTTGGATTTGTTTTTGGTTTTTTTGTTTTTTTGTTTTTTTGTTGTTGTTTTTTTTAGCCTATAAAATGTTGGTTTAATATAAAACTTGACCCATTTGATCCTATACAAAAAAACAAAAAACAAAAAAAACAACAACAGTGTAGTAGGCTTCTTCTGGTGGTACTTAAAAGTTGTTTGTGATTCAAGTCCGGATTTAGTTTAATTCCTGTTCTTGTCCTGCTCTGATTGAGCTTGAATTGGTTTAGACCTGGTTTAAAGATAATAATTAATAATAATTAATAATTAAAGATAATACTTTCTGAGGTGGAATGTGGAGGTGGGAAATGTTTGAGAATCACTGCAGTGGAGAATATTTGAGTAGGTACACATATAGTCCAACTAAAATTGCATCTCACTTTGCCTTTAAGCATGTGATTCATTTGTGGTGAAAAGACCAACAGGCCTCCATCTGACTCACCTTCCTGGGTTAAACTGGCCCCTGTAGCAAGGTGCATGGCATTTTAGAAATATGACTAAGTTTACAAACTAAAAGAAGTTTTGTCTTGCTCAAAGCAATGTGTTTGCATCCAACTCATTGTGCATCAGACCAATGCCGTGGCAGGTAATGAAGCAGCTGTTTTACTTACATTCATTATGTCTTCTTATAGATTATTTTGTCTCTGAATAGAAAGAATCAGAATAAAAAAAATGAGCTGTTTTACTGTACTGTAAACAGCATGATGATAAAAACGGTGGTTATGCAGAGTTGGTTCATCCAATCACAGACCAGGTTCTCTCCTGAACCTGCCCTTTGCAAATGCTTTTTAAGGAAGCCCGTCCTGATGATTCTGTGCATGTAGCAAGTCAGGTTAAAGACAAATTACAAAATACACAAGGCAAATTCAAACAACAGTGCATTTACGTAGCTACTGGTGATTGTTTTGTTGTATTATAAATAACTATAACCAGCTGTGTCTTTGTGTCAGTCAATGTTTTCACTTTCTCTGTCAAAACAATGAATATACACCATCACATTACAGCCTGTATGGACCAATCAGGTGTCCCGTACAGAAGGACATGACTCACTGCACACGAGTCTGAGGACGTGAGAAAAGTCTCTGATGCACACTGCTGTGTGTTTTGGTCTTGTTCAGATCTTGGGAGTTAAAAAAAAAAAAAAAAACACTGTTAAGAGAGTAATAATTACACCACAATTACGTCTCATTATCACACATCCTGCATTTGCTAAATTTGTATCACAAAGAACTGAATAATAGGATCATTTTGCATGCAACAGATTTTTCCTTTCAAATACTTGTCCAATTAGTTCAATCAGAGTGGTAAACTAAACTTTACAAAGTAATTCATCAAATCAAAAGTTCAGAAAGTTGAAGACCTGGTTCATTGATGGTTTTAGTCCAAGAACTTCAACACTTCTCTTGTAGCATTTATGGTAAATTCTTAAATCCTGTAATCTCTCTAAGCAGATGTTCACATTTCTTCACCTGGCTACTGCAAAATGCATAAACTTTGCTCTACATCACACAGTTAGGAAGGTGTGTGTGTTTGGTAAAGGAAAGCAGACGTGCGTCGGTCCTGTCCCGCGCTCCCTAGGGGTCACCTCCACATCACAGAGGCGCATCCTGAGCCGAGACGAGGGGAAGGAAGAGGATCTGAGCGCGTGGTTTGTGTATGAGTGCTCAAACGCTCTGGGTCAGTGCTGGGAACAGCTCCCTGCAGGACTTCCCGTTCTGAAGAGGAAACAAAATGGCCGCTGATGGCAGGCCTGGAACAATGCTGTGAAAGTGAGCCTCCACCCAGGTTAGAGAGCAGGGGGCTGGTTAATCAGAGGGCACCGGGGTGACAGAGCACGTCCCATAGCATGGGAAACATATGTTGGAGCACCTCCCCCTGCACAGCTTTGTCTTAACTAACTGCATGTTAAAAGCTAAACAATGCATAGGAGGAGCCACTTTAAAAGGCATTATGTAATGTCTTACATTCAGATAATAAGCTCAGGATTATATTGTTTAATCTGTGAGTTGAAATGAGGATAACAGCCAAGATCCAGCTCAATATGGAACCAGAGGAAAATGTTGCCTGGTATTGATCCCACTGCACAGTTACTGAAATGTCTCACAGCTAACGGAGGCTGCACATCCTGCAAATAACATTATTATAGATTGCAAGGTAGTAATAGCCTGGTTATAGTCAGGGTAGCATTGACAAATACATAAAACCATGCCACAGATTTCTTGTTCTAGTTTTTTATTTTATACTCCCAGCCCTTTTCTTTAAGTGCAGTTTGTCTGTCTGCTGTGAATAATTGCATAATTTCAGCTGCACAACTCTTTGGCACACCATAGACCAATGAGAGTTCACAACAGAATTTGACCTGTGTTTGATGACACTATTACATCTATTACATCTTTCCTCAAAAAAAAAAAAAAAAAAAAAAGCAATCAAGCTTTATGAAGCTCCATAATGATGACACGAGTTGATACTATTAAAGGTCCTATATTACACTTTTTATCAAGCTTTTTAAAATAGTTTTGGCCATCTTTGCATTAGTATTTCACATTTTATAACTTTAATAATGTATATGGAAAACATCTTTTAAGGATGGCATAAAACGCTTGGATTAGTTGTCTGACGCCCCCTGCTGGCAACAGTGGGGACTGGACAGAGCATAAAATGGCTAATTAGCACGGCTATTAGTAATATGGTGCCAGCAGAGATAAATGAGCTGACTGCTCCGTTGCGACGTCAACTTAAACGCTGAAAATATCAGAAAGAGTCCAGGGACAGTGTATGTAGAAGGACTTCCTGGTTTCATTGAGGCCGAACGTGGAAACAACAATATAACATGGTTAAAAGATCAAAAAAGCTGATTTAGCATCATAGGGGACCTTTAAGTGAATGCATTGCCAATATTTAACTTTAACGTTGCTTCCCGTATTCTCCAGTTACATTTTTCTTCTTTTTTCTGTTTGGAAATGTGTATAACCTGTGCTGCTATAGCCACTTTTCTTTTATAAATCTGTATGTTTAGTAGTATACCATAATTTCTCACAATTTTTCCAGAAACATTGCTTTTTGCTTAAATTAATTAGAAAAATGTTACCATATACATAAGAAACTGTGTATAGTTCATGATAAAGGAACACAGGAGGTCAGCAGTAATTATCCAGCACTAGGTAATTATAGCAACATACTTTTACCATGATATTCTTATGCTAGCATAGCCACCTAGCTGTTAATTGAAATGACATAATTACATGCTATAGTTTTCAATACAAGTTAAGTCTATATGCAGATGCAGTGAGTCATAAACATATGCTTTCTTTGGCCTTCAGAACCTTGATGAAGGAAAATGACTGGCAGCCCAAGCCTACACAAAAACAACCATATTTCATGTTAGAGCATCATGTGCGTGAATGAATTCCTTACTGTATTTAGCTCCCCTCCTACGGCTGCTAAAAGAGCTGCTGTTTATGACGCATTGTACATCTATAGGTAGGTCAGCGGCTAATTGCATGGCAGCACACAAAAGTAATCATTTATACAGCGCCAAATATTGCCAGACTATAGATCTACTTCATGAGCATTCTCATGTCTCGTCACGAGGTTTTCTGAATAGCAGCGACTGTGGAAGTGTCTTTGTTTTCAGGATGTAAACAGCACTATTTATAGTTTCTTGGACACAAACTTAGCTGAATGCATTCTTCTCCAGTATCTCCGGGCTTGAGTATCACTGGCAGGAAAATAACAGAGCAGATGTGGCACAGAGGGAGTTTATGCAGGATAAAGTAATGTAGGCCAAGGGACCAAACAGAGAGCTGCCATTACATCATGCATTGGGGTTAGCTCAGAGGAAGTTTACACCTGGCGATAATATTTGTTTTCAGTCACACTAAAGCTACACTGCTGCTCTTACCATTAGCGGCATCTTGGAAAGTAGAAATCTTATAGTGGTGAACTGTTAAAAAGTCAAGTTTAAATCTAAAATAAGTTGAATTACAAGCAGCCAGAGAGCGTCAGACCTCTGCCAAGGAATGATGTTTCAGGTCTTTCCTTACCAACCATTACTTTTTGAGTTCACACTACAGACACCCAACCTCACCGAAACTTAATAAAACTTTAACTTTAAAGGAACTATAAACATTTTAAACCAATCTTGGGCACCACTTAGAACAGCAATTCACATTTTACAACCTTTAAAAACAGTATCTGACTAAAACAGAATGATTTTAAAGAGCAATGAATGAAGAAAGAAATGAAGCGACCAACTGAGGGCAGCAGAGTGCATAGTGTCAGAGAAACAAACCATTGCATGAAGCTCACCCTCTTATACTGTACATAAATACACTTTCCCCCATCAACCTAAAACAATGGGCTAATCCTCCAGCTACTCCTGACTCATCCTGGCACAAGATCTGGAGAAGGGCCCCTGGGAGCTGCACTGAGGTCGCCCACTGCTCCTGACAGATTGCCCCAGGATGGGTCAAAAGCAGAAGACACTGCAAGAGAGATAAACCAACCAGCGGGAGTGAAAAGATAACCTCTTGGGTGGAGGAAATCTTCGTTGCACCTCAGATTACAGCAACATCTTTTAAACCTGAACTCATCTACCAAAGGCAATGAAACGGCACAAGGCTGCTTCTGTTTTTCTTGGCCAAATCGGTCATGGTTTGCTCTCGTTCTAACAACTTCCCGTGTCTTATCACACTTCCACAAAGCTCTCCCAAAGACGGAGGAAGGGGGGTGATGCATTTTCTTCACTTTCACTTCCAATTAAAACGGAGAGGATAAGGAAGCTGCCGACAATAGATAAAGAGATTTAACTGCTGAATGTAATAGACTGTGTCCCTACAGAGATAAGGAACATCTTTACACTTTTCAAAGTCTCACACTTACATAACCACTGTCTGTTCTCGTTTTTAAATATCCTGCTGCACATCCCAGGTCACGTGATGAGGAGACACCTTTCTTAGGCCCATCCTGAAATGAAACACATTTTTAAGTTTCACCTTGGTCTCACCTCGGTACATGGAACATTTAAAAAAAAAGGCCTATAGTTGAAAATAGTTTCTTATTTCAGTGTTGTGTATCGTGCAGTAGACCAAAGAACAAGCTAACCAGTGCATGAATATTGCTCAAAAAATACCAGACATGCTTTCGCCGTGTTTACTGAGTTGTACTGAACCTCTGTCCAAACTTTAAAGCTTTTTGAAATAGATTTTGACACATTTGGATTATTTTTAAAAAATAATGTATATGTGTAGAACATGGTCTTCTTATGGGGAGCTGGCACTTTGGTTTTGCAGGGAATGCTTGGATTAGGTGTCTGTCGCCCTCTGCTGACAATGGTGGGAAATGGTCGGAGCATAAAATGGCTATTTAGCCCCGCTATTAGCAACATGATGCTAACAGATAGATAAATGACCTGACTGCTTTGTAGTGATGGTAATTTAGGCGCAGAATGATCAGAATGAGTCCAAGGATGGTGAATGGGCTTGGAAACACAAAGAAGCACTTCCTGATTTCATGTCACGTAGACTGAGCATTTCCAAGCATGAATAAAACAAAATACTTCTACAAAGTTAAAACAACAAAATACCCAAGGCACTCTCTCATAAAGTTAAAAAGCCTTTATTATTTAGGGCATGTCACAATAGACTTAAAAAAAAACCACACACGTTTCAGCGTTAAAGTGTGTCATATGACTTGTCAATGTGTCATATGCACCGACATGCAGCAATAGATAGCTGATAAACTGCATTGTACAATTAATTTAGTGCAAGACATTCAGCTCTTTTTGAGGTTCTATACAGCAGATTATTACACTGCAAAGTTTGTCCAAAGATTATCCAACTATCTATATATTGTCCATTGGTGTTGTTGTAATGTTATTAACCCATTAGCCTCTAAAAGACATAAAATGCCCTTTATGTATGGACAAATTGAACATGTCGTACAAAACCTTCACCTGTAGTGACATATTTAAAATAAAATCAAATTTTATTTTATTAATGTAGTCTGTACGTTTAGACGTCAGATGTCTGGACCTCTCAATTTGTACAGGCTTGGGACCAGCACATGGATGACCTCATGGCTGGATATACCCCTCAGAGAACCAAACCAAAGCTAATTTCATAGAAATATGTCATCCCTGTTTGAAATAATTAATGCACAACTATACAACTTTGCTCTCATGTGAATAATGCATAAAGCGTCAAGTTAAAAAAAATTGGCAATACATTTTCATATAACTTATAAATGAACACACACTTTTTTCCAGTTCACAAAAAACAGCATGAAGCTTGTGCATTACCCAAGAACAATGCTCATTCTTATTTTCATTACCTCAGCTGTGGACTTGGCAGCAGCCCATGACTTTGTATTCGGTGAGAAACTGGACTTGACTGGACAAAATATTGGATCATTTGTTTCTTGGTTTCATGCTGTCTCGGTCTTTGTCTCAGAATACTTTTAACATGGCCTTGACTATAACAGATTTAACCATAATTTAACTGCACGGTAAACTGGTCATTTAATACTTAAAACATTTGGGCCTATTGTCCTTCATACGTCATTTGGCACAGCTTTAGTTTCATTTCATTACAAAAGTTCTCCAAGTCATGCACGTACTAACCATCGCCTTGTTTATGCACTGCAAAAACGCCAGTTACATCAACATTAATTAGTATGTTAATTATCTATTGTTGCAACACCATTTTTTGCTTTCTGCCTCTGGTCTGAACCAAGAAGAACGCAGCATAATGTCTCTGTGAGAAATGAGAGTCTGTAATGAGGACGAGCTGTGCAGTGACGTGAAGTGAGCAACAAACAAATTGTATTCCAGGTGCTTACTGAGCTCTGCACACCTCAAACTTTTGTGCGCTGCTAAATTAGCTTTTCCACCGTTCACAAGTTACAATACAAGATGTTCTTACAGCAACAAGTGGAGATGGAGTTTTGTCTATGCTTTGCTAATGACAAGTTTTGAACCATGAAGTTGAAAAAGTACCCCAAAGTGCTTTTCTGAGTTGCTTGAGAAAGACGTAGACATACAACTGACTATTAAAAATTAGAAAAAAGAGTTGCAAAAAAGAAATGATCAGTAATAACTGTACTGTTGTCAAAGAAACAACACTACAGCTACTAACAGTGAAAAGAACTTAAACATGGTAGAAAATAATGCTTTGGATTGCATAACATTTAACTGCATTCATTTGTTTTCTTCTTTTCTTTTGGCTTTTTCTTTCCAGGGTCGCCAGAGTAAATCTGCCTCCTGGTGTGCAGTGATTTGCAGATTATTTTGGCATGTGTTTTATGCTGGATGCCCTTCCTCACTCAAGTAAGTTTATCCAGACTTGGGGCCAGCGCAGCAATGTACACCGGCTTCTGAGCACTTGACACTGTAACCTTATCATTATGTTTTCTACAGCACCACTTTGCTACTTCCTCTTGCCCTTTTTATCAGTCTCATGCACCTCCCACAAATGTAGGTGGTATACTCAAGGCAAACAAAGATTCTATCAGATTTCACTGAATATTTTCATTTACAGTTAAATATGTCACCAGTTGAAGACAATAAATGTGCACACAAAAATGCATAACATTTAAAAAGGAACAATGTAACATTTTAACCTTAAATAAAGCAGAGTGTGCTGTCAGAGTGAGTTGTTGTAGGGTGAATCAATGGGAGCACTGACCCAGACTCCCTGAAGTCTCAGGTCTCATGAGAAAGTGACACGTTGCAGTTAGCCATAGCAACAAGTCGGCAATGGCTTTATTTCTTAGATATTGGTCATGGCAGAGCAGCCACAAGGCAGAGGAAACGTTTGTACGGATACAAGGAGGAGAAAGTAAGAGTCAAGATCAGCAGGTGATCGCACAGAGGTCAACCAGACTTGTGAGTTTTTATAATAGTGCTTTACTTTGAAGAAGGAACTCTGTAGAGAAAAATGTGTTACTTAAATTGTGGTGCAGTGAGGCAATGTAACTCAGTACGTTCACTTTATTGTAAAACATGTTTTTATTAATTATATTTTCTCAAGTAAATTGTTTATAATCTATGAATGAGTAAAAGATTTTTTGACTTTGGTGGCAAAGTCGGTAGTAATAGTTGTAGTAATAGTAGCAATCATACAAGTAGTAGTAGTCTTAGTAGAAGTACTTTTAATTTTATTCAAGTAAATTTTTTGAGTACTTTTACTTAGTAGTGACACCCCAAAATATGTCATAAAGCGAGATCCCATTGTTGGATTGGGACCAGGGGGCCTGCTGCCTCTGGGATACACTAAAAACCAGGCATTTCGTCCATGTGGCCATGGTTTTGGGAGGACTTTTAGCATTTAGCATGATTAGCATTTATGTTAATTTTAACTATAAATATGATTTTTTTGGTCTAGGTCAAGTTTTCTGGGAGGCACAATGGCAGAATAGTTAGTGCTCTCACCTTCCAGCAAGGAGATCATGGGTTCAATCCTTGGGCCGGGCAACTCACGAACTCGCTGCATGTCCTCCCTGTGTGTGGCTGGGATAGGCTCCAGTCACCCACGACCCCTAACGGGAATAAGCAGAAGATCAGAATGAATGGTTATGGTTAGGATTTGGGTTAGTTTATTTATTATTATGTTGGTATCAGTATGTGTGTAGTAAAATTAGATCTGTCACATTTTTCCTCTTACTCTATACCAAATCCTTAGCCCGTTTCCAAATAAACTATCCAAGATAAATTGACATTAACGTCCTCAATCAAACAGAGACCCAACCAAGACCATGCTCCGAGTTGTGTGACGACCAACTCCCCTTTTGGTGTTGGAAGTGGCGCCACAATATGTGCTTATCCCATGCCTGGATAAATAGAGAGCATTGCATCAGGAAGAAAAACTGCCAAACTCCCCATGCAATAGATTCACTGTTGGCATCCTCTAAAAGAAAAGGAGCAGCTGAGGACAACATTTACACATTCTCTAACGTTTTGTTAAAAGAGACACAGTACCTTTACCATTGCTTGTGTGTATTCTCATCAAAACTCTTGTAAAGAAAAGCTGGTGTAAGCCGCCATGGGAAATGTCACCGACTGTTATGAACAGCTTGAAGAATGGAAGTGGCATGTGCGACATTTATGCCTCTGGTGAAATGTGAGAATTTCCCAAGTTCTCTGCCTCTCCGTCTTCTGTTCTCCTCACACGCTGTACTAGAATTCGGAGGTTTCCATGGAGACGGGTCACCCACATGTCTTCTCATGAGGAGCCTCTCATCATCCGCGGCAACACAGCTGTCTCCTCTGTCTTCTCTCACATTTGCTGGGCGCGCAGTGAATGCATGAATGGGCCGAGGAGCTGTGCTATAACAGAGACCTTCACCGTCGCCGCTAATGTTTGTCTGGGTCGTTTTGGAGCGCCATGGCTGCATTTACAGGGGCGTAAGTATAGCCCTGTGCAGACAATGCAGCAGGGGCACTTTCAAATGTGCATTGCCTTCACAATTAGATGGGCTAAAGTGATACTAAACACATACAGAATCACTAATACAAGCCTTGGTCATGTTAAAAATAAAAGAAATGAAAGCATAATCTACACCAATGTTTCCCAAACAGGGGTACGTAGTGTAGGAGAATTACATATGAGCAAACTTTGACAAGACTTTAGCTTTGAGCCCTGGTCTTGCAGCTACTCAGGCATCTTACATTTGTATGGTTAACGTCAATAAAGGAAAAAGTAGACAACTATATAAGACAACTTACATCTGCGTCATAAAACTTTCTCCCTGATTTGCAGTATGTGCAAGGGAAGTAACTGTTCAGCTGTAATAATGAATGGTTTAAGCCTCAGTTGACCAAGCAGTTGCATGATGGGACTGATCAGTAGTGCCACAGGTGACAGGAGCAAATAAACACTTTCATTTTAAATAGAGGCTGTCCATGAGAGACGCTGTGTTGCTTGATTCCTAATCTTTTTTGTAGAACTATGTCTCATTTTCCTTTTCTCTCACAACAGCTGTGTCTTCTGAATCCGACAACTTGGTGAGAAGAGTAAGCCATGATCCAGACTGGCAGTTGTTAAATTCTTGAATGTGATAGTTAAGTGAGTACAAAATATATATGTATACCAAAAGCCTAAGCAACAATTAAAGGAGAATAATGTAACTTTTATATCTTAATTAAACAGTTTCAGTCATCAATTTTCAGTTTGATGGCTATGTAAGTTGTTAAAGGGTGAAAATCTGTTCCCTTCAGCTCCCCCTGGTGTATCTTGGCAAAAAAAAACAGCCTTTCAAGAATGGGAGAACCGACCCAGTGTCGCTGAGGTCTCGAGTCTAGCAGTGAGCCATTAAAAACAAGCTAGCAATGGTTTTATTTCAACTATTTTTGTCATGGCAGAGCAGTTAAAAGGATACGGATAGAAGGAGGAGAAAACATGAATCAAGCCAAGCAAGGGGTCACACAAAAGGAACTCTGTGGAGAAAACTGCAGCCAAAACAAAAAAGAAATGAGCTAAGTTACATGATTTCCCTTTAAATTAAAACAAAGTCAAACAAAGCTAAACAGGACAAGCCAAATGACTGCTGTACTATTGTATCTGAATTTAGTGTAGCCAAGTCTAGTGTACGTATGCTGTTCTGCTCAGTAAATGTACTGAGCCCATTTAAATGTGAGAATAACCCCTCACCACATACAGTGCAACAGGTCTTTGCGTTTCACTGAGCTGCCACTCATGACGTATTCATATCTCCACTGTATCCCCGCCGCAGCTCCACAGCTGCTGTTAAACGTCACTCAGATAAATATTCAATCACTAAACGTGAGCGCGCGGCGTGACGTATCTGGGATGTACACAAACACCTCCACACTCCACTCCTCTCTGACTGCGCCAAAGACAGGAAGCTGCAGCAGCACCCACTCACTTCTACTTCACCTTGAACTCTCTCACTCAGTGTTCACTGAGTTCAGAAAAAATGAACAAAGCATATGGTTCTCTGCCAGGTTCTACTAACCGCAGCATTATCTAACATTACTGGCCGCTCTGAACTGGCATTTAACTCAATTGTAGCTCACAGTGAGAGGTTCTGCTGCAGCTCCCTAGGGTGGCTTTGGGAGTAATGTTCAGACTCTTAGTTACTGCATGGCCTTGGACATTATCACATGATGAGACAAAACAGAGGCTCATTGAACGAGAGCTGTGGTGTGTGAGCAACAGTTCATGGGTGGCATTAAACTAATGGCTGCATTATTAGAGCTGGAAGAACTACTTGAAATCTGGGTTCAAGTAACAGTACCATTACTTCAAATAATATTATTTGTGTAGAAGTAGTCAAGAAAAGTATGCTTAAAGGTCCTATATTATGCTTTTTTTTCAGGCTTTTAAAAAATGTTGGACACATTTGCATTCATATTTCATTTTCTATAACTTAAAATAACATATATGTCTTTTTAGGGGCTGTTACTTTGGCTTTGCAGAGCATGCTTAGATTAGGTGTCTGTCACCCTCTGCTGGCAATGGAGGGGATTGGACAGAGCATGTAATGGCTATTTAGCACAGCTATTAGCACAGGATTACTCAAACAGATGCAAATTAAACAAAATACTACTCCAGGTATGTTTTTGAAGTGGAAACATTATAACATGGTTAAAAGCTAAAGAAAAGTTTTTTACTTTACTATTATACTGACTGACTACTTAAAATCTACTGCTACAGATCTACTAATAATTGCTACTAGTACTTCTGCTATTTCTGCTACTATTACTACTCCTACTATTAGCACTACTTCTACTAAAAAATCTTCTTCTACTACAAATTTACAACTACTGCTACTACTTCTATTTTTCTGATACTCCTACTGCTGCTACTACTAGTAGTATTAGAAAGACAGCTACAACTCTACTACTACTGCTGCATTAGGATTACTATTAGACCTTACACACAAGATACTGTCAAATATTTAGAGACAAAAAATAGTAGGGTTCCTGACAGTTTTTCCTTGACACGGACAATAAGAGCATTCTCATGGGGGAAAAGTTGGGTTTTCTCTTAATATAAACTAATTTAATTTTTGATTTATTTTAGAAAATGTATATGAATGTATTTAAAGTAGAACTCAGAAACTCAGGTCGTTTTTTCGCTGTTTGCCTCATTTTCCTCTACAGAGCTCCCCCTACAGTTGACTCCTGTGTGACCCCTTGCTCGTCTTTACTTTTGTTTTCTTGTATCTGTACAAAGTTTTTTTCTGCCATTTCGCCGCTGTGTCATGGTGAGAATCAAGAAATAAAGCCATCGCTAGCTTGATAACCGGGATGTGCCACTTTTTCGCGAGACCGGAGACTTCCGTGACACCGGGTCAGATGCAAGCCCAGAGACACCAGGGGGAGATCAGGGTAACCACCTCAAAAAGTACTAAAAATGGGACAAGCCGTACAATCTGGTGGGACAAGGTAGGACGGACTTGAGAAATAAATATTTTGATATACAAATCTATCTTATCATCTTACTGTGATACAAGTTTTTTTCAGTTTAGGGCCTACACAACATCTGATGTGCATCTGGTTTCATCCCAAAGAACACACATTTTGCAAATTATCGTCTTTACTGGGATGATATTCATTGGAATAAAAAATGTGGAATAGAAAGGAATTGAAGATAGGACACCTACAAATAATTATTCCACATTTTACACAAGCATTTACCTTTTTTTGTTGTTCTTAACTTGAATCTCACTTTTTGTAAGCTCCACTATGCACCAATGAAAAAGAGGGACATTATTTGAATCAGTGGGACGCGGGGACAAATGCCTAAATGGCTGTGCAGTGCAACCAAAAGTGGGACAGGTGGTTACTCTAAGAGAGATGCCGGACGCTTCATTTACCCCCCAACAACTCATTTAACCATCACACGCACTCTGAAACAGTTTATTTAGGGTAAAAGGTTACTGAGTTCTGCTTTAATTGTTTATTTTAATGACTTGAGTATGTACAGTAGTTGTAGCCCATTTCTTATTATTGGCCATTATAAGGAATGACCTCTTGCTGAACCACAGAATGAACAAAACTCCCATGTCTTTAAAAGTGACTTCAGTGAGCACATAAAAGGAATATGGCACAGCTGCACCATTAGTCTAGACAGACACTCTAGTTTCCAGGGAGCACACAAACCTCACGTCACCTAATGGGTCACTAATGGAGGCCACAGAGGACGTGTGCCTACAGATCACATTTGGATCTGACAAAACCAATATTATTTATTGGCCCTGTTAATTGTGCTATCACACCAAGCACTGTGCGTAGCGTGTCCCAACTCTCCGGTAACATTTCCGGTGACAGTCTTTTAGGCACACTTCCAGCAAGAGCACATGAGCCAAAATTTAGCTGAAGTATATTATTACATATAACAGCTTAGCAAGTGTGGCTACAATAGGCTCAATAGGCTGTGTTTTGACAGCTATTTTTAATGTTTTCACTTCATCTTAAAGGTCCAATGTTAAGGTTTTTGCAGGTTTTTTGCATTAGTATTTCATGATTTATAACTTAAAATAATGTAAATGTATGAAAAATGTGTTTTGGGGAGCTGTTATTTGCAGAAAATGCTTGGATTAAGTGTCTGTCGCCCCCTAGTAGTAAATGGACAGCGCATAAAATGGCTATTTAGCACAGCTATTAGCAACATGACAATAACAGAGTCATAAATGAGCTGACTGCTTCATAGTGATGGAAATTTTACTCGCTACACAGAGCAGTGAGACCAAGCGTTTCCAGCTCTTCAGAAGGGCTCAGGATTACTAAGCGTGAATGAAACAAAATGCTACTCCAGGTATGTTTTTGAGGTAGAAACTACATTATAACATGATTAAACGCTCAATTTAGCAGAAAAGGGGACCTTTAATGAAAGTTTTATGGAAGAGTGACATGTCCAGGGCTGTCCCTGTTCTCATATTTAAAAGTTTCTGACCCTTGTGCACTTCAAATAATGTGTGTAGTGTGAGTAATGGGACAGGGTCATTATGCAGCCAAAGCAGTAAGCCTCTGCGCAAACTATCATTACAGTCAATAGTAATCAAGCAAAAATGGGACAAGTTGACTCTTCGCTTGGACCGCACCCCATCCAAATCACTTACTCAGATCGCTTTAAAACAGGTGCCCTGCATATTAAAACTAACCAAGGGGACATTTAGAGACTCATTTGATGAATTGGCTCCAAATGTTCTGCCAGTCACTGTCAGACATGGCAAAGTGGTTTAACAGAGAGACAGTCTGAGAGCTGTGGTGAGAAACACGCTGTTACTTCAGGCTCAAACTGTTCCCTAGTTTTAATATCTCTCTCTGGTGTCCTCAGATGTCCTACTGTACGTTGTGTAAGCTGCGTTCACAGTTCCTTCTGTGACGACGGCCAAATGCTTCTCTGTATCTCCAACGATACTGTCATGGTGAGACTCTAATGCCACAAAAAAAACATGATTTACTGTACTTTTGCCTAAATCCAGACCCAGATAATCACAAGCCAGTGTACTCTTTGTGCCAGCCCCAAGCCTGGATAAATAGCATTGTAGAAATACCTCCGATAGAGTAAAAAAAAAATAAGAAAAATAAAAAGATATGAAAAATAAAATATCTTGACCTACCTTTTGACTTTGCATAGGTTTTAAGCCCGATGCCCTGCCTGACTCAACCTTTTTATTTTAGATTGGAGCTGCAAGCCTCCTCTACCCCATCACCACCTCAGCAGCAAAATCATGTTTCCTCCATACCATCACCACCTCAGCAGCAAAACCATGTCACCCCCCATCACCACCTCAGCAACAGAACCAGCTCACTCTCCTCTGCCCCATCACCACCTCAGCAACAGAACCAGCTCACTCTCCTCTGTCCCATCACCACCTCAGCAACAGAACCAGCTCACTCTCCTCTGTCCCATCACCACCTCAGCAGCAGAACCATCTCACTCATCTCTGCCCCATCATCACCACAGCAGTAAAACCATGCCACTTTCCTCTGCTCCATCACCACCTCAGCAGCAAATCCATGTCACCCCACATCACCACCCCAGCAACAGAACCAGCTCACTCTCCTCTGCCCCATCACCACCTCAGCAGCAAAACCATGTCACCCCACATCACCACCCCAGCAACAGAACCAGCTCACTCTCCTCTGCCCCATCACCACCTCAGCAGCAGAACCTGCTCACACTTCTGGGTCCCATGTCACTCTCCTCCGCCCCATCACCACCTCAGCAACAGAACCAGCTCACTCTCCTCCGCCCCATCACCACCTCAGCAACAGAACCAGCTCACTCTCCTCTGTCCCATCACCACCTCAGCAGCAGAACCATGTTACTCTCCTCTGTCCCATCACCACCTCAGCAACAGAACCATCTCACTCATCTCTGCCCCATCATCACCACAGCAGTAAAACCATGCCACTTTCCTCTGCTCCATCACCACCTCAGCAGCAGAACCAGCTCACACTTCTGGGTCCCATGTCACTCTCCTCCGCCCCATCACCACCTCAGCAACAGAACCATGTTACTCCCTTCTGTCCCATCACCACCTGGGAAGCAGAACCACTTTAGTTGTGTGCTGTCAAGAGTCTGCTGTTTTTGTCTTACTCATTTAATTCGTTCTAGTTTTATAAAATGAACCTCTCACCTTATTTGTATTGTTTGTCACTTTAAAAACAGACTCACAAAGGCCCCACTTATTAACTCGACCCAGGAAGTCACTGAACTGAAGCCTGATTTGTAACGGCCTAAAATGTGGTGCCAGTAAGTGACATCTGACATCCCAGAACAGACGGAGCAGCAGAGGTGTTACCTTCAAGCGAGTGATAATGAAGGTTACATTGCCCTCAAGATCATGACCAACACTTCAGGTCACCCAAGTGCACACAGGAAAAAGGGCGTTATATACTCAGGCATAAAAAAAAAGACTGAGGATGCTTTACACCTGGGCTATATTAAGACAAATTGTGTCTCTGGTACACAGTAATGGGCTGTTAAATGTACTTCACAATCTATTTTCCCCATCTCATCCTCGAGGAGACGTACGGCTTTTGTGCAGCACTTAATAGCTGTCACATATGTAACCAACTGAAACATGACAGAAAAATAACATTTAGAAAACTGAAAGGATCTTGTTATTTTGGAGCGTACTTGAAAAAATATATACTGTACAAAACATGTAACTGGATACTTAGGAGGTGCAGGATTTGGACAGAGCTCTACAAAGAAGAGCCTGAATTCGTTTAGGACCCATGCTTCCTCATCAAAAAACCTGTTAAACTCATATCTGCCTGTGTAAATTAGCATGAACAAGCTACAAAACTGGCATTAAGGGAAAACGAACTGCAACTTTAGACATAAACAGTACACCGATGCTATAATAGGCCACTGATTCTGAGGGTTTTTGCTAAACAACACAGCAGCCAACATACTTCATCACAATTATTTCTCAAAAGTTTAATGTTTTTATTTTGCTCATGAAGTGTGATTTTTCCTGCCTTATGTATGCGATTTCAGGAGTTCACGTTCCCCAAAGGTTGCTAAAAACTCCGGCAACAAACACAATATACAAAGTCAGACTAAAGCTAATTTAACTGAAGAGGGTTGTCTAAGGAAGGGCATCAGGTGTAAAAGCCTGCCAAAGTAAGCATGTGAATGATTCGATGAGGCGAACCCTGAAACAAAGGGAGCAGCTGAAATGTATAAATAAATAAATGGGAATTACTGCTGTTTATTTACCTTAAAAATAGGTAGCATCTCTGTAGCAATGATGAGTTAGAGGTACAGAAAAATAACATTAATATTTGTTTTTATGCCGTAATGTTGTAGCGCTTGGTTTTGAGACCATTTTTTTACAGTGTTGGTTTTGTCAAGGTCTTGGCTGCAGTTTTACTCGGTCTTGTCTCAGTTTCGGACGTGGTGTTGGTTCTCAGTTTGCCTTGGTCCTTAAAAATGTCGGTCTTGCAGCATGAAAGTCTCAGCCTTGTCTTGGTCTCGGTTCAGTCTGGACTCAGATCTCGGTCTACATTAGTACAGCCAGGACTACAACACTACTACATCGTTACCACTGGAATATAGAGAGAATGCCTTGTGTTACATAGATACCCAAATAAATAATCACATCTGCTTCTATTAAGGTGTTGCATTGCTGAGGATCTGTCCTTGCACATACAACATTGCTGCAAACACAACAAGCTAAATGTTTATTTGCGGTGGGACGTCTGCTCCAATTTCTTCAAAAGTGAATCACCCATACACTTAAGTTCCTCATATAAACACAAACTTCCCTTTATTCCAGTTTCTTAGAAATGTCTGTTGATGATGATGATTCTGTCCCCATTTTGCAGCTGCTGGCTCTTTGGACTTTCAGTAAAACATAAACACTGCCTAAACTCCATCAGGCTCGCGTTATAAATCATTCTCCCACGTGTTTTAACACAACAAAACATACAGTCAGAGCTGCTGCTGCTGCTGCTGCTGCTGCTGCACTGACAGAGGGTTGGGTGGAAGTGAAGTGAAGAGATGACTCCATTTCAGCTGAGTCACAACACAACAGGCGTACAGCTGTCTCATACTGCCCCCTTGTGGCTCACGTTGTCAGAATATTTGTAGGGCCAACACTTTCCTTTTGTATTCATCCACTGTGGGAAATTTGGACTAAGGAAGTGGAGGCTTCACTTATTAAGACAATGTCCCATTTTGTAGAATGTAGAATAAATATGTGTGGGATTACTATCTTTCTGGGTTGGAATATATGGTATGTTTCATTTAATTTATATTGTGTGTAAGCTTTTATTTCTAGCGTTCATCTCACCATGCCTGCACAACTTGTCCCACTCTTAGTACTTTTTGCACAGGTCAAACTAGACAGTAATGTTTGACTATTTATGTACCCATCTATGAGCTCTGAAAAACAATAATATCACTTTATGAAGGTGCAATGGAGCAGGGTTATAGCATGTACTGAATCGCCTCTTTCTGTCTCCAGTTAAATCAGTATTGTTTTGTTTTTCTTTAGCTTAGTGTTGGCAGGATTCGCCAGATTAAAGGGGCAGCGACATTTTTAAAAAATTATTATTCCTTGTTTTATGGGTGCTGCTGTTTCTGTGGTTTTCTCTATATTATTTTGTTTCTTTTGAATTAATTTCTTTAGTTGCATGGTGTGTTTTTGTTTGGGTTTTGTTCATTCATTTTTATAACTTTTAAAATGACAAAGACAAATGTTTTAAAAGAAATTGTGCATTTTATATTTTAATCCACTGTCTCTGCCCATCTCTCTTGGTAAAATTAATCTGGGTGTGTCTTGGTGCATGGTCCTGGGCCTATCCCAGGCGGTGTAGTTGGTTTAAATAATTTGCACTACACCACATTAGCCACATTAATAATTCCTTTTATTACTGCATGGAGGCCCAGTGTCAGAGTGGTTAGGTCTCAGGTTTTTAACTCAGGACTGGACAAGGTCTTTCTGTGTGGAGTTTGCGTGTTCTCCGTGTTTGTGTGTGGTTTCTAACTTTAACCTCAAACATGCACGATATCTGCTAATCCTCCAGTCAGGTTCTCCCAAGAGAGAACAAAATATTCCTACTGGGACAATAAAAAAATCTGAATTATAGATGAAGGTTTAATGTAGCACTGCAAAGACTTTTTCGATTTTTAGACCAATTTGGATTGACCAGCCACAGAGGGTCACAAGCAAGTGAACTCTTTGTGCCAATCCCAAGCCTGGATAAATGGAAAGGGTTGGGTCATGAAGGTCATCCAGTGTAAAACTCTGGCAACCCTGGAAGACTAAAGGAAAGAAGAGAGCCATATTGTGCTTTTTCAGGCTTTTTGAAATAGTTATGGACACCTTTGCGTTAGTATTTAATTTTTTATAACTTAAAATAATGTATGTGTATGGAAAATGTCTTCTTTTGGGGAGCTAGTTGTAGAGAACGCGTCTGTTGTCCTATTGCTGGCAACAGGTTTTAGAAACTCTATAGAAGCCTCCGAATTTCACGTGACTACGTAGAGCAGTGAGACCGAGCGTTTCCAGATGTTCAGGAAAGGACAGGCTCAGTAAACAGGATTACTCAAACAAGCATGAATTAAATAAAATACTACTCCAGGTAGGTTTTTGAGGTTTAAACCAGTGTTTCCCAACCAGGGGTATGGGGACCCCTAGTTGTACGCGAGCACTTTGCTGGGGGTACATAAAATTATTTCATAAGATATTTCCAAGATAAAAAACATTTGCGATCTTTTTATTTTGAAGAATTGAAAGACAAGGAGGTGAAACTGCTCTGAATAGTTTTTTTTTTTTTTTTTTTTTTAGCTTGTTTTAAAGGCAAAGTTTTTTTTAAAGATCATTTTCAACACAAAAAATATAAAATGTATGGAAGTTTGGGAGTTTGTGTTGTTATTTTACATTTAATTTCAAAGGCAGACAGATTATTACGAATTTAATTTGCATTTACAATAAATTAAGTATAAAATGTCCTAATGAACACAGATGTTTTGAAGAATTATCAACGCGTATGAGTGTGGGGGTAAAAAACAACAGAGGGTACACTGGGAGCCACTGGTTTAAACAACATTATAAAAGCTCAAAAATTAAAAAAAAAAAAAAGTCAATTTAACAGGGCACTTTTAAACTTAAAAGTGGGTTGAGGGGAGTTCAGCTTATCCAAACCAAAGTCTACATGAAATATATTTAAGTTGGTCATAATAATGATGTGATCAGGCATAACATTGGGTCTCACATTATTGTTTTCATTGGCTTCTACTGCTTTTATTGTTTCTATGAGTGTGTGTATTTATGGCTGTGAAATATACTTGTACAGCACTTTAGTCAACCAAGGCTGTTTTAAATGTGCTTTAGAAATAAAATTTGACTTGTCTTGACCCCACGGACCCTCCCCTGATCGTGTCTTGTTTTGCTTGCTCTCACACAGGACCACAGCCTTTTCCACTTTTGTTTGTTCTTCAATTAGTGACAATAAACCACTCCAACAACCGCTCTCACCGAACAATATATCAGGAAAAAAACCTCTGCCCCACTGAGTGAAGCTGTCGGGTCAGCGTGTTATCCTCTGACGTCAAAAACACAGGCGAGAGGTCGGGGGTCAGCGTTCATTGTTTCGCAGAGGAGCGGATGTTGCACACCTACACTGCAGGGTTGGTTACGGTCCGGCAGCTGCCCACTCGGACGATGTGTCAGAGGAGAGAACGGCACAAAAAAACACCCACCGCTTTTCAACTGTACCCTGTAAATTTGTGGTTTATAATGTATCTCAATCCAGATGGAGGTTTCAGTTTGTTAACTCGCATTGGTGTGTGTCACTGCAAATAATAACAACAACAACAACACAACTGGATTGGTCAAAAGTGATGCTATGTGGATTCATAAACCATATAAGGAGGTGGAAGTGAGGAATATTGTTGACACTGACTTGAAAAAGAGCTCATGGCTGCATGTTTATGTTTACTTGAAGGTGTTTTAGTTTGCAAACATGGCTATAAAAAGTAAAGAGGCTGGCTTATGCAGAAGATTGAACTTGTTTATAAAGTTCAGCTAGATTTGTCACATAATTTTCCGTAAACCTCTGTAATATTTATAACTTTTACCACTTTATTATTCATCAGTACCAAATACTGTGTACTTATTGTCAGATAGGGAATTGGACCATATACTGTACATATTTATCGTTTATTATTTTGTTTTTTCATTAGTCTAATTTACTTAATTTAGCTCATTTTGTTTTAGTTTTGTTTTTAATCTAATTTCTTATATAACAACAATGCTGTTCCTTCTGTTCTTCTGCTGTTAACATTGCATTTTCCACTGTGACTGATAAAGGTTTTCTTATCTTATCTTATAATATAAAGGTATAGACCAATAAAAATCTATTGTTAATATTTTCTTCTCTTTTTTTTTCCCTTTTTTTTAAATTTTGTTTTAGTGCAGGTTCTCAGTCATCCATCCAGGTTTTAAAAAGGGAAAGCATCTGGACAAAGTTTGTTTCATCTGCAAGAAAAACTAAAGATTTTGACTCTGGTGCGTGTTTGAATCTTTTAGAGGAAACTATTTGTCAACTTTAAGAAACTACAATGCATTTGAATACTTTTTAGTCTGATATGTGGACAAACAAGACAATAATGAACTTGGTGAACTCTTTGTCAAAGCTAAATATGCAATTTTGAAAACCTGTGTTCTTTAGAGCCGCCTTGTGATGCAAATTTATTGATCCTTTTATTGAATCAGTACTGCACATATAAATAAAAAAGGGGTTAATTGATATCCCCCACCTCCCGTTCCCACCCAACACCCAAAATATATCATCAGCCAATAACAGTTCATAGAGAATATGCTCACAAACACACAGTTCAGGATCAGCATCACTTCAACTCTGCAATGATCCTGCAAGAATAAAACAAAACAAGAGAATTACAGAGTTCTGTCTGCGTTCTGAGCAAGTTTTGACCATAAAAATGGCAAAACTGATATGAGGAAAACATTTCTTTAATACATAAAGGCATCTTAAAGAGACTGTAAATATATGAGTTCAAAATCTTTGAAACTTTTGAAGTGGGACTTTTGGGAACTGGTCTTTCGCAGATGGAAAGGTCTAATTCTGAGAACCCAAAATTCACTTGGAATAATGAGGTTCTATCTTACAAAAAAAACCAGAAATCAATACATAGCAGTCAACTTATTTTTATAATTTAACAGATTTTTAAGACTACATCACACATTTGAAAGTAAAATGCAGCACACTTTGACAATATTTAAGGTAGATTTTGCTGGCATGTAAACAATAAATCTATATTTTTATGTTTACTGTTCCCATGTAAAAATAACATACAGACTACAGTTAACTTATACTCTACACTTTTTATATTTTCAGTTCTCATTCTCCAGACAGATAACGCTAACTCACCTATTTTACTGTCTGTTCTAAAGTTAAATTAACTTTAATTAAGGTTTGACATTGCAGATAGAACTTTTTTCCCAAATAAAAAAAATAATAATAATAATTAATAAAACTGTAAAAAAAAAAAAAAAAAAAAAAGACTTAATATAGTGTAGATAAGGTGTCCAAGAACAAGAATATTCTGTATGTATAACTCAATTTTGACAAAAATGTCTATAATTCTAAGGGGACGACGTATTTGAAAATGAAAACTAAATAAAATGAATAAAAGAATCGTCTTGTGACCATTTGTTGTTGTCAGAGTTTTTTTTAGTGTAAACAGTTTTAGCTTTGACTGAAGTAGAAGTTGAGTCATGGATTTGACTCTGACCTTAGCTGCGAACAGGAATGTGAGGCCAAAGCCAAGGTCAAAATTAGTCACGCCCTGAAATGTCAAGAGCTGAAGGAAGAGCTGGGAAAAATGTCCCCTTAGAATTACAAGGTTTTTTGTTTGTTTGTTTTTTACAGTTTTATCCTTTTTTTATTATTAGTTTGGGAAAAAATAAGTTCTATCTGAAATGTCAAACCTTAATTAAAGTTAGTTAGTTAACTTTAGAACAGACAGTAAAAAAGGTGAGTTAGTTTTATCTGCCTGGAGAATAAGAGCTGAAAATATAAAAAGTGTAGAGTATAAGTTAACTGTAGTCGGTATGTTAAAGTATAAACATAGTATATAAAATTATAACGTGTTAACCCCTTCATGCTGTATGTCGCTAATTTGCAATGTACCATTTAATCCAAGACTGCTGCAGAAATCAAAAAAGCAAAAAACACTGAAGAATATTTTTTATGTCATTGGAAATAAATTCAGGCATTAAGGGGTTAAACATTAAAATATAGAGGTATTGTTTACGTGCCAACAAATTCTAGTTTAAATATTGTCAAAGTGTGGTGCATTTTACTTCCAAATGTGTGATGTGGTCTTAAAAACTGTTAAATTATAAAAATAAGTCGACTTCTGGAAAGAAACATACTGTTTTCTGTTTGTTTTGTAAAATAGACCTTTATTATTCCAACTGAATTTTGGGTTTTCAGAATTAGACGTTTCCTTCTGCGACAGACCAGTTCCCAAAAGTCCCACTTCAAAAGTTTCAAAGATTTTTAAATTATGTATTTACAGTCTCTTTAAGGTGCCTTTAATCCTATGTATTAAAGAAATGCTGTTCCTCATATCAGTTTTGCTATTTTCATGGTCAAAACTTTAAACCTAAATATCTCAAAACTACTCAGAAGATCAGATCAGATCCGTATGTTTACTTTTTTCTGGTCAGACATCCAAATGTTCCTAAAAAGTGCCAGTTCCATGTGACAGTGGCTGAGGTCATGCAGTGCACATGGACCTGGTCGCTCTCCTAAACCGTCCACACACACACACACACTCTGACTCATTTGTTTGCGAAGGCTTTTTAAAGTAACACTGCCCTCCACTCTCTAAACACACGCGTTTACATATTGCTACAAATTTTACATAATAACCGCCGCTGACAAATGAACTGGATGTCATAAGTAAACAATAGCCTCTTTGTGACAGTGTAAGTAAATAGAGTCACCAATGAATCATCACGGGCTTGTAAACTACAGGCCACAAGATGGAGTCGTGTTTAGATTGGCAGAGGCGACAGATTGCACTGCACCACTTCAAGAGCTTTAAATAACATTTGGAAGTACTTTCCAGCTGTTTTATGTAGATAACAATGTTAAATGTGTCATATTATGTTTTTTTCTGGCTTTTTGAAATGGTTTTGGACACCTTTGCATTAGTATTTCATGTTTTATAAGCTAACATGATGTATATGTATGGGAAACGTCTTCTTTTGGGGAGCTGTTGTTTGCAGGAAACGCATGGATTATCAATGAAGCAATCTTTATTTCTTTGACACCTGAAAACAACCAGAGTAGACCTCCACCAAGCCATAGGATCACTCACCTGAGAACAAACCTCTATACGCCTGGATCTATGTCAAAAAGTATTAAAGATACATCAAATCTGTGAACATACTTCTGAAAGAGAAAACCTCACCTTTTATTTGGCGTTATTTGTAGTGTGTAGCTACATTTATTGCTGTGCAGTATCCATTTTCATATGTACCTCCTGCTGGATCACCTGAACCAGAATATCAACATGATCCGGGTCAAACTATGTCAGATGGGCATTATTTGTTGAGTTAGAAGCTACAATGGCAAAATTAGCCCCATCTCTCAATTGTAAAGATCCTATTCCTGGATCCAGATGGAGATCCGGATCACCCCTAAAATGTAATCACTTGTTCCTTATTCCATTTCTGACATTTCCTGAAAATTTGATCAAAATCCATCAATGACTTTTTGAGTTATGTCGCTAACAAACAAACAAAAACATTACCTTCTTAGTGGATCTGTGACACTTCTCTTTATTTTAATATTGTAATGTGTTTTGTCGACCTTTTTGGATTACGTTTATTGATTTTTATCTTGTTACTTCCGCCAACTAACTAAGTAGGTCTTAAGTTTGGGCTCAATGGGCAGAAAGAATGATCGCCCCATTGTTTGCACCGGGACCGCGGGACGTCCAGCAGGTGTTGTCCAGCAGATTGTACGCGAGGGGTCAAAATCTCACATAAATACGAAGGTGCAAGGCTACTGACTGCATTAAAAAAACACTAACATTTTAAAATTAATTCAGAACTGGACAGGGAGATTAGGAGTCTGTTGCCACCTGCTGGCAACAGTGGGGAATGGGCAGAGCATAAAATGGATATTTAGCACAGCTATTACCAACATGATGCTAACAGATGGATAAATGACCTGACTCACAGGCTTTAAAAACTTTGGCTAGAAAATTGAAATGAATAACAAATTATATAAAGAGACAAGGGCAGCAGTGAAGTTTGTGTTTTTGCCTATTTGTCTCTTCTTCTCCAACACTAATCTGGTCTTTTTTTTCCACAGTTTCTAGTTTTTTTAACCTTTGACCTCTATTGTTAAAGGAACACTACACACATTTTTTTCAGTATTCACCCTCTTTCCATCTTTTAATCTATTTAAAAGTAAAACTGGACCAACTTATCTTTGCAAAATAGAGCTTTTTTTTTTTTTTTTTTTTTTTACTTTTTGTCTCTCTGATTAGTGTTGCCTTAGCACTAAACCAAACAATAGCCTGAAAATAGAGCCTAAACATATTAAGGTCTCAATTTTTCAGAGATGATTGCTTAGTATCACAATGGGCTGCTGATTGATTAAACCCTTTTCTTCAAATAAAAGGGAAAAAAAATTACTTAAATGGACTAGTCTTTTTCTTTCTAGCATTGATCTGAAGTTTCTTTTGGAAGCTTTTTTAACCTTTGACATCTTTTGTTTACTGTTGGCTCAAATACAGCCCAGATGTAAGGCAAACTTTCAGTGTTGAGTTATTGTTCCCATGCTACTGTTGATATCTTTACATGTACAAAGGGTTCCTCCTACTGGTCAAAGAAATGCACACAGCCCACAGGGACACAGGACTAAACCAGTTTTAAAACCAGAACTCAACAAGGAAAACCAAGACTAAACCAGGTCTAATTCAGGACTAAACTAGGTCTAAACTAAGTCTAAACAGGAATAAAAATAAAAATAAACCAGTAACTAAACCAGGTCTAAATCCAGAACTAAACTAAGACTAAAAAAGGACGAAACCTGAACTATGCTAGGTCCAAACCAGGACTAAACTAGGTCCTGGGGGTACACAAGACCAAAAAGGTTGAAAACATTGGTCTACACTTCAAATGAATCCTCATTCATTAGGAGTAGGACTAAATTAGGAATAAAAAAAGCCTAAAATTAAACTAAATTGGAACTGCAATAGACTCCTGGGCACCAGAAGAAGCCTGCGTACCACCAGTGGTACCTGCTACCACAGTTTGAGAACCACTGACCTATAATGTAAATAAGATAAATTTAATGCTTGTAAAAAATTATTGTTATGCTATAATTTCTTATGTTATAGTGTGTTGTTTTGTTACTTTTTTAGAATAATTTATTCAGTTTTTGTATTTGAGTCTATTTTAAACATATTTGTACTTATACAATATACTTTGTACTAGTACTTTATATGCTTTTGTGTTGTTGAAATTGTCATACTAATTTTTTTATTAACACTTATACCCCAATTTTGAAAAGTTATGTTACTGTTAAGTGACAAAAGTGTCCCCGTCACAAAACATCATAACAAATGGAGCTATACATTCATATATTTTCCCATAATTGTAAAGGCTATTAATGTATTATATTTATTTATGTAACATATTTAGATAAACGGTGTAAAAATTAAGTAATAATATTATATTTGTGTTTAGAATATCAAAATTTGTGATACAATACCATCTGAGCCATATATAATGTCTCTACTGGGCTACCCATAATCCTACACTATAGGCAACTACAACTCTATAAAAGGTAGAATAATACAGGAAATCAGATGTTTCCTGTTGTATTTAGGGTTAAATGCTTCTTTTGGTGACCTTTCTAAACCTCTAATCCTAAAATCACCCTTGGCCTTAGGCACAAGGGTTAAGAAAATGATGCAGCCATTAGGGTGACCACCTCAAAAAGTACAAAAGTTGTGCGATTTGGTGGGACAAGGTGGGACAGACTCGAGAAAAAACACTTAAAAACACTTTTGATAGGCCTATACAAATCTAACTTACTATTACTGAAATAAAAGTTGCTTCAGTTTAGGGTCCTATAAAACATTTGGTGCTGTTTTTATCCCAAAAGCATACATTTTGTCATGTAGTGTCTTTACTTAGACATCATTCAATGTAATAAAAAAGATGGAACAGAAAAAAATCTAAGCTCCCACTGTACATATTCCCAAGACAATCCAACACCAACCCCAGTTCACAGCTTCGTAGAGAGTCTTTTCCTGAAACACAGGGGCCGCAACACACCAAACATATGTCCAACCTATCAAGATGGGACGCCCATAAACATTTATTCCACATTTGACACCAGGAACACTAACCTGACCCTGTTGGTCTTAACTTGAATCTAACTTTGTTATAAGATCCACTGAGCACCAGGGAAAAACTGGTAAATTATCTTGGGACAGTGGGATAAATGCAGTACAATCAAAAATGAGACAGGTGGCCAGGTGAGAAAATTTACTTTTTTCTTTCTTTCTCTTCTTTTTTAGAAGCTATAATTTGGGCTATGCTTTTTCCACTGTCTGCACTGCTTTTAGCTACACTTTCACACAGTTTAACGCTCTGCACATACTGCTCTTGTTGCATGATTTTATTTTATTTCGTTTTTACTTAAATCTCCAACATATTTGTGTCACATTTCCAGTATTTTCCAGAGGCCCTCCCCGTGTGTCCCGGTGTGTGCGGGCCCCTCGTCAGTCCGCTCAGTGGTTGGTTTAAACGGCGTCACGACTGTGCACGGTCACCTGGCGCGCGATTGGCTCCGAGCGCTCATCCGGGTACTGCGCCAGAACGAGCCCATTAGCTAAAGGTACCAATATGGCGGAGGTAAGAGGGAAAACAGGGGAGAACCTACCGCTCTTAAATCGATATTTTTAATATTTGGGCTCCGTATTTTCACCCTGTATGCTATCGATTGGACGCATAATGCTTTTTGCCGCGCGTACACCGTAAATCGTGGTGTAATTTTGGGGTTTATATCGTTAAAATATGTTTAAATGTCGGGAGCGAGCCTTCACTACAAGGCCTCTGCGCCGTCGCTCGCTCAGCTGCTTCGGTGTAGCGTAGCGGCGGTGTAAATTGATACGTAAATTTAATGTTAGCTGGCCGGAGGAAGAAAATAAAACATAACATCCGAATATGATGAATGGAAATGTATTTTTACTCCCAAGTTTTATTTTGTGGCGTGTATGTTGCTCACATCTCCCGTCTCTGTCGAATGTAATGCCGCGCAAACGAAATTAATGTTTACGTTTTCCGATGCATTGGGTTTTTTGAGGCTAAGCTAGTCGTGAGCTGGCTAACACTTCACAGAAGCCGACACGGCATAGATCACAATCCCTCCGTGAAATACTGCTCAGATGACACCGAGGCGTCTGTATTCGCCGGGATACACGAAAACAAACGGGTTGTGTGGGGTTTTTTTTTTGCTTCTCGTTGCGTTTATGTTCTGCTTTTTTTTCCCCCCCTAGGCTAGTGGTTTAATAGTTGTCCATTTCCAGTAACCTTAGCGGCGAACGCAGCTTTACCGTCCGTCTGTTTGGGTGGGAAAATAAAGCCATTTAAACTTCTTTACACTAACGATAGGCATTTTACTGTACATGTAGCTATTGCCAAATGTCTCATTAATTAATGCTCACATTTCTTTATTTTACAGGCTTCCCTAGGGAGTTCAAGTCCAGGTAAGATTTCTTTAGTTATGCATTAAAATGACTTAAAGTACTCCTCTTTTCTGCGTTACAGTATAACAGATCAGTATAATTACTGATTTATAAGACTAAATTCAATTTAGGGTAGCCCCAAGGTGTTAAAAGTATTAAAAAGGTATTGCATTGCATTACATTGTATGGGCAGGAACTAAATTCATCTAGGTCTTAAATTCTCAAATTGGTGACACGTAAATCAAGTTTTTCAGTGTTGTACTTGTCAAAAATATATTTTACGCCAATAGTTTGTAAATAATTGAGAAGTATGTCTTTTTTGCGAGTTGGATGTGAATGTGGGAACAAATTTTTTCAGTCGTAGTTTTACAAGTTTCTTAAAGTCATCCACTTGATTGTGTGAAGTTTTTTTCTGCTTATATGGCCTGCATAGTGTTGCAGGCCTAGGCATATTTTCTGCAAAAAAAAAAAAAAACGCAATATGGCTGCTACCACTGAAATGTATTCTATTTTGAGTTTTTTTTTGCAGAACTGGAGTTATTTCCCCTGTATTAGACTTTAAAATAATACCAATGAGTGTAACACTGATATTTCAGTAATGTAAATTTGATATAGATTATTAATATTTTGCCGGCAAATTTGGCATTACATTTTGTTCTAAGTAGCATTAAAAAGGTCTTAAGACGCTACCCTAACAACGGTAATGACGGTATTGTTTAAAAAGCCAGACTAAGCCTTCCCTGTTTTCTTTTGTCCTCAGTTGGCTCTTTATCATCAGAGGATCATGACTTTGACCCAACAGCAGAAATGCTAGTCCATGAGTACGATGATGAAAGGACTCTGGAGGAGGAAGAGTCTCAGGATGGAGGCAGGAATTTTAGCTCTGAGCTCGCAGATCTAGAAAAGGTACAGACCAATCAGATTTGGCATATCGCACTGTTACTGTTAATTTTTAATTGAGAACAAGCAAGAGCAATGCTTTTAAGGAAATAAATGTATGTAATGCTTATTTTTTCTGTTTTCTTACTGGTGACAGATTTTATTAGTTTATTACTCTAAAGACGAGAAAGTGTATAGGAAATTTCAGCCATTATTTACTAAAGTAAAGCAGAAGACTTTTAACAATATCATGATATTGAAAAATAAAACAATATTTAAACTGTTTTTCAGGAGGGGAACATGCCATTGGAGGAGCTGTTGGCGATGTATCGTTATGAAGCCTCAGCAGGCTCCAGTATAGACAGCTCTTCAGGCGACCTGACTGATGAGCTTCCAGACATGACTTTAGACAAGGTAACCCTGGACTTTATTTATGCCTTTGTGTATGTAGTGTATGATAATGTTGTAATCTTCTAACCTGTAATTGTGCTGCAGGAGGAAATAGCCAAAGACCTGCTCTCTGGGGACTACGAAGAGGAGACCCAGTCTTCTGCTGATGATCTGACCCCATCAGTTACGTCCCATGAGGCCACTGACTTCTTCCCAAGGACACTTCGATGTAAGTCACTCAAACTGTGACTGCTGGCTCATCAAAGAAATTTGAAGTGAACTGATTTAAGCATTTATCTCATAGAACCTCAAAGTGCATCTTTAATGTTTCTATGAACACTTATAAAAGGCAATATAAAATCCCAAACAGATATATTTAATGCAATTTAGCTTTATAGATATTTAGTTTCAATATTTTTATTTTACAGGGAGTTCCTTATTAAAGAACTAAAAATAATGTGAGAAAAGTTAGTGGCAGTAATGTCGTAATTGGCAACAGTTGCTACAATAAAAGACATGTTTTGCCAGGAATAACAAAATAAATGTCATGCAAATGGCTTTTAATTAATTTTGACTTTAAGCACTTGGATAATTATGTGTTATGCCTTTGCTTAATGTGCAATAAGATGAAAATGTATTGTAAGCCAACTGTGTAGTCATGTTAAAATTGCATTACAGTGAACACAGAAAACTGTTTATTGGCTAAGAGTTTACTAATGGGAGTGTTGTTACATATTTCAGCAAATGCCATTTCTGATGGAGATAAAGAGTCCGATTGTGACGATGATGGCCCAAGCCCCGAGGACTCCAGAAAGGTACATGACACATTGATTATATACTTTTAGTAAAGTTTTAGTAAAGTTTAAAACAAAATATTTTTATCTCGGCATAGGAAATCATGGTGGGGTCTGAGTACCAAGCGGAAGTCCCCTCCTGCCTATGTCACTACAAAGATGAAGAAACTGGTAATTATCTTTGTTTTATTTTGTCTAGTAAAGTCGTTGAAAAACATATAAATACGTGTAAGTAACATTTTTATTTTTTTATGCAGCTTATGAAGACGAGGACGAACTGATGTGGAGCCCAGGTACTTTGCCAGAGAACAAGGTTCGATGCTTCCTGCTCGATGTGGTGTCACGAACAACAGTCGACAAGCTGGGATGTGACAAACCAGGACTGCACATTCGAGACAATGAGCAGGTGAGACCTATATACTGAACTAACCACAGTGCCACAACCAGATATCAACTATTTTCAATAGGTTTTCTGCATTATGCTTTTATTTAAATGTTTAACCTAATCTTGGTCTCCTCTAGAACAGCACTGCATGTTTTACAACCTTTAAAAACATTATCTGACTATAAGAGAATGCTTTAATAAGTACTGTACTGGGGCCATGAAGAAATAGGTGAAGAGACCAGCAGAGGGCAGTAGAGTGTTGTGGTCTTTTAAACATATAAAACATAATCAAAGACAAGAAAACAACAAAAATCAGGTGGATAGATGGTAACTAGGATTAGAGAAAACCATACTAGTTGGTGAAAATATAAGTAATGTGCAAATATTGTTGTCCTAGGCTTTGCATGAGCTGGTCAAGTGCAACTACAACACCCGGGAAGCATTAGAAAGATACTGCAGTCACAACAAGTCCTCAAAAGGTAAGGAGAGGAAAACTTATAGAGAGATTGGCTACATCCACAGATGTTCAGTTTAAATTTAAGTTTGTGTAATTAAATTCTGTTTTTATTTCAGAAAAATCCCCTCCCTGGTCAGAAGAGGAGTGTAAGAACTTTGAACACGCACTACAGATGTACGACAAAAACTTCCACCTCATTCAGAAACACAAAGTAAGCCAGGATTCTGTTGTTGCCTCTAAAACAAAAGTTTCCAAATTTGGTAAAGTTGTTTCTAAGAAAATGTTTATTCCTCAGGTCCCAACAAGAACCGTAGCAGAATGTGTGGCGTTTTACTACATGTGGAAGAAGTCGGAGCGCTTCGACTTCTTTGTGCAGCAGAATCGTTTCGGGAAGAAGAAATACAGCAGCTATCCCGGTGTAACGTGAGTGGTTTGGTTTCTGACAGTAAACCTGAAAGTATAAATGTCTTTTGAATTGCAGACTAATGTTTGTTGTTGTTGTGTTGTGCAGTGACCTGATGGACAGGCTGGTGGACGAAGCTGAGGGTCTGGCCGTTGACAGCTCCTCGTCTGTCTGTTCGGGAGCAGGAGGAGGCGGCCGACTGGAGGCCACCACAGAACAGCAGCTCAGTCTTCTCAACTCCATCACAGCCAGCGACCTCACAGGTGACTGCTCTTAGCACCACTAGTTAAAAATCTGACATTCTGACTCTAAATGTGCTTTATTAGGTTACTGCCAAAGTTGCAGGCACTCAAAGACTCCCACGGCAGCAAGTTTTAGGACTTTTGGACAGGTTTGATCTTAAAAAACATAAGTTCAGCTTTATCATTGTTAATCTTCATCAGTACTGCAGATAGTTTATCTTTGAGTTGTCTCAGGTCTTATAGTAGTGCCCTGTAGGGGGCAATATTTCGCCAAAGTTTCTTTTGTGGACAGGGCAGGGCTTGAGACAAAAGGCACAGCCTTTCTCTCTGGTCACTCCAGTATACAGGAGGTGGCGGATAGGCACAGTGTCAGAGATCAATCATTATCGCTCTGTAAATGCGGTGTTCACTCGCTCTCCTCCCACCGCTTTGCACAGAACACTACGCCGGCACGAGTGGAGTTTCTGAGCGGCCTGTCCGAGCGGTCCAAACACTCGTTACTGGGAGCCCTCTTCTCAGCCTTGAGTCTGTCCCAGAGACTGGGTAGCATCACTCCAAACGAACATAAAGTAACTGTTCAGTTACCAGCGGAAAAGAGAGTGAGCAGTTATTAGCGTTAACAAAGTGACTACATTTCTATAGAGCGCCTATAGATGCGACTCTTTGGTGTCAAAACCATTGCTGTAGCATTACATTACTGCAGCCATGTGACAGTACAGAGTACTTTCAACCCGAAAGTAAGTCTGTAAACAAATAGTACTTTTTTTAAATGCAAAATGTACACCTTTGAGTCATGGTTAGTTTTTATCATGGAAAAAAAAAAAAAGTGAAGCCCTGGGACATGGACATTTTTCATAAAATAATCAGTTAATGGGTATTGTTAATAGTTGTCTCATTTGTCTAGTGTTATAATGAAATGTGTTGTGTCCATTTTAGCGTTGAGTAACACTGTAGCTACAGTGTGCAGCCCTGCGGAGGTCAGCTGCCTGGACTCGTACTCCTTTCCCCCCTTGGAGAGTCTGCACCGTGGGTCCCTGAACCACGAGGAGCCCCTGGGCTACCCCTCAAACGGCGCTGACCCCGACTGTCTGAACATGCTGGACGCAGGCTTTTACCACTCGGACCTGGGCTGTGAGCGGCCGTCCAAGAGACTCAAGATGGCGCTGCCCGACTCCTTTATCAATGACGTGTCTGTGGGGAACCTGGGTGTGGACTTTGAGACGCGGCGGAGCGCGACGCACCACCACAGAATCACCGGGGCCAAAATGGCCGTGTCCGTCACAGACTTCGGCAGCTTGGCCAGCGGTGGAGAGCCCAACGGCTTTTTGAGTGCACATGCGCGGCACCACACACAGCACACGGCAGCGCTTCAGTCTGAGTGATTATCCTGTCTTCTTCTGTACATAAGACTGACCTCACTGGAGAATCCCATTTGTTTAAATTCTATTATATATATCTATATATATATGTATATGAATATACTTTTTCATTTGTGTAATATGACATCAGTGATGTCTACCATATAGAACTAAAATCTTGATTTCTCTCAAGAGTTTATATAGCCATTTTATTTTATTTAGTTGCGGTCTTGATGTGTAACGTCCATGTACAGTGGGGCCCAGAGGCTGCAGTAGGAGAGTTGTGTATCTTCCTCATGTTTAAACACAACATCTTCAGAGCTACTTTCTCTTATCCTGCCATTCTTTTCAGCTGCCAAATTAGCTTAATTAGCTTCTCCTTTAGTGTTCCTGTTGAATTGTATTTGTTGTTTGAAGTGGTACTTTTTATTAGTGTTTGGTTTACAGGTACTTTTTGGTCACCTCGATACTGTATGAAGAGCAACACTAGCGTCGACATGAGCTCGGACTAACTCGAGCTGCTTTCTCCTCTCTGTCTCCTGTGGAAGCTCGTTTGTAGCCTGCTCGTTTACTTTTTAACTGTTCAAAGTGGCCAAGCTGGAACGTTGTGAATGTTTGTAATGTTTTAGTAAGAGTTCAAACCTTATTTCACTCAGTAGTTATATCCATTTTCCTTTTATTCTGTGCTGAGTAACATTGAAGTCATCTTGCTTTCCCAATGTTGGCAAACTGTATCGGCAGTATTGCAACGTAAAACGCTATTGTTTTGATTGACATCAGCAGCAGTAAAGTATTCTATAGCATTACAATTTTCTGTTAATTTCAGTATTTTTTTTATGCTTTTAAGGCAAGACAAATCACCTTTTGTAGTAAAAAATTGTTAATTAGGTAGCGCTCTTCTCCACCTAAAGTTGGCTAATCCTGCCCGCAGTATTTATTTATGGTTACATTCTCTGCCGGACCTTGTATAGTCTACCGGTCGACGATTTCTAAGTCTTGTAGCATTTAATTTTTCCCCCCTCTCATGACTGAATTCCTTAATTGTGAATTGTAAAATGTTTAGCGGGTTGTTGTGGATTGGATGCAGTAGTAGTGTTTACTTAATTTATCTATGCATTTGTGCTATGACTAAGTTTGTTTCAGGGGTACATCATGTCTGCCATGTAAATTCATCATGTCTGTGTGCGTGTGTGTGCATACATCCCATAATATTAAGTTAAAAACCAGTCAGAATTTTTTTTTTTTTTTTTTTTTGCTTCTCATGTAAATACTTAGCAGATAGCCTTTAAAAAGTCTATAACTGACCTCTTACACTTGTGAATCTGTGTTGATACAAAAGTTTTAATTTCTCTGTTTAAAAAGGCAATAATTTGTAGATATGTACAGACTTTTTTTTTTCTTTTTTCTTTTTTTTTTTTGGGTGTTTCAATTTTTCATTTTCTTAAAAAAGGAAGGAAAAGAAATCTGCCCAGATACCACGACACGGCTAAACCACGCATGCAAGTCGCGTCACTTAAAAGAAAAAAAACGCTTTACCTTTTTAATCGTGTTGCAATTTTTGTGTTTCTGATTCGCAGTGTAAACGATTTATTTTCTCCTCACACCCCGCTCTTGAATTGTTTAAAAAGATGTCTCTATTTGTCTTGATGGTAAAGGGACGACTGCTGCTCTAAATGTATGAAGAGCTACTTTTTTTTTTTTTTTCTTTTTGCCCTTTTTAAATGCAGTAAGTCCTCCGAGCTCTTCTAGCTTTAGCGGTGCAGTGCTATTTATTTTCACCTGTGGTTTGTATAAAGATTTCCGAATGTAAAGGCCATTAAAAGTCGTAGAAGTAGTTTTTTTTTTTTCACCACCCTGTGAACTCTCGCAAAATGTGATATTTTATTGAGACTTGTGTGTGCAAACGAGCACTAAACACCTTTTTATTTTATATTATTTTGTATTGTGTTTTGAAGTTTTAAAAAGAGGAAAAAAATAGCAGTTGTGGTTTTGGAAAAAAATACTCCTTTTGAAAACAACACACCTTTGTGAATAAAAAAACCTACAAAACTCTAAAAATGTATATCCAGAAATATAGACAATCAATCTTCACTATGAGAAATGTTCAAGAAGCTATCTTTATTGTTTATACAAATTGTACATAAACATTGCATTGTTTTTTTTTTTTTTCTTTTGTTAAACTTTATTTTGTATTTTCTGTTGTTCTTTAATACCTTGTGTACAGATCCAGAAATAAAACTCTGGTAAAGGTTCGACAAATATTGTATGGTCTTCATTTATTGAAAATAACAATGCATCAATCTTTGGGCTATGTTCACACTGCAGGTAAAAGTGGCCCAGATCTGACTTTTTTGACCTTATGTGACCTGTATGTTTTTTTTTTTAAATGCAACCCAGGCCACTTTCAAATGTGTTCCTCCTAAATCTGATACACATCTGATCTTTTACAATGTGACTGCAGTCTGAACTGGACAAGTCACATTTCAAGACTTTTATGACACTGAAATGTGACCGACAGCCCAATTCTGCTCTGGAAGAGTCAGGGACTGGGCAGATCACATGATAACAAGCCTGGCAGACAACGCTGATGGAGCTGGTCAGTGAAAAAAATGAGGTTTTAGACCTAGTTTGTAATGTAGGGGTCATATCATAACTGTAATGAGGAGAAAAGCGAAGAGAAATAATGAGAAATATTTAGAAATTAGGATTGAGTAGTGTTGCTGACAGATGTGTTCAAACATCTTCCACAGTATCCTGAAATTACTGATAAACTGTCAGTGAAGCCTCTCACATCGCAGTACCACCACTCCAGGCGCCATCATGGCTTTTTTTTGCGTGTGCAGGTCACATTTAGGGTCGTTCACACACGAGACTGATGGAGGTCACATTTAAAACGTAATATGAACAGCTACACACACAAAAAAAAATCAGATTTGAGCATAAAATCTGATTTGAATATTAAGACCTGCAGTGTGAACGTCACCTTAGATGGCACTTTTCTAGACACTCAGTCACTTTACACATTTGGTGCATTATTCATTCTCTCTTCAGTCACACTCGGTGGTGGTGACCTACTTCTGTAGCCACAGTTGTCCTGGGGCAGACTGACAGAAGCGTGGCTGCTAATCTGCGCCTACGGCCTCTCTGACCACCACCAAACACAGAAACATTCATACAACGACACTACAGTATGCAGTCCCGGCAGCTGGGATTGAACCTCCAACCTTTTGTTTAGTGGGTGAACTTCTCTACTGACTGAGCTATGCAAATGATAAAAAAAATTCCATACATTTCAACTTCTGTAGGCTTAGTTTTTGGTAGCATCTCGTGGCAAAAGTAGAGATGGCAGTTTTTGGAGCATGTGAACAGCTATGGTAGCCCAGCAGGGACATACTACCTAGTCCAGTGGTTCTTAAACGGTGGTGCGGGTGCCACTGGTGGTACACGGGCTTGTTCAGGTCGCACTCAGGAGTCTTTTGCAGTTCAAGTCCTGATTTAGTTTAATTTAGAGCCAGTTTTAGTCGTGGTTTAGTCTTTGAATCACACTTTGCCCTTTTCCCTGGTTTAGACCTGGTTTAGACCTGGTTTGGCCTGGTTTAGTCCTTATTCAGTCTTGGTTTTGTCCATGTTTTATCCTAATTTAGTCATGCATTTTTCTGTTCATCCCAATTTTATGCCTTGGTTCAGATCTAGGTTAGTCTAGATTTAGTTTTAAGTTTAGATTTTAGTCCGTTAAAGATGGTACTTGTTGTGAAATCACTGAACTAGTCCAGCCCACACATGTAAAAGAACAACACTAAGCTCATATACTCATTTTGGAGCATCTTTATTGGTTAAAAACTTTAAATATTTGGATAAAAGGAAAGCTTTTGGTGTGACATGCCTCAAGTTAGAGCAAACACATTAGACTCATTAGAGATGACTGTGCTATTGTGAACATGTACAGTAGGTTTTGCAAAATACAGAGCAGCATACGATAAAAAAAAAAAAAGACCATTAAGAAGAAATGAAACCTTCTTTTGCTACCTAGGCCTTTTGAGAGGTATAGTCAGAGTGAGAAAGTCCTCCGCTAACATCACCTCTGTCCCAGTGTCCCGTAGCGCCTCTTCAGCCTGTCTCTGCAGCTCGGACACATCGTCGTCCTCTCCGTCCCTGTGCAGACTGCGGGGCTTGTACCTCTGACTGAAGTGATACAGCACTAGTCTGCGCAGCGCGACAGTCCCGGGCCACTGCCGCCGCCATCTCCGGAGTGCTGTGCCCGTGCTCCACCGCCTTCTCCCGCTGCTCGTCCGCCAGCGTGGCCTCGTGAACCAAAACATCCGCCCCGCCACACAACCTCAGCGCGCCCTCTCCCAGAACAGAGCTGCAGTCTCCCAGGACGCACACTTTCCTCCCAGGGATGGGCTCCTCCAGGACCTCACCTGGCGTCAGGACACGGCCGCAGTCCAAAGTTGCACTCTGTCCAGATTTGAGTTTCCCGTAGATAGGTCCTGGTTTTACTCCTAATGAACAAAAGGAGGTGCTAAATCAGACAAGTTTCCATATTAGGGGTGGGACAAAATATTGATTTTGTGATGTATCGCGATATTTTGTGAATCGATTCGATATATCGCTACTCTGATACTGATACTTTTTGGTGATGGCATACATAATAATGGTGCTACTGTGTTGCACTGATTTTACAGTCAAATGTGGCCACAAGTGTTAAAGAAAAGTGAAAAGTGTCTGTCAGGACTGTAGAGGGCAGCACTGCACTTCTAAGCACACAAATAAGACAAATTTCTAAATACTTAAATGAATAAATGACTGACTGATGGTTGATTTATTACTCTTGGAAACAGAACTTGGGGTTTGTTGTTTATTTAAGTCTATAAATTAGTGATGTGTGAATCTATACTTAAGTATTGATACAATATATCAATACTTAAGCACTGATACCTAAGTATTGATACTTTTGATACTGACAAATTTGATTCTTGTAAAGCAGCCATTCCCAAAGTCAAGACTGTCGTGGCCCCCTTAAATTTACGAAAATCCCTCGCGGACCCCCCAACAATAAAACCTCCCTCTATTCAAAAGACTCCGCCATGTTTTTCTCCATATGTTTTTTATAAAACCATTACTAAAACAAATTATGAACTAAAAGTTTTTTTAAAGTAATATTTTAAAACAAGTATACAACTATAATTAATTTCAAATGTTTTTTAAGTACTTAATATTTCCATTGACTTTTTATATTTTTGGATGTTTTATTTGTTTTTATGAACCAAAACCATGTGTCTGAAATAATAATAAAAAAATAATAATAAATTGAGATTGAAATATAGACAGCCTCTGGGGGGGCCGCCTGTAGTACCTTCGCGGACCCCCAGGGGGCACCGGACCCCACTTTGGGAACCACTGTTGTATAGATACCAATATGAAAGTGTAGTGTAGCTAATGGGGGTGTAACAATATCGTTTTGCAAAATACGATGGATATCGATAAGAACACAATTTAAGAACGATATTGGCTAATTTAGAACGATACAATTCAAAAACTTCATATCAATACAAGCGATACAGCAACCTTTTGCCAAAATTCATAAAAGTTTACTCTCAAAACCAGCATGACAGCCAGGGTTGATTATGTCCAGCACTCAGACAGCAATGCATAGCTTAATATTTATTCATTACAAAACATAACATAGATAACAGCAGACAAAGACACATAAATATAACATTTTATTTCTTTAAAAACACAAAAATGACATCCAAAAAGGTGTATTTGGTTTTATTGTAACATGCAGATTTCAAATTTTGATATTTCCGATATTATCAATCGATTTTCCTTCTATATTGATATACATTACCTAGAAAACAATATGATTCGACACAATGTGATACGTATAGATGTAGTTGTATTGTAGGAATGAAAAATCAATACATCAATTTACTGTTACTGCGTCGTTACACCCCTAGTAGCTATAATATGTAGCATGTATGTACTAGCTCTATAGTTTACAAAAAAACAATAAAGACAAAAAAATAAATAAAAAAAATACAGTGATATATTGTAGGTTATCTTGTGCAATATATCGATAATCACAATATCACCATATCATGATATTACCTGTGAGCCCTGTTTTGTGTATTGTATCGTGAGGTACCATGTGATTTCCAGTTCTACTGCATATAACCCATTTTTTACGAGAACACTACTGTACCTAGTTCCTTGAGCACTTCTGTCTTGAGTCTCCCGGGTCGATCCTGCTCCTGGACACAGAACCCAAAGGAAGGGACTCGATGGAACAACCTGAAGGCTCTCACCACAAACTTGCTTTCCTCGAAGAGAAGGTAACTGTCTGTGGAGGAGTCCAGAGAGATGGATCTGCCCATCTGCTCCTGTGGATGAAGAGCTCCTTGTGCTGTCGTCATCTGAGAAACAACAAAAACTCACATTACTCTTTGTCTTTCTACTTACTACAACAAATCCCATCTGTTGGGAGTCTAGTGGAGTTTATACAGATATTGTTAAAGGATTTTATCTATATTTTCTAATCATTTTCTTTCTTTCTGGGGATGAGAAAGGTGACAATTTGGGTAGAAATTGTGGAAAAATGGTTGTCACACACCTCGTGGCTGAGCTGTCCTTCCTCTGGACTCTGGTCTGATGTGGGCTCCAGTTCATGAACTGTAATAAGATGAAAAACATATGTAATCTATGGCTGTTAGTGGACCAAAGAAATTGTTAGAGGACTGAAGTTATGCCCAGTACAGCAATTAATCGACTAAAGCATATGTGTGTGTGTGGGGAGGTTTACATTAATTAGGGGATAAAGCGTTTAGGGGCGGCACGGTGGCATAGTGGTTAGCACTCTTGCCTCACAGCAAGGTCATGGGTTCAATTCCAGGACCAGGTGGGACCTTTCTGTGTGGAGTTTGCATGTTCTCCCTGTGTCTGCGTAGGTTTCCTCCAGGTGCTCCGATTTTCCCCTACCACTAAAAACATGTACAATAGGTCCCCCATGGGGCCAGAACTCCCCTGCAAAAGAGATTCTGAATCTCAGTGGGACTTTTCCTGGTTAAATAAAGGTTAAATAAATAAATAAAAAACAATAATGAGTATGCCACTAAATATAAACAAAATTATTTTTAATCAAAAACACAAAATGTACATTGTTTTTAACTGTTTACTGCTCTGTGTTGGTAATAAACCCTCCTCCCTCAGCACATGGCCTGTTTTAGAGTCTATGAAAACCCAGTTAACAATTAAACAATTATTAAATCACTTGACGATTATTTCAATAAACGAGTGTAATCGAATAATCCAATTACCGTATCTTCCAGACTATAAGTTGCACTTTTTTTCATAGTCTGGCTAGGGGTGCGACTTATATATAGTATTAAAATATTTCACGTGTTCATTAGAGGGCGCTCTAGGCTTGTGTACCAACATCTGCTGCACCTGTGCCACTCACAATTTAAAATGTAAACATTACTGCTAACAACTTAGGCTATAAAGACAACTGAGAAAGACCGAAAAAAAATTGGAAATGGAACTGATGCTGAGTCTGACGATAGCCACGCAGAGGAGGAAGCGGCGCTTCGTCTACCTCCGGAGTTGGCGGAGTTGTTCAGAAGCGACACCGAGGATGAAGAATTTAAAGGATTTAGTGATTAGGAGTGAGATCGTGAGTTTGATGAACTTGTTATATTATGTTCTTTATGCTATAGTTGTGTGAATAACCTGTTAATATATTACGTTAACATACGAGACACCTATTCAGTTCGTTGTTTATGCTTCATGTAGCTGAATAACCATCAATGTGTTATGTTAGCAAATCGCACACCTATTCAGTTGTTCTCTATTCTATTATTAATATAACTTGCCTTTCAAGATGAAATGTCTGTTCTTGGTGTCGAATTTTGTAAAATAAATTTCCCCCAAAAAATGCGACTTATAGTCCAGTGCGACTTATATACGTTCTTTTCCTCTTCATTATGCATTTTTTGGCTAGTGTGACTTATACTCCGGAACGACTTATAGTCCAGAAAATATGGTAGTTGTTGTAGCCCTGTTGCTGATAATACAGAAAAACTGGAGCTGACAATGTTAAACAAAGAAACAAGTAGCTGCTCGATGGCATAGCTAGTTTCTTTTAAGGAGAAAGTCACATTGGCAAAAGTAGTTGGTGTTGTGGGTATGATGTAATGGTTTGGGGTTGTCATGTTGTGGTGGGTTGTGTTGTTACCTGCGTAAGGGAAGAGCAGCTGTGAGCCTGTGAGCCCCAGTGTCACTCTGAGGAAGTGTCTGAGGCCCCGGGGCCCATAGATGTCCACACAGTTCAGCTTCTGCGGGGGGTCCGGGTTAGTGTTCAGGCTCACTGTGCAGAGCAGACCAGGCAGACCGAACAGGTGGTCTCCGTGTAGGTGCGAGATGAACACCTTTGTTATTCGGCCTGAGCACAAAACAGAAACAGCACACAACAAAACATAATTATAGGACTACTCATTTATATCCTAAAGTGAGTGCAAATCCTGCAGTATAAAGCTACAATGGTGTGTTTTTGTCTTGTCTTATATACCCCCTGGACTTGTTTGTGATATCAATATCAAGTAACCCCTCACATATTGGGTAATGTGTATCAATATAGTTGTATCACAGGAAAAAAAAAGAACCTATACATCGATATGGTTACTGTATGGTTACACCCAGGGGTGAAAGTAGATTTTTGCTTATGCCGGTACTATAACAAATTATGCCTACATATATATTTTTAATAGCAGAAAAAGCAGATATACAAGGTTGAGAATGAATCTTGACTATAATTGAAAAATATAGACATGGCTTACACGGGGTTTAACAGGGTTTGAAAACAAATCAAACGCACCCTATAAAGGCCAACACACACCGGACGCACGTCAAAAAATACACCCCTATTGTTTTCTATGAGGCGCACGGCGGTGGATGAAAACACATGGCCCCCGTACTTCTGCAGTAACAAAGATGGTTCTCTGCTCCGTGTGACACAGACGCACAGCTGTAAACACTGAGGGACAGTAGCTGCTGCTCGGGGGGACACAGGCAGCAGCGCCCGACTCCTGCTGCAGTCAGAGATTGAGCAACTCCTTTCTGTCGCTAACTCGCTAATAACCTGCTATAGACAGGGGCGGCTCCAGACAAATATCATTGAGGGGGCAATGGGGGGTCCATATTAAATAAAGAGGGGGCAATGAAATTCTGACGCAACAATATACACCAAAAACAATAGGCTAAAATAAATAAGCAAAATAAAAATTACCATTAGTATTGAGCAACAGTTCTAGCTAGACCATTGGTGCCCAACCTTTTTCGGCTTGCGATCTACTTTTAAAGTCATCAAGGCCAGGAGATCTACCTTTATTTTTTTTTTACCCCTTATTTCTATTAAACATGGTGGGCATTTATCAGGGTTATTATTATTGCAGTGGTTAAACATGAAAATAAAAATAGAAATAACCACTTTAATAAAGTCACATTTTATTAAACTAAAATGATAAACATTAATTATCAACCCAGGACAGGAATAACTGAATCTAATAAATGTAGCATTTTTGTCAGTGATATTTACAACATTCCATCATTTCCTAAAACTGCTGATTATTATGGATTATAATAGGCCTACTATATTTATAATTATGCCTGAATTAAACTGCAGTATCAATGCAGCTTATCATCAATGCTCAGCATTATTTTAGTAACATCGATGAGTGACAGGAGCTCCATGTTAACGCTCAGGGGAGGAGCTTGTGAGACTTCAACAAAGTCAGCTTTCCTCACGGCTCACAACAACAAACTACTGAAGGACAAAAACAAAGCAAACAGGTGACATCAGACGTGGGACCAAGTCACTGTTTTGCAAGTCACAAGTAAGTCTCAAGTCTTTGGCCTCAAGTCCGAGTCAAAGTCCAAGTCAATGCCTCACAAGTCCAAGTCGAGTCACAAGTCCTACACTTTCTGCTTCGAGTCCTTTCAAGTCTTTTTAACCCTGAGGACTCCAAACTTAATGTTTGTCACGTTTTATATTGTTGAATTTACTCTCATGTCCCACCTTAGAAAAACAAATATACGATAAACAGATGGTAAATTGTTTGCTGTACTATTTACATTTATTATTTTTATTTTTATTTATTATTTAGTTATTTACAATTTATTGTAACGCCCTAAGACTAGAAGAGGCCTACGCAGAAAACAGGTTTCTGAATACTTTAAAAGTAAAGCCAAGGTCTTCAGTATCAGAGATGTACAATAAAGCTAAATACCTCACCAGTACATTGTACACTGCTCAAAAAAATAAAGGGAACACTTAAACAACACAATGTAACTCCAAGTCAATCACACTTCAGTAAAATCAAACTGTCCACTTAGGAAGCAACACTGACATCAGTTTCACTGCTGTTGTACAAATGGAACAGACAACAGGTGGAAGCTATAGGTAATTAGCAAGACTCCCCCAATAAAGGAGTGGTTCTGCAGGAGGTGACCACAGACCACTTCTCAGTTCCTATACTTTCTGGCTGATGTTTTGGTCACTTTTGAATGCTGGCGGTGCTTTCACTCTAGTGGTAGCATGAGACGGAGTCTACAACCCACATGAGTGGCTCAGGTAGTGCAGCTCATCCAAGATGGCACATCAATGTGAGCTGTGGCAAGAAGGTTTGCTGTGTCTGTCAGCGTAGTGTCCAGAGCATGGAGGCACTACCAGGAGACAGGCCAGTACATCAGGAGACGTGGAGGAGGCCATAGGAGGGCAACAACCCAGCAGCAGGACCGCTACCTCCTCCTTTGTGCAAGGAGGAACAGGAGGAGCACTGCCAGAGCCCTGCAAAATGACCTCCAGCAGGCCACAAATGTGCATGTGTCTGCACAAACGGTCAGAAACTGACTCAATGAGGGTGGTATGAGGGCCCGACATCCACAGGTGGGGGTTGTGCTTACAGCCCAACACCGTGCAGGACGTTTGGCATTTGCCAGAGAACACCAAGATTTGTAAAACTTTAACGTTCCGTATCTCTGTGATTTCTAAGTCTATCAACACGAAACAAAGACTGACATAAAGCTTAAAATCTCCTCTGCTGTTATGTCAAAATGTCATGTGCTGCTACAGCTCAATTCACTTTGAAATGTGCATCAGAAAACACCCACTAGTAACATGCGCAGGGAGAGAAAGCGCCCATTACTGCGCGACGAGTTTAATTAGGCAAATTGTTTCTCGCACACTTAAAAAAATCATACTTTTATTTCTTTGAGAAGCATCAAGTCACAGGGCTCAAGTCCGAGTCAAGTCCCAAGTCATTGGTGTTCAAGTCCAAGTCGAGTCTCAAGTCTTAGTCCATTTCATCAAGTCGAGTCTAGGGTCATCAAATTGGTGACTCGAGTCCGACTTGAGTCCAAGTCATGACTTTCAAGTCCACACCTCTCGTAGACATACATCAGGCTCTGACACCTTCCTCACCTGTCTCCTCCCTGATACCGCTGCCTCTCCTCGTGTGTGTGTGTGCGTGTGTGTGCGTGTCAGCCCATTGGCAGTGTTCAGAGCGGCCGCGGAGCGCGAGCCGCCCGCAGCCTCCACAACAGAACTGAAGTGAAAGCGGCCAGAACTCTGATTGTTATTAAGTTGCTTGTATTCGGTTTAGTTCGTAGCACGTGCGGATTCCTCGCGCTTTCGCAGTGTCTCCTGTTTTAGAAAGAATCTCAGACTGATCCATCTGCGTGTAGGGCCGGCTCCGCGATCTACTTTTACGATCGACGGGTTGAGGGCCACTGATTAAAGCCTTCAAGTGGTTGGTGTAATGTGACGCGGACACTCCAGGTGTGCTTTGGGCTTAAGACCCGCACGCTCAATGCGTTTGTTTAAGGAAGCGAGACAATCAGTGAATGACGAGATGGGAGAGGGACATTCTGTGCATTAAATCACACCACGGAGTGATCATAAGCCACTAAAACCACACAGACACATATATGATGAGATAAAGCACTGCCTGCTTCACATGCTTTAGAGTCAGATTTTTTTTTTTCTCACAAAAGCGTCCGCGGCTGCTTTCTAATGTGTGTAAAAGCTGCAAAGACCGGTCGGACAGCTGACCTCTTTCTACCTGGTAGAAACCCCCTCTAAATCTTATGCCGGTACATAGTACCGGGCCGTACCGGCTTACTTTCACCCCTGATTACACCCTTAAAACACACTGTAAAAAAAAAAGTTTACTTTGAATAGTTACATATTATTTAACTCAAGTAAAAATGTGACTTAGCTACTTGTACAGAAGTAATATTTGACCTGAAGAATCTATATTTTTACTAAGGGTGCTCCGATCAGGGTTTTTGAGGCGATCACCGATCACCAATCAGCCTCTGCTGTGATCGGCCGATACCGATCATGGCCGATACCGATCACGTGGTCTTCAATGTAGAAATGTATTGTATGCAGGCTATTATTAGTTCCATTTGAAAAATACTGTAGCCTTTGTAAATATAAAAGAACAACAAAATTCTACTTATTTTTGTTTTAGAAGAGGTTTTGTTGCATTATTGGTCTTTAATGTGTGCCCAGTGTCTGTGGCTTTGTTTGAATGCTCCGCTGATGTAAAAATCAGCTGTTCTTAATTGGTTCCTTTAATGCGAGTCTGCGGGTGCAGCGCCTGCGTACGTGTAACGCGCAGCCAAACCAGGTTGAAACACAGTGGACTAAAGAGCAGACAGCTCCTGCTGCCAGTTTTGACAACGTCTGAATGAAGAAAACGTGCAAAGAGAGCAGAGAAGACAACGATGAAAGGTGCTCCTCTCAGACTCACGGACACATAGGCTGCCTTTTTACTTTCTCTTTCCATTAGCAGCCATTTGGTGCAGTTTAAGCCACAAAACGCACAGTTTTCTCCGCGTAACAAGACACAGGCAGACTCTGAACTTTCTTAATCCTTTTAACGTAACTGTTAGCGGGTTAGCTGTAGCGCTGTTTACGTTGGTGTTTGCAAATACACGCACTGCTGCGCCTCGGTTCTGTCCCGTGCGCTCCTAAAGCAGGCGGGGACACAAAGCAGCGCCTCCAGGGCAGGTTTGTGTTAGTTATAACCAGGGCTTAACTTAAAAACACTGCTAAAATAACGCTACTGCTGTTTAATCAAACCGGAGTTGCAGGACAGGAAATGTGAGAGCCTCGCGTGTTTATTGTAATTTGATCGGCCCTTCTGATCAGGCCCATTTTACCGATCACCGATCACTCTATTTTTAGCCATGATCGGCCGATCATGATCGGCGGCCGATCGATCGGAGCACCCTTAATTTTTACTCAAGTAGTTAAAGTTACACTGTGTAACTTTTCTCCTAAATATGTGGGGCATACTGACTTGTTTTTGTGATTTTTTGAGCGATTATAAGGCTGAGAGAAGGCTGCAAATCGGATCACGTTTTTGCTTCTTTACTGTTGGACAGGTAAATTAGCCTCTTTATTTTTTCTTTAGAACGTGCTTTTTCATACAGTTATTAGTTGTTTTAATGCGACCATTGCGCGATAAGCTAACACTAGCGCTAACTCTATAGAAGATCCAATCTGCAGCCACACAAGTGGTTACAGAAGTTTATACAGTAAATATGAATGCACTCTCTAGTCCCATTGTTAGTTTGACGTTTCAGAAGGAGGAGGGGCCCTAGTGTTTACGTTTTGCGACAGTGCAGTGGCACCTGTGGCCTCTAGAGGCGCAAGACCGGGAATCTTACACATTGTAACTTTAATGAAGTTGAGTACTTTGTCCACCACTGATTAAAAGTAAATACTCCAAATAATTAAGCAGAAGTAATGGATTTTCAGTTGTATTTTCCATCATGCAGTGCCAGAAAACTGTTATGCCAACAATAAAGCACGTAAATGAAGTGTCCTTGTATACAGTGGTTGAGTGTGTGGTCCCTGAACGCCTCACCGGCCCGGAGCTGGCTCTTCATGAGCTGGGTCTGGGTTCCCTCTCCGCAGTCGAAAAGCCAGCACTCCCCGTCCGTCCGCAGCACCAGCGCCGAGGACCCGCGGTGAGGGGACGGGTAGGCCGAGCCCGTCCCCAGGAAGGTCATGTCCATGCTCATTTAGACACAAAAATACTTAAAAAATATATAACAAAAACACTTAAGCTTTTACACCGAGCCGCACGCATGACTTCGGAATGCAAACAGTCAAGTAATGATGACGTGTAATGGTAAGCGACGGCGGTACGTTCATCAAAGTCGGACTTCTCATGTTTACACAAGTATATTAAAAAGTTTTGCAGTAAATCAGTTTTCCTTCAAGTGTTTCTAAAATATTAATACAAAGTACCAGTGGGTAGCTTTATCTTTTAAAGGGCACAAATAGTTAAAGCTTAAATTAAAGTCGTTTTAAAAAGAACATTTTACTCCAGTACATTTTTGAATTGGTTTGAAGTAGTGGATACTCTGAGTTTAGATTTGAAATAACTTGTTTTTGCTGTGGCCTCTTTAGAAATACAAAATACATGAATATAAAGCAGTAATCTGTAGAATAGGGTGACCAGACGTCCCTATTTAACCGGGGCAGTCCCAGTTTTAGGCTCCTTGTCCCATGTCCCAACACATATCTGTAAAAACACACATATGTCCCAGTTTTCAACAAACCATGTCCCAGTTGTCCCCATTTGAACCAAAAGAGAGGCATAAGAAACTAAAAAATATTAATCTAAAGACTTTTGTCACTAAAATTATTTACATAGTCCTCATTTTTATTAATAAATTGCCATTAAACTTAAAAACTGAAGAACTTAAAAACTGCCCTAGCGACATGTACTGTAATTATATGACAGAAAATTGTATGGATTTCTGAAGCTTTTTTGTCACTTTTGAGTTTAAAGTGAAAAAAAAAAAATGTGTCCCAGTTTTTGGGTCTAAAAATCTGGTCATCCTACTGTAGAAACATCAGGATACTGCAGGCGCCATGAGAAGTTCCAAAATGTTCCACTTGTTTTATAATTTCATTTGTATAATCAGGGCTTAATGTTTACTTTTTGCTCACTGGTCAAAGTAGCTAGTCTTTGTCAAAAGTTACTGATCAGTTAGTGTTTTTAGCCACAATTAGTTACATTTTTGACTATATTTTATAGTATACGATTAAAGAACTTGTTTTTCACAGGGTTAGGATTTTTTTATGGACACATTTTTATCAAATAATAAAAACAGGTTTACCTATTGGCAGAATAAATTGCATTTCTGTGCATCTGGTGTTAAATCTTTTCAAACATGTTATTCTGTTAAAATTCATATTTTTTCTTTCATTAATCATGATGAATGACTACAAACCGGTCTATAATAATGCAGAGTAACATGAATGAACATGTCACTACCCCAAAAAAAATAAAAAAAAATCTGCCAGCATTTGGCTGGGTGGCTAGTGTTAATGTCAAGCCCTGAGTATAATGCATGGTTTCTTAATTGCTCACATTAAATCCGTACATTTAGTAGCTGATGAATTTATGTCAAATACTTTTCATTTTTTTACTAAAGCCTAAGTACATTTGAAAGTGAAGTACTTCATACTTTTAGAGTAGAAAGCAAGAGATTTCTTTGATATTTCTTTGTATAGAACAGTAAAAGCATTAACAACAGAGTTATATCTGGAACACAGTCTGCTTTAAATGTTTTTGCTTAATTTTATTTTTGCCTGATAACAAAAGACAGAATTCAAATAAGTTTAGTTACACAGTCTAACTAGTGGGTTAGACTATGATGTGTATGTTATAGATCAACAGAAAACAAAACCTACCCGAGTCATGCAAACTCCACACAGAAAGGCAATGATCTGACTGAACATAAAAACCCAAGACCTCCTTGTTGTGAAGTGGCAGCGCTTTGCCATTGAGCCTCACTAAGCTTGTAATACTCATATAATGTGTTAATTTCACTAAATAAAGACTCCATCAAAATGATTCTGCCATAGGTTACTGTTTAGACTAGAAACAAACACCTGAATACCTGAAATACCCCAGGATCTAAGGATGTGTTTGGGTGTCGGGAGTTATATTCTGTAAATAAAGTCCAGGAAAATACAGACAAAAGTGAGAAGTAACAAACACCATTAGTTGCTGTTATAAATTGTATTACAAAGCAGCATCCAGAGTAAGGCAATATTGTTCATTGAGGGAGACAAAAATAAACCTCACATACAACAGCTTCCGAACAACGATGAAACATTAGGGGTACAAAATTAGACTCAACAGTAAACACCACATTACAGTACAGAAAAACTAACACGGGACAATAAGTCAGTAACATTAAACACTAGATATGTAGACATGGAGTTAAATGAAGTTATGTTTGTCATGAAATAATATGAAAATGTTATGGAGAAGGCCATAAGAAGCCCTTATATTCTAAAATTACAATCTCCTACTCAGCATTATACATATATTATTTCAGTACATCAGGTCAATGCATGTACACGTGCAAAAATACATTGTAGGATTCTATCACTTTAGCAAAAAAATCTATTAAATATCAATAGGAGTGTTGCTGCCAGCTTTTTTGTTCAATGTATAGCAAAATACACACTGAATATACTTAGAGAACAATACATTCTGAAAAATAAATACAGAGACAGTACTGCGAATACAAACTGCTGGAGTGGAGGCAAGTTGTGCGATTTAGCTGTAGGATTTCTTCATTTAGATACACTGTTTTATAGTGTATATAGTATTATATTTACTTTTTCAAGTGATTTAACAAGAGCTTTTTCATTACTTTGTTCAACACTCCCCTGAGTTACACTGTTCCCTCTTCTCCTCAGCTGATAAACATACGGCTGGCTGATATAGGCAAAGGCATTTAAGTGTTTTATAATGTTTATGTTAGTCACCAATTGCCAAGAGCCCAGCTGTATGTGGTAAAAGACAATGCACAATTTGTCAGCATGTGGCGAGTGAGTCTGTGTGTCACTATGTGAGAGGAATAAGAAACTTAAAATCACCTGTAGCATAGGTTCAGTTATTACTTCATTTCTGTTTGATGTAAAATGTGCATTTTTGTATTTTGTTCTTCACAACAAACTGTATTTCAAATAAGATTTAGCTTTGAATAACTGCACTGCCCATTATCACCAGCAGATGGCGCTTCGAGCTCATTCTACACTATATTTTCAAAAGTATTCACTCACCCACCCAAATAACTGAATTAAGATTAAAGTGTGGGATTGTTTTCAGGAGCTGGGCTTGGCCCCTTAGTTCCAGTGAAAGAAACTCTGAATGTTTCAGCACCAAGAGATTTTGGACAATTCCATGCTCCCAACTTTGCCAAACATGACTGCACCAGAGCACAAAGCACGGTCCATAAAGACATGGATGAGTGAGTTTGATGTGGAAGAAGCTTGACTGAACCTGCACAGAGTCCTGACCTCAACCTGACAGAACACCTTTGGGATGAATTAGAGCAAAGACTGTGAGCCAGGTCTTCTCGTCCAACATCAGTGTCTGGACGCTGGATGAGAACATCAGACAGTTAGATGTCTGATGTAGATAGATGCAAAGTGTGGGCTGAAGTCATATTAAACCCTATGGATTAAGAATGGGATGTCACTTAAGTTCATATGCGTGTAAAGGCAGGTGAGCTAATACTTTTGGAATTACAGTATGTTGCCGTATAAGTGCTGGCATGCCCTAAAGAAAAGACATTTTACAGACAATCTCCCTCTATTTTAAGTGCCACTTTAGGATTATAGCTGCAGTACTAAAACAGCAGTATGTGACTCCTTCCTCCTCTGTGGGAGAACTCTAAGGGAATGTTATAACAACTCTGTATTTTTGTTTGATCATCTTGGCATTTTCTATGTTGTTAACACTACACTTAATGTGGCTTTGTGATATTGTGAACGTTGACATTCATGGCTCTCTACTTCACTGTTACAGAGGCGACATTTTGACCCTATCTAGTTTATATTGAAGATCTAGAGCTAGAGAGGACAAAGGAAGGAGCAGGCGCTGTGACATGGGGGCAGCAGACTCGGTTCTGGTAAACTGGTTCTACTTCTGTGGAGAGAAGGTGACTTCGGGCCAATCGTAGGTGTCTGGGAGGAAGGAGTCATACTGGGTGTTCCAGACGGTGGCCCGTATAAAACCGTTCTTGTCCAAGGGCTCAGGATAACGAAACGCCATGCCCTTCGCGTAGACGTACTCCATCACCTGAAGGCACACAGAGAGGTACTTTAGTATACACAGAAAAAGGACAAAACAAAGTACTCATCATTTTTATTATATTCTGTACATGCCTTGATAGCCATCTGGACAGAGACCTCTCTAATATGGGAGAGGGGAGGGTAGAGTCTGCCTTCTTTTAGCTCATTATCAGTCACCTGGCCTGCAAGGTTCTGAAAAGGGAATAAATGAAGCGCTGATAAGTTTCCAGAAGGATGCCAAAATCTTCAGAATGTGTACACTATATTACAATCAGCATGAATGCAACTTAGCGAAGCAACACAGACGGGAAAAGTGCAAAGCAGGGTAAGCTCCTTGTCTGTTAGATGTTAAGCCAGAGTCTAAATAGAGGAGAGAGAGCAGAGGGTTACAAGGAGCTTGCAGTGGATGCAGAGAACAGGGGCAGGTCGGGGCGGGACGGACCAAAGGAGAGGAAAAAAAACACAGCAAGCCACAGCAGCAGCCAGGAAGTTGAAATACGATGACAAGTGTTCAGACCTTGGCAGCCTCTAAGAACACAGTGTCACTGATGTGTCTGACTCCACTCAGGATAACAGCCAGGGCTACACCTGCAAACACAAAACAGCAATATTCATTCATTATTATACTCTTATTTTCAAGGGGCATAGTCAACCAGCTACAATCTTCAGCTAAACGTTTCCTCTGCACAAAAAGCTAATAGAGTAGTGACTTAATATTAAATCTTGCATTGTGCTTCATGTGCTTTAATCTCGGAAAAAGTTATTGGTTTGCAATGTTATTACTTAGTATTTAACACAGCTAAGTGGTCAGATCTGACGTTAACGCAGTCATAAATTTAGCTAAAGAAATATAGTTTAACTAAAGAGATTGGCAGTTATGGATAAAGTAACAAATTAACAGTAATAATTGGCATTTCTAATGCAAGGAACAGCTCATAGTAAACTCATATTATTAGCAAAGTTTAGCCGAAGAGCTCATGTATAAAACCCATTAATTAAGCAACTACTTTTCTCCTATGTCCATAAAGCATATGACATCAAGTCAGTTAGCAGGATTTGACTTCACATGCATTTTTTCTGAGGACCATATGCACGTTGCATAATATACTACTGTACTGTACTGTCTGTGCAGTATGTCCTAGGTTAGGTTAGGATCCTGGCCCACAGCAGGTCATGGGAGGCCTCAAATTAATTACAAAAAGTTAAACAAATTTTAATTAAATGTGCCATAAAAACTTTAGTAGATGAAACAAATGAAAAAAATAACAGTAGACCTGTTAAAAGTAGATCACAATTAAACGATCATGGATAACAAGGGCTCCCACAATCAGAGTAACTCAGTACCACTGTCCTGAAAAATGAAATGACTTGACAGTTCCTGGCCACCACAGTGCACCGTGTGCTAAATACATGAAGTATTAAACCTTTGCACACCACTGCATTCAGATTAAACAACTCTGCTCAATGTAACACAGGTAACTATTCAACCAAAACAGTTTTATTCAACGGTGATCTTATAGGAAAATAGTCAACTATACAGTATATTTTCTTTTTTTTTTTTTTTACCTGGGAAGATGTAAGCATTATTTCCTTGTCCTGGAGTAAAGACTCGTCCATCACTCAGAGTCACTGGACCAAATGGACTTCCACTGGCAAAGAGACATCTGCCCTGTTTGGAAAAATTGCATAGCTCCAATTAATTTCCTGTTAATTTTCCTGTTATTACTCTACTCAATATGGTTTTATAACGTTACAAACCAATCATTTGGCCTGTACGTACATCAGTGAGAGTGTAGGCTTCCTCAGCCGTGCACTCTGCTTTAGCGGTCGGGTTACTCAGGGCAAATATGATCGGTCGATCGTTGAGCGCTGCCATGGCCTTGATGACATCAGGAGTGAACAGTCTCCCAGCTCCTGATACACCTGAAGATAAGAGATACTAAGCTTCAGTGTTTGTTTCCTTAGTTAAAAAACTGACAGAAATCTCATGAACGACTTAAAGAAAAAGGTCTGTTATGATTCTAAATGGACTTTTTTTGAGCTTTTAACCATGTTATAAAGTTGTTAGTGCCTCAAAAACAGACCTGGAGTAGTATTTTGTTTCATTCACACTTGCTTGAGTAATCCTGTGCGCTCAGGCCGTCCCCTTCTCAAGACCTTAAAATGCTCGGTCTCATGCTCTACATCGTCAAGAGAAACCAGAAAGGGCTCTTGCGTGTTTCTAAAGCCCATACACCATCACTGAACTCATTCTGATCATTTCAGAACTTAAATTACAGTCACTACAAAGCAGTCAGCTCATTTATCCATCTGTTAGTGTCATGTTGCTAACAGCAGTGCTTTTAGCCGTTTCATGTTCTGTCCATTCCCCACAGTTGCCAGCAGGGGGCAACAGAGACCCAATCCTAGCGTTTCGTGCAAAATGATAGTAATGGCGTCCAGAAAAAAGATGTTTTCCATACATATACATTATTTTAAGCTATAAAACATTAAATACTGCTGTAAAGGTGTCCAATTTTTGCCTGAAAAAAAGCATAATATGGGACCTTTAACCATATCAAATCTAATGAACTTAAAGAAAAAATTAACTGAAGTTAAAAGGTGTGTTACCGATAATAGCTGTAGGTTTGATTGTGTTGACAGCCTCAAGGAAGCTCTTTGCATCTCCTGGACTGTCGTGGACAAATCCCTCCTGGTTAGTGTCAGTGTCAGATCTTCCCTGGAAAAAAAAACACACACATTCATCTGTGTAAAACATAGAAAATATAATGGGCAAATAGCTTTAATAATGTCCTGAGCTCTTACCTTTACCAACAGTCCGTATTTGTCAAACATCCAGATGTGTTTTCTGGCCTCTGCCTGTGTCATCCCATTCTCCATCATGGCCATGACGATCAGGTTGGCAATACCCAGAGCGGCCTAGGACAAAGATAACATGCCACGCACTGTCACATCATCATCAGGTCAGCTCCAGGTTTTTTCTTGAGAAATTTAAGACCTTTTTAAGACTTTTTAATACCACTTAAAATAAAATTTTATGCCAAGATTGCCGGCAAAAGAACAATAATCTGTATACCTTTCACACTAATAAAATATCAGTATTGGTCTCTGGTACACATTGGTCTAATGCAGGTGAAAAAAAGTGTTCTGCATTAAAAATCTCAAAACGAAATCATAAATTTCGGTGGTAATAGCATTTACTGTATTGTGGGGATGTAATAATAATATGTCTATGCCTGTAACTTTACCCCATATAAACACTTAGATTTCAAAAACTTACGAGTTAGTTGCCAATTTCACATCCAACTCGCAAAAAAGACAGACTTCTCTGTTGTTACTTACAAGGTATTGACCTAAAATATATTTTTGACAAGTACAACACTTAAAAACCTGACTTAGATGTCCCAATTTGACAATTTAAAACCTAGATGAACTAAATTGAATGCCTGTCCATATGATTTAATACTTTTAAGGCCTTGATTTTGGCAACACTAAATTTATTACTTTTTTAATTCTTTCAAGACCTTGGAGCTGCCCTGATCATGTCTCCTGTACTAGTTAACCCTGAGTATTTTGTATAAAGAAGCTGGTTTACTTTCTGTTGAGGTAAAAAAAATAAATCACAGTGAGGCAGTTCTCGATACAGGATAGAAACACAACTCTCAAGAAATAAGTTTGCACATAATAAGCATGAGCATGAACATACAGTGACAATTAACTTTCATTAGAGCCAAGAGTAAAGTGAAATTAAATTAAAGCAGCAAATGGAGAAATTATCTGCATTATACTGAATTAACAATTTTGGGACTCTACGTGGTAATAATTCAATTAAACTTTATGCAGGAAGTTAACCAATAATTACAGCTGTTTTATCTTTAACGGCCAGCAGAGGGCAGCATCTACTACTGCTATTACTACTGAATAATTTGATGTTTTAGAGAGTTTTTTAAGCAAACACAAAAACTTAAATGCAGAGTCAGTACCTCTCCAGCTCCAAGGAAAAGCACCTTGTGTTCAGTGATGGGTTTGCCCACAGCCCTCTGAGCGGCCAACAGACCAGCGAGAGCGACTGACGCAGTGCCTGAGAACATAAAAACAAAAATTATTATTATTACCAATGTGCCAATGCCAGCAAGGGCTCAATGCCAATGTGCTTTTGCCAGCATTGGTTTATTTGTTAGTTTAAAAAATATAAAATAAAACGTTACAGTTGCATTTAGATGAAAATACAGGACAGGTCAGAAATGGGCCAAAGAGGTATTCATTTGTTTCTGGTGTGGATCCAGAACCCTGTCTATCCAAGAATATTTTTACAGACTGTCCCAAGATGAAGCCAAACACCCCAACTCCAACCAGAAGGAGTCAGTAAATGAGTTTTGGTGTATTTTTTTATTAATATAATTTATTTAGCCAGAAAAGTCCCACTGAGAATAACAAATCTCTTTTGCAGAGGAGTCTCGGCCCCACTGGGAACACTGTACGTTTTTGGTGGAAGGGAAAACCAGAGCACTGGGAGGAAACTTATGCATATACAGTGAACCCTGAAATTATTCATACCCCTGGCAAATTCACATGCCACTTTTTGTTCAAATGTTAAAAAAAAAGCTGAGAAATATTTTTTTCCACAGTGATACCTCTTGTACATCGTCTTATTATCTTTTGGGAGAAGCCTGTGTCATTTCCTGTCAAAAAAACTTGCTGGTTGAATGAAAGTAACTTTAAGTCAGATTTTGCCAAGGGTATGAATAATTTTATAGGTTTCACTGTATACATAAAGAGAGCATTTACTCCTGAACTAGAATCACTAGTTTGAGTCCACATCTGGGCGCCACTATAGGGTTAATACTGGCAGAAGTCTGAGCTCTTAAAATGTTTCTACTTTTTAATATTTCTAATATTGTTCATGCCGTGAGTGCTTAAAAACCTTGGATATCGTCGTTGAAGGTGCAGTATTTCTCTCTGTATTTCCTCAGGAAGCGGAAAGCGTTGTGGTTCCCAAAGTCCTCAAACTGAATGAGAGTGTCCTGTCCATATTTTTCCACCACAGCTTCCATAAATTCATCGATCAGGTCGTCATAGGCCTGGGTGCGGTCTCGCTTCTGATACAAGCCCATGTAAAAAGGGTCCTTGAGCAGAGTCTAAAAGCAGAGAAGGTTCATATTTAAAATAAGCTTTTAAAGTATTGGCAGCAGTAGTAACTTTTACATACAGTCCTACCTCATTGTCCGTGCCGACGTCTATGACCACTGGCAGACATTTCTCGGGCCTGATCCCGGCGCAGGCCGTGTAGAGGCACAGTTTTCCCACTGGAATGCCCATGCCATAAACGCCCAGGTCTCCCAGTCCCAAAATACGCTCTCCATCTGTTACCACCACAGCCTGCAGGGAGGAAATAATACAGAAAATAAAACTGGTCAAAAACAATGCAAACAATAGACAAAATGCCTTGAAAACAATTGATTAAATGTATGAATCTCTTCCTTTGCATGCCCAAGTGTCAGCTGATAGCATCCCATGCCTCGTGCCCAAAGTAGCTGGGATAGGCCTCCAAACATGACACATGGTAGAAAATGAATTAATACACTGATTTCTTTATTTACTACAACCCCTGAACTGTCATTATTTATAAATTGCATTGGATTGTCCTTGAGATATGAAAATGTACTCACTGCAACTCGAGTCTCGGGCCAGTTGTCCAGAATGGAGCGGACGTGTCCTCTGTCCTTGATGGAGATGAACAAACCTCTATTGAAAGAAAAAGTAAAGTCTGTAAGAAAAGTTACTAACAATTAAATAAATATAATTTACATACACATAAAAGGAAGAACAGCACAGTTTAAATTGAAAGTGTATGTCATTTTTTTTACTTCCATCTGAGGAAAACTGATGAGATATTGTATAAAATCTATTTGTGAAAAACAAGACCTTAAAGCGACATTACTCTATTTACTTTCACTGTTAAAAAAAAATGACATTAAACTGAAGTTGTAGTACTGAATTTTGCTCTAGACCGATGCAAACCAGCATTTACTTTCACCTTGGTACAAATATCACACCTTTCATTCATTCATTTTAGTGTCATTTTGCTTCCCCCTTTTCTATTTACAGTGTCTTTTTTAGCACAAAAATACACACTTTTTTCTCTCTCAACAGTCAGGAATTAGCAGGATTGCACAGTCTGGTGTTAGAGTTGTGTAAGTTTATGGTAAGTTTAAGGTAAGCTCGTAACTTTATCTTAACGTAATGTCTTAGAATTGTGTGGTGACAAATTTAAAAAGTTACATTTTTTAATCAAAGAAAAGCAGAAAAGGTACTTATGCTGATGTCTGAGGTGAGTGTAACTGATTGGGACTGGCCAGAATTTGGTATTATTATCAAATATAAACAAGACAAGAGTTTCCCATGACTTTTCCATGACTTTTCCAAAACTTTTGACTAAATTTCCAAGACCTGAAAAATGACTTACACGTGTTTAAATAGTATTGTACATAATGACCAATGTGGTGCATTAGAAACATACTTTTGCAGCAATTTCATTTGTTAAATTTGGAAATTTGTCAGTTGAAGAAAAAAAAACCTGTTGGGGCTTCTTCCCCCAGAAATATATTATACCAAAAATGTTACCAAATGACCAAACAAGGACTAAACTAGAACAAAATTTTGTACTAAACCACAGATTATTCTTTCGATTAATTTTTTTGTACAATCCGGTGCTCAGTCGGAAGAGCTGCAGCGCATATACAGGGCAACTACAGCCTGCCTCAGCGTCAGTAGGTTTGAGTCCGGACTTCCAGCGCTTTGCCGAATGTCTCTGCCCGCTCTCTCCCCCCATGATTTCTGGTCACTTCCCGACTGCACTGTCCAATAAAGCCAAAAAAGGCCTAACAAATATCCTTGTACTGTATAAAACTATATTTGGCACAAAACCTTTGTATATTCCTTTTTAAAGTGGAGTGTGTCTGACTTTACCTGCTTACCTGGGGCTTCTTTCCCCAGAAATATATCATTCTACTAATTTTACTTATATCCTATACATCGGTGATTAAAAGATAATTAAGCTTTATTAGATGTAAACTAATCATCTCTGCTGTTTTAAAGCATTACCAAAACAAAAAGAGCCAAAGACCAACAAAAAAGTTATTTAGTTCAAATATTCTGACCAAAAATAGATAAAGGTCACTTTTTCCTGCAGTGAGAATGTTACGACCCATAAGGTGAACATATTGCACGGAAGTCAAAAGGGTTTGTTTTATTTATTTGACTTGTTTTTTCTTGGTTTTGTTGTGTTTCTTTGGTTCTTCTTTAATTAAACAAAACCCCTCAAACAAAACCCCCGTGCCCAAAGCAACAAAAGAAAGGTGGACACTGGGAAGCCGGCCCAACAAAACATAAGGACAGCGCAGTGGACAAGCCAACCCCTATGGAGCCGTAGTCCTGCCGCCGCGCTGCTACCCCTACCCTTAGGCAAAACAACCCGAAACTAAGCCCTAAACAAAAGAAAAGTGAAAGCAGGACAGCCGGTCTCCCCAGGTCAAACATAAGCTAAAGCTAACAAAAAGGTGCCACACAGGCCTGGAGTGGGCCCGCAGCATGGCAGGTGGACCCGCCGGTGCTCACGGGCGCGAGCGTGCACGAGCGTGAGGAGAGAGCTGGAGAGAGGGAGCCAGAGCAGAGAGAGAGCAGGCGGCGCACAGGCTCTAGTAAGCAGCAAAGAAAAAAAAAACAGTCCCGAGTTAGTTAAAAAAAAAAAATTATCATAATATGTTCAAAAGAACAAGACTGAATAAGCAAAATAGACAAAAAGGGAAAAATTTGTAAAAGTAAGCAAAAAAGGTGCGCCACAAGAAGAGGCCCAAAAGACAGCGTTTCTACTGAACACTTATATTTACTGTATTCTAGCTGGGCAGGTTTAACCAGGAGTGGCCCAATGTTACTCAGACTGTTTACATTTCTAAAACTTTACAGAAAAATCTAAAATTCCAAAACCTTTTCAGGTTTTCCATGACTGTAAAAACCCTGTTTAAAAATAGGAAGTGCTAAATATTCTAAGAGAATGGTACTTTAACTTACTTTGGTCTCCTGAATATACTTCCATACTGCGTACAGGCCAGTCCCACCGTGGGAGTGTACACGATCGGCATCAGCTCCTCTATGTCCTCCATCAGAACTCTGTAGAAGAGCCTCTCGTTTCTTTCCTGGATGCCCATTAGATAAACATATCTGTAATAAGAAAATGTACACTGTTCAAGTAAAGAAATATACATAACAACAATGTGTTTAGTTTTCATTTGTAGGTTGAATATAGAGCCCTTACTTTTCTAAAGGATCCGTGAGTTTCTTGAGGTTTTTCTGAAAGCGCATGGCCTGAATGTCTTGAGTCTCGACTTTGGGAGGCAGCAGACCGTGGATTCCCAGAAGCTGACGTTCTTGGAGAGAGAAGGCCATGCCCTGAGATGTGAAAAACAGCAAAATGTATTACTGTATGACAACAAATGTCTTGTTAGTCACAAACTTGTCTTAAATCTTAGTAAAACCAAATGGATGATGTTTTCTAGGTCCTGTAATTCTAATAATTACCCTGGTATTCAGACTTTTCAAGGGGAACAAATTGAATTGGTAGAATCTTATAAATATTTGGGTATCTGGATAGATTCCAAATTTTCTTTCCGGACTCATGTGGAACATATAATCAAAAAGCTGAGAAGTAAAATTGGGTTCCTGTATAGGAATAGGTCTTGTTTTTCCTCTCTTTCTAGAAAGATAATTTTCCAGTCACTAATAATGTCTGTGTTTGATTATGGTGACATTATCTATATGCACGCATCTTCTACCACTCTCAAGCCCCTTGATTCTGTTTATCACAGTGCTCTACGTTTTATAACTGGAGATAGATATCTCACTCATCATTGCATGTTGTATGAAAAGGTAGGCTGGCCTTCTCTTAAAGCTCGCCGAGAACAGCATTGTCTTTTATTTGTTTATAAGGCTCTTTGTGGAAAACTCCCTTTGTACCTATGTTCCCTTTTAAACTGTAGTAAAACTAATTATCAGACACGCTCACAGATGCATATCAGACTACGTGTGCCACATGTGAAGTCGGAGCTTGGAAAGTCTGCTTTTTGTTTTTATGCCCCTGACAGATGGAACAAGCTTCAGAATACACTTAAATTAGATAGACTCATTTCTGTAAACACATTTAAGGTTTTGGTTGAAAGTACCTCTTATATAACTTGCACATGTTTTACTTAATGGTGTTTTAAATGTATTTAATTGTGATTATTGCTATGTAACTGTTTTGTAACAGGGCGCCCTTGTAAATGAGAGCTGACTCTCAATGGGCTTTCCCTGTCTAAATAAATAAATAAATAAATAAACAAGGGCGAACAACACATTTTTTTGTTGTATATTGCTAATATTGCCATCTAATAAGGAGGAGTTTGGTGTCCTAGCTATGACTGCTATAAAACTTTGAGATTTGGTTTGACCACTGTTGGTATTTTATGGCAAAATGTCAGACTATAATGCTCTTCCTTGTGTAATACCGTGATATGGTAGCCCTTAAGGGACAAGCAGCTGTCTACAAACAGAGGCAATGAGACTGATGGTAACTGTACCTTATAAAAACTCAATTTAGTTTACAAAGAAAGAATGCTAAAATATAAACGTGTTTGTCCTCTGGCAGTGCTCAGTTTGTCTGATTTTGACAGTTGTATAGAAACAGGCGTAGTAAGAGGAATTTTTTCCAACCTTTTACTGAATGATTTCTTTAATGTCTTCATCTGTATACTATACTTTTGCATGTTTAAGATACAGTTACAGTTCTTGGCTTGAGTCAATGCGTCACAAAGATAAGTGGACCAACACAAAGCCACTGTGAGTGCACTGAACACCAAACACCACAGAGTGTAATGGAGGGGAGTGGCCCTAAACAGGCCAATAGAAAACAGTCTGAGGAGGAACTACCCTCTATAAAACATGCACAGAGACAGAAGTGTTGTATGTGTGCATGTATGTGTGCATGTATGTGTGCATGTATGTGTGCATGTGAGAGGGTTAAATGAATAACGGCTGAAACACATGGAAGCCATAACGTTTGGAGGTAAAGAAGGGGCTCCCTGAGCAAACTGCTGACTCACGCTGATGGAGCAGTTTGGATGAGGCCAGTGCTCAGTTCCTCTGCAACATCCTGTCAAAAACATTTCTCTATACTCAGCAACACTTCACTAAGCCCAATATCTTTGGATTATAAATATTGTATTTTTGGTAACAGCAACACGATATTTTCTGAAACACCTCACAACACCAGACATTTTCTGTGTCCAGGTAATAAATTACACACAGAAGTCCATAATCCATAATATATTTTGGAAATAGGACAGGAGTAAATATCTACACTTATACATAATATTTTCCAGCTTTAGGTTTGCATCTCACTGATCCAACATCAGTCAAATCCAAAGTATGAACTTTTGCCACTGCTGCAGTGCAACCTGCATGAAATATTTTGTTGCTAAATTGATGGCATTTTTAAATTTTGCACTGCCGCACATAACTAACACAAGCTTTTTAAGCTTTTAAGCTTAGATAGACAAGCCAGTATTTGATAAAAGAAGAGGCATGAGATACTTAGCTAACTTTATATTCTTAATCATAGTTAACTCAGAAACACAGTGTGCATTTCAGATTACATTTTTTACATGGCCCATACACCAGAATGTTTTTTTTTTCTGTACATGGACTTTTCTTTTTCTTTTCTTCTTTTTCTACTGTGCTGACAACAATTCATTACATGAATAAAATAGCTCTTTAACAATATTTAATAGAACCACATTTACACAATACTAAACTCTTCCATTGACAATGCATTTTTGAGCCTATGCCCATCAATGAGCCAAGTTGTTTTGACTTCACACAAGATGAGAGGGTCTATATTTAGCTCAGAATGACTTTTTTAGTTTGAGCTTTGCATAACTCAGAGAGTTAAGGTCAATCCTCATGTTTCAAATGTTCTTGACGGACAAAAATTACTTACAAGTAACTTTAACTGTTTAACTTGTTGTTATTTATCTTAAGATAATGTAACTCGTATTTTGTACCGCTTCAAGATAATGAAATAAAGTAAAAAAATTTGACTGAAAGAATATTGCAGATAAACTACAAATCAATTTAAAAAGACTGAACAAGTTCACTTCCCCTCTGTGAGTAATAAAGTTGAGTTGGATGCTACATGAGTTAAAGGCTAAATGGTAAAGTCACTGAATGTTACCTATGTTATAGAGGTAAAGTAGAAACAGAAAGTAAATGAAAGTAAATGTTTACTATGCAACTACCAGACCTGTATGCTATATATTTTTTGTTTTTAGTTTGCTCCCTTGTCAACAGGAATGAAAAACCCACCATTTAGTTGAAGCTTTTTTGATCACTTCACTTTTGGACAGGTTTATTAAAACCATGCTAAATATGAACATTGTTACAAAAACTGTAATGCTTGGTGTGGCGGTGCACTCACTTTGTTGGTGCGGGGGTTGAGCATGAGTGGCTTGCCCTTCTCTTTGGTGTGGGCCCATCTGCAGCAGACAGAGACACAGGGCCTGAAGGAGAGAGTGGTCCTCAGTCTGGACAACATGATGGACGGAGAGCTGGGTGGAAAGGCTGGACACAGAACACAGACGAGACGATGAGCAGCATGCATTACAGAGAAACAATTACATTACTTTAGGCGATAACATCATTAACCAGTTCAAGCAAAACATCATAAAAGAAAACAAATATCATTAAAGAAACCGCAAATCATTACTTTACCGTGTGGATATCATCGTCTGGATCAAATACATTTTAAAAACATTCTCCATCCTTGTGGGATATAAAGGCTTTATGGCACAAACTAAACTAAACTAAACTAGAAGATTCCTAGTTCAAGTCCAGGTCTGGGTGTTTTTTAATCTGTGATGTGAGAAAATCTTATCCTAATCCTAAACCACATCAAGAGGAGGGCACAGACAAATAAGGATTACAAGAGAGCACCAGCCTCGTATGAAGAGAATTAAAGAACAGAAAAAAATCAACAACGCATTTCCTCGCCAGAGCAGTTTGTACTGGGCTTCCCTCTACACTGACTGCTAATGTTTGGTCTTTGAATAGTCCGAATATTGTGAGAGCCATGTCATGCATGCGACTGTCGAACAGTTTGTTTTCAGATTGCAGAGAGATAGCAGTTCAAGCTCTGGGGGGAAGAGTGTACCAAGTGTAGGGCCGGCAATGTTATGAGTCACGTTAAGATGGATTAGGTTTAAAAACATTTACTTGGACTGTTTTGCCCTCATTGTTCACAGCTGACATGACGTGTTGTAACTCTGTTTGCAGAATGTGATAACTCTGTGTTTGGTGCTCTGTTGGAATTCTGTAAAAAATTATCTTTGCTGGTGTAAGTCAACTTATCCACAGTGCATTTCATAACTTTCCCTCAGAGCTTTAACAAAGATTTTTTTAAAACAACTGGTACAGATGACATAAATATGACCTATTTTACTCCTAAACGTTCAATTACTTCCTTTTTCCCCCAAGAGTTGCCTCAACCAACAGTTTGCATGGAGAATTTGAAACAGGTTTTAACTGCTGGATGCCTTTCCTGACACAAGCCTCCACATGTAGCTTGGGACCAGCACATACTATTGTAGCTGGCTGATATGTAGCACAGATTTTCTTAATTTTATGAAAGAATTTAATATTATATGGCCATTTGTCTCAGTAAATAAAAAACAAATGTGTTAGAATTGGACAGTGAGAGCGATTAGAGCTTAGGGAGAGCTACAAAATGTTTTTAAAATTTTTGTTCAATGAGGTTCTATGCCAGAGAAATTAGAAAAATCTTTTTATTGTCGTTTTGAGCTTTTCAGGCTGAGATAAAGCAGTTTTGGATGTTTCCCATGAACTGCAGAGTAAGATGTCTAAACACTGCTAAAAGATGGTTTGGGGACATTGTGAGCTCCTTCTCAGGACTTTACAAATCATTTTAAGGCCAAATTTCTGTAGCAGGGCTGCCACAATAGCCTCTAATGAACTGGGCAGTGAGAACAGATAAAGATGAGTTTTTTGAGAAAACCAATTGGTCCATCTCAATCAAACTAGCTGTGCAAGTAGAGCTTGGGGAGAGCTACAAAATGCTTAAATACATTTCTGTTCTACAAGGTTCTGTGCCAGAAATGAGCAAAATCTTTTTACTGCCCTTTTGAGCTTTTCAGGCTGAGACAGTGTTTTTGTGTGCCTAACCAAAAATCTGCATTAAAGAGCAAGAATTGGCTGGTTGCAGATTGACTAAAAAAGGCAAAAATCGACCTATAGTTGGAAGGTGATGTGTGACTGATATAAACCTCCCAATCATCCATTTCTATTCCTGGTTGTTGAGCAACAATTAAGGAAAAATGCTAAGAGGGATGAACACTTTTGCAAGGCACTGATGATAAATCTGTCAGAGGAATGTCTTTTAGATAAACATCTAGTTGCTAATAAAGTACTCTCACATAAGAAAATTTCACCATCATTTGACAAACCTTTTACATTTTCATTTTTTTGACACTCAAACTCCACCCACTAAAGATAAAAAAAGTTTTGAGTCTCTTTCTGCAACAGCTACTTCAAATTTCAGAATACACTGAGATAATTTAATTCTTAGCTCGCACCGAGAGGAAGTGCAACTGAAGCTGTGCACAAATTATATAAGAGAACAGCAATATGAGCTGTTTCTATTTTAGTTCACGCAGTCTGGTGACCTAGCAGCACAACAAATATACTGCAACTCTGAAACACTGCATACATGAGGGGTCCACAGTCGTCATCAGCGGTCATGTGACAAAGAATAAAAATGTCAGATGTGTAAACAGACCTTATCAAGTTCTCTACAACAGCGGCTGGCACTGAGCTCAGGTGGTTAAAGCACGGGCCACTGAACAGCACCATTTCTTCTGCTTCACTATAACATATTTAAAACCCACTTACAATACTACAACTAAGCATTTCCATATTGTGTAAACCAAGGTAAAAATTTTATTAATATTTAGCATTGGCATTATTTTAAAACAGAAAAGAATATGTCCAAGTAGTATTGCTTCTTAAGATTGCCTTATTGGTTTTCTCAAAAAACTCATTAACTGTTCTCACTGTCCAATATTAATAAACTTGTTTGCATTTTATTAAGCATTACTGAAACTAAATGGCTATATTATATTAATCTCTTTCATAAAATTAAGAAAATTGGCCCTATATCAGTCCAAAAGTGTGTATCGGCCATTGGGTGCTCTGAATTTTAAAAATCTTTATCGGCATTGGCCATAGAAAAACCTATATTGGTTGACCTCTATTCTTAATATTATTACTTACAGGGTTGAAGTAAAAATACAACTACTACTACTTCTAATGCTGCTGCTCGACTTATGTGGCAGTGCTACCCTCTTTGCCACTGAGGTCAAAAATTAACCTGGACAGACTTTAAACAATTACTTGAGTAAAAGTAACAAATATTCCAGCATTGATGTCCAGGCTGCTGGCTTAGCAATGTCTGGCTAATGCTCTCTTCTCTAGGAAACATTAGAAAGCAATAAGCTAGGATTAGCCCCGGGGGGGGTCAACATGACACCCTTACAAAGTGTGCACAGCCTTTGATGTGCTGTTGCTTTAATTCAGCCCTGACATAAGAAGAACGATGGAATTCAAATGGTCTAATAATATCTGTAATGACTTGTTAGGCACTGCATACTGTGCCAAGTTGGAAAGGGAGTCTGGCACAGAATATCAAAGACTGGGCTTTCCAGATAATAATGTAATCTAATTTAGTTAATAGGCACGTTTTGATTTGTCAAGTGGATTAAATTATAGAAAGAATACCTGCCAACTTATAAAGTCTTTAAAAGCCTGTTGTGGTCCATGTGATCTCGTCACCAACTCTGCATTTGTCCAGATTTTGGCTTGTAATACATAAAATAGCATGAAAATATTTAGCGATGCATTACATATTGTGCCAAGTGCTTCATTTATAATTATAGTCTGCTTTGTGACAAAATAAAAAGTTCAAAAAGTCCTGCTTTAAGCCTGATTCAGTCCTAAATTTAGTTCTGGGTGAATGTTGGTTACCTCTGCCAGTGAGGTTATGTTTTGTTCTCTGCAGGTTTATTTGATTGTGAACAATGTAACTAAAAATTACATGGTTGATTTGGATATTATTTTCAGAAAAGGTCAATAATGGGCCAAAGGGCAAATTGTGCATTTTCGGTGTAAATCTGTCAGCACTGCTCTGCATGATCCTTAATATTTTACAGGATCCTTTACTTTTAAGGTCTGCACTTTCAGAGAACTTACTTTGTTTAGTCTTACCCCATATTTCTATAAAATTTAAATAATGTAAACGTTTACTATGTCAAAATGGGTTTCCAAATACCACATGTTGTAGTGTTATTATATTCAGCATATGCATGTATTATGTATGGTTTTCTTGTATTGTGCAATGACAATGTCTAACCACTCTCAGTATCCCACTGTAGCTTCATTTCAAAGTGCAGCACCAACATTAGCTTCCATTATGGCTAGGTGAAAAAAAATCAAATTGCTAATAGGACAACAGTGGGTAAACATCGTTTCCTGTCTTGTTGCTCAACACTGAATTTTTTCTCTGTAATGGCAATGTTGTAATAAAGAACAGCATACTGAAAGTACACTTTTGCACAAAAGTGAGACTATTTGATTCACAATAAATCATAAGTCTGGTCTAGATTGAGTACTGAGTACAGGCAGACTAAGGTTTTTTACTTAAATGTGCTACTTATGGATGGACGTTAACTTAAAATCACAAAACAAAAAAAGACATTTTCAGACAGACATTTTAAGTAGCTGAGAAGAACAACAGGTTTTCATGAGGGATTACAAACATTACTAACACTCATCAGTCATCGTTGAGCATTGTACACAATACACGCCGACATATTTTGCTTTCAAGTTTATATTTTATGGCTACAATAGTATGGGTTTATTAGGATCAAAGTACATAATATAAGGAAGCAATTATGTCCTAAAGCTACAAAAAGTGAAAAGTGTGGTTTGGCTTCTTCAATGCTAAGACAGAAGAGTTGTTCATCTTAGTTTTAAGGTGTGTAAAGCCAACGCGATATGAACACATTATCTAAAATTGTACTGCATCTTTGTACTGGAAAATGTCACTGTTATCTATGACATGTGTTAGACTGACGTTTATATACAGGACTTAAATAAAATAACATGTATCCACGCAGTCAAATATATTAGGTCAGGGTAGCTCCAAGTTTTGTCTTGTGACATTTAAGGACTTTTTAATGCCAGCATCATCAACAACAGGACAATAATCTGTATGAATTTTATTTGTACTACTCTCTGAAACTCAAGGGTTTCATTTAAAAAATCTAATGCAAATGACTCATAATAAATAAATACATTTTGTAATTGCGGTGACTCTACTTTTTAGTAATATTAACAATGTTTTGACAAATATTAAGACCTAAATGACAAAATTTAATACCTACTCATACAATATTTAATACTTTTAAAGCCTTGATTTTTACAAGATCAAATTCAATACCTAGTTAATACTTTTAAGACCTTGGGCTTACCCTGAAAATGATATATCTTTGTACTGGAACATTTAGTGAATGTTAATGTTATTTATGACATGTGCAAGACTGGCATCTGTATACAAAAATAAAAAAACATGCATCCATGCAGTTGAATATATATCAGGTAAACAAAAAGATGCTAAAATAAAATTGGACGTACTAAATCAGACATGTCCAAAGTGTGGCCCGGGGGCCATTTGTGGCACAGAGTGAGATTTTATATGGCCCTCAGTTTTCATCATAAAATGTTTCGTTTATGGCCCTCTAGCACCATTAAGCAGTATTTCTAAACATCTATACTTCAATTGGAATTTATGACCGACTATTCTAACTATTAACTATAGACTACTAAAAAACTAACTTAAAACAAAATTACCAAGCATGTGTTTGGTAAGCTTATCAATTTTCAGAAAAATATTTTATTACAATGCAATAAAATAATAATAATAATAATAATAATAATACATGTCTAGTATTGAAAGCAAAGTTTATTTAAAACATTTATATTGTTTGTTATAATATAATAATACAACAGCCGGCATACTCGAATCCGGCCTTCTTCAAAAAATGTTAGGACACCCCTGTATTAAGTAAACCTAGCATCACATTAAAAGTACAGTAGCTAACCCGAATATAAACTGCGACATGCTATTTCTACGCTTACATTAAACATAAAACACACTGACTATCATTATTTTAGAGATTGTTTAAGGGTATAATTGTATTGAACGAGCTTGTCATGCCCTGTGACTCCAAACACGCCACATTTTATCACTGGCACGCTGTCATTCATCAGAGTCAGGGCGCTAGCGTTTTCACACTGGGCTTAGAAAACGGAAGTCACGTTTTAAGAAAATAACGGCTTGACTTACCTGAGATCTTTGTAAAAGTGTGCCCTTAATGAAACATATTCCTTGGCGAAAGCGAGAGGTAGAAGCAACTGTGTCCAGAAATCTAAATTTGTGTGTCCCTTCTTGACAGCTGCAGCGGCCCAGGGCAGTGTGGCGGAGACGAGCAGCAGAGGGGACGCTGAGAGAGAACTGACCAATCAGAGGCGGGGATTCCCTTATTGGTTACCGTAAGTACGACACTTTTATGGGAATGCGCAGGAGATATTGTCGTAAACGTCGTAATAAATGTAATAGTCGACAGTAACCTTATTTTTACCCCTTAACTTTACCGCATTATAATTTTCCCATATAAAAAGGCCCCTATTTTTGGCTTTTATATATATCTAGGTTTATAGGCGATTTGGTGGGACATGGTGGGACAAACTTAAGAGAAATAAAAGCTTTGCTGTTTGGCATTATTTAACTTACCAACTTAATGAGTCTAAATCTCATTTACATAAAAGACACAGCTGCTAAAAATCATGGATTCATGCTAAAAACGCACATTTTGTAAAGTAATATCTGAGAGTTTATGCATTCAAATAAAAGCCCCATGGAGAGGTCTGTCCTGAAACAGAGGTAGCAACATATCAACCATATATACAACCCATAGAGACAGGACGCCCACAAGTTTTTATTCTACATTTTACACAAGGAATAAGTCTACTCAGTGTTACCTTGTTGTTCTTAACTTGAATCTCACTTTTTATAAGATTCACTTAATAAATGGGACGATGCCTAAATGGCTGTGCAGTACAACCAAAAGTGGGACAGGTGGTCACCCTAATGATAAGGGTCCCCTGTATTAATTAGTTTACTGATTTCTTTTACATATGTTGATAAATGAAGCCCACATGAGTATGGTGTTGTATAGCATAAATCTGTGTTTCCCAAAGGGTGGGTCAAGGCCTAAAAGTAGGTCGCAGGTAGGGCTTAATTTTGGGACCAGGATCTTTTTGACAGAATCCTCCATGTCTATATGTATGTTATAATGATTTACTTTCTACAACATAATTTAAAAAAATACTTTAAGAAATCAAACACCAAAACTAAATAAAATGCTTCATTTACACTTTTAACTTTAACTTTTAATTAATTATTATTGTTTCTTTTTTCCCTCAACTGTTAACCTACCTGACCCACTCTTTGATACTTTTTATGCCTTTTTAATTGTTTTGATTAGCCTGAAGATACTAAGGACTGGAGAGAAACTTTTAAAGTCTCATGATTATCCAACTATGAAATTTATAATCACGAATAAAAGTAAAACTGTTTAATCCTGACATATGTGACAAAGGATACAAATTCCAATTGGACCAGACTCTACACTGACATTTCAACATTTACATAAAACAACAAATTTAATAAAAGGGTTAAAACATTTTTATTAATTTTCCAGCAAAAACTGCCACCGCAAAATTAGACTCAAACAGCAATAAATACAGAGCGCTTATAAATGGTATATGTTTGCTGAAAAGTTAAGACATCCTTGCAGTTCGAGTACAAAACAACGCAGCTTAAAGAAATCGTCCACAAAGTGACATTTAGTAAAACTACACCTAAGATACGTGAAATTCATGCAAAAGTTACATTCAACAAGCTGGAAGCATCCAAGGATACGAGGCACATTTTCTAAATTGCTTGACACACGTAAAAATCATGTAGCCACTCTTAATGTACAATAGTTTTTAATATAATTATTGCTGCTTTGTTTGCAGAGAAAGATGTGTGTATGCAAAAAATCAATAGGAAAACTGTAATAATTGATTAATCCAAGGCAATGCAAGTGGCCATGGCTCCAGATATGAACAGAACTTTTGCAAATTCTTGTTGTTGCTAAGAAAAACTGTATTCCTGAATGTGTAAGCCACACTATGTGCTTCTGGTCTGTTGTGGTAATGAAACAACGTACCTGGGTTTGTTATTGGCTAGCTTGGCGATGGCTAAATCCTGGTTATATTGTGCAGTTGTACTGTTATCTATTCTCATGGCAGATGTTGATTGGCCTCAGAGCATTATGTGTATTGAACAGCTTTAAGTATCCAGCAGACACAGGCGTACACTGGTGGAAACGTTGGACAAAACGATACACAGGCACAGTTTGAACGTGGCTGGAACAAGCAAAATAGTATTTTGAGGCGTCGTTGCAAAGCTGGCAGTACTATGCAGTGGTGAAAGTTCAGTAGTGCGGTGATTATAAATACCAAAAGAAGCTAAACTAACATTAGCTTGGCATCTCTGAACATCAGAGTATATACAGTATTTGGTTATGGCAATATTCAACCTGACCAGGTCAATTTGGAGACTCTAATGACATTTCATAAACTGTTGAATATTTCTACTACATTCTAAGTATCGTACATTTCTGTCTCTCTTTTATTGGTTTGTTTCACCAGTACTGAAACAAACCATTTTAGTACCATTTTATACCTACAATGGATTTGACAAACTAATCTTTTCAAAATATATGCTACATATTAAAGAAAGTTCTTGGTGGAAAGTGAGAAGAAATCAGGCTGCTGAGTACATAGTGTCCGTACAAGGTGTTAAGTTGCATAAAGCACTAGATATGTACATATTTAAAACCATTAAAACAACCTTTAGTTCACATATTAATGATAATAATTATACAGCATTCAATAAAAACATAAAACACAACTCAAATGAACTAAAGTGTGCTTTAGCATTAAAAATACAGGGCACATACACGTCACTATTAACAGTCTTCCGAAATATATTAATGAATTAAATATGAGCACATTTTTGTACAACTTTACAATGCACCGGTGAAGCGCTGTCAGTCAGTGGTCATAAAGTAGCAAAATTTGATTAATTTTAGTTCATACATTCAGAAAAAGCATATTATTTTGGTGAGGAACACCTTTGGAAGACTCATTTTCAAATGTTAGTGACTGACAGCAAGCAATATTGGTTTGTTTCCTAAAAAAATCTCAATCTTTTACATTATCTATAGTCCTAAGAGCAAAGTTAAGCATACGTGGTGTGTGTTTGGATATCTAAGCATTAAGCTGGCTTGATAGGATTCTCTATGAATGAGAAAAGAAGAGATCCCTGACCCATTTCATTTTGCAAAGTGAAAAGGTTTGGCTGGTCAGTCACTTGTAGTATGCTGTAGCTGCTGTCCAATCCCTTACTCCTGTATAAAAAGCAATATTGTTTCTATTAAAACTGTTCATAAGGTTTTGTCTTTTCACAGATGTGCAATTAAATCCAGTCACAGGGGGTCACAATGCAGTGTAATGTTTGTCCTGGTCCCAAGCCTGAAAAAATGAAAAGGGTGGCATCCGGGATAAAAACCTGTCCTCAATCAATATGGCAATCACTGCATGCTAGGACGCAGATGATTTCCTGTGTCCCAGAAGATGAAAGGTAAAAGGACAAGTTACAATCTGCTATTAGGTGAACTCTATATACAATAAAGGTGGAAGAGGTCAAAAATATCAGAAAAGTGCTGTTTTAACCAATCAAAACCAGTGTAGTTTAACATATACGACTGCCAATATAATGTGAAATGTAAATATCAGATTTGAATAGGAGAAGAGCTAACGTTTATAGGCCTAGAAAAAACATTAAACGCAAGCTCTACGCAAGCTCTGATGCTTAAACTTCATTATGGTAGCTCAAAAGCTTAATTTCCTCTCATGATAAGTGTGGAGTCGGTGGCGGGACAGTCCTGTGCTCCGAAAGCCTCGGCACTCTATTGTTTATGCCCGTTTGTTTCGTTTCCTCCTTCCACCCAGCGTCCCTCACTTTCTTTCCGTCTGTTTTGTCTTTAGTCTGTCTACACAGCTTCAGCGCTTTGGAGATAAACACATCCAAGTTAAACAACTGTTCTTTTTGCTTGACGGGGAGCGACTCCAAGGAACTGCTGTCGTTTACGGACTGAGAAATGGATGACGTGGAGGAATTTTGGGAAGATTTTTGGAGGGGAAAAAGAGGCGAGGTCGGGCGGGACGCTGTTGCGGGCAAACGAGGGAGGATTATACAAGTAGGAGACGAGGGCACGAGGGAAGGGAGAGAGTTGGAGGAGGAAGTGTTGGGTGGAAGAGGGCTTAGAGAGCGTTCGTCGAAGTCCGGGGAAGGGGGCTGGATGACTTCGGTGTAGTGGAAGACTGGGGCAGGCTGGTCGGTTGGAGAGAGAGGAAGAGGAGGGGACGAAGTGTAGCAGGTTAGAGATTGTGGCGCCAACAAGGGACTAGGAGTTGGGGAGTGGAGACGGGACTGCGTGCTTTCCACCCAGCGAGAAATCTCTTGGAACAAATCCCCACTTTCCTTTTCTTTCTCTTCCGGTTTCTCCTCGGTGTCCATTTCTAGATCCTCCACGCTGCCACCGATGGGTTCAGCCGGGACGTGGAGGAGGCCGCTGGTGTTGCGCTTCCAGTGGGACAGGTCCAAGATGAGCTTGGGTTCGGAGTAGTGCTGCGGTTTGCCTTCCCTCCAGGCGATTTTGTCCAGATACGAAGGAGAGCCCACTTTGTAGTCACAGGAGCGGCCGCAGTCCAGCTCGCCGAAGCCGAAAGCTCGTTCCAGAGAGGAGTGGGAGTTTTCCAGGAAGCGTTCGGCCGAGCTGCTGTGGGAGTACTTGCGTGGGTCGACCTGGGTAATGATGAAACGAAAAGAGAGAATAAATGTTGAGAAAAATAATTGTATAGGAAATTATCTTTTAGTTGCTGGAGTGTGCATAACTAAACTACTGTATATTAACAGGATACTTGACTGGGTTAAATTAGATTTTTCTTCTATATATTTTTTGGCCACTTAGGTTTTATCAGATTGGATAGTTGTTAGAGAGAAGGAAGAAACATCTAAACTGCCAAAATCCAAACTCTAACCCACAACACCGAAGCAAGCTGCAATTACCCTGTGTATGTACACTGTATTTCCAGATGTATTAGCTCACTGCCTTTACACGCATATGAACTTAAGTGACATCCCATTCTTAATCCATAAGGTTTAATATGACATCGGCCCACTCTTTGCATCGATCTACATCAGACATCTAACTGTCTGATGTTCGATATTGGACGAGAAGGCCTGGCTCGCAGTCTTCACTCTAATTCATCCCAGCAGTCATACTGGAACAGGAAGTGGCCATCCCCAAACTGTTCCCACAAAGTTGGGAGCATGGCATTGTCCAAACTCTCTTGGTGCTGAAGCATTCAGAGTTCCTTTCAGTAGAACTAAGGGGCCAAGCCCAGCTCCTGAAAAATAACCTCACACCATAATCTGAATTCATTTATTTAGGTGGGTGAGTGAATACTTTTGGAAATATAGTGTGTCATGTGCACTACCTAGTTTGTATGACCCAACTACATTGTAATAGCTGCTAACTGTCACCAAAACCAAGACTGCTGACAGCACTACTCGCAAATGTCAAACTTTGTCCATCACTTTTCCTAAACACAAATTGTTTATTACTAACATCATTGATAGGGAACAAAATGTACAGCCGAACCCAGGACACCTCCAGTTCAGTCCATGTTTACATCTCTTTTATTTGTGGATAACACAATATTAGGTTATAAAAACAATGTAAGCATAGCCAGAATTGAATAGTCAATACCACCACAATGATTTAAGAGTCCCGTACTGATGATAAATAAACTTCTCCTCCCTCAGAGGTCCAGAGTCTGCAGCCTCTCCTTTACAACCACAGGACAACCCTAAACTAAATTCCCTCACAGCCATGAAAGTAACAACAGTAGTACTTTTTAAAAATTGTATTTATTTTATTTTATTTATTTAAAGGGACAATGCATATTAATGAACATACAATGTAAATATGCCAGATTTAGCCAATTGGCTACTTTCCATCTGTAGTCCCTGGCAGATCAAGACAGAAAAAAAGGACACAATTACACATAAAATACAAACAGTCATCACTGGAAATATAACATTGTAGAAAGAGTTAACAATTAATGCCCACAGACCTGATTACTCTTGAGCCAACCCTTTAGGTTAGTTTTGAATCCATTAAATGTAGGACTATCTCTGACAACGGCTGGGATACTATTCCAAATGTCTGTGCCTCTGACTGACAGCACTTGTTGACTAAAGGCTGTTCGCCTCAGAGGCACTGCACAGTCACCTCGAGTTGATGCTTGAGTTGTTCTGTTAGTTGTAGCAGATCTAAATTTAATAAATTCGTTTAGAGGCGGTGAAGAAAGCCCATGTACACTTTTATAAATTAAACAAGCCAGTTTGAATTTTATAAAGTTATTGAAGCTCAAGAAGTTGTACTTTTGAAGTATTAGACAATGATGGAAAGAATAAGGTTTTCTATCAAATACTTTTAAAGCTTTTTTATATAGTGACTCAATTTGTTTTAAAAATTTGAATTTGCCATCGACTGTGTGATAAAATCATACAGTGAAGAAACATTTTAGCAGCATTCAGAAAGGATCTTATTTGCTTAAATTTACAAACATTAAAATTTTGAGTTTTACATAATGTTTTTATATGTTTTTTAAAAGACAAAGTTGAGTCTAAAATCACACCAAGGTATTTGAAATCCTCAACAAGTTCAAGCTCTTCACCTTTTAAATATACTTTCGAGCAAGGCTTTCCTTTTTGGCGTTTAGAAAATATCATATACACAGTTTTTTTTAGAATGGAGACATGATTTACTAAGCCACTCATCAATACTAGCCAGAGCTGTTGTCAGTTGTTCAGAGAGTTCAACATCAGACTTAGCTTTTGTAAAGATTACAGCATCATCTGCATAGAGCTGCGTATTGATGTGAGGGCAGATTTTTGGCAAGTCATTAATATACAACGAAAATAAAATGGGCCCTAGTATTGAACCTTGTGGTACCCCGACTTTACAATCTAAATAGGAGGATTTATAACCACTGATTGATACACAGTGGGTTCTGTCAGACAAATAAGATTTCATCCAAGCAATAGCTTGCTCTGAAAAATTGAATTTAGTGAGTCTGGATAATAAAATTTGGTGGTCAACTGTATCAAATGCTCCTTTTAAGTCAAGAAAGACTGCACCAACTAAAGGGTAACTATCCAAATGGTATTTTACTTTTTCCATGAAAAAATGTATTGCAGTTTCTGTGGAATAATTGGCACAAAATCCAAACTGCATGGGTTGCTGTGGAGTATGACTCTTACTTAAATGGTTAACTAATTGTTTGGCTATCCATTTTTCTATTATGTTGGACACAATGGGTAGTATATTAATAGGACGATAATTTTTTACCTCTTTCTTATTCCCAGACTTAAAAATAGGGATAATTGTTGCAGCTTTCCAAGCTCTAGGAACAATACAATGCCTGATTGATAGATTAATCATATGAGTAATTGGACATATCAATTCATCTTTGTGTACCTTTAAAAAGTTTGTGTCTAAGCCGTAGACGTCTTTTGTTTTGGAATTTCTTGAGTCTTTTATGATGGATGCAACCTCTATTTCAATAATCTCTGTTATTTTAAAAATAGGTAAAGTCTCGTTTACAGAAAAAGCAAAATCTTCACATGATTTAAAAAGTTGTGTAATTTCATAAATAGAATCTTTAAAAAAAAGTATTAAATTCAGTTGCCACAGTAGTAGGATCTTTAACTATTTCATTATTTATTTCTAGTTCTAATACATTATCTTTAACTGTCCTACTACCAGTTAATTTATTAATGGTTTGCCATATTCTTTTCCCATTACCATTTGATGACTCAATAACTGACAGATAAAAATTTGCTCTGGCATAGATTGAACTACTTTGTTTCTTGCTGAAATAAAAAGTTGCCTGTCAGAGTTAAGGCCCGTATTAAGGGATTTTTTAAGTAATTGATCCCTAGTCTTCATTAATTCCCTACATTGTTCATTAAGCCAAGGTATATCACTTTTACTTGATTTATTTTTCTTTATTCTTTTTGTGTACAAGGTTAGTACTTCATGAATTTTGGAGTGAAATGCAACACTAGTTGTTGAAATATCATCACATGAAATTATTCCAATCCAACTTTATTCTTGATGGTCATCTTTTTTACATCAGAACAACTTGAAGTGGAGTCGCATACAACATTTCATGTGTATCATTATTATAGACGTTTTTGGTCATTCATGATTTATTCCAGTGTTTCCCAACCGGAGGGGAAGGGGACCCATAGGGGTACGTGAGTACACTGCAGGTGGTACGTGGAGTTATTTGTTCATTTATAGGACCTTTATATGTTTAACTTTCAAAGACTAAAATATAGGGTTGTGACACTTAAGAAGGACAAAACAGGGTCTAAACCAGGAAAAAACAGGCCTAAAACCAGAGCTAAACCAGAAATAAACCAGGACAAAAACAGGAACAAACCAGGACTAAACCAGGACTACACTGGGTCCAAACCAGGACTAAACCAGCAACAAACCAGGTCTCCACCAGAACTAAGCTAGGTGTAAATTAAGTCTAAACCAAGTCAAACAGAACTAAACTAAGACTTAACCAGGACTAAGCTGGGTTCAAACCAGGACTAAATCATGTCCTGGGGATACAATAAACAAAAAGATTGGGAACCATTCACTGTCACATCATTTTAGTCCCAGTACCAATACATTTTTGTTTCTTATTTGTGATGTGATTTATGCTTATAGCCAGTAACATGCAATATTTATTTTATATATAATGTTTTTTACTTTGAAAAAAATTAAAACCATTGTGTCCAGCACTTGTGTGTATGATAAAGCATGTTGTTGTAACCTCATGTCTCTTATTGTGTGACTAGCAAGAGCCGTTCAATATACAACGTACATACTGCGCATTTATAGTATCGCCATTAACTCTGCCCAAGGAGAAAAAATAGCATCTTTTCTTATTATTCTTCAGCTCTAGTGGCATGATATGAAGCGAAAACGTATATGGATTCAGCAGTGTTCTTTATCTAAATGGAACAAAATAATTTCACATGAATCTCAAGAAAAAATATGTCTACCTGTGCCTCCTCTAACAGTGCAGTAGAATTAACCCGAGGGTCTCTCTGCACCTCCTCGTCCTCTGCCGTGTCTCCTATATCTGAGGTAACAAGACTGGGAGGCATGCAGCGGCACTTCCCGCCTGAGTGCTGCCAACACACATCTGTGGACAAACTGTTCCCAAACCTGCACACACACAGACAGAGTCTATGTTAGCTCCACAAAATACACCTGTAAACAAAAGCAATCGGTGCGTAAACAGACCTGTCCCATTGGATGCTGGACGCCTGGCTGTTGCTGTTGCTCAGAGAGTGTTCACTAACGAGGCTGTCCTCCAGTTCGTCCTCGATCCGGAAGGGGTGTGAGGAGACGGGCTCATCCTCGGGACAGGCGTACTGCCGCAGGAACGGGTGGGACAGGGCCGCTTCAGCCGTCAGCCGATCCATGGGGTTGAAGGTCAAGATTCGACCCAGGAAGTCCACAGCTGAGGAGAGAGGAATAACATCATTTTAAGATGTACTGTATACTTACTCATATAAGGTCTGTAGATGTTTCGTCATATTCCTATGCAATTCCAGAAAGTTTCTAGCTTCATTTTAGGGACACGCTACTTGACTTAAACATAGGGTGACCAGATGTCCCTATTTAACTGGGACATTTCCAGTTTTAGTCTCCTTGTTTCATACAGACATACAGTATCTGTAAAAACACTAATTTGTCCCAGTTTTCAACACATCATGTCCCAGTTGTCCCCATTTTACCAAAAGAAAGCATAGGAAACTTAAAACACATTTGTCTCAAGACTCTTGTCACAAAAAATATTTACAATGTCATTGTTTTTAAAAAAAAAAAATATTAAAATGAAAGATTTTAGGCCTAGTGTCATGTACTTTAGTTACATGACTGAAAATTATATGGATTTCAGGAGCTTTTTTGTCACTTTGTACATTCAAATGCACCATGATTAGTGATCAGTTTTAGGGTTTAAATATCTGGTCACCCTACTTCAACATGACGACGGGAGACACTCTTATGCGCCAAAAAGCTGTTGCTGCATATCCTAGTATTTTTTTTTAGTCTTGTCATTGTCAAGTTCACTTCCTGGAGACGGAACAAACAAAAAGAAAACAAAAGGCTGCACTAACATATGCAGAAAAAACTGCTGCACGAATAAAGCAGAAGATAAGTTGAAAAAGTAGCTAATAAAGAGTGCAGACCGGTGAAGAGGGGACACTATTGTTAGACACTTATCAGCTATTGCCCTCAGACTCCAACTCTGAGGACTGCTGAGAAAACTGATTTGACAACGACAACAGAGCGTTTCTGGCTGCCACTCACCCTGCACATCCACTTCAGACAGCAGCTCAGAGAAGGGTTTCTTCACACGCCAGCCGTCACTCACATATGACGGCATCACCTACGAAGAAACAGAATGATAAAATACACTCAGCACATGAAATCTTTATGTGTCTGTGAATAGAAATGAAGAGAACTGTGATAAAAAAGGCCATGTTTGGTTGACAGTGGGTGAGGACAGAGATGGAGGAGGTAGTGTCAAGGCATTGTATTTCTGTTTGTTGTTACTCATATGGCTAGACCAGTGGTTCACAACCTAACTCAAAAACAAATGGAATAGAAACAAAAATCTACTACTATGCTGATTAATGAAAAAAATATATTAGGGCTGGAAAAAAGGTTGGGAACCACTGGTTCTAGATACCACTTTTGCAGTTCAAGTCCTGATTTAGATTAATTTAGACCCAGTTTTATTTCTGTTGTAGTCCTGCTTTGGTTAGGGATTACATTTTAGTTTAGACAACTGATTTAGCCACAGTTTAGTCTTTATTTGGAAATAGGGATGTAACGATACAATACATATCAATTACATTTGTTTTGATTCAGTTCAAGAATGATACTGGCTAATTTAGAACAATATGATTCAGTATTATTCAACACCTTCATGTCGATGCAATCAATGAAATTTTGCCAAAAATCATAAAAGTTTTTTTCATTAAAAAAAAAAAAAACAGTCCAAAAAGACGTATCTGGTTTTATTTTAACATGCTAATTTCTAATATCATTATTTCCAATATTATTGTTTTTTTCCATGTGTACTAATAAACACTTCCTATAAAATGATATGATTCAATACAAGGTAATTTGTATCAATATAGTTAAATAAAAAACAACACATCAATATAATGACTGTATTGTCACACCATTAATTGGAAATATATGTTTGTGGGTTAATCCCTGTGTTTAGACCTGTGTTAGTTTTTATTTAGGGTCAAATTGGTCCAGTAAAGATGGTTCTTGATGGTAAAGCCATATAGTTTCTAAGGCAGTACCTGGTGTGAAAAGTTTGAGTAGCTAGGCTACACTATAACCTGGGCTAGACTATAATTTAATCTGAATTATCATTGTTGCCATATTGCTGCTGTGTAATTTGAAGCCTGTATTTAATCATAACAACATTAGTTTCAATATTTCCTGCAGTATCTGTTTAGTTCCTTCTTGCCTTTACCAAACAATGTACTTCAGAAAAACTGCATTCTCGCAGACGTTAAATCCGTGCTGTTACAAGGACAAGTTAGATGACATATTTTGACTTTTGTTTGTTTTTCTCATAGACAACACAGAGTCATTTCAGAGGATCAGCCTTAGTCCACACCTGCAGCAGTTCTCGTCGGTCCTCGTCTCTCAGCACAGGCACCGTGTCCAGGATCAGCTGCATCTGCTCCAGCTCATGAGCCCCTGGCACAACAACACACACAGAAACATAACTCTGGGTCAGTTCTTGGGGCCACTTCAGTAAAAAACAAGACGGCAATTATGGTATTCACTGTTAGAGGCAATTTTTTCAGCAAGTACTTGGTCGGCTGTAAATGCATTCATCCTGAGGCATTGATTCAGAGAGAAGTTCTTTTGTTTATTTCTTGCCACTGTCACCAAACAAACTGCAATAATTGTAATAGTATGGTCTACACCTGCTCTATTAACATCTTGAGACATTTTGTAGTGATTTAGTGCAAGATAAATAAATTGAACTAAAATTAAATTAAATGCCTGCGGTCATAATACTAAATATGTTTCACTTTAATCTAAGGGTCCTCCGATCAGGATTTTTGAGGCTGATCGATCAGCCTTTGCTGTGATCGGCCGATACCGATCACATGGTCTTCAATGTAGTAATGCAATGTATGCAGGCTATTATTATTTCCACTTGAAAAATACTGTAGTCTTTGTAAATGTAAACGTACAACAAAATTCTACTTATTTTTGTTTTAGAAGAAATTATGTTGCATTATTGGCCTTTAATGTGTGCCCAGTGTCTGTGGCTTTGTTTGAATGCTCAGCTGATGTAAAAATGATTAAATTCTTCTTAATTGGTGCCTTTAGTGCGAGTCCGCGGGTGCAGCGCCTGCGTCCGCGTAGCGCAGCCAAACCAGGTTGAAACACAGTGGACTAAAGAGCAGACAGCTCCTGCAGCCAGTTTTGAAAACGCCTGAACGAAGAAAACGTGCACGAGAGCAGAGAAAACAACGATGAAAGGTGCTCCTCTCAGACACACGGACACATGGGCTGCCTTTTTACTTTCTCTTTCCATTAGCAGCCATTTGGTGCAGTTTAAGCCACAAAACGCACAGTTTTCTCTGCGTACGAAGACACAGGCAGACTCTGAACTTTCTTATTGCTTTTAACGTAAATGTTAGCGGGTTAGCTGTAGCTCTATTTGCGTTTGCAAATACACGCACTGCTGCGCCTCGGTTCTGGCCCATGCGCTCCAGGAGCAGGCGGGGACAAAGCTGGGACATAAAGCAGCAGCTCCAGGGCAGGTTTGTGTTAGTTATAACCAGGACTTAACTTAAAAACACTGCTAGAATAACACTACTGCTGTTTAATCAAACCGGAGTTGCAGGACAGTAAATGTGAGAGCCTCAGCCCTTCTGATCGGTAAATCGGTAAAATGGGCCATGATCGGCCGATCGATAGGAGCACCCTTACTTTAATCAAAATCATAATCATAATAATGGTACAACACATTTCATTAAAAAATGTTTACTTACTTATATTTATAAATACCAATAAAACAACAACAAAAATGATAATAATACATTTGCTTTTTTTATTCGACACTGGTAGTGTAAAATATCCACTGTGCAAAACAATTTTTGATTTCCTGTCAGACCAATTATAACCATTGATCTTAAAAATGAAAAGATTTATGAAGCGCCCTGTTTCTCTTGGCTTTGTAGAAGATTTAAAGGCTTTTTGCTTTTGAGAGCCAGGAAATCAGGAAGAAAGATGGCCAATGACCTGAAGCAAATCTGCCCAAAATTGGACAGCAAACCCGGGTGGCTCTGGTTTATGTGGTCCTCTGAGTGTTCATTTCGTTACTGTAAAATAATTTTGGGACTTTACAATGTGTGTGTGGTGTGAAAACGCCAACATTATACCAGTGCAGCTTGCAAAACTAGAAGCTTTTCACGTTTGAGCGAGCAAACACCACCACTAGAGGGCGCCAGTACAATACATTTTCTTCATGAAACCCCCTCAGGTCTATTGTCATGTACAGTCATAAAATTTGAGCACACCTCTGAGGTTGTATAATGTTTACTCAAAAAAGATGTCACTAGAAAATGAATGACATACCTCTGTGACCTTTATTGGGGAAGGCAGCTTGTTCATACTCTTGTAAACAACTCTTTTGATGTCTGATAATCCTATTGGAAGTGAAATAAATATCTGTCCATGCCCAGTGTAAAATTCTTGCAAAGTAAAACTCAAAACCAGTTACGTCTGAGTGCCACTGCAGCGTGTCTCAGTGGTACAGAGTGTTGGAGGTCAGCTCAGCCTGTCAGGAGGCATATTTCTGCTTCAGACACCCTCAAACTCTCTGTCACCATTTATATTCTGCTCAGGCAAACAAGTAGCCTTCACAAGGAAAATGGAGTGGCTTTGTGGAGGACAGAAGAGTCTGCTGCGCTGGTACATGAGGCCACCTTGCACACAATATTTCACCTGCTTACACACTTATAAAAAGATACTCCTTGATCTTTTGGTATCAAGAGTTTTGCCTTGAATACTAAACACAAAAGTAATATTTTTGTGCTTTAAAAGTAATGCTATCTAATCTCCTAATGGGTTTTGAGGACACAAAGTCATGTTCTGAAGTATGGGACAGTATGAGATTCTCATAACCTTGATAAAATGTAATGAGTTGAGTATATCACAGTATTGCAGTTACAAAAAATGTCTTAGTTTTTATGTTTTTGTGTAGAGCCTAGCATGTTAGTTGATATTTTATCTTGCAAATTAATTAAAATTCACTTTAATTCATAATTATTTTGATTTTTTTTCATTTATCTGCTTCAAAACATCTAAATAAACATATTTCGCTGATACTATCTATGCCATTTAAAAGAAATTCAAAAATATATGCTGCTGTTTGCTGTAATTATCTTTGCGCTGCTCCCTTTTTCATTAGGGGTCACCACAGCGATTTGGCTTCACACTTGGCAGGTTTTTAAGTTTTGTGTTGCAACCAAGGGGCTGTATTCCATAGCTCAATCGTTCCCAAAGTGGAGCCCGGGGTCCCCTGGTGGGCCATAAAGGTACTGCAGGGAGGCTAGAGGTTGTCTACATTAAGGACATAAAAATAGAGTACTTATCTAAAAAAAATCACTTTGAAGCAATCTAATGGGAAAAACATATCAGACTTTTGAATATAGTAAAGTTTTATTGTTGGTGGGAAAGTCCAATTGCCTTTGACTGCCTTAGTTTAATGTGAGGATGCAATTCTCAAGCAAGGTTCACCAAGAATTTTCCATAAATTTTCCACGACTTTTCCAAAACATTTGACTAAATTCCCAAGACTTGAATGACTGAAATGACTTATAAATAGTATTCAAAATGTCCAGTGTGGTGCAATTTCATTTGTAAAAATTGGAAATTAGTCTGTTAGGAAAAAAAACCAAACATTTGGGGTTCTTCCCCTAGAAATATATTATTCCACTAATTTTACTAACTTATAGCCTACACACCAGTGGTTAAAAAATAATTATGCTTCATAAGTTGGTTCATAAAATGTAAATTAAGATATAAAGTAAGTAGTATACTGTATATCAAACTTAACATGAATCAAGGACATTACCATCTACAGCTGCGAGAGGGCGCTCTAGGCTCAGGACAGCTACTGTCAGTAGTATTCAGTGATGTAGAGAAGGATGGAGAGCTCTGGAACTTCCTTACTGTTCACTTTCTTCAGACTCGCTGGCCTGTTATGTTAATTTAGCCTCTTCAGCCTCCCAAGTATGTTCTTTATGCTGTTGTGTAGCTGAATAACTGTTAATGTGCTACATTAACATACCAGACACCTATTCACCTGTTGTTCTGTGTGCTATTGTATAGTGGAATAACTTGCCTCTCCAGATTAAATGTCTGTTCTTGGTCTTGGATTTTGTGAAACACATTGTTAAATAAATGTGACTTATAGTCCAGTGCGACTTATATATGTTTCTTTTTCCTCTTCATGATGCATTTTTTGACTGATGTGACTAGTCCGGAAAATACGGTAGGTTGGGTGGCACAGGTTTAACTAGTAGTGGTCGAATGTTACTCAGACTGTTTAAATTTCCAAACTATTCCAAAACTTTACACCAAAATATAAGATTCCAAAACTTTTCCAGGTTTTCCATGACTGTACAATCCCTGTCAAGGTACAGTACATGACTCTTCATACTAAAGCTGCCACTCTAGGTTGTTGCAATAATCCGTGCATAAAAAGTGTTTCACAGTAAAGGTTTGGTAGATGATCTAGATGTCATAATTATAAAAACAACATTATTTTTGGATAAAATTCCTAGCTCTAAATCTTGGTACAGTTTGAAGTGTTCCCTTACAAATTACCTGCAAAAAGCATGTTCCCGGTGAGCATCTCTGCCAGAATACAGCCCGCAGCCCACATGTCGATGGCCTTTGTGTAGTTGTTGGGCGACAGGAGCAGACGAGGGGAGCAGTACCACTTAGTGACCAGACCCTCGGAGAGATAGCCCTGCAGAAACATGTGACAGATTACAGAACATGAAGAAAAACACAAGTAAGGTCAGAACAACAGAAGTAGCTCTCCAGCTGACCTTTGGATTAGTTAGAGCAGAGGCATTTTGAAGATGACTAAAAAGAGATCAGAGCTTAAAGGAGAATTTTTCATTTTCTCCGATTTAACTTTTTATAAGCCTGACACTCGCAGATGAAAAACCAGCTCATGGATACGCAGTGCAGTAGAAAACAACTCCCCAAATCTCAGCCTCAGTTTCTCTGAGCCTTTGATGCCACTCTGTATAACAAACACATTCTCTCATTAGGGCCGTCCCGACAACGTTTCGACTGCGTTCTCTGTTGTAAATATCACCTCATAAAGAGAGCAAGTGACACTATGAATGAAAATATGTCACAGATGAAAAGAATTACATTCAGGGCTGCTGAGAGTTTATTATGCTGCTAGTTATCATTAACATTTTGACAAATATAATCACATCATCTCCCTGTTGCTTGATGGTTTTTCCAAAGATATTTATAACATAGATGTGATATAATAAAAAACACTCAGCAGTGCACTTTAAGAAGCCCACTTCCCCAATGTTTGAGTAAAAAAAAAAAGCTCTCCTTCCCTTTACTTCATTTAATGTGCTACTGAAATGTTAAGTATAATTAGGAATCGTCAAATCCAAGAGAAAACAAATTGGGCAGTGCGTCTTTAATTTCAATGGCCCATAGTGCTCACATCAAGCTCAACCCACTGCCGGTTTGGACCATTGGTGTGGCAGTACTGGCAGTAGTTTTGGGCATGTTGTAGGTCTGCCCTTTGCCAAGGCTCTCTGTGGAAGAACTCCCAGATGACTCCTGACAGACCATGGTCCAGATGGTTCTGTGCAACATACCATCTGGAGTCCAGTCATTGGACTCGTGATTGGACTTAGACGTCCGATGACTTGCAACTCAACTCGGACTCATGAGTTTCTGAGGCGCAATGACTCGACTTGATGTTCACGCTGATGACTTAGACTGATGCACATCGACTTGGACATAGACTCACATAACTCCGTATATATGCTGCATAAATTATTTCATTTTTAAAGGTGATTTTTAGTTGTTTGCACCTAAATACTGTGAGTTTAAAGTCATTGGAGTTCACAGTAGAAATCGAGGACGTGACGTTACATTGATGGTCACGCAAACTGTCTTCAATAGTCAAACAATAGAGCTAATTAGGATGTATTCCAGTGTTATTCCGCTGTGACTAATGCTATGATATATTATTTCACTATTTGTGACCACTCACAAAGCCGATTCATCACTCAACAGCTGTTTCACGGTTTCTATAGGTCATCTATAAATGGTCTGGACTTGTGACTATGATCTAAGACTTGGACTCTCTATGACTGGACTTGGGCTTGGACTTGGGTGTTTCTTTTGGTGACTGTTTTTATTTGAATGACTTGGACTTGCACTCCTAAAGGCGGTTGACTGGACTTGGACTCGACTCTGACTAGTCCTATGACTCAAACACTGAGCACCAAGAGTAACTTGGACTCGAGAAATGGTGTCTTAACTGTGCAACAACACTGGACTCTACACACTGTCACAAAAAGAGAGCCGTCTGGTCTAGAAGTTTCAAAATGGTCAGCTGCTTTTGACTGTTTCTAACTCAGAAATCCAGGTTTTATGACACATACGGTATATCATTATATTCCAAGTGGCATTTCAACAGCATTTGAGTGTTTTTGAAATCAGAATAACAATGCAATCAGCCACATATTGTTGGTCTTTTGACAACAAAGACATGTGCGCTCGAGTAATGAACAAGATTTTGCAGAATTAAAATAAAACATCACACACAGTCTCATTGAAGCAAGTTTATATGGCTGCGTGTGACGTAAGAATGAGTACCCGCTGCTGCCTATTATTTGACAATGGTAGAGCAAAGAGTGTGAATTGTGTGGCGCCGCGCAGGTCCAGGGCATGACTCAGAGCTGTTATTCACTGTACAACACCCACGCCTGCCTCCCAGTACGTCACACCCAATGACGGCCCCCCAACACATGCACTAATTACTCTTCAAATTAGCTCTGACGCCAATATGCCCCCGCTTTAAGAGTTAACATTACTCAAGTCGCCGTATTTAGGTCACACATTCAAACCTGGTGGCAGTAGAAATGACTTCTTCAGCACTTCACTTTCACCTTACTTTCCACAGCTCGCTCCACTCTCCTGTATGCATGCCTTCTTTGTCCTTCGTGAACTCTGCCTACAGTGATCTCATCTGTTTGCCAGGAGATGACAGCGCGGAAACTGATGCTGAGTGCTCAGAGATGTCCTGACAAACAAGCACTCACCTTGCTTTTCTATTTGTCGGCCCATCAGCTCCACTGTTCCCTTCTCCTGGCTAATATTTGGTTGACTTTCGTGTTGGCTGTGTGTAATCTTTGGTAATAAAAGCACCAAACTATACCAGATGGGACTGTTTTGTGTGTAGGCCAGTAGCCAGTGTTGGGGCTTGTTCAAACTGTAATCCATATTGCATCTCATCATTTAAAAATGTTAATGTTGAAAGTGCATTATGTAGAAAGTTGTAGCAAACAATTAAACAAAGGAAAAGAGCCATTTTACTTTCATTACTTCCTGTCCCTACAGCGGTCCAGGGACAAACTGAACACTGCTGGAAGAGAACCGCACAAACTGTAGATCTAGCATTTATGAACACATTTTTGCTTATGTTCCTAATTGCGCTATGTAATAAACATTTTGGAATAGCCTCCTTTACTCGCTCCACTATTGGTTCCATTTTGATTTTCTAGTAAAAATCATAAACTATCATAAACTCAACACAGCTAAAACTAATACCAAGTACTTTAAAGCGTTTTGGACCAAACACAGTACACATTATCATCAGTCAAATGCCAGGAGTGTCTCGGTAAGTGTAAGAAAATATCAAAATATCAAAATATTGATATATTGCGATATTTTATTTAGCAATGCTGTATGAATATTAAAAAGGCTGTATCGATATTAGGGCTGGGTACTGTTAAACAATACCTTTGTGGTATCGAGCAAAAAGTTATGATACTACTGGTATAGAAAAATGTTTTTTATTCAATACCAAGTTGCAATACCTGGTGGAACCTTTAATGTTCCTTTGCATGTATGAATCAAATAAATAATGGAATAGATCAAACAAACTACTGGTTTTAACTTAGAGCTAAGAATGTCAATATTATTGCGTTTTATGATTGTTGAAGATGAATTAGCTCACCATAGGTATCAGAAAAGTATTGCTCATTGAAAACCAGGTATCATTTAAGTACTGGTGTCAAAAAAATCTGAATGGTACCCAGCCCCAACCAATATTTTGGTATTTCATATTACTGAAAAATATCTTGTGTTGACAAAATTTTTGATAAATTATTGAAAATAAATTCTGGCAGCACTTAAATTTTATTGCTTATTTAGAGAAAGGCACTTGTTTGTGAAATACAGTGGCAGTACTCACTGTTCCAATTAATAAATAAACCACATGTAGAGGTGCACAGGGGAGGTTTTTCAAAATCATATTGTTTAAAGTTTATCGCCTTTGTTACAGTATCGTGATATTTCCATATATTGGATTGTACGTATCGTAACGTCAGATTGTTGCTCATGCACAGCCCTAATGAACAGGAGCAACCTGGGTTTGGTTCCCAGCTTCATGTCATTCCTCATCTCTCATTTCCTGTCTGTCTTCTGTCTCCATCAAATAAAGACAAAAAACACAATACATTTCTAAAGGCCAGATTTCCTTGGGGACAGGACATATTCATTTGTTTAGTTAATCCAACTGTCTCTGACTCACTCTGACTACATTAGTTTAATGTAACAGTATTGACAACCACACACACATCTTTCAGCCATCTGCCTGGAAACAATGTATCAGCAACAGCCTATAAGTTTGCTGATTGGCTGATTGTGTTTTCCCTTCACCAAACAGACTCCCTTCAAAAGTACAAGCACTGACAAGTGATTTTTCAGTACAATGCTTTATTTTTATCTCAGAATATCTGGAGAAGACGCAAATACTTTGAGCCTATCACTAAATATCTTGTATAAATATCTTGAAAACTTGAAATATGCCCCAGGTAACCTTTACTAGAGCCTTACAAATGAAACTCCCATATCCAGTGCAATGGTAAAAGGATTTTGTATATATTAGATTGCCTTTAAAGAGATCTTTTTCTTTCTCTTTTGTCCTTTTTCACCTCGTCATTTGTCTCCTCACTGTCACCACTTCACACTTTCTCCTCCAGCTCTCGCTCTAACCTCTCTGCTCGAGTCTAGAGTTTTCTTTGACGTCATCGCTGCCTGCATAACTGTTCCCTCCCCTCTCCTCTCCTTCGTTACCACCTGAGTTCACCGCCTCATTTCTCACCTGTTTATTCTCTAGCTTCTATGGTTCCCCTGTTTATTTTTACACTGTCCCCTGTCTGCAACCTTTCAACACTTCTGTCTCTTCGCTGACTTTAATGAGCCAAGTCTCATAATGAAGCCTGGAACATTTCTGTTTAAGAAAGTGAACATTCACACATAATTACAGCCCAATACAATTACGGTTACAGTTACATTTTTCTTCTGTCTGTTATCTAAACCTCTGTAATCCAATCCATTATTGATACCAATACTGATAATTTCACAGAAGAAGAAAAACCAAAGCACTCTTCATTTACCTGAAGTATAAAAACCCTTTATTTCATGTGGCTATATGATTATAAAATCTTTAAAAACATAGCGTGCTGGGTTGTACTTAGACCCAGACGTAGCAGCCACTCTCTTTCCCCTGTATGTGTGAGTTAATGCACAGCACCTGAGTGTCAAGGAAGTTACAACACAGGCAGAAGCACCTATAGGTGAAATATTTTTGTGTACAGATCACATAAGATTTAGAATGATATACAACACGAGAGGCAAATATATATACAGTACATATATAAGTAAAGAAAGCACAATTAAAAAAAAAAAGCAAATCTACTGTAAGAATGGACTGAAGTCAATCTCCTCATTTAATCCTGTAAATTGATAATTTCATATTGGTGGATTTTTCTTTATCAAAATATTATTACCCTTAAAGACAAATCACATGACTAATACTGACAATTTAACTTGAATGTGCACAGTATAACATAAAAAACTTGTGCACAGTAGTGAGTTGTTGCTAGTAGAACAAACAAAACGTAAAAATTGTGCATTGGGAGGTGTTTCGGCACAAAATACTGGAATAAGTTACTCCAGAATATCTCAATGTGATGCATGCACTTTTATTTCATCTTCATTAATTTGTATTAATACTTTATTGATGTACCTGACACTCAAATGAGTAGCGTGTAAGTATTGATTTATTGATACTGCAATATTGATCCACCCATCACTAAGCTACATTTACCCAAATGTACTTTTAAGTGTTTTTGGACTGTGTAGTTCTGCAGCTACCACAGTTATTGTTATGTAAGGCTTGTTTTGTGTGCATTTTACAATGCCTTACATTGCACAGATTTGTTTATATTTACACTAAAATAATAGAATATATTTAAATTTAAATTAAAAGAACGTGATAACAGGATTAAACTTGTCCAGACCAGACTTGTGTTTGTGTCACTGAGCACTATATCAATTTAATATTTACAATTTCTGTAAACTAACATGGTGTTAGGGTAAAGCAACTGTGGCCAATCATTTTCAATGCATGCAAAGGGAACAAGTGACATATAAATTGTGACATTTGTACGTTTCGCTGCAACTAGCACATAGCAGAGATTAAATTGTGCTGTAACCCTCTGTTTTTATTAATCAAAAATGTGCCAGCATAACTTTCCTTGTTGCTTTCAGAGCTCATGGGCATAAACAGGCTCCACAAATATCATGAATTCTCTTCTCCTTACTCTTTTAAGCTTTATTTAGTGCTAGGAAACAGCAAGCTATTTTTGACTTATTCAGATCTAGAGAGAGTTTTTTGAATTTGTGATATTTTCTTACAATAGACACCATTTAAAAACTCACTGAAAATCTTACTGCTCATGTCCTTCTTCATAAAAAGAATGAGAAAGCCGTCCTTAGCTTCTGCATTATTAAAAGAGAAAAGGCACAGTCAACGCAGATGTCTGCTTTGGTGTCAGCGGGGCATTACAAATGGGCCACAACTATCTAACAATATAACAGCAGCTCGCACCGACAGAGTACCAGCACTCTAATACAATATTATGCTTATGAACCCTGACAACCTGATGTAACACTAACTCCCAATACCTCTGTCAGCAGGAAGTTTCCAACTGCAGGATAATGAGGATACTACTAATGCAGCCCCTGTGAGACCAGGACTGTGCAGCACGGCTAATGCAGGCAGGAAGGGCTTTCATAGGAGTAGAATTAACAGAATACACCGCCTACATGCAGCAATATTTCTGCTAATATCAGTGTCATTAAAAAGATACACAACTACATTGGCAATAAAAGCATTTCCCATTAATTTATATAGACTTTCTGGAAAAAAAAATAAGAGACCGCTGGAAGGTATTCTCAAATCAGCCTCTCTCTGAGTCTGACAACCATCCCAGAGCAGTGGAGTGTAAGTCCCTTCACACACTTTTCCCTGCTTTAAGAGCTCACAGATCATCAAGCAAAGCCGAGAAAGTGGTATAAAGTTACCCAACAGCAAAATGAAAAACTGGCAGAGAGCAAGATGCAGGAAAGCTGTGGTTACACTTCAGGATTATATCACTAAATACTGATTTCTGAATGCTCTTTATACATTAGATAAACAGTATTACCATTTTGTTTAAAGGTGACTCTTTATCCTACTAGGACACACTGAAAACCAAGCATTTTGTCCAGGTGGGCGTGGTATTAGCATTTAGCATTATTTATGCTAATGTTTACTATAAATATTTGGAGTTTATTTGTCAGACTGGTTAAGGATATGATTAGTTTATGATTTTTCATGTTATTAGTTCGTGTGTATGTGTGTAGTAAAATCATATCCATCACATTTTCCTCTTATGCTGTACCAATAACATATCAATACACTAACCCTTGGCTTAGCCCTTAATCTGTTACCAGAAAAAAAAACTCTATATTTTCCGTCTCTTGTTTGTTTAACCAAGATAAATTGATATTAACAGTCATCAAGACTGCGCGGCAGAAGACACACGTCTAAGTGTGTGACACAGGAGATAAAACTGCCTCATTTTTAGTTAGTCCCATGTTCTACTAGGATGTCCCTTCATTGTTTCCTTTGGGGATTTGTATGGGTACTCTGGCACTGAACTAAACTCTCCAAAGTAGGGCTTACAGTCTTTGGTTGCTTAGTCAATTAATCGGTCAGTGAGGTCTTGATTACCTAAAATTTTATTAGTCGATTAGTTGCATTCATTCTTTGCATCAACAAAGCTGGTTTAATTCATTATTTCATAACTAGCACTAGATTTTTAGATAGCAATATATGTTACAGCCATCTTTTCTAATGTGAAGTTACTTGTTTGTGTGAGACTCTTGTAAGTTCCCCCACATATCCTTTGGTCGATTTTGGTCATTAATCACTGTACTGGGCATAACTTCAGTCGACTAACAATTTCTTTGGTAGAGTACAGCCCTACACCAAAGAAACTCACCACTTCACAACAGGGAGCCGAAAGTCAATATGAATTCAACTGTGTTTTTTCACCCCACCACCCACCTCCAACACCTATTGCTCATACCATCCCATCTCTAATTTATAAATACAGTAACTCTGAGGATAGTGTTATTTAGCATTCTTTACTAGTTCAGAACAAACAGTGACTTATTACTTGCCTGTAGCTGGTTTATAGCCTAAACGCTGAACATACACCTCAATAATTAGCCACTTGCTAAAAAAGAAACCATGTATTAGCTGTCATTTTTAAATTTCAAAGTACTATAACTATTAGGAACTGTAATATTGCAAAATCACAAAGAGCTATTGGACATCTCATGAGATAATGTTGATGTGATGGGTTCTGGCTGAGAGTCCAAGAAGATATTGATTGGAGGATCTAAATGTCGATTGTGATTAATTTTCCAATAATGAATGCGACATAGAGCTTGTGTCAGGGCATTTTATTATTCCTGAGCACTCTGTTCTGTAACACAGAGACGTGTTGCTGTATAGGCGCATTTTGTATGTGTAAAGATACGCACCAAAGCACACACACAGAATGACAAATTGAGCAAGTTGTTTCTGAGGTGCACAATCAACTTGCCTGTCTCTCACACGACTATTACAAACCCATGTTTCTCTTATATTCTCTTCTCACTTCACCTCCCCCCTCCCTTTTTCATGACACAATATTTTCACCTTTTTTTTCTCATTTGTTCTCTGCCTCCTCCTGTGTCTCCCCTGTCTCTATGCACCCAGCTGATCCCCAGTCCCGAGCTCAACAAAGATCGTCTTTCATTGGTGTTTCTCTGCACAAAAATGCACACACACAAACCCATTCATTCCTGCTTGTGTTACCGTAATAATGCAGCACAAGAATCATAGATTGTCTCATGATTCTATATAAGAGCCCTATATCAGCGTTGGACAGGCTTAATCACAAAGGTTAGCGAGTGCAACACCTGACACCGGGACAGGAAGAAGACTTTAATAATATGTTTTAAGCTATTGTGAAAGACTGAGGTCAGTAACATCAGTGGTGCAGAGGGGGAATCTGATAGGACACTAACAGACAGGAAGAATAAGCTTGGCTGGTATACAGTTACTACTTTGGAGAGGTGAACTTGATTCGTTGTCATTTAAAGAAAATTATGTTTGCAGCACACAACTGATGGTTTAAATGATGCACCTAACAGAATACACTATATTTCCAAAAGTATTAGCTCACCAGCTACACGCATATGAACTTAAGTGATATCCCATTCTTAATCCATAAGGTTTAATATGACATTGGCCCACCCTTTGCATCTATCTACATCAAACATCTAAGTGTCTGACGTTCTCATTCATTGTCAGACACTGATGTTGGACGAGAAGGTCTGGCTCGCAGTCTTCGCTCTAATTCATCCCAAAGCTGTTCTGTCAGGTTGAGGTCAGGACTCTGTGCAGCCCAGTCAAGTTCTTCCACACCAAACTCACTCATCCATGTCTTTATGGACTGTGCTTTGTGCTCTGGTGCAGTCATGCTCGAACAGGAAGTGGCCAAAATCTCTTGGTGCTGAAGCATTCAAAGTTTCTTTCACTGGAACTAAGAGGCCAAGCCCAGCTCCTAAAAACAACCCCACACCATAATACCAATTCAGTTATTTGGGTGGGTGAGCAAATACTTTTGGGAATATAGCGTATTTTAACTTAAAAATTATTTGCAAAAAAAATAAATAAATAAATAAAGTAATAACTGTGACAGGTACTGTTAGGGAACTAAATATCCCTTGCACAGCCACTGTTTTATTGTTTTATTAGGATCCCATTAGCTGCCCATTTAATGGCCACTGGTCTTCCTGAGGTCCTCACACTAGGTTTACAGTTACATAGAATACAATATAGAAATACACAACGAAATACAAATAGTAAAAATAATAATAACATACTAAAATAATACAATACCACATTAAAAACACCTCCAGTTCTGTCCTTTTTTACATCTCTTTGTGGATAACCCTATCTCAGACCTGCATCATCTTAAGTTATAAAAACCTGTGTGTTGTGTGTTCAATGTCTCCGGGTCCCATACTGATGATAAATAAACTTCCAGAGACAGAGCTGATCCTTTACATCTCCAGGACAACTCCAAACACAGTAAACTTTGGCAGATCACACGTTTGCATAAAAGGAACTTTCCTTTCTTTCAGGTATGGAATACACAATTACGCACTTAGTTGGCTGATTAACATTACTGTTTACTGTGCACCTGCTTACTTGAAAAATTACTATTCTGGCCCTGACCACAACTGCTCACACAGACAAAACAGCTCAAAATAGAACAAAACATATAAAAACATAGATGGGTTTGTGGCTACTGCTGCTTTAAACCAAACACTGTAGTTCACAGTTGACATAGCATCAAAGAAACTTTATGCTTACATACCAAGTAGGGCTGCACAGTATATTGTGAATTTATTGTTATTACAATATCCATATCGCACGAAACTAAACAGACAACAACAGAAATTTACAATGTTTGAATCACTGTCCTATCAAAGCCTGAAATGAAATTGTGCTGTGACCAAAAAGTCCAGGTTTAGTCATGATTTTGGTAATGTCATTCTCAATTAACCTTGTTTAAGTCTTGGTTTAGTCTTTGTTAAGTTTGGCTTTTGATACACTTATACTTTATTTTAATTGAACTTATTATTAGGAACATAGTTTTTGCATATCACAAGATATTCTCATATTGGGCAGCTGTAATACCAAGCCTTAAATACTGACAATATTAGCCTTTAATTGTTCAAAGTAATATTTAACCCTTTCCACTAGAGCTGTGCAATACAGGTCGAATCAGTACAAGTCAGCTTCCACTGCCTAAAAAAGGTGCAAAAAAAGTACACTGTCTGTATCACATTTCTTTTCTAAACCTTTGGTGCACAGAAGATAAACAAAAACCCCTCTCCTGCAGACAGCACAGTGGAAACACATCTCTCTCAACCCTATTCTTCTCCAGCCCAACTTGTATTAAATTGATTCAGTGAAAAACAATGCTTTTATAGCTACATTTATGCTCTGAAAGTTACCTTGTGAGAGTAGTGAGGGTCAACTATCCTGGCGAGCCCGAAGTCTCCGATCTTGAGCAGCAGTTGTTCGGTGTTGATGAATATGTTGGCAGGCTTGAGGTCTCGGTGCAGGACGTTGGCAGAGTGGATGAACTTCAAGCCCCTCAGCAGCTGGTAAAACAGCAGAGTGGCGTGACCTGGTCAAGGACAAACACAGATATGAGGGCACATTGCACTCATTCTGCTCTCATTTGTGCAGAAATAATCAGACCACGCTGGCTTCTGTCAGCGACAGTTCAGTTAGAATAGCTGAATAACATTTTGTACTTGAGGGAATATTTAGTACTTTGGAAATTATACAAGTTTTTTATTCCTGCCAGTGTAGCAGGATACATGATTTTGGGACTGATTCATAGTCAAGAGCTAACGCAACTCAATCAGCTCAGCAAAAGTGGGAACACAAGCTGACTTGTGTGACAGCCAGCCTAAGGATCAATCTAAAAACCTCCTTGCTGGGAGGCAAGAACACTAACCACTCTGCCATTACTATATAGAAATATGAACACTCCAAAGTTTGATGTTGCCATTGTGCAAGATCAACTTTAACAACATTCACACCTTTACTATCAGTGCAGTCAGTACTTTAAACCACTCATCAGTGGTATCAATGTGACCAGAGAAAGTTTGTCATTCAAAAGATGTTCAAAATCAACCCAATATTTGGGTGGCAGTGGTGGAGTGGTTAGTGCTCTTGCCTCCCAGCAAGGAGGTCATGGGTGTGATCTCTGGGCCGACTAAAACAAACTCTCTGGGTGGAGTCTGGAGTGAATAGCTTTCTGTTTGAGTATGTCTCTGCAAATATCTGGCCACTGTTCAGTAAAGTTCCTGGGATAGGCTCTAGTATCCACGACCCCTAATGAGAATAAGTGGATGAAGATGAATGAATGAACCCAACATTCAAATAAAATCATCTAACAGGATTGTAAAGTTTAGCTGATATGTTTCTTCTGTACCTGTGGGTAAGGGCCCTTGTTCCAGTAGCCGAGCCAGATCTGTCTCCATACACTCCTGCACGATATACAGAGCGTTGAGCTGCGTGGGGTCCTTGGGCAGCGGGCGCCCGTGTGGGGCCACCACTTCATGCACTCTCACCACGTTCTCATGGCGCAGCCGTCGAGTTATCTTCACCTCCCGCAAGGCATGTTTCACCGACACCGTGTCCCGCATCACCAGCTTCTTGATTGCAACTCGGTGCCCGCTTCGCTGATCGTGCGCGGACAGCACCAGGCCGGTGACGCCCGTGCCGAGAGGGCGAGGGTCGGTAAAGTTACCACTGAGGTCAAAGCCATGGAGGAACAAGGATGTGTCTTGGCTTGCCATGATGATGAGTTAATGACGTGATCTGTTACCACAAGACTTAGACTTTTTTGTTGCCGCTTGAAAACATATCACATCCTGCTTGTGAGTTAAATTTTTTTCACTTTTTGATCATTTTAATTGGGTAGCCTATGTATGAGTTGAAATTTTAAGGCTCAAAGTCATGCCATTATTCAGAAATTTAACTTGATGGACGATCTGATGTCCATTTCCGTACTTAACCTACAGTATTTCCACATTACATTCCAATGACTCCCATTAAACTTGTTTTTATGAAGCAAACAGAATGGATCAAAATAAATAAGTGATGGAAATCCAACATCTGCTTATCAAGCTTTAGTTAGGCATGACTTTTCTATGATATCTTCTTCGCTCAAGCCCATATGAAGCCTTCCTAATATCCGCATATCTTCATGTACAGTCAGAATATCTTTTTAACAAGACATTGGTATCCATAGAAACTGCATCTTCTCGTTTTCCTATGCGTCTCTGTTTTATTCCCAGACCGTAATCCTCTTTGACCACTCGGGCCTAAATGGTCGGGCAGAGTGAGGCACGGGTGGGGTCATGTTAATTGAATTCCTCGGTTGGCTCCTCCTCTTCCTCCATGATATCAGTGTGGTCAGCAGTCAGATGGACAAGTTCATTCAGAGATTGACGGTCAAGGCAGAATCTATGAACTGTGCATGTGATAAAGCGTGTGTCCATATGTGTTTAAATCCCGTGGTAATCTGCTGCCTGTTGCCTTCTCGTGAATGTAGGGTTTTAGCATCAGGCCCTGGATGGATGCTGCGATTGGCTGCGCTGCTCAAAACATCTGCTCTCACTGCTGCTGCTGCTGCTGGGGAGAAAAGAGAAAAAAAAGTGCATCAGTAATATCAAGTTACACAATCAAATTAAATGTAAGCCTATGTGCCATATCATTTATACAGAAAATATGTGTCAAGCTTTCATGGCGAACACATAAGATATCAAAACCTATGTGAAAAGAATGTAAAAAAACAGGACTTTAGAAATGACATCGAGGCTTTATTATCAAGGATTCTGAAAGATACAAGTGTACAAGATGACCTAAAAGATGCTCAACTTGTCAACAGAAAATCAACAGTGGTGGAAAATCCTACAGGGAAGAGGCTATTCCAGTGCTTTCGCAACTGCTTACACAGCAAAACACCATAAAACGAAAACAGAAAAGGTAGGATGGGGAAAAAAGTAAGGCGGCATGGCCCCAGAGCAAGAGGGTCCCAGGTTCACTTCCCAGACAAGGCATGAGGTTATGTGTGGAGTTTGCAGGCTCTTCCTGTGCTTGGGTGGATTTGCTTCAAGTACTGCAGATTCCCCGATCAACCTCAAAGCACCCACAGGGGTACTTGAAGGAATCCAAGGGGGTACTTTTTGGGGGGAAAATAAATTGTAATAATAGTTATAAAAAACAATGCTACAATGTGATAATATGTTCCTACATGGTAAAAAATGGTAATGGAAATGGTATTTGTTTATTTTCAATCAAAAATGCTGACGCAATCGTTGGGTACTTAGATACAAAAAATATATATCAAAAAAATGTATCAGGGTAGGGCGGCATGATATGGAGGAAACATGCTATATTCAATAACTATGTTGAAAATTGCGATAACAATATTATTGTGGTATTTGAAAATAGAGCCTACTTTTTGAACATAGTAAGCTAAATTCAGTACATTTCACAAAAATGTAAGCTCCTGTATTTACAAGTCAAAACGCGACAAAATCAAAACTTAACACAGACTTAAAAAGTAATAAAAAAAGGCTAAGCTGTGACTAAATTAATTAAATTACCACTAAAACTGGACTTTTTAAACATTTTTATTTAGTCACAACACATGTTCTTTTAAGGCTCTGGTGGAAAATGATTCTTCAGTGTAAATCTCCGTCAGATGGAAGACCACAGCGTTATTGTGATATATTTCTATTATTGCGATACGGATATTGTGTTTGCTGATATTGCGATAATGATAATTTTGTGATATATATTGTGCAGCCCTATATCAGGGGGTACTTAAATGAAAAAAAGTTTGAGAACCACTGTTATAGTCTAATCCTCCAGCTACTCCTGACCAGGATCCTGGCTCAACATCTGGAGAAAGGTCCCCAGATGTTGCACTGTGATTGCCCCCTGCTCCTAACAGGTTTTCCCAGCGCCATTGGAAGAATGGGTCATATCAATATCATGCTGTAGATTTTTAGATAACTATAGAAACAGCATTGTGCAGTAGATCTCAAACTGTGCTATGAGTACCACTTGTAGCACTCTTGATGTCATTAGCAGGAGCTTTAGAGATGATCAGTTTAAAAGCATTCCTAATCTACAAAGTGTTTTTCATACCAACCACATCTAATAATGGCACACATTACAGTTCAAAATAATATCAAATTTGACCTATTTAACTCAAAATGATGCATATAATGTGAGTGAAGGTTTTGGCTTCACAAGGCGGGGAATGCCTTTATTAATTGGGTGCCTATGTTTGTGTAAATTTGTGTATTTACCTAAAAGTTTAGAAGCAAGAATTACAGAGAAACAAAGGCAGGTGTAAACAGAGTGTTGTATGAGAGTTTCCATTATGTAACAAGAAAAGACTGTGTGACCTAATGTAATATGCTTATAGGGCATAATCATGTCATCTGATGATCTGCTAAGCTGGTGTCATTGAAGAAAACATGGTTTGATTAAGGACATTTATGGTGATTCTTTTGTAACGTTTCTCCTTGACGTAAAGTCACTAAACAGGGAAAAAAAAAAAGTTATCGACTCTGAGCTCTAGATCCCGGGGCTGCAAGAACGCAAACAATCCGCGAATCAATAAGATTAAATTCTTTGCTGTCGGAGGCCCGAGGGCAGGTCGCAGTTTTACCTCCCTCTCCATCTTCCTTCCAGCGAACGGAGACTTATTAAACTTTTAACCTTCAGAATAGCTTCCAGAAGTTGGTTACATTTACTCTGTTACATTTACTTTAGTATTTTTTGGAACAAGTTGTTATTTTATCACTTTTTTTTTTATTCTACTTGGCTAATATCATTTTAGTAAGTAACAATACTCTACTATATTCTTTAGTATAATTTTTGACTCCTCTACCCATTACGTATGGTATTGCTTTCAAAAGCTTTGGAAATGTGTTTCTTGTGACTTACTTTGTTACCAGAAATAATAAAACCAGTACTGCACATTATATTGTAAATCAGACCCCCATACAGTCAGTACTTGAGGAGTTTTTCACCAAATACTTTTTAACTTTTAGTAAATTATTTTGACTACTTTATTATGGCCGCTGTGAAGGACAAGTTACACCAACAAAATCAATAACACACAAACAAAAACTGAAACGCACACACTTGTACAAAAACACGCACACAAATTCTAACACACACTAATCGAAATTTGTGTGCGTGTTTTCAAATTTGTACACCTCTTTCCAAATTTGTGTGTGTTTCCAAATATATGTGTGCGTGTTTTTGTGTGTCCATGTTTCAGTTTTTGTTTGCGTGTTCTTATTATTTATCATTTTAATTTTAATTAGACAAGAGATAGTACAAAGCCAGGCACATTATGGTCTACAAACTATTAACCAAAAATACTTCACAGAAGAAACAGGACAACATATAGAACAAATACACATACACCCACATAGTATATGCGAAAAACAGAAACAAACCAAATTATAACAATTGTTATTGATTTTGTTATACTTCTACTTGCGTAATATTATCTTAAAGTAACTCTACTCTTACTTTGGTGCATTTTTGGCTCTGACAGCTGTAGTCTCCATGTTCACACTGAGTATAGACTATAGGGCAGAGAAGTGAGAGAAGGAAAAGAGCTGACAGTGGAGCTGGTGGGAGGTGCAGCAGGGCTAACTTTATAAATAATGCATAACTGCTGGGTATGGCGTTTGGTGTGCTCTCTATGGCTTTATAATACATATTCATTTCTTTTATGCAGCATTCCATGAATGAAAATTGTGCTTGTGGACTGGCATGCTTTGTCCTGTTGTTCCAGAATAGACTTTGGGATGCAACAGAGAGCATCTTTTGTTCACTTGAGTCAACTGTAAGAAAAAATATTAAATTTGCCATTGACAGTACTAAGACAGTGCAGAAAACGAGGCTGCATTGTGTGGTGTGAAGATTTGTGTAGCGCTATTGTTGAGCTGACTGTGTGGTCTTAATTCATTTATACGAGTAATGTCTACTTCCTAACGAGCGTTAAGACAGTTGTTTTATTTAAGAAAAGGCTGCACCCTGTCTCCAAACTGGCTTCACGCTGACGCCTTTGTGTGTGCACTATAGTAACGCCCCTCTGACAGAACAAAAACATAAAGATGAAGAAGAAGTGGCATCTACTCGAGCCAAAGAAAGCGCTATTTTCAAAGGTAAAACTCTATTCTACCCTACGCTTCACTTCCGATTAGCTCCAGTTGCCGTGTCGATCCCAAAGTGAGTACTATCTGAGGGCAGAAACAAGAGGAAAAGATGCGCAAAGATAACAACAGCATCCAGTACTCACCGGAGCATTACGCAGCCGCAGCAGAGCCTGGCGTCCTGAAACAAAAAGATCCGAGGGAAGATGGGAGAGATACGGCTCCTCGAGAGGGAAGGAGGGAGAGAGAAAAGTCAGATAAGACCCGAGCGCGTCTGAGAGTGGTCGAGGTGAGGTTGGAGAAGTCGGCACCGGGAGTGATCGCGGCAGGGGAGGAGAGATGTATCCGCGGTCTTGTCAGGCAGCGCTGTGGGGAGTGAACGGAGCGAGCAGCGAGAAAGAGAGGAGGGATCACCCTGCTCCACTCACATCCAGCAGCGGACCTGAGTGGCTCCGCGCTCACAAACACACTGCAGCACGGATGATTAAGTAGCACTATATTCCCTCCTCTCTGCTCCCCGCACACCGCCCCCTCGCTTTACTCTCCATCTCCATCTCGTAACCTTATAAACTTACAAAGTAGTGGCCTGGTCTGCAACAGATTCATCAAACCACACACGAAGCTGCTACTATCACCACTGTACTGAAAAGGGGCTGCGTGAATAGCATTGCTTGTTTAATTAAGTTTAGTTAGCCTACTACTAAATTCAGGAAGAAAATAATGAGAATCTCTCTAAAAAAGTGCAAATTAAACTTCTGGTATTTCCAAACAAGGACGTAGTTCAAAATAATGTTACTCATGTAAAAGTAAAAAGCGTGCTGTGAGAAAACTACTCTTTAATAACGTTCACTAAAATTACTTTTTTCTATTCTCTATTCTAAGTATTAGCTTAATCCTGAAAATGTTCAAAATTGCAAGTTTCACCAAGAGGTCATGAGCAGGTCCGTCCAGCTCAAGTGGAAAGCTTTTACTAAACCAAACATTTGTCATGCATAACTGTGTGATCACAAAGAAAGATGAGTTGCTCTGTGTGCTCTGGACACCTGTAGTCACAGGAGACAAATGCAAATAGTGTTATTTAGATGTGATTATACTCTACACTCACTGATTATACTTTCTGATTTTGTTCAACAATAGAAGATATAAGGGGGGCAGAGCAGTTCCATCCTCAGGCCGACCTCCAAACTCTCAGGGTGGAGTCTGCATACCCTCCCCGTCCTACTGTGGGCTCTCTCCTCGTACACGGGTTTCCTCCCACTGTCCAAAGACATGCATTAAAAGAACTGGTGACTCTAAAATTCTCCCGGGTGAATGAATGTGAGAGTGAATGTTTGTCTGTCAGTGTTTGTCTCTGTGTCAGCCCTGTGACTAGCTCCTGTCCAGGGTGTACCTCGCCTAAGGCCCACAGTAACTGGGATAGGCTTCATTCAGACCATTAACAGGAATAAGCGGAAGATAAATGAATGAATAAAAAATGTGAATTTCTGTACAGTTGTGGAAAACCTTTCAATATTAAGTTAGTACGTTAAACTAATCACTAATGATAATTGTGAAAAATAATTACTCTAAGAGCATTAAAATCAGTTCCATTGTCTTTTGGTCAAACCACAAAGTGATTTGGGTTCACTTAACTTTTTACATATTAAAGACACAACTGTGACTTATCTCTTGACTTGATTTCTTTTCAAAGTGCATTCAAAACACTACAGTAGCATACAGAATGCACTGCATCCCAAGCCAATGCTGAAAAATGTGATACATTTGCAATATATGGTGTCATATCCCTAGTTCATGTGTAAACACTTTTACCTGGCAGGAGGAACAGACTAGGCAGGTGTAATTCTCAGCCCATGCTGCAGTGTTAGTGTGTGAAGTTAACCTGTTTTATATAGTGTCTGAATTACTGTGAATACTCCAGCTTTCTTTCACAATCCAAAGAGACTACTATAAAATAAATGTGGACATTGTTGGTGAATGGTTTCTCGCAATTGTCCAGGTGTCCAGGCCTCACATATCTTATGTCACCTAGGATCTGGTCACAAACCTTTAAAACTGGAAAAAGTCAATAAAGGTAATAAATAAATAACAGTGCAGACATACTTTATATACAGGCTAGATGTATTTACAAAAGAAAGAAGCAGTAGTTACCTGCTGCAAATCATAACAGAAGTTATGTTGCATTGCATAACTGTAAGCTGTTCACATTTTTGCCTCTGATTTGTTTTTGCGCCACACAAAAGCTGGAATGTGGTGAAGGAAATTGTCAAATATTTTCGCTCACATCAAAGTATTTGCTTCTTCTTGGATGGAAAGCTGTCATCGTTAAAAAAAAAAAAAAAAAAATGTCCAGCCTACGATAAAAGTAGTATGGCAGTCAACCAAATGAATCTCAATTAGTTAATAAAACAAAATCCTTAATGCTTCTACAAGGAACGATGAGTTTAGATTCACTATTTTAACACTGCTGGACAATGCCTTAGGGATAATCCTGTATTTTGTAAATGAGGTCTATAAAATATGATATGCAACTTATTCCTTACAGAAATTAATTATCAGGACAGCAGCAATTTGAAGAAGCAGAAGTATGATCACTCAGGCTTTGTTAAGGTCAAAACTAATCATACAAGAATAGAGAAATGTTTTATAGAAAAAATAGGACCATAAAAAATAAAAATATGAAAAAAGTGCCATTTTTATAATACTGATGTTTTTAATATGTAAAATAAAAATGAGAGTTGCTGGCTACTATATTGATAATGTTTGTAATAGCACTTCCTGTCTTCTTGTCTCCCTCTTTAGCTTACACTGATAGTATGTGACAGACACATCAGCGTCAGTGATGGGTGGCTATTTTGAGTAACAAATGTTGTCAGCACCACCTGCTCCTGCTCTTGACAATGTGTGGTGTGGTCATTGTGTGTCTGGAGGGACAAGAGGCTAATGAGAAACTATAAAGTTATTGTACGCACAGACACATGCTTGGTATTTATTCAATAGAAGAAATTTAGTAAAAGTGTTTAGCATGTTGCACTACAAACTGGTCTCAATCGAAATGTTTGCTTCTCTCCCCAAGATACAAAATCTAACACCAGCACAGATGAACTGGTTAAGTAATAATACAGTAAGTTTTAAATGGCTTCTATTAATCTTGAATGGATTTTCACAAAAGAATAGACACCACAAATTTGTAAAATTTTGTTATATTTCTCTAAAATTCTGTAACAACCTTTACAGAATTCAATTCAATTTCATTCATCGGAACAATTATTTCTACATGTTTTTTATGTCAGGTGGACCAACAATTTTATTTTGTGCTTGAAAAAGCCCAAATTGTGAGACACTTCAGACATAATAAAAGAAAGAACATGGACATACTGGGGACATGTGCTAAAGATGCAAGAGGGCAGAATCCAAGTTTGGAAATGGTCACCAACCATTAGAAGACGCAAAGGGAGGCCCAAAGACATCCTTAAGAGAATCCTGAGATGGGACGCAAAAGACCAAGGGCTGATGATGGAGGAACTGGAGACCAGAGCCAAGAACAGGGCCCAGTGGAGAATCTGCCTTATGACCCAAGAGAGGCACAGGAAGCTGCTGCTGATGACGAATGAGCTACTACTACTGCAACTAATAATTTACTTGGAAAATGGATTTACTGCTACAAAGAAAAGCAATGTGATAACAGGGAAACACGATAAACAATAAACAAATAGACTTATTTCAGTAAATAAATAAATAGGACTGCATTAATAAATGTGCAAATGTTACAGCTTGTTCATCAGTGTAATCACAGCAGAAAACAAAAAAGCTTTTCTTAAAACCTTGAAATTAAAGTATTTAGAGGGAAGCAGCTGAAATCCATAGTGCAAAGGATGCTGTGTGTGTCTTTAACTTTTAAAATACTCAGTGACGTCTGGTCTAAAAGTCTGGTATACAAGGAGTCTGGGCTGATCTATTAGTTTACTGGACCATTTAAGTTCTTGATTTAGAGACAGCTGGTCCAGTTTCATTAGGCTACTGTCAATCTTAAACAATCTTAATTTGGGAAAAGTCTAACTCCTGCACAAGGGACTCAAAGGGCTTGGGAAGCTACTACAATTTAAAATGTCATGGGCGGTATATCTCTTCAAAATGTTGTTTTTTCGAACTTAATTACAACTGTACAGCTGCCATTTTGAATTTTAAAATGTGATAACTATGTAGATACCTTTCAAAACATGATGTATTCCATTTAATAACAAGAAAAAGATAAATACTGTTGCTTCTGTTTCCCACCAACTTTTTAAACTTTAAACTGACACTATAGTTTTCTAGATTTTAGGTTCCCATTACTCAATACCAACTTGTTTTTTAATAAATGTTTTTAATTTGCAAAGCAGGTAGCTTATGTTTTTTGCTTACGTTTAGCTCTTGAATACGACATTGAAAGACTTTTAATGAAAAATGTGCTTGGGCCTGTCTCTGCACTTCACTTTTGTCTTTGTTCTGTCAGACTAAATAAGCTATCTACATCTCCATCTTGCCAATATTGTGACGTGGAAGTAAAGAAGCAGCAAGGTAACTCAATTAGAATTTTTTAAATGTGCTGAGCTTGTTGTTATACAAAATGTTTCACCGTGACCTTAAGCTCACAGGCTCTGCCCCTGTGTCCATCTCCCAGCACAGCGGGCAAAGCCTTGTGTGCAGCCCCCTCCCACATTACCCCTCTTCCACTGGTCCTGGTCTGAGTAAGGAGAGGAAATAAATAAATGAGTGTGCAAGATACAATGTCCATGTGACGACACAGAGCTCAGCTTGCTTCTGTTGGTGCTGGCTCATGAAAGAGGAGTGAAGAGAGGGCCACATCTGCAGGTGAGCACAGACGACTCATCAGGGAATATAATTATTATGCACCAGCAGGTTTTACCAAAGTGGCACTGGAGAGTCTGGAATTAAAAAAAAAAACAAAAAAAAAAAACACAACACATCTCTGGAGAGTTATGTTGAATGGCTTAATATTCATTAATTCATCCTCTACAACTTATTCTTTCAAGGGATGCAGTGGCCTGGAGTCTAACCCAGCATCTTTGGGCATAAAGGAGGGTGAAGAAACCTCAGTGAGAGGGCAATGATTCTTAAACTCTGCACGTCAAGTTCCACCACAGAAAATATTTGGCTTTCAAAGTACCATCTTCCAGAGACTAAAATCAGCATTACTAAATAAGGACAAAACGTAGACTAAACTTGGCAAAACAAGGACTAAAAGTTGCGTACACCAGCTTGAAACAAGGTCTAAACTGGGACTAAAGCAGGGCTAAGCCAGGACTACACCTGGACCAAACCAATTCTAAACCAGGTCCAGGACTAACCCAGGACCAAACCAGGATTAAACCAGGTCAAAACCAAGGCTAAACCAGGTCTAAGTCAGGACTAACAAGTGGTCTACCTTACAAATTAAATCTCAAACTCGAGTAGGACTAAATAGGAATAAAATTGCCTGTAAATTTAACTTAATGAGAACTACAAAAGACTACTGAGTACCACCATAAGAAGCCAGTGTACCATCAGTGGTACCCGTACCACAGTTTGAGAACCACTGGGCTAACACTTTGAATCATGGACAGATAATTATTTAAATTCATGAACTCTGCATGCAATACACTTGTACTTTAAATTTTTAAAAACTAGAAAAAGTAAAAAGAAAAATGTGCAGCCTAATAATGGTGGGTTTCTCTGGTTCTCCCCATCAACCAAAAACATACTCAAAGGCTAATCCTCCAGCTAGGGACTAGCTACTCTAAACCAGATTTGGTCACCAAGTGCTGCACAACAACAGGTAGCTCCAGATCCTGCATCCTGAAGGATCAGTCAAAACAACAATTTTTTGTAAGGGGATAATAACTTTACTTACCTCACTAAAACTTACAAACATTATGTTAAGAAAAGGCAAAGTAGTTAAGTGAGAGCTTGCATAAGAACAGCTACACAGGTGGACAGACAGAGGTGGAGCGAGGGTCTCAGCGTTGACGAGGTTATCAAACTGTCTCTGAGCCAAAAGGTTTTTCTGTGGATAAACGTGGTCTGTCTAAATGTCAGCATTGCCAGAAGTACAAAGAATATTCACTGAATAAGAGTCTAGGCTGTCAAGAAGAGAGAGCAGAAGAGCACGGACAGAGACAGGGTAACAGTCATTTACATCAGCTGCTGTCAGCTGTGCTCAAAGACAAGTGAGCCTTATGTAAAATAACTCAACTGTGGATGAGGTGAGAGTAATGAGTTTTTAATCTGAGGACAAAGACAGAGCTAAATCATTATAGGTTTATAAACATGGAAACAGTATACCTTTGGAAGACTCCTGGTTTAGGCTCAATTCTGATCACGTTTATTGGTTCTCTAGCACCTCCTAGTGGACTCTAGGAGTTATGTAGCCTAAATTAAAGAAGACTAAGGTGACTTACAGTGAGGGGCCTCACACAGTTTAGTGTATTGTTTTGTTTTGCAGTAAAACCAAATCGTACAGTGTGTTAAGTATGCCAAATTGCACTGTAGTAGTTAAGGAGGTCTAACAAGTATTAAAGGCTTTACAAGTACCATGTTGTTATGGTTTCCGGACTATGTTCAATAGAAATAAGTATTGTGTCAACAGTTGAAATAACTGAAGCCTAAATGATGGCATCTTTATGAAAAAGGGGGATATTCATTCATCTGCTTATTCCCGTTAGGGGTCACAGGTACTGGGGCGTATCAGTAATTATCTTAGGAAGGGTAGATAAACAACAGAGAAACAACCATTCACTCTCACACTCCTTCCGGGGGGGGGGGGGGGGGGGGGGGGGGGGGGGGCTGGGGGCATATTTGGTAATTGTTTGTCTTTCAACTCAAGTTGATTATAAATCTGTTAACATCATAAGTCACACTGTATACTGGGATTCTGAGAAAGAAAGCACAAGTAACTGGTTTACTGTTAATGTTTTCTTTATTGAAGTACAGTAAGTATATTGCATATTACAGCTTTAGAAAAAAAATAAGTGCAGCAGCATAACTGAATATGGAGAGTTACAAAATACAACGCACTCCTATGACAAAACAAATTATGCCTTACACATATACACATTTCCCAAATTATTAAAATTGCTGTGTAGTACATAGGCATGAGTTGCATAAATCTGGTCCAACAAATGTATTAAAAGAAGAACATTGTATGACATTTTAGAAATTATAAATCACATAACAAAAAAGACAGCAAACAAGTACACAATAATATAATTTGAAGGAGTACATTTAATAAATATTGATGTGTAAATATAATGACATATACTGTAAAAAGTTGTATGATTTATAAAGTATCTATTTAATTCATATCAAGCAAAATATCTTTTGAAGCTAAATAAAAATGGCAAAGATAGGAAATAGAAACTGTGTTTTGAGCCTTGTCAAAAGTCTCATTTCATGTTGAATGCATTGTGGAGACTTTTTTCTGCCTGAGTCTTAGTAATCCTTTTCCAAGCTGGAGGAATATCAGCAGGCTTGGCATTGTAAGCTTTTGCAAATTTTTTGTTGAACTTTGCCATGACATACTTCCAATAGTCTGATGCTTCAAGGCTTCCATCTGGAGGTATTTTCCAGTCAGGGTAAATTTCTGCATATGACTTGTATGGGTGATAATACTTTTTAAAATTGACATCGTAATGCCTAAATTTAACGTCTGAGATGACAAGAGAGGAGCATATGTCTGTGTCAAGTTTGTTTGTGTTTTCAAATACATATCCTCCCAAACCCTGTGACTGATGAAGGGATGTCCAGTGCTCAGTATGAGCTGTATTTCCAGCTTCACATGGAGCTTTGCAAAAAGGGCACTGTTTACCACATCCAATCAATTTCACAAAAAGCTCATGTTGAGGCTTGATGAAGGAATCGTGGAGTTTGATTCTGATTTCTGTCATTTGGAATTTTTGTTGAAAGTCTTGCCCCATCTGTTTTACACAGCTTAAGAGGTAGTGAGCAAACTGCTCCTGGTCAGCAGTGTTGAGGATCATGAATGTTCCAAGTGCATCCTGGGAAATCACCAGTTTATCACTCAGTTCCTTGCAGATATTTTCAACAAAAACCTTCAAGGTCGGGGTGTTTTCTTTTTTGGCCTTTTTGACAGCAGCATTTATTCTGTTGATACATGACTGGAGATGATGTTCCTCAAACTCACATGCTGATGCTTGGCTTGAGAAGTGTGTAATTATGTGGTCATATATCCATTCTTTCACATAATGCTCATAGTGTTCAATGTAGTTCAGATAGTTTTCAAATTTGTTCTCTGAGATCAAATCTAGTAGAAGTGAATACTGAAAAAACATTCTTGTGCTGAACTGTTGGCATGTCAGCATTTCACCAATAATGTCAGGACCTAGAGAGCGGTTGATAAAGTCTTCAACCGCAGGTCTCATGAACTGATGAGTAAATTCTTCTGCTTTCTTCTGACACTGGTCTCGTTCATGGAACACATCTTTAAAGTCAGTGCGAAACTTTTCCTTGTTTTCATCCAGACATCTGTAAGGATCGTTTTCATGAAGAAACTTTTCATGCATCTTTTTAAATTGTCTTGCTGCACTACCACAAATGTGCACCTTTAGAGAAACTTCAAACTCTATGTCCAGCTTGAGCCCTTCATTCTGTTGCAATCTCTCATCAATCATGCGTAGGATTTGTACAATGTAGTTATCATGATAATTGTTTTTTCTTTGTACTTGAGAGTCTACAGACTGTTGGCAAGCTTCTATGATACTGTCAGCCAACCTTTGTACAGCTGATACATGATCTTTAATGTCAAACATTTCACATAATGAGTGTTTCAGTTTTTTAAACCGTCCTTTAGGGTTATACTCAAAGGGTTTGTGTCCGCATTCATATAGATTGGTTTGGTTTAGTAATTCACTTGCACAACTTCCCTTGTGGGAAACATTTAACCACAGACTGTGAAAAACTCTGGAATGGACGACTATCACTTCTGGACGGAAACATGATACTCTCTCAACACTCGCTGCCCACATGTTGTCAAATTCCTTGTCTAACTCTGTGTCTGTCATTTTGACTTTTTTCTTGCGGCACTGCTCAATCAGTTCAAGTACTCTCACCTCTATTTCCTTTGTGTGGTTTTCCTTGATTTTTTCCAGCTCTCTCATTCCTCGTCTTATGTCAGCTGTTGTCGTGAGCTGATTCAATATTGACTTCTCCACCTCCCTCCGAATGCTCTTTGCACTGGTCACAAAGTCCTCTTTATATCTTTCTACAAGATACAGAAGCCCATCAGTTTGTTTGAAGTACTGTGTGAGGTTTTGAAGAAGTTTTGCTTCTCCTTTAGACAGTTCTGTGCAGGCAGCAATATTTAAGTCAGTCAGAAGTTTTCCAATGTCTCCAGTATCGTGTTCGACAGCAACTTTGCCATAATTAGAAATTCTTGTTTCAGCGTTTGTGACCCATGTGTACATGTCCTTTTTAAAATCCCACTCCCATTTGTTGTATTCTGTGCATAGTCTCATGTATGCATCAGCCACCAGGCTGTTTCTAAAGCTGAAGATAAAGTTTTCATGCTTCACAGCATTCCAGAGACTCTTTATCCACTCCTGAAACTCCAGGATATTATTGGCAGGTGATTCACATTTGCCCAAAATTTGGATGATGTTTTTCTTGAGCTCATACACCGCTTCACTGTATCCTGCATTGACTGCTGCCATTGGAGGGTTTCCATTCCACAGTCCTGGGATGTACCAGTTCCCAGTGTCAGGGCTGTACTCCATCACATCAGTGAAGCTCTTGTTCTTTTCTTTCTTCTCCATTTTGGCTGCAGCCTGAGTCATCTCATTTAACTGCTCCAAAAGCATCTTCCTGTCTCGAAGGTTCTGCTCATGCGCTGAAACATCTGACACATTCTGGTGAACAAACAGACATTTGGGTTTTTTCCCTACTTCTTTCATTCTAAGAAAAGCATGAACAACTATTTGAAGGATGTCTTTCATTTCAGTGGAGTTCTCCATTGCAATATTGATTAAAGTGATATCACTTAACCCTACAACAAGGGTTGCAAGTTCATTGTCATGCTCATAACTATTATCCAGTTGTGCAAGTGTTGGAGACTTGAGGCCTTCAGTGTCAATGATCATTAAAAAGTCACAGTTAAGGATATCTTTGACTTCTTCACTGATTCTTATGAGGAGCATAAAAGCACCTCTTGTGCATCGCCCACTGCTCACTGCAAACTGCACTCCAAACATTGTGTTGAGAAGAGTGGACTTCCCTGTGCTCTGGACTCCAAGAACTGTGACCACCAAGATCCTGCTTTTGTCAGAAACCAGCTCATGCAGTTGGGCAAGAACATCACTCACCCATGTGAGAGGGATGTTGGAGGCATCTCCATCTACCAGCTCCAGTGGGAGGCCGTCCAGCAGCAGTTCTGCACACAGTCTGGGTAAATGCTGCAGCTGCTGACGAGATGGATGTGTTTCTGAGAGAGACATTGAGGCTTCATAGATCTGACCCATTTCACGAAAAAAATGTTCAATCCCCAGAGAACTGCTGGAAAGTTGACGATCAATTTCTTGAATCTCCTCTTTGTTTTTAGATTCTTTTGATTTCTCTTTGTACTGCTCTCTAAGGTCTGATAATGTTTCTCGAGACAGGTTATCAAGATTGAGACGCATCCATTTCAGAAAATAGCACCTTTCAATTCCTGGGCTTGATAATGCATTAATGAAACAGGACAAGGGTTGTGACATATCATAAGAGTTCTGTTTTTCTCTAAGATTTATTTTTTGTTCCTGTAGTAAACCTTTATAATTTTCTATGCTTTCAGATCCAGCATTTCGAAGCCTACACTCTTCCTTTTCCAGAGATGTCAAATCCTTCCAGATCTGACCTTGTAAAGGGAGCTGGGTTTCCTTGTACTTAAGTGTGTCATTGATTTCTGATGTAATAGCATCTGCATTTTCTTTGGCTTTCTGACATGCTGGACAGTCTTCATCAACAGGTATTCCCAATTCATGTGCAACATTGGCCATCTGCTCTATTTGCATCTTAGTCTTTGCTTTGTCAACAACACTCCTAATTGTCTGCTGTAGTTTTGTGATAAAGTCTGCATCATTCATTGATCTTGTCTTCAGAATGACATTGTTATTTTTCAAGTTTAAATCAGTGGCTACTTTTCTCAAGGCTTCTGGATTAAAATTCTTGTTTTCATAGTTACACATCAAGACAATATCTGCCTTGCTTTGGTGACTTGTCAGCAGGCTACAGGCTAAATCCAGTTTGTCACAGAACACAAAGACTGCTGCAGATGTTTCACATAAAAACGAGTACTGTGGTATAAATGAGGCTATGTCACCCCGGAGGTTAGCTACTGCCACTGGCTCACTGAAAATGTCAATGTTCTTGTTCCCACATGGAAGGTACCAAGTAATTTCAGCAAGTCCATCAGAAATCTTTCTTGGACTATCACCACACTCCATGTTGTGATGCACAAATGGCTCATGATTTTGCTGAGAATTGCTCAGAAGTTTGTTGAGTATCTCTGACTTGGACATAGAGCACTCTCCAAGTCTCACAAAGGATATCATTGGGATTTCAGAGAGAACAATGCGTTCTTCAATGAAACCCTTAGATTCAAAAAGTGACTGAGGCCTATATTTTTTGACAATATCCCTCAGGGCCCAGAGCATCAGTGTGCACTGTTTGGTGTCACAGTTGGGGAGAAGCAGGGGCACCGCAAACTGACACATTGACATTTTGAGTGCTAGTTCCTGCTGCACAAAACCATCAGAACAAAGAAAGAGAGCAGTGATAATGTCAAGAGGGTTGAGCATTTCACCTAAGATTGGACCTGCAAGTAGACTGTCAAGATTAAACCCTGTTGTTTCTGATGCAATGTCACAGCTCAGTTTACATAAAGATGCATTACATTTTACATTTCTGGCTGTTACATTACCCATCATTAATTTCTTCATAAAATACCATGCCAGGTCTCTGTTAGACTCAGCAGATGTGTCAGTAATGCTCTTCTCATCAATTTGAAGAATTGTGCTCAGAGACAGGTTCTCTTTGTTATGCTGCTCCAGTCCCAAGTCCTCCAGTATGCTCTCCAATGGTGTCTCTGGAAATTATAACAAAATTTTGTGTGTTACATTTTGTAATTGTGCATAAATTGTTTTATAAAAACAGTCAAAAGTTCTTGTTGCTGGATGTGAGTGCTAGATAAGACAAACTCAGCAGAATGTGTCAAATAAAAATTTTATATTTTGCTAACCACTAATGTTAGGAACCACTTCTTATGTTATTATCCAGACTTTGAAATGTTCGCTTTCAGACTTAAAGATATTCGGGAGGATTTTTGTTCGACTGCTGAGAAACCAGCGACTGTTTGTCCTTTATTGAATAATGCGCATGCGTCAGGCCCTGCCCTTCACTGTTCCTTTCCAAGCGACGTGCACGAGCGTTGAAACACGAGTGTTTGTTTATAGCCGGCTTCAGCAGAGATTCACCTAAACCTAGACCAGCGCTGTTTGTCTGCTCGACCTTTGACCTAGTTCCCCACACAAACCCAATCACACGCACAGCAGAAATATCAGTCCTCCTGCTGTTGGTAGCATTAGCAAACTGACGGTTGCTGTACAGTTGAAATGGTTCAACAGATAAAGAAAAAAGGCATTTTTTTCAAATGATAAGATAAATGTACCTGTCCAGCAGAAACTTGGCAAACAATGCATCGGTCTGAAGCCCTTTCTGTTCCCTGAGCGCACACCATAGTTTGAAAGAATCCCCAAGAACCACACGGGTTTTATTATGCTCTTCTACAGTTTTTCTCCTCCTCTGGTTCACTTCAAAAACAGTTTTCCTTTTGCGACCGCCCAGTTCACGGTTTTCCTCAGCCACTGTGCTCTTCGAAGTCAGGCTGTCCGCGCTACGATGAGGCTCGGCTAATGCCGGACTACATAAACATAGTGTGTATGCATGCGCAGGCACAAGAACATGCACGTATCGCCGAAACCAGGAAGTCGGAATGATTGGCAAGTCCGTGGAACAATGGTTACTGTACTCATGATGAAAACAATTGGTTGAGGTTTTTTAAGTCCCACAGAGTCCACAGTTTATCAATATTATTATATTTTCTAATACACCAATTTATAAGCCTTATACAGGGCAATGAAGGTAGTTTTAATAAATATTGTAAAAAAATGAATTTATAAAGATCCTCCCTAATATCTTTAAGACTTGGCTAAAGACAAATCAGAACTGTACTCACTTTTAAATAATGTAATTGTACTGTTTGGAAGACTTAGCGTTTTATACTTCAGCCATAGTATTATTGTGTGAACTGGTTTCTGGATATTTTATTTTATTTACTGTTTTTTTTTTTTCTCACTGTTCATTTATCCTGACTGTTAAAAGCCCTTCTAGGGACAGGTAGTGCGAATTAGCCATGGCTATATACACTGTGATACAGGCATCAGATTGTTTTGATAGAATGATCTATGTTGGTTGTATCTGTCCCTATCAAATAAACTATAAATAAATAAATAAAAAGTTAGCAACTGGGCTAGCACCCCAGTGAACACGCATTCATCATTTTACAGTGTAATTAAGACATAAACTGGTAACATATATGAAATAACAACAACCAAATTTACATCACATACACAATCAAAGAGGCTTTTAACCAAGCACTAAAATATTTTTTAAAACAGCATATTTTTAAAACTGAATTTGGGACTTACTTGTTTTCACAGTTGTCGCTGAGAATTTACTGAACTCCCCATTCATTGGTTGAGCTGACACATAGAAACTGTACTGCACTCCTGACTTTAGGTTACCAATAGTCAGGCAACTGGTGTCAGTCTCAAGTTCTTGTACAACCTCTTCCCCTCTGCAGCAGGTCACAAAGTAGCTCTGCACTTCACCAGCCGGAGTGTCCCAAATCAGAGACACCGAATCAGTGGTCACATCATAAGATGTAACCCAAGGCTCTGAGGAAATAATAAATATTACAAATTATTTTGCAGTGATAGGAATACGAGAGTTTACAGAGGAAGGATCTTTGCTGCAGCACACTGTACTGGCACCAGCAATAAAAGTAGTTTCCAGTTCTTGGTATTAATACATCTTAATGCAGTAACATATTTATTTAAAATGTTATGGTGGGAACTCTCTGTCATTATTAATATACTGATCATATACAGTACTGTATATGACCAAGAGACAATATGATGTTTCACATAAAAACAAACAAAAAATCTCTATTATTTCAATACAGTTAAACTTTATTTGTATAAACTCTGTAAACTCTGTTCACAAAAAAAAATTACAGATTTTTATTTTTATTTTACTCAACTGGGGAATTAATTTGCATTCACATTTACCTGCATTGTCAACAAGGTCATGTGTTTCAGGGGAATTTTGTGGCTCAAAGGCAACAGAAGCCACCTCAGGGCCAGCTGGGAGTGGTGTTCCTTCTGGCGAAGACATGGCTGGAATTAAAGAGACATTTTTTTGGTATCTTCATTTCAGTCATACAAAAATAATGTTTAGCTAATAATAAAGCAAGGTTTTTATTTATTTATTTGAGACTTCTATTCAAAGTCTATTTTCTCACTTTTATCGATGAGGAATGTGTCTGCTGCATCATAAAACTCCTGTAAAGTCAAACATTTAATTGAATTATTACAAATAATTACCTAAAAATTCCCATATTATACGTGTGTATTATCAATGTGACATTTACAGTATATTTTAAGATTTATGCCTACCTCCTCCTCCTCTTCTAATGTATTCCAGCTATCCAAACTCTCAGCCATTTTGCATGTGTTCTTTCAATCCATGAACCTAACCTATAACATAAAAAAAATTACAGCCCAAATGTGACGTAGAAAGCAATAACCACAAAAACATTAAACAAAAATTATCTCATATCTGATTAAGGTAAGGTGTGTTGCTGTTGCTAAGGCAGGACAAACATCAGGTATTATGACAACATTAACACAAAAGTAGGCAACATACCAAAAAATCTAATAATAGTGCAATAATTAAACAAGCAAACTTATTCCTGCATTATTATTTGTCAACAAAATTATTTTGGGTATTATATAGGGGAAAAAAAGTTCTTACTTTTAGTATGATGAGTGGTTCAATCTCTCCGCAGTGGGTTTAAACACACATTCATTTGTGTAGTTGTTTTCACCAAAATGTCATTTCACGTCAAGGACCGCTCTTGAAGGCATTGTATGATGGGTCACATACTGCAAATGACGCCGCAAAGCTTGTGCGTCCTTTTATTGTCTGTGCACTCACTTTCAGTTTCATTTTCTGTAAACAGATATTCACTTTCTACAGAAACAAAACTTAAACCTAAATTTTCCCTTTTTCCTATTTCCCTACAAAGTACCTAGCAATGATGGTGGAAGGAAGGAATGTCAGTCTGTCTAGCCTTTAACTGTGTAAATACATGAGAAAAAGTGTGTGCTGATGTTTGTAAATGCCTTGACCCATCAGCCAGTATCAGCTGGTATTGGTTGGGAAATCCTTATTCTTAGTGAAAACAGTGACGCAGCAAGATGTGAGACATTCTGAATAAATTAATGAACTAAATAATAAGCAAACAAACATAATAACTTAATAATAATAAGATTGTGCCATCCGGAACAAGAATATGATAATAAATGAGGGTGTAAAAAAATATTAGGGAGTTAAAATATTAGAATATTAAAAGCAGTCTCGGTCTACCATTACCTTAAGTTTTAATATTTGCCTTAAAACTATTACACATCTACACATAGAAACAAACATAACAGTTTGTTGAGCATTGTAGAGTGAGTAAACTGTGTTTTTATATGTTTTTCTATTGCTGATATCGGTTTATCTTGCTGCTATTACTAGAGCTGCTAAACTGTATATTGGCTTTTATGATAAACTTAAACTAAAGCATTAAAAATGTACTTGCTTTTTGGTAGATAATGATTCTCTCCATGGACGAGATGATGACAACGACCTGCGAGAAATATGTTATATGATAACAAGTAAAGTTAATAAAAAATGATTCTAAAACTTACAGAAAACATATGGTAACTGCATGTAACTAAATTCATCCTGGGTAACCTGATTCAAACATTTCTTTACACACATTTTCGTGTTTAAATTAGCTTATTAAAAAGGACTCCATTTCAAAATTATTAGCTAGTACCAAACACACACTCGTCATCATAATAAAGATAAAAGTCTGCTAATAATGCACATTTAAACTAACAATATGTGTATTACTTTGCAAAAAAAATATATATTAATAATAGTAACGTTACAGTATTTTGAAGTTTTGATTCCTTTTAGAAGACACGTAGCTCGTCGGTGAACGTGAGATCTCATTGGTCACTGGCGTTGTCACTCACTAAAAATTAAAGCGTCCGGATTGGCTGTGGAGCTCAACATTGCCGCCCCCCTCTGGGGCCGGAAGTAAAATTCCCTTTAATTTTTTTCCATAGATAGACGTTTCAAAAAACAAACAAACAAACAAACAAAAACAAAAAAACACAAAAAACAAACAAACAAACAAACAAACAAAAAACCTATATTAAGTTTAAAATGAGTTTGAAAGCTCGACGGGGGCTAATCACCTACGTGGTAACTCATGACTACAGCGCAATTAATTTTGATTAAAAAAAAAAAAAAAAACTTGAAAAAATAATAGACATAAAGTCTACATAGCTTTTTTTTTTTTTTTTTTTTTTTTTTTAAAGTTCCAGATATATTTTTAAATTAAACTCATTATTTTAAATTGACTGAAAATAATTGTGCGATGGTCATGAAGTTCAACCATAACACCACGCCCACTAATAACTTTCCTCATTGCTTCAATAAAATATAAAATAAATTTTAAAAATCCCATAAAAATCCAGTATTATAAATGTAAAAACATTGTAAAAATGCTTACTGTCTTATATAAATATAACTAAAAAAGCCATCTGCCTCTATAAACTTTTAACTGTTATTTTGTGAACCATGATTAAAACATCATGAAATAAGGCTTACTGCAATTACCAAGTTTGGCCACAAAATGGCGCTAATGAGCTGTACAATTTTGAGAGCAGAAGGGACTAGTCCCAATGAATTACTCCTTTTTTTTCTGACATAACATAATAGTTTTGTATGAAAAATTATTTGCTTCTATTTACACGAACTAGGCCTGGAATATGTGATTTTAGTAAGCTGAGTGTAGCTGAGGCCTTTTTCTTATCAGCAGTGAGTCAGGAGGTAGGATGATAACAGAAGAGTCACGTTTATTTGGAAAATGGATAATGTGCTGCTTCTGTCTTGGTATCCTATTTATTACCATAGGAACATTAGCTTTATCGTGAAATAATAAACCCTTTTAAGTTAGAAAACATAATGCACACACACAGACTATGGCAATTTCAATTCATTACAATAACTGACCATAAATTGATATATTTATAATTTAACCCATGTCTATAAATACTAGATAATACTCTATAAATAGTATTCATAGTAACTTCAGTAACCCTAGAAGGCCACAGCTCTTCTTTATTTGCAATTACTAATCATTATTTTTTCTAATATTCATGACAATAGCAGTCTCAGATCCCAAGATTATTGAGCAAACTTTAACCAATTTTAGAAAACGTCATTAACTTTAACAAAGTAAGTCTGCAATCACAGAAAACACACCTTTCTCTTAAGGCCACTGAAATAAACAGACAACAGTAGAGCATTTTGTATAAAAAACATTCCTTTATAAGAGAATCTTGATCTTTATGATAGACGTGTAACTGTATAATGATCCTATTAAAATTAACGTTTATTTCACTAGCAAGGACCACGCCACAACAATGACATAGACTTTAAGTGTTTAATGAAAGTGTGTTAGATGAAATGTTTTAGGTGATGGCTGGGTTGGAAGAGACTCAGTGTGGGGGTTCCGTCTCAGGCGGTACGCCCAGCCGAATAGGGACCCCCAAAATTAAGTTATATAGAGCTGAGTATGGAGTGAGCCTGGCGGAGATCATTAAGGTTGCTGTGGATGTATAAACGGTAGGCTTGAGAAGACCAGCAACCGAGGGCTTGAATTTTGTGATCTGGGGTGCCGGCTCTAGCTGCAGTGGCAGCGGCCCAGATGCGAAAGGAGTGGATGGAATAGTATTGAGACGAGATGCCGGACATCTGTAAGATGAGGTGAAAGTGCTTGCTGAACCAAAATCTTGTCGCCATTTTGCCAGATTCCGTGAGGAAAAGTGGGTCATGAAGAGAAGCTTTAGAAGCGTACCGGGATGCAAGGTATTTGGCTAGAGGTTCGAAAGGACTGAGAAAGGAGTCAAGATGAAAGATGAAAATGGGGAATGAAATGCCAAACTGGTCTGTTTTGCTTTTTCGTAGTGTGAATATAAGGGAGTCAGAAGTATGCACAGAGAGATCTGAGAGTCTTGGATGGATGGATGAGTCGTATCTTGAGGAGGTTGGAGCGAATTGGGAACAACGGAGAAAACCGAAGAAAGCAAGGAGGAACATGCTTTCCAGCGTAAGGTCGACTGAGGGGGATCTGTAACCTGATCGGAGATCGGAGTGTGTGAATGCAGTGACTGAGGAGATCTGATGTAAGTGGCAAGCGCTTAGAAGGAAGGATGGGTTCGGATTTCCGTAAGCCTTTAAGCAGCATGGTTTTATGTGAGTGTGATATGGATGGGCAGTTGGCACCTGTGGCTAGTTTGAAGAAAAAGTTAATTCCTGACAAGTAAGTGTGGAGTGTAGACAAGCGTATATTTAATGAAGTATGAGAATGGGTGATGAAATTGCCCATGGTTAAGACGTCGAATGAAGAAGGCTGTAGCTGGTGGATGTGAAGAAAGGTTTTATAGGCGTTCCATCCGCTAAGGTAAGCCGAGAGTGTACGGGGAGCGAGACTATCGAGAATTGCTTGTTGTGAAATGGCAGTGAGATGTGAGAGCTGAGGATTCAGTTGAATATGGCTGCTGAAAATGGTGGGACCGGAGAAGGATGGATCTCTGACTCTGGAGCCAAGCGTCTGAATTTCTGAAATGAGAAACGAGAATGAGTTTTTGTACCCAGGAATGTGGGCAGCACGTAGGATAAACTGATTTTGTGCAGAGATTAAAGTGAGCCTGCGCAGGAACTGCATGATAGCCGGGGAACGAGATCGACCTTTATTGATGATCTCGACTGCTGTTGCATTGTCGCAATGGATAAGGATGCATTTTCTACACCATTCGTGCCCCCAAAGAATGGCAGCGATAATGATGGGGTATATCTCACACAATGCCGAGGATGGACTTTCCGACTGGAGGGATGAGAACTCTGTGGGCCATGCGGACACGAACCATCTACCACCGTAATAACCACTGAAGCCTGCCGAAGGAGCAGCATCAGTATACAGCTGAATGTCCTCTGGGAGTGACAAGAAGTCGTTGTAAAAGAAGGAGATGCCATTCCAACGTGAGAGGAACTGTTGCCAGAGATGCATTTCCATCTTACATGAAGCATCTAAAGTCACCCTGTCATGAATAGAGGGAGCAGCCGCTGCTTTAGTCAAAAGGCTCGAGAGGAAAGGTGTAGTTCAGGTGGCCGAGAAGAGCGAGGAGCTGCCGTTTGGTGCATTTGTCCGTAAGGAGATAGTTTGATAGGAGCAAAGTAATGCGCTGAATTTTTTCAGAGGGCAGAGAAGCTTGAAATGACAAGGAGTCAAGAGTAATGCCAAGAAATTCAATAAATGTGCAAGGCACTAATGTTTTCTCTTTTGACAGAGGCACACCGATATCTGAGAAGGCCGTGATGAGCATTGAGAGGCCAAGACGGGGGAAAGAGGAGTTTGGAGTGACAATCAGAAAGTCGTCCAGGAGATTCAGATTTAAGATGTAAGCGAAGTAAGTAAGTGAGTGAGATAAGTTGAGGCGTGGCCCTGCTCCCGAACCTAAGTTAACACATTAACTTCATTTATTTATTTTTTACATTTTTAGATAAAACGAGAACATGCAAAAGTGTTTAGGTGTAGAAAGACTCATAGCCGTTCCTCCTGCTGTTGTTTTTGCAGGTGATCACACATACGCTGAGCATCCCAAAGAACTGCAATGAGACACAAACATTTTGTAATCCCATTTAGAGTGAATTTTAATGCCAACATTATCAACAAGGGGAACACTAAGGAATTATCAGTTCTTTATACATTAAAAGTCTAATAAAGATGAAATTACTCCATACATTTTCAATGATAATAGTATATTGTAGACACTGTTATTCTGGTGATAGAACTTTTTGTTGTATTTTTATTAATATTACCAAAAGTATTTGACAAATTTCATACCTAGATGAAGAAAATGCAATACCTACTGATAAGATTTAATACTTTTAAGGCCTTGATTTTGACCATTAAATTTTAGTTTGACCAAAAAACAATACCTTTTTAATGCTTTTAAGACCTTGGAGCTACTCTGTTAAAATGCGTCATTTTATAGTTTTTTTTTTTTTTTTTTTTTTCCTTTTCTAAAACTATACTAATTGTTGTGAAAACCTTGACTCCTGGTTTGAAGGAACAGGTAGGGCACAGAATCTAAAGTAGTGTTGTAAATGGCCTCAGTAAAAACTTTGAAAGCGTAAACATTGAAAACACTGAACATTTAAGTGTGTGACAGTGGAGTATATTGCATAATATTCTGTAACACTTTAAAATAACTTTAAACAGTGTTATAAAGATTTATTTCTTCAGTAATAATCTCATGTAAACCAGTGAAACATTATAAACTTCAATGCTAATACAGCACCCAGGCACATTTTATTCATTAATTTATTGTTTATTACATATTTCTTAAGGCTTTATTACTTCCTTATAGTGGTGAGTTATTCTTAAATGTTACCAAATATTCTGCTAAGAGATGGCCAAAATTTCTATTGAGTTAGCCACATTGACGAGCTTGTATGAGGAAGTGTTACATTTGGTGGTTGTATAAATAAGGAAATGAGTTGTAGAAGCTTTGTTTGTTGTTATCAAATGTGTTTTTACTAGTTCTGTTAGCACTACTACACACCCATAGTGTGCTCACAACTGTATGGCCTATCACACGTTTTTGTTTGTGTTTATATTAGTGCTGTCAATTGATTAAAAAAATGAATCAGATTAATCACACTCTTGGGCTGTGATTAATCACGAATAATCACAATATATAACTTGGTAGATTTTCCATGACAATATGCAGCGTTTAAATAAAAAAAAGTCCAGAGAGGTTGAGGAGTGTGTTTTTACTTGGATAAAAAAATACATCTCAGAAATAACTTTGGCCTTGGTAGTATCCAAATATACACCTCCAGAAGACCCACAATGTCTGAAATTTTACCCTGGCATTCATCAAATGCTAAAGCTAAAGTTGAATTTAAGTTTGATAAAGTATCACATATAATTTGCCCTAGTTTAGGCCCTGTGTGTATCAATAAAGTTCTTAGATTATGTCTCCTTACGTATTCATCTTGAGATATCAATTTTAGTCATTGTTCTTATGATTCAGATAGTATGGGTGTACCTTTCCTGGGTAAAATTTTAGACATTGTGGGTCTTATGGAGGTGTATAATTAGATACTACCAAGGCCCATTTTCTGGTTCTATCTAACCCAGCCAGGGTGTACTAAGTGACATGGCCACATAAGTGGGTCATAGCTGTATATTTTTCTTGGTACTTCTTTTGTTCTGTTATGATACTTTTCTGGTTATAACATTTTACGGCACAGTAGTGCAGTGGTTTGTACTGGGCCTTTAGTGACTTGTGTGGGGCTGGGGTGCACGTAGTGTAAATGGCATGTGAGTTGACAACACTAATGCTTAGAATGGCATTGAAAATGTGGTTGTACCACTTCCTTGACCGGTGTGGAAATAGGTAGGTTTTCATTCTCTGGTCAGATCTATCCACTCCCCCCATGAAACTGTTGTACTGGTCAACACACACACTGGTCTATTTATTGTGCAAAAACCACTCTCATTTTTGTTTGTCCAATTCTTTTCTGAAAATAGGCATTCCCATGAATGGTTGATAACATTGTGAGACTTTTAGTGTCGTGCCATGCACAAGCCAACAATTTTCCCTTCCTGAGAAACACTGGGTCATCTCCACTTTTCAACTTCAAGGCAGTGGGTCTCATGCATTTTGGCATTCCTTGCCTTGTGCTTCTCACTGTCCTACACAATTCAGTGTTACTTTCAGCTTATTCACAGGCAATGGCTGGTGATGTGTAATAACTATCCATGTAAACTTCATGTCCCTTGTCTGTGTATGGGGCCATGAGTTCATGCAAAACATAGCCTGAGTGACTTTCCATCAAAACATATGCTCTGTATCCATATTTATCCGGTTTCTTAGGATTATAAAATTTTAGAGTTGATCTTCCTTCGAAAGCTATTGTCATCTCATCTAATGAAAGTTCTCTGAGTGGGCTATAGACTTCTGCAAAGCGAGGTATTATGATTTTCATTATTGGACGCACTTTGAAGAGCTTATCATATCCTGGCTGACCAACTCTTACATACTCACTATTATTGGCAAAATGCAAGAAGGACAGAATCATTTCAAATCTGTTTCTAGACATTACTTCGCCAAAACCAGGGGTGTATGCTGTCCAAAAAGTTGCCCATAAATCCTCAATCTCTGGCTTCTCTACCAGGCCCATAGACAAATGCAAAGACAGGAATGCTTTTATTTCAGAGACTGATAAATCACGCCAAGCATGGAATCTGGACTTTGGCTTGAGCTGTGTTGAGGATAAAACTTGATGAGCGTATCTGTTAGTCTCATTTGTAATAAGGTTCCAAAAATTATCAGTTAGAAAGAGAAATAAAAAATCTATTGGATCAGCACCAGTCAGATCCTTCTCTCCTGTATGGCCAACAGGCTCATCAAACTGCTTTATCCACTCGTGATAAGTTTCTAGGTGGCTCAGGTGACCCCAGCCATCTTCCACATTGGTGTTTATGCTGGCCCTATTGTTACAGCCTCTCCCCTGCCCTCCTCTTCTACCACACCTGCCTCCTTTCCTACTTCTGTTGCGGAAAGTGTCAGTAAAAACTCTTTCATTGCCACTGGCACAGTCACTTTCCCTGCTATCATTGCTTACACTCGCTTCAGAAGGTAGATATTCTCCCTCAGAATCAGAGTCAGCAGTAAATGAAAACTTCATCTCTGCTTCATCACGCATGCTTTTAGCCATTACTATAGACTTCTCTCTCAGTGCTTCTCTATCAAATGTGGTCTGGATATGTACAGCTGAAAACTGCTGTATTTATACACAGCTGAAGACTGTCATCACCAAGTGTCGCAATTTATCACCTCTGGCACCTAAAGGGTTAAAGAAAACTAAAGTGATTACATTGAGGGGCCTCACACAGTTTAGTGTATTGTTTTCATTTGCAGTAAAACCATATCATACAGTGTGTTAAGTACGCCAAATTGTAACAAACAAGTATTAAAAGCTCCCTGGTTCTGGAAAGTACCATGTAGTTATGGTTTTGGGACAGGCCATGTAAAATAGACATAAGGATTGTGTTTATTTCATACAGTGTAACTAAAGTCACAGTGAGAACATCTTTATGAGAAAGGGGGATATTTGTTCATCCGCTTATTTGACAAATACTGAAGCATATCCCAGTAAGAGACATACACCAAAAAACAACCATTCACGCTCACATTCATTCACTATAGGGCCAAATTAGAGTCCACACTGTCACCTAAATATACTACACACTTTTCCGTGGGTTGAGGAACAAATTTGTTCACTCTCTGCCTTTCAATTCAAAGTGATTGTAAAATTGTTGCCATCATGTAAGTTAAACTTTATGCTGAGATTCTGTTAAAGAAAGCATACTGTACACAACTGGTTTACTGTTTATGTTTCTTTTATTGAGGTGCAGTAAGTATATTGCACAGAGGTTACACCTTTAAAAAAAATAAATAAATGCAACAGCAAATCTGAATATGGAGAGTTACAAAAATAAAATGCACTCCTATGACAAAACAGTGTGGCTTACAGATATGCACATTTCTCAAATTATTAAAATTGCTGTGTTGTACATAGGTGTAAGTTGCAACAGTAACAAATGTATTAAAATAAAAACATTGTAAGACATTTTTGGAATAATAAATCACATAATTAGAAAGATACAAGTGAAGAACTCCCAAAAAAGGACATAAAACTATAAATGAATTTGATGATCCTGGAAAACGTAAGATTAATAAAGTATTTATTTAATTAATGTCAACCAAAATATCTTTGTAAGGTAAATATAAATGGCAAAGATAGGAAATAGAATCTTTGAATTTTGAGCCTTGTCAAAAGTTTTATTTCATGTTGAATGCATTTTGGAGACTTTTTTCTGCCTGAGACTTTGTAATTTTTTCCCATGCAGGAGGAATATCAGCAGGGTTGGCGTTATATGCTTTTGCAAATTGTTTGTTGAAGTTTGCCATGACATACTTCCAATAGTCTGATGCTTCAAGGCTTCTATCTGGAGCTATGTCCCAGTCTGGGTAAATTTCTGCATATGACTTGTATGGGTGATAATACTTTTTAGAATTTGCATCATAATGCCTAAATGTTGAGTTAGAGATGACAAGAAAGGAGCATATGTCTGTGACAAGTTTGTATGTGTGTCTATATTTGCATCCTCCCAAACCCTGTGACTGATGAAGGGATGTCCAGTGCTGAGTATGAGCTGCTCCTCCTGCTTCACATGGTGCGTTGCAAAAAGGGCACTGTTTACCACATCCAATCAATTTCACAAAAAGCTCATGGTGAGGTTTTATGGACATTTCCTTGAGTTTCATTCTGATATCTGTGTTTTTAAACTTTTGCTGAAAATTAGGTCCCATCTCCTCAACACTTTTTAGGAGGTGGTGAGCAAACTGTTCCTTGTCAGCAGTGTTGAGGATCATGAATGTTCCAAGTGCATCCTGGGAAATCACCAGTTTATCACTCAGGTCCTTGCAGATATCTTCAACAAAACCTTGCAAACTCCTGTTGTTTTCTTTTTTGGCCTTTTTGACAGCAGCATTTATTCTGTTGATACATGACTGGAGATGATGTTCCTCAAACTCACATGCTGATGCTTGGCTTGAAAAGTGTTTCTCTATTTGGTCATATATCCATCCTTTCACATAGTCCTCGTAGTGTTTAATGTAGTTCAGATAGTTTTCAAACTGGTTCTTTGAAAGTAGATCTTCTAAGATTGAACACTGAAAAAACATTCTTGTGCTGAACTGTTGGCATGTCAGCATTTCACCAATAATGTCAGGACCTAAAGAGCGATTGATAAAGTCTTCAACCGCAGGTCTCAAGCACTGATGAGTAAATTCTTCTGCTTTCTTCTGACACTGGTCTCGTTCATGGAACACATCTTTAAAGTCAGTGCGGAACTTTTCCTTGTTTTCATTCAGACGTCTGTAAGGATCATTTTCATGTAGAAAAACTTCATGCATTTTCTGAAACTTTCTGGCTGCAACTGCACAAATATGCATCTTCAAAGAAACTTCAAACTCTATGTCCAGCTTGAGATCTTTAGTTTGTAGCCTCTCATCAATCGTGTGTAGGATTTCCAGAATGTAATTATCATGGTAGTTGTTTTTTCTTTGTACTTGTGTGTTTACATACTCTTGGCAAACTGAGATGATGCTATCAGCCAACCTCTGTAGAGCATTTACATGATCATCAATGTCAAACATTTCACAAACTGTGTGTTTCCATCTTTTCACCTTTTTTGGGGGGTTATACACAAAGTGATGGTGTCCACATTCAGACAGCTTTGTTTGGTTTAGCATTTCACTTGCACAACTTCCCTTGAGGGAAAGATTTAACCATAGTTTGTGGAAAACTTTGGAAAAGATGTCAATTACATCTGGACGAAAACGTGACATTTTCTCAACACTCACTGCCCACATGTTGTCAAATTCCTTGTCTAACTCTGTGTCTGTCATATCGACTTTTTTCTTGCGGCACTGCTCAATCAGTTCAAGGACTCTTTCCGCTATTTCCTTTGTGTGGTTTTCCTTGATTTTTTCCAGCTCTCTCATTCCTTGTCTTAAGTCTGCTGTTACTGTGAGCTGATTCAGTATTGACCTCTCCATTTCTCTTCGAATGCTTTTTGCACTGGTCATAAACTCCTCGTTGTACTTTTCTACAAGGTGGACATGCCCATCAGTTTGTTTGAAGTACTTTGTGAGGTTTTGAAGGAGTTTTGCTTCTCCTTTAGACAGTTCTGTGCAGACATCAGTTTTTAGGTGAGTGAGAAGTTCTCCAATGTCTCCAGCAACTGAACCAAAATTTAAAATTCTTGTTTCAGCGTTTGTGACCCATGTGTACATGTCCTTTTTAAAATCCCACTCCCATTTGTTGTATTCTGTGCATAGTCTCATGTATGCATCAGCCACCAGACTGTTTCTAAAGCTGAATATGAAGTTTTCATGCTTCACAGCATTCCAGAGACTCTTTATCCACTCCTGAAACTCCAGGATATTATTGGAAGATGATTCACATTTTCCCAGAATCTGGATGATGTTTTTCTTGAGCTCATACACTGCTTCACTGTATCCTGCACTGACTGCTGCCATCGGAGGGTTTCCATTCCACAGTCCTGGGATGTACCAGTTCCCAGTGTCAGGGCTGTACTCCATCACATCAGTGAAGCTCTTGTTCTTTTCTTTCTTCTCCATTTTGGCTGCAGCTCGAGTCATCTCATTTAACTGCTCCAAAAGCATCTTCCTGTCTCGAAGGTTCTGCTCATGCGCTGAAACATCTGACACATTCTGGTGAACAAACAGACATTTGGGTTTTTTCCCTACTTCTTTCATTCTGAGAAAAGCATGAACAACTATTTGAAGGATGTCTTTCATTTCAGTGGAGTTCTCCATTGCAATATTGATTAAAGTGATATCACTTAACCCTACAACAAGGGTTGCAAGTTCATTGTCATGCTCATAACTATCATCCAGTTGTGCAAGTGTTGGAGACTTGAGGCCTTCAGTGTCAATGATCATTAAAAAGTCACAGTTAAGGATATCTTTGACTTCTTCACTGATTCTTATGAGGAGCATAAAAGCACCTCTTGTGCATCGCCCACTGCTCACTGCAAACTGCACTCCAAACATTGTGTTGAGAAGAGTGGACTTCCCTGTGCTCTGGACTCCAAGAACTGTGACCACCAAGATCCTGCTTTTGTCAGAAACCAGCTCATGCAGTTGGGCAAGAACATCACTCACCCATGTGAGAGGGATGTTGGAGGCATCTCCATCTACCAGCTCCAGTGGGAGGCCGTCCAGCAGCAGTTCTGCACACAGTCTGGGTAAATGCTGCAGCTGCTGACGAGATGGATGTGTTTCTGAGAGAGACACTGAGGCTTCATAGATCTGACCCATTTCACGAAAAAAATGTTCAATCCCCAGAGAACTGCTGGAAAGTTGACGATCAATTTCTTGAATCTCCTCTTTGTTTTTAGATTCTCTTGATTCCTCTTTGTACTGCTCTCGAAGGCCTGATAATTTTTTTCGAGACAGGTTATCAAGATTGAGACACATCCATTTCAGAAAAAAACATCGCTCTATCCCTGAGCTTGATATTGCCTCAATGAAACATGTCATAGCTTTTGACATATCATAAGAGTTTTGTTCTCCTCTAAGTATCATTTTCTTTTTCTGTAGCAAACCTTTATAATTTTCTATGTTTTCAGAGCCAGCATCTCGAAGCCTACACTCTTCTTTCTCCAGGGATGTCAGTTTCTTCCATATTGGACCTTGTAAAGGGAGCTGGGTTTCCTTGTACTTAAGTGTGTCATTGATTTCTGATGTAATAGCATCTGCATTTTCTTTGGCTTTCTGACATGCTGGACAGTCTTCATCAACAGGTATTCCCAATTCATGTGCAACATTGGCCATCTGCTCTATTTGCATCTTAGTCTTTGCTTTGTCAACAACACTCCTAATTGTTTGCTGCAGTTTTGTGATAAACTTCTCATCATTCATTGATCTTGTCTTCAGCATGATGTCATCGTTTGTCAAGTTTAAATCTCTAGCTACTTTTTTCAAAACTTTTGGATCAAAATTCTTGCTTTCATAGTTACAAACCAGAAAAATATCTGCCTTGCTTTGGTGACCTGTGAGCAGCTTACAGGCTAAATCCAGTTTGTCACAGAACACAAAGACTGCTGCAGATGTTTCACATAAAAACGAGTACTGTGGTATAAATGAGGCAATGTCACCCCGGAGGTTAGCTACTGCCACTGGCTCACTGAAAATGTCAATGTTCTTGTTCCCACATGGAAGGTACCAAGTAATTTCAGCAAGTCCATCAGAAATCTTTCTTGGACTATCACCACACTCCATGTTGTGATGCACAAATGGCTCATGATTTTGCTGAGAATTGCTCAGAAGTTTATTGAGTATCGCAGACTTTGACATAGAGCACTCTCCAAGTCTCACAAAAGATATCATTGGAATTTTAGAGAGAGCAATGTGTTCTTCGATGAAACCCTTAGATTCAACAAGTGACTGAGGCCTATATTTTTTGACAATGTCCCTCAGGGCCCAGAGCATCAGTGTGCACTGTTTGGCGTCACAGTTGGGGAGAAGCAGGGGCACCGCAAACTGACACATTGACATTTTGAGTGCTAGTTCCTGCTGCACAAAACCATCAGAACAAAGAAAGAGAGCAGTGATGATGTCAAGAAGATTTAGCTTATCACCTGAGGTAGGACCAGCAAGTAGACTGTCAAGATTAAACCCTGTCACCTTTGATTTGCAAACTGATGCACTGCATTTGACATTTCTGGCTGTTACATTAACCACCATTAATTTTTTCAGAAAATACCATGCCAGGTCTCTGTTAGACTCGGCAGATGTGTCAGTGATGCTCTTCTCATCAATTTGAAGGATTGTGCTCAGGGACAGTTTCTCTTTGTACTGCTGCTCCAGCCCCAGGTCCTCCAGCAGGCTCTCCAAGGGTGTCTCTGGAATAATATAATTTGTGGATTACATTTGGTTATCACACTTACCAGCTTCATCTAAAGAGAATTTAAATTCAAATAAAAGACTTATACAAAATTGCAAAACACATCATTTCTGTCTATTTATTTATTCAGAAAATTTTCATATTGTATACTCTCCTTACTTGCCCACTTTGAATTTGTAAACCTATGAGTGAAAAGGATGTGCGTGGCAAAAACACAAAAGACCATATCTTCACAATCCTATGCTTGAGATATAAACAAAGGTACATTAGGGAATGCCTCCCAATCATTTTTTCCTATTGCACAGAGCAAATGCAAATCTGAAAGCTCTCTTTCAGTCCCACTCACAGAACATGACAGGAGGATTGTGATATGAGAATGCCATTCCCAAGCCAAGTTTTTTATACCAACCCAGAACCTGTTTACAATAAGCAAACAAGCCACTGCTCTTTGACTAAGACCTTCGCCACACCACCCCCAAGTCGCAGACCAACACACCTCACTTTTAGCTCACCATGCCCGTGGCGCTGGTAGTGGAGAGTGCACGAGACTGCAGATATACCTTTGTCTGCATCAACATCATGTTTGCGCCATCCACAAACTATGGCTCAATTGTCTGCCAGGAATGTCAAAGTCACAGTGTTGCTGTCAGTGTCCTTCAAACAACACTGTGACAACCTAATTAAGTATACAGTACCATTAACCACATATTACCACTTCTTTTTGCTCTTATTAATTATTATTTATTTACACATCCCTGTTTTAGATGTAGAGTATACTAAAGTAGTTCTGCTTCCTGAGCTTACAGACAGTTTAGAATATTAAAGTTTAGTTTAAGGTATGTTTTAAATTAAATTTTAAATGTGTAGGATGACTCTGGTGGTGAAGAAGATGACAGCAAAGTTTTGTAAACTGAAAAAGGAAGAGTGGTTTTAAGGGAGGAATTTGGCGCTCGATGGTCAAAAGGTACTTCCAGATGACTGGACAACAACAGTCAATGCAATCAGAGAGACAGGTATGAAGGTACTTGGTGAGCAACCTGAAAGGAGGAAAGAAGATTGGATGACTTGGTGAAGGAAAGTGAGTGTATAAAGATAAAGAGAGAAAACACTGAAGACAGTAGACAGGAGGACAGGGAGGTACAGCTTAAGGTGAGGTAATTAAAAGCATATGTGGTATGCTAGGTTGTACAGTAAGGAGGGTGAGGTTGATTTGTACAGGTTGCAGAGGCAGAGCGAGAAATGGTAAAGATGCAGGATTTGAAGTACAGTCAATAGTACAGAGAAATGGAGCGTGTGGAAAAGAGGTGAAGCGGCCTGTGCAGCAGATTGGAATGGGTAGAGAAAAGTGTCAGGTTTGATATAAAATAAGAGTAGATGATACAAGACTGTATGTATGATGTAAGGTTTAGAAACAGTGGCACTGATAAAAAGACAGGATCCAGAGCTGGAGGTAGCAGAACCTGAAGATGTTGAGGTTCTCTTTGGAAGTGAGGAGGATGGATAGGATTGAGAATGAGTACATCAGAGGAACAGCACATGTGAGATGTTTTGAAAATAAAGACGAAGAGTTGTTTTTGTTTTTATTTGTGACTTACTTTTGACAGATTTAGTTTTGACATCTGTCACTGCAGGTTGAACGATTTGCCCATTCATCAGTTGTGCTGACACAGAAAAGTGGTACTGTTCTCCTGACTTCAAGTTACCAACAGTCAGGCGGTTTGTGTCTGTTGATAATTCTTGTATAACCTCTTCTCCTCTGCAGCAGGTCACAATGTAGCTCTGCACTGCACCATCAGGAGTGTCCCAAATCAGAGACACTGAATCAGTGGTCACATTTTGAGATGTAACCCAAGGATCTGTGAAAAGAAATATGACAAAGATTTTCACAATTTCTGTTTTTGAAAAGGCCATAATGTAACATAGATTTAATACTGTTATTATTCAATAAATAGGAGTGGTTGCAAATAGGAAATATTTAAATCAAAAACAAGATAAAACTTACAATATCTGTCCATCATTGACACATTATGTTGCTGTAACAGAGCCTAAATGATGTAATCTGCTTTGACCGACAATATACACAATCAGAATTTACAGAGAAAATGTTTTGTTGAAGCAGACATGATAAGCCATGCCATGTAAATGTTTCTGTCACTAATGCCAAGATGTACCCCACCCCATGTACTCAACAGCTGGGACAGGCTCCGGTCCTCATCAAAATGATCATAAATAGATGATAGCACATGATAGCAGTTGCAGTTATGCATTTATTATTTATAACAATAAACATCTCTGGCCAACAACCAGGATGATTGGAATGGTATAGTGTGCTGCGCAATTTTGTTTGTGTTTGAATATAAAACTGCCCACACCTTTGATACATGTTTGTGTTGACATATTCTAGACACAGAATCTGGACAAACAAGTTTTTTGCAAAACACCATAGATGCCTGTGATACTAATCTAGCATTCAGTAACTAATGACACTCAGACATTGCCTAGTTTGCAATGCCCATTACAGCAACACAATTAACATTTTTAATCCATTTGGCCTATTAGGCTGAAGATATACTTGTTATTAAGCCTTCAGTCAGTCAGCATGTGCCTACTTGTTTACATACAGTCACAAACAAAGTCTGTTATTCATCTTCCTCCTCGAAAGCACAGTGCAGAGAGCTTTTACACATATATACCACCAATGTACTGCTCCTGAAATAGTCCTGTAACTCATCCAAAGTAAACACTGAAATGTTTTACTTCAATTTTGGCCTCTGAAGACTGGAGCCTTTTCTAGGCACGGGCGACAAAGGCTTTTTTTTTTTTTTTTTGAATGGGACAGCGTGTATTAATGAATGGCTAGTGAAGTAAATACACCGGATTATAGCTCAGAGCTAATTTCCATCCGTAGTCCCCACTCACATTCACACCGGCTTCCTGGTGTTATCCTTTGGATATTCTCCATTTCTGACTGCACTAGAAACATTTGTATGACATGTTTACTCACATTTATACCCTTCAAATGTGTCTGGTGTGTCACAGGGCTCCTGTAACATAAAATAAATACATTTGTTTTTCAAATAACTTCATATTTCAACATCTTTATAGAATAATATTTTGACATTAAGATTTATGGCCACCACCTCCTCTTTATCTTCATCTTCTGATTTATCCATGGTATGTACATTCTCAGACATTTTACAGTCTTCTCAATCCATGAACTTTACCTAACACCATAAAGGGATTAAAAATTAGAATTAACCACAAAAAGTAAAAGTTTACATTAAGTGTGCATTAAAGTACAATTTGATGCAAATTTATAGTATATAAAAAAGACAACCACAAAGGTAATGCTAGTAACAATAAAAGTTCTACCCAAATGAATGTAAGTAAATGTAGAACAATTACTGGTAGCCTACTACAGGTATTAACTATTATACTTTATCCTTTGGGGAAAGATATTACAAGGGTTTACCATACCTCATTTGCAGTGATTTCATCCAGAAATGTATTTTCACTGTGGCTTTGCGTCTTTTTATTGCCTGTGCACTCACTTTCAGTTTTGTTTTCTGACTTATTATAAAACAAAACTCCTGTGACTCCTCCTATCTCTTTTCCTGTCACACACCTGCTAATGTTTGCGAGTTTAATTGTATTAGTAAGAGACAGAATATGATGAATATGATATGAAACCTTGATGATCTAGACTTTATTATTAACATTATTTCAAATGTGGCAGTCCAAATGGCTGCTGAATGAGCCTAATGTTTGAATTAAAAGCTAAGTTATGCTAGTCACAACAAAAGGTTTAAAAAGAAGTCATCTGGACTTTGGGGCGAGAGGTGAAACACCTTCAACTTTAAAAAACAAGTCCAGATGACCTCTTTTTAAACCTTCTGATGTGATCCAATTAGTCTGGATGACAGAGTCTTCACAGCATTATAAAAAACTTCATCACTTCATTATTGGTTCATTATGTCCTAAATGTTATAAAGAAATATTGACAATGGTTTGTTGCAAAGAAAAGTAACATATGCATGGTATTGCAAAAAAAGCAACAGTAAACTACCAAAAGAACAACTGCATAGATCCATATCCATCAATGATTGCTTCATATACTTAGGTCTAATCCTCAGCAAAGAGCAAACAAGCAGGAAATTAGAGCAAAACAAGCAGGAAATTAGCCATTTTATCATCTATGCAGCACAATTATTAGAATGATCAGGTTGTATGTAATACCACATTTGGCCACAAAGGAGAGCCACTGAGCTGCAGAATGACTCGGGTGTTTTGGACAGAATTGTGTAATAATAAATACATAAAATTTTGTGTCAAATGGGAATTTTTTAAGAAGCTGGGGGTGGAAAAACAAACTATTTTTTAAAATCACTTTAATGTACATTTTAGAATTGTCAGGGTGGGGCATGAGGAATGGGGAAAAGAACCCAAAAGCAGGACTGAAGATGAAACTTTAACTAAAAAACTCCAGGTGGAAAACTCAAATGGTTCAAAAGCACAAATGTCAAAAAAAGCCAAAATCTCAAAAACCAAGTAACAACAAAAATACCAAAGTCAATAAAATACAAAATGGCAGTACTAACACAAAATGCCAAAAATCAAACTTAAAGTCAACACTAGGACACTGGGGACTCAGGAAATCAGACAAAGACATAACACCTACAATGACGCAGCAAAGACAGGGAAGAACACAGGGACCAAATAAACTAGGAGCACACAGGTGAAACACATGGGAAACACAGGAGGAAGGAAGTAAAACAGAAAAGCACATGCTACTAAAGCTACTACAAAATAAAACACAGGGGAAACAAGACAAGGACACAGACTGGACTATGACAAGAATTGCCCTTTATTGTGACCTCCTAGACACTGTAATACTTTAATAAATGCTCTTTAATAGGAACCCTATTAAAAAGTGGCTAAATAACACCACGGAAGAAACAATATTTTGATATAGATAGATATTATGATATGATATGATAAGATAACATATTACTCCTGTGTTAGCTTTGCTGGCTTCCAGTTGAATTCAGAATTAAGTTTAAAATCCTTCTCCTGACTTACAATCCTACATTAATGATGTTATAGAGCCATACCAACCAAGCAGAGTACTGCACTCACAAAATGCAGTGTTATTAGCTCCACAGCTGAAGCTAGGCTGCTCTAGGAGCTAGAAGCTGGGGGAACACTGAGCCTCTGTCCTCTGGTTTCATCTGCTGCTCCTCTTCTATCACTGTCTTTAATATAATCTAATAATCATTTCATTGCTTTTCACAAGTTGTCCCTGTCTCCCGCTCCCCTCTGGGGGAGTGGGGACTGTTTCAGATGCCTGGCTGCTGGCAGATGTCCCAGTGACGACTGGATCTTAGCTGACCCCATCTGTGCTCCTGTCCCGACCTGTGGGCCCTCAACCTCACCTCCTATGGACTTCCCAGACCTTCCTCACCCCACTCCCCTGTCTGGATGAGGCCCCTGCTGCATCCTTACAGAGCTGAACTATGATCCTATAGTTGAGCTGATGGACTAACAGTCCTAGACACATGTTGCCTGTTCGTCCTGGGAGAGGATCTCTCCTTCAATATGAGCTCCATAAGGTTTCTTCTTTTTTTCCCACAGGTGGGATTTTTTAGGAGTTTTTCCTTACTGAGAAGGAGGGTCTAAGGACAGGAGTGTGCTGGGTCTGATTAGTTTAGTGTAGTTATTGTTTGTGTTGATTGTGTGTTTATGTTTGATCAACTGTTTGTGAAGCCCTTTGAGGTGACCTTTGTTGTGATACTGGGCTATACAAATAAAACTGAATTGAATATATCAATTATATATTTTAATTATTTTGAATGTTTATTAGCATTCAGGCCATTTTACTAAAGTTTTTTTTTTTTTTTAAATAAATATCGTCTGCATATTATTTTCCATCTGTTTGTCCATCTAGAGAAAGTTACTAATCTTCACACGTGCCAGGGAGGCCCTTTTCTTATCAGCAGTGAGTCAGGAGGTAGGTGAATGATAACACAGGAGGGTCATGTTTCTTTGGAAAATGGACACTACTGTTTTGGCAAATAAAATGTAAACCCTTTTATTTCAGAAACAATGCACACACATGACTATGGCAATTTCAAATTTACTGCAATCACTGGCTGTAAAATGATTAAACATAGTTATAAATATTTTCTGTTTCCCCGATCACAAAATTGCAAAACCATTGTAGAACATTCTCAAAAGTATTTATAACATTAACAGTTATAGCTTAGATGCCAAGACTAAATTTGCAAGTTTTTCGGCAAACTGAACAATTTTAGAAAACTCCATTAACTATAATACAAAATAAATCTGGCAAACACCGCAGAAAATATAAATATTTCTCTTAAGGTAACTAAAATAAACAGGCAAAAGTAGACCACTGTTTATAAAAAATGCTTCATAAGACAATCTCGATCTTTATGATAAGCGATGTGTAAGTGTATAATGATCCTATTGAAATTCACATCTTATTTACATAAAACTTCATTTCTGTAGAGAACATGCAAAAGTGTTTAGGCGTGGAAAGACTCGTAGCCGTTCCTCCTGCTGTTTCTGCAGGTGATCACACATACGCTGAGCATCCCAAAGAACTGCAATGAGACATAAAAAAGACACGGTTAAATAGGTTTCTCAGACATTTTTAAGACTTTTTAATGCCATTTAGAGTGAAATTTAATGCCAACATTATCAACAAGAGAAAAATAATTGTGAATTTTACACTAAGGAATTATTGGTACTACTCTACTCACTTATTTTATTTTAAAAGTCTAATAAAGATGAAATAATAATGTTTCTTCAAAAAGTATATTGTACACACCATTATTGTGATGACAATACTTTTTTGTATTTTTATTATCAAAAATATTTTACAAATTTCATACCTGGATGAACAACATTTATTATCCATGGAAGTTAGAAACTGTTATTGAGGTTTAATTCCTCAGTAATCTAATAAAGCTCATGTAAACCAATACAAAATTATAAACACATTATCTAATATTTAATCATTAATTTAAGGTTTATTACATATTTCTTAATAATTATTATGTTATAATTAGTGGTGAGTTATTCTAAAGTGGTAAATAAATGCGAAGAGATGGTCAAAATTTCCGTTTAGATAGCCTCACTGACGAGCTTATACAAGGAAGTGCTATGTTCGGTGGTTGTATAATTAAGGAAGTGAATAAACAGCCATCATGTGATACAAAATGTGCGCTAATGTAGCTTTTCAAAGTTGTAGAAGCCCTGTTTGTTGTTATCAAAAGTGTTTTCACTTGTCCTGTTAGCACCATTACACACCCATAAACTGTTCACAGCTGTAATGCATAATCACATAATCTCTGTCAGTAATATGGACACCCAAACTTAATAGAAAGGAGCCATGCAGTCTAATGAAAACAAGTTGGGTTGATAAGATTGTGGTTCTGCTTTTTTAAGTGTACGTATGTAAATCTAAAGCAAACATGAAAATTTTGCCTCATGCACAACCTTGTTTGTGGGTTTTGTGTGTGTCTCATACATAATAACTTTTTACCTGCCTAAATTTGTGCTGTGTGTTCAACATTACCTTGATGATGGCAAATCCCAGGATGACCAGCATGGCATAGGTCAAAGCCTCCCTGATGAAGTTCACCAACTTCACCTCACAGCCCTGAAAGCACAGTTCACTCATGTAAATATATTTTACACTCTCAAGAGACTGCTTTTGTTTTCACTTTCACTGTCATAAAAACTAAAATAGTGTCTATAAGAAGATCCCGCAGGGGCCCTAATCCCACTTGATGAAACTAAACAACAGTCTAGTACCAAACTAATACTCTGAAGTTCTTAATTAAAATGTTAAACTGATTTTTAACTTTATCTTATTAAATGTGATGGAGCTATGACTTGTCCTAAAGACTGGGACTCTGACCACCAATTTGGCTTTTGTTTTTATTAATAAGCTCAAGAGCCATTTTCCTATTGTTTGTAAGACAGCAGGTCCAGCCACAGTGTGGAGCTGTATTGCTTGGACACACAGTGCTGTGCTGTCCTTATAAAAAAAGAGATGAGGGCAGTTTTTTGTGTAATGTAATTGTTCATTTGTTTATTTTCTTCCGCTTATTCTCATTAAAGGTCACATGGGCTTTAGGACAGGTACACCCTGGGCACAGATACTGAATGGGGGTAATTTCACTTGGTGCCTAGAGAAACCCTACAGTAACACAGACAGGACCTGCCAACTCCACCTGTGTGCCTCTGTGAACACTGTAATGTCATGATGTGGATGACAGTTGGTGCTAAAATTAGTTTAGGAAAGTTTAGGGCGTTCTGCAAATGTGTAAGAGCACGTTAAACTTTCCAGCCCGATGGCTTGAGGCACATGGCAGACAGCATGATCTTTTAAAACTGGTTATGAGGAAACGTCCCACTTGGAAAAAGCTTAGTTTACAGTAACTGAGTGTGTTTACATTGGCACTGTTCCATAAAAAGCAGCTAAAAACCCATTAATATGTGTATAACATATATGTGGGGCAGCAGTTGGTAGAGCCGCTTGTCCACTAACAAGAAGATTGGTGGTTCAAACCCCGCTCCCACTGTTGTATACTATCGTTGAGTCCTTGGGCAAGACACTTAGTCCACCTTGCCTCCAGTGTGTGTGCACGCTGGTGTATGAATGTGTGAGTGCTTGTGTGTAAAGTGCTTTGAGAGCCCATGGAGATGGAAAAGTGCTACATAAAAATGTGACCATTTACCATAACATATATGTGCATAGAGCGTACCTCTGTGTTTATCAGGTCCAGTTGGTCCAGTCGTCCAGTGCACTTTGTGGTGGTGTTTACTTTACAGCAGGACAAAGGCAATGCATTATGTTTGGTGAACCAGGCAGTGCTGGTCCAGCTGGAGTAGTTCTTAACTCCACAGCACTGCAACTGCACAGAGACAAAAACAGGATATGCTCAGCTGGTCACATGTCTGTTTAGTTCAACCAGTTACATTTTTGGCATGTGACACACAATATTGTTATGATTTTAATGTGTGTGAGAAGCTGTGACCACAAGACATTTATACTTCGTGCAGTACCAACCTGGGACTGAAGGTAATCCACGGTGCTGGAGTCTGAGTCATTACCGTTGTACTTTGCAAAAACTTCACTCATAGAATGGTCCAAGTCCTGGTTTATCTAAAAGGGCAAACACACAGACACATGAAATGAATATAGCAGGACAGAGAGACCAAATTCTTTGTCGCTCTTTCTGATCAGTTTGTTTATGGCAAGAATAAATAAAGATTGCAACAGCAGCTTTTTATTGCCAGACTGTTGAACAATGTCAACAAAGACAACATCACACCACGAAAGATCAATGTTCAATGTGAGAGTCTTCTTTCACGTCTAGTCACACTTGAGGTCAGGGCAGGACACGCTGGATTAGGGACACTGACTAGGACCACTGTGGACATTTTAGTTCCACTCTCAGTAACACCTATGAGATTTTCTGACCTACTGACCAAAATGTATGTATCCTTGTGGTGAGTGAAACAGATTTTGACTTTATCCTCTGAGAAAAGAAAACTGATTGTTGTTGTGGGATATCTGGCAAGCCTACAATTATGTGCACCTGAATTTAAAGTTTAGTGTTTATTGTCTGCCTTTTCATAGAAGAGGAACTTGCATGACAAGAAAAATATAGTTGTTGTTCTGGAAGTAAATTTCCCAATCATTTTCCCTATTGACTTTTCATAAACTCTGTATAAAGGCTTGACCGAGGCTAATCAGCTTTTGGGTAACTCATGACCATAACACAATATGTTTATATCTTTGCCTTTAATCAGGTTTAAGATAACTTTTTTGATGGAAATGGAATATATATGTATTTTCAGGCTTTTTGAAACAGTTTTGGACACTTTTGCATTATTATTTCACATTTTATAACTTAAAATAATGTGTATGTATGGAAAATGTCTTTAAACACTGAAATTATCAGAATGAGTTGGTGTATGAGTACAATGGCTTGCATGATCTTGACTAATCTCCATTGAAAATCTTAAAAATATCCCAATCATATCATCACAGGATTAGTCAACAGATGTACTGCATATCACATGTTTTCCTTGTATTGTGCAACTCAAGTAATGATTGCTTTCAAGCATACTGCACAAAACCAGACAAGCAGGAAATCCCAGCTTTTACATGGCAAAGGTGGAAAAGTAATTAATTATTACTTACTCTGCCTCGGAAAATTAAGGTGCACACTAACGCTGCAACTTCAGCCGCAAAGATGAGCATGATGAAAAAGAAAAACTGAAAGAAACACATGTACATTTGTGAAAGGGGAACCAAATGTATAAATAATGTAATAATATAACAATACAAAAGGATCCTGTGTAATGTACTTACACAGCTAAGGCCGAATTTGGACTCCCGGAGGGTGGAGCAGCATCCCACAATGCCGAAAATGAACATGACGACGCTGATGCCGATGATGATGGCCGCCGGGATGACGGTGTACCGGTCCTGGATGAAACTGTCATAGTGGTTATAGGTTCTGATCACGTAGGCCCCGACGTAGGCCATAAAGGCTCCTGCAGCCTGCGGCAAGAGATGGCAACACATCACATTATGAGCAACAATCAAGCTTAATGATAAAATAATCTGTGTTTTTTCTTAAATACGTGAGGCCCACTGGAGCATTGACAACTGCAATTATGTACAAATTATAGCACATAGCATTTCTTTATTGTGAACTTGTAAAAAATACATCAGCGTCACAGATTTGAACATTTGGAGATGATCTGATGTGGCGACCCCTGAAAATGAGCAGAGCTGGGGACTTTTTGATAATTTTTTATTTTTATTTATTGATAACTTTTTGACACTTGTTGATAATGTAACTATCAAAAACATGGTGTACAGAAATGACATGTACAGCTAGCTGGAAAAAGTCACTGTGAGGCACGGAATAACTTTATACTACTAACAGAATAACATTACCTCATGCTTGGAAATAACCTGAGATTGCTTTTTGTCAGGTCCTGATTGTATTAGATATACATGATATAAAATATATGTTAATCATCACAGCGTGGATTTATCATTATTGAACAGATAACTAGAAACACTGATTCACTCCACAAATGCAGCCAAAACAGCATTAAGAAACTTTGTATACTGCTATTAAACATTTTTCTGTTATATTACATAATTTTTTTCATAGTCAATTTTGCACCTTTAAACAGGTAGTTACAGATTTTATAATAGTTGGTAAAAAACTGTATAAGAACAATGACTCATGACTGTGTTATGTATGGCTGCTATTGAGGTCAATGAAAACACTTAGGCAAGGGTTAAAAAACATAGCTACTGATGCCCTTGCTTATAAAACCTAAGTACTTTCCCGTAACATTACCAAAGTTTCCCAGTTAAAGTCTGACATAAAACCAGAACTTAGCACTCCCCACAACAATCTCAGTGTGGTTCTTTGAACCTAAATGTGTTTACCTAAAAACATATAACATTTAGCCGAAACCTCCTCTGTGCACTTCACATTTAAATGGCTTTGGAAGACGTCCAGTATTCTTGAGTTAGCCATTAGCAGAATATCAGCTGAGGCTGTATTGAACAAAACAATGGCCATCTGCCCTATAATGATTAAGCTATTGACCATGCATTAGCAGAGTAAGCAGAAGCTTCCCTTTCAAGTTCAGTTCCCCCACTGACTACTGTCACATGCTCTTTTTGTCTGCGCTTTGTTGTCATGGTGTCACTGATGCAGGCTGACACAACCAGTTCAGCTGCATTTTAAACAAGATTTGCTGCCAAGGAACGTAGTCTAGTTGGATATTTAAATGTTGAAGAATAAGCCACGTGAACCTCCAAAGAACCTTCTGTTTTCCATTAAATCAGATGGGAACCAATAGTTGCAAGTTATCAATGGTAAAAGGTGTAGTCTGTATGCTCTGCCCATTACAGAAGCATAAAAAAATTCACAGGGGAATATTCACAAGCACATGACTAGATGTGTCACCGTTGCTGTTTTTATCAGCTTGAAACATTGCATCACTCAACTGAGGAGTTCTCAAGATGAAAACCCAAAAATATAAGTCTTTGTCATAAGGGCGCACTAAAATCGCCCTTTAGCAAATAATTCTTCACATTCTTCAGAAGTGGCACAGTGCGCGAGCTCCTATAGGTTGTGTAAGGCTCTTTGTCCTGTTTCCGCTGCACAAGACGGGAGTTTGGAGAAAGATTAGGGGTGAGGAGTGGAAAGGGGAGGGGGCTGACCCCAGAGCGATCCCGTGACTGTGGAGTGATTAGGACAGAAGTGAGTCATGAGGTTGAGGCAGAGTAAGGAGGATTGGTTAGGGCACAGACTACAGACACACACACACACACACACAGGTGCCCGCATATCATCAGGATCAAATCAGTACTGACCGAGAGGAATTAAGACCACAAGTATTTGAGCTTCTAAGGATTGGCTGTTCAGAGAAATGGGTTCCCATGGGGCCAGGAGCACTTACATGATGCTGCAATTTTGTGTTTCAATGTTTTAACATCACGCAAATATACTCCCAAGTAAATTTAAGCAGTAACTAAACTTAAATCAAAATTCAAATTACTGCTGCTGTATGGCTTAGTGGTAGAGCTGCGCTGCATATACACAGCAACTACAGCCTGCTTCAGTGTTGTGAGTTTGAGCCCAGACTCTGACAGTTTTCCCTATGTCTCTCCTTGCCTTCTCCCCAATATATGTATTATTATGCAGTTTTATTAGATACAGATTTACTAGATACATAGATAGTAATTTTATCCCCTACAGTACATAGTTTTCAGTGTTTGTAAAACCAAACATGAGCAGCGACACAAAGACTTACTTACTTGCTGACATTTTTTTTATAATTTATGAGGTAGTATACCTAATCAACACTTTTTTTTTTTGCGGCCATGATTTACTTAAAGGTAAGATAGTCCAGTAGTTTCTGAGTGTAAATACTCAGAAATGGGGTAATTGTCAGCACATTCCCAGTGTAAAGAAGCAGCTTGGAGCAATGACAATGGCTTTGAGTTATGTATGACTACTAATCCCCAGAGGAAACACACTTTTTAACAGCTAACAAGGCTTTTTCTTTTGGGATTTTGCCATGTTGTGCCAAAGTGCATGTACCTTCACACATTTTTGAAGATTTGGAAAGCTTGTTAGTCATATTTAATGGATTCTCATAAATACTATTAGCAGTTATACATGTCACACAGCCTGTTCCACTGCTCCTGTTTGCTTCTCCAAACTGGATATATGCTATCTACTGTAAGTTACAATATCTTAGAGATGCCTGTTTACAGAATAGCACTCTATTCTTTTATCCTCTTTTATCAGGTAGCTTTGTTTTAGCGTTGTTATAGGTGTTCTGTGGCAGAGGGCAGTGAATCTCAAACTTTTCACACCAAGAACCACTTCAGAAAATATTAAGCTTTCAAAGTACCATCTTTAATGGACTACAATGAACCTAAATCCAGACCAAGCCAGGAGGTCTAAAACAAGGGATAAAAAAGGGATTTACACAGAACAATGTACTACAAGGACCTTACAAAAGACAAAACATTGACTAAGCCAGGTCTAAACCAATTAATATGTGGATTTCTTATAGACAGACCAATATTTTTGTATCATACATTGACATGTTTCAGCTGCTTATTTTTCTACTGCCTTCCTCAGAAGTGTAACGTGATGTTACTGTGACGTGTTTCATCACAGCTGATAAGACACATCACAGTAACATCACGTGAAGAATAAGCAGCTGAAACAGGTCAAAGTACAAAAAATATTGGTCTGTCTATAAAAAATCCATGCATTAATATTAGTAGAAGACCAAATGAACCTTTTCAGACAAAAGATCAAAACCAGGATTAGACAAAACCAGCACTAAACAAGGTCTAAACCAGGTCAAAACAAGGATTAAACCCGGTCTAAACCAGGACTAAATCTGGTCTGAACCAGGACTAAGGCAGATCTAAACCAGATCTAAACCAGGAGAACTAAATCAAGTCTAAACAAGGATTAAAGTAGGTCTAAACCAGGACTAAATCTGGTCTGAACCAGGACTAAGGCAGATCTAAACCAGAGCTAAACCAGGAGAACTAAATCAAGTCTAAACAAGGATTAAAGTAGGTCTAAACCAGGACAAAAACAGGACTAACCCAAGTCTAAACCAGGACTAAATCAAGTCTGAACCAGGACTAAGGCAGGTCTAAGCCAGGTCTAACCCAAGACTAAGCAGTGCTATAATATATCAATATCAAAGTTCACATTTAAAGTCAATAAAAATATACTAAGAGATAGGGGTGTAACGATACAGCAACTATATTGATGTATTGATTTTTTTCCCTACGATACAACCATATTGATACACATTACCTTGTATGGAATCGTATCGTTTTCTTGGAAGTGCGTATTGACATACACGGAATATCGATCGATAATAGAAATATCAATTACATGTTAAAATAAAACCAGATATAGTTTTTTTTAATGTAACTTTTGTGTTTTTAATAAAATAAAATGTTATATTCAACTTTCCTTTGCTCCCTGTCTGCTGGATATAATCAACCCTGGCCGCAATGCTACATTTATGATTTTTGGCAAAAAGTTGCTGTATCGTTTATGAATATGGTGTTGAATTGTATCGAATCGTATCGTTCCAAATTAGCCAATATCATTCTTGAATCGTATCGAAACAATTCTAATCAATATGTATCGTATCATTGCAAAAATGTATTATTACACCTCTACTAAGGGATGGGATCACACTACTAAAAAGGGAATGAGGAAGCAGATGTTTAGACACAGATACTGTACGCCCATGTGTTTTTCATTGCAAATGAGCGCACACAAGCCAGCTCCTCTCTCACTTCCTAATGTAATTACGCAGGCACCAGCTGCAGACTGGCCTGTGAAGTGGAGGCTCCTTACTGAAGCCAATTTTCTCATGTAAACACAGAGCCAATCACTGTTAGCTAACTGGGCAAAAAGACAAGAAAAAGACACAATGAATTAGTCCATATCCAAATTTGGACAAAATGCCAGTAAGTCACCTCTGCTGCACAGTGAGTCAGAGGAGGGTAATGCTAAATCACATCCAGTGAGTCAGCATTCCCCTGAATTCTGAAGAGGGCCTACTGGAAGGGTGTTTATATACAGTTTTGTGGGGAAAGAGAAGTAGGGTAGGATTGTAAAGTGTAATAGGTCAACAATGACTTATATGATTTACTAAAAGTGTTAGCCAGATATTATCTTATACAGGATCTATGGGAGAATAGGTAACACACTGCATTTCCAACAGTATTTAAAAGCATAACCCCAGTTTGGAAAAGCAGTCAGGAGCAATGACAATGACTTTTGGTTATGTATGACTATTAAGTGCCTGAGAAAAGACACTTTTTAACAGTTAACAAGGCTTCAAGAGCTTCAAAACCTACTGACAATGTAAGTGTGCATTCCATGTTATATGACTTTGACGATGTTTTTATGGTGTTTCTTGCTTATACAATCGTATTTCCTTGTACAAGCACCTCAGTGTGGCCTCCTGAACCAAAATATAGACTATTTCTCAGTAACACAGAAGGCATTTCTTACATGGGCCACCCACTTAAATGGGCACAGCCAAACTCATTAGATTTTTTTATTTATAGTAATTTTAGTCCAGGAGTACTGCCCCTTCCAAACCAAATCCCCATAGTTGAGACACATTTTATATGAATTAATAAAACTGGTCAAGTAATGAATTAGGTATTTCAAATGTCCACTTGCCTAGTTTATAGCAATACATAATTCAGACATTATAACCAGTTTTTGTCGTATTAGTAGGCTAATAAGCTAAATGTAAACTTTAAAAAACATTGCTTGCCACTTGTAAGTTGAATTGTGAAAGCATTGGTAACAAACTACTCACCCAAAATATCAAGCTGAGGAAGAGGAGCACGGTTTTGGACGTGATAATTCCGCAGTCCATCTTGTTTGTTTGGGCGGGGGAGATGGAGGAGAGGTTGTAGAGTAGCGCTGGTCCACTTTAAATATGTCTCTGTGAGCCGAGCTGCGTCCGCTTCTGCCGCTGCTGCTGCTGCTGGAGGTGCTGCTGGTTGCGCTGGTCACAAGTTCACTCCGTCTGTCTCACTGCGGTGATCACATGGTCACATGCTTCAGAGGGGAAGAAAAAGACAGAAAGCCTGCCAAGTGACGGAACAGGTCCTGCCGCGGCCCCTCCCCCGGCGAAGCGCGTTACGCGCACCTGCGCTGACCTTCAGCACGTGTTTGCGTCAAAAACTTCAGGGTGGAAAGCGCAGTACGCAGGCCTATAGTACAGCGTTTGTTATAAGAAGTAAGCCTTGGGGTAGGAATATTACCAAGAATACTGAACAACAAATAGTTTTTGCTTTTTCTTCATAGGAAAAACTACCCCCCTGACCATAACTGCAGTTTCAGAAGCACGTAGTACAAGGAAAACCAGGAGCTGGAGAGTAACTGCATAGGTACTTTAAAGTCATTTTTTAAACTACATTTTGGGAAACAGATACTTATTTTGTGAGTGCTTATTCTGAAACATAATTTTACTCAAATATATTTTCAAAGACTCTAAATTGGTAATAATAGCTCAGGGGTTAAGTGTGACATGGTAGTAGTAGTAGGAGTTGTAGCAGCAGCATTAGCAATGGTAGTAGTAGTGTCAGTAGTGATGAGAGTGACTGTACTCAGTAGCAGTGAGTACATCCCATTTACTTAAACTTTACACTCTACTCAAATGACAGTTTTATATATATTTTATTTTTTTGTTGAGTACTTTTACTTCTATTTTAAAAGTATTTTGATGTAACATTACTTAGACATATTAAAGTACAGACAGTGAGTACTTTTTCCACTTATGAAAAATAATATGTTTTCACTTCTTCATACAGTATACAGGCTACAGTAAGGATCAAAAAGCACAGGGAAGTAAAACTGGTCAACAATAATATGCAGATAGCAGAAGTAAAAATCTGTACTCATGATGTAAAAATACATCACACATAATATCACTCAAGTAAAAGTTATAATTAAAAAACTATTGAATATAAAGTTCTCAAGTACTCAAGTGCAAATTACTTCTGAAAGTTGATTGTATGAATTTGTTATAACTACACAGAAAAATCTACTACTGTACTCAAGTAAAAGTACAATTACTTTAAGTAGAAGTAAAGTCCACAAAATCATTGTCTTTTTATTGTCTTTTAATAATTTAACTATGTCTTTGATGAATAGTTTAAAAAGTCCATTGTACAAATATTCTGAAAGAAAAATAAGACAATAAAGATATAAATACAAATGTGCCCTGCCAAATAGGTCTTTGGTCCCAAATTAAGCCCATCTAGTACTGACCCAAACCCAAAGTACTATTCACTTTGTCACAGAAAAAATATTTTATACTCATTAAGAAACTTTTACTCATTGTGAAATACAATATTAACGCTTTTAAACATACTCAATAAAAGTAAATGTATGATCAGAATATTAATCCAAAAATGTTAATTAGATGTACTTCACCTGAAGCAATGTAACTTTTAAACAAAGTACATAGTCTTATGCAAACATATGTAGACTGTCAGTATTTTTACACTCTCTTTCCTAATAAAAACATAAAAATTGGAGAAAGCCTTTGTTTTGCAAGACAAGAAAAAAAAAAAAAACTTACTCGGCAGCCACTATATACAGTGGCAAGAAAAAGTATGTACCCCCTTAGCATTTTTTTAAATTGTTGCCTTACAACCTGGACTTTAAATGGAACATTGAGCATTTTATGTCAGTCGCTTTACATCACATGACAACTATAAATGCAAATAAATAAATAAATAAAAATAAAAATTGTGAAGCAAATTACAACAGAAAACTTGAGTGTGCAAAAGTATGTGCCCCCTTTTTAAAGAGGCCCCTAAATGAGACCCAGTGTTACTCACCCTCAGAAGTCACAGAAATAGATAGATAAGGTTGGCCTGACTGCATTTCAACTGTCATTATGCCATCATCATTACAACATGTAAAAGATAAGAAAACACACCAAACCTGCCCAGAGAGCACCATCTAAAACTCACAAACCGGGCAAGGAGTGCATTCATCAGAGATAAGACCAACAATAAGACCAAACGTGACCCTGAAAGATCTGCAGAGCTCCACAGCAGAGACTGTTGTATCTGTCCCAGGACCACTCTGAACCATACACTCCACAGAGCTGGGCTGTGTGGAAGAAGAAAATAATAACAAAACATGTTTTGTGTTTTTGACAAAAGGCACGTGGAAGACTCCCCAAACACGAGTAGGCCCTCTGTCCAGATACAATTAAAATGAGCCATCAATGAAAGATGCTATGTGTAGCACAAACCTAGCCCCTGAGTGTGGCCCCTCTCTAAAGTGAAGCCTGGTGATGGCAGTGTCCTGCTGTGGGGATATTTGTCATTGGTAGGGACTGGAAAACTGCTCAGAGCTGAAGGAATGAAGGATGGAGCTAAACACAGGACAATTTTTGAAGAAAATGACTCAAACTGTGCTGTACAATACATCCAACCTGAAGGAGCTGGAGCTGTTTTTAGATGAAGAATGAGCACAATCCTAGTGATTTTATGAACCAAGCTCATAAACACTTATCCTAGAAAAGTTGGAGCTGAAAGTTCTTCAGAAGGTGATTCTACAGAGGACTGACTTGAGGGGGTTCATACTTTTGTTCGCTCAAGTTTTCTCTTTTTGTGTCATATTTCTAATTTGCTTCACAATCATTTATTTATTTATTTTGCATCTTCATAGTTGTTGTCATGTGATGTTAAGTGACTGACATGAACCTCTCAATGATCCATTTAAATTCCAGGTTGTAAGGGAACAATAAAGGAAAAATGCTAAGGGAGAGTTGTATCCTATCCAGAGACTGGTAGAGGTGGCAAAAATTGTACTCAGGAGTATTGTTACTTCAAAAAAATATTACTCAAGTAGAAGTAAAAAATTATGTTGAGATAAAACTACTCTTGGAAGTACAATTTATTCAAAAGTTACTACTATGCTATCTCATGAAAACACACACACTATGTTTTTATAAAAAGCTGGCTCAACATGTATATGGCTATTTAAGATAAAGCGGAACCTGTCTCGTGAACTGAAGGCAGGGAACTTGCGCTCAAATACATCCTTAAAAGCTGTACTAGTAGCAACAGTTGTTCATGTTATTATAATATTTTAACATTTCACATTGTTTAAGTTGATTTTGTTTTGGAATTTCAGTAGAAAAGCTATGCACAATTTGTTCTTTGTTTCAAGATAACTGTTGCAATGACAGCCATTACTCAACTAATTCACTAAAGTAAATTCTTTGATGAAAATGTACTTTGTATTTTTGACCTCAGTGGTAAATCACAGTGGTAAGAGTACTAGTAATATAGTAGTATAGTAGTAGTTTTGTAGCACTGGTTTTATGTACAGTTGTAAACACAAACCTCAAAACTTTAAACTTCTCTCTACTACTCTTAATACTTTACTTGAATTGTTGAATGAATTGTTGAGTACTTGAGTTACAGTAGTTTGAAGTAGTATTTTTACACCTTTGGAGTACTTTTTGTACCTCTTGCAATGACAAGTATAAGTAGAGGGGAAAAGAAGATGTTGGTTGAAATCTTAGACTAAGTTTCTTGCCTGTGGGCAGTGTGAGTGGGTTTAACTTTTGATATAGTGTGCCCTCTAAAGGATTCTGGTTGTAACTACACGGCTACAGAAGTTTTGTTGACATAGCATTTCCAGATAGGCACTCCTGTTTCAGAGAAGAGTAGGGGAACTCATAAAGGAAACTCCCTGTTTAATTACATCAATTTATACTTGGAATTACTGTGAGTTTTGTAAGGATACATTTTGCATGCTTCCAGATTAATTTAGTTTGTTAAAAAAAAAAGTCATATTCATCTTAGTCTGCTGTTCCTGTTTTTTCTAATTGAACCCTCGTTTCTCTTCCTCTTAAATATGTCATGCACATTTCACTTCTGTTTGTGCTGTGCCTACACTATTTATGTTTAGAGAACTAGTTTATTGTCTCATGTGCATGGTACCCTTGTTCATACCACATAAGCTTATTGAGAGTCCCATTTGACATTTAGTTTAATGTTCCTTTTAGATGCTATTATGAGTAAACTTTATTGTTCTGATATAATCTCATCTGTAAATAGACAGTCAGTGGATGGGATTACAGCATTTTCTATCAGATGTTCTTGATGCAGTGTGATCTAAGGGGTCTAAGGTCGCTGTTGATCAGGAAGTGTGTCGACTCTATGCAGTGTACAGTCACAATGGCTAAGTTAAAAAAGTGAATAGGTATTAAAGTGCCTTCAAATAATGTTTCAGGGTTACTGTTGTTTTGCTGCTGTAACTTCATGCTCCAGGTCTATTTGTCTCAAAGCACTGTGTGGATAGAATAGCCAAAATTTAAAGTGAGACAGCAATGCATAGCTTACTGTATATACACGTTTACATTGAGAGTCCTCACTTTTGTACAGGGGTCACCGCAGCAAATCATTGCCATGGGTAGTTTGGCAGGTTTTCACACTGGATATCCTTTGTCACAATTTTCTCCATTTATTTGGGAATGGAACAGGGATATGCAGTGCTCTGGCCGGGGTTTTTGGTTCCAGCTCAGGGAATCAAACCCCCAACCTACCGCAGCAAAGACCACAACTTCACGAATCTGTAGCCCTATATTTTCAATACACTTTCTTATAATTATTAGGTTAATATGGAGTGGTTATAAGCAGGAATTTAGGGCATGAACATTTCTGAATCTCAATTAAACACAAGACTAAACCAGGACTAAAAAAGGTCCACCTGTGGAGTTGAAGTGTTTAAAACTGTGAAGGTTCACAATAGGAGCTTGTAGTACTTTGTGCTAGGTGAATCTTACTGAGGTCCAGACAAAACAGACCTAATCTTTTCTTCACACACACTTCTGTCTGTTGATAAGCACTGCCCTGGCCGAGGTCCATACCTTCACACAGGCACACACACACAAACTACATTCTCCATTCACTATTGTGTAACACAAAATAAACACTTACTTTCCAGCCAAATCCACTTGTCAAAATAAATGCATCTCATAATGCTACAACTTATAGATAGCCCTAATACTGATTTCTGTCATTCATTAATGTTTTAACATTACTTTGAGGTTGGTTAAAGAACTGCTGTGTTTCTTTCACCGACTTTAAGTCAAAATATTTTGTGTAAAATGCAATATTCAAATGCAGTTTTATGGTCAGTCTGTCAGTTACAACACTGGTAAATTATATTCATAAATAAAAGTCTGTATTTATCCAACTGAATAAATAAAACATGTTGAAATGTTCAAAACACAAATTACACAAAGCAACTGACTGCACCTAAATGCAACACAAACATAAATACATTTGGTCAGATCTCAGAGTAAAGCATATGATGAAGCAGTTGGGATCATAGGTTCACAATGATGGACTCACCACTGGATTTTTCCATGCATTACTTTGGATTTGTACAGAATAATGCAGCTGGAGAAAACACAAAGTGCAGAAGTTTTTGGGCACCAGACGAAGAAGCGCACGAGAGGAGGGGTTGACTCTTAACGGTTCTCATGCAGGCTTGATAAACCCTGGGCCCTGTCACTGGAGTCAGACATTACTCTGTGTGTCCTTCACTTACTCCAGCACCATGTCTGCTCCAGATGCAGCTGCGCCTCCTGCTCCGGCTCCTAAAGCCCCCAAAAAGAAGAGAGGTCCTACTGTGTCGGCCCTGATTGTTAAGGCTGTGGCTGGGGCCAATGCCACCGGCGGGCTCTCCCTGACCGCTGTGAAGAAGGTCCTAAAGGATGGAGGCTACGATGTCAAGAAGAACAACGCCAGGATTCTTCTGGCAGTGAAACGCTTAGTGGCCAAGAAGAAGCTGGCCAAAGTCAAAGGGTCCTTGAAGATCAACCCTAAGCCAAAGAAAGCAGCGAAAAAGAAGCCTGCAGCCAAGAAGGCAAAGAAACCTGCTGCTAAGAAGTCACCCAAGAAGAAGGCTAAGAGTCCTAAGAAAGCCAAGAAGCCTAAGAAGGCAAAGAGTCCTAAGAAAGCCAAGAGCCCAAAGAAACCTAAGGCTGCTAAGAAGCCAAAGGCGGCAAAGAAACCCAAGGCACCAAAGAAACCCAAGGCACCCAAGAAGCCAAAGGCACCTAAAGCTCCTGCAAAGAAGTAAAAGCTGTCCCATGGAATGAACTGCAGAGGAGCTTTCCTCATGGCACCTATCATAGACTGTGTGTAGACTGCATTCATTCAACGTCAACACCTTTTTTGCTTTGCTATTTTTCAGTCTATTCTTGTAAACAGTAAACTTTGATGCTGTCTTTTGAACTGCTGTCTGAACCTAATTTTCTTACCTCTAAGGATGGTCATTTTTGCACTTGCTGAGAAAAAAAATAAATCAATTTTAATTTATACATTTTGTCTTGTGAGTTTCTTATGATTCTGAAATGCAAAAACTGAACAGCTGGGAATAGCAGATAACATGCTAGGAATGAGTTATGAGTGTAATAGTTCACAGGTTTTATCAAGACATGTCCATATCCAGTGAGTTTAGGGCTCTGTTTGTCTAAACGTCCCAAACATGAGAGGCTCACCTTTCACAACACTCTGCCACGCACTTGAGTTTGGCGCGCTAGTTTAAAAGCTCATTAGATCACCGCGACGCACAAGCATGCTTTGGTGCAGCAAGAAAAAAAGGCGGGAAGTGACAAAATGTAACCAAAATAACCACACATCCATGTTTGCTAATTCCCCATGTAATTGTGTGCATACTTACAGGAAAACAGAAAAAGTTAATTTACTTTACTTTTTTGCTCTTTGCTGTATACACAATACTTGATGTATAGCTTGTCTAAACATCACAAGCATCTGATGCACTTGATACTGTATCTACAGCTGCAGGAGGCAGGAGCGTTACAGCTTTCCTTTATCTCTAACAGAAACAAACAACATCTGTAAAAAGTGGGGGCGAAGCACATGAAATTTTCAGCTAATCAATACAATGTGGAGTGTATAAGGGCTACACAATCAAGTTCAACTACAGTGGTTTTGGGCGATCACATTGCAGATCGTGTAAATATATAGGGTGTAAATATTACACACCTAATAAAAAGTGTCGAATACTATACAGTATCATGGTGTATGAGTGTTTTTCTTAGTTGCTTTAATCAGTGTATTGAAATTTGAATCCAGTATTTTACAACAATGATCACAACAAGGTTTTCTGTTTGTAAGTTCAACACATTTCACTTTATGTCTCAGAATAAATTCACAAACTCAGGAGGTAGAACTGGTCGCCTACTAACCAGAAGGTTGGCAAATTGATCCCTACTACCAGCATTGCATACTGTCGCCTTGGGCAAAACCTTGCATTTAATGTCTGAACGACTGTATATTTGGTGGGCCATAGGCGCAGTATGGCTTCCATGTTTCTGTCAGTCTGCCCCAGGGCATCTGTGGCTACAGAGGTAGTTTATCACCACCAGTGTGCGAGGAATTAATGATGGACTAATGTGAAGTGCTTTGAGTGTCTATAAAGATGATGTATTTTTATCAGCTATTACTACTTCAGACATGAGACTGAATGTCACAAACAGGACATGGAAATAAAAGAGAATTGTGTAAATAGATCATTGATATTGAATATTTGAGATATGTGACTATAAATAAAGGACAAGTATTACTCAAGTTTACTAAATTTACTAAGTGGAAACTTGAAGACAAGAGTAAATTAAAGTAAATAACAGATGCTGCAAATACAATTCAAATCATAAAATTGTAAAATATACATTTGCACTTTTTTGAGAGAAGTCTAGTAGTATGTTTTTTTACTGGAAGTCTGAAATTACTGTGTATTAAATGTAGTTAGATAGCAGTTTGGGAATTTGGATGCAAAGACTTGCCTTTGCAGGTTAACGGTAGTGTTTTGTTTGTGAAAATGTTCACATTTTATCAGTGAAAATTTACTACTTTGAGAATGAGACACTGCCTGGGAAACAGGAACAGAAACAATAACAATGCAATACTTCCCAGAGCGATTCAGCAATACCCTGGACTGAAATATGCGCTGTTGTATGAAATGTTTGTGTTATATGTTGAATTGTTATTTTTTCGCTCACAAGCCTCATGTGATAAAGGCTTATCTTATCTTAATGTGTTTTTGATACTAAAATCCATTAAAACTAAAAGCAGTTACAAACTTGGCACACTTAACTGTAGGTACTTTTTGCAGTGACATGCACTCGTGACATTCACTAATGCCACTCCTCTTGAGATGTTATCTTAATATTATCTTTTTTGTTTTTGTTAATGAATTGAGGTTCAGACAAATAACAGCTATAATATTACTAGATGTAAAGGTGCTATTTTTTTTAGGAGTATGTTTTGCTGTGTGACTGATCACCTATTGTACCATAGTTTTGTTTTCAGAAAATTGTTTTGATTTTTTTTTTCTCAGTCACCTGCACCTTGTGTATTGTACACCTTTTTGAAATAAAAGTAAAATGTGGGATTTCCCAGTACAACAGCATCAACTTGTTTCACCAGTGTTCACATAGTGTAGAAATATCTAAGCTTTGCGTGCTTTTTGTTTACTTACTGTTGTTCCTAAATTCAATAGATAAATACTTAAGATCAAGACAAATATCAGAACAATTGAAGTCTAAATTTAGACATCTGCAGTTAGATTTACCCTTGACCTTTTGTCTCTACATTAAAAAAAATAATCTGTAATACAAACAATATTCACCTCTTTTGTTTATAGCATAGTAACAGTGATTGTCTTTGGACATGTACAAGACACTGCAAGAAAGTGATGTAACCTCCAGGTTTTGACTGGTAACTATCAAAGAAATGAAAGCAAAAAGGGTTCTTCCCAATGCATTCCTGACAAACCCTTTAAAACAAAACAAAACCTAGCTTAAAATGTATAAAAGTGGCCTCAGTCCTTTTTCTTCAACAGTCACAATGAAGGCGGCACAGATTGTTCTGGCTCTTGCCCTTCTTCACACCTGCTCTACTTTTCCTCAGCACCCATCCAACAGGCTTATGCATTGTCGCACCACCAGGAACCTCTCTGCCCTAGAGGTCCTGCCTGGCGGCGGCTGGGACAACCTGAGGAACATCGACATGGGCCGAGTGATGAACCTCAGCTACTTCCAGTGCCAGACCACTGAGGACGGGCTGTACCTCATCCCAGACGAGGTGTTTGTGATCCCTCAGAAAGAGACCGGGGTGAAGAAAAGTTCAGAGGTTATCAGCTCCTGGTTGGAGCAGAAGAGCAGTACTTCTAGGTTAATAAACATGGACGCAACCTTTTTTTCACTGCTCAATGGAAAATTTTCAACAGAAAACCAGAGGATGAAAACTCGCCAGGTCACTCATTCAGAAAAAACAGTCAGAGTGCAGGTATGTATATAAAAATAATAGCATTACAGCATTTATTTTAGAGATAAAGGACATTAATTAAACTGACAACAGCATGATTGTAACTTTGTTGATATATATTTTTTTAATCATAGAAAAAAATTATATGATGAGCCTGTTTTAAATCCAATAGCAGATTATCATTTTTAGAAAACATGTGACCCCCCCAAAAACACCTTCCATGTACAAACGTTTAATTTGCAGATATTGCAACAAGGCAGCCATTTGTTTGACTCTACTGCCTCCTGACATTAACACAAATATATATTAATATAACTTTCATTTTGTAAATTGTCCTTAAGCATCATGCAAAAATGTGGTTTGCCATAGAAAAATAAAAATGATGCCTTATGTGGTGTTAACCAAAAGTCCCATGAGATCATCCAGTTTCTCTGTCCCGTAAGTGAAATAAAAGTAAATAGCAATTTTAAAATTGAGTATTTATAATTACTCAAATTGAGTATTTATAATTATATTTATAATCAAATGAAAATTCATGCACACAACTCTCATCACACCATGAAGAAGGGTCTAGACCTTATCAGATGTTATAGTTTTATTTCTTTGAAAAAGATATGACATGAGCCTGAAAAGCAATGTGCAAACTAAAATGGAAATCAGGAAAAGGTTATTAATTGAGTTTTTTTTTTTTTTTTACCTAATTACCTAAAAACATGTTATTTTTTCCTCCTAAAAGCTGCGTGACTTCATCTACACTGTGAGGGCTAATCCAGGCTTCACGCTGGACTCCCGTTTTGCTCAGCAAGTCAAAGACATCGCTGATGCTATTGAAAACAATCAGACAAAAACTGCTGCCTATCTGTCGGAGAAGATGGTGGTGGACTATGGAACCCATGTGATCACCAGTGTCGATGCTGGAGCCTCTTTGGTGAAGGAAGACTACCTCAGCTCAAAATATGTTTCAGATAATGCACAGGAGGGTTCTGGCATAACAGTACAGGCTGATCTTTACTTTTTTAACCTACTCAATTTTAAACAACATGAGTTTGACATTGGGGATGGGACATCCCAACAGAGCTCATCCCTTGAGACATACCAGTCCAAGATTCACTACTCCATTACTGAAAGTCATGGTGGTGTGCCTTTCTATCCTGGAATCACTCTGCAGAAGTGGCAGGAGAGCACCAGAAACAACCTTGTAGCAATCGATCGCTCAGGATTCCCCCTGCATTATATTATCAACCACAACACATTACAGGATCTGCCACAGCCCACTGTGGAAAAGGTGTCTCAGTTTGTGAAACAGGCCATACAGCGCTACTATCAGGTTAACACCCGTCCAGGCTGTGTAGACGTCAGCTCCAAGAACTTTAACTTTCAGGCCAATGTTGATGATTCATCATGTGAGGGTCCTGCCACAAACCTCAGTTTTGGTGGTGTCTATCAACAGTGTGAGCAGATCAGTTCAGATGCAGGTCCACTTTGTGAGAAACTGGCCCAAAAAAACCCAGACACTGGTGACTTCTCCTGCCGTTCTCCTTACACACCCACTTTACTTAGATCTGAAGAGAGACAGGAGGGTTATACTTCAAATGAATGCCACACTGAACAGGAAAGTTGTTATTTAGTTTTACACTGTGATAAACAAGTGTGTGAAGACAACTACTATGTCCGTTCGGCTCGCATTAACACTTACTGGTGCTCAGTGAATGGAAAAGCTCCTGATAATTCTGGGTATCTGTTCGGTGGCATCTACGGCCCATCTGTGCACAATCCCATTACCAACTCCACAGGTTGTCCTCCAAATTTTATTGCAGTGAAATTTCTTTCAGATGGTATGATTATCTGTGTAAGTCAGGACTATGAAGCTGACTCAGAATATGCTGTAGCATTTGGAGGCCTCTTTAGTTGTGAATCAAACAACCCTCTTGCTAATGGAGGTCGCTGCCCTCCTAAATTCAGCCAGCACCATGCTACAGTGAGTGACGGGTGTGAGATCCTTTACTGTGTCCAGTCAAAGTCTTTCACGGAGGGAGAGCTGAAACCTATTCTTCTGCCTCCTTTCACCAAACCTCCACTAGTCAGCGTGCAGGCCACCAACACTGTGATGGTCATGACTGAGGGAGAGAGGAATGGGACCAGAGTGGGAAATACCAAACTGTGGAAACTTGCCAAACCAGAGGAACTCCAGGAAATGGTGAAACAGATGAACCCTGAATATAATCAGATGTCCAACAGGGAAAAGACTGTGATAGCCTTTGGGGTGCTGGCTCTTGTTGCCCTGGTAGTAATGGCAGTGGTAATGGTAAAGAAAAGGACAATGCTTCAGATGACTAGAGGCTATCATTAAATAGAGAGAGCTGTAAATGAAACTCAAATACTAACACAAGAAAAGGCTCCTTAAATTACATCAGCAGTTGTCTTGGGTCATTATATCAAAAATGGTAACATTATTGTTTATTGAGAGTAATCAAAAGAATTATTGTAATTTTATAATTATGAATACTACTTTATGTAATTTTATTATTATGAGTAATTATCTCCTGTATTAAATCGTACAAAGCCAGAAATGTAGGTTAATGTCCAGTCCTTTTCTCTTCTGGCTAAGTGGAACCAACAACACCTCCTTAAGACAAATTTCCATAACAACTTAATAAACCAACTTTCTATTTACCTTTAGAGAAACACTTTCCATTTACTGTCCTTGTCTGAGGTTTTGTTGTGTTGCCTAATATCAGATATAATATCTGATGGTCATCTCATTTGAAGTAACAGAGACAGAGATTATATATATATATATATATATCTGTTTTTTCTTTTTGCATTATTGAAGGAAAAAGAGAAAAATATTGAACTTTGCATCTTCTGAAATAAAATCGAAATTTTGTATCAAAATCAAGTGTCATATTTGTTTTCTTGACCCATATGGGACAATATTATTGAAGGTTGTATGAAGATGTATTACTATAAAAATACACATATGCATAATGCTAACTTCTGATTAACAAGTAATTAGATATTTAATTTGGATTTTGACATTTTAGTATTTAAAAATGTTTTGCTCTACCATTTATTTGATATATTAATAGATTAATGTAACTAAATCATTAAAACATTGAGCAAAGTATATACTTAAAAACATTTACTTTTTCTAGTTTCTCTCTGTTTTTCATATCAAGTCTTGACCCATAGTAACCCCCTTCCCATAAGAAATAAGAACAAAAATATGAAATAGTTGCAACACAAAATCCAGCACATATGGGAGAAAGAGCCTTCAGTTACCAATATCCTGCTTTATGGACTCAGCTTCCAGCTCATGTTAGAGAGGCAGACACAGTCTCTATATTTGTTTTGCATATTGTTAAATGCATCATTTCAAGCTATGCAAGAATGAAAGCATGGTAACTTGAAAATTGTTGGGTAATTTCCACTGACGTGCCTTCATATGATTTATTAATATCACTTCCCTTTTGAGGTCATCTAAAAATCTACTTCAGTGTTCCACTCTAGAAAAGGGAACAAAGAATTAAGTGGGCTAAGGTTCAATGGTCTAAAGATACTGCCAGAAAAGTATATTAGCAGAGCAGCTACAGTACTACACCCAAATCATCACATTATATTATTGCTGTGTTTTAGTGCACTGTTATCTAGTACAAATCCCTTTCTGTAGCAGTGATTTGTTTTTGTTTTCATTTCTCAGCTGCACCTGGTAAAATGGGTGGAGACTTATGCAACAATCTAAGACCTGGAGTTTCCGAGTAGAACAACATGAACAAGCTTGACAAGTGTTTGTCTGAGGTGGTGACAAAAATTTTTTGCTCTTAATGGTAGATACTTGCTTTTTGTTTGTTTTAAATGTTATGATTGCATATAGTTTCTAGTTTTTATAGACATACCCCACTATAACTATGGGTATGCATTTTTATTGTTATTATGTAAATACTTTTGCCAAAAGAAGACAAATGACATAAATTAAAATCCACACAAGGCAAGACAGATTTTATGTTATAGATTTTTCACCTCTTATCAAGAAGCTGCATCAGTTTTCAGTCATGATGACGAATTTTACCAGATTTATTAATGTACTGACTGAGCCTAAAATACTGTTTATTCTACAGACTGTGATTAATGAGGGAATTCACAGGTAAAGCCTCTAGTTTTAATAGGTAACCATCAATGCTCTAGGTAAACTGACTTGCAAAGGAAAGCAAAGAGGGCTCCTCCCCCAACATTCCCGTGTCGTGATAAACTTTCTACCACAAAGAGGAAGTTGCCTTGAACTTTATAAAAGCCGCCCCAGGTTTCTCTCTGACGCAGTCATCATGAAGACAGCACAGATTCTTCTGGCTCTTGCCCTCTTTTATACCTGTTCCACTGTTTCTGTAAGCCGCCCTTCCAACTGGCTCAGACAATGTCGCGAAGCCACCAACCTCACCATCACATCCCTGGGTGTCCTGCCCGGCGGCGGCTGGGACAACCTGAGGAACATGGACATGGGCCGAGTGATGAACCTCAGCTACTTCCAGTGTCAGACCACTGAGGACGGGCTGTACCTCATCCCAGACGAGGTGTTTGTGATCCCTCAGAAAGAGACCGGTGTGGAGACCAGCTCAGAGATTATCAGCTCCTGGTTGGAGCAGAAGAGCGTCACTTCTAGTTCAGTAAATGCAGATGTGTCCTTCCTCACTCTGCTTAATGGTAAATTTTCTACAGAAAACCAAAGGATGAAATCGCACCAGGTCAAAGACTCTGCCACAACAACAAGAGTGCAGGTATGCTTTAACAATACAAGTATTACATTTTGAGTGGTGAATAGAAAAAGAGCATGGTTATTAGCAAAAAAATTGTTTTAGCATAGAGGTTCTCAAACTGTAGCCTGGGTACAACTGGAGGTATGTGGGTTTCTCCTGGTGGTACCTGGGAGTCTTTTACAGTTCAAGTCCTGATTTAGATTAATTTAGACCCAGTTTTATTGTTCTTTTAGTCCTGCTCTGTTTGGGGATTTAATTTTAGTTTAGACCGCTGCTTAGTCCTGGTTTGGGCACAGTTTAGTCCTAGACTATTCCTAGTTTAGCCACATTTTAGTCTTTTATATATATATATTTGTGGGTTAATCCCTTAGTTTAGACCTAGGTTAGTCTTTGTTTAGGTTCATATTGATCCAGTCAAGAAAATACTTTGAAAGCCAAATAGTTTCTGAGGTGATACTTGGTGTGAAAAGTTTAAGCACTACTGCTTTAGCACATAATATTGTCCTCATCAACATTAGCTGAACATAGTCTGAACCAATAAAACAGGCAGCTTACAGGAAAAGCATAACAAGTATGAGGAAGGAACCATCAGTGCAGCCTTTTTAAGAACTGTAATAACATATTTCATTAAAAAGCAAGAAAAGAAAAGAAAGTATACCAATGGACAATTTAAATTTTTTAGAACTTAATTTGTTAAATTAAGTTGGTAAATTATTTTACACGTGAACTAAATTGTAAAAAGCCGACTGATGGCTGATTTATGATTAGTAACAATCATTATTTTTGTTGAAGGTGAGAAACTTCATCTACACTGTGAAGGCTTATCCGGACTTCATGCTGGACTCGCGCTTTGCTCAGCAAGTCAAAGACATCGCTGATGCTATTGAAAACAACCAGACAAAAAATGCTGCCTATCTGTCAGAGAAGATGGTGGTGGACTATGGAACCCATGTGATCACCAGTCTCAATGCTGGAGCCTCTTTGGTGGAGGAAGACTATCTTAGCTCGAAATACGTGTCAGATAATGTATCACAAGGTTTTAATGTAAAAGCACAGGCTGGTTTTAATTTTTTTGACAAACTTAAGTTTGACATTGGTGGTGGGAGTTCCCAACAGAGCTCAACGCTTCAGACATATCAGTCCAATATTCAATACTCTATTATTCAGAGTCATGGGGGTGTGCCTTTCTATCCTGGAATCACTCTGCAGAAGTGGCAGGAGAGCACCAGAAACAACCTTGTAGCAATCGATCGCTCAGGAGTCCCTCTGCATTATATTATCAACCACAACACATTACAGGATCTGCCACAGCCCACTGTGGAAAAGGTGTCTCAGTCTGTAAAACAGGCCATACAGCGCTACTATCAGGTTAACACCCGTCCAGGCTGTGTAGACGTCAGCTCCAAGAATTTTAACTTTCAGGCCAATGTTGATGATTCATCATGTGAGGGTCCTGCTACAAACCTCAGTTTTGGTGGTGTCTATCAACAGTGTGAGCAGATCAGTTCAGATGCAGGTCCACTTTGTGAGAAACTGGCCCAAAAAAACCCAGACACTGGTGACTTCTCCTGCCGTTCTCCTTACACACCCACTTTACTTAGATCAGAAGTGAGACAAGAGGGTTATACTTTATATCAGTGCTACGACCACACTTACCGATGTGGGTTTTTGCACTTACAACACTGCCATAAACAGGTGTGTCAGGACAACTACTATGTCCGCTCAGCTCGCATTAAAACCTACTGGTGCTCAGTGAATGGAAAAGCTCCTGATAATTCTGGGTATCTGTTTGGAGGGCTCTACAGTCCATCTGTGCTCAATCCCATCACCAACTCCAAAAGCTGTCCACCAAACTTTATTCCAGTGAAATTTCTCTCAGATGGTATGGTGATCTGTGAAAGTCGTGACTATGAAACTGGATCAAGATATGCTGTACAATTTGGAGGCCTCTTCGGTTGTCAGTCAACCAACCCTCTGGCTAACGGACAACGTCGCTGCCCTCCTAAATTCAGCCAACACCTTGCTACAGTGAGTGATGGGTGTGAGATCCTTTACTGTGTCCAGTCGGGTTTGTTCACAGGAGGAGAGCTGAAACCTATCAGATTGCCTCCTTTCACCAAACCTCCACTAGTCAGCATGCAGGCCACCAACACAGTCATGGTCATGACTGAGGGAGACAAGAACTGGGTCAGAGTGGGAAAGACCAAACTGTGGAAACTTGCCAAACCAGAGGAAATCCAGGACATGGTGAAGCAGATGAACCCTGAATATAATCAGATGTCCAGTGGAGGAAAGACTGGGGTAGCGTTTGGGGTGATGGCTCTGGTGGCCCTGGTGATTGTAGTGGCAGTGGTATTAGTGAAGAAAAGGCGAAGGCTTCCTAGATTTCAAGCGACTAAGAGTTATGAGGAAATAGAGGGAGATGTTGATGAAACTGAACGATTAACACAACAACAGGCTTAAAAAAAGACCCTTTAGATTATTTCAGCAATTAGCTTGGGCCTAGCACTGTAAACCAACCAATCAGTCCTCAAGTATATTTTTTCTGACAATGTTGTGTTGCATACAGTATACATACAACTTTTTGTTTTACATTTACACAATCACATATTATTGCACAACTAAAACATAAAACATCACACTGAAGTGAAAGCACAGGGCCTCTGAAAACTTCAGTGAACCAACAGCACCCTCGTGAGGCAACCAGCCAAAGCAACTTTGTTTATGAAACTATACACAGATCTATAATCTTTTTACAGTAAAAATGTTGTCTGGTTGATGTTAGTATGAGTTTTTTTATATTGTATAGATATAGATAGATATATATTGTATATAATTTTATAAAGTTCCTTGCTTAAGGATGTAAGTATCTTTCATACGTAAATTCTGCTGTAATTCTATTTTTGACTGTAAGCCTTAATGAAGTCAACTAATTAACTCTGTTTCCCTTCAATGTGCCTTTACAAGAAGTACAAGGATTTCATTACTGGAGCACTTTTGTCACGTAGCTTTATTAATGTTTTATTAAAGTTTACAAATTCTCGCACAAAAATGTCTAAATGACGGACATCAATAAAGAGAATAAGCAATTTAATTTGTTTGTTGAATTTGATTTTACATTAGACTTTATTGATCCACCAAGATAACATATACACCAATGTTTCAGCACATATTCCTCCTTCTGGGACACCCCCATATACAGCAATACATTTCATTTACAAAAAAGACATCTGAAACATTGTCAAGAATTGTTACACAGGTCTTATATCATACAATGTGTGTGATTACCTTGATTTAGTTTTTCTGGACATACAGTACTACTACTAACTAGTACTACTAATTCTTACATGAGAATCAGCATCAGTAAGTATTGTGATACAGCCAAAGTGTACAATGCAGAATTTAGAAATGTCCATGAAAACATGAAAAGAAAACAATAATGTGCCGGTCTCAAAAATCAAAATGTAACCTCAAACACTTATCTTCCATCACTTTAAACACAAGCATTACTCTCCAATCCAAAGCCAAAGGCAGAGCTGACCTCATAGGTTGTGGTATGTTATCAGCACACAGACAGGTTGGCTCAGACACTATATAGACAAAAACAGTCACTGCCTTGACATACACATGCACTCTACCACACAACCATTTCCAGTAAAGAGGGCTCAAAACAGCAAGCATCTTGTCTCTCGTGACTATAAAAGATGATCCCTCCCCCACACGTGCACATGCGCTCACACAGCTGTGAGAGATTCATAGAGCTAGGTCATGTTCAACAAAAACAAACCCAGTCATGCCGAGGAAATTGTCTTTGGCTTTGCAGAGTGAGGGAGAAAGGAAGTGGATAGGCAGCACATAAAGCAGGGGAAGTCCCTCTGCGAAAATACGAAAAGAAAAAAGAAAAAAAAATCAAGGCAGGCTTTCAGCACAGACTGCATAGTTTTACAAGCAAAGTACTAATATCCAAGAGGGTCAGGAGTTTAAGCAGTTAGCAGGAAATTGTCATTGATGGGACTGTTTAAACGGGAGATACAAAACAACTGCGTTATTCTTTGCTGGGACACACCAGTAAGGAATTTTAAAGAAGGAAGAAAGTTACAACCTGCAGCTCCAACAACACAACATACGCAGAATCAAGTGGAAGGTAAGAGATGAGAGGCTTCCTAAGCCTGTGCACGTTTTTAGTATTGAAACATCTGTGGCAGGATTTCACTCTACAATTTTCCAGAGGGGATTAAAAGCTTATCCACATTTACTCTCAAAGAGATACCTCTTGCTGGTGAATCTCTGCTAAATGTATCAAAATTATTGGTAAATATCTTGCAGCTGCTTGTGCACTGTGGCATATTCTTGTACTTCACTGTTCATAGTCTGATCTTTAATTTTTAGGTAAAAATGCCAGGAGACCAGTTGCATATGAGCACCTTCATCCTGTTGATACTGGCTTTCTCAACGGTGTTTGAGGTCCACCTTATCCAGGGCTGTTACACTGGCTCAGGGTCCGAGTGTGAAAAAGCCTCATTTGTTCCTGGTCACAACCTGGCTGGAGAGGGCTTTGATGTGGTGCGGATGCGACGAACTGGAGCGTATGTCATCAATGTCAAAGCTCACTTAGCTGACAACCACACCTGTACTCTGTGTCCAAACCGCTTCCAGCAAGGACAGGTGACAATAAACACTCATTAGTTTAATCATGTGAGACTGTTGCTAAGTTAGTCAATATAAAAGCTAAGTTGACACCACAATGTAAACCTGTAAATTTCAAGCATTACAAATCAATGCTTTTAAAACTGCCAGCCCAGTTTGCTTTACTCAAAAGTAGCTCTTATTTCTTCCTCCACTAATGTACAATTATTCTATCTTGTTTCCCAGATTCAAAGGCTTCCAGCAGCAGTGCTTGACTGGCGTCCTTTCAGTCGCTGCAGTAAGCAGTTGTCCAGTGCACTCCACCATTCTGTGGACTCATTATTACGCAGCTCCAACTCTCTGGTTAGCAACAACTGGGGTCTAGGTTTAAGTCTGGATGAAATCGGGAAGGCTGTGCTGGGAGGAAGTCGTTCGGATTTGGCAAAGTTTGCCCGCTCACAGCACAGTGTGGACAGGGCCACATTTGCCATCCATGAAATTAGCTGCACATACTACAGGTAACAGATTATCATAATAATTAAATAATAAAAAAAAGCATTTCCTCAGATGTAAAAAACAAAACAAAAAAAACAACAACAAACAAAAAAAAAAAAAAAACAGAAGTTGGAAGTCCAAACAAGGAAGTAAAAGTAACATGTCATTTAACTAATAGCTGAGAAAGCAACTAAAATCCTACAAATGGCAGATGCTATTGTGTGTGGTTGCTGATTCTGTGGTTTGGATAAGAAAGCTGAAATAAACAGAATAAAGCAGACAGGGCAGCATAACAGACCGAAAAAAGTTTTTTCAGTGTGTTCTAGTAAGAATAAATGGGGAAAATATTGCAAAATAAAACACAAATAATAGACATAAAAAATAACAAGTTTTGAAGTTTGAAGGGTCATCATAAAGTAAACAAAAGCAATGAATTTGTGAAGTCAGATAAATTTTTAGTTTATCAGCATAAACATCAGTATTCTTCATAATGCACATACTTTTATATACATACATATACTGTACGTCCAAAAAATAGTATCAGTAAATGTAACTACTCTGAATCGCAACCAAAAGTTATTGAAGAGCAGAGTTCTTCTTAAATTCTTGTTTATTGCTAAACTTTGCATGTCTTTTGTTATTTCAGCTACAGACTTGCTGACCATCCGCAGCTGAGTGCAGAGTTCACCAAGCATCTGAAGAGACTCCCACAGAGCCTGAACACCAGCCAGGACAGAGCCCTATACAGACGCCTCATAGACACTTATGGAACCCATTATATACACCAGGTCAGACCGTATACATCACACGTAGATGTTCTGTTGAAGCATAGACCAGAAATAACAAGCTATAATCTCAGGCATTTATTCCATGTGATATTTTTTCTAGGTCCAGCTTGGAGGTAAGGTAAGGAGAATAACAGCCTTTAGGACTTGCTTGGCAACACTAAAGGGATTCTCCGAGTCTGAGATCAAAAACTGTCTGAATATAGAGCTTCGCATGGCTCTGGGGTTCCTCCCAGCCAATGCCTCTGTCTCTAACAAGTGTGGAGACCTCCTGAAAGGCAACATGAGTATGGGCTTCTACCAAGGCTTCATGACACATAAAATTGAGGTTTTCGGAGGAGAAAGGTACTTCCCTGACATCTTGTATCACCTGGACCCATCTGAAGCGTACCACAGCTGGATGAACAGCCTACAAGACAACCCCGACGTGGTCTCCTATGCCATCTTCCCACTGCACCACCTAGTCGACGACCCACAAATCAGCACTAACTTGAGAAACTCCGTCTCAGAGTACATCAAGGAGAACCAGCTGCAGGAGGATCAGCTTGGTATGAAGAAGTGCTCCCCGAAACCCAACCTAGATCACAACTGCTGTCCCTTACGGGCCGGGAGAGGAACACTCACTTTGGAGATCCACAGAGCTGCAGGTCTGAGGGCGGACACCTTCACCAAAACAGACGCCTATGTGAAGATCTTCTACAACGGTATGTACGAGGAGACACCAACAGTGATGGACGATAATAATCCAGTGTGGAATGCCAGCTATGCCTTCGGATCAGTGGAGCTGGGTCAGGAGATGATGTTTGAAGTGTGGGATAGAGACGTGTTCTACAATGACATGGCGGGGAGATGTTTAGTGTTCCCCGAGCGAGGAGCCCACAGACTAAGCTGCCAGCTCAGGAAAGGCGTTCTATATTTTACTTACACTGTTAAATGTGATGCTCACCTGACAGGCTTCAGGTGTGGTCGATACTCTCCCGGTGCAGAGTAGCTTACCATTACATACTACACATTTTTTGGCATATAAAAATAAAATGTGACATACTAACAGCAAACCTAGATAACAGTTGTTGGCTGTATTGTTTAAGATGATCTAGTTTTGCCATATTCTATTGACTGTGTTGTAAAGTTTTAGTTTTGAGTTAACAGTGGTTAGATAAATGGAGTTGTGTCATTAAAACACTGTGTACATGGCGTGCTGTAATTTATTGTAATTCACAGTATGTTAGCTGTTTCTAATCTTTATATTTCTTTTTAATTGTACTTTGTTAAATGTTTTGGACTATGTGAATAAACAATGCTATTTCCACTTTTAGTATCTGTACTTTTGAGCAAAGCACTGTGCATCTCTGCTGCTGAAGCTGCCCTTTTAGTTTGCTCACTAAATACTTAACTATTTGTTGAAAAAATTAGATGATTATTGATGGCTATTTTAAAGTAGCTGTAAAAAATAAAAACATTCTGCAGAATAAAGAGATTAATGTAACAAGACAGTGGACATTCCACTACTTCATATTCTTCAAGATTTCAAGGGTGGACAAACTAAACACTTGTGATATTTCTGGTGCAAACATTTATGAAGTGGTTGTATGTTTTGTATATTGTCTCATATTAAAAGTGTGCAAAATATGCAGTTAATATATATGTTTTTTGCTGCTTAAAAACCACATATACACTGAATCCTTTTATTATTTATTCTAAACAGACCTAAAAACTTAAAAGTTACACTTACAATACAAGAGCCACTTACACAGTAAATGAAGGCAGCAGCAGATTCTTTCACTTGTCACTGTGCCACTTTGTTCAAACTGTCTGTGAAAGAATTCAGTCAAACACCGTTTTCAAGACACTCTTTTTAGAAAAGGCATGTGTAAAACAAGAGGTATCCAGAGTTAGAGTAAAAGATTCAAGTTTGTTTTTTAACTTTACAGTATACTTTGAAAAACACCTATATCACAAGACTGGAGAGTTAGTAATAATGAAAAGAACAGGCACCGACAACACAAGATAACTATACTGACAATCCATTAGGGCAGCAGAGTCGCCAATACAAAATCTGTATCGCAAAAAAAAAAAAAAAAAATGTTTGTAGCGTAGTATTTTGGTTGGATATGACAGAACTTTGCACTGTCAAATTAAGTGTCTGGAGCCCTAAATCATCTCATGTTATGACCAAACAAAAACGTAATTCATCGTAAATTTAGACCTGGTTTAGCCTTTAGTAAGTTTAGATTTAGTCCCAGTTTTGTGTCAAGTGAGTCCACTTCACTGTCTTTTGCTCTCACTCCATGAATTAAAATGGAACTGAGCTTTTACTAAATACATGGTTATTAAGCCTTAATCTTAAGGTTCTTAAGGTTTCCAAATATCGCCAATATTCAACGCTGTCATCGCATAGTGGATGTTTTTCTAACATTGTGCCGCCCTACAATATACATTGCAAAACAATATGGGGCATACATGTTAATAAACCATAAAATGTAAACATTGTGTTTTGGTCACTTTCTGATGAACAGGATGAAAAGTTTGTATTCACTGGAAAAAGTGGGGTAATTACATTTTTTTTCTCTGTTACCAAGTGCAGTTGTCATTTTAGGCACAGTTCCCATGCTACACACAGTTGCAGCATTTGGTTTTTGGGTTTGTTCCAGTGTAGCACTTCAGCTTCACAGGAATGCCACTTAATTTCTCAAGTTGTATGTGTAAAAAAATAGAATCACAGTCCCAGTGTAGCTTTGAGTAATGTTGCCATGTCTTCTGGGATGGTCCCCTCATCACCTGCAGGGAAAATACATTGGGTTATTTGTGATTAATGACATACACGCACACACAGACGCGGGTATATTTTATGTAATTGCCTTTTTTACATGCATCTAACAAGACTATTTCTAGTAGTAGAAGTTTATACCACTAGATTAGCCATCTCTATGGAGTCACAGAGAACAGGTCTTACTTTCTTCTGCAGCAGTCATGTCCTGCTCCAGTTTGAGTTTCTTTTGGCCCAGCTGTAGTATACTGGCTTCTATTGTGTCCTTACTGATGAGTTTAATCACCTGAACGGTTCTAAGAAAAACACAGAGAGATACATTAGACCAACGAAAGATGGGATGGTGGAACATTTTGTCCTGAAATGTGCAAAAAATGTGCACTGCTGAGTATGAATACTGTATTCAGATACACTGGTAATCAAACTTAGCAACAATTAAGCTACAGTCTTACTATGCATTCATTGTGTACAAATGTTATATTTTAAACAAGCTCTACCATCGGAAAATAGCATTAGCAAACAACACACCCCTCAGAAGCTGAATATTAAGCAATAAACAATTAAGTAGTTCCCACAGCTGACCTTGTAACTCACCTGTGGCTGCAAGTGTGACTGTATTTGCAACTGTCTCAACCTCCCTGGAATAATGTCTGGCTTCTTCTCTGGCTACAAGCTCAACTCCATTTGTTTGGAAATGAAAACTGCCAATATGGTCTCATTTGTACAATTTCTTCAGTTTGCCTTTTGAATATTTATTGTTAAAAAATTCTCACCACAGATAAGTTGTGCACCTGTGTCTTTTGAAGGGGCTATATTAGGCAAAATCAACTTTTCTGAGTTATAATGTTGTTTCCCCATCAAAAACATTGCTGGAGTTGTGTTTTGCTTCATTCACGCATGTCTATTTTCGGACACAGCCATTCTGTGGCCTCAAAATGCTCTGTTGCACGAACCTTTGCCTCTCCCACAAACCCCTGCTCACACCAGAAAGCACTGAGCAATCAACAAGCCCTCTACATCCAGTCTGCTCTCATTCATTTATCAAAAAAACAAACAAACAAAAAAAAAAAAAAACTGTGTACAGCTCTGTTTCCCCTGATTCCTCACAGCTATTTTTTATTTTGTACTAAACCTATATCAAACAAAGTAAGAAAGGAAATAAAAAGCGTTCTTTCTCTGTGCTGCCCTCTGCTGGTTTCTTTACAGCACAAATAGAGTACTTGTAAAAACATTCATTTTTAGTCAGATATTGTTTTTAAAGTTTGGTTTAAAAAATAAACAACATAATATAGCCCCTTTAACCATAATTTGAGTGATACTGATTTTGTCCAAAAAGCAGCTATTGTCTTAAACATTAAACTAGCATTGTTTGTTGTTTACCTAAAATTACACCATTATTTTTACTTTGCATTATCCTTTTTCATTAATGCAGTGACCATTGTGCAAATTACACAGGCTGCCATTTCAAGTGTTTTTGAAGTGTTTCCATGCATCCTTGTTTGAGGCCACAAGAAAGCTGCACTGTGACAAACGCAATGGACTTGGCATCAGTTGTGTGCATTCATTAACAGCACCAGAAGGGTTTGGACAAAAAGCATGTACCCTGACACAGTAACAGTATTATGCCTTTTGGTGCAAATTGGTGAAAGTTAATTTGTACTTGTGCGGTGTGCAAGAATTATTACAAGATTACATGTTGTTTGTGTCATTTTACATTGAAGAGTGGCTCTTCATCATAAAGATATTATTTTCGCATAGAGAAGTATTTTGTCAGCCAGCATGTCACTGTCAGACCCACAACTTACATGGGACAGTTTCTCAGTGGCTCTAATGGTGCTGACAATGAGAGGAGGGGTATTGGCCCTGCTTCATGTGAAAATCTTATATTTTAAGTTAATTAAGTTATATAATGTTACTTCAATGTACCGTATTTTCCGCACTATAAGGCGCACCTAAAAGCCTTTAATTTTCTCAAAAACCGACAGTGCGCCTTATAATCCAATGCGCCTTATATATGGATCAATGTTGGTTAATTATGGCTACCGTATTCAGGGGGCGTCGCCGAAGTGACAGGTTTTAAAAGCAAAGCTGGCTCTACATTCTGCTCAACCAGACATCCCAAATCATACGTGAGTCCTAAAACTTAAGCAGTTGTCCTTTTGTTGTCCCGAAAATTATATAAGCGCGGAGTCTGAAGCAGTTGTTGTCTGATAAAACATAAGAAGTACCGTTGCTAATTGTGTTAGCTCCTGTATGTAATGGCGAATCTCCGCAGGTGATGCGCAGATGCTCAATCTGTTTTTAAAATTATTTTAGCGACTGAATAGAAGAGAATCTAAGCTTTAACATGAGGTATAACATGTCCATATTCAGCAAATTTTAGCCATGGTTAGCTGTGTTCAAACCACTCTGTTATAAAAATAACTTAGCATCGCAGAGCGGGGATAGACGGCAAAAAGACGACACGGTATGGGATGAATGACATACAGTATTGTGACTGTATAAACTATAAAGTTACCCCTATATAAGTACTCGTATCGGTACGTACTCAAATGGAAGTACTCGTACCGTTTGAAAAAAAGAGGTATCGGTGCATCCCTAGTTTTCAACGAGGGAGTAGTAAGAACGCTGGTTTGTATTCTATTAATAAAGTTTGACTGACTGACTTATCTGACTGTTTTATTGACATTCCCTTTAGCGCAGTGCCATCTAGTGGATGCGCCTTATAATGCGGTGCGCCCATTATATAAAAACAGTTTTAAAATAGGCCATTAATTGAAGGTGCGCCTTATAATCCGATGCACCTTATAGTGCGGAAAATACGGTATTTGTCACTGTAAATGTAATGCCATGTGTCACATCGTCATCATACCTACTTTTCTAAAGGAAAACCATGATGTTTCCAATAAACGCATCCGTACTGTTCACTAGTGTGTCTTACTTGGTCTGACCGACTCTGTGGCATCTGTCCTCAGCCTGTTTGTCGTTGTAGGGATTGCAGTCAATGTCGTGTAGGATGACAACATTAGCTGAGGTGAGGTTAATGCCCAGGCCACCGGCTCGTGTGGACAGCAGGAACACAAATATGTCTCTGTCTGTGTTGAACTTGTCAATCAGCACAATCCTGCAACAGTTACATGACTACATTTACTCAACAGAATTAACAAATGTCAGTATTAGGTGAAAATGTAATAGGACCAGTGCACAATCTTGACCTGTCTGCTATAGGCGTGGATCCATCCAGACGAACATATCCATGGTTAAGGTGCTTCAGAAAAACTTCCACAATGTCCAACATCATGGTGAACTGACTAAACAACACTACACGATCACCCTGTGGGAGGACGTTATATTAACTATTATAAAACTAAAAGACTGCTAAAAGATTATGAAGACAGTCAGCAGTACATTTTTTCAAAAGTGGTACCTTGTTTTTAAGAGAGCTCAGTAGCTCGGTGAGGTGCTTGAACTTCCCTGAGTCGAGTAAAATACTAGTTTCAAGTTGGTAGGAGCTGATGGTGTTGTACTGTTTGCACAGATTATGCAACTCAAAGTCAGACATTACTTCCATGTCTTCTTGAATCAAGGCAGCATCCGCATCAAAATGTGTAGGCTCCTGAAAACAGAAAAAACACAAATCATACTCAATACTATTAACAATAGTAATGTTTTTAAAAATGAATAAAACTTTAAATCCGATCAGTAATATTTCCTGACCTTCAGCATGAGTTTGCTCATGGCTGCAAGCTTCTCTGTGGTGTAGTATTGTCGATGGAGAAGAGGGTGGTTGGCCATCTTCCTCAGCTGCATCATCACATTACACAACTCGCGCTCTTGAAGGAGAAAAATCGTTTTAGTGTTCTAAATTGGTCATTATTTCTTAATCAAAACTTTTTAAGACTATCTAAACACGGCTTACTCTCGCCTGTGCTAGTCTCTTTGAGTTTCTTGAAAAGATCTTTGTAGAGTTCTGTCTGTTTGTCACTCATGGAGCAGTACTCTACCATCTCTTCTTTGGCAGGGAGCTGTTTGAGCACCTGGACACATACCACAAAAGTGATTATTATCAAACACATTTAAACAACTTCTTTTAATAACTTAATATGTTGTGATGATCTTACTTCACTCTTGACTCTTCTGAGGATGAAAGGTTTCATGATGCGTTTGGCCTGAGAAATACGTTGCCTTTCAAACTGACTCTGCTCCTCGTGGGATTTCTAACAAAGGAAAAGTAAAATATTATCTGTTACTATTATCTCATTTTGATGTATGAAGTTAGTGAAGGAGTGATTCCAGAGTTTTTGGTAATGTGCTACATAAAGAGTTCAATTTTAGAACATAAAGTAGTAGTTAGTTAAACAGGCTAGAGTTTGATGAATAAGTTGTGTACTAAAAGCCTTTAAACAGCACAAAACAGTGGCCCCATGTTACAATGGCAAAGTTGAAGACCTGCACTCATAACAGGGGTTCAGGGGTAAATGCTCCATCCAATGAGCAACAAAGCCCTATATCTCACCATGTTAAAGAATCCACTAAAACTAAACATATATATATTTTGAAAGGGGTCAGCCCTTGTCACTGAAGCACACATGCTAAGTTGCAGTGGTACAGAATCCTAAAAACCTGTCCCTCTGCCAATATATTGTTGATAACACCAGAATTGCACTAAATTCCAAAATTAGACTGAGACCAACCATAGAAAACATTTTGGAGAGCTGTGTGGTGGAGTCTGAGAACATCGAAGGCATGATGAAGTTGAGCAGAGACATCAGCTCCAGGAGGTTGTTCTGTAAAGGCGTCCCTGTGAGCAGCAGCCGGTGCTTCGCCTGCAGGAGAAGCACACGTCAAATGTATGGACAGTAGAAACATTTCAAGCATCAAACAAAATGTTACATACGTTAATAGCCATAAGATGACGATATCGTAAAGTGTTCATGTTTTTCAGCATATGACCTTCATCGAACATGGCATAGGTGAGATGCAGCTTACGGAAAAGGCTCCGGTCACTGTCGTTACCAATAGCCAAGTTATATCTGTAAAAATAAAACATGTAATACATATGCAGTATTAACTGAATACTTACTAACATAAACAACATATCTGGTGTGAAAACAGACATTTAACCAGTTCATAAAAAATTATTATAAATTTTGACTTTGATGACAACAGCACATTTCAAATAGTGTCAGGACAGGGTTTTATAGTTGAGGGTCCACATAGGATTTTCGAACATTTAAGGGGGCCATGACACTCTTGACTTTGGGAATGGCATTATTGACATTAATTTGTAGGTTCACAGTTTGGAGGCACTATGAGTTGGCTTTAAATTATTTTTTTTTTGCGGGAAACGCTGCTTTCAATTAGATTTTGCTTCACATCAGCAAATTCTTGTTTCTCAAATATGTTAATAAGAGTGTTTTCTCACGTTGTCACTATGACGTCAAAGTCAACGTCTCCATTGAGGATGTCATGTTTGAGGTAGCGCCGGTCCTCCGCAGAACCTATACATGAGATGGAAAATATAAGCCAACACTGAAAGTTTATCTCAAATTTTGTGTAATGTCACTTCAGAGGAGGAAAGCAAGGGTAGAAGTGTGCTAGAAGCTCATGTTATAAAATTATCATGGTAAACACAAACTGATCCAATATTAACGTTTAAAAAAAACCTGAAAGTCTTACCATAATAAATAATAACATTGAGAGTTGGACACCACAGTTTCAGCTCTCTAACCCAGTTATCTAAACAAAAAAATTAAGATCATGAGTAAAAGCACTGCACTTTTGGATGATCCTACAAGGGAAGTAGTTTCATAGTTTTGCTAGTGCTGCGACTTATAGTCAAGTGCGACTTGTACTGTATATCAAATTTAACATGAACCAAGTAGTAAACATTACCATCTACAGCCGCAAGAGGGCGCTCTAGGCTTGGGACAACTACTGTCAGTAGTATTCAGTGATGCAGAATGAGATCGGGGGCTTGGTGAACTTTCTTGTTGGACTCGCTGGCTTGTTATGTTAATTTAGCCTATTCAGCCTCCCAGGTTTGTTCTTTATGCTGTTGTGTAGCTGAATAACTGTTAATGTGTTACGTTAACATACCAGACACCTATTCAGCCTGTTGTTCTGTGTGCTACTGTGTAGCTGAATAACTCGCCTCTCCAGATTAAATGTCTGTTCTTGGTCTTGCATTTTGTGAAATAAATTTTTAAATAAATGTGACTTTATATATGTTTTTTTTTCCTCTTTATGACGCATTTTTTATCGTTGAGACTTATACTCCGGAGTGACTTAATAGTCTGGAAAATACTGTAAAAACATTGCACTTTTATATGATCCTACAAGGGAACTTACAACAATGTAATACCAGTGCCATGTGCGATAATATTTTTATTTAAAGGTGTTTTACATATGTAGTATGTTGTGCATTATGACTCCTAATATTGTGTTTTTCCATGGGACCTTTTTTAAAATACAAAAATAATAAAGAGCCATTTAGCATCATTGGTCAGTCCCTATAACCTGTCATGTCATAACAAACCACACTGTAACATGATATTTCTGTGTAGTAAACAACCACATTTTCCTGACATGAAAAAAGCCAAATATGTCATTACCCAGTGTGGAGGATGGAACAGTGATAAGGTGAGGTCCTGTAACTCCATTTTCATAAAGTTGAGCTAGAAATGCTATGGCCTGAATAGTTTTCCCCAAACCCTGACAAAAAGAGAAAGGACAAAACAGAAAAAAAAACACTTAATAGAGCAGGACAAAAGCATGACACAGACAAAAGCAGGTGCGACTCTAGGAATTGTCTTTTTTTGTCTGTATTTCAGCCATGGCCCTCACCATTTCATCAGCCAGGATACAGCTCAGCTTGTGCTCGTGCAGAAGCAGCAGCCACTTGAGACCAATAATCTGATACGGTTTCAACTGGTACCTGAAAGTCAACACACATGGCTTAAAACTATGAGAAAGTGCATTTTCACATTTTATAGTTTAACTTTTTCTCTGTTTATACTAAAGGAGAGAAATCCGTACTCGCTGTTGAGAAGTTGGGGCTGTTCGGTTGAGCCAGTGCCACTCTTGATCACCTCTGTGACCTGTTTGATCAGCTTTGAAGAAATGGTCTCGCATTTGGACATAAGACCAAGTACAACCTTACGCTCTCTGAGGACAATTTTACAGCCTAACACCAAATCCTCGGATAGTCCATTGTCTTTATGAATGAGCTCCACCTGAAGATGAGAACACAGAGTTATGAGTTAATCACATATAGCTATCTACAGAGTTCTTAGTGTCTTTAAATATACAGCAGAAAGTATTGTTTTAAATAACAAACTTCCCTGAACAGCTGCCGTTGTACATCTACTTACATTGGATGCCACACATTAAGGCGGGTAAAATAAATTTATGTGAACAGTGTGGGACATAACAACCTGCTAAAACCAAACTATCCAAGGGGCAGTATGTGGAGAGATATCAGTGTCCTAGAAGTAACACGCAAGTTTATTTATTACTAAGACTCAAACTTGCGTTGAGAGTAATGATAGTGGTAGCATTAATACTTAAGACATTACTCAATGTTGAGCAAAAACAAATACTACTTCAGCATTTTATAGTTGTCTGTAGATTTTGGTAGGTTTATTATGAGACCCACTCACCAGACAGTCCCAGCTGTCAAACGGTCTCAGCTCTACAATCTTCTGGGCTTTTTTGACAGAGCAGCCTGAGATCAGCGTCAGCTCATCTATGGTGGATTCATTGAAAAATTTCAGTATCTCTGTCTTCACATCAGTCTTGGCGCCTTTAGTGTCCAACTCATCATCTGAGTCATCAAACTCGCTGCTCACTGTCTCCTCTTCATCATCGTCGCTCTCGTCCCCTGAGCTGACGTGCTCTTCTGAGGCCTGTGCCCGCCTCTTTCGCTCCGCTGCTGCCTTCTTGGCCATGCTGGTCCCACTGGTGAATTTGGAAAGTGGCTGAGCAGCATTAGACTTTGCTGATGTATTTTTAGTGTCTCTCTGGAGCCATGTCGAGCCATTCTGAAGTCTTGGTCCTTCCTCGGTCTCCGAATCAGAATCCTCACTGTCCCTTGTGTCGTCTGTACTTACCTCCTCTGCTTCTTTCTTTTGTGTGGTATTTGTTTCTTTTCTCGTTTGGTGTTTTCCACTGGACTTGCTCTCCACTTTACTCTCTGTATTTGTTCCAATAATGGAAATGTCCTCCTCACTGTCCGCCGTGCCTTCGCTGTCACTCACGTCTTTGTGCCTTGCTTTGTTCTTTTTGCTCTTGGCATCTTGACTTTGTGCATTATTGTATTTTTCTCCGGACTCAAGTGAGCTGAAGCTGGTGTCTTCTGTCAAAAGAAAAATAAGTTAGAAAAGGTGTTGTTGCTCAACAATATAGATTCAAGATTTGTCATGGTCAGACCTGGGTCAGAGAACATCTGCAGTGATTGAAGGGCCTCTGTAAATTTCCAGTCATGTTCTTGAAGCACTGACCGCAGCTCCTTTAAAAACACATTTCAGATTACAAAGTCTAACACAAAACCTATTTTTGCACCCTAAGTTAAGAACTTAACTCTTAAACACTTGAAAATAATTACTTAATTTAAAATAAAATTTAAAATAATGCATCTGTCTTATACAGGACTTTTATAGACAATCAAAATAGCTACAGTCCCATTGCTTACTTCTTTATCCTGGTCAGGAAACTTTTTCTGCAGCCGTTTGACCATGGATTCCTGTTTGCCCCATTCTGGCTCTTTCACTTCATCTTCTTTAATATAAATCTTAAGAAGATGCAACAAGAGGTCAGAACACAGCAAAGCTTGAAGGAGATTGCATATAATGTGAAAGAAATTCTAAATTCACAAATGGGTATCTTTATATCTGCAAACTACACTGACCACTGATTCTTTCCTTCTTTTTGAGGGTTGAGCATCACCACTACTCTGAGAACTGGACGATCCATCCATCTTCCTCTTCTTAGCCTGGTCTATAATCACAGGTATAATAATTGTGTCAAGTAAATAGTCAGAAAAAATATGCTAAACCAAATACCAGGTAGCACAAAATGCATAAAGTTTACCTTTGTCACCAAACTTCAGTAAACATGCAGCTACAGCTCCATCCAGTGTGCTTGTGTTCTCAGTGACCTACAAACAAAAAAAACATATAGGTTTTTTTTTTTATAAGATGGTTCATGGCAGCTGTTATACCCATTTAGGCTCAAAAGTCCTTTATGAAAACACTGCTTGGACAAACGATATATACAATAGGATCAACCTCTTTTACACCAACAATACTTTAACTTTTTACTGTTAAATATCTCCTTAGCTCTGTGAAAACGTAGGTTTATTCTGCTAATACACCTGAGCAGACAGAGCAGTGCAGAGTAAACATGAGGCTAACTTGACTTCATATCAAAATTTGCTTTCTAAGCAGGAACAATCTTTTACGCGACTCTTTCTAAACATGCTACATCAACATTATTTTATTTAAATGGCTAACTGCTAGAGGCTACTAGAGACAGAGATCATATTAAGCCATATCTAATGACTAAAAAAACTTTAATGTTTTTTAAGCTGTCAGACTAGCATGACTGATACTGGCTTTTGGCTGGCTTCATGATAGCTGTGTGATTACGTGGCAATTGTCCCGAAATGCAATTCTCCTCACACTCTAAAGCCTGTGATAGACTCCAGTGGCTCAAATCAGCATAGTATCCTGTATATACATTTTTTGATATTTGTCAATAGCTTAATGTTTTGTTACTGTTGTAGTTATACCCTCCATTTTTTGATCCAACATAAAAATTTATTCCATTATTTGAGAGTGTATAATACCTCAGAGTGGAACAGCACTGTTAAACTTTTTATAATAAACTCATGTGTACCTTAGTATTACTTCTATGTGCCTCACACATAAGCAATTGACCCAGGATCAAATCCACCTCAGGCCTCTCTACAGCCACTATAGAAAAATGATGACTCCTCACCTCCTGGACTTGATTTCGCGTCAGCTGTGGAAACATTGCCAGCAATTTATTGATTTTCTCCTCTTGACTGCCAGATTTAGTGTCTTCATGTCCCTTTACAGTCTGTTTAGAGGAGTCCCTAAAAACACAACAAAAAATGTTAAAGGAAAAATGTTGAAAATATGCCCATTTTATGTTATTAAGCTCTAAAATACATACATAGATTTCTTAGGTAATGATTTTTTGGAGTTTGGGGAAGCTACTTCAGATACAAAAACAAGGTCATCATCACTTTCTGAATCAATAAATACCACTCCCTCAGCGCTGGGCTTGCATGGGTTTTTGGCGGGCTTCATTTTAGCTGAAAAATAGACACAATAAATTCATTAATTTTGTCAACAACTATCACATATAACTCACACAACACTCAATATTTGTCTTTAAAGGTCCCCTATTATGCTAATTAAACTTTTTGAGCTTTTAACCATGCTAGGTCATTTCCACCTCAAAAATATACCTGGAGTAGTACTTTGATTCCGTCACACTTGTTTGAGTAATCTGTCCTCTTCAAACAATCTAGAAATGCTCGGTCTCACTGCTCTACGTATAGACACGTAAAACCAGGAAGTGCTCCTGCGTGTTTCTAAAGCCCATACACTGTCACTGGACTCATTCTGAAAATTTCAACGCTTAAACTGCCATCACTACAAAGCGGTCAGCTCAATTATCTATCTGTTAGTGTCATGTTGCCAACAGCTGTGCTAAATAGCCATTTTATGCTCTGTCCTGTTCCTACCTTTACCTGCAGGAGAAGGCAGACACCTAATCCAAGCATTCTCTGTAAAGTCAAAGTAACAGCTCCCCAAAAGAAGACGTTTTCCATACATATCTATGTATTTAAAGTTATAAAACGTGAAATACTAATGCAAATACTGTCCAGAACTATTTCAAAAATCTGCTTCATTTCATCAAGTGTATAATGGTCTAAGACTATACAATTAACATGACATACAGTATTCCTTTAAGTATATAAATGGCTATTGTTGTATCTTTGCATAAACAGTTATTACATGCCCTATTATGGGTTCATCGTGACATAACCATAGCACACATACACACACACATACACATCCAGTACAGCAGCCACTAGCCAGCCAAGCACTGTAGCTGTTAGCTGTGTGCAGGCTACTTTACCCGGTTTGTTCTCCTTCTCAGACTCCGGACTTTTGGGGTCTTCTTTACTCTGCTCCTGCTTCACCGGTGCCCTCGTATCCTTATTAAACCGAAAACGATCTAAATTAAACACGCTCATTGTGGGTGTATGAGGATGTCAAGCCTTTGTTCTCCTTGTCCGGGTCCTGTTTTCTGTCAGGTAGCATCAGCAGCCAGCACAATGTTCGCCGACTGCACGTTTTAGCTAACAAGCGCTGTTTGTTAGCATAGCATCTAACGTGAATTCATGAAATGCGCGGAGAGTTTCTGCTTAAAAGAAATGTCGTATAGTCTAGCATTAGTTTACTTAAGATTATTGGTTTAAAAAAATGCGACCCCTGTTCCGCTAGAGCCCCGAAAACCCCCGGTTTCCCGCGAACCGAGGTCCGGTGTGAAGAGAGTGTGCGGAGTCAAGAGGAGGCATGACAGTCACTTCCGCCTTTGTTCGGACATATATAACTTCATTTTTCACGCAGCTTTACGCTTTTTCTTCACATTTGACGATGTATAATATGCTACACGTTATGTTTAAAGGCACAAATGACTTATGTAGTAATAACTTTGAGACGTTGTAAATGAATATAGACTAAGAACTATTTCAGCTGCCAAGTAAAGACCTGCCTGACTTCACTATCTTTGGTTGGGTCGACAAGAAGAGCACACTTTAAAAACTCTTTCAAGTATGAGTGGAACAAAATGCTCTAAAAAAACGATATGCAGATTTTTGATAAAGCATTTGTGTTGTAGATAGCAGGATTTCAAACAAATCATTAATATTCATTTTTTGTAAGTATTACATTGACAACCTTTAGCCAGTTCTTCACCTTATCCGAGGTTGAACGATGCATAGCCTAAGTGGTTTCCCCATTATGCTATTGTATTGGGCTCTATACTAAAACTGTAACAAAAAAACAGTGTTTGTTTTGTGTCTTCTACGGAGGATATTGAAGAGATCAGCTGTTTCTCACAGATCGATTGTGAAAATCAGGCTGTAGCTACAGCACTATAATAAATGGAATCTGTACAGCATGGACCCTCCTCTTCCCATCAGTGATTTTCCAAAGAACCTTTAGATCTGCGAAATTGCTAATGTCTCATCGGTTGAATGAAAGTGTTTTTTGTCCGAGTTAATACTGGTATTCATATGATCGCTCACATGCCAGTGTTTTTAAATTTAACCACAAGGTGGCAGCAGACTACATTTTAAAATTGCTGTAGATTCTGGGTAATGAAGTTCTTGAAGCTCATGAGTAAGGGGGTTAACCTTTTGCTAAATTACCTGCTCAGTAGAGTTGTGTATGAGTAAACCAGCAGAGGTGAACAATAAAAAAGAAAATTAAACCTAACCGGTCTAGCACAGGAAGCCTCTGTATTCACAAGATAAGACTGGAGCTAAATCCTTGCTGTCTTCTGGTAATGGAACACACAACACTTAAAGTAAATATAACAAGAAGAGAGGGCCAATTACCTATCTCCAAATGAAGAGGGCACTGTATAAAACATTATAGATTCAAGCAAACTATTTTTTTTTCCTTTTGCAAACCTTGCTGTGTTTTTATACAGTAGCCTGTTCCATTTGGCTTTGTATGCAGACATTATAACCAGCTAGGAAAAATCATATACTTTTTTTTTTTTTTTTTTTAATGGTGAAGACTAAAGCCCTGCTTGTCCCATTTTTGGTGGCCATCCTCTTCATCCCCACGACTTTCCATGCAGTCAACACCTGAATGGGACAAAAAAAGCTTTATCTGAGGGACAGTGGAGCCTCATGTTTCACCTGGGCCCCTGGGCTGGGATAAGCTACTACTGCTACTACATTATTACTGTGCCACAACAACTACTTCTACTATTACTATTACTACTCTATTACTGCTGTTGATACTGTTACCTCTATTACTACTAGTAGTACTTCTACTACTATACAAAAAAAACTATTACTACTACTTCTATTACAGCACTACATCTCTAGTACCATTGCTACTGCTGATAGTGCTACTACATACACAATCATTATTATCCAAATAAGTGAACTGACAGATACCCGTGGTCATAAGTTATTATTATTAGTGCAAGAAGCAAGTTTTTCTTATAAGCAAGGATCATTTATTTTCCACCACTTGTCACTTTTCTTTACAGGCGTCCACTAACAATTTATTTTTATTTCATATGAACAATAAACATGTAATATCGGTGTCCTTTACAGGCCTTTTCCGTCACTAGTTTGACTACGTGAGGCGGTGCATGTTTAGACTTGACCACACGATGGCAGCAGATACACATTCTGTGTGTTGCCACCTTCTGTCTCCAACACGGATATCACTGGAGCTCCATTTATTTAGACCAACAAACGTTCTCACCCTATTTCTAGTTAAATCCACAAAATTACTCTATAGCCATGTGATTGTGGTGACTGAGTGTGGGCACAGACATTTCCATCATATCAGTATTCAAAATAAAATGTATGAGTGTAAAATGCAAGCACAGTTGAAGGGTACACAGATATAACAAATAATTATGGAATATACCTTTATTCAAGTAGTTAAATGTTGTAAAAATGAAAAAGTTTTATGTCTATACGTTTAACAAATAAGGTTTAAAATGTTCATGGGTGCCTCTGCAGTAGTACAAGTAGTAGTGTGGCAGTCGCAGTTACATTTATCTGAGAAACTTTTTAAATAAATTGTGCTTCTAAGAGTAGTTTTATCACAACATACTTTTTACTTCTACTTGAGTAATACAATTTTGAAGTAACAATCCTCTTTCTTGAGTACTTTTTTTGGCTACTCTACTGACGCCTATGTTACCTATGTATTAGAGTCAAAAGTTGCATCTTTTAAAAAGTGAGAACATTTCAAAATGCGTGTTTTTTGTGCCTACTTGGTTATTTTATAAAGATATAATTTATTCTTACTAATTTAACTAACAAACTAAACTTTTTTATTGTGTTTTTATTGTGTATTGTTTGGAAACACCAGACTCTGATTATTTTATATATTTTGTCTGATTACATCAAAACAAAAACGTTACTTGGTACTTCAGTAGTTTTTTAAGCATTTTTTTTTACTTTTTACTTCTGTTTGAGTAAAATATATTTAATTAGCAATATTCTTACTTGAGTACAAATTTTGGCCACTCCTCCTACCCATATTCCTTCATACAGTGAGTCTGTAGTAAGAGTTGGCTGCACCGTTGCCATGAAGACAATGTAAGTTATAGCTGTGTGTGTGTGTTTGTATGTATGTGCGTGTGTGTGTGCACGCTCAGGACACAATAGGCAGACTGACACAGAGTCTGATAGGGGTCGCGACCTCTCTCAGCGGGACGCTCCAACTGTGGCTCCTGCTTCCCCTGTCCTCCTGCAAGTGTCTTTGGAGATAAACTTGAATTTTTTTTGTAACTTTCTAACTGGAGAAAGACACTCGAGATGCAGGTGCGACGTGAAAATAAAAGTAGCACCAGTGAAATGTCAGTGCCATCAGAACACACACGTCAATGTTAAAGGGCTATAGTATGGGATAATTAATGGATGATTTGACTGAAGGCAGAATCGGCCACACTGCAACAGAGACACATGCCATAATGTAACACTAACAGGCAAGAAGTACTCAAAATCTTAGGCAAAAGTAGTGTTACTAGAAAATACTATTAGTCAAGTACTACTGCTACAGCTTAATGCTATTGATGCCCCAATACTGTACAACCCCCACCATGACAGTAGTAGCAGTAATGCAAAAATAAACTAACGGGTGAAAGAAGTAATCAAAATCTCAGGCAAAAGTAATCAAGTAATCTATGTATTTTGAAAAAGTATAGCATGAATAAAAAGTATAAAGGCTGTTTTTTTTCTTTGTAATTGCACCACACAATCTAATATTACAACTAGTATTACTATAGCTACTTCTGCAACTATGATACTGCTGCTACTGTACAACCACCACCATATCATCACACACTGTACTACTGCTACTGCTAATACTACTACTACTACTACTACTCGTCCAATTTCTACCCTACCACTACTACCTGAGTAAAAGTAGTACTGGTGTTGATTGATAGCAGTGGTGGATAATATGTGTACTCATGTAGAAGTACTGTTAATTCAAAAATATTCCTCAAGTAGAAGTAAAAGTACTTTAGTAGTAAAAACTAAATAAATTTAAAAGTAAAAAAAAAACAGCACTGAGTATTAAATTTAATTAAGTAGAAAATACATTTGAATGTTTTGGCAAATTCCTCTTTACCTATAAGGTTTCTTCTTTTTTTTTTTTTTTAGGAGTTTTTCCTTACCGAGAAGGAGGGTCTAAGGATAGGGGATGTCCTGAGTTTATTGTTTATGTCTGATTTTGTGTTTATGTTTAATTAACTGTTTGTAAAGATATGATACTGGGCTATAAACAAAAAATATTTAATTGAAAATTGAATAGAACATTTTGATTGCAGTGTCAAGTGCACTACACTACACCACACCACTGAAGACCAAAAATACTTTCACTTGTTTAGACATTTTAAAGTTTTACTCAAGTATAAGTAACAGTATGTTCTACAAAATGTACATAGAAAGTTATTTTTCTTAAATAAATTACTTGATTAAAAGTATCTGGTTACTTTCCACCTCTGATTGAGAACCTAATAATCCTCTACATGCAGAAGCGTTAGTACATACACAAATAAACGCATGTAAACAAAAAGAGGATAATGTTATGTGTTATGCATGAGGCACCCAAACCTCCAAATTCAAATTCAGTAAGCCTAGGTCCCAGCACCAGTGTCCCTGCACCAGTGTCCCAGCAGACCCAGTCACACAGTCTGTCCCAACACAGTCACCATGGCGCCCAACTTGGCCGAGACCCGACGGCGGCAGGAGCACCACCTTGTCGCCGTGGAAACGAGTCTGGGATGTAAAACCCCTCCCTCCATACACAGAGCCATACACACTGCGGCCTATATGTAAGAAATCATTTTACAGCCATGCACCGAACAATGTAACTCTGAGAAGACACAGACGGGACAGAAGTTTAGACAGAAGTTGAACTAGTGACGCTGAAAAAATATACACATTTTAAGAGAAGTGAAGTACTTAAGGCAGTAAATGGTGTTTTATTATTTTTATTTTTAAGTTTATTATTCATTCATCTCCTTTTCTGGTACTGGAGCCTATCCCAGTAACTATGGGCAAATTAGAGACATACAGACAACAGTTCACTCTCACATTCATTCACTAGGAACAATTTAGAGCTACATGCATGTCTTCGGACAATGGGAGAATTTGGAGAGAACCCACGGTGACACAGGGAGGACCCAAAGAGATCATGTGTCGGCTGGCCCGGGGATCGATCTCACAACCTCCTTGCACAAACCGCTCCGCCACTGTGCCCCCTGAAAAAGCTTATATGTTCTATATTTTTGCATATACTTCAAAGGACTGTACATGTATAAGTGTATTCCAATTTACCATTAGAGTCTTTTGCAAAAATCCATTCATGACATGCATGTATAGGTGAATTCCTAGAGTGAATACATGTGAAAGTGATAGATGTCTCTTTGTGTGTCCATAAATGTTAGCCCTGAAATTAACAGGCCATCGTTAAGGCTTGTACCCACCTCAGGCCCACAGTAGCCTGGAGAGGCTGCAGACACCTGTGTGATCCATCAGAATAAGCAATAGAAGATGAATTTCACTCCATTCACTTCCACTTATTCCTTTTGGGGGTTGCAAGTGGATGGAGTCCTTTTCAGCTACTCTGGGCCTAAGACGGGACAAAGGACAGTTAGTTTTAGGTTTTACGCTTAGAGACGAACACAGACAGTCAACACTTTGCCCTCGGATGACTTTTGACACAGTTTTTTTATTCCTGCATGTCTTTAGACGCTGAGAGGTAGCCTACAAACATGCCTCTTCTGCATTATAACTCCTGTGTTGTCTTTCTGCAGATAAAAAAACTCTGGATGATTCCTGATTGGCCGGAGGTGAAGCTGTGGAGCAGACGAGACGCTCGACCAATCACAGCGTCAGAATGAGTGATGGCGCTGGCTGCCTTTACACAACATCTGTCAAACTCGGCTTTGTCTGCTGGGCATTCCTCTGCATTGTTCTTCTTCTGTTTGCACTCCCCCCATCAAACCATATTAAAATCATCCCATGTCTGAAATATATAACTATGATATATCTCTCATAGTAAACAAACAATAACACGATACAGAGCTGGGAAGAGTTCTCAAAATCTGTACTCAGGAATAAATATGTTACTCAAATAACAGTAATCAAAGTGATTACTTGCCTCTCTTTCCAATTTCACAGTAAAATCTACTACTAGTACTACTATTACAAAAATCTGTATAAAACTCTGTGACCTTCGGTTTACAAGCCAAGCAGGATATCCATTTTGCAAGCAAGGTACAAAAAAACAAAAAAAAAAAAAACATAGTAATAGCAGTAATATGATAGAACTTTGAGGAACTATCCATAATAGTAGCAGCGGTGGTAGTATTAGTAGTAGAAGTGGTCAGTGGTGGAATGTAAGGAAGTAAAAGTACTTAGTTACTTTACTTAAGTACAATTTTCATGTATCTGTGCTTTACTTGAGTAAATTTTACAAGGGGTACTTTTACTTCACTACATTTTAGAGGCAAGTATCTGAACTTTTTACTCCACTACTTTTTTGAATGGTTTTAAAGTAAAAAGTATTTTGAGTTTGGTTTAAAATCATTAGTTTTTGCTTAGACACACAGTACATGAGAATAAAAGATGCAGTAAAGTAGTACTCTTTAGAAAATCCTACAGTCTCTTCTATAGGCACTGTTAATCTTTAGTTTTCAGCAAAATCCCTCACATTTAACCCATTCATTAGTTTTTAAATCTGTGTAAAATACTTTTACTTTTTTACTCACAAGCACATTTAAAAGTGAGTACTTTTATACTTTCACTTAAGACAAAATTTCCATATGATACTTTTACTTTTGCATGAGTAAATTTGTGCTCCTTTATCTGTACTTTTATTAGGTATAAAAATTTTGTACTTCCTCCATCACTGAAGTACTCACATTTGATAAAGCAATAGTTTCAAGCCAGTTGTGCCTTCCTGACAGAACCCTCTCCATTTGTCCATGCTTGGGACCAGCACAAAGAGCTTACTGGCTTGTGGCTGGATTTTGACTTCTATCTTGCCAGTTTTGTGCCTCTCCTCTGTGGCTGTGTGTTGGTGATGGATCAGCTCGTCTCATTATCACAGTGTAATAATTAACACAGAGTGACAGAGGAACGACAGCGGGACAGAGGCCCACCCCGGGACTCCTCTCACACTCCACTGTGTTGGCTCTGTGTGCCTTTGCATTGTTCTGCCATCTCACATTGTATTAACCCAATGATGCCAGTTATGTCTGTGTCATTTTGACGTTTAATAATTTCAGCTATGATTAATTATCTCCTTGAATTTAAACCAATTTTCACAATGTCAAAGAGTCGTGTTACTTTAAATAATAATACTCGGTAAAGACAATAAGAGTGATATGATGAATTATATTGTTCTTGCTTGAGTTGCAATAACCATTATCTTAGGAATAAATGTCCCAAGCAGAATTAAAAGTAGTATTAAAGAGAGAGACCTTTCTGAGCATTCTACCATGTTTTAATGTTGTTCCTTCATCAAAAACATACCTGGAGTTGTGTTTTGTTTCATTCTTGCATGTTAAAGTAATCCTTTATTCTCTGGCATGGGATTTGTGAGCTCTCAAAACGCTTGTTGCACAAACCTCTGCACACTCCAGGAAGCACTGACCATTCAACAAACCCTCTCCATCCAGTCTGCTCTCATTTATTTATCCCAAAAACAATGTACAGCTCTGTTTTCCACTAATTCTTCACAGCTGTTTTTCATTTTGTAGTAAAATGGCTTCATACAAAAGGTTTAAGGAAGTGAAGTTCCTTTTATTCTTCAAGTTATGTTCAAAAGACTGCAACAGTCTGCACTCTGCTGGTTTCTTTACCTGTTTCTTTATGGCATGAGTAGAGTACTTATTAAACGTTTTCTTTTAGTCAGATAATGTTTTTAAAGGTTGTTAAATATAAAATGCTGGAAGACCAAGATTGGCTTAAAAAAATATGAATAAAAGCATAATATATTCCCTTTAATGTTACTTTAATTAAGAAAAAAAAAAAAAAAGGAAGCACCCAGAGAGACAGATCTCCACCAAGATGTTGGCCCTATCTCACAATGGTAAACATATGGTGCCCAGACCTGGACTTAAAGGGATTTTGTAGTTCAGGGGTAAGTGCTTTATCCGTTGATTCACAAATCCTTATATTTGAAAATCAAAAAATATTTATTTGTTCTTTACACTTTGTCTTTAGAGCATATCTGAACTGTGAAAGCTTTCTCAAAACGTACTTTTACACCTGTTGACCTCAGAAGTGCTACTTTTTCCTAAAGTTGGTGAGTTTTGTGATAGGAAAGGAGACGAGGATGGAAAAGGGGAAAGGAAACTCGTTAGCTGTGTTGAAAGTTGGCAGACGACTAAGACAACTGCGACGGCATGTGTACGTGTCCTGGGGCAGCTCTGTTGTGTGAGCTCAGGGAGCGGAGGTGTCGGGATGGGAATGTCAGCGCTGGACCAGCCCCCTGCTGCTGCCCCTCAGCTGGGGTCTGTCTCCTGCGGGACAACACCGAATCGAAACATGTGCACTTGATAAGACCAGTGAATGATACTTATACATGCTGTGTGTGTTTGTATCCACATAAGTGTCTGTGTCCAGAGCGGGGGCCTCTTTGGGGGGAGGGGGCCCGGACAGCCTCCTCCGTGTTGAATAGTGGGAGAAGAAGCAGTGACGCGACGGGAGCTGATGTCTGACATGACCCTCTCAGCGGGCGCTCGGCGGGAGCTGGGAGCCACCGCTGACCCACTGTGTGTGAGTCTGAGTGTGCACAAGGGAAGAAAAATGCAGCCAGGAAGTTCCACACAAAGAAAACCCACTTTAAATGTTATCAAATCTGCATTAGAGCTCTTCCTGTTGTGAGACGGGCTTCATAAAGATGCTCCTGAGAACGCTCTTCCTGTAAGTTCTGTTAGATTTACTAATTCATTATTTCACTCTCAGTTTGATGAAGCAGACAGGAGCAACGCCACAGAGAATAAACCGTGCTGTTGTGAATAGAGACTGTTAAAATGAGCTATTACAATACTGCACAATTCATGTTGCTTAAACAAGAACCACATTCAGAAAACAAGAATAAAAAGCACAAATGTTATAAATTAGCATGTAATCCTACTTAATCCACAGCAAACTTATTGTTATTGCAATATCAACAGCTGCATTATATCTGTACCCCTCTTGGACCACTACATTAGAGGTGGAGGGGTTGGAGTATTTGAATGATCTAAGAAGCTATGTTGCCAATGGCTTAGCGAAGTCTCCCAAGGCAAACAGGGCTAGTGATGGTCCAGACCAAGTCACTGAGTGCTGACTTCTGTACTAACTGTAACCCAGGGGTCAAATCCTTTCATTCACTCATTCAACTCTGCTTCTACATGTTCCCGCTGTTAATTATCATGGTATTTACACCTGTTGGCACGAGAGTAGGGTCACGTAGTCACATGGGCCGATCACTGCAGGTAGATGTAGTAGGGACGCCGAGGGGAATGCTGCTGCAGGTTGGTCTGAGCTTACTTATCGCTGTTTTCTACTTTTATTGTGCCTGCCACTTACTGGTTCAATTGTCAACTTGTAGGAGCCGTCTACCGTGACTTGGCCGAGTCAAAGCGAGCTAGTGTGTGTGTGTCGTAGGGAGCAGAATTGGTGAGTTCAACTGTTGTGCTAGCGTTAGCCTAGCCACCTCCATTCCTTTGTATGGACGCGGTTAGCCCGTTTTGTTTGAAGTTTGTGCCCGTTTCTATCAAATGTTTATAGGTAAGTTTGGGTTTTTAACTTACCCTCTAGTTCTGCACAGACTGTAGATAACTCTGCTATGTCATGCGTCACTTTGTTGTTGTTGCAAACGTATGTATAGGGCAAAATCTGTCGCAACCCCACCAGAGAAGCACCCGATTCATACCCCACAATCAGTGCGTCACGAAACACACAAGTCGGTTCAGCGATGAATTCAGTTTTTGAAATTGTACCGTACTGGGTCAAAAAATCAATAACCTCATTATCAGTTTCACCCTTTGTTAAGTATTTGACCAACACAGCATTAGGTATTTTTATGCCACGTTTCTCTAAAATGTTCATGGTGACTTTTAATGTTAACTTGACTATGTTTGAGTTGTTCAGCTCTGTACCACACGCTCCTGGCTAGCTCGCCACGAATTATGTAGCATACTTACATTACAAAACACTTTAAGTATGAAAGTGTCCATCCATGCACATGGCTCTAAAACAACCTACGCCAGAGATTTATGATCATGACTTCAGTTTTCACCTTTTTCTATAGTATGACTTGGACACTTAGATGATTTATTTATTTACGTTTTAAAGAGGAATAACCCCTTGAGATGTAGCATCTCGTTTTCAAGGGGGTCCTCTAATTGAATTCTAGTTTGGAAGGTGAAGGCTGAGCTGTCGTCTAATCACCTCCTGGTGGTAGGTTGGATTTGAAGGCAGAGGTAGGTGCTGTTGGGAAGTTTTGGCTGATTCCTCTGTGGGGTCAGAGGGGTCTTTAACCACCAACTGAGCTGATGACCTGATCCTGAGGGAGGCTCTGGACATTGATTTGAGAGACCCTTGATTTCCATCTTTATTAGAGACACGGCCACTAGAAGCCTCTGGTGCTTATTGTTGTGGAAACCTTTAAAGTTGGTGCAGAAGCAAGGGAAATGGAGCCCTACTGGCCCAGGCTGGTTTGTGGGTCTGCTGAAACAGCTGACAGGTACCAGAAAGCCAAAAATGCTGCAGTGGACAGTTAAGGAGGAAAAAACTTTAGCAAGAAATGCTGGCAAACTGTTCAGCCCCTTGGGAGTGGGGAGTAGTAATCCACTAACCCTGATTACATGGGAGTTGGGAGAAACACTGATCTTTAAGGGGGATAGAGGGTGAAAAGAAAACTTCTCAAATGTCTCATCAATTTCTCTGACATTCCCTTCATGTGGAAGCAGAAGCCTGGGGACCGTGTCCATGATGGAGTCGTCCATCACCAAACTAAAAGTCACTGAGGTGGCCATAAAGCTCAGTGATGGTAAGACGTGGATGCATGGTGGACTTTGTGGACGGTGCTTTGGAAGTTTGTAGTCTGGAATCCAAGGGCTGCGAAGGGCTGTCCAGGTACTGTAAGACTTTACTGTCTTTTTGGACAGAGCAGATTGCAACTATGTGTGAAGCAGCCGGGATATGAATCAACACATCCAAGTGCGAGGATGGTTCTTCTTAAAACAGGGTTGGTGAAGTTGAGGTTGTGATCTTGTTTGTGAGGGAAAGATTGTAATTTAATTTACAGTTACAGATGTAAAAAAAAAATGACAAAAGACATTTATTCCATATGTAAAAAGTATATTTTAAAAATGGATAATACTAGAGCATTTTTAGCTTTTCTTTAAAAAAGTCAGATCAATGTGTGGATCTTTGCTTCTCCTGTATACCCTTTTGGTTTCTTCTAAGCCCTCAAAATGTAAAAAGTCCTTTCAGATCAGATATCTGTTATCAGTTTTGAAAACAGAGCACTGACTAATGTCCTCCATTGTTGATAACAGTCTGATTTTCTGAACTCAGAAGCTCCCTCTCTGTAACACTCCACCCTGATGGACGTGACACTGGACTTCTCCTCATGTGTAACTCTATCTGTCCGCTCCTTTTCCCTCCTCCACCTCCCATTTTACCTTCCTCCAGATCATATACCTCTGTGTGACCTTCTCACTCTTTGTGGTTGTCCCGTGCCCCCTCCTTCCCTCGTCCCACCACCCTCACCGTTTCCTCAAGGTGCATTCAGCTCGGGAAAAGTGATCTACAAGGTGCTATGCCGCCGTTTGTCTTTCTTCCCTACACCAGCGTCTCACAAACTTTGCTGTTCTTCTAATCTCTGATTGCCTTGTCCCACACAACCTGTCCCAACACAAACTGCCATCAGGTGTATTCAGCGTCCCTTGTATGCCTGGGCAGCGGTCTCTGATAAGTGCCCACAAAGCCCCCGCTGTTTGGAGTGACCTGCTATTCTTCTGCTGCTCTCGTCCCGGAGCAGCCAAGCGTGAGCTGAGGGGGGGTCTTTGCGCACCCCAACCTCCTTTACCTATAACCCCTCCTCCTCCTCCTTCTCCTCTTCATCACTTTAGTTGCTCTGTGCATTCAGGTCTCACTTGGGCTGCATTATTGTTGTCCAGATAGAGATACCAGTACACATTACTTAGAGATATAGAACCTCTTAAACTTATACTCATCTGACCTCATTGCATACTGAGTTTATGTTGTTTTTAGTTTTAGCATTATAGCATTAGCATATTTTTTGCTCTGAATCAGAAAACATCGGCAAAGTGACATGGCATTGCAGATGACATCAATAGGAAAGTAAGTTCATCTTGTTGAGGAGCATTTATCATCTTGTAAAAGTGTTTTTAAAGCTTTTAGGGGCCACACAAATTCAACAGAAATGATGATAGCTTTATTTGAAACAGTATTGTACACAGAAGGTCCATTTTGAATGGTACAGGGGTCACCACAGCTAATCATTCTCATGGGTATTTTGGGATAGGTTCAATTCACTTAGGGCAAAATCTCCAGCCGCTAGGTCACTTTTGTCCTGGTCCCAAGCCCAGTTAAATTGAGAGAGTTGCATTAAGAGGGTCATCCAGTCAGCTTATGCAAGCCAAAATGTGTAAACCCCAAGATTTACTGAAAGAAATTGTTGCTTTTGTAGCTTAAAATTAAACAAAAACACAAGCAGAGCAAGGTAGTGTTTCAGTGTTTCAAACCATATTCTACTATCTCCTTAACTTAAAAACAAGATAGCACCCCAGAAGTCTCTGTAAATACTTATTTTGTTCCACATGCTTCATGTTATGTTGTGTAGTTGGTGGTAATTTTAGTTGCAAATTTATTTCCACACCTCACGCTATCTTTTAAAGTGTTTTTTTTTAACAAACCTGCTGAAAATGGATTTAATAGGAGAACAATGAAAGAAAAAAGCCCCTAAAACCTTCAACAAAACAGTGCTCAGTTTATGGCATTTCAGTTCTTGTAATACTGAAATGTGATGAGAACTGGTGTGGTGACATTTCAACATTTCATCAACCATCTGACGATTCTAATGATGCACCCAAAATGGCAGAGTAGTTAGCCCTCCTCACAATAAGCAGATGAAGGGTTTGATTCCCACGGCTGACCTGTAGACTGAGCCTGCATGTCCTCCCCACATTATTCTATGCTTTCTCTGGCTTCCTTCCACCGTCCAAAGACATGCATGTGTCTCATCTCTATGCATTAGTCCCACAACTAGCCACTGTCCCGGGTGTACACCATTTTAGGCCCATAGTTGTTGGTATAGCCTCCAGCTACTCCTGCAACCTCCAAAAGGAATGAGTTTCAGGCTTACAAGGCGATCCAACGGCAAAGACACAATTTTGCCTACTTGTATGCGACATATGATGACTTTGAAGGCACATCTCAGTCCCTCATTGGTTGTTTCTCTTTGTTGACCAGTCCGCTCCACTGCTGTCAGTCATCCTCAGCCTGCCCAGTCTCAATTTGAAGATCTGAATGGTACTAATGGCTCTTGTTATCCACTTAACTGGCCGGCTCCCTGAGTATGAATGGAAGAAGCCTAATGGTGCTTGTTTGCCACTCCAGTGCTCTCCTTTTCTCTCTCTCTCTGTGGCTTTATCAGCGCTGATCACTGTAGTGTGTCCGTGCAGGACTATCCTCTCCTCGCGGGCCGTTATCAGGTGGCATCAGTGTAGCGGGCTCTCTGTCGGGGCCCCTGTCTGGAGAGGTCATGTTTTCACTCTCCCGATCGGTGGTGGACTGATAAGACAATTTGTCAGGTGGAAATCAGAGAGGCCTGTTTGGACTCTTTTGGGGGAGACTCCAGGAGGAAGGAGAGGGGGTAACATGAAGTTCCTGGGGGCTGTGGGAGAGTAAATGTTTTGATGGAGAGACACGGAGAACAGTGTTTATCGGACAATCCCATCTTCTGAATCCAGCGTACGCCAGTTGTGCGGCTACTCTGTAAATCAGACAGTAGCTCAGTATAGTATAGCATTGAATACTGCTGTTGTGTCCTTGGGCAAGACTCTTCACCCACCTTTCCTGTATGAATGTTTTAGTGTGATTGAGTGATTGGTGGTGGTTGGAGAGGCTGTAAGCGCAGAATGGCTGCCACGTCTGTGTCCGTGTGCTCCAGGGCAGCTGTGGGTGGAGTAGCTCACCACCATTGAGTGAGACTGCAGGAATCAATAATGCACCTAATTGTAAAGCAACTTTGAGTGAAAAGTGCCATATAAAACAGATGCACATTTATTAGAGCTGCGCCGCATATGGCACCTCCAGCCTGCCTCGGTGTCACGGGTTCAAGTTCGGACTCCGACACTTTGCTGAATGTCTCTCCCCCATGATTTCCCGTCACTACTCCACTGTACAAATCTAATAAAGCCTGAAAATGAGCAACATTGTTTTTTAAAATGTGTTTTTTCCTGTAATTATTTTATCATGCTCTATACATTGAGCCACAAGCCTCTTATTTCTCACATGGTAACTTATCAATTAAAACTAATAATTTGTACCTATACTGATGCATTGTGGTTGGAGCTAGTATCTTATCTATTGATGGTATAAAATAAAATTTAAAAAAATGTTTTCCGTATGAACAGGTGGGTAGTACGTTAGTTACATTTACTCTGTTATATTTACTTTCTGAAAACAAATTGTATGTCTAAGAATAGTTTTATCACATAATACTTTTTTTTCCAACTGTGAGAAGATTTGGAAATATGTGTTTCTTTCGTATTGTTTGGAAATACCAGAATTTGAACATTAATGTATATGTTTTGTTTGCGTTTTACGTCCTAAGTTGGAAGCTGAATGTTGAATGGATTGCATTTGGTCACGCTACACTTTCTCTATTCATTTTTCCTTTTTCTGAACTGGCTCTCACATTTTCAGAAACCTTTTACAATTTAAAAATCTTTCAGCGAGTGCCATTTCTCATAATGCATGTACCCCAGAGTCTCTCTTTTCCTCTATATCACATCAGCCCTGACTTCTGAAAATACTAAGACCTTAATCCCGATGACCAACACGAGTTATAGAAGAAAAACATCAGCACTAAAGCTCTGGACCTGCGTCAGTCTGATTCAATAGACAGTGTGTGTGTGAATAAACAATAACAGAAAGATTTTATTTTCATCTTATAAGGCGTCCAACTGCAGCTCGTCATTGTCCCATGGGGAGACAAATCACAGCAGCGCCTACATGTGTCTGGCTCCATAACTCCTCCGAAACACTCTCAGCCAAATTGATCCGGAGTAACCCAGCAATGAGAATTAAAAGACTGTCACCTTGTTTTTGGAGATGAAAGATGCCGCGGAAAAGAAAGGCTAGAGGAGACTTATCGGATTAACGCTCAGTACAATTGCATCTGTGTAGATTTGCCTGGGTGCTGTAAATGCGATTGTGGGGCAATAACGCGTCGATTAGGGGCCAGCCCGGACTATTGGAGCCGGGCTGGAGGAGAGTGTGCGGAGGAGGGGATTGGATTAGAGAGGGACAAAGTGGGAAGTCTGGGAGTGAGCCCCGGAATACTGATCAGATCCAGGACTAACCACGGAGAAAGTAAGAGTACTGGTTTTATTTTGTTGTAGTCATACTTTGTTAATATGTTCCTTAAAATTAATGATGAAAGACATTGGTTTTGGTGACTTGTATGTGTACTTTTGTATTTTTCAATGCAAAAATGTGTAATATTTACACTTATTAGCAGCCACAATTTTTCTTTGTGGCCATTTAAAACTTTTGCATTAAATTAAACACTTTTTTCCACCTTGACTAAATGACTCACTGTCTGCATAAAAATCTTGTTTTTGAATGGCAAATTTAGTTTAGGGTCCACCTATTAACCATTACCTAGGTGCTAATTATCAGGCTAGTTGGGGGTTAATTAGTGATCCCTTATTCTCTGTGATCATATTCTACAATTAATTAGCAACTAACTAACATTTTCCCCTTAATAAACTCATAATTACTGCTCATTAGTAGGAAGTAAGGAAGTTGTTGGCCATTAATTATGATCTTAATAAGATTTTAAGATTCTAATAATGCTTACACTCCAAAAATCTTATCGTAATTTAGGTTCAACAACTTCCTTACTTCTTATTAATGAACAGTAATTATGAGTTTATTAAGGGGAAAATGTTAGTTAGTCGCTAATTAGTTGTAGAATATGGCCACACAGAGCTAATTAACCACTAACTAGCATGCTAATTAGCATCTAGGTAATGGTTAATAGGTAGACCCTAAACTAAAGTGTTACCCAAATTTCTAGTAACCACAGCTGCCAGTATTTTACAGTAAATTGTACAGATTTTTTTTTTTTTTTTTTTGACAGTGTAGTATAATTTAGCTATTCAACGAAGACAAAACAGCATTTTCGTCTTTATGATGTTGATGTTTTTAAAGGAGTACTACTTTACTTCATATTTTATATTAAAGTACTGCGTGTCTACAATGAGGGCACAACGAAAACACGTCAAGTAAAGTACAGATACATGAAAATTGGTAAGGTAACTAAGTACTTTTACTTACATTCCACCACTACTGACTGCCCATGTTACGCTGTACTCCTTTATTATAGTTTAAGATATGAATAGTTTGATTGGTATTTCTATATTTCTTGCGTTTCAGTCAGTGTTGGTTGTGTTTTAACCTGGACCAACAATAACAACCAAAAAAAGAGGGTATGTGGTGCTGATGGTGCAAAATGTTGTTGGATGAGTTGAGATACAACATCCAAAATGCCAAATGCAAATTCAGAAAATAAAGTCTATCAGCAACTTTGCACTTAAAATAAAACTATAATTAAGTAGCATCCATTTTAATTACTGTCCTCAAGTCCTAGTGATACCTTTGCCCATCCTCTGGCTTCCCTTGCTCTCGTCTGATTGGCTGAATTCCTCACTCACTCAGGTCCATCAGTCTTGTGGGGCGGACAGACACGCAGAGCTGACAAAAGAAAAACACACAAACTGCCTTAACCAGCTCCTGGAACATGGCCGTGTGTTAGTCTTTGTTATTGTGGGCCCCCAGGCGTCCCCCGGTCTCACTGAAGGCTCCCGGGGGCCACTCATTGTTCTGGGGCCATGTCCCGGGGGTCCTGCTCCGGGACGTCCACCACTACACTACCACCCCTCACACAAACACACACACACACTCATTGTGAGTCTTATTGAGGACAGAGTCAAGTATCAGGCCTGGCTTGTGCTCAGGAGAAATACTCTTTACTTGTTACTGTGCCAATTGTTGATGGATTTGAATAATGGGGTGCAATTTAATACGACATAAATCTTCAAATAAACACAAACAAAATATATACACACCCAGAAAAGTTAATTTTAGTGCAAGTATCTCTGCCAAGTTCACAATAATTGGTGATATCACTGTAAAGTTTTTAAGATTCCCTATCTGCCATGTTATAAAGTTGCTTGCACATCAAATACTTATCTGTGTATTTTGTTTCATTCATGCTTGTTTGAGAAATCCTGAATGCTGAGCCTGTCTCCTTCCAACGAAAGGAAACGCTCGGTCTCAATGCTCTACACAGACACCAGGAAGTGCTCCTGCGCGTTAAAGCCCACTGCCCCGGGACTGATCATTTTAGAGCTTAAATTGCTGTCACTACGAAGCCATCAGCTCGTTTCTGTATCTGTTAGCGTCACGTTGCTAATAGCCATGCTAAATAGCCATTTTATGCTCTGTCCATTCCCTACCGTTGCCAGAAGGGGGCGGCAGACACCTAATCCAAGCCTTCTCTGCAAAGTCAAAATAAAAGCTCTACAACAGATGTTTTCCATACATAATCATCATTTTAATTTATAAAACTAAAGTTGAATATTAATGCAAATGTGTCTCAGCATTATTTAGTAACTTTAAAAATCTTTTTAGAGATGAAAATATTACTTTCATTTTGACCAAAAGCCCCAGCTCAGACTTAGCTCTGTCTGAACTGCTGAGAAACTGCATTATGTAAGTACAGGTAAACAACTCAGGAACAAAACATCTACTATGAAACATTATTTTGTTTTTTTAACTTTTATGGCCAAAATACAACCATTATTATTTCTCTACATAACGTTTACATAAGCTTACCTTTGATGAAATATACATTGCACTCATGTGGTTATATTATAATATCAAAGCCACGGCGAAAGAAAAAAAACACACACTTCTGCAACTAAATCTTTATGATACATGAGTAAAATCATGCATCATTAAATTATTTTTACTGTTAGAACACTGACACTTATGGTAACTGTAAAAAAAGGTTATCTAGTAGTAATGTTATGTCATTTGTTTCTAAAGCTAATGGCCTGTTATCCCAAGTCAGCATTTGTTTATATCAAGTAGACATCTCAGTTTAAAAGTATTTTAGTTAAACTGTGACAACTTTACTCAGATGTGTTGCTGCTTCAAAATAAAAAATAATGTTTCTTTGAATGGTAAATGTCTGTTTAAACCTCTGATACTGTATTTTTATCACGTAGATTAGCCAAGAATGCACAAATGCTTAGAAGACGAGCAGAAGAAACGTTTGCCGTGGTCAGCAGTGGAGTCAGGTGGCGCATGGAGCGGTGCTGATGGAGTCCTGCTCTGTGGCCCTCGGTGGCCCCTATAGTGGAGGGAGGGGGGGGCCTGTGACCTGGGGCCCAGTCTGAGGGTCAGAGGTCGGGACACACGCTCACACTCAGCGGGCGACGAGATAATTAAGTGTGAGTGTGATTGACAGACAGTTCATGAGGCTGTCAGACTCACACAGACAAACACAGGGCATCACTTTCCCAGCATCAGCAGCACGGGCGACACAAGACAGACGACCTGCAGCAGCAACGCCAACGTCAGAATAAAATATCTTTGTACTACTACTACTTGGTATCTGAGAGTCTCGTACTTCTCGGATTTTGCCACTTGAGAGGTTAATATGTTGTAGAGGGACTTTCCATTTTTTGTTTTTGTTTTAATGACAATGCAAAAGGCAATCTGCAATTCCAAATGTTTAGGAACCTACTTGTACATGAATAAATGAAAAATGGTTTTATTAATGGTACGCAGGGCAACTACAGCCTGCCTATTCGTTCTGGACTCCGACACTTTGCCGAATGTCTCTCACTCCCTTCTCAATGATTTCCTGTCACTTTCTGAACTGTACTTTCCAAAAAAGCTAAAATTAAAAAAAAAAATGAATAAAATAAAAAAAAAATATAATGAAAAAAATTATAAAATAAAATAAATGGCATTGCATCAAAATCTATAAACGTAATGTGTTGTACTTCTGTGCCCGTATGATAAAAATAAGAAAGATTTAGCTGACAAAAAGTGTTTATGAAAAATCTATTGGCCACATTTAGTTTAAAAAGTTTTGGTGGTTTAATCCTCAGACCCTACTTTGAAAAAAAAAAACAAGTCCTTCCTCTTAAAGCCGTTTTAGGTCACTGGGTCATTAAAATAAAAAATAAAAATATAAACTATAAAATATGATCATTAACCCCTATTCTCATCATACATAACAAAAGTTAGTACATTTTTAATATATATTTAACCCTCTAAAAGCCAGTTTGTTTACATAATTCCAACATATTTGTAAATAAAACATGCATTATTCACAGTTTATAGATGCAACATGTTTTGTGTGTGTGGGCATGACCAGTCCCGGACAGGTCACTGATTAGTCCTAACACTGATTTTGATACATTTTTACTTTTTGTGCCATTACATACTTCTTGAAGAAGTCCTAAAAGCGCTGGGCTACAGTCAGTGTTATCTAACGGGAAATAAGAGGTAATTATTTCCCACAGTGCAATGAGAAAATGGTGGATCTGCTGGTGGTTTTGTTGTTTGTGTATTTTTTAGCTCCTGAGTTACAGAGGAACATGATTTAACATTTCTGTGTTGTAATGGCAGCAGAGTGAAAATAAGTGATTTTAATGTAAGTCAACAGGACCAAAAAGGACTTTAAGAGGAAGAATGTGAGTTTTTTGCCCAGACAGTAGAAAATTCAGTTTTTTTCAGTTATAAAATTCTAAAATTCATTTATTAATGAACATCTTTGTCAATTTATTATCATCCTTGCATAAGAAATGCATAAAAGAGAGCAAAAAATACACCAGAAAAGCCCTAAAAGGGAGTGAGGAAGGCTGAGGGTTATTTTCCTATAGGTTTATTATAAAAATGATAAAACTGAAGGAAGGTAAAGTGTATATTTCCACTGTCAAGCTGATTTTCCATAAATAAATAAAAAAGATGCCTATATGTATGCACCAGAACAGAGTCTGTATTGTGCAGCTCATACATATGAAACACTTTCACAGTGAACTTGTGACCTTACCATAGTAAAGGTATTTTAATGAGAAATGGATTTGCATTATTCAGTTTTTTAATACTTGTACTGACCAGGATTGTTCTTTTTTTGTTTGTTTGTTGTTGTTTTTTTGATTAGAGGGGTTAAAACTCTGGTTCTCTCCAGCTTCCTCTCATCATCCAAAGATAAGGTTTGCCCTGCTCAAGGCTCATAGTTGCTGGGACAGTCTCCAGCCACCTACGTTTCCTAATAACAGAAATAAGCAGAAGAAGATGAATGAATTTATGAATCCTTTGATATGAAGCTGAACTTGCCTGTCTGAGCTGTTGTTCCTCTATGAAAAATGCACCGAAAACCTCTATTTGCATTGTGCGGCGGCTGATCTTTGTGAGTAATCACTTCAGTTCTGACCTTTACTATAACCCTCCGATGTTTTTGTGCGACTGGTGAAGAAAAGGCGGTGACTCAGACATCCATCATCGCGCTGTTGTCCCGAAGTTACGACAGGAGACTTACTCACATCTCTGCAATATCACCTTACTGGTCCTGACTCATATCTGCAATCTCTGTCACCACTCTTACAGAGAGGAGAAGCATTTTCAAAGCACAGGTTAGAGATAGTGAGAGATAGAGATGAGAGATAACCGAAAGATACACTACCCCCCAAAACGTTTTTTTTATACATCCCAACAACAACAGCATCAAAGACAGTACAAGTTTGGAGCTACCTAACTTTTAGTGCTAAGTTTAGTGTTAGACTGATGCCTTTCCACAATTGTCTTCACTTTCATTTCATTTCTTTCATTATTTTTTCGCTCATGCTCACAGTCGTTTGTATGTTTCAAGATAAAATTATTTTCCATCCATTTGTTACATGAGCAAAAAGCAGCAGAGGGAAGATAAATCTTATAATAATCTGCCCCTTTCTCCAAACCAAGCAAATATGGTCTAAAAAAAAAAAAAACAAAAACATACGCTTACAAAAAATACATTACAATACCAGGATTATTCTTCCACACAATAATTACTTTGGTAATTTATATGATTTGATTACAGTAACTTTGAACGGTCTTTTAAATTGAAATAAATAATACTTTCTCTGGATTATCAACAGCAATTAATTCAGTGTTGACAAGTTGTATAGAGCAGTCATTAGGGGCTTGATAAATAAACCCCAGATGATGGTTGCAAGTGTTGTTATGCAATTGAGAAAAAAAGCTAAAAAAAAACAAAAAAAACTCTCTTTCTTCCTCTTATACATTGAACTTTTATTCTGTTTAATATGAAATTAGTTTCTCTTTTTGATTCAAATGGGACCATCCCTTTTTAGTTCTGAGCATGTGATTGGTCAAAAAATTCAGTCCCTGCCCTAGTTCCCTCTCAAAAACCCTTCATAATATATAGGTAGCAGTTTATTGTGCCTGTAAGGAAATTGATTTGCAGTGAGTAAAAAAAAAAAAAAAACATTTAACATTTAAACCATAAGCACATGACATACAGTGGAGACAACATTCAACATAGAACAACTGGAAAAAATTAAAAAAGACAAAGAGGAGCACTTCCTGGACCTCCAGAAGGTATAAGAGGAGCAAAAAGAGGTGGGACAGGCAATGCAAAAACAACAAAATACCCAAGGCCCTCTCTCAGAAAGTTAAAAAGCCTTTATTATTTAGGGCATGGCACAACAGACCTTAAAGAGCCCTTCATGAGCGGGACAAACAGAAGGAAAGTGCATCATGTAAAACAACAACAGGCTTAGGTTATTTCACAGACCTGCCATACATTTTCTACTGTAAATATCTTTTTAACCTTTTGGAAAATAAATATTGTGAATGTAAAATAGATTTTACCGGCTATACACAGAGGTCAACATTTTATTATTAAGAATTTAGACTTAAAAGTTTATTCAGTGAACCAATCATTTGTCTGGTTCTATTTTTCCCAATGGTTAAGTATTGATATCTACTGCCTGGGTGTTTTAGATTTGATAGGATTTTCCATGCTTTGTCCTTGGATCGGCATGAGTAAATGTCCTGCAAACTGTTGAGAGTGATGCCTTGTATTTTGTATGTAATTTATGAATTCAAAATAGAAAAATAATCTTGGAGATAAAATATTTAAGAGGATGGAGCAGTGTAACATGGATAGCCCTGTTCAGATCACATGTTCACCTTTGAAGAGTGCGCTTAAAAGTGTGTGGGTGTGTGTGGGGCCAGCACGGAGCCGTAAAAGCAGAGATGGAGAGGTAGTGGTGTTGGCGGAGGAGGTGGAGGGGGGGAGTTTGAACCTGTGGATTGAAACGGTGCGCCTCCCTGTGCCTGCCCCCCCCTCTCCCTGATTCTGAGAGGGAGCTTTTTCTGTGCGCCCACAAAGGGACGCGGCTCGGGTTGCGCCGGCACATTCACCGGCCCACTTTGTTTTCAAATGGTTTTGTTTAGTTGTGACACTGTAGACACCCAACACCTTCCAAGAATCCGAACTCTGATGGAGGAGGGAGGGGAGGTGCAGGTGGTGGGTGGTGCGGGGGCGACAGGAGAGCTAGGACATGCAGTCAGGAGAGAAGGAGGAGGAGGAGGAGGAGGAGGAATCTTCAGGAAATTAGAAATTATCCACACATCACTCTCTCATCAGTCTCCCCTGGGGATCTTAGCTAACGTTAGTGTTTTACCTTTGCCCCCCCTCGGTTCGGGCTGTCACTCTCCTGCCCTGCTCTCCGGCACTCCCCTGTGCACCTTCACGTCTCCGGGCGTTTTCACACCGTTCAGTCGGATCTGCTCCCGGTGTTTAAGCAGATTAACCCAGCAGGTCTGGGATCATACACAGCTAATGCTATCGGCTTAGCTCTCACTTTTCTGTGGTACTTTCTGTTATCTAATGATACATATGATCTCACTTATCATGCAAAATATATACATTAATAAAAAATACAAAACTTGAAGGTACACTACTTTACTTTAGAACTACTATTTTATTTTAAAGTTCAATTAAATTAATACAGGGCCAATACATGACACTAAAATTAAGTTTTGAGCTTACCTAATTTAGAGTTAGACCAAGCTAAACTTTGACAATATACAGTATATCCATGCTACACATTGGTTTCCTTTTCCCTTTTTTGTAACTCAAGGTAGCCCCGTAACACACAGAACAACACAGAAACCCATCCCTTAAAATAAAAAAAGAATACACCAAAAATGTAAATACATGTCTATATTAAAAAGGGTTTTGTCCACTAGACAAATAAAAGCAGAGGAAGGAGAGGATTTTTAAAAGTGTTGCTTTAAAAAAGAAACCCATCTCTACAAATTAAAGAGCCCATTAAAATAAAGCCATGTCTCAATTTTCAAAAAAGTTGTTTACTTGTCTAAAATGAAATATTAATAATAATAATAATAATAATAATAATAGTAACTAGACATAGACAGCTCTGAATTAGCCACTTGTTTGTATTATCAACAGCTATTAGTTCAGTGTTTAAGTGATGCAGAATAATTATTTGGGTTCCTAGATGACATTAAGCATTGTATAAATACTACATTTCTTGTTTTAAGTTTTTCATATAAAGAGTGAATGACTTGATTGAAAATATTTCCAAGCTAGACGTAGATGAAGGGAGCTAAACCTGTTTCAAAATGCAGAGATGGAAAGTAACTAGATACTTTTAGTCAATAATTTAGATCTATGGGAGAAAATGCACTTTTTGAGTACATTAAACATACAAAAATGTTAATTCTCTAAATGAAATCCTACCTTAGCGGCAGAGTGGGTAGCATGCTCACCTTGTAATCAGCTGCAACGGGTTTAAAATTGCTTTGGGCATAGAAGAAGAAGTAGTTGTATAGTACTAGTACACTGAAATTGAAAAAAAAAGGCAATAAAACATTCCCATACTTATTTATTTAGCAATATCTGTGTTAATGCAGTGTTTTTTAAAGATTGCCAATGCAGTCTCCTTGTTCTTTATGTAGTAACTTGATAAAATGACACAGACTATCGTAGATCCTTATGTCTCATAAACACAAAATGCACAAAAGCAAAGAAGTGATCTCTTTGGTTACAATGGTGGCAAGAAAAGAGCAGTTTAGGACCCCCTAAAAAAAGTCAAATCAATTTTGGTACAGTATGCAAAAAAACAAGGCAGTCCATTTAGTTGGCAACCTTTGACATCTATGGATAGCATTTTGCTGTAATGTTCTTTATATCTGTAAGGACACAATAATGTTTAACTAGAAGGTTAAAAGGGAAACAATGCAACAAACAAAAGGGAAACAAACAGCCTTGCAAGAATGGGAGAACCAACTCACTGTCCTTGAAGTCTCGGATGAAAAAGCAACTCCCCCTGGTCAGTCATTACAACAAGCCAGAGAATGTTCATCACGGCAGAGCAGAACTTTTGTACGACACAAAGAGAAGAAAACAAGCGTTGAGTCGAGCGGAGGGTCACGCAGGAGTCAACTGGACCTGTGAGTTTCGATGATAGTGCTTTACTCTCAAATGTATGGGGAGCGCCTTAGAGAAAAAACAGAGAAGACATTTGCAAAGTTTCAGTGTTGCCAATTTAAATGCTTGTTCAAAACTGTGCACAGAACGCCAACTGTTGGTGCTCTTATGACAATATGATTTTGTTATTATAAGACACATTTATAGCTATAGTTACAGTTGTCAGTGCAGGTTCTCAGTCATCATATTAAGCTTTAAAAAAGGAGAGCATCTGGACACCACAGAACAAACGCTGTCTGCCTGTCTTCCCTTTTTAAACGTTTTAATTGACAAATAGCGGAGAAAACAAAGTGAAGAGTTCCTTTATAAGCACACAGCAGTAATTAGTAAAAGGCCTAAGTGAGTGCATTTAAGCTGCTCTGAATGGGAACACGTCCCGCACACAGCCGCGCTCTTTGTAGCAGTTCTGCCCATGCTTGACCAGGCTGCATTACCTGAGCATAGCGGGGGCCACCGAGTCAATTGCTACACATCGGCAGCGCTTTGAAGGGCAGGGGTGCGTGCCGAGCCGGGCACAATTCATTCTCCCGCAATGCACACCACCTCCCAGAGGATGGGGGGCGCAATATACCCAACCGGGCGACTGGGGGGCACCTGAGTTCACTTGCAAAAAAAACAACAAAACACACTAAACAACAGCCATGTCCAAAGTGTGTGTGGAAGAGGGGATGAAAGCTCGGAAAGAGGGCGAAAAGAGATAAAACGAGTGGAAAAAGTGACATATTGAAAGACGGTGTGTGCGTTGGAGGCAGGGGGGATGAATAGGGAAAGACTATCTGCTGCATTAAGCTACCCTCCACAGTGCCAGGCTTTTCTGCACTCCCCTTTCAGCCCAGAGGACCCATGGGACGGTAACGCTAAGCCCAACCCCATTCTTCCAGCACAAACTTTGATTTCCTATTAGGTTCCTCCTGATGGGGACCGGAGGGGAAGAGAGAGGCAGGCAGGAAAAGATGGACTCCGAGATGAAGGGAAGAGGCCAAAAAAAAAGTTGGAAAAGAATAGTGAAAAACAGAAAGTGTGGATGAATAGTGCTTGCATCACGCGGCGGTGGCGGGCCTGAGATGTCGCGGGGCACGTCGGCCATTGTTTACACCCGACCCATTTAGCGGTGACCTTTGGAGCTGGCAGACAGACAGGCTGAGGGGAACAGAGAGGAGCAGACGGGCCGGTATGCAAGCGGGACGGGTCCGGAGACAGATCTGCGTAAAGGACAGCAGATAAAACAGAAATGAGAATAAGGAAGGGGCAAATGCAGCTCATCTTACTGCCAGACAGATACAGTATATTTGATGACTCAGTGGAATAAAAGAGAAACGTGCCACAAAGTTTGGGTTACCTGACGAGCAGATCTGCTTATTAAATATGAGCTTTGATTTTTGGTTGTAAGAGGATGTAGATAAACGACTGCAGTGAAAATCTGTGTGACTTGACACCAACACAGAGGTGACAAGGCTCTAACTGCACCGATGTTCAGCACTGACCTGTGTTTGACTCTGCAGTAGCCACAGATTATGGATGTTTTTGTTAACTCAGTAGGTTGAGATTGCTGTCATTTTAAAACATCATAATTAATAATGTAATAATAATAATGCAATGATTTCTAATGTGCCTTTCTAGATACTGAAAGCCAGGGTAGCTCCAAGGTCTTAAAAAAATATAAAATTTGTCCTTAAAAGTTTTAAATTGTATGGACATGTATTAAATTTAGTTCATCTAGGTCTGTCAATTGTCAAACTGGGACATCTAAGTTTTTTTATTGTTGTTCTTGTCAAAAATATATTTTAGATGATTACTTGGTAAGTAACAACAGAAAAATCGGTAGTTTTTTGCAAGTTGTGAGTTGTGAATTTCACAAAAAAAATCTATCAACAGTGGTACTACAAATATCTTAAAGTTACCCACTTGAATGTGCTTTTATTTAGTAAGTTTTTGAAAGCTAAGTCTGCTGTTTATATGGGCTGCATAATGTTCAGGCACATTTGTTGCAAAAAAAACAAAAAACAAAAAAACAGCCTCTCAATACAATAAATGCTGTTGCCACCTGAAATTTATAATTGCATTTTGGGATTTTTAATGCCAAACTGGAGCTATTTTACCCGCATTAGACTTTTAAAATAAAACCAATGAGTTTCAAAGAGTAATACTGGTTTTATTTTATTTTATTTTATTTATTTATTTATTTTTTTGCTGGCAATCTTGTCATTGAATTTTACTCTAAGTAGCATTAAAAAGGTCTTAAATTTTATGAGAAAAATCCTGGAGCTCCCCTCCAAAGTGCTTTACATTGCAGGATTCATTCACTATAGTCACACTCGGTGGTGGTAAGCTAACTATCTAGCCATAGCTGTCCTGGGGCAGACAAACAGAAACTAGGCTGCCATTCTGTGCCTACAGCTTCTCCGACCACCAGCAAACACTCAATCAAACTAACACATTCATACATAGGCAGAGGTAGTGTCTTGCCCAAGGTCACAACAGTATGCAATGCCGGTAGCGGGGATCGAACCGCCAACCTATGGGTTAGTGGGATTAATTGATGTAAATGAGTTACGGATTTCCATTACTATTTTTTTTTTCTTATTTTGGCTGTAATAGCAACTACCAAATGAAACGCTCAATACTTTGAATGTCTAATTTACTTGATAATTAGAGTTTTACTAACACATAGCTACAGTAATGCTTTAGCTTTATGATACTGTAGTGCAATAAAGCTGAAAAAGATGCAGTTCTCAAAATGTCTCACAATGCCATATAAACGCAGTATAAGTTACAGCCAAGCTTTTTAACATTTTTGACACAATGCACCAAAACAGTAAAAAAAAACAAAAAAAAAACAATCTTGTCAACTGCGGATGGACCAAAAATATGCATCTTTGCTGGTTTAAAAATTTTGTATGGCTCTAAACACTTGACTAATGCTCTGCTTGTTTAGTACTGAGTGCTGCTGAATGCCTCTCCTAGCTTGGTCGGAGTAGGCTGTGTACTTGAAGCAGTAGGCAGTCAATGAATTGCATTTTCCAAGAGAAATTCAGATGACTTTCCACCCTAAAGAGTAAAAAGCTTACATAAATCTTCTGGTTATAAGTCGGACTAAGGCAATAACTTTTCTGGAGCTGCATGCAAATGTAGTGACAGTCTCTGAGGGGATGGCCTCACTTGTAAACTGATGCATCAACATCATCTAAGCCTTTCTTCTCTACAAGTTGAGACTTCTCTAGTTAGTCTTTTATGCGCATATTTGCATCAATAGCAGACCATGCCTGTTGGAGATATTGATCAGCAGGTGGCTTACTGTTTCTTGTCCACTGACAGCAGCCATAAGTTATCACTAACATGTTGCAGGATTGCATTGTTTGAAGGTCTTGGCTCTTTGGTCTGAGACTGGTCTAAGATTGCACAGGAACACCTCCGGGGTGTATTACTGTGACAGTGTACAGGACAGACATATGTGTGTGACAGTATATGACCTCCCATGAGGCCGGAGCAGCAACAAAAGCCTTTTGGTGTTCAGGGAGTACAAGTTCAGCCCAGATCTATTGTAGCTGGTCGCTTCATGCAGCCTCGGTGCAGGTGACCCCATTATGATGACAAGTGTATGGTAATATGGAAGGCTACAGGTGTATGGATGCTTTGGGTTGACACGTGGCATTGCACTAACTAAATTTAGAAAGAGTCGCACTACACATTTTATTTTTAAATGGTAATTTCAATCTAGCAACGTCCATTTGAGGATTTTTAATAATAAGTAATAGAGATGAAATGAGCCAGCTATAGATTAGTAATCTTGATAGAGCCTGGAAGAATATAGGCTACTGCATTTCAACATAATTTTCTATGTCTAGTGTTTTTATTCTTCAGACAAGGAAAATTATTAATTTCAGAATTTCTTATGATACTCATAAGATCTGTAATGTATACTGAACCTAGATGTGCAATCTCACAACTCATGCAGGTAGCAAATCTCAAATACTGCCTTAGTCCGATTACAAGAATTTTAAACTCCATGTTAAAAGTCTTACTGTGATTGGGGGCAGACATAAACATTTCTATTAATAACACTAATGCCCAGTTCACACTGAATATGTTGCGTGTCCATTGTGTGTCCTGTACGACCTCCATAACAAATAGACGGCACTCAAGTCAACACACACACAACACACAAGAAGTCTATTTTTGACAGATGCTGGAGCCCCATGCATAAAGTTGAACAGAGCAGATCGAGCCAGACAGGAAGTCAGACCTGGGACCAGTGAAGAGGATTCAGTATATTTCAAAATAAAAAGTGCATGTGCAGACTCTCACATCGCTGTGCAAACATCACATCTTAACACTGGGTCACAAATGAGCTTGTATACAGTTAAATATGAATACAAAGAACATATTTATATATGTAGCATGCTTACCCATGGTTGAAGCACAAAAGTCACCAAAATAATCTCCAAATGAACAGGAGATCGTGATCAGAAGTGGCGTTTGTTTACATGAAGCTGTCTGTGTACATGGTTATCATGTGAACTCCTAATTTCAGCTTAAGCTCTCTACTCTGAGCTCTGCTGTCTGTTGTCAGATACGTACTGCACATGCAATGCAATTGGTAAGACTCCTGGATGATGTTGGTCAATGTTGCACTATTGCTGCATGTATAAGGCTTACAGTGTGCAATAGTGATGGGAGATACCACACATTTTAGATTCAATACAATACTGATTACTTTTGGGGGTAACTTCGTCGATACCAATACCCCATACTCATGATTTCTTATGAGTGAAATTTTTTCATTTAAAAAATTGTTACCCTTGAAGACAAATAATGTACACAGTATAAAATAAATAACTTAAGTGTGCACAGTAGTCAAACCTCTAACTTCTTGTCACATGACATTGATGCTGCTGTGTGGGGGAGTTTTGGCACAAAACACTGGAGTAAGTTGCCCCAAAGTGATGCATGTGCTTTTATTTCACATGTAATAATTGGTATTGATACTTTATTCAAGTACTCAATACTCAAATAAGTATTGTGTGAGTATCGATATAGCAGTATCGATATTCCCATCACTAGCGTTCAAGCTACGACAGATGCTCAGCAGCAGACAGTAAATAGAATAACAAGTTTTTTCAAGTTCAAGTTCAGTGTTTAGAGCAACACTGTTTTGGTCTGTTGTGCTGTAAACATTTAAAAGAAAAAGCTGTAGCTACTTAATATTTACAAACATTTAGCCTTACTCATAAATGCCTGCACCACATGAAGGCACCGTCAGCACTGGAGACAGCAGTTTGGTTCACTCTTCTGCTGTAAATGCAACAAAGGAGAGAATTTCAGCTGTAAGGCCAAACTACAAGCATCATCAGAATATGCCCTGGATGATTAAACTACAGTGCCTAGACCTGAATTAAACCTAAATCTTCTATCTGGGTAAATGCTCTATCCACTGAGCCACAAAGCTAACGCTTCTTTGGTTCATCACTGACCTTTTCATAAAATGTTATCACAATCTGACCATTACTTTTAGACTTATCTTGCTTGCAGACCGAACCAACAAACAAGAAACCTACACCGGTGAAAACATAACCCCTGCTCATGCTCCGCAGCACAGAAGCATCAGACCGCAACAGAGCGGGACAGACATGTTACACTTTATGCTAATCAGCTGGTTCGCTTGTTTTTCGGTTGTTTTGGTATTTTATCATGGATGTTGATGATGTGGAGGCTCCATTCAGTCCTTTCACTTTCACTGACCAAACAACTCATTTCCAGCTATCATTTACCCACTTCCACTAAGGTATGATTCTTAGACTGAAGTGGTCAAAAGATGGATGCAAAACGAAAATTTCCAAACCCTCCACCTCCATATTTCTGCGTGTTATTCAACGCCGATCCTGTCATGTGTGGGAACGAAGAGGGATGAGACATATATGACGGCGAGACGCTGAGGTATGGAGACAGAGACATACAGAGAGACACAAAAGAGGTGGTCCCTGTGAGAATGATTGATTGATGTGGTCAGTGAGGCGTCGCTGATCTCCCCGGGAGCCCCCCGACCCCCAAATACAGAGGATGTGGACTGACCCTCATGGTGTGAAAACAGGCCAAGCGCCTGACCCCAAATAAAAACAGCAAACAACCTAAACTTGAGCTTTTAGAAGAATTTCTCACATCAGATTTTTAAAAAGCACTTTCAACATGGCTGCCGCGGGATTAGTTTATAGTTCGCTCAGTCAGTTATTAACTATTAACCTACTAAGTCATTAGTAGGTTGCTAAAGCACATAATGAAGACGTGCAATTAAAGTCAAGGGGCAAACAAATGGGTTGTTTTTGAAACCGCCCCCTCATCACGACATAGGGCATAACATAGAAAATTAGCCTTTGCCAGTCATGTGACCCCTGCTGCCATATTGTGGGTCAAACAAAAGTACATGAACAGTGTATATACAACATTTTCTCAAGCTTTACTGTTAGAGCTGAAGTGACTACAAGACATAATTCACTCCAATCCATTCACACTCTGTAGGCCATTGGTGAGTTTTCTTTACCTATAAATAAATAAATCACTTATTTACTGAGGCCCATTATTAGTGGAGTTTATAAAACTTTATGCCAGTATCACATGATGAACAGCAACAGAAAAATAGCTTGAGCGTGTCCAAATCTTTCAGTACACAGTGCACCAGTGCTGCAGTAAATAGTAATCGAGAGTTTAGGGACTAAGTCGGTGATTTGGAGCTTTCAGAACTGAGATCATTGACAGTTCCTTATATGTTTGTGAAAACCTGCCACTTACAAAATGGAGCTAACTCTATACTCATTAACCTTTACACCAGAATGTAGCGGTGTCCTGAAGTCCAGTGAACTTGAAATGTAAAGTGCTTAAAATGTATCATGATACAATATACACAGGGCTTGACATTAACACTAGCTAAACAACCAAATGCAGGTAGATTTTCACTTTGGCTATTTTGGCACTTTGACACAAAAACTCTCACTAGCCACTTTGGATGATTGAATTTTATGCAAACCCAGATCTATATCTTATCTTCGGAAGTTAGGCCTGTATTTAGGTTGCTCTGCTTGAGTGTACACCATTTAATTTCACTACGAATAAATAAAGAAAATTAGTCATTAAAAACAATACATATGTTTTAAAAGATATGACACCACATGCACAGAGATTATTCTCCCTATAGGTAAACCAGTTTTTTTTATATGTAATAAATCTCTGTCCATGTATAAAACCAAATTTGACATTTTTTTAAGCTTATAAAATAAATTGTGACTTGTAAAAACTAATTGGCTAAAGACTAGCCACAGTGGCCAGTAGGGGAAAAAAGTGAATGTCAAGCCCTGAATATACCTAATATACAGTGCTCAAAAAAATAAAGGGAACACTTAAACAACACAATGTAACTCCAAGTCAATCACACTTCAGTAAAATCAAACTGTCCACTTAGGAAGCAACACTGACATCAGTTTCACTGCTGTTGTGCAAATGGAATAGACAACAGGTGGAAGCTTATAGGTAATTAGCAAGACCCCCCCAATAAAGGAGTGGTTCTGCAGGAGGTGACCACAGACCACTTCTCAGTTCCTATACTTTCTGGCTGATGTTTTGGTCACTTTTGAATGCTGGCGGTGCTTTCACTCCAGTGGTAGCATGAGACGGAGTCTACAGCCCACACAAGAGGCTCAGGTAGTGCAGCTCATCCAGGATGGCACATCAATGTGAGCTGTGGCAAGAAGGTTTGCTGTGTCTGTCAGCGTAGTGTCCAGAGCATGGAGGTGCTACCAGGAGACAGGCCAGTACATCAGGAGCTGTGGAGGAGGCTGTAGGAGGGCAACAACCCAGCAGCAGGACCACTACCTCCTCCTTTGTGCAAGGAGGAACAGGAGGAGCACTGCCAGAGCCCTGCAAAATGACCTCCAGCAGGCCACAAACGTGCATGTGTCTGCACAAATGGTCAGAAACAGACTCCATGAGGGTGGTATGAGGGCCCGACGTCCACAGGTGGGGGTTGTGCTTACAGCCCAACACCGTGCAGGACGTTTGGCATTTGCCAGAGAACACCAAAACTGGCAAATTCGCCACTGGCTCCCTGTGCTCTTCACAGATGAAAGCAGGTTCACACTGAGCACATGTGACAGACGTGACAGAGTCTGGAGACGCCGTGGAGAACGTTCTGCTGCCTGCAACATCCTCCAGCATGACCGGTTTGGCAGTGGGTCAGTAATGGTGTGGGATGGCATTTCTTTGGGAGGGGGCACAGCCCTCCATGTGCTCGCCAGAGGTAGCCTGACTGCCATTAGGTACCGAGATGAGACATCATGTCTCGCTCCATCCACCAACGCCACGTTGCACCACAGACTGTCCAGGAGTTGGAGGATGCTTTAGTCCAGGTCTGGGAGGAGATCCCTCAGGAGACCATCCGCCACCTCATCAGGAGCATGCCCAGGCGTTGTAGGGAGGTCATACAGGCGTGGAGGCCACACACACTACTCAGCCTCATTTTGACTTATTTTAAGGACATTACGTCAAAGTTGGATCAGCCTGTAGTGTGTTTTTCCACTTTAATTTTGAGTGTGACTCCAAATTCAGACCTCCATGGGTTAATAAATTTGATTTCCATTGATAATTTTTGTGTGATTTTGTTGTCAGCACATTCAACTATGTAAAGAACAAAGTATTTAATAAGAATATTTCATTCATTCAGATCTAGGAATGTGTTATTTTAGTGTTCCCTTTATTTTTTTGAGCAGTGTATCATAAGCACTGATCAGCAATGGTGACTTGAGAACAGACCATAGTGAGCATAAAAGTGTGATTTGTCCCTCCAATTTTTATTTTTTTTGTGCCGGATGCCCTTCCTGACACAACCCTCTCTGTTTATCTGTGCTTGGGGCTGACCCACAGTATACAGTGACCTCCCTGACCTCCTGCACCACTAACTCCTTCACTAACAGAGAGGCCCATCAGCACTAACAGCCAATTTTTTTTTTCTTTCTCTGTCAAAAACACCTCACCTCCTCAACATCAGCAGCAGACCTACCCTCCCACCTTTTATTTGAATAAAACTATATAAAATGGCTTAAGAAAACAAGACCATTTCACCAATTTAGCAATATTTTATACATTATTTCAATTTGCTTTCCTTTTTCTGTTAGTTTTTTTTTATTATTGTACTGCTTTTCCATGTAACTAGATGTTAACCACATTTAATTTGTTACTCTCTCTGTTAGCAGCAGCCTATAGTTCAGTGTTAAATCAATGGGAGGTTGATAATAAAGCCTGTAGATGATGTATTAAGGCAGTGGTTCCTAACATTTTTGGTGTTGCGTACCCCCTGGGCTTTTTGTCCTACCTTGAGTATCCCCTCATTCATTTGAGTGGTCATCTGTAATAATTAGAACAGCCATTCCCAAAGTCAGGAGTGTCACGGCCTCCTTAAATTTACCAAAATCCCACGTGGACCCCCAACAATACAACTTCCCTCAATCCCAAATTTTATTTTCATGTTTTTCTCCATATATTTCTATAAAAAACATTACAAGACACTGACTATTGGCTAAAAAGTGTTTTAAAGTTATATTTTTAAACAAATACACTGTGGAAAAAATAAAATAAAAAGCTGCAAAAACTCAATAACTCAAGGCAAAGGATCCCTCAAGATTTTTGGGACCAACTCAAAATCTCAAGTTTTCCACACTTTCACTTAATTTTATGTTTATACGTCTAAAAATCTTTCTAATTTTTAAATTTTTCTTTCTAGTCATTATTTTTTTACTCATCTTACAGGCAACTTACAGTGTTCAGAAAAAGTTATTCTTTTGTTAAATGTAGTATATTTAGTTTTTATTATTATCAATAATACTTTTTCTGAACAGTGGAGTCAGTTGGCTGTAAGATGAGTTGGAAAAAATAAAGATAGTGAGTAAAACTTAAAATTTTAAGTTTTTAGATGTATGAACGTTAAATTTGGTGAGTAAAAATATATTAGTTGTTGAAAACTTGAGATTTTGAGTTGATCACCAAAACTCAAAAATCTTGAGGGATGCCTTGAGTTTTTGCAGTGCATTTCAAACTCAATTTCTTTTTATGTACTTAATATAGACAGCCTTTGGGGGGCCCCCTGCAGTACCTTCGCGGACCCCCAGGAGGCCAAGACATTTTATATGTGTAAAATATAAACACTGTTTTAAGGTATACTTTTTGTCCAAGGATGCTCACTAGTACAATACCCTCATATGTATGTTTCATATGACTGTATGCTATTTTATCATTAAACAATTTTACACCAAAAAAAAAAAAAAAAAAAGAAAAAAGAAAAAAGATAGATTCACTTAGAAAAAATAGAGATGTATGCAGCAATAACCCATTCAAATGACAGTGATCCATCCTGTGAAGAGTGAGCTGTCAGTGATAAGGCGGTGGGAGTAACAGGTGGAAAGTGGGCCTCTGTTTTTTTTGTTTTTTGTTTTGTGTCCCCTACAGAAAGGCTAATCTGTTACACCAGCAGGAAATGTCCAGCTTTATTACATTATTTTCCTGCTGGCATCTGATGTTGCTGAGGAGAGAGGAGCCCAGCCCACAGCCCTCTCCAACACACAACAACTCCAAACCCTATACAAGAAGCTCACATGGCCCGGGACACAAGGAGGGGCCAAGAAATGCTTTAACTGACCAAGAATTACAGTCATGACTAACCCGAGTGTCGGTATGTAAAGTATGTGTCAAAGGGAAGTCATGGTTTCCTCCGTAGCGTGAAGGATCCATGTTATCCTTCCCAGCAGGCCGCGGGGCACTGTTATTCTAATCTGGCAGGGGGGAGCTTGTTGCTCCTCTCTATCTGTGTCCCGGAGCTACTGTTGGGATTAAATGGAGCACTCCAGAAGAAAAACGAAAGCGGCGCGGCGGTGTTAAGTGGAGGAAGCAGGGCGTGAATTTGTGAGCGTTTTGGGGCTTGTTTAAATGATCCACACATAAACAAACACTTAAGGCTTACGTTCCATTGATTTTGGTTCAGTCAGTGCCCCGTGAGCCCTGGAGAGACCTGCAGAGGGAAGGATGAGAGAGGATTTCTGCAGATTTAAATAGACACAGTGCTGTCAAGGTGAATGCAAAACATAAAGACGTCTTGAATGTGCTCAGGAATGCTACTTGTTTACAGCAATAAAAGAAAAAAAAGTAATTTAACCAGGTAAAATCTCACTAAAATTAAGAATATCTATTAAAACAGCGGCCTGAACATATCTAATCCTTACTATGTCCAGAAACAGGTAAGGTAAGGCAGAAACGTGTCCTCTGCATTTGACCCATCCTTCAATGCCACTGGGGCGACCTGTCAGGAGCAGTGGGCGACCACAGCACAGTGTCCCGGGGCCCTTCTCCTGATCTTGAGCCAGGATCATGGTCAGGAGTAGCAGGGGTATGAGTCTCTTAGTTGATGGGGGAGACCAGAGCACCCAGACACAGGGAGAACATGAAAACACATAAAAGGCCCAACATGGTCAGGGAATCAAACCTGGGACCTTCCTGCTGTGAGGTGAAACTTTGCCACCGTGCCACCAGATCCCAACATTAAAGGAGAAGTATGCTAATGCTACTTCGCTGAGCTTTCAACCATGTTATAATGTTATTTCCTCCTCAAAGCCATACCTGAAGGAGTATTTTGTTTCATTCATAATTGTTTGAGTAATCCTGTATGCTGAGGCGCTGACCTTCTTAGGAGCTGAAAACAATGGGTTTCACTGCTCAACAGAGACATGAGGAAGCCCGCTTTCTCCAGGAAGTGTGATCATTTCAGCGCTTAAACTTGGATCAGGACCTGTGGTGAGGAGTAAACACTGCAGACCCCAAAAAAGTATTAGTATTGGTAATAGTTTTTGGAACAGTATTCTTCTAGAGGATGCATTGGAACATTTTCTAGACATAAACTCACTCATACTGTACAGTACTGCCCCTGCAGAGGCCAAACATGAGGGTTAAATGCCTCATTACTGTTTAATGCAGGCTCATAGTGAGTTTAAACATGATCAACAAGAACAATGAGTGCAGCTGTGATCTTTGTTTTGATTTTATCACAAGGTTAAAGTCAGTCAGATCAGAAAGTGCTTATGCATACACACTCCTCCAGTTTCTTTCACTTGTTAAATTCAGATTCCATTGTATCTTTTCAGTGCTGCCCCCTGTAGACCAAAAGCAACAGTTTGATGGTACTGCAGGTCCACTTGTGTGAGTCCTGTGGATGAATCTGTTTTCCTTGTGACAGTGCTTCTGCCATTTCTCTTTAAAGACCCACACCAGGATGATGTGGTTCAATAGCTGCATGTATATGGCTCACAGCTCTTGCTCCAGAGCTGAACAGTGGCACAAGAACGCTCTTCTGTCACTTTTGTGTTGACTTTTATGTTCACATTGTTTCATTTAGTAGTAAAAATGACCTATGTTTATTACCATTTAATGCTAAAGGCTCCCATATTGCCCTCACATTTCATTCAGGGGCACCAGGAGTTCAGTTTCCCACACTTTTGTGCAGTGGTGGAATGTAACAAAGTAAAAGTACTTGGTTATTTTACTTAAGTACAATTTTCATGTATCTATACTAGGGGTACTCTTACTTTTACTTCATTACATTTTAGAGCAAGTATCTGCACTTTTTACTCCACTACATTTATAAGTTGGTTTCAAATAAAAGTATTTTGAGTTTTTGCCGTGTCCTCAGTGTAGACACACAGTAACAGTATAGATGATGCAGTAAAGTAGTACTTTATAGTTTATAGTTCCTTATATTAAACATCAGAATAATAAAGACAGAAGACTTCACCAACAGATTCAGTCGCTTTTGTTGCACCATTTTCAGTAAAATCCCTCACATTTAACAGATTCATTAGTTCTCAAAACTGTGCTGAATACTTTTTTACTCACACGTATATTTAAAATAAGTAATTTTATACTTTTACTTAAGTAGAAATTTTCATGTAATATTTTAGTTTTACTTTAGGACATTTTTACTTACTTATTTATTTATTTATTTATTTATCAGGAAGGGCATCCAGCATAAAATCAAAATGCCAAACAATGCAAATGAGTGTCCCAAGATACAAAGGAAGCAACTGAAAGTGACTATTACCGTCCTTGTCTCTATTGAACAAAGGCTGAACGCTGTTTATTCTCAGCGCTCATGAACGCAGCTTGACCAGAGCGCTGCATGGAAACAACATGAGAAATCCAGTTAGAGGGCTTAATCAAGCTAACGAGCAAAGTCCGACTAAGCCGTGCATGTAAAGGTCCTGAGAGGGAGGGCTGAGGGCTGCAGGGAGCTGTAAGTGATACCCTTGTCTGTTCCTACTTGCCCCACTGTGAGGCCGCTCCACCCAGGCCAGCCCGGGAAAGAGTGGGGGTCCCCTGGGAACCGGACAGGACGGGGCGGTGGAGGGAGGTGGGGGCCTTTCAACCGCACTGAAAAGAGCGGAATCAAATACAAGCAAAATCTCCTTCAATGTACTGTATCCCTCACCTGAGTAGGGCAGCCGGCTGAAAGGGGATCCGAGGGGCCACTGTACAATGGGCCCAGGACGAGAGCAGGACAGGCACAGGACTTAAGGAACACTGGAATAGGTATAAGTCAGTTTAGGCACATCAGCACTGATCACAGACATTAATAAAGGGCTAATATAATAAATAATAAAAGCTATCACAACAGTTTCAGTCATAGATAATTTGTCTAATCAAGTAGAATTTAATTTAACTTCATACAAAACAAACTGTGCAGTGGTGGATTGAAGCATGGAAAATATTAAGATATTTATATTGTGCAAGGTTTTCATTAAATAATATAATGCTCATATGGGACCACTCACTTCACTTTCCAATAATATGTAGCCAATACAGTAACATAGTGATGGCTGTCCTGTTCCTGTAATTGTTTATATGACTTTGTGACGTATAGTTGCTGTTGAGTCCTTAGCATGAGTCTGCGCTAAATCAGTAGCTAAAGATTGTTTATGTGAGCAGACCTGGTCTTACCTGCAACAAGTACCACAGCTTTCAGACTCACTTTTATGTCCAGATGCAAAGATTAAGAAATAACACAGAAATAATGTTATAAATAAATTATTGATGTTATAAATATCTTTGAAAAAGCCCAAAGGGGTCTATAAGCACCTATGGTAGTCCTGCAGAACATGCCCCAATAAGAGATTTTATTTAGTGCAATAATGATCCCAAGACACACACTCCCTGTCTTTGCACACAAAGGGGAATATGAAATAAAATAATAACAAAAACATGATTAAAAATAGATTCTCAAACTGATGCAACCCACTCTATTTATCCAGGTTTGGGGCTTGCATTTATTGTGACTGGATTTTTTGGCTTCATGTCAGATCATTTAACCCTGAAACCTCTTAACCACTGCAGCTGAACTTTCCATTTTCCAAAGAAACACAGTTATACACGATCATCCAGTGGTTTCAATTTTAAAATACATGTGCTGCAAAAATTATAGTAAAAGGTTTTTATTTTTTTCTGAGTTAATGTTTTGTAAAAAGCCTGTTTAGAAATAAAATCAAGTCCCATAATCAGACCAAAACTGCTTTAGACCAACGTCCCATTGTTCAATAATGTGCATTTACATTTTCTTTAAGAGATGCGATAACATGCTGCAGTGTCAAACTATTTCAGTCACTCATCACCATTTGTGCTCTAGAGAGGATAAAGTTGAGTTAAAGACAATGACTCTGACAGTGGTCGGACAGTAACGGGACGGTGTGTGTGAAAGGCAGAGGTTAGGTTTGGTGAAGACGGCTGCTATCAGGTGAGTGGGTGAGGTTTAGGTGGGCCACAGAAACAAACTGCTCCAGTGAGTCTGAGACCAAATACTGCACATAACCTCTCTCACACCTCTCCCCGTCCCGCTCACAGCGCTCTCATGTTCCAGGTGTGAAAAAGACAGAAAAGCACCCGCGGTCAAATCACTTCCGAAGACTTCTTTTCATGTTGGCAGCAGTCAGTCAGAGTGAAGGTCTTCCTCTCCCCCGGCCCGAGAGGAGGAGGCGGAGGGCCGCACGCTCCGGGAAACATGACCCACCTCAAAGTCATACTGTGTCAAAGGGACTCAATAGCCTCGCAGTTAAGGTGTTTCCTATTGGGAAGTATAAGCGGCCACACAATGATCCCGGCTCAGCACACACCCTTCACAGATAAAGAAACGCTGTGTAACATTCTTACTTTGAAATTACAACCTCAAGATCTTTGACTTGGAATGGGCAGAGCCTCGTTTCGTGCACAGACGCAGACTCACCAGTCGCTCCACAAGTGACTTTCACTCGTCTGGCTGGCATCTTTGAGTGGCATTTTTTCCAGATTTGATATTTTACGCTGTTTGGGAGCAGTCTTGAAAAAAATATAGCATGCAACTTGAAAAATAATAGCTGAGACAGAGCTCCTTTAGACACAAGTAGTGAAGCAATAGAATGGAAGCTGTACTGAGCAACACTGAATCAAACTACACCCAAACGACTTCCTCCTTCCTCTGGGATTAATAAAATTGAATTTAATTGTAGCAAATTACAAATACATGGATGTAAAGTTGGTTCAATGCTACCTGCAAGTTATTAAGTTAAGTTATTGTCTTGGTTTGTGTCCAGTGAAGCCGCATCTGCTACCAAACTCCAACCCAGTCGAGACATTCTTATTGAGTGAAGGTTTATCCGTTTGCTGCTACAATGACTTTTTCCCCCCAATTTGTTTAAAGCTTTCTGGATGTAAAGGTCCTGGAAGCTGCATGCAACGTTTTAGAACCAAAACAAAAAAATTTAAACATAAACAACTTGGGCATTACGTTCAATACGTTTTTGATTGTGAATAAATCGGCTAATAAATCAGTAATTTGTATGAAGTATTAAAAACTAAGGGAGCTGTACCAGTTTCCTATAAATCTACCCTGTACCCAGACTGCACTGCCCGACACCATTTTGGAAATACTGCTTCGTATCCCCTTTACCCATAGAAAATCAACCCACTGTGACTCATCTCGTACCATACCGCTACAATTAAATATTTAAAAATTTCGACAAACTAGAATTTAATAGTGTATGTGCCATTAAATACACATAAAAGGACAGCTAAAATCATTTGTTTTTGCATAATATCTACAACAATTTCAGGATCCAGGAACTTTTAAAGGAATGACTGCAAGATAGGGCCAAAAACACTAACTCCAGCAACAGTGGGTCAGCAAAAGAACAATTTGATACCACTGTAGATATAAGTGCTTTTTGGCTAAATGAATAGAAAGAGTATTTACCCCATGGCCTGGGATCTTTAGTATTTAAGTATTTTGATTGCACTCTTAAGACGTCAAACTCCTCCTTTTGGAACAAGGTTATGTCATTTATCATGACATCAAACAGATATCAGAAAATAAAAGTGAGAAAACAAACATCTGAAGGTCGTGCAGGTATGTTGTCGTGAGTGCGCACACATAAATCACACGCGTAAAAAAAGCTCAACATGTAAATCCACTCAGACACGCATGCATCCCAGCGGCCACAAAGCCTGTAACTGAGCCAGGAGCATTGAGCGCTGCGGATAATTGGCGCACCATTGTGACGCTCTTCAATGGGCCGTCACCCAAGAAGCCTCATGTTCGTGTCCGTGTACGTTTGCTTTGAAGGTGGCGCACACAAAGAGACGAACCCGGCCCAGAACAAAGCCCTGGGAGACCCCGCTTCACCTACAGGAGCCTTTCAGGGACAAACCACAGACACAGCCTCCTCTTCCTCTCACTCTTTATCTGCGCTCTTACTGCGGGGAGGGCTCAGTCAAAGTCATGTTGTGGTATTTGACTGAATACTTTTGCATAAATCTGAAGGACTTTGCTCAGCGGACTTTTTAAACTTTGCTGCTGAAAGTATAACACTGTTTGCTCAACTAATAACATATTGTGATAGGAATAATTTGTGTCATTCAATCTATTTATCAAGCATGCATTGGTTAGTCTGCACTGTTATGTCATCCTAGAAAAAAAAACAGACAAAAATAGTAAAACATCATGTAAATAAAAAAGGTTAAAAAATATATATATATATATAAACAGCACATTTGGCATTCATAAGCAAACACTTTTAAAAAAAAATTGTATTTCACGACTACAAATTTAAAAAGTCAAAATGTCGTTAATGGAGGTTTTGATGAAGCTAATTACAAAATACATAATAATAATATAATAATAAATGTTATTTATACAGCACCTTTTGTACAAAAGGCTGCAGTATATGCTGCTATATATTTCCAAATAGCTTGGTGGCACAGGCAATGCATTAAGTGAACAAATAAATGTTATTATATATGAATGTAATTCTCTTTTAGAAATTAAAGCTGTAGTCGACCAAAGAAATGTCCAGCACAGCAATTAATCGACCAAGGTAATATGGTGAAATACAAAAACAAGTGACTTTATATTAAGTAGATCATAAAACATATGAAGAAAGTTTGACAGTAAAATATATTTCATCTAAAAATCACCGTTGTCATGTTGAAAATTTGTTTCTTTTGGAGTTATGATAAATACTTACTATAGTAATGAAATTCTCAGTAAGTTCTTTAAGCTCTGTAATATTTAAATTCATTAAGTATTTTAATGCAATGGGCCTAAACATTCAATATCAACTGTAATAATATTGATATTAATTTAGCATCAGTAGAGTTAAATATGTTTAAGGCCTGATCAAACTGATGTGTGACTCTGAGCTGAGGCCTGTGCTGTTACTGCAGTAAGACTATAACTACTGCTGGATCCTTCATTTATCTCCAGTGCAATCAGACTGAGCCTGATTAGTCTCATTTACAAAAGAAAGGATGAGGAGGCCTCTCCACTCACGACAACACACCTTCCTTTGGTACAAGAAATTATACATATTTTTATCTTTAAAAAAAAGCTATTATATCTAACTTTATAGCTCTGTTGTAAGCATTTCCAACAGAGCCCTGGTGCACAGGGCTTTGTCATTTCACTGTCAGAGACAATGCATTTACTGTATATCTCACTCTATCACCACAACCATCCACACATTTATCCAAAACACATACTAACAATTTAACTGTGTATAATTTTATGTATTTTTATTAAATTAATGCATAAATCATAATAAAATGTATGAACACATAAACGCAATATTAATAGTTTTTGGATAATCACTTTTTTTAAGTGGGACACACAGTGTTTTGATACAATGCTTTTCAGCAACAACCCTTCAAGAAGTGCACTGGAAAAGTCATTTTTGTGATGGTTCTCTGTTTTTAATCATATTTTATGCAACAAGTCATGAATAATTTTGCACAGTTTAACGAAGGATGTCAAGGCAAAATAGAAGTGAAACCACTTCAGATTGCATACTGTTATATTTACTGCAGCGAGTCCAAATATCCAAATATGTATGGACATGATGAAGATTCGAGGGACATTATTAATACAGAAAATAAAAACTCCTTACATTTTATGCACTTGAGTGTTTTACATGTGCTTATAACTTTCTGTGTTGACTTTGTATTAATATTATCATGTGAGTAGATATATGAACTAAACTAAACTCCCATCTGAAGTGAAGAGAGGAGAATGGCTTTTGAGAAGTGCAGCTCATCATTTCTTTCTCCACAGTGACTCACACAAAGGTTTATCTGGATCCAGTGTCTGCAGGTCAGTGACATCAGAAACAGTGGAAACAAACAAACACTGGGCTGTCTCTATGTGACCCAGTCATATTAATATTTCATATCCAGACTCTGAGGCCTGCAGCAGCTGCGCTCTGTGGGTCAGTGCAGTCTCCCTTGCTCAAAACACTTCAGACTAAAACAGTTTGGACCTATCTGAATGTGCAACTGTTAACAAGTATTTACTACTATCTTAATGTCTTTTCTACGACTTGTCCTCCTCCTTACCCCCCTGTCGTCCCCCTGCTCTGGTGTGTCTCTCTGGGACAGCAGATGGAGACCATGGCCCAGTTCTGCCTTTTGTTATGGTCCCCAGAGAGAGCCCTGGCTTTTGGGCAGCATACAGCCCGGCTCCACATATCTCATACAAAATGCAAGTGCCTTTCTTTTCATTAAAAAGGAGCGGAGGAATGCATGTACTATTTTGAATAAACAGAGTTGGATGAAAAGGCCTCTTGCTGCAGGATCACCTATCTGTGACTCATTCATAACTACATGAAAGAAATTATAAAAAAAAAAAAGGCTTTTGTTTACCCTGCTGCACTTGTGGCACATAGCACTTTCATATTCATCATAAAAAGAGAATTATTTCAATTGCTTATGTTTTTGAGACACAGGCTGAGAGCAGTCACCAAATTAGCAACAAGTGAAACTGCTAGAGGGGCACAGACAGCGGTCGTGTTTAGTGCCACAGCCACGCGTCAGCACATCTCAGGTTCTCCGTAACTACGCCACATTGTTGTTATTTTTTATAACGTCCGTGCGTAAATAATTAATGTGCGTGAAACACTGAAACCGCAGCGTGCCCTGGATCCCACCTGTTGACGCACACAGCGCTCTGTTGTAACGCAGCAGACCACCGCCTCTTTACTGGCTCAGTGCAAACCAACAGTGGACTGTTATATCAAACACATACACGTCTCCGTTTCACTTAAAGTTTCATGTTTCATTTTGTGAAAAATAGTAAACTCGACATAGCTGCATTTTAAACACCAAAGGTGTTTTTTTCCAATGTGTGTTTGTAATGATTTGAAGCCTACTTTAGACCTGTGCCCAGAGCCCACAGATCACCAAAGGCGCAGGGAGAAGTTCATTTAAAGAGTGATGGAGTCTGAAATGAAACGTGAGCGCGCTGGTCGCAGCTCGGACAGGCTGCAGATGGCTCTTATCATATCTGTTCTATCAATTATTGAAACATCATCTCTCTGTCCCGTGGCGCTGAGAGCCGCTGTGATTGGCTGAGCCCAGGTGGGCGGACACTTATGACAGGTACACTTCAGGTGCGTTCATTAATAATTTCTGCGCCCTCACTCTGCTACTGGGGCAGCCTGTGTTTGGGGCAGCCTGGCTGTGCACAGGCTGCTACAGTGAGTGATGTGCGCGCGCACGGAGACGCGTGGTTGTTGATTTGATGAGAGTGAAAAAGAGAAAGAACAAACTAGCAGCAGGAGGAGGTGGTGCGGCCTTTCTTTGGTCAAAGTGTGTTGCTCTCGAGGCGGGTCCTCGGGGACCCGCAGGGGACCGCGAGCGCTCACCAGCTGACAGCGCGTGCTTCATGAGGCCATCCAACACCTCGGCCCACGAGCGCACAACAATGGGCTCAGATGAATGCACGCTCCCGACAGTGGCCACTGACCAAACGGACGCGGCACCGCGCCGCGCACACTCACCACTCTACTCTACTGTCTATCTTTGAGGCAGAGTTTACGACCCTCACGCGCTCACTCACACCAGGGGCGCGTGCACCCACAGCATATGGCCAGCGAGCGCGTGTTGGTCACATTTCTGTCGCAGACACTTTACTATAAATTACGTAAGAACGGCTCCGATGTCCAAACTTTATTTAACTTAAATCATCAGCCAAACAGAGTCATGTGACACAGGCCTCGAAGCGCGCGACAGGTCCACTTCAGGCCGAGACAGGCCGCGAGACAACCAGCGAGGGCCATGAAAAGTAAAAAGCCTATAGGACACTTTGAGTTATGACTTTATTATATTTATGTATAAAATACCTAAATACAGCAAAGCAATTCATTTTAAACTTTATTAAAATGTAGCCTTTTCTACAGACGTCTGTTCTTCTGCACTGTGCAAGCCATTGAATATGCTCCATATAATAATAAAATAATAATAATAATAATAATAATAATAATCATTATTATATGGAGCATTATTGTTAATTGTAGTAATGTTATTGACTGGTATAACAGTAATAATAACCTTCAAGGGCATTTAAAATGCAACATTTAGGCTGACGTAAGCCTATTTGTTATTCATTAAATAATTTCTGACTTGTAGAAGAAATATGTAGAAAGAATCCCCAAATATTCAGTTTAATTTTTTATTTCCAAAATCAAATTCATGTAACAATAAGTGGCAAATGATTGAGCAAATATCACAATCGTTTTATAAAAAGCAAATCAAATGCAACGCAATAAATACAGCTGATCTCATCGAGAGAAACGCACACAGTGTTTACAAAAGACTCATGGCTACATTAAATTAAGGCTATCTCATTGGCAGTCCTACACTAAAAAAGCAAAACATTATGGGAGAAAACAAACTCAGGTAGCGAGCCTCTGGCTCGCGTTTTAAAGTGCACATCATGAACTTTTGAAGTTTCAAAACAATATAGAACATACAAGAAAAGTTACAAAAATGAAAAACATATTCCAAACAAAAGATGGGGACTCGCTACAAAAATGACACGTATCAAACAGCGTGAGTCTGGAAGACTTTTGGTCGGACTGACGCGGTGGACCCATGGCAGTGCTGCACGCAACATGGCACAGGGCTCCGGCCGCGTCTCCATGGAGACTGACATTAGGCTGTACATCTATTGGCAGAACCGAATTAGGCCTACAATAATAAAAATCATCTTTAGACTATGGTACACGTTTAAAAATAGACTTCTTGTCACTGAACAGAACTTGAAGGACCGCAGTTTTCCTCTTCACTCGGCTTTAGAGCAACAGGTTTGTTATTGACACGGTTTATGGGCACAGTTCTCCTCAGTGACCTGCGGACAGTGTTCACGTTAAATAGCCTGTGGGTTTAGTTCAGTGAGTTCAGAAGGGCATGTGCTGCTGTTTGCAAGACAGCTTCAGCTCCGGAAGCTCGTCCTCTTCGCTGGACTGCAGCTCGAGCGCGGCCTCGTCAGAGTCACTGAAGTGAGAGCGCGGGGAGAACTCTCCGTCGCTACGCGGAGAGGCTTTCCGCGCGGAAGAGGGCGAACACAGCGCTTCTTCCAGAGAAGAGAACGGCGCAAAGGACCCTCCGCTTACTTCCGCAGGCAACACTCCACCTGGCGCACACGAGCTCGCGGCTGACCCCAGCCTCACGTCACATTTTGGGGAACTGGTGCCGGACCCGTCTGCGCATGCGCTGGTCGAAGCAGGTCCCTGAAGTAGGTCGGCCAGAGCGTTGATGTAGATCTGCGCCATCTGCAGAGTCTCGTATTTGGACAATTTCTTGTCGTTGTCAAACGCGGGGATGACGCTGCGCAGCTCGTCAAATGCGTGGTTCAGGCCGTGCATGCGTCTCCTCTCGCGCGCGTTGGCAGCCACTCGCCTCTGTTTCTGAACGCCATTGGCGGGTTTACTGGAGGGAGCTCTCTGTCTGGAGCTGTCCTCTGAGCCGCTGAGGGCGCCCTTGAGGCGGCACAGGTCCCGCACCTTGAGCGAGGATGCGGAGGGGCTCTTGGCAGTTTTTCTGAAACTGGGAGGGCTGGGGTGTCCGGAGGAGCCTGGGGAGACGCTCTCTGCAAAGGACAAACAGACAACGTGTTATTGCATATACGCGCAAAAAGTTCTGAAAGTAGCAGAAGTAAAGCACAGGACAGGGCTGCAGAGCAGAAAACCTGGAGCGGCTCTTACCATAGGAGCCAGTGCTGGGGCAGGGTGAGTGGCGCAGGTATTCCGGGGAGGAGGAGTTGCCAGCGGGCTGATGTGGGGCCAGCCAAGCGCGTGGGTCACTGCCGCTGTCCACGAGCGTGAGTGTGGGCTCCCCGGTGCCTATCCCGTCCAGGAGCGCGGGGCTGCGGTGCATTTTGGTCCAGTCTTCCACGACAGTGAGGACGTCCATGACGCAGACGCTACAGGTGTTCTCTGTCTCTTTAGAAAAATGCAAACAGTGGACTGTCCACGCGCTACTGTTGCGAGTGTCGCGTGCGGGACTCCTTCTCTAATGTCTCTAGGCGCGGCGTCGCCTTAAAAAGCGGCACGCGCCTGGGAGCCCCCCTCCTCGCGCAGGTCGCGTGTTGACGTCCAATGAGGAGTGGCGCTGAACCCAGAGAGCTGATTATGACCCTCGCCCCTCCTCCCGCGAGCCGCTGTTTTAGGTTTAATAAGCCTTTAACGCCAGGGACGTAAAGGGAACCTCCCGCAGGACGCACATGCACGGACGGCCGTATAGGTGAGAAAAGCGAGACGCCAAAAGGTCAACAGTGTCCGGTGCGTCATGTACGTGCTTTGTGCTTCAAACAGAGAACACAGCCAAAGACGCACATACTTTTTCAGTAAAAGTTTAATAAACTTTCAGAAATCATTCATTGTATATTGGTTTAAACACAAAATTTAGACCAAGATCACAAGTTTCATATTTTAAACTAACGGATTATTGACGTTTATTAACCGTATTAAAATTGCATTATTAATTATGAATCTCGTCGTTTTACTTAATTTTAAGTCAAAATCAAAACGCACAAAATTAAAATCTAATTTGACAATAAATCTACTAACATTTTGTTTTGTACTTTGTGGATTTGTGGCTAAATAAAAACCTGCAGATTCAGTGCGGAACCTCATAGCAGGTCGTGCAACATGGACGAGACCCTGTCCTCTGTAGAACAGTTAGACTTTAGAGGCTGGATAACACATCACATGAAAAAAAGATTTAATAAATGTGGTAATTCTACGTTAATCTATGTTTTGAACAAAATGTAGGCCTATCTTTTGTAATATTACGTTTTTATCATGTTTTTACCTACTTTAGTTTTGTTGTGCCCTGAAACATTTGCACCTGCTTCATCCAAAGTAAGTTCAGCAAGAATCTCCTAAACTCAAAGACACGCATCGGTGCGTCACAAGGTCCCCACGCACAGGTGTTTTGTGGCTGTTTTTTTGTTTAGAAGACACTTTAAATTGTAGGTGTGCACCAGTTTGGACTCTGTAGTCTAAAATAACTGTGTCCCGGTCAAAAGCCAGCGGTCAGTTGAGCAGAGCATGGGCTCGCGCTCATCCCCGGACTCTGCGCGCATCTCCAGTTTCTTCTTCTTTTGTGGCGGCTCCAGCAGCTTTTGATCCAGCTCTCGGAACGCCCTGTCAGGAGAAAGGCCTTCACAGCGAGGGAAACACGAGCAGGGCTCTCGCGCTTTTTACGCTTCTTCTGGACAGAGAGCGGCGCGCGCTGCAACTCTGGGGTAGAGGAGACAGTGCACGCAACCTCTAATGCATCCAGTGTATTTTACATTTAGTGCTACGGTTGAAGTTTTTTTTTTGCTCACATGTTAACCAATTATTTTGTCTCGGATCACATTGTTAGCATCCGTTAGAAGGCTTTTTGTTATGCAAGAGGTAAAACATTGTTTAAAAGGCTAGAATGACGTTTAAACATTGTCCCTTTTCTTCCTATACATGGGCGTAGACCAATTTTAGGGGGATTATTAGCACCCCAAGATGTAAAGACAAAGTGATTTTAGTACACAGTATAAAAAAATATACAGTGCTAATACTGACAACACACATAACTCACAAGGATAAATTTTTTTGTAAACTTTGCTATAACATTTCTAATGTTTCTATTAGGCTACCCATAATCCTAAACTATAGAGAGCTACAACGCCAACAGGAAATCACAAAGGCCTCAGCAGCACCCCTAAATCTCTAATCCTAAAATCGCCCTTGCTATAACTTTATATATAACATATTTTTGTTGTGTGACACCTGGGAGAGCCATAGAGTCAGTCTCGTTTAAATTAGACCAAAATACGTCAATAAACACATTCTAGTGGTCATTGGACAATACTGAATATTTTAGTTTGTATGTATTTAATTGGGAAAGCACAAAAGAATCTTATTTGTCTATCTGGAAACACACACCTTAAATCATAATTCATAATCCCATAATAAAGTGAGAGAAGTGGCAGTGACACAGGTGATTAAAGCCTAGTTCTTACTGTAAGTGCGGTCAGTGCAGCAGGTCACCGGGGGTCACCTGTGTCCTAGATCAGAGCCAGCTCATTAGTGATCAACGAGAGCCACGGAGTGACAAAAAGAACAAAGGACTAATTACCAGGTGGAAATGGCCAATTTAGTCAATTTCCACGCTGTGTGCTGAGTGAGAGGAGCCTGGTTATTAGCGCAGGTGAGTACAGTAGCTCAGTGTTAGGAGAGTGGTTAGCGGAGTCAGTGAAGGCGTCTGCAGCCTCTGATCAGCTCCCGAGCCTAATGACACAGCGCTCTGAAGTCAGCCAGCAGCCTGTGTCCCGGGACATACAGTAGATAAGTTATATAGAGGCTACACTTGGGCTTTTTAACTTCGGAGATGTTTTGGAGAGGCTGAGTTAAAGGCTGCTTCTGTAAATCACTTTGTTGAACTCAGCTCGTTTTTTTAATGCGCTTGAAATAAACTTTGACTTGACTTTGACTTTTAATGGATGAGAGAGTGGAAATGACATGATTTGGGAGATAAAGCGCCGTGACTCCATTGTATTTTTATTCATGTATTCCTCATCGGGCAGTCTCGGGGGCTGAGGTCTGGCGCCGAGCGTTCGCCCCCTCGTCCCACCTACAAGCCCCGCTCCAACAGGCGAGCCGGGCTCCTGAAGCTACCGACAGGTTGGACATTGTAGCCGGCGATTATTAAAGTGTCGCGCGCACAATGGAGACTCTATGTTCCATTGGTCACGCCCGGGGGGCTCCTGCACGGACAGGGGAGGGGGGCTTCTATTCTGGTGTGCGCGAGAGGAGTCTGCGTGCTGCTGCTTTTCATTCCCGTCTCCCTGGAAACAGCGGCGCGACAGGAGCGGGACCAACTGGGACAGCGCGAGGAGCCGGACTGAGTTTGAAACTTTGAAACCTGCACCTCACCAAAGTTTCATCCATGCACCGTGGCCTACATCTAGTGCTCTTCTTTCATCTGTGAAGGATTCTTGATGGACCGACTGATAATGAAGCAATGTACTATGGACAATGTATGGCCTGGGGGCCAAATGTGGCCCTGTCTGTGTCTGACCGCTTTCATGGAACCAAGTCAAAGATGCAAGTTTACAGTATGCACTTGTCCATTCATTTGTAGTTCATATATTAAAGTTTTGATTATACAAACTTCGTGTTGCAGTGCAGGGACAGCCTTTGAGTTATGACAATCTTAAAGTTTTTTTGTTTTTTTGTTTAAATAAACTGTTTTCGGAGGCCATGTGATGTTAAATGAGTTGTTGTGAGGTGAATAAAGCACCCTGCTCTGGGCGAGAAACGACACTTGAAGCTAAGTATGAGCGTCACTGACTCAGTGTCCCTGAAGTCTCGAGTCTCGTGAGAAAGTGGCACGTCACGGTTAGCAAAACAATAACTATGGCTTTATTTCTCATTCATTGTCATGGCAGAGACCAAACGACAGAAATATCTTTGTACGGATATGCAAGGAGGAAAACAAAATGTAGGGGGAGCTCTAGGAAGAAAATGAGGCAAAACTAGCAGTGAAACAAAAACAATTACAGACTTGCGCTCTAAGCCTTATTGTGAAGAAATTGATTTATATTTTCTTATAAATGTTAAAATGTTAAGTTTTGTCTTAGGATGACAGTGGCACAGTGGGTTGGCAGCACACTGTTGTTGTTTCCCTGGGCAGGAGACTTCACCCACACTACACCACAGGGGCGTAACATCAGGCAGTGCAGTCAGTGCAACTGCTCTGGGGCCCAGAAGGTTTCGTGGCCCATGAGAGTGGCCCTTGTCCATGTCCATGTCTTGATTTATAATGATTAATTGTAAAATAAAATAAAAAAAGGCCAAATTGTAGAAATATTAATAAACGCTTAGAACATTTTCTTAAACAAACTAACAAATCCACTGCATTTTCTACATAATGATAATTTTGAAGCTTAATGCAGGAACCTAACAAAAGTTCTAAATGTGTTTCATATGACTACTGTGAAGGGCTCATTCTGTAACCTGGGGCCCCTCAATACTAAGTTCCCACTGCTACTCCAGTCACAGTATGTGGCTGGTCGTGACAGAAAGGACATCCAGCGTAAAAGCTGCCAAATCACCATGCAACTGGTTTGATGGGGCAGGCCCGAATAAGAAAAGTAGGAACAAAAGCACTGTTTTATTTATTTAGTTTTGTAGTTTATAATTGTAATGTATGCTGTATGCAGACATTCACTACATGTTGCTGTTTGTAAGTGATCTAAAAATATAAATACATGGCCAACAGCAGTGGCCTCTCACTTCAGGTTTAGGTTCACTTTGCTCTATGTAAAACGTGTTATCATAAATCAGACCCATTGTGAGTTCTGACACAAGTCTTACCTGTTACATGATGGATTACCTTCTGTAAACATCAGTCACCACAGCAGCTGGAAAAGACTGAAGGAACTGTGAGCCGCGCCCTCTCCTGGTCCCTCCCCATAACTGCACAGTGTATGATCCGTATTGAACTTGACAGCGGCGCGTCTCAGCGGTGCGTCTCTCCAGCTGTTAGCAGCAGTCCTCCGGCCTTTTGAAGTGATGGCCCATTTGAGCTGACGCACACAAAAGCTTTGCTCATGCATGAACACAAAATCTATTGAGCACAGTCAGTGTTTACTTTTCCCTCTGCATATTTACATGCATGAGGAAGACTTTGAGTTTGAGTGGAGATTGTTGTCGTGTGCAGCAGAGTAAAGACACGAGTAGCATCCCACTGTAGAAAACCTGTTTATTAGACAAATTATACACAGAAAGCTTGCCACTTGTAACAGAGGCCCCAGTTTGTTCAGTTTTTGAATAATATGCAACACATACAACAAAATAGGCCTATATTAAATACTGTACATCATCAATTTCTGAAAATTATCAAGTAAATCCTGTAGTCCTATGTATGAAATTAAAAATGTTAACAGATAGCGCAAGAGCAAGTTTGTGCATGCTTTCTTTTTAATCAACTTGCCACTTGTTGTTATTTAGCCAGCAAATCATAAAACCAACTGAGAATGGCGTGAAAGAAGCAGAGAGGGTTGTGTAGAAGATCGACCATGGGCGGGACGAGGGGGCAGAGGCAGTCACGCGACCGCCCAACGCAACACTAAAGCTCATCATGATATACTCTCTTTTGTTAAACAAAATAGCATCGACATGTAAAATATACATTTTTATAACGTCTCTTTCATTTATACTTAATAAAACTTTGTAAATGTCTGTGTCCTATTGGTCATTCAAAAGCCGTACTGTAGCCTAATAGAAATAAAGAATGCCTAACAATGCTTGCTTCAAAACACTGCGGCGTGACTGAGATCTCTACGCACAACATTTTGCGGTTTTAGTCCTTAAAGATAAACTGAAAACATGTTCTAACCAACTAACATTATCAATTATTAATACAGTGTTAGTGAAAAAAAAAGGTTTGGTTCTGTTTGACCACCCCCCTGTGTCCACAAAATACTTTGTTAATGATCCTAATGTATACCGTCCCCTCCCCAATCCCAGAATGCACCTTAATGGTCTCATTTTCATTAATTGGCACTTTTTAAAAAAACAAGTTATAGAAACCTTAACGTTACAGGTATGAAACAGAAGGAGAATCCCCGCTCAGAAAGGCAGCCATTGAGGTTCACATGGCCCTTGACTCACTGTGACATTCCCTTTTCTCCACTCGAAGCTCTCTTCCGGTTGTTTTAGGGTTGGACTGACAGCGGGAGGGTACAGCTCACTACCTACTGTATAGTGACGTATATAAGACATGTAAGGCCTGACTGAAGATGGTGTTCAAAATGGCTTCTCTGCTCGACGCTATAACTCCGGTCCTTTCCACCACTTCCAACCTTAGGTGAAGTGATCGACGGACATAGCGCCAATGAGCTTCGATATCACCCAGGCCGTGGCAGGGCAGCACAAACATGAAACCAAAAGGAAAATGAATGACGTAATGATGCAAAACCAGAGACAGAGCACTCATTTAGTCGTTTTCTGCAAGAAAAGAACAATTAAGACAGCTCAGAACAATGTCATTTTTTCCTGACCAAAACACATTCCACGCATAAAACTCAGATCTTTTCAAAACAAATCAATAAAGGACACAGAATAAGCAGAAGCTTCTTGATCTTTTAGACTTTTTTTTTTTTAGACTTAAAGTTGTTTTTTTATAATCCCTTTTCACTATGCCTCAGTAGAGAGGGTCTCACCTGGAAAAGCAGAGAGCACAGTACAGGTGAGAAAAGGTCCGCTCTAAATACAATCACTTACAGGTCTGTGGCACTGGTACAGTGCAGCGGGGTCGACCAGTCGTCCTTAATGTGCATCAAAAGGTGAAAAGAGATGGAGGCTGATGCACCCACATGGCAGAGAGATTGTTTCGGACAGTGTCACTTTGTCGCACTGCTATGGCATTTGGAGTGGTGCACCAGGAAGTTCAGCTGTGAGTCAGGCTGCCATTTTGGACACAGTTAACGTGTTAAAACCCCAGGAATTGGTGAAACAACCCTAGAGAGACTTCCATCATGAAAAGTAGTTAAATTCATTGGATAAACCTATAAGACGCTGCTTGGTGGTGTACACCAGCAGCTACAGCCTTCAAAACATTTCCATTAAAATGCTGGAGCTCCTTTGGATTGTTCATAGAGGCCATTGAGCAGAGACAGCCCTGGAGTTTAACCAACGCCATGGTGTTGGAGTTTAAGGTCATATCATCTTGCACACGTGGCAGTCCTCGTGTCATAAAACGGAACGATTAAAAATAAAAAAAAAGAATCACACATATCCCCCAAAAGAATCACAAACAACCACAAAAAACGACATCAACAAAGCAAAAAGATTCAAACGCCCCTGCTGCACCGAGGACCACCACAACCGTCATCCCCTCCTAATCTCAAAATAGACGTAAGGATTTCTATGTACACAGAATAGATACTAACTCAACCCTCCATACTTCGAAATTGCCTTTTAAATGGAGGTGCCCCTGTCCGGGTCGTTGCCGTATCCGAAGTTGGGCCCGGGGCCGGTCGGCTGGTATGGGATGGAGGACATTGTCTTGATGGGGCTACGGAAGAAGCCACCGTTGGGCGCCCTCTGCCTGAACGGTCCAGTCCGGTGATCCTGCAGTCCGCCTCCGCCACCGCCGCCGCTCCCGAAACCAGCGGAGAAGCCAGCGGCGGCCTTGGCGGAGAGGCTGCGGCTCAGCGTCTGGATCTGCTCGGGGATGAAGGTGGTGGTGGTGATGTGGGTGTTTCGGAAGTCGCTGATCTGCTCCAGGGCCTGGCGCGCGGCGGGCAGGGCGTCCATGTCCAGGGGCGTCAGGTCGACCGAAGAGGTGGAGAACTGCTTGTGGGGGCTGTCGTCCTCGGTGCACAGGCTGTTAACGCGCCGGTGTAGGTGCTCCAGGTCGATCTCCTTATCGTCCTGTAGAGGGGTACAGGGGAAGGAGAGGGGCGGGGTATGTCGAAAAGGTAATGGTAGAAGGGCGCAGAGGTGATGGTGTGGCAAAGACCGACGTTTTAAAAATGGCAGTTCGGTATGAGAAAGGTTAAGAAAGTAGAATTTGGAAGGGATTCAAGAACAACACAGTGGGTGGATCCAAGCAGAAGTGGCCATTAATGTTCACATGAATTCATCCAGTCACCATGAGTGGGAACAAGACAAAGCAAGTGACCAAAATGCATGGACGATAATTCACAATAGTGATGTGTGAGCATGGAAGGTGAGGAAGGAGGTGGGGGTGAAAGGGGGGGAGATGGGGGAGGGATAGAGAAGCACACTCTGAGCAGTGGTCAGGATATAGAGAAACATTCACACACTTACAAGGTCTTTAAGGGAGCAGCTCTACAGGAGAATAACACTGCTTCATGCGGTGTGCTTCCACGTGCTAGTGTCCAACAAACTTATATATAAACTTATTCAGACCAGCTTATAATAATAACTTACTGTTCACTTATGTCATCCGGCCTCCATGCCCAAAAAAATTCACAATGAGAGTGACATCTCGTTTTCATGTGAATTTTTTTCTGTGGCCATATATACATTTACATTAATTACATAGAAACACTCTAAAGACATCATAGTATTTAAGCTCTAAAAAAATGAAACTTATCAAGTTACAAAACAAACTTATTGATCTTAACTTATGCTTATAACATAGGAATGGTAACAGTCAGTGGAAGGTGGTCCATGCTCTTACGGGACAGGTGGGTGCACAGGGGCAGCTGGGAGCTCATTTTGGCATCAGTGTGAAGAGAGAATATAAAGGGGACAGGACTGTGGTGAGGACTTTTTCATGTATTTATTTTTTTGCACATACAAGACAGTGTGCTTCTCTGGGTGTAAAAGGGGGGACAGGTTGTGAAGTTGGGGGTGGGGTCCTGAGTTGGGAGTCCATCATGTTTTGAGGTTGGGACAAAGGGATCTTGGAAAGGTGACAGAGGCATTGGGTTTACAGAGAGAGGGCTGTACTGACCGTGTCCTCTGGGGGTTTGCAGGGGGCTCTGGGCTTAGTGTATGGAGCTCAGGGGCACAGAGGCCCGACAGTGGCGCCCCCTGGTGGCCGTCTAAAGAAGTGAGAGCAGTGGGGAGGATAGGACGAGGGGGGGATAATGGCTGTCTTGCCACTATCATACACACACTATGTTCGGAACAGAAGTTTACAGGAGTGTCAGAGAGATGAGGGTGAGAGAGAAGAGTGAGTCACAGATGATAGTCTGCGGTGGGACGGGACAGTGTATCAGGACTGAGGTATAACCCAGGATAGGCGTGAGGCTGGAGAGGGAGGGAGGTGAAGAACTGGCTGCCTTTAGTTATACTACTGTTCATAGTCCTGTAACAGTGCATTATCCAATACTCATCCAATAAATCTAATTCAGAACACTAGACTGCTGCTATAGTTTTATATTTACAGCTCTGATATATTATATCATATCATGTGAAAGCTTTGGAAAATAAAGCACAATATTATTATATCTTTTGTAAAAAATATCTCCTTTTCACACTTAGAAACTGTGCAAGACAATGCTTGGTCTGCCTTTAAATAGAGAGACAGCGCCCTCTTGTGGGATAAAGGCCGCATTGCACACACGTCTAGAAACTGGCAACATGCCAGATACATAAAGATGCATCTGCCTCCAGTGTAGTTCTGTGCAGTGAACACACGAGTTTAAAGTCTATCCTTTGATTTGTTCATACATTAACAGCGTCTATCTGAGGCATTACTAACCAAAGAGTGTTTATCTTCTACTGAATGTATAACCTGGGGGTGGGGGGTGATGTGGTGAAGGTACTCATTCTCATTTTGGGGGTGAGCTCTGAGGGGTTGGTGGGCTCGTAGGAGTGCTGCACGATGAGGGCACAGGGGATGTCACAGCATGCTGGGGGCTGGTAGCGGGTGGTGCTGGGGCCGGTGGCGTTGCCCGTCCCGGAGCTCTGCATCTGGCTCTGACCGCCCAGGGCCAGGGGGTGCTCATTGGGGGTGTGGGGGCACGGCTCAGTTTGTCGCACAGACGGGCCATCTGCCTGGGTCTGGTGTGAGTGTGTGTGTCAATATACAGAGAGAGGGTGAACAAGACAGGGCAAGACGAGTAAAATGTAGATTTGCATGCATGTGGTTTGATATCGACAAGCCAGTCAATAAATAAAACAGACATGGATGTTGTGACGGACCGCAGCAGGCAAATGACACATGAAGTAAAGAGGAGAGGAGTCCGTGGGGGGGACAGACGGGCGGGTGAGTGAGAAGAGAGACATGGCAGTCAGTCAGCACACACAGTTAAGCAGCTGGTTCTGTGTTGTGTCCTCAGAGAGACATTCACACAGTCAGAATAGAATACCTGGAAAAGGGGAGATGTTTAAATGGCATTTTGTATTGCTCTTTCTCCCCCTCGCCCGCTACACCCCTCAACACAGAGTACTTATCTACAAAAACAAAACAAAAGGCAATCGCTATGAGCCACAGTGACACATATTGTTCCGTAGGGTTAGCACGAGGAGACAGGCAATTCAGATTTTATCAATAAAATTCTTTTACATCAAGATATGCCTGTTCTTCTCGTGCCAAATCTACACAAAATATATAAGACCAAACCACAAGTATTACGACTATGGAAGAGTTCTGACAGGCAACAAGTGGCGTCAGACTGTTTATGGACCCACGCAGACAGCATTTGGATACAGTCCATTGTGTTATCATGGCAGAACTCTTTCATTGGAACTACTAAAAACATATATATCCATAAAAATAGAGCAATGCAGTTGGTCTATTGTGATGCTGTGTGTTTTATTACTCTTTCAGACTATACCTACCCAAAAAGTCGACCAAGAAGATTGCTCATTTGCAACCAGTATTATAAAAGCAATCACTACTCCAACGACTACGTATAATTATCTGTTTAAATGTATTAGTAGTGATTTTTTATAGTGTTGTGTGCACTTTGGCTGTGTTCAAAGCCATGCCCTAATCCTGACTTTTACAATACTGGACCAAATTAGAGATACAGAGCGTCAAAAGTATGCAAATGAGTACATACAAAATACAATGACAATGTTGAGCAAGTTATTTCACAGTAACCAATAAAAGTAGTGGATGTTGTGATATGTGTCCATATGAGATAATTAGATAAAGTGGCTTAAATCAATCTGCTGTAATTCAAATACTGTTTCTCATATTAACCAATAAAAGTAGAGTGCGCCTTTTTCTTGCCTCAACAAGAAGTAGGAAGTTCAATATCTTTCTGCGCCCACAACCTAAGGTAATATTAGCAAATTAGAGGCTAAAATGAATCCACTTTAGAAACACTTTCTCACATTAACCAATTACAATACTGTGTCTGTGGGCTATTGCTAATCCTTTTTTGCCATAACTTGCCACATGCTGTTATAAATCTGTCCACACAAGCGATCTAGGCTAGAATTAGCACATTTGCAGAGCGCCTAAAATTGATTTCATTTAACAATTAACCAATAAGTAATCAATAAAAGTAGCGTGTCATTGTAACTGAGCTGTTATAGGCTGTGTCCATACATGCCACCAAGGGTAAAATTAGCAGAGAGGCTAAAATGGATCCACTTTAGAAATAAGTTGCCACGTTAATCAATTAAAGTCTTGCGTTTAAATGTGAATGGGTTATTGCTAAGCTCGGTCTTGCATTACAGATGTGTGGTGTCATATATCTGTGAAGCTATAATAACAAATGTGCGTAGTGGCTAAAGAACCAATTTTAAAACACATTACAAAATACATGGGCACTAAAATAGCACTTACGGGTTACACTTGTGCTTCTATTTTGTCCCAAACGCTATACACGCTATACATGCTATGCAAATGTTATGGTCTATTCATAAGATCATCGTGTTGTGAATGCACTCATTTGAATACACTGGACATCCAAACACCATTACCAATATAGTGGAGGTTTTGGATACAGCCATATTGTCGTATTGAGTGTGCATATGTATTATGTTAGGCCCAATCGTAAAAAACCTCAAGCATATACATCAACATGCAAGCTCATAGAAAAAGACAGCCATTCCACACAACACAGAACTATAACACCAAGACAGACATATACTCTTAGCTTACAGAGCAAGGCAATAAACACAGTGTTACAACATGAATATGAAGGCACACATGTACAGTTTATGATTATGTATGTTTAGTATGCATCACAGACAAACAGGACTTAGTTGCGATAGAGATTACAGAGCAGAGAAGAGGAGTGTGGGCTGTTAGGTATGCACTGTGCGTTGATGCGTGTCACAATTGGGCCACAGTTTGAGCGAACACTTTGATGGATGAAGCTAGATGTGATTAATGCCCATCTTTAGCCACTGTAGCTGAAGTGCATCCATCTTAAGTTGTGGGTGTGTGTCGTTAAGGGGGAGATAACTTATTTCCTGATTGCTGCAGGTGAAAGGAACAACAACAAAAAACCCCATTGAGATTAATAAAGCATGTCTCCAACAAAAGCAACAAATGTTTATCATAAAATAATGGCTTTTATGATATGGCATGTTGGGCACAGAGTGCAAGCATTTGTTCAACTGACACAAGCCTGATGCTGAGCGCTGATGATGATGGCGTTTCAATGTTCATTATGTCTGTTTGGGAGGTTTAATGACCAAGCTGAGAGAAGCATGATAAGGCTTTCTTTTAAGAAATGGTTTTAGAATATGCTGCTTAATATGTTTGATAACCAGTGCAAAACTGTGTCATTAAAATAACTCAAGATCAAGGAGATGAACGGTGAAGCGTGTTCTGCCTTTCATCTCAAAACCATCACTGACAGAGAAAATAGTTTATTATGAGTACAAGAACAAGAACATCACAAAAACTAAAAAAGAAAACTGTAAAAGGAAAATTGTATTAATATGAAATGTTTTGGGATATTTTACACCACCCACCTCCACCTTAGCTCCTTGTTTGTGATCTTGTCATTGTATTATCATTATTGACCCTTATTCTTTGTAGCATTTTGGCTCATATTTCACAAAAGGTTTTCTCTTGATGCACTCTATATTCTGTCAATCCTCCTCCCATTTTGTAAATAGGTGAATTAGGAATTTAAATACCTTCTAATGAATGTGAGAGTGAATAGTTTTCTGTCAACATATGTCTCTGTAAGTGTTAGCCTGAATTATGAACAAACACCTGGGATAGTCTCAAGCCGCATGACCAATAAAGCAGTAGAAAATTAATCACTAAATTGCTTTTTTTGATTGTAGGGCTAGCATACCTTTCCAGCAGAATGAAGGTTGCAGTTTCAATCCCTGGGCTATCTAGCAACCATTGATAGCGACAGCATTTTTGAGTCCCCTTGTTGTGTTATTGTGAGTTTTCTTGACACTTCAGCTTTCCATCATCAAGACATGCTCATTTTGGTGAATGGTAAACTGCTGACAGTTTTCAAACTAACCAACAAAAGTATACAACAGTGTTTTCCATCTCATGCCCAAAGCAGCTAGACTAGTTCCAACCTCACTCCACAAACAAAGAAGAAAATGAGTGAGTCAAAGTTAATTAATGCAGTAAAAACTTAGCTCACCCTATACCCACATTCATATTCCTTGTACTGTACGACTATAAAACAAACAACTAAAGTTTTATGGACCCCCGCATAAAGAAAGCCTCACTATAAGTTTGAATGTTAAGCCTTACAAAGCACAGGCAGAGGCTTGCTTCCAGCCCAGCGTGATCGTCTCAAATCGTGTTCACAGTCACTGTGACAGCACGAAGGCCATCTAGTTCTTCATTTAAACTGACAGACAGCAAGGCATAGAGTGGAGTTAATTACAAGCTCTATGCTTTGCTTCACTTTATTAATTTAACTTCAGGAACTCAGACGACATTAAACACACCAGACGTAGTCCATTGGCCATAACTAAGGCCAAATTGCGTACAGAGGGAGAGTTTTCCCCAGTCGATAAATTGCAACATCTGCAATTTATCTAATTAGCTGCTGTGAAGTAGACTTAAATTTGTCTTCTGTTCTCTGGTGAGATGGGCCTCGCTGCAGTGGCCCCAGCTGGACGCGCTCTCTTCTATTCTCAGGATCCATTTCTGCACATGGTTGCTCCTTAGAAAACATTCAGCACAGATGCTTACTAAAGATCACCACTTTACCACATTTCCTACCACTACAGTGTCTGTTCTGATTCAGATTAATTACACCAATACGTAGAGTGACAAAGCTGCCTGGTGTGGGGCTTTCAGATGGTGTTCAATGATCCAGTGACCACTTTGTTTGAAGAACATGCCCCCTACAGCTCGAGCAGCCGGTCTGAGGAGCTAATTGACAATCAATAGATCAATGCTTTGGCCTTTTGTAGGATTTGTGTTAGGGGTCAACTATCAAACACAATCATGGCTGACTGACCTTCAGTTTCCTCTACAGATGCCCTGCAGGTGACATTTTAATGATCAGTCGTTACTCTGGACTTAACTTTGTTGCACTGCATCAAAAGCTTTGTTTTGACTCCTGACAAAATTTATCTGCAAGATATTTTATAAAGTTTTATTTAAGAACAATGTCTGCAGAGAGAAACACGGCATAATTTTCATAATGAGGCAGTTAGGGATAAGAATCAAATATCTTCACTCGTGTGGATAAAAAGTCAAAGAAATATTTCTTCGGTTGACTAAAATAATTTCAGCTTGGGCTTGTAGCTTTTGTCAGATTTTGGTGAACAGTTACAGAAACCCAGCAGAAACATACTGAATAAACTCACAAAAAATGTCTGATGGTAACTTAAGAAATTCAAACGAATTAGTGAATAAACTTGATAAACCTTCGTTCAATAATGTGTGCTGAAAATAAACATACATGTGCTTCTCCTCCATAAGTGCTCATTTTGTCAGTTCTGTACTCACAGAACAGATAAAGAATGTAATGTACCATCGCCAACACCTTTGTGTTTCATTCAGCAGAGCTCAGTTTGTCCATGCTGAGAAACAATACCAGGAATTCCTTTCAAATTTTACCATTTTGTCCAAATCCAAAGCCTGAACAAATGAAAAGGGTTGTGTTAGGAAGGGCATCCGACCAAAAAAACAAACTGTCCAATGAGAGATTTTCAAAGTTATTATTATTATTATTATTATTGTTGCTGTTGTTGTTATTATTCACTCATCTTCTTCTGCTTATATCCATTAGCTGTCCTGAAACCTTATATTGGTAAATTAGCTGTGTTTATTGGCATTTAACGCCACAAACTTTTAGCGCTGCTGGTAAGTCTCCAGAAAACTTGAACGCCTCACAGGCAGTGGTCCCAGTAATTTGGCTCTCTGCTCTGCATGTAGACTGGGACAAGAGTGGTCAGACCAGTTCTCTGGAGAAATCAGAGTAAAAACAGAGAATGAGCATAGTCGGAGTATGCTCTGCATGTGAATGTAGTGACAGAGACACTCAGAGAGACAACCATTCACTCAAATTCATTCACTGGGGCAATTTAGAGCAGTGGTTCTCAACTGATCTGGCTTCAGGACCCACCATCCAGTGGTGTAACTTTGCAATGTTGGGCCCCAGTGCAGGATTTCAGAATGGGCCCTAAAGTTATGAAGCACATTCAGTACTACAGGTTCATGCACTAAGCTTTTTAATTTTTAAAATGTTGCTTGAGTTTGATACAAAAAAACAACAACAGGTGCTTATCAATTAATATTTGGGGGGAATTTTGTGAAAATATATTTGTTTTTTTACATTACAATTTGTGTATTTTTATAATTTACCAGAATTTACAATTGAATTCATGTTAAAAAAAACTCTAAGCTAAGTTTTGTTCTACTGCTAATTAGTATGAATATTTAACCACAGACTTGACCATGAATGAACAAGGGCCACTCTAATGGGCCCCTAAACCTCCTAGGCCCCAGTGCAGTTGCAAAAAATTAAGAGATATTTCAAGAAAATTAAAAGATATTGAGAAAAGTTAAGCAGTACTCACGTCAACCTTACATATAACAGTAACCATACAGAATGGGCTATATGCACACATTACTTCCGCGTTCTATGTCAGGCCGCTGAGTCATTTCCGGTTGGGAGAGCCAATGTGGAGCAGCGTTGTTTACACGAAAATGGCTGAGTCTTTGGAGTTTACCCGGTGTCTACTTGAGCTACCTAAAGTCACAATAAATGATGTTAGGCGCATTGTTCGTCTGTTTAGCTCGACACCACAGAGCAAAATGGAGAAAGGATTTAAATTCTATATATCATCCTACATAGCTAACTTTGAAGGTAAGTTGCTAATGCTAATTAGCATGAGACGAATATTTTAAATGGCTTTCTTTAAACAAACGAAAATGAATTAATAAACAAACTCGTTATTTGTTTTGGGAGGTCGATGTCTACCGTCAGCCATAGCCGGAAGTGACTCAGCGGACTTATTTTTAACCGGAAATACGTCACGCAGTTCTCTGCATAGAGCCCATATGGATTTTTTGCTCTGGTTGAGTTTCTTTTATATCTTTCTATTCTGTATGTCCCACACTGTCACCTACTGTTAAGGAGTGTAAATTGATGATTTATTTTTAAAAATTAAACTTTCTTTTTTTGCCATGACTAAGAGCCGCGACCCACTGAAAACAGTTCTGTGACCCACTTTTGGGTCCCGATCCACCAGTTGAGAACCACTGATTTAGAGTCACCCATTCACCTAACACATGCATGTCTTAGGACGATGGGAGGAAGCCGGAGAGAACCAACACTACCAGGAGGAGAACTTTTTTTTTAATTTCGTAGTAATTGTTTCATGGCATGTTGTCCTCCTCTAGTGCTGTTTTTATAAGTATACAGGTGCTTTAGGTACTTGAGTATAGCAGACAGCACTCCATGTTTGACTTGATCAGTATAATACACATACGTCTTACCAACAGCGAGTGGCGTCCTCATGCACACAGCACTGAACAGGCTTTACAAAAAAGAATCAGAGCCTCACAGTGTTTAAATCCCTGCTGTCTGCTTTTGAGGGCTGTTCTCAGTCGGGGGCTGATTCCACTGGCTGCTCTCCGGTGCTAATGAAGACGGTGGGGGTGGCAGAGGGACGGGGTGGGTGCCGTATCGCGGAGCCAAACTGTGCTTTACTCTACGCTACGTTCAACTCAAGGCTTGGTCTTTTTATGGCTGCACAGTGGAGGACATGACTACTGGTCTGAATGACAGATTAAAGCTGGAACTGGGCGGGGGGCTCCTGGTGGGGGGCACATTGGCTGGCTGTTTATTGTTTGTTCAGGAAAGGAAAGAATGGAAGTCAGATAGATGGATCAGATAGATGTCAAGTTTAGGGGTAATAGATGTTGAGTTGGTACATTTAAAGGTCCCATAATAAATCCCCTGATAAATCGACTTTTTAGAGCTTTTAACCACTTCAGAAACATACCTGGAGTCGTAGTTTGTTTCATGCACGCTTGTATACTGAGCCAGTCCATTTCTTGAGGCTGAAGAGATCTGTTATAGCGTCATGTTGCTAATAGCTGTTCTAAATTGCGCTCCGTCCATTCCCCACTGTTGCCAGCAGGGGGCTAACCCAAGCTTCTCTGCAAATTCAACGTAAGTGCTCCCCAGCAGAAGAGGTTTTCCATACGTATACATTATTTTAAGACATAAAATGTGAAATATTAATGCAACAGTGTCCAAAACAATGTCAAAAAGCCTGAAAAAAGTATAACATAACACCTTTAGGGGTATTTTAGGTAGACAGTGTTGCCATGTAATAAAATTTTTGACCTTTGTAACGTCAGGCCAATCTTTTCATTCAGATCGCCCAATAAGTCGACCACTTCTATTAAAAAGGACCATGTAATAATTCATGTTTTTGTTTGTTTTTTAGTTTTTGACCAATTGCAGCCCAACTAATTACACGTTAGCCTGATGGAGAGGTACCCTGGTCGGCAGAAGTCACAACAAATTCATGGATTAACTTTATTATTCATACTCATTTTTTATTTTTATTTTTTTCATGAGTGGGATTGCAATAAGTTTTAGTATTACTACCAAACAATATATTGTTCCATATTTGGTAGGGATGTAACAATATCCAAATCTCACAGTACTTTATTTATTGCAGTATTGTGGAGAGGTTTTGTAGAAAAGCTCACGACACCAAACGTATTCTCTAAAAATGGCCTGATAAGCCTTTGGTGCATTATTTATTATGATATTTCAAGACTATATACGTGTTTAAAAACAATACTTTTGTCTTGTTGGCTGCACTAAAACGGAGCAAAAGATCATGGTCTATGTAGTTCCCTCTTTTTTTGCCATTCCACTGCAACAAAACAATGTATAAGAGCCCTGGGAGCTCACCATTCAATGTTGTAAAAGATATTTTGATATTTTGAAATCATGATATTGCCAATTTTCTTGCATCCCTAGTACTTGGGTATTTGAGTAAATGGGTGGCTACTGTTATTTGTGAACATAAAAATGCAATTACTGATGATTAAAGAGGTGGGAGAAGAAAATCCAGCAGTGATATAGAATAAGTCAAAGCACTTAGCCACATTAGCAGCCTTCAGACTGCAGTCCAACATGTTGCTTGGCTCTGACGGCTGCTGTATTTGACTTAATGGCCTTACTGCCACATGCATGGGGAGACTGCAAATTGGCAGTTAAATACTGTATATCCCAGGCTGTAGTTACAGAGAATATATGTGCACTCAACTCATAAATCTGCAGAATTGTGCAGGAGTGCAAATAAGAGTGAATAATTACACAAATCAATGAGCAAACAGCCCAGAGGACGCGTGATTCATGCGAGTAACCCTTTTTAAACAGTTGATCAGGGGCTGCTAAGTGCGGCTGCTGAATTAGCACGAAGCAAACAAAGCTCTTGGAACGGTCTGAGTACTTTATCAAACCAACTAATAACACATTTTAGTCTCATTTTTCTATTGATGAGAGTTAAATCCTCGACTTCAGCCAACACTGTCTGCCAAATAAAATACATCTACCATTCCAGGAACTATTAATGTGGGGAATGTCAAGGTTACAATGGGGAAAAGAGTGAAAGATAAATATTATAAACGTCCTGTGATTAAAATTGTTCAAATAAAATGTAATTATGGTAAAATTACATTCATTTATATTTAGTCAAAAACGATTATGGTTATAACCCCGGTTATGGTTAGCCAATGACAAAAACGCATTGGGCATGTATGGACAAGTTCATGAAAGTTATAAAAATGACACATAAAAATGATAAATGCCCTGTCATTAAAATTGCTTGTGAGAAATTCATTTCAAAGTCAAGAAATGTTTTTTGTTATAAACATTGTTATGGTTCAGCAATGCCACCAAGCAATAAGATAAGCCTACACTCTATCCCTAAAGTCTATATTTCAATTTCTGTACATACTGTGAAAAAAAAACCTTATGCCCGTTTATTTAAAGTTTATTTTCTGCTGCAACCAGAAATGTACCCAGTTTAAATTACTGTCATAAATGTAAGGGATATCAGTGGATCTGCGACAGACTGGACCATTATAACTGCTGCTTTGTTTGTAAGTCAATATGCGTTCAATCACAAAGACATCTTTTCTAAGCTGTGTGCTGTATATACTGCTGTCTGCTGTATACACTGAAAATATCATGTTTTTATCTGTGGCACAGCCAGTCCTGGGAATGGATCCCTCCTTCTCTGGTCCTCCATAAGGTGTCTGTTTTTGCCCATGGCTGTTTTTTTTTTTGTTTTTTTTCAAACTCTGGCTGGGGATGTTGTCTTGTTCAGTCTGTTTGCTTATCTGTTTGTCGAATTTTATCTGTGAAGCAGTGGTGGTTCTAGACCTCTTTGAGATATTTTGATGTAAACTGACTGGGACTTACTTTAAAGATAACAGTTAAAAATAACTCTTGTAAACATGATAATGCTTTTATAACGCTAGAATAACCCTTGAAACAAATGTACAATATAATGTGTGTGTTTCATAAGGCATTTAGGACACTTCAGAGGGGTGGCCACTAGGGGACACATTGGCCTATGACAGTACTATATATGCCTTGTCTAGCAAGCTCTTAACTTGTTACAAGCTCCACTTACTAAACTATAACTTACTATTACCATATTTTCCGCACTATAAGGCGCATCGAATTATAAGGCACACCTTCAATGAATGGCCTATTTTAAAACTGTTTTCATATATAGGGTGCACCGCATTATAAGGCACATCCACTAGATGGAGCTGCGCTAAAGGGAATGTCAATAAAACAGTCAGATAAGTCAGTCAGTCAAACTTTATTAATAGAATACAAACCAGCGTTCTTACAACTCCGTTCACTCTCAAAACAAGTTAGTGCATTCACAATACGGTACCGTACGCACCGGTAGCTCTTATTTGCGCTGCCCTCGTTAAAAACAATGTATTTCCAACTCTGTTTGTCACAGTTCAAAGCTACATGAACAGCTTTCAAGCGCTCAGTTTTCTGTCCCCTCAATGTCGCAACTCTTCTACTGAGATGGAGCAAAGGCCGCGCCTCCTTGTTCTTTTGCGGCAGGATCCATAAACACGCCTATGGCACACATGAACAGCTGGGACTGGAATTCCCCTTTACCGTTTTTACCGCTGTCACTTTGGCGATGCCCCCTGAATATGGTAGCCATAATTAACCAACACTGATCCATATATAAGGCGCATCGGATTATAAGGCGCACTGTTGGTTTTTGAGAAAATTAAAGGCTTTTAGGTGCGCCTTATAGTGTGGAAAATACGGTAACTAGATATTAGCAATAAGGACAACAGCAGTGGCACTAAAAAGATAACTGTGTAAAATTGATTGTGTTACACAACTCGCCACAGAGAAGGCGTATATTCTCTAATACTGTTGGTCTATGGTGCGTTCATGTGGTCCTCTGAAAGTCAGGAAAACATCCAAGTTGATAAAAGCACATGAACACTCAAGACACAAGATGGAAAAAGAACTTGTGAACTCCGGTCAAAACCTGCTCCCTGACTTCCCCACCTGACGTCATCTGCTTCATACGCACAGCAAAAAAAGTAGCTGCTTTATTAATCTGGTTTTAAACATTGAGTTTGCTAAAAGCTGTCGCTCAGAACAGAACTGCGTTAGAAATGCCATTGGCATTAATTTATTATAGACTACCTCACTGCCAAGTAGTTAAAGCTAGAGGACATTTTTTTTGTATTCATTAACATTCAACTTTTCAATAGTGAGAAGGCTAATGCTAAATCTGACTAATTAGCTGTATTAAACACTTATTAATCACATTACTAACCAATAACTCTGTTGGTCCACATATGGTTGTGTCAATTTAACAATTTTCCAAGATAAATATAGATAATAAAGATAAATATGCCCACTAAGAATTATATAACTTCATCTTTTTGTGCTATGGGGTCTCTAAAATCATTTAAAGTGACAAAATCTCACGAGAATTGGCTGTGTAATACATGTCGTCGGCACTAGCAGCTATAATTTTTTCGCTCTTACCTCTATAAGTGATGTGTCCAGGTGATTGGTGTTATTAATGTCTGACATGAGATCTGCCTTGGGTGCACAGTGGCAATTTTCATCCCGTTTTCCTCATCAGTTCTCCCACTTACAGTATTTAAGGTGGAACTTTAAAGCAGCATGACGACTCCAGCTCTTAAGGGGATCGTCTGCATGGGCTTTTCCTTACTCCTCTCCGCCGGTGGGAGTCATTTTTAGAGCACTTCAATTAGCCGATGTTTTCACTCCACTAGCATCAAAATGTATATAGGATACATTACAGCCGACTGTTAAAAAAACCCAAAAAACAGCTAATTGAAACTCATTTGCTTTTATATCTCCACAGGCTAGGAGTTATATGAGAGGTTAACCAAACTGTTTTACATACATTATCCACAAGTTAACCTTAACCCAGCGTCTGAAGCAGCGTTCTCAATCGGGAAATGTAAAATCCCAGTCTATTTGAAGAAATGCTTTTTTTTTTTTTTTAGGATCAAGCTACTCGGCTTCGTGACTCAAATTAAATTGTTACAAGTGCATTAACTCCAAAACCAAAAGTGAAGAAATATTATTTCACACATAATTTCCTCAGCTCCTCAGTGGCCTGTTTTGCATATCAGATTTGCAACACTTTGCACCAATTTCACAGTTCTGATTAGTTTATTTACTTCAAAACTATCACGGTGTGCACGGGAGCTGGCCGGGGGAGGAGCGGAGTCGGAGGTGGTTGGAAGTCTTGTCTTGTTGTGATAAGATAGCTAGCCTCAAAGTCAGGGGCTGCAGCGGTGGCTATGAGTTGATAACGCAACCATCTCTCACAAATCTTGGCGTCTAAATCACAGGCAGAACGGCGGAGGCATAAAATATCAGTGTTACGGATGGGAAATGAGGTAGCGTATTTGTATTCCAGGTCAGTGCAGATCGTGTCCGGTGTTGGAGCAATTTTTGGTTTTGTATGAAGACAAAGATGCTTATTAGGGTGTTAGGGGTGGAGCCTGTCCCAGTAACTGTGGGCCTTAGGCAGGGCACTGACACTGAGACATACACAGACACTCCACCCCTGCCATGCATCCTCCCAACGATCCCCACAATTGTACCTAACATTTAGAAAAGTATGGTGCAGAAGTCCAAAGCATATTCTTAAACATAAACTATATTTCCAAAAGTAATCGCTCACTCATTAAACAACTGAATTGAGATTATGATAATGAATTTGAGCTCTTTGTCCATTGTTAAAGGTCCTGCAAAGGTAGTTTTTGACACCTTTGCATTAGTATTTCATGTTTTATAACTTCAAATAATGTATAAGTATGGAAAACGTCTTCTTTTTGGGAGCTGTTATAGTTTCAGTTGCAGACAACGCTTGGATTAGGTCTGGACAGAGCATTTGGCTATTTAGCACAGCTATGAGCAACATGATGCTAACAGATGTTTCTGAGTGGAGTCTGCATGTCCTCCTCGTGTTATAGTTAGTGCTCTGACTTTTTCCCACCATCCAAAAACATGCATTGGTTAATCTGTAAGACTTTAGAATGTCTCACTACCATTAAGCCATAATAAAGCATTAATAAATATGTAATTAACAATATTTGAATGGCTAAAAGTTTATACGTACAGCTTATTACTCAAAAATAATCATAGTAATAACAATGTTCACAACCCAGTGGTGATTATTAATGTTTAAAGGTGCTATGAGCAGTATATGTTTTTATATCTCATAAAAATTACCCACGTGTCTCAAAATATGATGTAAACATGTTTGAATTTAAATATTAGCTTTACTGATAACAATGGTACAGTTGATTTATTCACAATTAAAAATATATTTTACAAAGTTGTTTTTGTTTACATTTTTTGTTTTGGTTCTAAAACTGCATTTCCAATCGCCCAATCAGAAAAAGAGACCATTGTTTTGATTTAGACTGCAGTACTGTTTTCAAACCAGTAGAGGGCAAATGCTGCTTACAGTACCTTTAAGCAATGCTATCTAAATTTACAGCTCAATTAATGGCTTGTTTACACTTAACTTATATTTAACTAATGCTTTACATTGTGAGTTAAGTGTTACAGATAATTATAGTATACCCCCAATGAATGAATATGAGAATAAACTGTCTGTATATGTGCTAGAGTTTGCCTTAAAATTCAAACATGTTTGTTTGTCTGCGACTGAGGTCTGGTGGAGTCTCTGCACCGCCGATTCGAGTCTTTAAACCTCCCACACTAACAGATTTCTGGGCTGACAACTCCCTGCAACTAGAGCAGATTGGTACAGACTCGGTGCAACTGTTGTTGTTATGATTATCATCCTCATTATTATTATATCAATATATAACAATACATAACATAAATTCATGTTCAGCAGTGTGAACTGAATCAATTCAAGAAAGTGGTGACAGTGTTGATGGTAATAAATAAAGAGATAATTACATGGAAAACACAATATTTCAGTAATTATCTATTTAACACAACATAATTCTCAGATCAGGGCTGGCAAGTGGTGGCTCTGTCGCTCGGAGATCGCCCCCTTCTGGCAGCTGACTCGCCAAAATCTTGCCTCCTTTTATGCACAACACACACAATCTAATTATTATTACCATCAACAGTACTAAGCCAACATAATTATTTATTATAATTGTCATGCTTAAATAGTAAGTTATAGTTTATTATACATAATTGGAAGAATTACTCATAATACTTAACTAATATATTGATATATGATGATATACAATGGTAAAATGAGTTATAACAGTAATACTTATATTAACATGTATCATAAGCATAAAAAGAAACATATAAAGTGTGTAATGTACCATACTTAGATATAATTATAAGATATAATGTATGATATATGTCAGATATTGTATATAAATACATTGTTCTTTATAGTAGCAACCGTTCATCAGGATGAATAAGGGGTGGGGTTAAATAAGTTTGTCTTCTTCCCACTCCTTTTCGAGCTACATTGATATACAAACTGTGAACATGTCTGAAATATATTTATAGATACTGTTATTCTGATTGTTTCTTTTGTTTTGCTTTTTCTACCCAGTGTGGGTATAATGTATAATATGCATTTATTTTTTCCATGTACAATATTTTTTTTATTTTTATAGCTTGAAATAAAGTAATCAAACAAAAACCCTGAATCTTTTGAAAATCAGGCAAAAAAATTGTGTAGTGTGTCCCCCGCTTTAGTGGCCATTTTCAAAGACCTACCCCACCTCAGGCCCATAGTGGCTGCTCGTATGATGAAGCTGCAGCAGTGTCTATCACTATCAAAAGCTTGAAATATCGATGCAATAAGGCTAAATTCTCCTTTGTGTCTCTATAAGAACAAGCCCGTGCCTCACATATCCCATAATAAGCCGCCAGTGTCTTTGATTGCCTGAGACGATATCCCTGCTGAGGTGATCAACCGCACATAGGCTGATTGGATATTTCACGGGGCGCTGCTGCTAATTTACAAGGAGGAGAGTTTTGGCTCCGTTTTGGGGGAAGGGGGCTCGTCTAAATAGCCACCTTTAATTTGGGGCGAGTCAGTGTTTCTGCTCGGTTAGCGGCAGCATCCCATTACTACAACCTTCCTTTTACATGTTAGAAAAAGACATGCGGGATTGTCCTGTGTTGACGCCAATGCATCCGCGTCATTTCAAATGGATTTCCGTCATCAAAATACCATTAAGATGACATTAGCACAGAGGTGATAGGAGAAAATGCCGACTTGCGGGGATTCAGGCCCACGGCGGGGGGGAGGGTAGAGAGTTCACGGAGATTAACGCAACATCCTCATCGTCGCTGCGAGAGATAAGGCTGCATGTTGCCACGGTGACGGATATCTGAGACTACTTCTCTGTAAGGAAATGCTGAGAAATCCTAACCTGGGCTGTTGTGCGTGCTTGGGGGTACGCAAACACTTTACAGGAGGTACTTAGAATTATTTCATTATTTAATAGGAGAATATTTGTGATCTTTTATATTAAACTTAATTGAAACTAATGGAGAAAAAAAACACCTGCACAAGTGTCTTACTGACAGTTGATTAAAATGAGGTGATACTACTAAAAATATTCATTAAATAGCTCTACAACTTGTTTCAAAGGAGAAGTATTCAAATTATATAATTTGAATTTATTTTGAATTTAATTATTTCTGATTAAATTTTGATTGTAAATTTAAGATTTTAAGAGAGTTTCAGATCATTTGTTTTCATTTTGAACATGAAATATATAGTAAATTGATTACTGTAATAGAAGTTTACACTGTGATATATTTATTTTTTATGTATTTATTCACTTTATATTTATTGACATTTTAAAGGCTTTTTTTATCTTAAAATTCATTTTCAAGCAAAAATACAGGAAAATTTGCATTTACATATAATACAGGATATTATAAAATATCCATGTACTAAAAAGCTGATGTTTTCTATGACCACTTCTTAAAAAATGAACCCATTTACGAGTGAGGGGGTTCTTGTGGTATGACAAAAAGCCCAAGGCGGTACACAACACAATAAAGGATGGGAACTACTGCTGTACATTATATGACCAGGGCTTGACATTAACACAAGCAAACCAGACAAATGCAGCTAGATTTTCACTTTGGCTAATAACACAAATCCTCCCACTGGCTGAGCTGTATGCATACTTATATCTTAACTTTTTAGTTAGTTTAGGCCTGAATTTATGTTGTTTTGAGTATATGCCATTCAGTATATACTAATTCATCACAATTAAAGAAAGAAAAATATTAATTTAAACAATTTTTTTTTTCTCCCAGGGTAAACTTGTTTTTAGTAAGTGATAAATCCCTGTCCATGCATAAAAACAGCTTTTTAAGCTTATTGTATACTATAAAAAAGTGGTTCCCAAAGTGGGATCTAGGGCTGCAATGGTACTGCATGGGCTGTCTATATTAGTTAAAGACCAAAACATTTTTTTTAGCCCACAGTCAGTGTTTTTGTAACATTTTTATTGAAATCTATGTAGAAAAACACTAAGATAGTGTTTGAATAGAGGAAAGTTATGTAGTTGGGGGTCCACGTGAGATTTTCAGAAATTTAAAGGGCTTGATTTTGGGCATGGCTGTGCAAACATTTACTCAAAAACATAACAAAATAAATTATGGCTAGTAAAAACTCTAATTGGCTTGCAAATTTTGATAAGAACTAGCCACAGTGGCCAGTGAGCAAAAAATTTAAGGTCAAGCCCTTTTTATGACAACCATGAAATACTGTTTACATTTAGTCCGCTGAGTTTGTGGCAAAACATTTGGCAGTATATATGTTCTGCTATTGCACCTACATAGTTTTGCATTTTATGATTTTCAGGTGAATAAATTACATTTTTCTTTCTTAAAATACATATTTCAATAGTGTTAAAAATAGTGTTTTGTCTCCCCCCTTTTTAATTCACTTTTGGCACTTTTTCTGTTTTATCAGTCTGATTATACAGTGTTTTTATTGCATCAGGCTTATGTCTGCCAAGAAAGTGATGTTTTTTCCCTGTGTTGGTTTGTTTATTGGTTGTTTTGTTTGTTAGTGAGTGTGCAAGATAACTTCATTTTGCTTTATTCTGCTTCTAGGTCACCTCTACAACAGCATTTTGCAACCTGAAAACACATTATCTGACTAAAAGAAAACGTTTTTAATAAATGCTTTACTGATGCCATTAGGAAACAGGTGAAGAGACCAGCAGAGGGCAGTTCTGTTGTGCTCTTTAGAACAGAGGATATATGCTAAAGAAAGAAAAAAAGTTGAAGCAATGAAGCAAAACACAATTCCAGGTATGTTTCTGATGAAGGAACAACTTTATAAAATAGTAGAGAGCTAAAGAGAGCTATGGTAAAATGGTTGATTTTTTTAAAGGAAATTCTTGGGATAGGTCAGTAATGGAGATTATTTGTTTTTGCAGTGGATTTGAAACACTCACTTAATCATGGAAACCAGGAAAAGCTTCTGTACTGCTGCAAGATTAAGACACAAGCTCCAAAGCGGTTTTATGTTAGGAGCGGGTTAGTTTTAGTGGATGATGTGCCTTTCTAAGTCAAAGGGGCTTTGTGGCTCAGTAGATAGAGCATTTACCCCTGACCTAGAAAATCCCCCAGTTTGAGTCCAGGTCAGGCGCTATATCTTTGCCATTGCGAGGTAGTGCCAGTGCCTTGGTGGAGGTCTGTGCTCTCCGAGTGCCTCTAGCTGCCATTGTTCTTTGAATTTGTGTACACTGACTTTGTATCTAAGGCTATGTTCACACTGCAGGTAAAAGTGGCCCAAATCTGACTTTTTTGCCCATATGTGACCTGTATCAGATTTTTTCGTGACAGTGGGAACAGCATAAATCAGATTTTTAAAAATGCGACCCAGGCCACTTTCATATGTGCTCCTCCTAAAAGGTGACAATCCTGTTAAAGCTAAACTTGAGGGGTCATATCAAAACTGTACTGTACTGTATCTATGAAATATGCTGACCTCTGGTGTCAACAAAGTATTTTGCCCCAAGAACTGTCGCTCACTGGATTTTTTTTGTACATTTCATAATCTCTAGCCCTCAAGAGTTTCTGAAATACTCATAAAAGCCTTGCCATGCCCCATTCAAAATCACTTAAATCACCTTTCCTGCATGTCTAAAGTTAGTGTCATGTGATTGGTTTATTAGATATTTGTTAACAGGCATACCTAATAAAGTGGCCAGTGAATATTTGTACACTGAGACACAGTATATTCTGCTTTCTATACATTGTGACATCCATGAAAGATTGTTTACAATTAACTGACAGAAGACATGAGCTAATTAGGGCTAAACCATTAGCACAGTGAAAACAATACCCTCTCTGGTTTGTTTAATTAGCCGTTTCATTTACTTTAGCAAATTTGCTTTTGGCAGTGGACTATCTCTTTATCAGTCTGATCATTCGATGGTTATTTCCATTAAGCCAACAATTAGAAATAATAAGACGGCACTTGTAAAGCTCACCTATCAAGGATGCTGATGATATGCAGAGAATATTAATACTACCCCAACACTGCCCTGACTTTGACTCCGTGCATACAAAAAGCTCTCAGCACAAAAGACTACGCGAGGAAATCAATGGCGGTTACATCACCAGAGGCCTAATATAGCACCCCCCAGGATTCTTCTGACAGCATGTGCAAAATGAAAACAGGCTAAATCTGCTGAGGCTGCGGCTGCTGGTGTGTGTGTGTGTGAGAGAGAGAGAGAAAACATGGCTCTGGGGATGGGAGGGGGGCAGCTCCGGGAACACGCCGACTTCCCAAAGTGTCGGCGAGCTGTCAGCGTCACAACTTTGTCACAGAGTAAGCACTGCTTCTTTTAATCTCTGCTCGTCATACATCTTGACTTTGAGAAAATTACCTTCCTTATCGGCGCTCCAAAAGGCTCAGTCCTTTTAACCGGTAATGCTACATTTTTCCGCTCTAAGCCATATAGACCACTTCACATCCTCCTACTCCATCCGATCCAGTTATAATCGCTCCGCAGTGGGATTCACTGAGATTTCTCAGACTAGACTTAAAGGGTTACATCAGCCTTAATTTTGATCCCACATTTCTTTAATAATCTCATAATGGACTTCTGTATAATTAGATTTCCACACGTTTGGCTACGTATAGTCATACAAATGCATTTTCTAGGTAAAACATCATTGTTCAATATTGCCAAATGGTTTTTAATCCAGAATTTTCTTTTAACACTTTTCCTAAAACATCATAGCAGTAAAATCATGGCTGCACGTATCCAATATCTAATCCAATATCGACATGCACAGTAACATGCAAAGACATCCTTTCCCTCATAACCATTCATTTAAAATAGGGTGTGCTTTTAATTTAACTTCTGTGACTGGTTTCTCAAATTACATTGGTCCAGAGCGAGCAGAAGGCTTTTTATTCTGTGCGCGATTAGCTTTTTGTTCTTCCAATTTAGTTCAGAGGTAGTTTAATCTGTGTCCATGAGTTGGGCAAGACAGATCCATCTTGAATCCAAATAGACTAGCATAACACCCTGACTTGGAGATTGAACCCACAACCTTTGTGCAGCGACACAGGAGTACAAGCCAATCTGCCACTGTGCATCCCGGCTTTTTAAAATTACACTGAAGTTATCATAGCAATATTTTTTAAGCATGGAGCACAAGTCTTTTTCAACAGGCTATTATAGTGTAATAGGACCACCAAACACTACAGACAATTAAAATAAATACAGAAAGCTCACAAAGGTGCTGCTAGGTTTGGGCCCTATCATCACAAACTAAGCTAACATTAAATTATTATTATTTTGTGAATGTGAATCATCCTGACCCAGGAGTCTTCAACCTTTTTACCCCAGAGAGCTGCTATTTCTAAATTAAAATGGCAGAGAGCTACTTGATCTTTGTAGCATTCATTCCTTCATCTTCTCCCACTTATTACCTGATACTTTCAACTGATCCTTTCAACCCCAAGGAAATAAATAACCTTTTTTTTTACCATACCATTTACAAAATGTTGGTGTTCACAACTCATTTTCCATTAAACACTATTAATATTTGGTTTCCCGTGTGCATTTTCTTTGTCTGTTTGCAACAAATGGCATGCTCGCACACTCAATGTTAAAACTTATGTCTTCCATTGTATTATTCTTCAGAAAAATAGTAGTTTTTAGCATTTTAGCAGCAGTCATGTTTGCTTGATTTTCAAGTGATACATTAAATTTTCTTGATCAAGCTTAGGTAGAATTTATAAAGCACTTGGGGAGCTACTTGGTCAGTGATTGAGAGCTGCAGATAGCGTGCAAGCTACTGGTTGGAGACCCCTGTCCTAACTTTCCTCCTCCTCCTCACAGCCCCACACAAAAAACACGTTATTTTGTTATGATCAGTTCTTGAGGCCATTGTTCTCTGCTTGGGCTTTTATAATCTGTCCTGCATCAATAAAATCCACCACAGCCATGCACAATCCTGTCAAAGTGGTCTCAGCCTTAGCACAATCCAATGTCAACTCTTATAAAAACTCAGATGTGGTCAGAGGACTTTTGGTTCGACATAGAAGGGCTTTTTAAACTAAAAATGCATGAGTGAGAACATGGGATTTTTTTTATAAATTGGAGATTCAATGTTGGTCTAACTTATTTAGCCCTAAGCTGTGATTGCCATGGTAGCATCAGGTAAGAGGCACAAACTCATGAATGCAAGAAAACATCAAATTATTAAGTCTGAATTGTGACTAAGAGCCAGTAAGTCTCATTACTAAGTGGGCGAAGTTAATTAATCAAAACCTGTATTTTTCAGGAAAAAAAAATAAAAATACTGGTCTTTAATGACATAAGCCTCTGCAATTAGTTCAATCTCCCCAGCTGCTGTTTGCCCAAGCCCGTACCTCTTTGGAGGGGACCCGGGAGCCCTTCCTCCTGGACCACCAGCTCTCTACCATGGCGATGAGGCAGGACAGCACCACGCCGGCCGCCAGCACGCAGAAGACCCCCGCGAAGCTGTGGATGTCCAGGGCGTTCCCGTTCTGTCTGCTCTGCACCGAGCTGTACAGGTCGCACGGGCTGTCCCGCGGCCACCACTTCAGTTTGAGGACGTCCATGTCACCGTTCTGCTGCAGCTCCAATATTCTGGGGGAAAAAAAACAAAAAACATGAATGATAAAGTTTGCACAGATTTGTTAATTGTAGTCGCTTGAGAGTTGTAGTTTTGTGTAGAGGAAAAATAAAAAATAAAAACATTCGGAGACCTTGTCCACGGCCCAATTCGAGCATCCTTCAGCACTCTCAAGGTCCTCTTTTCAAATATTCTCGTCTCTGGTGGGTGATGTATTAAAAATACAATGTGACTGGCCCCTACCTCTGCATTCTCAAGGCTGCAGTGTTGTCTGTACTCATTTTGAGCTCAGATCCAATTGTTAAAATGTCTCTATTCTCACATGAAAATCTATAAAAACATTTTGATATAAAGAATAATAAAAATACAAAGTGACTGTATAAGGTCAGAAGCATTAAGAGTGTAACAAGTGCAGTTGAATCTGCAGAAATGATGTAGATACAGTAAAAAAGAAACAAAAGTTGCACAAAAAGTCACTTATCTTTGCATGTTAAAAAAGCTCTGTAGGGCCTCCTAGAGCAGTGTTTCCCAACCAGGGGTACAGGGACCCTTAGGGGTATGCGAGTGCATTGCAGGGGGTACTTGGAAATATTTCAGATAAGAATATATTTGGAATCTTTTCATATTGCACTCACAAAAAAATCAAGTTTAAGATTGTTATTTATTTATATTTTTAAGTTTATTTGAAACATAAAATATATAACATGTAAGAGTTTATATTGTTCTATTTTTATTTCATATATTTTATTTTAAAGGCATTATTTCTTTTTTAAATTTGAGCTTAAAAAAAGTTGCACAAATAAAGACAGGTTTTTTTGGTTTTTTTTATGACCACCAAGGATGATCCATGAGTGAGGGGGTACTCAAGACAAAAAAGGCTGGGAACCACTGTCCTAGAGCGTCCTAGAATAAATGCCAAATGTAGTAAGATACAGTATCTAATCAAACATAACAAAACATAATTTTTGATAAACCTTTGTGATGCCACGCTTATAGACAGAAGTAAAGCATGTAATAATCTGAAATACACCTGAAATTAATTAATAAAACAATATGGTTGCTGAAATCTTATTTATTCCACATTAACCTATTATAAATGTATATTAGCATAGGGTAGGTATCATTGCAAATCTGATCGGTGAAAAAACAAGACCTTAGGACGTCTAGACTTTATTTTAAGAGTTTTATAGAGGATTTTCTTCATATGCAACTCGGCAATTGCTAGTTCAAGAACATCTAAGAAGAGAACATCCTACTGACGTTCATCTACACAAGTTTTCATCAATAAATCATTAGCTTAAAATCTTATTTCTGAAAGTGTAGATTCCAGCACTGGCTGCATGTGCTTGAGAAATTGAGCAAAAAAAAGCTTGCATGCACTGATTCATAAGAGTGAGGGTAAGTGCAGGACCAGTTCATTCTAACACTGATATAAAAGGTAAGGTTAAGGTAAGCAAAATTTGGTTTAATTATTAGCTATTTTTGTGGGTGCAACTTCATCTTTTTCTATTTTATTTTATTTTTTTAGGTATATATATTAAATAAAAGCTGAGCTGCCTGGGAGTTTAATGTGGGAGTAATGCTTTGTAAAAGATGAATTAAGTTGTTACTAATAATGAGGCCCGTCAGTGTGGGAAGGGGGAGTATGTTGTCCTGGGCCTCGGGGTCAGAGGGGCCCAGAAATGGTCCCTCTTCTTATTAATTTCTATTACAATGGGCCCATATGAAGCCTTCTTCTCCCGGGCCCCAACAAGCTTGTCAGCGGGCCTGTGACTAATTAACTAACTTGCTTAATAGTGACGTTCAGGGCTTGACATTAACACTAGCCAACCAAATGTAGATAGATTTCTATTTTGGCCTGTAACATATTCAGTCTCGCTAGCCACTTTGTCTGGTTGGATTGGTTTTTTTTGTTTTTGTTTTTACTTTCTGTTGCGATGCTCATAAATCCCATAATTTAAAACAAAAAGAAAGTCATAAGTGGAGAGACAAAATTAAGCTCTTTAGAGGGTCTTGATTGAAAACATGTACAGCAAAAGCAAAAATATGCAGTCTAAAAAAAAAAACTAACTATCTAACTATGGCTAGTGAGAAACTTAAATGGCTGGTAACTTTAAAGAACACTAGCCAAAATAGCCAGTGAGCAAAATTGCTTATCTCACGCTCTGTTGATGTTGTTGTGTAGTATTTCCAAAATGTAATACCTTTCCAATATGTAGAAATCATAATGTAAATGCAAGCCTTGATAAAGAATTCAAGCCTCCATGTGAACATTAATAGTAGCAAATCTGATCAATATACCACTGCAACATCCTCTGCAGTCGCACTACCCCTGCCGGCCACCTGAGGGCAGTGTGGTATAGCCAGAGCCCCGGCTGGCCCCTGACAACCATATTGGGCTGTCAAACTCATTATGGCTAACATTAATATGTTTTGCAGCGCGGCGCGGGTACACTGCCACAATGTCATTATGCAGGCGAGCTTTAGTCCTGGATTGATGGCTTCAGAGAGGATAGCGCTCAGAGGTTGATGGGGTCCCTCTGTTAGCCTTCAGCTTATTATTTAAGCGGGTCGTTCATTTTGGTTTGGAGAAGAGCACCGGGCGGGCACAGACAGACACACAGACAGACAAACAGACAGTGAAAGAGAGGCTCGAAGTGTGAGAGGTAAGAGGTAAGGAGGAAGGACAGACAGTGGTAACCAAAAAGAATGTGGATGCCTGTCTTGTCTAAGGTTACAACAGCATGCACACTAAAAAGGATTTACTGCTATGGAAAATTAAACACATTATAGTGAAATTCCTATACACCTTTCCTAAAGTGACGCATTCAGTTCTTTCAAGACTTGTTCTTTCCCATTCATTTTCACAAAAGAACAAGTTATAACACATTCAATTTGACATTTTTAGACAACGGGAATAAATGGTTATGTAATGTATATGAATGGAGCACTTTGATTAGGTGTCTGTTGCCCCCTGGTGGCAACCGAGGGGAATGGACAGAGGATAAAATGGCTACTCACCACGGCTATTAGCAACATAGTGCTAACAGATAAATAAATGAGCTGACTGCTTTGTAGCGACATCAGTTTAAGCTTTACTCAATAAGTGTGAGTGAAACAAAATATAACTCCAGGTTTGTTTTTGAGGTGGAAACAACATTACAATATGGTTAAAAGCTCACAAAACAGCTAAACATGGATACACTTGCTAATCAGGCTCTTATATTAGTGGTTGTCAGTTGTCGAAACCATCTTGATTATTCATAATTTGCAATATTTTGTGGCTAATGCTAATTCCTTCATAATGTATTTTGGTCTGTTTAACTTCTGGCATCATTCTGTGGAACGCAGCTGCTCATTTATATAAACAAAAAATATAAGACAGGTAGATTTAATGATGAATAATGTTGAATAAGCTGTATCAAGGTAACACAGAATGAAAATAAATAGTGAAGTTTTCCGTTTCCAGTATTTGTGTCTGCCCTAAGCACAGATAAATGTAGAGGGTTGCGTCAGGAAGGGCATCCAGTGTACAGGCCAATGCCAAATTAATATTGTGTAGTAGCTCTAGAGATCTATCAGTGTGATGATTTGCTGAGTCAATGTCTGAAAGAAAGGGACTTTTATTCCATTATTTATTAGTGTTTTAGTTTGTGACAATTAAGCTAAGAAATGTTATTAATATCAAAAAGACTTGTTTTCCAAATATTAAATATCCTTTCATTAACCCAAATCAAATAGGTCACAGCAAATTAACATAATATCTTAAAAACCTATTATCTTCAAGTCTCAACAACCTGAGTCCTATCTATTTAATACAAACACTGCTCTCTGTTGGCAAACATTTAACCCTCTGCCCTAAGTTGCCCCTTATAAAAATTAAAAAAAAAACTAATTAGCAAGTAACATTGCACTGTTTGAAGACAGTGCCCTGGTACGTAAAATTGTGTGCAAAAGGAGATGTTTTTAGAAAATAACTACTACACAAGAGGTCACACTCTGTCTAGAGTTATAGGGTTTCAGTTGCTCTGATAGTCTTGAGATAAAGCCAAATGCACTGCCAAAAGCTCTTATCTGTGTCTCTCTGTCTATCAGTGAGGGGTCATAGGGGTTCTGCAAGATCAAAAGACTATAGTCAAAGTAAAATGCTGGTCTTTTGACTTTCATTATGCAAGTTACAAAGCTACAGGTCCGGTACATCGGGGACAGAGTGCCCTGTAGAGCCTTGCTGGTTGTGTCAGGACTGATGAATAAATGAAGATGTGTACTTTGCAAGATAATCTCAATCTAGAAGCCACAACAGTTTTGAAGTAAGTTCCACACAACATTCTCTGGACAATAACCTTTGGCCCTATGATGGAAGTGTGTCTCTTATAGCATACCTTCATCCCTCTGCCTTTATTTCACTGTTATCATCCATTTTTTATCATTTGGAACAGTCACTAGATAGGCAGCTTTAGCATGACTTAGGTGCAAAAAAAGAAAGTAGAGTAATTGTAACCTGTGTACAGCATGTGTGTCAATTTACCATCAGCACTAAATACTACAACTACTAATTCAGTCACAAGGAGCCACTTTTTGTGCTGGTCCCAAGCCCTCATAAATAGACAGAAGCATCATACGTGTATCGCTGCATGGTAGGAAGCAGATAATTTGCTTTAGCATTAGGGAAAAGTGACTATTGCTACTCATATTGATCCTATGGCAAAAAAAAGGTCCTATATTATGCTTTTTTCAGGCTTTTTGAAATAGTTTTGGACACCTTTGCATATGTATTTCACGTTTTATAACTTAAAATAATGTATATGTATGGAAAAGGTCTTCTTTTGGGGAACTTTTAGGACGCTTGGATTAGGTGTCTAATGCCCCCTGCTGGTAATGGTGGGGACTGGACAGAGCATTAACTGGCTATTTAGCACGGCTATGAGCAACATGACGCTAATAGATAGATAAATGAACTGACTGTTGCGTAGGGACGGCAATTTAAGGAGAACGTCCTGGTTTCATGTATCCACAGAAGAGCAATGAGCAGTTTTGAGAAATGGACGAGCTCAGCAAACAGGATTACTTAAACTAAATACAACTCCAGGTATGTTTTTGAAGGTGGAAACAACATTATAACATGGTTAAAAGCTCAAAAAAGTATATTAAGCATAACAGGGGACCTTTACCCACTGCTGTTTGATTTTTCGTCTTTTCAGCTGCTTTGCCTTCAGGAGTCATCACAGCATCATCTGCCTCCATCCATCTCCATCAGTTCTCTATCAAAGTCTAATTGATGGCTTGATTGGCATCTGCTTTACACCAGATGCACTTCCTCTCCATTTATTAGGGCTTTGGACCAGGACAAATAGTAAACTGGCTTGTGACCACTTGTGACTGTATTTAAATATGCACTTTGACACTGCTTATACTCCCCAAGTTTTAGAGACCAATCTTTTTTGTGTGTGCTGCAAACATCAAAAAAAATCAACCCATCGATCAAATGCAGGGGAAGCAGGTGGTAATAAGAGCCAGTTTGCATAGTGTATGCACAGAATTACACAAATCCCTCACTTGACTACATGTGGCAAGTCCATCAAACAATATTTGTATGTGTACCTCCCAACAGATGTTCTCAATTATCCGCCAAACTTACTGGAAGCAACCATCCTGCAATTTCACCGACGTGAATGACAGTGCCCTCCTCTCATCTTTTACTTTTTCAACAAACACACTAAAATCTATAAAAAATATGCAGATGAGCCCCCCAAGACTGTTTACATAATTAATTTTATCCACAATAATGTGCAAAACAAGGCCTTACTTCAGTGTAAATCAACCAGCATGTCACAATACAGCCCCGCCACTCTCATTTAGGGCCATTCTCTTATCAATTTATGGGCTTGGCGTAACTGGGGAGACTGGGGAAATGAGGAAAAAAAAAAAACGTTTGGTATGCTAGTTGTGTTTATGTGTGTGTGAGAGAGAGAGGAGAAAATTGCCTGTATATGGACAGTGACAGAATTTTAATAGCAAAGCCACGAACAGTCAGGCTAAAAATAAATCATGTCCGCTGACCTCATTGTGGGACTTTTTGGCTCACATCAGAGCGAGATCAGCACCGGGATTAGATAGAGCTGTGTCGAGATGATGCAATATTGACCCAAACTGAATTAAATCAAAATGATCTGTAATGGCGACCAGTGGGTAAATATTTCGGTTATGCTCCCAGCAGCAGCAGCAGCAGCAGCAGCATTAGCAGTAGAAGTAGGACTGGATGTACTGTTTAAGGAAGCAAACAATTGGGATGCAGCTGTGTGGTACCTGTCTGGAACATGGATTATTATGTAAAGTCAAATTATGCAATGCACAACTTTGCAACACAGTGTGAAAACTATGGACTGCACTACCAGTGGCCATTGGGGGGTGGGGGTAAGGGTTGGCTACTGTGAGCGAACACCAGTGTTGTTCTGGAGTTGTAAAGGCAACGTGACCCAGAGACAGTGAACACTCAACACATTCAATTCTGGCTATGCTCCCAGGAGAGAGATGTTGTAATCAATGTAGGACAGAAGAGGCCTCATGCAATCAGAACAAAAGCTACTGCATGTGGGACAGAGATACAGTAGTGTCGTCTAAAGGGAACAGAACAAGATGAAGATGTAGGTCACAATTCTGAATAGTTAAGTAAGATAAGGCCGACATTTTGTGTCCCCATAGGGAAATTTGTCTTCTGCATTTGACCAATCCTTCAATCCGACTGGGGCACCCTGTCAGGAGCAGTGGGCAGGGACCCTTCTCCAGATCTTGAGGTAGGATCCTGGTCAGGGGTACCTAGCTGGAGGATTAGCCTATTGCATGTTTTGAGTTTGATGGAGGAAACCGGAGCACCTGGAGAAAACCCACCCAGACACGGGGAGAATGGAGTTTACTGCATGTTTCAGGTGAGAGTGCTAACCACTTAAAAATATTGATAAAGAGGGAAAATAATCTACTGCTACTGTATTATTCATTACTTTCAGCATTGAGGTTATGTTTTTGTTTGTTTGAGGCTTAGACAGAACACAAAAAGTATTGCTGGGTTTTAATGAAATTTTGCCAAAAGCTTGGTGGCCCTAGGAACACGCGCTTTTTATGAATTTTTTCAGAAAGCATCACAAATGGGGAAAGGGACAAATAGTTTTTGGTGTGGATCTCAATCAGTCTGTGGATCCTGGGAGGAACTAAATGAGCTTGAAGGTTGGGTGAGCTACAGTATCTCTTCTTTTCTATAAATGGGATTTTTTTTTACATAATTTAATCATCAAACATACCCTTGTGGGTGTTGTGTTGTGGCATTTACACTTGGGCCAACGAGGAAGAATCTCTCTGAGTCACATTCAGTTTTTACTGCAATATCACAAGAGACTTTGTGGGTGGTAGTCCTTGACAAAAATAGTATGGTAATCATAGTATTTTTAATAATAATATTAATCTTGTAATATGTTCAGGGTTTCACTGAATACACACCTGTCACGAGCACTGTGAATCTAAACAGAGATGACTCACTGTAAACAAACTTTACTGAAGACTAACGTCTGCAGTGTAGGTGTGCCATATTTTGAGTTAAAGAGAGTTTGCATCTTCAGTTTAGTTCATGGCAATGCACCAACATTTTAGAAGATTGCTTCAACTCTACTAGTCCATTTTTGTTGTCCCAATAAGAAAATGTAGTCTCTGCATTTAATCCATCCATCATCTGGTGCGAGTGAGGCGTGTCCAGGAACCATCTGCAGAAATGGAGCTACAGTAATACCTTGGCCATGAGCTGACTGACTGCAGGGTTAGTCTGTAGAGTGCATTTTTATAAAGGTCAGGATAAAAGAGCATTCAGAGGTAAGTCACCCAAACACAGGCAGAACATAAAGCGCCACATTTAAAGGTCTGCTGCCCTCTTGTGGCGAGGCGAAGCATCTTACCACTGGCTTGTTCTGTACATGAGCGCTTCCACTGAGATAGTTTGCAAAGGGCAGCTTACTTTTGATGAATCCCCAGTAGGTCAGGAGTAGCTCAGTCGGTAGAGACGTTTGCCCACTAAGATTGGCGGTTTGATCCATGCTACCGGCCTTGCATACTGTTGTTGTGTCCTTGAGCAACACACTTCACTGCCTGTATGAATGTGTCAGGGTGATTGTATTTGGTGGTGGTCGGAGCCTGCCCCAGGACAGCTGTGACAGAAGTAACTCACTATCATCAAGTGTGACTGAGGAGTGAATGAATAATGCAATTCTGACTACAAAAAGTGTTATATAAGATTGATGCATTATTATTAAATATACTGACAGGACCCTTGGTCTGTGTCTTTCAGGGGTCGCTATAGCAAGTCATTCACATGGGTATTTGCCATCCCCTACAGACTCAGTGGACTATTGCAAATTAATACACATAATATTGTAGTTAAAGGAGCAAAAACCAAGCCAAGAATGGCTAGAGGAGCTTCTAAATACAAGGCTCCCCATGCAGAAGGTGTCTGTGGTGCCAGCAATCCAAAACATGTGAGGCAAGTTAATATAAACAAACAAATATATGTCGTCACTTGAAGCTACAATCTAAAAATACATGTGATCAGCTGTCTTTTGGGTCCCCATTACAGCTTGGGACCTTAGGCATTTGCTTGGTGCGCCCATCCCATTGCAAGGCCCCTGCTCATGACACAAGTGCTCTTTCTACACCTCTGGCTTATCACAAATGTTACTGTTACTAGTTGAACCAAGCTTTTCTTTCTGGGAGCAGTGCAGTGCCTTTCATATTCTCCTGACCTTTTTATCTGTCACTTTGACAACAAATGCGTCACTCCAGTACAAACAGGTCTCCATTCTGCCACTGAGGCATCTCAAAAAGACGGATTACACGCAGACTAATGAGACGGAATAGCAGCGGTCCCACCTATCAGAACAGCCAGCCCATGTTTTCTCAAAATATTTCATCATTTTTACACTCGCAATCCAGCCCTCCATCTAAAGATTTTTGTGTCTGCGTTGATGTCTTTTCATGTTCATCAAAAGAAACGGCGTGCAGTGTGTGTGTGGAGTCGTTGTTGAGAGCTGGCGCCCGTGTCACAAATGCCACGTTGGACAGGTTTTGTGGTGCGTTTAAGGAGCAGCGGTGAGTAACGCTAACCACTCTTTCATCTCCCACAACAATTACAATGGACACAAGTAAATGCCTCGACGACAAATGTTAGAAAGGGTGTTTACTAGTGACCTTTGGGAGAAAACAAACTGTTGGGAATCTAATTAACATTTCACTCCTCGGCGAGAAATAGGAATGTAGCCTGAGCAAACTTAATAAATCACGGCAAAAGCAGCCCACTTGATCTAAGACACCAATCCTCTCAGACTGAGGTTAGGGGCTGTATCTGCGTGCAGGAGATAAAGTTGATAATTGCTTTTCAAATATTAATGCAGAAATGGACGCCATGTTCCTAGCAAAGATGGTGCCTTGAATGTAGAATTTGTAAACCACCAAAGCAACGTGAGCTGACGACAAGCCCTAAAGGTAGAAGGGAAATTTAGAATAGAAATAGTTACAATGTCGTTTAAGGCCATGTCAGTAATTATAAACTATAATATTGAATTTTACTCGGTTATATTTGCAGCCTGGTTGTCTGAATTCAGCAAATACAGATACTGGGCTGTTTTTATATCAAATTAGAGGGGATATATTATGCAAAATCAACTTTTCTGAGCTTTCTGCCATGTTATAATGTTGTCTTCTCACCAAAAACATACCTGGAGTTGTATTTTGCTTCATACAAGCCTGTTTAAGTAATCCTACATTCTCTTGCATGGCCATTCTGAGGTCTCAAAACTGTGGTGGCGGAGAAAGCTCAAAGCATGCAAACAGACACAAACAAAACATACGCTGCAATGCAGAAACGCAACATCGCACCGGCAAATTTAGAAAACCTCTGCAAATAGACAGCGTAAAAAAAACCCCCACTGCCTCAAGTTCACAACACAAACACATGCGCGACAAAACAACATAAAATCTATAACATTCACTATTATTTGTAACTACATAAACTGTTTTTTGTCATCAGTCAGTCCTGTGTACCATTTTAGAATTGGTGAGAGAATTTCCTGTAAGTTCTACAGAATAGAGATCTATGTCACAATCACACTTAAAATAAAAAAGTATATAGCTAATTATTTTATATACATTATTAATTTACTTATTATAGTTTCCAGTAACTTTAAGCTCACTAAAAAGGTATATTAAATCATTTCTTTGCTATTTTAAAATTTTAAAGTGTACCACCTAATCCAAGCGTTCTCTGCAAAGTCAAAAGAAGATTTTTTTCCATACATACATTATTTAAAGTTATAAAACATGAAATACTAATGCAAAAGTGTCCAAAATTATTTTTAAAAAAAGCCTGCAAAAAGCATAAAATGTCCTCTTTAAGCTGTGTTGGGTTGTAAGTTGGTTGTCTACTTTTACTGCGTGCTATAACCCTCAATAGTCCTTTAGAGTCAAGTCAGTAAAAATATATATACTGCTTAGGAAAGCCATTGTCATAATTTTAGCATATGGCCTTACTGAATGAGATCATTAAAAGAAAGTGTGCTAGCAATTAGATAATTAGCTCTGGCGTGTTCCATAGACATTTTTCTAAAGGCACGGTCCACCTCTAGTTGTCTCCTGTGATTAAAACAATGTGATATCCTTGAACCAGCCTTATTAGGATTAGGTCGTAAATCTTTAATCTCCTATACAGACAGATAATTCTCATCTTACAACACTGATTTCAAATGAAAACGCATTAGTGTGGATGCAGTCTTAATTTGAAGCGGGACATTGGAGAAGCGATTTGTGATTCCGGACAGAGCTCTCCCTTCTCTCCCCCTCTATTATGACCCTGTCCGCTCGCAGACCTCATCATCTATCATTCTGCACTAATTGGACTATCAGAGCCATGCAAAGGCAGCTCCCCACCAGGCGCCTCAATAAAACCAATCACACTCAGAAGACACTGCACACAGCACTAGAGTCGTCCTGCCCGGTAACAGACAAGAACCATTGAAGGGAAACAAAGGTAATTGTAGGAGCCATGTCTAACTCTGGACACATTGAAACGATGATCAAAGTGTTTGTACGCGCTGCAAAACATGATGATGTGCAAATAAATAGCTGCTCTGGGAGTTTGCAGACTCTAATGAAGCAATCAGAAGGCATAAGTGTGTCCTGTATATGAGCTGTTGTGTTATATATTTCTTTGTTTATGTACATGAACATGGAAGACTGTTGCTTGTAGCGTTTACGTTTTACAAGTCTTGCTTTTCTTGGACTAACAGAATAAACTTTGCTCAGGTTGTGATGAAAATTGTCAGCTGAAATCATCCCAGTCCAGAAGGTAACCTGGCTTTGTTAAATACTTCCACTAAGTTGTTTACCAGCCTTTAAATGCCTGTACATGAGACATTTTGATGTAAACTGACTGAGACTTATTTTAAAGATAACAGTTAAAAATAACCGTGATATCATCTTTGAAAACATGATAATTCTTTTTTAACGCTAGAATAACCCTTGAAGCAAATTTATAATATAATGTGTGACTTTCAGAAGTTTCATTTAGGACACTTCAGAGGGGTGGCCACCAGGGGGCACAGGCTCACAGTTACAGGGGCACTGGCCACCCCTGGTCAGTGATTGAATCAACCAACTGTGAGTGTTTATCCATTTGATTCCATCATAAGAAAGCAATGTTGCTATTGTTGAACCTAAAACAAACCCAGCACCGCTACACACTTGGTCCATAACTATCAGTCCTGCACTAATAAATTGAACCAGCAGTGATTCAGATGCAAACACATTGCCCCGAGTTAACAACATGGATTTAAAGGTACTGGAAGCAGCATGCGCTCGTGCTGGTTTAAAAACGGTACTGCAGTCTAAATCAAAACAGTGTCAAACAATGTTCTGTGGGTTGCCAGTCACAGTGAGCTCTTTTGCCAGCTGGTTTTGTAGCTCTGCTATTAGCTGTGTCCACAGCTGCTGCAGGTAAACACTTGCCTATGTGGCAAAAACAGCATGGACCTTTTCTAACTGGACGATGGCCACTGTGAAACAAAACAAAAATGAAAAAAATCAACCACTTGGCCATTGTGTAAAATAGTTTTGTAATTGTGACTAAATAAGCTGTATTATTATCAGTAAAACTATTTAATTTAAACATTGATTCACATTTTTCCTGGAGACACTTTAGACACTTTTCATTAAGCATTAGAAAATACACTGCTCTTAATACTTTTAAGTGAGTTTGTGATTCACAATTAAAAAGAGAATACAGCTGCAGTACAAAGTAAAGCTCAGTTAACGCAATGCCACAAATACTGTACATCATGTATTGCCCAATACACTAATGCACTGATTCTGATTAAAATAAAATAGTTTCCAACCATAAGATTTATCCTTATTCTCTTTATTCTGAACATTATAAATAAAGGCTCTAAGAATGGGAATAGGAATATAATTGGACTACAGCAATTGCACACACAGTATCTTCTCGTGTCCATACCACACAGTAGCAGCATGTTAACTAATATACATGGTTGAACACTGAAAACATACCACAATCCTACAAGAACATGTCATAGAAAGATTAGACGGCCTAAATGAAAATCCATTGTTTATGGCCACTAACATGACATATACACCTTTGATCTCAATTACTATGAAAATATTATTAACTATATTTCATTTAGCACAGCAGTGGAAATGTGTTTAAAGATACACAGGGCCTTGGTAAATTCCTTTTATTATCCTGCAAGATTTAAGAGACAAGATGTGAATCAATATGCAAACAAACATAAAGCATTACCCCACATTTATCACAGCTCTAAGCCCAAAATTCTTTGCTTTTGTTGAGTTTGGCAAGATTCATTTTAAAAACAACCAAAAAGCTGTTAGCTGCGTTTTCATTTATCTCTATCCTATGGCTGACAGCAGGATGAAAGGCCACTGCGAGCTGCCTGACAAAACATGGCTTGAGTCAAAGGTTTCCTGCAGAACACCATCTGTCTGGAGCCCTAATTTGGCTGTTGCTGTCTCCCCAAAAGAAATACATCTTCCCTGGAAAATACTGCAACACAGCCATGTATAGAAATGTACAAACATGCTGTGACAGGGATAAAAATGTCAATGCAAGCAGCACTAATTTGTATTTCAGGGATTGGAAAGGACTTTGTTTAACAGGCATCACAGTACTGTAGCCTTGGCGGAGGCCATCTTTCCGAGACAAAGTCGGTTTAATATAGCAGCGAGTAGGAAATGACTGGGAATCCAAACTAACATCTACAATACATTACATACAGAGCACCAACGATAAACTGTATCTATAGTCCAGCCATCTTTTTTTCTCTGTTTGCTGTTGTTCATTGAAGCTTATATAGCAGCTGTAAGAGTAAAGTTGGTTGAACAATGACAAAACAATTTGGCTTTTTAAAATTAGTAATTGTCAGTGCAATAATATGGTTCTGTACTCAGTAAACACAAACTTATGTACCTACTAACTATTTTTGTCTACACAAAGATACATGTGTTTGATGGCAACTAACCATTTTATAAAAGAGATATTAATTTAGATGTATCAGACCACCTGCTCTAACAACTGCCCAGAGCAAACCGAGCCAAGCAGACAAACTGAGCACTACTAGAAGAGAGAAGCACATTGTTGTTTCATTATAAAAATGTAAAATGAAGGCTTATGACATTTATGAATTTGAATAATTTGGTTTCTAAAGGTCTGAAATGAACTCACTTTTTTCCACATTTGTTAAAGGTCACATAGTATGTTTTTTTCAGGTTTTCTGGAATGGTTTTGGACACCTTTGCATCAGTATTTCATGTTTTAGAACTTAAAATGATGTATATGTATGGAAAATATCTTCTTTTGGCGAGCTGTTACTTTGACTTTGCAGAGAACACTTGGATTAGGAGTCTGTGGCCCCCTGCTGCAACGGTGGAGAATGGACGGCTATTTCGCGCGGCTATTAGCAACATGACGCTAACAGATAATTAAATGAGCTGACTGCTTCATTGTGACTGCAATTTAAGCTCTGAAATGAATGAGTCTGGGGACGCGCAGGAGCACTTCCTGGTTTCAGGAGTCTACATAGAGCGGTGAGACTGAGCATACAGGTTTACTCAGACAAGCGTGAATAAAACAAAATACTACTCCAGGCAGGTTTTTGAGGTGCAAAGAATTTTAAAAGTGCAAAAAAGTCGATTTAGCACAATAAGGTACCTAGAATGAACAACAGCATGTCCTTGTAGGGTCAGAGGTTTTACAGAGTAAGAATCTGAGGTATTTCTACTCTCTCTCTTGCTGGACTATACTTATTTTAAAAACTATATCTCTGTTGTTGCTGTTATTTGTCAGCAATCTCTGTTAAACTATTGCGTTCCACACAATATAATGTTGCTTTCATGTGGTCTGGTAAATAACTGCCTTCAGCCTTTTGTTAAAAAGAAAAAAAGAAGCTGCTGCGTTAAATGCTTTAAACAGGGCCAATTTAAAATAAATATCAACAGCACATGAACTCAAAAACTGTGTAAAATGCATTTCTAACATAACAACCGCTCCTTACAATAAGTACATAAAACACACCAAAAGCTCCAACTTGCTTAAGAATAAAATGTGTATCTTTGAGCAGCGCTAGTCTTGTTGGCACTTTAAAAAAAACAGTTATAACAAGAAAATAATACACGTGTCGGTATTTGCATGAAAGTGATATCACAGTTAAAACCTTCTACTACTGACTAACCCTTACTTGAGCACATTTAATCTCTTCTCTTGCTCAAGTCCATTTGTCACTGAAGAGAATCAGTATTATGTGAATAAAGGCAGGTGATTGACAGCCATTCTAATCAATTGCTGTGTGATTCTCTCTGACACAAGAATCGTCGCCAATCTCATTTTCGGCTCTGAATGATATCGGTGACAGTGTGAAGATGGCTTCATTTTCACTCAAACTGCAGGATTACTGTCAGGAATAATACACCTATGGTCTTTACACGGCTTACTACAGTTTCCCTACAGGTAATTAAATGACTCATTTGTAAGAGGAGGATGTGAAGGTTGCAGTGTCAATGTGCAGAGTGCCAAATGCGCAAAGGTTTGATTCCAGCTTGGCCTTTCGCTTACACAAAGATGGGGTTTCTGTTCTCCGAATCCGCAAATCTTTTGAAAACGCTGGAGGAGGTGTTTTGGTCTCACAGCTGGGAGCCGCTCAGAGCCGCCCTGCTTTCGTGTGAACTGTGAAAACACCGTCTCTCACTGAAAACAATGACGTACCAGCCCCATTCTGAACTGTGATTGGCCGACACGCGAGCACAAAAGTCGGGGCGTTTATGTCTCATACGTTCATATTTAGTCCAGGGAGTGTCAGTAATATCTGTTTAAGTACTTACTTTGATGAGAGACTTTATGAGAATGGCTCCAGAAAACCACAAGATCTTAAAGTAGTTTAGAAGTTGTAGACTGGAACTAAATTTCCAAAGTACTCACTGTGTGGTGTAGAGCGTTTGCGGGGCCCACAGCGCTGTTTGCTGGACAAATACAAGTACTACAGTTTACTTTACTTCACACTTCAGCATTTTCGTGTAGATGCGAATCGCGGGCAGCATGACCGTTTTGTTTTCCTCCCCAGTGTTGTTGTGTAAACAGGCTCTAAAAGTATTGCCATTGTGGCTCTATGCAGATGTGTTTGTTTGTTTACATGTTTTCAAAGGTGGTGTATGATTGGCAAGCTGCGCTCAGGGCAGGTGAAAAAGAACAGATTTACAAAGGTGTTTAAAGGTGTAGGTCTACAGTGCCTTCATAATCAAACACAGTGTAACCTACACTCAAGGAAAAAAGAAACACACCACTTTCATTTTCTCAATTTGTCAAAAAATATTACAGCCAGTGAAAAATTACAGACTACAATGAGTTTAGTACTATTCTGAGTCAAAATGAAATGACTGTTTTCCTGGTTCCGGTTGATTGAATTTGATGAGCAATAACAACTGTATTTTTGTATTAATCACCTATGTCTGGGTCATGAGTAAAACTCAGAGATGAATTGGACCTGTCCTCAATTGTGCACAACCATTCCCTATAAAAAAACACCAAAATGGAAAAGAAAGCACATTTGTTCACAATGCCACGACTCCTGCAACCAGAGAGAGATTGGCAGCCGTTGGCCTGCTTCAAGCTGAAGGAGCACACGGCTGTAGCCAGGAGTTTGGAGTCCATCACTCTACTGTTGTACGCCTTGCTGAGCGTTTCCACACCACTGGATCCTCCAATGACCGTCCCAGATCTGGTCGACCACATGTCACAACTGCTGCATTATTATTGTTTGGTCATGTTATTGTTATTGAAACTGTCATAAGCATTGATTAATTGGGTCTGAATATCAGGGACGGGTATATGGTTGATGTGCACATGTAATATTTCCATCAAAAATAACTAACCAAGCAAAAATGTGGCAAAAAAGCAGTGGTGCGTTTCTTTTTTCCTTGAGTGTATGTCTAAACCTGTACTTTATCCTGGATACTTTCACTAACTTTTACTTTTTTTTTTCCAAAGAAAATGCACATTCTTTCCAAAACTTTTTTTTCTTTTTACCTAACTTGTAACTTGTTACTTGTTAAGTCTATAAATGAGAAAATACTTTTCAACCTCGGTGGCATGATGCACACTCTCTTAACAAGCACAAGGTCCTGGTATCAATCCAGGCTTGAGTAGCTGTTTTAGTAGTACTAGCAGATAGTAGAAGACAAGTAGTAGTAGTAGTAGTAGTAGTAGTAGTAGTATTAGATACAAGTGTAGACAACTATACAGGCTACCGTCAGTGTCAAAAGCGTTATATAAGACTGATGCATTGTTGTTGATGTTGTTACATACTTTTACTTAAATAATTTAAAAACTTTGTGAGAATACTATGTAGAACATATGTCTACTTTGGTAAAAATGTATATTCTCAAAGCAAGTGAAAGTGTTTTATTTTATTTTTTTCAATGGCAAAGTAGGCAGTGCACATGACTTGCAATCAGATGCTTTAAGATTCAATAGTACCTTGAAAATAAGCTTTTGCAAAAACATCAATGTATTTATTATTTAATACTTTTTTGAACTAACAGTACTTTTTTAAGTGCAGCTTTTAAGGTACTTCTTCACCTTATCTTTAGTTATATGGTATGGTTTGACATGGCATGGATACACTTAGACATCATAACACAAGTTGTATTTCCAGGAGGAATATCAATTGTGTTACAGAACAATGGTGCAAGATGCTTTGAGATGGAGCCAAGCATTGCTGCAGTAGATTCCTGTGCTAATTCTTCCTGGAATGATGTTATGCTGCCTGGACAGCCATCCTAATTATTTCTATTTTTTTACAATGACAAAAGTCTGTTCCTTGTCAATTTGAACTCGAGAACGGTGAAGTGTGAACATACTGTCAGTAATAATCAGCCCATGGTATTTACAGGGTTTTCTACAGTTTCCTTAATTACATGTTAACAGCTAATTAAACTGCTCATCTGTACGACGAGAGTGTGAAGGTTACAAAGCCAATGTGGAGAATGCTTAAGTGTTATCAATTAAGAGTAACAGCATTGTGGATGTATGTAGATGTGTTTGTTTGTAAGCATTTCTCCTGATACAATATAAGTGTGAGTTTACTGCTCTGTGGAGACAACACAGTGTTTATTACTTCATCTGTCACTGGCATTAACACTCGTGGTTGAATAATGAGTTATCACCTTGCTGTAAGATGCTTCTTGTCTCTGACTCGGCAGCTCCGTAACGACTTTAACACTCCCACTGGCTGTTAAGGCAAATGAGAAGGGCCTTTGTGACGAGGCGTGTGAGGGGCGAGTGTGTGATCCTCCGCAGTGGCCATTACCGCGCGGACCCGGCGTTACCATGGCAACTGTGTGGCAGCAGCCTTGATGCGGGAATGATCACACGTTATGAGTTGACTCAGGCTGAAGGTAAAAAAAAACAAAAAAAAAAACAGGACTGTAGTGATTTGGATAAAGGAGAGGACCAGAGGAAGACGGTGGAGCAGATATATTCTAAGAAGATGCCCACAAGATAAGAAGGTCAAGCAATTTGTGTGGTCACTATTATAGGTCTATTTTACTATGGTCTTCTTGAGGTGTAATAACTTAGTGAAATTGATTTCAGACTGAAAAAAATTGGCATAGACAGAATATCTTAGAACAAGTACAACACTTGTATGGTCCCAGTGTTCACCAAACAATATAGCTTGTTTTATTATTAAATCTTATAAGTTGTAATATCTAAGTGGGGTAGCTCTAGCAAGTCAAATAATCTCAAAGAAGTTTAGACTTAAGTAAATAAACCCCCCCCAAAAAATCATCTATCAATGCTTCAATGAGAAACATATACTGCACATTATATAACAATAACTGACAGGCTACTATCAATACATCACTGCCACTGCAGCATTTGGGTTCTGCAGTAGGGCTCTATTTTAGTGTTCTTTTGTCGCTCTGTTCTTAAATTTAAAGTATGTTTTTGACAATTTTTCATGACATCTGGTGGTAAAAGTGAAGACAAGCAATGCAACAGCTATGACAGCCTTGCAGGGACATGCTGTATGCCATAAACAAATCCAATTAAAATAGCTCTGATAACAAATTAACTTGAAGCTGTAATATTTTAAACAAAATGTTTTTTTTTTTCATAATTTTCTAAATTCTAAACTTTCTATGTGTAATGAATGCACATGTTGAAATTTAGGTCAGTGAAGTACTGGCAGAGGTGGCGGATCCATCTAAATATCAGCAGTTTTGATATCAGTATTGGATCGATACTGCTGCACCCTTCTCTTTCCTGTAAAACCTCTGTGAACTGAAGGAAAAAATTTATTTTATGCTAATAAAATATATTTTTTATTTGCACAACTTTGCTTAAAATCAGGTCTGGGTTTGAACATGCACTTATCAGGAAAAATAAATGGTAACAAATGTATTTTGTGGTCAAAAATATATTCAGATTGAACACAAGATGACGCACCGCTAGTCCTTACAGGAAAGCACATAAGCTGTCAGTATTTGCACAAAGTATAGGTATCAATATTGGGAATACTAGCCCGGTATTTACTTGGTATCACATCAGTAAAAAAAAAACAAAAAAAAAAAAACACCCCTAAGTACTGGAAGTATTTAACTGGGAATAGATCTTGTGCTATGTAATCTAAGCTAGATAAAAAGTGTTGTTTTGATGTTAATACACACTATTGAAAATGATTTCGGCTCATCTGTTCCATCTTGTTCAGCTATAACATTTTACATTTGGAGAATGTTGGAGAAACACAAGAGCTTCAACATAAATTATGCAGTGAGGCATTTTATTTACTTCCAAACAAGCTCGAGGACAGGAAACAGTGCACTGAAAACCGGAAAATATGTCCTCTAACTAAATCCACCTGTAAAATTATAAAGACCTAATGTTAGAAATAGACTGTCTTTAAAGAGGTTTACAACATTTCATCAACATTAGAAGGTCAGACAGAGATAGTAGATGCCAACGTTGTAAAAGACCAGCGTTAAGCATAGATAGTTCTAACTTGAGCAGAGTGACCTTGACAAAGGATTCCTCCACCTACGCTGCAACTCAGAAAAAGTCTGAGCATGTAACGGTTTGTAAAACTCACCTCCAACGAGTGGACTATGAAAACCTAGGGCTATTTTCAGAGTCAGACTAATATGTAACTTAACTCTTGCCGAGTTTTCAAGAAGCATCCACATCACCGCCAGCTGTTTGGTAATGCTAAAACTGAATTTGTAAAAAATACTGGTGACCACAACTTTTAAAGTATGCTACTTTATTCCAAATTATTCCAGATTTACACCCTGACGCTGTTGGAGATGCTCATTTTACAACAAGCAGAGAGGGAGTCTGGAATCTTTCCCCTCATTGCAATTTCCACTCATTTGAAATTCATATACTTTATCTAAAATAGGGCAGGCTTATTGTACTGTTTCAGATTGCTTGCATGTTTATCCTGTTTTATGGTCTCCTAAATCAACCTTTTTGAACAGGTTATAATGTTGTTTGCACCTTAAAACATACCTGGAGTAGTATTTTGTTTGAGTAATCCTGTATCCTAAGCCACTGTCCTTTTCCAAACCTGGAAACACTTGGTCTCACCGCTCTGCGTAACCAGGAAGTGCTCCTATTTGTTTCAGTGCTTAAATTGCCGCCACTAGGAAGCAGTCAGCTCATTTATCCATTATGATTGCTAATAGCCGTGCCATTTTATGCTCAGTCCAGTCCCCTCCACTGCCAGCAGGGGGCGACAAACACCAAGCATCACCAGCACCAATCCAAGCATTCTCTGCAAAAGTCAAAGTAACAGCTCCCCAAAAGAAGATGTTTTCCATACATATACATTATATTAAGTGAATTACTAATGCAAAAGTGTCCAAAATTATTTCAAAAAGGCTGAAAAAGCATAATATGTCCCCTTTAATCTTTGTCTGATGGCCCCGCCTTTTAAATATTCACCAGATAAGACAATTTCTTGGTTAAGTAAAAAAAAATATATATATATATATGCCATTTTAAAATGAAAAGACACTCGGGTTAACTTATAAAAGTAGGAGCTTAAATCTTGACTTTCTGTTACATAGTGTGGAGAAGTTTGCTTTTGTAGCCACCCAGCACTAACTACTAACAAACTTCTTTCATCTGCACTTTTCTAAACTAAGCAAAATTATAGTAATACATTGAACAGAAGGGTAAAGTGCTAATGCTGGTTGGATTGTGTAGGAGTACTTCAGTTGGTAATTGCTTATTATAATTATAAAGCCATATGAAGAATATAAGAGGTTGTAAAAAGTTGCCATAGCAATTGTAGCAGTTGGTGGCAGTCGTGCAGTATTTATGTCCACATGTATGTATACACTCAGATCCAGCACAATTCTGCGGAGAAACAGAAAACGCTCCGCGAATTTATGACCATTAATGTTCGGGACTCTAACTGTGTGGTCCTCATTAGCTAAAAAGTTGAAATTTAGAAGTTCATTAGGTACTCAAATGTACTCGTGGTAATTGTAATGAGAAACCCCAGTGTTGAAAATGACGTCTTTACTGGTGTGAAAATGGACTGTTAAATAGATTTCCCACTGTGCCGCGCTGCAGCTGTGGGAAATGGCAGTGTCCAAAGCCAGTCTACGGTTTACAAATTGATTTTTGAAAGGCTGTCATCTCCTAGCACCTGGCAAACTTATCGGCGACTCATTGGTCAAGTGGGCCATCATCCCATTTGGATATATTATGGTCGTTTTCTGCTATAGGATGATAAAAGTCCCAGTTATTGGGCCCTTTAAATGCACTGTAACTCCATATGTTGTGTTGATTCTGCAGTCCTCCACACACAGGCCCATCCACAAAGCTGCCCCACGCTGTTCTCTCCCCTTTTACAGCAGATGTGGCCTCTTTTAATGCACACTATTAGGGGTTATACGATCAAGCACAATAGGCTGGAGTTCACTGGAGTGGCTTGATAGACCTCTAACTGTTTCTGTCAGGGGTTAAAAGGAGTTGGCACAGAGCCCAATAGCTCATGTGTATGGGCAATTACAGCAATAATAGTGTTCTTCATGGGAATATTCCTCAGCGCTGACCTCTGCCGAAGACTGACAGAGACAATGGGAAGAGGAGTTCTCGGTGAGATGAGAGGTGACAAGTGACAGAAGGCAGAGGAATAGGTGCAAAAGAGTCAGAGAAAAGAGAAAGGATGGAAAATGTTGGTGAAAATGAGAGGAAAAGGGCACTGTTTAGAGATTTGGGAGAAGTGACAGTAGGTGCTCTCTCATATGGACACGTGAGAGAAAGAACTAAGACATATGAAGATGTTTAAAACAGGTCTATAATGTTAGCCTGGTCAAAGATTTTACAAAAGGGAACGCACTTTGGATGAATAACCCGGTCGGTGACTGGATGAGCCAAGCATGAGTGACCACCTGATATATCAGAGCAATGCCATGTTAGTCACAGTAGTAACGGTAAAATGGGTGCTACATCCTCAAACCTAAAAGCCAGCGATGGGGTGGTGGCAAATCTGTCACACTGAGCAAGACAAGACTGATTTCAGTGAATCTGTGAAGAATCCAGCTGCTGCCCTATCATTTATTGTAGGTGTATGTGATAAGGTACAGGTTGCAGTGAGTCCTCTGGGCCAAGAGGCTGTGGCGGTGGTGATAGACAAAGGTCATGTGTGTACTTGTCATGTTGCAGTGATACCACTTTAAATGCTTTGACAACAGATTATTTAAGCTATAAAATGAATCACAAAACATGTCTATTACTCCATGTTCCTGTAAAAAGCATGTCATCTGCACAGAGGCAGGACCAGGTGAACTTAAAAAGGGACTTTTTACTGTGGCGGCCAAGATTCAAGCAGAAATAAATGCAGCAGAAATACTGGGTTGGTACAGCATGGTTTGGTCTTTGCAATCATGAACTGCTGCATATGCTGCTTCCTATTTCAATTTTTCTACACAGAGAATCTTAACTGCTCTTGAAATATGGCATTATATGTTTTTGTTCTCTAACATATACAAAGAATGTGTCTGCTTCCTGTTGATTTGTGTTTGGTGGGTGAAAAAATAGATGCAGATATAACTCTGACTCTGAATGCAGTTTAACACTTGTGCAACCAATCAGAATGTGAGGTTGCAGCACCAACATAAGCAGAGCAGCTTCAGCTTTTGACAATCAGAGAAACAAAGCACTGCCTGAAGCCCATCCTATTTTTAATGTTTTGTTTTGATTAGTCAGGTTAGTATTATTTTGTGATACAACATAAAAAGCTCATATGGAACCCTCTCTACCCTTTTTCATCATGGAAACCACTTTATTTCTATATTGTATTATTATACTATTATATTCTTTGTATTGCACCTTACTAATACTGCATGCTGTGTGCTTTATACTTTGTTACTTTGTGTAGTTGTTGCTGGAACTTGAATTTCCTTTGGGATCAATAAAGTATCTATCTAATCTAATCTAGAAAAGAACCTTTAGAGCTCTTTAACAAAAGTTAAAAAATAGACTAACTTTGGGCCAAAAAGTTTTCCACTGTGACTCCGGGTGGAACCACTTTTTCAGTAAGGCCCTTTAGAGGCTTTATAAATCGTTTATCACTTAGTTAATAGGTACCCCCAAGTCCCTTATAAATATTAATGCTTATAAAGTCACTAAAACAAATGGTCACACTACTTGGGCTCACTATTAGGCAAAAATAAAGCTACAGTTCATTGTGCTGAATCTTCCTAAATGCTAAACGTGCTTTACTTGGTTTTATATTGTTACACTTTGCAGTAGGATTTTAGTTCATAAAAACTCCAATTCAATTCTTCACTGTTAAGATGTAATATTGTCAGTTGTAATAATAACTTTGTGATGGGTAAGTAACAGTTTCTCTGAACAAAAAAGATATTTAGACATACATGCTTGTGCAAGAAGCTCAAAAATATCTCTAATACTGTAAGACATGTTTGTCTGCTGGAGGGTAGTAAATAGTGCTTTTGAACTAGCAGTCCAAAAGCTTCTCTCTTTTATGACATCTGACCCGAACGGCTGAATTTGTAGGAAAATTGAAGTCTGTTTGTTTAAACTAAGCCGATGTCTACCGCTTTACGCTCACTGGGAATCTTGACACTTTTCATAAGTCTTGCCTCATCCTGGAAGGCGCATGAGGGGGTGAAGTGGTCCCACAGAGGAATCACAGATAAGGCCGACCCTGTCCTGGTTGAGAATGAACCTAAGACCACCACTGTGCTGCTCATGGTTCCATCTGGGAGCCAGCTTTTCAGTTTTTATTCCAAGGCCACATTTCAGGCTCTTAAATGTTCAAATAGTAGAACAATGGCCAAAGATTGTATGGGAAGCTGGTTCTAAACGCCATGGATCTCTGAGAACATTTTCAAAGACAGTGGACAAGTAAAGAAACCAATGCAGATGAGAAGAATACAGAGGGCTGGGCAGGAGGCAGAGATGTTGTGCTAAAATTATGTCCTAGCTCTGAGACAACTGTCTCTGTCCGTTACTTAAATGAGAACAACACGGACCTGACACTTCAGACATGAGGCTGGCATCATCAGCGCTCTCTGACTGACTCAACACAAAACATGGTTCATATCACCTCTGAGAAGAATCAGTGTGGCTGTGGCAGAGTACAAAGTGTTTATAGACCCTTCCAAGAGAGATATGCAAAATATAGTAACATGCATAATAGTAATTTTTCACAAAACATTAAGACATTTTTAAATGACAAAATTGACTGGTTGTTGTGGAAATGGCTGTATAAATTTACCTTCCAATAATAGCATAGATCTAGTGAGCAATTCCATTTGTGTTCTGCCTAGTTATTCAGTGACTTTTTATATCTCGCTTTTAGCTTATGTTTCATAATTTAATTAAAGGACTAATTGTTGTGATATAATGTTCTCTATCCAGGCACTGACACTTCACATGGGTAGTTTGCCAGATGTCCAAACCATTTTCTTGATTCATAATTAGAATTAAATTTTTGTGCTAATTTGTCCCCTGAAAATGTTTTGCAGTATGATTGGTTTGCTACTCAGGGGCAGTGTAAGCCAACAGACAAATACTTGGGGCCCCAAAACAGAAGGGGGCCACCTAAAGGCAGAGTTTGGAATGATAGTGGTTGACTGTTTCAGAGTCCCTAAAGGGGCCCCACAACCACCTCTCACTCTGCAGCAGACAAACAGTCAAATCTGCAAGCAGTGATAAAAGGGCCTCATGCCCCTTGGATCTAAGGCATGTGTGGTCAAATGAAGAGAAGTTATCTGTCTGGCAGTGAGAACAGAAACAAGAAAGAACAGAAAAGAAAGCAAGAATGGTGAGCAATATATAGTTTCAGGGCAGGAATTCACCTTTTAAATAGCAAAAACTGTTATATTTCACATTTTTTTATGTTTGATTTTGTTTTATACATGCATATGAACTTGACATCACATTCTTAATCCATAGGGTTTAATATGACGTTGGCCCACACTTTGCATCTATCTACGTCAGACACTGATGTTGGACAAGAAGCCCTGGCTCGCAGGCTTCACTCTAAATTCATCCCAAAGGTGTTCTGTCAGGTTGAGGGCAGGACTCTGTGCATACCAGTCAAGTTCTTCCACACCAAAGTCACTCATCCATGTTTTTATGGACCGAGTCATGTTGGAACAGGAAGTGGCCATCCACAAACTGTCCCACAAAGTTGGGAGCATGGAATTGTCCAAAATCTCTTGGTGCTGAAGCATTCAGAGTTCCTTTCACTGGAACTAAGGGGCCAAGCCCAGCTCCTGAAAAATAATTCCACATTATAATCTGAATTCAGTTTTTTGGGTGGATGAGTGAATACTTTTGGAAATAGTGTATAACAAATGCGGGTTGTAGGACCCTTGTGAATTTTTGCTTAGGGCCACTAGAAACTCTAGCAGCACCTCTTATTTCCTACAAACTGTAAATTATTGATATTAAGGTATTTTCTCTAAACTTACAGAAACATATTCTGGTTATATGCCTGCAAATATTATGGTGGCAGTGCGGTTAGTAATCCAGTCACATAGCAAGGAGATTGTAGACATGCATGTATAGTCAATGGGTCAATCTAAATTGCCAAATAAGGAATTAATGTGAGAGTGAATGATTGTCTGTCATTGTATGGTCCTAGGTCACTGTCCAGTGTACTTCAGGCCCAAGGCAGCCCCTCCACATAAGCAAAAGAAAATGAATTAATCATTTTGCCATATCCTCAAACACTCTGACAAACTAAATTTTACATCCATATATATCAACAATATCTAAAAGCAGTTTGAGCAGAATATATGATGACCGCTCAGTCGAGACAGCTCAACAACTCGCTGTCAAGGTTGGTCAAATGTGTGGAAAGTGCGCCAAAACAAGTGCACCGAGGAGACAGAGCAGACAGGTTTTCAAGGCCTGACAGTTTTTCTATTACGGCTGATAGGTAAGCGCGACACGGTGATTAGAAAAGACCAGCGCTCAAGTGGAGAGTCCAGGCAAGCATGTCGGCAAACAGCCCTCAAAAGGATGCTTAGATGTTAAATCACTGCAAGGGTCCAGGTGCTGCGAACCAGATATTTGACCCGGGTGGAAGAGAGAAGACGGGGAATCGACCAGCGGCACTTTATAATCATTGCGTGGACAGTGACTTTTGCCAATTTTGCTCCATCACACAAAGACAGCTAGCAGCTTTCTCATCGGTACTTGACCATTTTATCAAACAGGGTCAAGTCAACACACTAGTGAGAGTCTGTGCACATTTTGCAATCCAATAAGTAAAGTTCCACCTGCGGCAGATTATTTCCACAATATTAAAAGTAGAAAGGACAGGAGCACAGTGCCCCAAAAAGTTTCAGGTTAGTTTTTTCAGCTGTAGCCTGGACTCAGACAGAGGAGAAAAATACTATTTCAGTGGTGGCAGTGCATATTTATTGTGTACTGTGCGAGTTTATTTCAGTGCCAAATAAAAGAAGTCTCGGCTGTGACATTCCCAGTTCTTCAAGAGTATTTCTTCTTGGCACGTCTTTGAATGGAGATAAGATACTGCCAGTGTCTAGCGGTTACACTGTGCATGACCTGGGTGCAATTGGGATCAAATATATGAGAGATGTTCGCCGTAGATTAAAAGAACAGGGAAGGCAAAATGGCGTGCAGAGAGCAGCCTGCTGTTATCTAGGTCAGGTTAAAAAGAACAGTAGTGTTATTCTGATGCCACTTGTGTTTATAGAGTTGTTTTTGTCTACAATGTATTGCGAGTTGCTTTCATTGTCTTTCCAAAGCCTGTCTCACACTATGGGATAATTGGGCCAATTTGAGGACCCATTCTGGCCTTCCGAATATCAAAGCGGAGTGGACTCACTGATTATCTGAAGACGGTGGCGTAGTGTGTGCAGACATTACCAAAAAAAATCAGTCTTAAGGGCCATTTGCACGAGAAGCTGGTCAGGAAAACGCAACACTCATGCTGCTGCTGATTTGTGTTCATGTCAAAAGGCTCAGGTGTGAAGAAAACTGTAGTAGTTGTCTTGTAAAAAGTCTTTTTAATTCTGTGGGCTGTGTATAGGGATTGCGTAACAGATGGAATGAAGCAATGGGTGTGAAATTATGTCAATTATTTCCTCCAAAACATCTTCACAATCCTATAAAAAAGAACCTAGACCTTGACTCAACTTCTTCTAGTTCATGTATAAAGGCTCTATGATTGAACCACAAAGCACTGAACTGTCAGAATGAGTTAAAATCATCTAAAACCAATCTCCTCATGATTTGAGTTTTCCTAAATGTCCCATATTATGCTTTTGTCAGGCTTTTTGAAATAGTTTCGGACACATGGTCCATTTCCTTTTCCATTATTATATTTCAGTCCTTGACAGAAGTAATGATGTTTAAATGGGCTATATTATGCAAAGTCAAGTTTTCTGAGCTTTAGACCATGTTATAATAATGTTTCCTCATCAAAAAAACATACCTGGAGTTGTGTTTTGCTTCATGTTTAAATAATCTTGTATTCTCTGGCGCTAAGTGTCTAAGGCCATCTCCCACAAACCCCTGCCCACTCCAGGAAGCACTGACCAATCAACAAGCCCTCTACATCCAGTCTGCTCTCATTCATTTATCCAAAAAACAGTGTACAGCTTTGTTTCCACTGATTCCACACAACTTTCTCTATTTTGTATTAAGATGGCATCATACAAAACGCTTTTTTCTTATGTTTAAAAGACCATAACACTCTGCTGCCCTCTGTTGGTCTCTTCATCTATTTCCTTATGGTACCAGTAGAGTTCTTAATATAACAACCAAGGCGGAGGTTATGTTGAGGTGGCATTCATTTGTTTGTCTGTCTGTTTGTTAGCAACATAACTCAAAAAGTTAAGGACAGATTTGGATGAAATTTTCAGGAAATGTCAGACATGGAATAAGGAATAAGTGATTACATTTTGGTGAGCCGGATCATCATGCTTTCTTTTAGTCACATAATGATTTTAAAGGTTGTAAAATGTGAAATGCTCTTCTAGAGGGAACCAAGATTGCTTTAGAATATGAATAAAAGCATAATATAGCCCTTTTAAGATATAGATAAGTATTTGCATCTAGCTTTCTAGGATTTTGTTGACAACTAATACAAAGCTGCACCAAACACAGCACTAGATAGAAAGATATAGATGTTTGTTGTTAAGTCTGTCTTGTGTATAAGAAAAAACTGGTGACTTATCAAAAAGACATTGCATTTGCATTTAGAAAAACACCATGTTCTTTGATGAAAGATGTACCAGGGGTCTTTTAGTGTAGCATCTAGTATGTATAGTATGTTGGTGATCTGTTGTGGTGTTTTCAGGCCAGAAGGCTTTCTCAGGTATAGAATGTAATTAGTGTGCAACGACCTGAGTCAACCTACTACTGACAACCGGCATGATAATTACATTTGCTTAATAAAAAACGCTATATACTACTGGAAACTGTTGAAGTGATTTTAGCAGTAGCTGAAAGAGTCCTATTGTATGTTTGCAGAGTGGAGTACATGCTTTCTAATTAAGTGCATGTATTGAAGTGGTACTTTTACGTCATATCGTACATTTTGAAAGGATGCATTGCCTTAAAAAAAACAATTACAGTATGAATATAGACTAAACCAAGTGCCCTTTATGTCCAAAAAGTTGTGACCAAATCAATGTCCTTGGCCATTCAAATGCTGAAGTTAAGGAATACTGTAAGTCATTCTGTTTTACATTTGCACATTTCCATCTGAGTCATCGTCTACAGAAGCAGTGGCAGTTCCAGGAAACAGCAGATCTGAGCCTCTAGCACTAAAGTAAAGAGTGTGAATGAGACACGTGAAACATCTCTTTGAAATGCCAGGCCTGTCAAAAAAAAAAGAACTTCAAATTTATCCTTCTCAAAAATTTATCATAATTCATAAAAAATTAAGAATTGGACTGACATTAGAGAAAAATGTTCCCGGAAGCAGAAAAAGAGAAATACTGATTTAATTGGATATGATTTTTTGGCAACACTATTAGTATAAATGAAGATATCTTTCATTGAGAAGCTTAGATTGCTGGAGGACTGGAGGTGAAAGGATTATTACGTGTTTAAACGGTTGTTCACAGAAGGCTGACCTTGTTCAATCTCAAAGACTTGTACAAGATACTCAAATAATATGTAGTTTTAGAGGCAAATTAACTTTCTGAGGACAATTTTCATTTTCTCTATTTTTGAGTACATTTCACAAGAGTATTTTCAAGTATAAATTGCAAATGAAAACTTTACATTTAATACTTTCAAAAGGGACCTATGCCATGTAAGAAATGTTTTCACTGTTGTCAGTCTGTTAAAGCAAAAAGTAATGGATGGACAAAAGTATCAGGAAAGGACAGAAATGATTTGTTTTTGGTGTGGATCCAGATGGTCTAGATTCTTAAAAATTATTCTATATCATGACAGGGTGACATGACATTCTGATCATTTCAGCGCTTAAAATTACTGCCACCACAAAGCAGACAGCTCTGTTAGTGTCATGTTGCTAACTGCTGTGCTAGATAGCCATTTTATGCTCTGTCAATTCTCCACCGTTGCCAGCAGAGGGCGACAGACACGTAATCCAAGTGTTTTCTGCAAAGTCAAAGTAAGTTTTCCATACATATACATTATTTAAAGTTATAAAATGTGAAATACTAATGCGAAAGTGTCCTACACTATTACAAAAAGCCTAAAAAAGCATAATATGAGACCTTGAAGGCTTTGTGGCTTAGAGCAGGCCCCCGCAACCCGCGATCATGGTCCGGGTCCAGACCTACAGAGGCTTTGATCCGGACCCCAGAGCAATTTTCATAATGCTCACCAATTTTAAAAATAGCTAAATATTACTGCATTTTGTTTTTGAACAGGCCTGACAAAGACGCGATGGGTTCTTGTGGGTTACTACAGTTACAGAGTATACTGAAATAAAATAAAAATAAATAAAAGCAAACAGCATCGCTAATGTACACCGCAAGAGTACGAGAGGCAGCCTGCTTTTATCTGAACATGCTCTGTCTGTGTGGAGCTCATAAGACCAGTGTCCCGACTTTAGAGCCTCTTCACACTGGGCTGAAGTTATCATAAGCCAGGACTATGGACTATAACAGTTATCAAATATAGACTATTCCTGTCAGGATTAAACAAATCTGTGTGAGGACATCTGTGTGGTGAGTTTTGAAAACGTTTATCTGTCCTAGTGCCACTTCTTTTGCTTTGGCTTTTAGCATGTAATATGTCATGTCATATGTGTTCTCTCAACTAATATAGACTTTAAATAGCAGAAGTCTCTAATGTCATGATTTCTGCTCTCACTTTGCACAGCTGAACAAAGTGCCAACGAGGTGTGAATGGGACCGACTTTTCGTGCATTTTAATTAGCCGCTAATATGCCCATTTATCCGATATTATTGCATCCTCTGCATTGTTCACATTTATAATAAATATATTAAAAATAGTGTTATCCAAATACTGCAGCCTGGAGGTCAGTGGCAGTCTGACACAAGTTCAAACATCAGCTGCTGTTAAAGTGGAAATGATAAATGTTTCTCTGACAGAAATAAGCATTGTACATGTTTTAGTAGCCCAAATTAAATACAAAAATAAAATTGTGATATAGCCTGTTTATTATTTTTTATATGTGTAAATGTTCGGACCTCAGCAGAGTAGAACGTTAATTCTGTGGACCCCAAGCTATTTTAGTTGCAGACCCCTAGCTTAGAGGATAGAGCCTGAAGATCCCAACAGGACAGGAAACTACATTTTTAATTAAAGTATTTCAACTTGATTAAGTAGTACAAATATAGTAGTTCTTTCTTTCACCTCTGATTATGATAAACATTTATCCCCATGTCCCACAAGTAAAGTTAGCAAAACATAATTATTTCATTAGCCCTCTCTGGTTTCAATGTCACACACTTTGTCAACATAGATTTCAATTATACGTCATTACACCCCAGAGCGAGCGTGGAGGAGAGCACACTTTAACGTCGAAACCATCATAAACAAGCTGCTGAAGTCAAACAGTCATTAGGCGTCATTAACACGCTGGGGGTGGGAGATGGAGACCCACAAAAAGACACACACACAGGGCCACATCCCGCCATTAATTGTGATTAATAAAGATTTAATGAAGGTGGTGAGTGTGTGGGCCGTTTGGACGCTGATGGATGGGCGGGGGAAGTGACAGCTCCAGGGAGAGACACAGGCACACAGGCAGATGAGATTGAAACTTGACATTAAATCAATGGCTCGTCATCTAGAACAATGTCAATCTCCTGCCTGACGCTTCTCCACAATCTCTCCTCTTCACAAAAATGAATGATTCTCTTAAGGGACAGTGATTTTTAGGGACTGGGAGTGTTAGGCTTCAGAACTCACAATGTAACAGGGATTGCAGGACTCTTCCAGGACAATATCAGACACATTGTGCTAAAATATGCAGGATTTTAACCAAGTAGAGAAGACTGGTGAGCAGTTCTCTCCAACCAATATTAAAAAATGCATGTATAGGCAAATCTAATCTCCACACAGTGAATGGGGGTTTCTGCAGTGTATTAAAAAGCATTAAAAGTCATTACATTTATTTTGTGAAAATTAAGGCCTTAAATGGCATTAAAAAGCATTAAATTTGATTCCAACAGACTTCAAAATGTATGTTGAATGCTGAAGTAAAATCGCTGTCATTATTAGTTTTATTATTTGATACAAAAAATATGTATATGTATAATGTATACACACACACACACACATATTAATATATATGCATTATTATTACTATTTTATTACACTAGGGTGATAGACAGGCGGAACAAGTTTGCTTCCAGTGGGACCAAATTACCCAAACATCAAATATATCACTTTCAATGTTACTGGTGCTTTAAAACTGTATTTTACTAGCAAATACATTTCGACACCACTGAAAATGTATGTTTGTGGCATTAAAAATATAAAAAATGGCATTAAAAAGCATTAAATAGACTCGCTGATACCTGCAGGAAGCTCTGTGAATAAATGTGAGAGTGAAGGATTGTTAGTGTGTTTCCGAGTGTGCCCTGTGACTAACTGGCTCTGGTCTGGTGTAAGGTTGCCAACTTTCTCACTTCCAAAAAAAGAGACCCTTTTTTTTTCCGCAGGTGCAGGCGGACACTCAAGCAGCAGCAGGCTTGATGCGCTGTTTTTGTTTGCCACTGCTTTTTGTAGCTGCAGTCTACTGTTCATTTTGAAACTCATAGCTCTCACCTATCCCATAATGCAGCGCGACCATTTTTAAAAGTCCGCTATTATGCTAAACTTCTTTGAGCTTTTATCAATGTTATAATGTTGTTTCCACCTCAAAAAAAAAAAAAAAAAAGTAGTAGTATTTTGTTTCATTCACGCTTGTTTGAGTAATACTTTAGTCAACTGTTGCTGGCATTCCTCCCAATCAAACATGCTTTGTATTAACTCTTCTTCTTAAGCTAGTCTTAAACTCATTCTTTCATTCACTTTTTTCCCATTGGAGGCATCACGACTTCAACACAACTCCTAAATAAACTGGATTTGTAGATTTTTCATAGTAAATAGTAAAATCTTCTTTCTTATTTTGTGTCAACCATTTTCTCTCTAGAATGTTTTATTCCACATCAGTAATTTCTGAAAGAAAAGAATTAGATTTGGTGAGAAATGTTGTTGACTTATCTCGGATAACTCCTCTAAAGCTATGAACATAAGAAAATCAAATGAAATTGCTTGTGAAAAGTGTTTGTGGTCTCTGCTATAGCTGTCACTGTGGCGCCGCTCAGAGAAAACAATTATGGTATGTCAACACAACAGATGGCAGAGATGGAGCCGAACAGAGCAAAAGTTGCCGAGAGACGCTGCAGTTTGCATCAGTGTGGGTCTATTACTCTCCATTACACTGTTGTACAAACAATCACTCACTGGGTTATCACAGGAAACTTATAAAGACAGAGTAGAAAACCACAGTCACAGGACGTTTGAATCAAAGCTGCACAGCACAGGAGACCATCCACTTCCTGAGGTAGTTCCTTTACGTTCAGAAAACCTGGATTTGGATTAATGTAGACAAGTTCAAGTCAAAAGTAGCTAATCACATGCTTGTGTACATTTGTGTCTGCTGAAGCATAATTCCAAGCAGGAAGACTCTCTCCTGCTTTTTATCTTGTAAATGTGAAATGTGCAGTAATTAGAGAAAGTTGAAACACTGTAAAATGCAGATAAATAATATCAGTGCATGTATGTAACGTAAATGGAGTTTGATCCTCTCTTCTTTTGGCTTGTCCTCCCAGGGTCACCACAGCCAATAACCTGCCTCCAACTGTGCAGTAATTTGCAAACTGATTTGCAGCCCTCACCATTTATCCAGGCTTGGGGCTGGCACAAAGAACATACACTGGCTGGAATTGATACAACAGTATTAGTATTCATTATTTACTACCTTTACTGGGGCGACAGTGGCTCAGGCGGTAGGATGGTTATTCTATAACTAGAAAGTTGACAGTTCAAACCCCCCTGTCCACAGTTCATGCTGCTGTTGTGTCCTTGGGCAAGACACTTCACCCACAATGCCTGTGTGAGGGTGACTGTGTGTTTTGGCATTGGTTGCAGAGGCCATAGGCACTTGCTATTTAGCAAAAATATTTTTTTCCCATTCAACACAATACAAGCTGCGCCAATCAAGAACAATCACATAAATTGAAAAATAAATGTGGGAAACAATTTTTACAGTATAATAATTTATACAAACATCATATTACAGCCCACATATTTGTTGTTGCTGGAGATGTGATAGCAGGCGTTACAAGAGAAACAACAGTAAGAGTCTGTGAGACTATGCTGCTAATTAAACAGGTGCAGAGTACATTGCAGACTCAGTAATTACATTTATTAACATTTTAAGAGGTCTTGCAAAGTAGCTGGTTTATTGCATAGTTTTTTATTGTGGGGAAAATCTTAATGTTTGCAATAATATTTATAAGCAGCTCATGAAACAGTTCATCGTCATTTTACTGCCTGGAGTCTCAGCGTTATAAAAGCAAACCCGGATACTAAACAAACTGTGTTTATGAGCCGTACTTTGTGTACACTCAGACCTGCGCAACTTTTAATATGAATTTTTAGAAGATCATATTTACAAATGAACTTGTTCGTGCAGTCCACTTTATTGCTGGACAAGTCATAAAGCCATGAAAATGTAAACTGCAGATGCACGACACTAAAAGGGAAGAGTTTCTGTTTGTTCTTTCAGCGAACTTCAGTCATTTTGGTATTTTTGTATCCGCACACTTTAACGTCATGCCTCTCCTTTGTCGGGCCTTTAACATCCTCCATTCACGTGACACATCTACTCTATATTCAGTTCAGTGTTAACTTACTCAATTACTACTCCTACTGCTCCTACTGCTACTACTACTACTTCTATTGCTCTTGTTTGGTTTTTTATTTAAGAGAACCAGTACTGCTAAATAGAGCTTTTATTTCATTTCATTTATTTACTTTTTTATCATTGTTTGTGGAGCACTTTGTAAACTTGTAAACACTTTTTTTTTTGAGTCATTTATTTCATTCACTATATAAAAGAAAAACAAAAAGAATAAATATGTTTACATGACATGAAATTTGAATGAAAAGGAGCAGAGAGAAGAATAAATCTTATATTTTCTGCCCCTTTTTAACAACAAACATATTTACATTTAATTTTCATTTTAGCATCTCAAAATAACTGTATTTAACTTTTAAACTTCATCACAAACTTTATCACAGACCACTATTTTAATTTACATTCTGATAACTATTTAATATGCTTGATTTTTTTTTTTTTTTTAATATATTAAGTGACCTTGATTCTTTGGTTTCTTTATTGAGGTTGTTCCATAATTTTACACCATATACTGCAATATTTCGTTCCATGACTTTAGTTCTGAATCTAGGTTTTTTAAATACTTCTGTTCCTTTCAACTGATAAATGCTTACTCTTTTTTCAAACATTTTTTTAATATTTATTGGTAAAGTATTTATATTCGCTTTGTACATTGTTTGTAATATTTGAAAGTCAACTAAATCATGAAATTTAAGTAACTTGTATTTTATAAACAATGGGTTAGAAGGATCTCTATACTGATAATCTTCAAAGCTCTTTTCTGTAAAATAAATAAAGGTTGAGTATATGTTTTACAAGTTGATCCCCAGATTTCTACACAGTAAGTTAAGTATGGAACAATACTTTTACAATTGTAAAATGTGCTACCGTATTTTCCGCACTATAAGGCGCACCTAAAAGCCTTAAATTTTCTCAAAAACCGACAGTGCGCCTTATAATCCTGATGCGCCTTATATATGGATCAATGTTGGTTAATTATGGCTACCGTATTCAGGGGGCGTCGCCGAAGTGACAGCGGTAAAAACGGTAAAGGGGAATTCCTAGTCCCAGCTGTTCATGTGTGCCATAGGCGTGTTTATGGATCCTGCCGCAAAAGAACAAGGAGGCGCGGCCTTTGCTCCATCTCAGTAGAAGAGTTGCGACATTGAGGGGACAGAAAACTGAGCACTCGAATGCTGTTCATGTAGCTTTGAACTGTGACAAATGGAGTTGGAAATACATTGTTTTCAACGAGGACGGTGCAAATAAGAGCTACCGGTACGTACGTTAATAAAGTTTGACTGACTGACTTAGACTGTTTTTTGACATTCCCTTTAGCACAGCTTCATCTAGTGGATGCGTAACGCAACCCCAGCCACTACAGTAGCTTTTATTCTATGCACCTTATAATGCGGTGCGCCCTATATATGAAAACAGTTTTAAAATAGGCCATTCATTAAAGGTGCGTCTTATAATCCGATGCGCCTTATAGTGCGAAAAATACGGTATATAAATAAAATAGACTGGATTGGAAACCGTTTCATTTTTCAGCTTTTATGACAATATGGTAATGTTTTTATTGCATTAAATGGTGAACCGGCCGTTGTCAAGGTCAAAGTAAAAGTTAAAATTTGAAATGTTTGGGTCACAAAAATATGATCAGGGATAAAATTGGATCCCACAGTTGGACCAGAACCACTGGACTGGAGAATTCTCTGGACAGTCATTATTGAACTTCACCAGAGCTAAGCAAATGATTTCAAATTGCAAAAACTACCTCTGAATGCAACTGGGTAGACATACAACAAATCAGGATTTAGGGAGCTGTATCAACATGTACAGAAAAGAAAATGTGAGACACTGCAGAAAGATAATCAAAGGTCAAGAATGACTGTATTTGATAAAAATGTGTCGGGAAGGGAGGGTTTCTAGACCCGCTCCACTTTGATAATGAAGTAAATTGGTCTGATGGGCTATGGCTAGTAGCTGTATGTTTTATGTAATGTATTTTGTACTAGATTAAAAAAACAACTTGACACTGACCCCATCTGAGTTGTGCTGTGGACAGTCAGCTCTAAGACTTTTAAAAAACAGTAATAGGGAATATGAGAGTTTGTTCAACAATCTCTTTTTTTTTTGGTTACAAGATGAACCACTGTGGGACTCTAGAAATTTTTAAATCGAATGCTCCCAGCTGTTGCTCATATGCAGGACCACTACAGCCTACCTCTGTGTTGTGGGTTCAAGTTTGGACTTCAACAAATTTGCTGAATCTCAATAAAGCCCCAAAATAGTAAAAAATATCCTGCATAAATTGAATGCCCCAACACGACTCTTGCATCAGCCCAGCAGGTAACACCACGAACTTTCTAATTATTATTGCTACAATACTACACTTTATGTGCAATTAAGAGTAAACAGAACTGTATGCACAATGGGATAGAAGACGAGGTTTGTCAGTGCCATTGTTCTGACAGATGTAAGACCTTGAGAGGAATCATTGCTTTGTTGTTGTGTCCATTCTAAGGAGATGAACCACTGTATAATTAATATGTTTGCTGTATGCTCTTCACTTGTTATTAAAATGAATAACTGCTCAACTCCACAGACCTTTCATAAATAAACTTTTATATTCTTCAATTCAACCTCAGGGGCGTAATCTTGTGCCAATCTAATTCCTCTCAACAGAAGTGGCAGCAAGCAAAGACACCTGACTTGTTTTAACTTTAACTCTTGTAACTTAACCTTAAAGAATTGCCGTAAATTACAGTAAAATGTGTGATTATGATGGCTTTGTGGCTGTATAAACTTTTATTTTATCAACAGGCTACTACCGTCAACCCCCTTGAAAACTGAAGGCATTTCAAATCTGGCATGGAGATTTGCCAGATTTGTCATTTCTACTTAGTGCGATTATAAATTACATTGGCCAAACACTTGTACGGCAGCCATAAAATAACCAATAAATTAAGTAATGTGCAATACAACAACTCATACTATTTGCTGATCTGGCAGTACGGGAGACTAATTATGGCATGGGGAATTAGCTGGCACAACACCAGTAATTTGCAGTGTTTTTTGTTTTAATGAAGTTGTTCAAAAATGATTAAAATAAACCAATTATTCTACATTACATTATGTGTGTCTAATACCATAAGACTATTGTTGATTAACTGAACTTTAAAGGTCCAATACCCAAAGTTCTGAGAATGTAAAAAAAAAAGTTTGTTTAAAAAAGCTCTCCTCCCTCTTATGTATTTATATCTTATTTGTTTAATTTGCCCTTTTGCTTCTCCTTTTTCTGTTTCTGTTATTTGTTTTTTTCTGCTATTTTGTGGTGTAAGCCAGTACTGGAATTGGTATCTTTCCAGCTGGACTTACCGCTGCCATTACTCAGTGTCTAAAGACATGCACAAGCTTGGACTCCAAATGGGACCATCCCTCTTTGTTCTGAGCGTGTGATTGGTCAAAAAATTCAGCCCTTGCTCTAGTTACCCCTCTGCGGAAAACATTTCATAATAAAGTCCAGATGAGGTCTCAGAGTCTCATTTTTTCTGAGATTACTTCTCTTTTGCTGTGCTATGAATAAGATACCAACAACCATGCATTATCCTTTTTTGGCTTATTTGGGGACATCCAGTGACAGAAATAGTGCATATAAACAAAAATACACTATATTGCCAGAAGTATTTGCTCACCTGCCTTTACACGAATATGAACTTAATTCTTAATCCATAGGGTTTAATATGACGTTGGCCCACCCTTTGCATCTAAAACAGCTTCTACTCTTCTGGGAAGGCTTTTCCCAAGGTTTAGGATTGTTTATGGGAATTTTTGAACATTTTTCCAAAAGCACATTTGTGAGGTCAGACACTGATGTTGGACGAAGGCCTGGCTCGCAGTCTTCGCTCTAATTCATCCCAAAGGTGTTTTGTCAGGTTGAGGTCAGGACTCTGTGCAGGTTCAGTCAAGTTCTTCCACACCAAACTCACTCATCCATGTCTTTATGGACCGTGCTTTGTGCACTGGTGCACTCAACTTTTCCACAAGGTTTTTCACAAAGCTGCAGCCTAGCTGTTTGATTTTATTCACCTCTGGCCATGGAAGTGATTGGAACACTTGAATTCAGTTATTTGGGTGGGTGAGCAAATACTTTTGGCAATATAGTGTATGTTCCATTAAGATTTTGCCTAAATAAAGCTAAGTTAATTTAATGTCTCTAATGTCAATGTCCAAAGCATATAAAAGTGTCTCTTTAAAAGCAAACAAAATGTGGTTCTTTTGTGAATGCTAAGTTTGTCCTCTCTTGGTAGCCGTAGAAAACAGGTCATATACAATGAGGGCTTGACTTACATGTTCCACTTTGTACAAGACGTACATAATGCAATATTTTACACACTGCACTTTTAAAAGCCTGTTATGCAGATGTGTGGCCCTTTGTCTATTATTAATATGGCTGGAGATAAAATTAATACAACTGCTTCTTAAATGTCCCTTTTACATTATTATCTCCATCTAAAAGAATATGCCTGCCATGAATTTCAAATTAAAATGTACAGCGTGCTGCCCTGGCCATAATGGTACACGGCCACCTCATCTATAATGCACCCTGATGTAATTGGTGCCCTTGTTTAATATGCACAATAAAATGTCCGGCCCGCAACTCCTTCTTTTTGACTGCTGTGGCGCTGGGGAGATCTGTCCATCTGCCGCGGATTAAATCTTTCATTTTAAATTTTCATATCCATAGCCCGCACGCACGGAGACAAAAATAATATATGCCCGAGAGAGGGGCTTTATTTTTTGCACAATGTTGCCCCTTCAGCACTTCAAAACAACTTGTCAGTGGCTGTCACTTTAAATTAGCCGACTAGCCCTTTACAGTGGTGCTTTCTGACTGGGCTAAATCTGCCGCCTGTCTCCATCCATCACCGAGCGGAGCACCCACACACCAGAGTACACCACTGCACATTATTAGCTGTTCACACTGGCAACAAATACACTTGTTGCAAAAAGCTGAAAAAAAAAAGAAAAAAAAAGTGAAGTCAGGCTTGAACCGTGGCTATTGCGCTTAAAAAAACAAAACGATGAAGTTGTAGCCGCCTGTCTATTTCGACAGACACTAGCCGTCTCCACTGCTCTCGCCGGTGTCAAAGCAAATAAATTCTTTTTCATCTCGCAATTTCGCCTCAAGGGAAGCTGGAAATGGTAAACAGCACTCAACTCTTGCACTCCCGAAATATTAAATAAGTTCTGCTCGCAAGTTTATCTCTCCACTACAGTTGTCTTTCATTTCTTTCAACCGTCTGTGTATTCATGTAACGCCTTTTATCTCAACAACTCTGCAAAGTGTCTCTTTTCATGTTGAGATAAATACCTATGTTATAGCTATTAGATTCTACGAAAAAACACTTGAGAAAAATTATGCTTAAGGAAAATAAAAGGACACTTATGGTAATGACAGCTGGACATAGTGCAGAATGGAAATAGTCTGCATAAAAGTTGATCAAGGAAATGTTTAGTGTTCAAAACAAACTACCGTATTTTTCGGACTATAAGTCGCTGTTTTTTTCATAGTTTGGCCATGGGTGCGACTTATAATCCGGAGCGACTTATGTGTAAAAAATTACATGTGAAATGATATTATTATATCATTTCACATGTAATTTTCACACTAAACCACAAGATGGCGCCATAGGCCTGTGTTGATAATTATATCATTTGACGATGAGTCTGACGTAAGCGACGTAGAAGAGGAAGTGGCGCATCGTCTACCTCCCGAGTTCGGGGAGTTGTTTAAAAGTGACACCGAGGATGAAGATTTCATTGGATTTAGTGATTTGGAGTGAAACTGATAGTTTGGTAAACTTGTTAGCATGTTCTTTATGCTAGAGTTATCTGAATAACTCTTAATATGTTACGTCGTTACTGACATTACCAGGCATGTCTGTCATGTAACGTTAGCATTCCATACACTTATACAGCCTGTTGTTCTCTATTTCATTTTTATTTTAAAATAAATAAATAAAGATGACATGTATGTTTTTGGTGTTGGATTTTATCAAATAAATTTCCCCCAAAATGCGACTTATACTCCAGTGCGACTTATATATGTTTTTTTCTTCTTAATTATGCATTTTTTGGCTGGTGCGACTTATACTCCGGAGCGACTTATAGTCCGAAAAATACGGTATGCTACTAGCTAACTAACTAGGTTTACTCACGGGACACAATCTGGGGCTGTATGAGGTTTATGCTACCCCTTCATCACCCCAAACAGGGAACTACAACCATATAACAGTATCAAGACTTGGTTGCCTGTTCAATAGACAGCTGCATCATATTTAACTGCCATTTGGTAAGCCATGAAATATTCTTTTAACTGAGCCTAAAACACTGGTGCAAATTCCTTTTTTATTTATTAGCATTACAATTTTAAACCAAAAGAAACTGTTTTAGAGACAGTGACAAGACTGGCCTGAAGTGATTTGTGTCATTTAAAATAAGCTCCACAAAAGCCATCTTCCGTTTCCCAGCTGTGTTCAGATTTAGTTCAAGTAAAGAATGAAGGGATTCACATTCACACACACTGGCAACATTAAGATTAGTGCCAATGCAAGATCAGCAGTTTCTAAAATACAAAAACAACAACCAACAGTGTCACCAGTGCACGACTATCAATGATTCACATCCCATACATGTGACACAGCTGTTAGTTATCAGCTGTTATGTATTAATAGTAAATGGTGATGTCCTTAATTTCTACTCATACACTCAATATACATTTGAACTGTGTATTAAAGCTGCACTACCTGATTTTGTGACTGTAAAAGTGATGTGTCTAAAAAAATCTTGGGTTTGAATGATACACTGCCCTTTTCTAATTCCTCTCCTTGGCGATGCTCTATCACAGTCTCACACAAACCTGGAAGTATGTGCACAAGCCAGGAGATATCGCAATAACACAGCAGAGATCTGGAGTTTGCTTTTAATTCTTCAAAATAAAAAATAAAAATACTGTGAATAATCTATGAATTTTGAAATAAAACAATAGCTCCTTCACATTATTCCTGATAGATTCTAGTTCTGGATAGATAAAGGATGTATTGACCAATCAGAGCGCTCCTGTCCTATGAAAGCGTGTGATTGGTTAAACTGTTCCTTCCCTCGCTCTAAAACAAAAACCATTATAACACAGCCCACAGGTGACCTCAAAGTCAAAATTTTTTCTCAGATGACTTCTGTTATGCTGTACTAATAACTAAATAATGATCTTTACCATATTACAAGGAAAAAGAAATCAGGTAGTTTAGCTTTAATATAATACAATATTTTGTATAAACATGTATATTGACAATTCATGTACTCTTTGGGGGCCCCCTGACTGCCTTGGGGCCCTAAGCAGCTGCTTAGTTTCCTCATAGGCTGGTCCGGCCCTGATGGTACAACTCAACTTTGCTTAATTTTGAACTTGATTTAAGTCATTTTAACCCTAATTACATCTCTAAGAAAGGAAACCTTGTTAGTGGGTTAATGGGCTGTTAATGTAGCTTCACAAAGCATGTCATATTTGCATTTTTATTTTTGCATAATTTCAATATTTGACTGTAACTAAAAGACTAACAAAGCTGTTTATCTCACTAGAGACCCAGTATCACATGTCAATATGTGTTTGCATTGATTTAAAGGCTTTAATATGGAACAAGCCTGGAGCAAAAAATAAACCGAACATCCTCGTGAGGCACATGTTGAAATATACATTGGGTTAGATTTTCAAAATAAAACATTAAGCGTCTGTAATTCATCATACACAGCTGTAGGCACAATTACTCAGAGCCATGGAAGCTTATCAGATAAAGTGTTGTGAGTGAAAGAATAAAACGGTGCAGACAGATCTTGATATTGGATGTGTTGTGCTAAAACAAACACAAAGGCCCTGGGCTACAGTCATTATTTTCATTCCACCACGTCAAGATATAAAAAATGAAATGCCTTGGAATATGCAGAAGCTCAAGTATCTCTGACTGCAATCTGATACACTTATGGACTCATTTGAGAGCTGTCATCTGGCAGGCGCCGCACATCTTGGCTCTTTGCGTAATTCCTCCCATTGGCTTGGCTGTTTTTTTGGCACATTTTGGACCCATCCATCCTGCGCTGTGTGTTACTCAAATCCTCTTTTAGCTGACAAAACTGATACAGCACCAGTGACAACATGGCCGCCGCTCCTCTCTCCCTGGATTCGGCTGCAGCTCTGTGTGGCGTCTGCTGCTCCTAATGGCACACGCAGGCTTGGTGCGGTTCCACAACATTTCCCCGCAGTACTTTGGGGCTGGGACGCTAACACTATTGTGGGCTCGCGGCGGCTCAGGCAGACTGTGACCGACTGATAACTGGACAAACAACATCTCGGCTGCGGCTGAAGTCACCTTTCAAACATGTTTTTGTACAAGAGTTTTAGTCTGGTCTAAAAAAATCACAGAGTAATATCAGGAATTATAGATCATATTTTACCTTGTTTTTGCAGGTGATAGTTTGTTTGTTTGCTACCAAGATAACGCATAACACTATATCCTCACATACTGAAGACATTTTCAGCAATGTTCAGTAATGATCCAAGGAAGAAAATTATGGGGTGTGGATTTTTAACAGTTTGTTTTGCCATGGGGGAGACACAAAGAGTCAGTAAAGGAACAAATTGTTACTTTTTGGTGTGGATCTGTATCCAGGGTGGAAATGTAAATGCTTGGCTCTGCTCATTTCCTGAAAGATTACAGTTGGTATATATTTTTATTGGCCTTAAATATAGGCTATACTTCAGCCAAACTCATACTCTACTAAAAAAATTATCCATTGCCTACCGAGCCAAACCAAACAACCATCTGTTCTGTTTGTGAATATTCTGCTTCTATTATGCACATGATTTCTCATTCACTTATCTTTCACTCATTCCCATTAGGAGGCACGGGTACTGGAGCCCATCCCAGCAACCATGGGCCTTAGGCGCGGTACACCCTGGACAGTGACACAGAGACCAACACTGACAAAACAACCACATTCGTTCACTGGGGGTGATTTAGAGTCAACAATTCACCCAACACATGCCTGTCTTTGGAAGCGGACAGTGGGAGGCGATAAACAAAAATCAGAACTGTTTGAAATTGATTTGATACTGTAATTGTACTGAATGATAAAATATTCAGCTCTGCACTTGAGTTCACCTTCACACTTTGTCCCACCAGCAGAATGAAATTTCTATACATTCCCTAACTCCTGTAGGATACGGGACTCATGGTGAGGTCACTGCTGGACGTTTTTGTTCGGTTGCTGATAATCACTTGATGCTGGCACACATTTAAGCAACACCGACTGGGGTTTACTGATAGTGGGATTCTGTATCCAGCTCCGTCAAATACATGTTATACTGTATTTAAAGTATTTATGGTAATGCCTAAGCCTGGACTTCGTTTAAACATGTCTTTTACAGTTTACTCATCATTTCGTTCTCCTTCAGATAATTACTGCAATGCTATGCTATTATTAACACTATAAAGGAAATTAGAGTGATTCAAATCATTGCCTTAGTCTTACTAAACACATCTTCTGAAATGCATGTAGTGTTTGACATAACAGTAATTTTACTCTTTTAGGTAAGCTATAGATATTAAGTCTAGCCATTATAGGTATAATCTATGCTATTGTGTATGTACTATATGGTTAAAGTCATCTTGTAACACTATGCATATTCCACCTGTCTACAAAGAGCAGCAGAAAGAGCCACAGTTTAGACCAAAGGCCCACATGTTAAGAGAAGGAAAGAGAAACACAGGTGTTATACTGCTGGTTATCGTCCTTTGTTTGTTTGCTCTCTCGTGACAAATAAGCACCATCCCCTCTATGGCATATATATATATATATTTACCAGTATCTAGTAAACAGCAAAGCTCCCCATCAAAACATTTGAATAAAACAAATCAGAACCATAAGACAAACTGCATTTCTAAAAATGGCATGTGTGAAGTTTAGAGCAGTGTTATTGATATACTTTATGTTTTGGTTTTACATTTGTGTACATTTGCTTACAACCTTTTCAAGTACATTTAATTTACAGTATAGCCACTAATTTGTCAGTCTCATATGTTTAGTGTTTTTAAGCGCTGGGTAAACTGCGCTTTAGTCCTCTTTCTGCCTTTCGTCTGCAGTTTCGTCTCTATAAGTTCTTACTTCATCAGGACCACACCAGTTGTCACTTGTTTGTTTGCACATTCACACCTCCACAATCGAACTGGACCTTCCCAGGAAATGGAAACCAGAGTTGTATTAAAGCGAACCAAACACGGCAACTGTGAACACACCCTCACTTGTTAAGGTTAGAAAACAAGGTTGCAATAAAACACCTGCAGTAAGTGAAGAGAGACTTGTTATTACAGTTATTTATGTAATAGTGGCATGTGATTGTATAACACAAGGACAGTCTAGTGTCACTTAGTACAAACCAAACCATATTAAATGATTAAGGGGTAAAGGGCTGGAGAAAGACACAGTCCTACTAACACTGAATATGTTGTTGTGTTAGGGTTAGGTCAGGTCTTCTTATGGTTGAGCTGTTACTTTCAATTTGCAGAGAACACTTGGACCAAGAGCCTGACGCCCCCTGCTGGCAACGGTGGAGAATCTACAGAGCATAAAATGGCTGTTTAGGAAAGCTATTAGCAATATGACGCTAGCAGAGAGATAAATGAGCTAACTGGTTAGTAGTGACTGCAATTTCAGCGCTGAAATGAGTGACGGTGTATGGGCTTTAGAAACGCACAGGAGCTCTTCCTGGTTTCAGATGTCTACGTAGAACCGTGAGGCTGAACGTTTTCAGCTCTTGAGAAATGAACGGGCTCAGCAAACAGGATTACTCAAATAAGTGTGAATAAAACAAAATACTACTTAAGGTAGACTATATTTCCAAAGTTATTCACTCACCCACCCAAATAACTGACTTGGATTATAGTGTGGGGTTGTTTTAGGAGCTGGGCTTGGCCTGCACAAAGTCCTGACCTCAACCCGATAGAACACTTTTGGGACGAATTAGAGCGAAGACTGCGAGCCAGGCCTTCTCGTCCAACATCAGACACTGATGTTGGACGAGAAGGCCTGGCTCGTCAGACACGTAGATGTCTGATGTAGATAGATGCAAAGGGTGGGCCCACGTCATATTAAACCCTATGGATTAAGAATGGGATGTCACATAAGTTCATATGTGTGTAAAGGCAGGTGACCTAATACTTTTGGAAATACAGTGTATGTTTTTGAGGTGCATACAACATTAAAATCTAAAAATCTAAAAATCGATTTAGCATAATAGGGACCTTTAAATTTAAGCTAAATGATAGCAGGCTGCTGAGTTGATAGACAAAAATAAAAATAAAAAATGTCAATACTATATACATGTAGCCCCGTTTAGAAAACAGACAAAGTGATCAGAATTTGTATTCCAAATGCACTGCCCATTTAAAGGAAGATGATAATATGACTGGACAATAAAAGCAGGTTCAATTCATATTCAAATGCGCATGTTTCTAAATGTGTTAAATCCAGCCAAGCAAACCTAATGAGTGGAACATTTATCTATGTCAGGTTATGGATGCCTTATGCAATCCCTACTGAACCTTGTCGCTGCGCTTCATTGATTTGTTTAATAAAAGATGAAAAATTCACTAAATCCAAACAAAACAATTACACCTCTGTGATACGTGTCCTCCTGACAATTGTCTGGTTATTTTAGTCACCACCATCACCAGGGAAGCTGCAACAGTAAAGTGCTTCAGAGTGTCATCCCCAGAGTACCACCTCGCACTGCAATAATAGCAGACTAATGGAAACATGGCCTGTCAATTAATAGCTTGTTTATTTTAATAATATCCATGATAGGCAATATTCTGATGCTCAACGCTTCAGCGGACGTGGGGCTATAAACAGAAAGGCTCATCATCGACACAGTACAAAGTGAAGCTGCAATACTTTGGCCTATTTAAACACGGTCCTATTTTATATCATAACTCACACTAAAAAAAAGTATACACAGCCAGAAAGTGTAATATTTCTCTAGAGAATCTTTAATTATGACTTTGGCATCCAAATTTGCAGTGGGATTTCTAAAATGAGGTTACAGTAGCCTAATCTTTTTTGGACAAAGTTGCATTAATCTTTGTCTCAGTTTATGAATTAATGTGGGAGAGTTTTAGATAGTAGACAAACAGCATTATGGGAAATTAGTTTTAGTAATTTTTTGCCAATTTTTTACCATCCTGGAGACAAAAATGCTAAAACACAATGTTTTAGTGTGGGGCAAAAATAGCTGTAAACAGTATCCTTAAGCCTAAACTAAATCAAACAAACAAAAAATGAAAAACATATAAATCACTGAAGATTTTAACCAATTTAATTATATGCACTATAAATCTGTTTTTCATGGTTAAATCCAAACATGTTGGCCAAAAGCATGGTACCACATTCATATAGCACAAATATATAATGTTCACCAATCAGCAGTGGACAGTAACTACATATTTTTACTCAAATACATTTTTTGAAGAAAAAGGACTTTCTGAGTACACTTTGTAGAACATACACACCTTAGACATAGCAAAAGTTCAATTAAACATTTTAGAAAGCATACAAAGCTCTGGATTCACGGGTCAAAACTTACTAAAGACCAAACCAGAACTAAACCAGGACTAAACCAGAGCTAAACCAAGACTAAACCTGGTCTAAGCTATAACTAAACCAGGTCTGAACCAGGATATTGCATTTGCAGATATTGCAATAACAATAAATTTGCAATATATTGTGCAGCCCTGGTCAGTCTCTGTCAAACCTGGTCCAAGCAAGGAACAGTGATGAACCTGCGACAGGTGATGCAAGTGGCCCATGTGGTCATAATGTTATGCCTGATCTGTGCATTTATAGACAGGTAACAGACCCGTGAGACTTAGTCCATTAGTGCAGTGTTTCCCAAACAGGGGTACAGGGACCCCTAGGGGTAGGCGAGCACTTTGCAAGGGATACATGGGAATATTTCATAATTTACTTCCTTGATTAGATGATAAAAAAATATTTGCTATTCGTTCATTTTTATATTGAACTATTGAAATAATGACTGATAAAGGAGGTGGAATCTGCTAAAAATATTATTTGAATATTTTATTCTGTTAGATAATACATACATAGACAATAGCTTGTTTCAAAGACTTATAGACATTATTTTCTTTTTTCTTTTTCATGAAATTAATATGAGTTTAATTTGTTTTAATTAATTAAATATGTATTTTTTAAGTTTATTTTTTAACATAAACTATACAGTAAAATGAGTATAATTGGAGTTTGTATTGCTATAATTTTATTTTATTTTTTAATTTTAAAGATTTTTATTTTTATCTTCAAGATGAGTTCAAAGAAAAAATGCACGAGAATTAGTATTTACAAAAAAGAAATGCTTTTTTTAAATATATCTTTTAGAAGAATTATCAACATGTATAAGTTAGGGGGGCACTCGTGGTATAACAACAAATTTTTTTTATAAAATTAGGGGTACACAAGGCAAAAAAAGGTTGGAAAGCACTGCATTAGTGCACACACACCCTTGTTACATAATGTTGCTTTAATAAAAAGGTGATGATTTCTCTGGCTGGGCTGATCTGTATTATTTGCATGTTTTTAACCTCGCAGAGCAGTGTTTGATATGGCTGAAGGCAGTGAGATCTGATAGAGACGAGGGCCTTGACTCTCACTTCACCTCTGAGTCTACAGCGCCGGCATTAAACATGAGCACAGAGAGAAACAGCGACGCTTGGCCCTGTTGACGCTCAGCACAGCGGCAGATAGCAGATAAGTAAATGACCTTTGTGAGGGGCCTGCGGATATTACAACATCCTAATGGCCAGGGGGGAGCAGGTAGACTCCGGCGAGAATACATGAATACATGAATGAGGATAAAGACACTTCCTTGATCCTAAAATGCTTTGAACCAACAAGCCCCCGCTGAGAGCTACAGAGGCAAGATAAACAACAGAGCGATTAGGATACGGCTACACTGACTGAGGATTTATTGTTGATTATAAGCAATATCGCTACTAATTTATTTGTAGTGATTCCTGGCACTAACTAGAAGGTGGCCAACCTGGACTTGAACCAGGAATCTTCTAGTCCAGGGTTAAATGCTATACCCATTCAACCACAAAGCTAAATAATCCATAAAACTTTACCTTCACCTACCATATAGGTCCCCTATAATGCTAACCATAACATTTGCTCCTCAAAAACAGAAGTATTTTGTTTAATTATTATTATGTTTAATTATGTATAATTTTAAATTAAATTTCATGAGTTTTATAGCTACAGCATATTTTCTGTTTAACAAAATGTTTCCCCATTGATGATCTGTGATAGTAGTGTTTAAGTCTAGTTCCCAAGATTGCTTACTGCCTGATACATGAATTTTGCTTAAAGAGAACAGGTCATGGTACGTATAGCTGATATTTTTCTTCTGTAATTGGCCAATTTGGAGAATATCTTTTTCTAACTTTTGTGAATAATAATTTACTTTATATTCAGCGATTGAATTTAGAAAACTACGGATCTGTAGGTATCTATAAAAATGGGTTTTAGGTAGTCCATACTGTTCTGGAAGTTGATGGAATGATTTCATTGTACCTCCTTCATACACATTGTTTATGACCACAATACCGAGTGCTCGCCAATCTCTAAAACCTGAATCAGAACAGGAAATGGTAAAATGTGGGTTATTCACAATTCATGCCAAAAAGGAATATCTCTTATTAATGGAGCATGCCTTCTTTATCATCTTCAAAGAATTAAACAAATTATTCACAATAAGGTTATTCTCAATACCAGGTAGATGTATTCAAAGAATGGTACACCTGATAACACTGATGGGTCATATCCCAGTGATGAAAGAAATGTTGAACTTAAATCTTGTGTCACCCATTCTGAAATATTTCTCAGTTGTACTGACCAATAAAAGTACTGGAGGTTTGGTACTGAAAGGCCACTTTGTGCCACAGGTAACTGCAATTTTTCAAATCAGATTTTAGTCTTTTTTTTATTCCAAATAAATGTAGACATACTTCTGTGCAAATCTCTAAAGAGATTTGTTGGTAATGTATTAGGTATCGTTTGGAGAGGATATAAAATTCTAGAAAGAATATTCATTTTAATTATTGATATCTGTCCCAATAGTGATGTTTGAAGTGACATCCATCCGTGCATATCTAATTTGATCTGTCTGGCAATTGGTGAGACATTAATCTTTACCAAACCCTCCAGTTGGTATGGAACATAAATTCCTAATTATTTAAAACAATTATAGGACATATAAAATTGTGACACTAATTTGTTGTTGGGGCCTCTAGTGCCACACAGTGGCATGGCTGTAGATTTACCAACATTGATTTTAAACACAATATAGCTGCTAAATTCTTTACTTGTATCCAGGACTGCAGGAATTGAGAGAAATAGTATGCTCTCTGCTCCCGCGATTAATACCAGTAATATGTGGGTGTGTCCTAATGGCTTCCACTAAGGGTTCAATTGACAATAAAAATAACAGTGGAGACAGAGGGCAACCTTGCCTCGTGCCCCTTCCTAATAAAAAAGAAGGTGATATTATACCATTAGATGTGACATTTGCTTGGGGGCAAGTATATAAGAGTTTAACCCAACTGAACTCAGTACCTAAAGAAAAAAATTCCAGCACCTTAAACATATTAATCCATTCAATGTAGTTAAATGCTTTTTCTGTATCTAGGGAGATCACCATTGAGTCTGTTTGTATTTTACATATTGAATAACTCCTAGTAAACATCTGATATTTGAATTAGATTGATGACCTTGAGTGAATTATTAAGCCTGACCAAACAGGTTTTCGTTCAAGGTGACAGACACCTAATCCAAGCTTCTCTTCAACAGCTCCCCAAAAGAAGACATTTTCCATACATATACATATTTTTTTAAGTTATATAAGGTGAAATACTAATGGAAAAGAGAAGCCTGAAAAAAAGCATATTTAAGGAGCATTAAAATCGTTTTGGAATCACAACAAAAACTAATTATTTCGGCAAATTACTAACCTTGCCTGCTAAATTAATTAAAATATCACTATTACTTTTGGAGCTTTTTGCAAACAGACACTACATTTAACACATTAACAATGATGACAGTAAAGCTGCAGTAGCAAGTACAGCCAGAAACAGCCACTACATCTAATTTGCCATGTAATTAGCCATTACAGACTGAAAATACTTATCAATAAGTAATAACTATAATAACACTAACTAACAAATAATCTAAACTCCTTTCTTATAAGGACTATTTGACATGGGTCTTGTACCTCACCTGGTAGTGTGTGCACAATATACTTAACTTCAATGTTTAATGATGAGGGATTAAACACTTTTTCTCATTTGAAAGAAAGCAGTCCTGTCCTACATGTTTAAGTGCCACACTAACATGCAGTGGATCCCAAAAATCCTATCACCCCACCATATTGATAAACTCCAAAAACTAAAAAAAATGACAGAACAGTAATAAAATATGAGAGTGTCTCCAGTTTTCCCTGTAGGGCCACTGTAGGGAAGAAAACTCAAGTAAATACAAGTCCTGGAACATTTGTTTTGGTGCAGTGACAAATAGCCCCTCTGTCACACCTCCTATTGTGTAAAAAAGGTGGACTATTGCCCCAAACTCAACATTTTGCACACAGAAAGTGAGGCTCAGAGTACCTATGTAAAGTGCGTCTGATTGTAGGGCTTTGGTTCTGCTCCGGCAGAGCAGCGCACTGTCGACTGAACGAGCTAACTGCACCAAAGTTGTCAAAGTGCTCCGCTCCTCTGCTCTGAGATGACAGACATAAACTTTAATCTGCTATTTACCTGCTGTCTGGCCTACGGGGCAGATTTCCACCCCTATAGTCGAGCGCACTTTATGGGAATGGCCATTTTATATTGTGCTGAAATGAATTCGGAGGACTAATAAAAAACTTACATGACCTCTCCACAAGTAGAGAATATATATGAATGCGGCTTTCCATAAGTCATCTCGCGTAGAGGGGCACATTCCTCAAACTAAACCGATGACAGCGTGACGGAGATGAAGACGCCGCATTAAATCAACGTGCACTCACAACATGTGCATTAAATAATAAATAAAAGACAAGCCAAGGCTGCTCGGGGCAGTTGTTTACTGTTAGGAGGGCTACCTCTGAGAGAAGATGTCCCTGTAGGGGCTGCCGTGCTGCATGGCGATGCCGTAGCCGCGGTCCGAGGGGCTGTTGCTGACGGTGTAGAAGGAGCAGTCCTCGTCGTTGTTGGCCACGTACTCCAGCACCGCAGCGTCCCACACGAAGCCAAAGCGACCGTACTTCACCTGGGGAGGGACGAATTAACAGGTCAAATGTGAGTATCAACAGGAGCTTAACCTTGCAAAAATCTGTGTTTTGTGGAGAACTGTCTCATACACAAACTGGACCAAGTGCAAGCGTTCGACAAACAGCTTTACAAATCCAGGTGCATTTAATCCGAGGCCCATGGGTTGGTTGCTGCTAAAAGAGGACTAAGCCTAAGGGCTAAGAATAGAGCCATAACTAATTTTTGAGATCAGTCTAAAGGCCTCTGTCTGCTGGAGGTTAGAAGCTTGCTGGTGGTGGATTGCTGCACTGGGCCAGTACAGGTAAGTTCCTATTGCCGAAATATCTGCAGTGTCCTGAAAAATGTACTTTAAACTGGATCGTCACTGATACTTTGGCAATGTTTTGGCCTGGGTCCCAAGTGTGTGTCTGCTTTCAAATAGGTTAGGTGTAAAACTGTAATCCTTACTTGAGTGAGGTGGGCAATACAATAAAACACATATGCAGACATTCAAACATTCATGTTCATCCACATATTCAACACTTCATTCAACCATTAAAATATAAAATTACTACAGCACAGATATTACAAATACACACTGCCTGTCCAAAAAAAAACGTCGCCATCTGGATTTAACTAAGCAAATAGCTAAGAGCCTTTCTGCAGTTGGTCAGGTCTAGGTTCAGCAATGTTATGTGCCCAATGGATTTTTTTCTTCCCTGAAGGATTTCATGGAGCTCCAAATGTGAAAGAGTGGTTCAGGGAGCATGAGACATCATTTTCAGACATGGACCACCACAGAGTCCAGACCTTGACCCCACGGAGAATCTTTGGGATGTGCTGGAGTGACCCTAGTACACCAGTATTTTGTCGGACTGCCTTTAGCTTTGATTGAAGCATGCATTCGCTGTGGCATTGTTTTGATAAGCTCCTGCTATGTCACAACATTTATTTCCGTTCAGCATTGCATTCATTTTTTGCCAAGATCTTGTATTGATGATGGAGAGTTGGACTAGCACAAAGTCTCTGTGATGGCCAGTCCATGTGTAAAAATGATGTCTCATGCTCCCTGAACCACTCTTTGACATTTTGAGCTCGATGAATCCTGGCATTGTCATCTTGGAATAAGCCTGTGCCATCAGGGAAGAAAAAAATCCATTGATGGAGTAACCTGGTCATTCAGTATATGCAGGAAGTCAGCTGACCTCATTCTTTGGGAACATAACGTTGCTGAACCTAGACCTGACCAACTGCAGGGAGGCTCTTACCTATTTACTTAGTTAATTCCAGGTGGTGACTTTTTTTTGGCCAGGCAGTGTATAATCAGTACTGACAGTGCTGATTTTCTAATATTACTTTTTTCAGAAGAAATCCCTCAGGTCAGAAGTTAGTTTCAGACTGTCTGAGAGATTGTTTCATTCTTTGATGGCTTTAAATGAAAAGGCTGTCTGTGCAAAGGCTGAGCTTCTTTTGGGTAATCTGCAGTCATTACGAGTCGTGGACCTGGACGTCCTGATGGTCCGTTCAGAGCAGCGCTGTACAAATTTGCAGTGTTATTGAGGATCTTAAAAATTATTCATACATCTGAGTACACAATCAGATTCTCAAAACAAATTACATTTACTAAGATCCTGACAATGTTGATGTTGTAATGGTGTTTTATACATGTGCATGTAAAGCAGCGTACGTTATGTTTTTCTGTCTCACTAACTGTCCCGCTACTGGTCCAGACCCAAAGGAATCACAGAGAGCCTGACAAGATGGATTTTGTTTTTTTTTTGGAACTCATACATTTCACGACAATCCAGTAACTTTCTTTATGCCTTCTTGGAGTTGTTGTTTTTTTTTTTTTAGCTAAAGAAATACAGGAAAGCACTAGTGACAATAAATAGTGAGATCCTAAAATATAGCAATGAGTGCAGTTCTCTGAGAATAAACCAGAATAGAAAATAAACAGCAATATTTACTGTAGCAGTATATGTCTCCAGCCTTTCACATCACTACATATTAGTATTTACATCCTTCTTTATTAGAGTTATTGGGAATGCCTCCAAGTTTTTGAAAGCCTGCTTCGAATAGGATTTAAATTGAATAAAGACCCACACATTTTGTTGCACTTGTATAATATCTCAGCCATTGTGACCTGATTTTTTGTTGATTTTCAAATATTTGATACGTTTAGGTATATATTACGTACAGGAAAACGTCTATGTACAACAAAGGTTACCTAAAATAAAGTCAGAAATGAAACAGAATCAATTAATGTGAATGAAATGGCATGGTTAATACAAACAGCTAAAGATAATAGGAAGATAATACAAAGGGCTATGCTTTGAAGGTAAAAACACAAACTGAAGTGTGTCTCTTGGGATTTTATTAAACAGAAGATGCTGATCAATCATCGTAAAGCTTCGTCTATTAAACCCTTTCAGTCTTTTTAGCTGAATCATGTTTGTGTAACTTCACCTTTTAGTTGGTCTACACGGACTAATTTACCCCAGCGCCGATATTTCACACAAGGCACTTTTACTCGGAAAGTGCAGACTTGCAGGCAGATTATGGGCCTATACTTTGCCACAATTACAAACTTTACAGCAACTTCTGCGCTCCGTCGTACTCAAACGGAGCTGTGTTTACTTGTCACCTCATTTTGATTTGTTTGCATCTGTGTCCTTGTTATGGAAGCATGCGTGTACTGTAAACCTGAAGCGCTTGTCGAGATAAACAGAGAAGTCACCGTAACTCAAGGTGAGAAGTTAAAAAGCTGTCAACACGGCTTGTAATTAATGTTATAAAGGTATTCATATTTTTTCCCATTGAAAAGTGGAGAATAAACAACATAGCAGTGACATCCGTGCGCGGTCACCTTGTCTGACAAATCACTCACGTAGCAGAGTTTAATGGACATAAGGCATTGTTATGAACTTGGTATGTCATTAACTCAGTGTTTGAGGAGCAGCAAGGCAATCCCTGAATTATTGTTTGCTAGTGTGGGCCGCTGTGAATAGATGTGTGTGCAAATAATTCATTTCTGCCCCATTATAACGCTTCATTCTGCTCTCCACAACCTTAAAAAGAGTGGAGAGAGCTTTATTACTTTGAAGAATAATTTTATGGCTTTCAATATAGCCACAGAATTAAAAAGATTATGGGCTTTGTGTGAGTGAAATTAGTACGAGAAAAATCTGTTTCAGCAGCAGAAATGAACATTAGGAAGCGTTCTCTTGTAAGTAAATGCACAGCAAGTATATGCAAAGTCCTGTAAGTGTATAACATACTATTAAAAGAAGACAATACTGTAAAAAGTTATGGGTAAGCTTCTCATTGAGGGGAAAGGTAAAAAATTTAATTAATCTAGGCTGCTTTCATTACATGTAGCCCATTGAGGATCATCTGTTCTCAGGAAGTGGCTCATAGGTGCAACAGAGCGGTGATTTCAGAATAATTGTAAGTATTTTTTGAAGAATTTTGAATTTTTAAGGGAGGCAGAACAATTGGTAGAACAAATCACCATCATCAACAAGTCATCTATAGAGAAATCAATATTGACTTTTTTTCTATTGCTGTAATAAACAACCAGCGGTGGATAAAACACCACATGCCAAACCTCCACTACAAGTGTGGGTAGATTATTGGTTCAAGATCTGGAGAGAGCCCCTGGAGCAGCAGATGGATGGTTACATACAGAAAACACATTTTATGACAAGCTCAATTACCAAACAACAATCTAACTTAGCATATTACAAAGTACCAGAAATGTTATTATATTCAGTGGGTTGGATACTTTGAAATACATACAGTAGTAATGTTTGTCTCAGTGGTGGTGAGGACAACACTAATGACTCCAATGGGGATATAACAGCACCACCAATACAGGAGTGAACTGACCAAGCTTGGGACGACTAGTTTCATTTTATGCTGCAGAGACTTACATTTGAGGAGTGTGAGCAAGGCTATATTTCGTTTGGCTATATACTTGTAGATGGCAGCTCTTTTAAAGCTTGTATTACACTGCAGCATATTTTTCATCGTGCAGATATTGCCAATTCCATTTTTTGCAACTTCCAACTGGAAAGGGCTGGCTCAACAGTGAGTCAAATTTCTGAAGATATGGGCGAAGGGTTTTACGCACTGTATCTGTAGCATGATTAATGCTACACTAAAGATTATTCTGAGAGTTTACTGAGCTCTGACAGAGTTTCAAACATTATACAAACTACTCTGTAATTTGAATTTCAAGTTCATTTGTCACTTTACACTCCTGTACCCACCAAGTACTTATATAACAGTACTACAACATAAATTAATGTGCATATGCTGACACTAAATATGTATATAAATGAATTCTGTGTACCGCTGAGTGTTGTGCTCAAAACAGTCACTGTGGATATAGGTTCATAAGCAAATAAGATGAATAAGCAGCCTATAGTGAGGACTCAGTGGGAATATTTAGGGCATCTTTATGTACTCTTCGAGGCACATTTGTATGCATATCATAAGTTAGCAGTGGAACACATCCTAATTAAGTTTTTACTCAGGTTAAACTGTTTACATGGACCTCTGACAGCCTCTGACAGCCTCCACCATTCTCCGTGTAGCCCTATTAAAACTTAAAAGCATAGTGTTGATGTGCCTTGCATTAAGGCAAAAACGCCTACAGCAAAATCCAGCCTTAAAATGTTAGGAACTATAAAGAAAACATGAATTTTATATCTGCTTTATACAATTTAAGGGTGAGTCCAGAACCACTCTCAAATTTCTATCTTCATATTACTATAAAAGGCGGCATTGTAGTCACAATAGTGAATGGTTTTGGGTACAACTACCCTTTCTCTGACTGTTAGTGATGCTACAGGCCAGTTTCTAAGTTACCTTTTTTATCTAAAGTTTTAGAAAATGTGGTCTATGCTCAACTCCAATTGCACCTTAAATCAAACGACATCTTTGAAAAATTCCAATCTGGTTTTAAATCCTGTCACTGCACAGAAATGGCACTTTAAAAAAAAATTAATGACTCTGGAAGGTCTGCTGTACTGATGCTCTTAGATCTAACGACGGCATTTGACACAATATTCTTCTGTGATGGCTTGAGTCTTGTGCAGGCATTAAAGGCACAGTACTTGAATGGTTTCGATCGTATTTATCTTACAGGTCTTTTTCGGTCAATCTCGGACATTTTACCTCAAGACAAGCTCCTCTGGACAGTGGTGTGCCCCAGGGCTCAATTTTAGGCCCTGTACTCTTCTCATTGTACATGCTCTCATTAGGATCAATTTAAAAAAAACATAACATCTCATTTCTCTGCTTTGCTGATGATATCCAAATGTATCTGTCGTCTAATGCAAAAATAGATTCAATTTAATCACTACAGAAATGTCTCAGTGAAGTAAAAGACTGGATGGCACTGAACTTTCTGAACCTAAGTGATAAAAAAACTGAAAGTGTAATATTTGGTTATCCTGATTTGTCTGCTTTTAATCGATTGTCTACTTACTGCTTTGTAAAAAGCCTTGATGTTTTTATTGATAGCGCTTTTAAACTGGATAAACAGATCAGCTCTGTAGTTAAAACTAGTTTATTCCACTTCTGGGGAAGGCTAAGCCTTGCTTGCCTCCTCACCAACTGGAAAAAGAAGTGCATGCTTTAATAAAATCTGACCTGGACTATTGCAACTCCCTTTGCTATGACCTTCACCAGTCCTCTATCCAGTGACTACAGTTAGTCCAGGATGTTGCCGCCCGCCTGCTGACTGGGTAAAGAGGCCGGGATCACATCAGCCCTGTGCTGTCCTCCCTCCACTGGCTGCCTGTTGCTTTTAGAATCCATTTAAAAAATGTATTGTTTGTTTTTAAGTCTCTTCATGATCTGGCACCTTCTTATCTGTCTGAAATGCTCACTCTGCACACTCCAGCCAGAGCACTGAGATCCTTAGTTGCTGTTAGACTGCCCGAGGTCCAGACTAAGATCCAGAGGAGACTGGGCTTTTGCCATAGCAGGCCCCAAAATGTGGAACTCTCTCCCCCTAAACATTAGAGCTGCTACAGCCATTGAAAGTTTCAAATCGCTGCTACAAACACACTCTTTTGCACTGGCTTTTAACACAAGCTGAGCTGGACATTTCTTACTGTTTAATATTTTTAACATTGTTTTATTGGTTTTTACTTGATTTTATTGTTTTAGCTATATTCTGTTGTTTTACTTGTGGCTATTCTTGTGTTTTTTTTTTTACTGATATTCTGTTTTATTAGCACTGTACAACACTTTGGGGCAGTAGTGTCTGTTTTTAAATGTGCTATATAAATGAAACTTTGACTTGACTTTATATATAAACAAATGTCTCCAAGACAAAGGTATTGGATTATTGTGGCACTCTCACAGAGTAGGCTAGCTTTTATTTATTTTGTTTTTCATTGGGTCATGGGTGCCCAAAACAACCAACAAACTGGTTTATCAGAGGCAGAAGTACACTAATGATGTGTTGTTAGCGTAGTATAACTCAATCACTTGGCCATGCTTTGTCATGTTGTTTACCTGCACCACTGTCTTGCTCTGGAGCATGCTCAGAGCATCTCTAAAACCTTAACCAAAGTAAACTGTATAAATGCAGCAATTGTCTGACAATAAATCACACTGTTCAGTGTTATGAGAACTTGACTTATGAGTAGGGATGGGCTTCAAAACCCGGATCTACCCGCGGACCAGTTCTAATTTTTCCAATCCATCGGAATTGTCTGCCTCCACCATTAACAATCCCTTATCGCTGTTATCGATGCCGCTTTGGGCAGTTATGTTTGTGTGAGCAGCGGGTTTTGCTCTGAGACCTGCCCCGCCCCTGAGCAGCGTCTCTAACTTTTTTACTTTCACTTTGCTGCAAAGAAAGACAAATCTCCATAGTAAACGTTGACTACTGTCCCACCTGTCTGACGCTGATGTGGCCCCACCCCGCTTTGCACTGTCACAGTAACACAGACTACTGTTTAGTATAATAAGGTTAATGAGCAGTTTATTTAGACAGACTGGTGCAAAGCTGCTTCTGCTGCCCCTAAATTAATATTAAAACCACAATCCTGTTTATTTAAAAAGCATAAATTTCCAGTAATTTAACAGCTGTACATACAATAGATGTTACTTCTGTTTAGTGAGCCCAGTTTAAAATAGGCCCACATACATGAAAATGAAAATAAGCTTCTATTTCTGCTTCATAATAAACTGTATGGCCACAAATCTATTTAATTTTTATTCACAGACATATCAGGAATCGATAAGAGAATCAATAAAGAATCGGATTGATAAGCAGAATCGACAATGGCATTGACATTGATAAAATCTTATCAATTCCCATCCCTACTTATGAGACTGACTCTCCAAACAGATGCATGAAATACACAAGGCACGCCACCAGCCAATGACCACCACCATAAAAAGGACTTTTCTGATATTAACACAGGAGAAATTAAGAGGAAAATAATCCCTTCATGAGGTATATAAGAAAGTTGTCATTCATTTTACCAACCTGTATCTTTGTAGCCTGGCCACCCAGACTAACTCTTTTTCTATTCTATACAAAAAAGTTAGTCTGGTATCCCTCCATTTGAATTTCATTTCTATGAGTTGAACATTCATAACCAATCTGAGAAATGAAAGACGGAAGCAGAACAAACATGGCGCTTATGAAGAATTGTTGTAAAATACCAGTATGCTGAATTAATAGCAGCTCTGTACCTATTTCTGCACCGGGACAGCAACAAAAAACAGTTTTACAAAGACTTATTTGTTTGAATGTGGCCGTTATGTCGATGTCAATGACTTTACTGTTGTTACAATGGAAACAAGGCCAAAAAAATCACTCAGAGGACTGAACAATACTGAAGAATCAACAGGTGAGGGAGGAAAGCACTAAACGTTATTTTAAGTTATTAAATTTGATTGTTATTAGCTGGTATGCTCAGTATGATCTTGGTTATTTTTGATAGGAGTTATCTTCTGCTTTTGTAAGACGCGCTGCAGATAAATGGCTGTGATAGGTCGGCTTCAAATGTGTCGACTGGAAACTTCTCAGCTTCTATGGCTAAGAAACTGGCCAGGCTTGTATCTTTAGATGCCTCTAGCATTTGTTAGATTTCCTTCTCAAGTTGGCTCTTCTGCCCCCAATTGGAGTAAAAAGTGGCATTTTAAAACTCTGATTTTAATTGGAATAAACCAAGGCAAACTGACTTTACTATATACTTCCTGTACAAAAGGAAGTTTAACATGGAAATAGGAAATCTTGAGACTTTTTCAACAAACACCCTGGGCATGCATTATTCAAAGCATCTTACTGACAAAAGAGAACAGAGCAACTTGACTCACTCAAAAACAAGATTGTCCAAGCCATTTTTCCATTTTTGCTATTCCTGCTATTTTTATAAGGACAACCTGACCTGTTCAGAATATGTGACCCACGCTGATGCAATGCAATGACACAAGTGCTTGTAAAAGACAAGAAAAAATAACCTCAATTGTAGTTTAGATAAGTGTGCTCTGAACCCTTAGCACCACGGTCTGGACGTCTAAACACAAATCTCTCGGGAGGGTTAAGCCCTCACTCAACAATGCCCATAAAATATTATTTGGTGCCTTTTTCTTCAAACAGCGGTTTTATCATACACTCGAATCATGAGCTAACCGACTGCAATCACCCACAACTTTTATAGCCCCGCAGAGCCTCTTTGTACTTTCATTTGCAGGTGCATGTTTCCAGTGTCACTATAAAAATATGAAATACTGCAAATAGTACTGCTTTTTGTTTCAACTTTCTTTGAGAAGTCTAAGAGAATAGATTTGATACACACGCTCACACACACGGCACAACATGACCAAGGCTGCAACAAGGTAATTAATAGCGGCCGTTTTTCATTTGGGATTCATAAACAGTGCTGCACAATAACATGAAGCATTAAGCGGGGCAAACTTGAATCCTAATCATTGTGTTGGAGTTTGCTGTTGCTCTTGTGAGTGTGACACGACCCAAACAGTGAAATCCATAATCACTAAATTAAAGTCATCTCGCCGCCTTGTCCGTCCTCGCCATCACTCACACACCTTTTTTCATTTTACAGCTCTCCGGATCTGAGGGGCAAGGCAGAGTAAATCTAATTCCTTGTTTAATGTTGGGTGTGTCTTCTTATTTATCAGATGTAAAAGGGTTCTGGTGATGGCTGGGCTTTTTTTTAATGAAGTCATAATGGGAGAGAGGGCCATGAGTCAGGGCTGCAGCACTACTTTGTGTTTTTCAAGGACAGGACTGAGTAATACACATAACATCAGCAACTACAATATGACCACCACTGGTAAATATTGTCACGTAATAAGCTTCTTAGGGGGTCTTCGGATAGGCCTCCTGCTCATAGTCTACCCATATATTTACTATCCTTCCTCTATAAATGTCCAAACCATCTCAGTGTGGCCTCCCTGACTTTATTTCGAACACATCTAACATGAGCTGTCCATCTTAAAGCAGAACTCAGTAACTTTTCCACCTTAAATGAACTGTCTCGGAGTCCGTGTGATGGTTAAATGTGTTGTTGTGGGGTAAATGAAGCATCCGGCATCTCCCCCTGGTGTGTCTGGGCTGAAAATGACACTTGCAAGTATGACCTCCGACCTGGTGTCACGGAAGTCTCGAGTCTTGCAAGAAAGTGGCACATCGCAGAAAGCCAAACAACAAGAGGTGGCTTTATTTCTTGATTTTCGTCATGGCAGAGCAGCCCAAACATAGAGAAAACTTGCTCCATAGAGTAAAATGAGGCAAAAACAAACAAAGAAATGAGAAAAGTCGCTGAATTCCACTTTAAGCTCTGTCTGTAGACCAACCAATGAGAGCTTAATAAAGAAGCCTAGATGAAGGTCGTGTTTTGTTTCTTCAAATAACATAAAATACATACTTTTATCTTGAAAGTGTAGTTTTAAGTGTTGCCAAAACATAGGAAGTTGGAGACAATATGGAGACTATGGTTTAACATATAGTAGTCTCACAATTACTCGCAATTTTCTTTTAAATTCACAATTTTCTTTTTTCCACTTGTCCCATGTCGCGCATGTATTTGGATGGTGCAAAGAAGCTGGAGTACTGAGGAGAGAAATGTTGCCAAAACACAACACAGCAGTCATTATTAGTAGTATTTGTATTGCTGATTATCATTTATTTTTATAGGCCTTGAGAGGTTTGTTTATTGGTCTTATTTAAAAAAGATATGGTAATGAATAATTTACCATGTTAAAATATATTGTTATATACAGCAGTGGGTTAAACCTAACTCGAAGTGCATATACTGTTGTTGTGCCCCTGGGCAAGACACTTCACCCACATTGCCAGTCACTGTATGTGGCTGGTTGCAACACAAAGGGCATCTGGCTTAAAAAAAAAACTGCCAAATCACCATGCAACTGGTTTGCTGTGGCGATTCATAACAAAAAAGGGAGCAGTCAAAAGATGAATTATAAGATATATTTTGAAAAGGTTTTATTTTTAAGAGCAGGATTCAACTGAGGACAAGAAAATGGCCTGTTTACTGGTGCGAGTTTTTTTAATCATAATATTTTGGTAAAAAAAAGTCTGGTTTGAGTTTTTTAGTATGGATCTGTTTTGCTAATTCATATCTTAAAACAGCATGATCCCCAGGTTTTATGAGGTTGTAAACTGACACATGTACATTCACATCAAGTAAGAGTTAAACTATGATAAAACACAAGGCCCTTTTCTTTAAGAACAAATTAAAGTAGTTGCATGTTGTCTAAGAAAGTATAAAAAAACATGCTCTGGTACAGCTGTAGCATGACTCACTGCTGAAAATGAACTCATTACTGCCTCTCTTATTTTAAAGATAAACACAACATGACTCACACTAATGAAATCGTGACAACCCTATTAAAGTCATTTCTTTAGTCTTTGTGGTGTTCATGTCTTTCACTACAATATAGTCTTGTCATGATTCAATTTATAGTAGGCTGTGTGTGTAATAAAATGGGCCGAGGATGGTCCCTTGTGGCACTCCCCTATTGCTTATATTGTTTCATAGATACTGTGGTCAGCCAAGTAAATATTGATCCAGGTTATACAAGTATTATTATCCACTTTAAGCTGATAGGTCTGGTTTATTGAAGATGGTTTAGATGTCATTGGTAGAGAATTACCTCTGTTATATGGCAGTGGAGTTGTTTAGGCTATTAATGGATATAGTATACAGTGTATCATCATTAAATGTTATCAGAGGACATTCAGCGCTGCCACAACAGAGCTACTAACTTCTAAAACAAAAGCTCAAGAAAGCATCCGCTATTTTGTGAAATATATTTTGTTTACTGTTTATTAACACAACCAAGCCTGTATGCCTCTATAGCTAGCCATCCAAAATGTTTCTTTACTCAATACAAAAGATTAGCAGCCGTCAGGGAGCAGATATGCAACTGGATAAACATAAAATGCCCCTGAACTGATGCAATTAATATATATATATATATATATATATATATATATATATATATATATATATATATATATATATATATATATATGCAACCAATAGAGGAAATAAAGCATTCCTGAAAGGCCATGCTAAAAAAAAAAAAAAAAAAAATCTTATGACTAGCCAAGTTGCATCAATTTTAATGGATACAGTCTAAATAAAGGCAGATCTCAACCCACTTCAGTTTGCAATGAATGTGAATGAGTTAATACCATACACAAATTAGGCATGTACTAATCCAATAAGGTCCATTTGGTCTACTACTAATATTATTATGTGGATTTCTTATAGACCGAAGAAACTAGACTAGGAGAAATAGGCAGGGTTGCCAGATCTCACTGACAGTTTCCAGCTCAAACAGAACTTAAAATCTGTCCAACACAATAAAAAAACAGCCCAAATCACAACCACTCTAAATGTTAAACCTGTTATATGTAAGAAGAAAAAACAAAATGTAACCATAGCACTAAAGAAATTAGCACAAACAGGTTCCCCACAAAACAAATGAACTGATATATGAGTGGGAGGACACTGCAGTTTATTGAAATGTGTATTTCTTTGTTTGCCATAAAATTACTGTGTTGGTATTTTCTCCAGAATATTTTCCTAAAAACCCGCCAAATGTTGTGAAAAGCAGCCCAATGCAAACCAAAGGTTCAGAGGCAGTCATCTGGACTTGATTTTTAAATTTGAAGACTTTTCACCAAAGAGACTTTCTCAATTCTGAAATTGAACTGGTAGGAGAGCTGGTTTATATGCTCCTAAGAAGGAGACCTGAAACTAACTTCTATTGGTTCAGGAGACTATGAATAGCCTGAGTGGTTTCAAGTCATTAGGTGTCATTTGTCCTCAGCTGGAGTGAGAGTGGTTAACCCTCCTGGGCCTGGTCAGCTCCTTCAGTTGTATCTGAGCCCACCATTTCTGTTAAGCTTTATCTTTTTTGACAAAGATTGCTTCTTTCAGGCGAAACGTCTTCAACTTTAAAAATCAAGTCCAGATGACTGCCTTTGAAGCTTTTGTTGCAATGCAATTACCCTGGATGATTGAGAGTCTTCACAGGCATACACTATAAAAGGAACATAAAACAGAATGTGAGAAAGAAACAGCAAAAACATGCACACAAGCAACAAAACATCAAGAAGAACAACTTAAATCCACAATATCCGACCACTGTAAAAGGAAGAACCCTATCGTGAACTGGGACAACCACCGCTGGATCAAGGAGGCCATCAAGAGAAGCAAACGCGCTCCCAGAATTTGGTCGGTGCCAAAACCTGTCAAGGTATGCTCCAAAAACAATGGTCTGTCCATAAGAAATCCACATATTAGGCATGTACTGTTTCAGAATTGATGCATGTGCAGTGGTAAAGCTTAAACTGACTACAGCTCGCCTTGGAGTCTAGATTAAGACCATTAGCCGAACGTCCCACCCTGCTATTCTTCTTGTTTTCCAGTCACTACTCTACTCTCCTAATTAAGGACAAAAAATATCTTACATAAAATAAAAACAATGTATTCCCAATGTACACAGGGTAAGCTAATAATTCCATGCTTTTCTGAACGTTGCAGCAACATTGAGTTTGTTGTTCGCAACTAAACCAGTCCACTTTAGTTTCCTCGCACAGATGAAGCACGCTGCATCAAAAACGTAGAAGAAAAGGTGAATCAAAGTCCGATGCCTATTCGCCAGAGAGAGACTGTTTACATGCATTCCTTGGAGAGAGTTTTTCTAGTCTACACGCAACTACAAGACAAGAAAACTTTCCAATTATTTAGTCCAGCTGGCCCAATGAATGTGTAGGCAGGTTTCAAGAGGTCCTTCTATCCCGGGCGGGGTTCAAACACCTCGACTTCAGAGTCTGACTTCAAAACGGCAAAAGTACTCCGGGCTGCGCTCTCGTCTTCTGTGGATCTCTCACTCTCTCCTGCCATCGCTCGGCGCTTTCAGAACACCAACATGCAAAAGAAATATATGCTCTTCATCTTGCTCCGTCACAAGAATCAAAAGCGTGTTGGTGCTCATCCATAAACTGATGCCGGATTACAAACAGCTTTAAAGAGGCTCGTAACAAACCATGCTTTTGTGTAATGCTCTTTGAATAAAAGTCATAGAGGTGCCAGAATACAACGGTCCAGAGTCTTGTTCTTCCAAATCACATAAGGAGATGTAAGGATGAAGATATGAAAACTTAAAGCGGGTATAGAAGAGCTCTTGTCTGGTATTGACAGGGATTTGTGGAGGCTGCATATCCTCAGCATATTCTTTAGGCAAATGAAATATTTAAGAAAGTGAAAAATCTGCAATATTCTCAGTCTGCATACTTAAATACAGTGTTTCAGCAATTTAATGTCACAAACTATACATATTATAGAGTGAACCTAGTTTACTACATCACATGTTAAATAAAGAAAAGCATCTAGAGATACAGGATATCCATATATAAAGGTTATATTTGCATCACTATTTCATATTTTATAACATAAAATGATGTATATGTATGGAAAATGTCTTCTTTTGGGGAGCTGTTACCTTTGACTTTGCAGAGAACGCTTGGATTAGACGCCTGATGCCCCCTGCTGGCAACGGTGGAAAAGGACAGAGTATAAAATGGCTATTTAGCACGGCTATTAGCAACATGACGCTAACAGATAAATGAGCTGACTCCTTTCAAATGTAACAGGAATGATGCATTTAGGTAAAATACAAAAAAGCAACCGTTTCTATAGCTAATTTTCACCCCTTGTTTTTGGGTGCAGAAAAATCTGTGCTAATCTAAGACAGACCACACTATATACAATAAAATACATGCTGGGCCTTATACAAATTAAATGAATGAATGAGTTTGTGGTCATGTGATTATGAAAGTAATAACATTGGCCATCTTACAAAACCACCAACAGTGTTGTATATTGAAAGATAGATACTCTTGACTTGATATACAATATAAGAAATTAGAGTTGTAACCATATTGTTCAGGTTATGCCATAAAGGAATGAACAATGCAAGACATTCTTTTCTGGCAATTGATGAACTAACATTGTTTTTTTATTTTTTTTTTTTATCAGAAGCTATGACCCACAGTATGCAGGCAAAATTACAATAAAATCCAGGCATTTATAGAAATAATAATAAAAATAACTTTGCATTAGGGTTTGTAACTTTTCTTTTTAACTAAATTGTTTTTTGTTTTTTTTCATTCTTTAGAGTGTAATCACCATAAAACCTACGTTTTTTATATTTGTTTTTTTCATAGACAACAGTATGACCCTACAGGGCTACCATAAGCTGTTCCCATGCTCTTGTGAAAAAAATATGGAAAAATAAACTCCTACAAGACAGTGGTTCCCAACCTTTTTGGTTTTGTGGACCCCCAGGACCTGATTTAGTCCTGGTTTGGACCCAGCTTAGTCTTACTTTAGTTCTGGTTTTAGGCATGGTTTAGTCCTGGTCTGACCTGATTTAGACTTGGGTTAGACCTGGTTTAGTTCTGGTTAAGACATGGTTTGTGTTTGGTTTAGTCCTGGTTTGGACCTGGCTTTGTCCTGGTTTAGTCTTGATTTAGTCTTAGTTGGTTTTGGCTTTAGGCATGGTTTAATCCTGGCTTAGTCTTAGTTTAGTCCTGATTTGACCTGGTTTAGACCTGGTTTACTTCTGGTTTTAGACCTGGTTTGGTCCATGTTTTGTCGCATCCCTTGATTTAGGTTTATTTTAGCCTTTGAAAGCAACATATATAAAGGCACTATATATTATCACCTAACTTCACATACCCCCTGCAATGTGCTTGCATACCCCTAGGGGTCCCCGCACCCCTGGTTGGGAAACACTGTCTTTAAAGTTCCATTCACCCCCAGTCTTTTTTCCTGCCTTTTTAAACATACTCACAACCAAAATCTTACCTCCAAAGGCTGTTATCTACGGTAAGGTAAGACAAATATGTAAAAGTTTTCTCCGTTGTAGTAATGTGGCAGTTTTCTGCACAACATGCAACAATGAATATCAAGAGCACAGCACATTTTAATGAAAAAAATGGTGTTTCTGGAATGAACAGTGCCACACTTTCAAAGCAATCGTACCAGACGCCATTATCAGCATTTAAAAGCCTGGATTGTTTCTCCACAGCTAATTGCTCGGCGCTCCCTGCAGCCTGCCATACTGTACTCCGCCGGTGTTCTCCTGCATCACTCTCTTTTCGCTTTTGATTTGTCAGATTTTGATAAATGAGAGAGAGAGGTTGAGAAAGAGAGAGTTAGAGATAGCAAACTCCAAATCTCAAGGCACAGAAGCGCAGAATAACTTGAGCTTTTCCCAATTTATAAACATTAAACTTGCAGTCTCTCCACGCTCAGGAGCCGCACCCCGACAATAATCCTCCTCCCTCCTCCTCCCTCTTTGGCATTCTTTAACTCGGCATCGCACAGAATACGCCTGTGTTTGGCTGGCTTCATTTGACAAATCAAGAGCGCATTACAATGAGAGGCTGCTCCCAAGCCAAGGAGTCCCAGCAGCCTGCACCACAGCACACTTCCTGCAGTTACGTGAAGATGTGAATAAAGATAAGATTAGGTGCAGGCAAATCAATCTCCGCCGCGCCAGGCCTTCATGCATCATACTGCATCAAATCCGGCGCTGGGTTGTTTCAGGACACTTTCAGATACAGTTATCACAGGGGAGGAGGAGGAGGAGGAGAGTGACAAATAAAAGTTTGAAAGAGACTAGGCTGTACGTATTTTTACTCCACAAAAATAGGCAGAGTTCGGAAATAACATTCTTTATGCTACGGCAAAGAGAGAATATAGTGACTTTGCTCACCGGGGATGGTTTTGTGAGTGGAAAACCGTTTGACTTCTGCAGGTTTTATGCATTTAGGTCGTGTCCGCATATACACAGGTATGAGATATAGAAGGTACCAGAGGGTTTCACACAAACTTTATGACCAAACAACTCTGCTGTACAGACCGCAGGGTTTTCAGATTGTAGTACGACTACTTTTAGTGGGACTCAGGGACCAACAGGAGAGCAATTTGCTGACATTGTAAAAATCAAACCAAATAATATACTATCAGGATACTATGATTTGCATTATTATCAGTGGTGGAAGAAGTACACAGTGTTTTTTTGTTTTTTTTTTAACTCAAGTAAAAGTACAGATAAAGGAGCAAAAATTTAATCAAGTAAAAGTAAATGTATCACCTTAAAATTCTACTTGAGTAAAAGTAAAAAAGTACTTACTTTTAAATGCACTTGTGAGTAAAAAATATAAGTATTTCTAACAGACTCAACAACTCATGAATGTGTTAAATGTGAGGGATTTTGCTGATTCCAGATGAAATGAACAAACTGCTGCAGTAGAAGAAACTGAATCTGTCACTGTCTTCTGTCTTTATTATTCTGATGTTTCTAAAGCAGTACTACTTTACTGCATCTGTTATATTTACGCACTGTGTGTCTGCAATGAGGGCACAACAAAAACTCATAATTTTAGACCAAAACTTAAAATACTTTGTACTTCAATCCAACTCATAAATGTAGTGGAGTAAAAAGTACTGACATTTCCTCTAAAATGTAGTGAAGTAAAAGTAAAAGTACCCTTTGTAAAATGCACTCAAGTAAAGTACAGATACATGAAAACTATACTTAAGTCATTGTGGGGGAACTGTGTAGTGTCCTAGGCAGACGAAATTAATTTACCATTGGTACAAGACCTGGAGACAGTTAAACACTCCGCTTATGACAGTACTGACCGTTCAAGTCTAGATATGCTTCCATTGTTTTTATGATCTCAGACAGGTGTCAAGACGTTTTCCAAAAAGGGACAGATTTGAAGCTGTGCACATGTTCAGAGCTGAAAGTCCTTTCTGATGTTTTCTAAAAACTGGACGCACAAACAGTATAAACCGAATGCACTAGGATGTAGAATTTTGATGTTCAAAAGCCAAATAATTACAAATTCTTTTCCTTGCCAACAAAATATCAAACAAATATTTGAACACAAACACTGCAACTGAAATTATTTTTTGACTAACTAATTAGAAATCACAAGGCAGAGCGTAGAAGATGAGATGCACAAATATACAGACGAAACTACACAAACACTAAACCAAAGTTTGCTAGTTTAAGTTTAATTAATACTTTTTTCCATAGAAGCTGAGGGCCAGATGAAATCTCAACCCGTGCCACAAATGGCCCCTGGGACACACTTTGGACATGTTCAATCTAAGATGACCCAAAGCAAAGATGGGGTTATCCAAAAAGAGATGTTAAAGGAGCTATGAGCAGTGTGTATTTTTTTATATTTTATAAAAAAGTACCCACATGTGTGCCAAGATTTGATGTAAACATGTTTAAATCAAATATTAGTTTTACTGAAAACAATGGTACAGCTGATTTAATAACAATTAAAAAATATTTCATATAATGGCCAAGTTGTTTTTGTTTACATTTTTTGTTTTGGTTTTAAAACTGCATTGCCAAAAAACAAAAAAACTGGCAACCCACAGACCACTGTTTTAATTTAGACTGCAGTACCATTTTCAAACCAGTAGAGTGCACATGCTGCTTACAGTACCTTTAAAAAGTTATAAACTGGTAGAGCCAGAACTGGATGTGTCCCTCCTTGGTACAGCTGTGCAGGGACAGTATAACTTTATTTAGGGCTATAAATTATACTGCAATATTCTGAAATTCTGTTCTCTAGCAGTCATAAAGTTTAGTTCTGGCTTTAGCTCTGGTTTATTAAAACCCTCGTGCTGTCCTCCCAAATCTGGGTTAAAAAAAAAAAAACACCCGGTTTGACTTTTATAAAGCATATAGCATAAACATTCAGTTAACTTTGTGCTAGACTTTTAGCCTTATATAAGTCCAACACTACCACAAATTTGACATTTAATGAAGATAAACATTTTGAAGGCAAAAGATTTTTTCAGGGGTCAGAATGGCCCTAAGGACAGCGGGAGGTTAAACTCTGCAGTAAATTATTATAACGCAGAAAAGTGGGTGATACTTGGAAAGGCAAAAATTTAGTAAGAATGCTGTAAACACCACTAAATGAAGATTAATTATGCCACATTTACCTGAAAAGACTCATTTTCATTAAGTATTCATTTGTATGAACGGTTGTGCTGTTTCTTAGTTTTACTCTAATACAAATGTGAAACTAGAAGCACCCAGAGAGTGCAGATTTGTACCAAAATGTCACGATTTCATTTCATTTACTAAAAAACACACAGAGCTCATCATAAAAATGTGCAGAATAAATAAAAAAAATCATAGGTTCTGTGGGCGTGGCATCACTTCCTGTGTGAAGGTTTGTACAAGGACAGAGCAACTTGGATAAATGATCTGAAGATTATAACTTTTAAAAACTATAACACAATTAGTTTTTTGTAAAAAATATTATTTATTAGAATATGTATTAATAAAAACTCTAAAATGTACCTTTTTATTTATTTATTTATTTATTTATTTATTTTTTAATGTAAGTGATTTTGACACTGTCCCACTTTGGTGTATTGGTAAGGGGGACAGTGTACTTTTCTTAAAGCTTTTTAGCCATTTAACTTAATGTGGTGTTTCTTTTGGTGGTTCCCTCAAACAATGAGCAATTTAGCTATATTTTTAAAATGATAATTCCCTTAAATATCAAGTTTTTCTGAGTTTTTATATTTGTAGTGCACCATTTAAAATGTATAATTGTTGTTTATATTTAAGTGTGTTTTCATGCAAATTAGTGTCCCACTGTTCCATATAAAAGGTGTCCCACTTTGCCAGTACTGCCTTTAAAAACGTTGTTCATGGTCAATCTGTGTTTGAGGAAGAATCTTCAGTTCTGTGTTTGATTTCACTTTCTTTCCATCTGTGATGTGTAGTTGAATACTTAAAGCTGTTTAAAAATATATTATATTACAGATTCTTGCATTCAAATCTGCTTTTACATAACACAGAAACTGCATTTTCAAAACGTGTCCCTTTGTTCCCATATTCACCCTACTGTAAAATCAAACAGTATGAATTCTTTTAGTTTAGCTTTGAGAAAGTCCTGTTTAGTGGGCTCTCAGTTAGCCTGAGTTGTTTACTTATCAGATGTAAATGTCTACTTTTAGCCTGACAAACACTTCTTTTACTTATTTTTGCCACACAGCCGTGTTTGCAGCAGACAGTTTTCACAATCAACATGTTTCCTTTGGAGTTTGTCCCAGTTTTTCTCATCTCAAACGTGCAAATTGGCCGGCCTTCCTCTGCCTATCAGTCATTTCCTCCTCCTGAGCAGCAGAACGCCTGAGTGTGGCCAAATGTGAGCTGATGAAAGCTCCGCAGCTCGCAGGTGGCTCTGAACCTTCGCGAGGCTCTGTGCTCTCTGTGCTCTCTCTCGAGTGTCCCCCGAGACGACCATGTGACAACTTCTTCTTCCTCTCCCAGCGCTTTTGTTTTCTCTGTTGTTTAATTACCCTCAGCTGTCATTGGTCCGCTTTGTTTCTCTGAGAAGGGTGGGTGAGAAAAAAAAAAAAAAAAGAAAAAAATGAGAGAAATTAATCGCCTCTTGCCACCGTCTATGCAAATCTTTGCTCAGACCCCGTTAAGCCGATGAGAGATGTGATAGCGCAGGAGAGGAGTAATTGGAGACAGATGTTGGAAAGACGGATCATCCGAGATGGATCAGTGAGCCAAAACTAAGATGCCACCCTTAATAGGATCCGGCAGAAAAATTATTATTTCTCTCTATTTGCTTTTTATCTTTCCTTTGTTCTTCTGTATTTTTTCATAATGAAGTCTCGTGTTACAATCACTCGCCTCTGAAAACGATCAATCATGGCGCTTTTTTCCGGTGCTTGTGCACACAATCTTGCTTAAAATGGCTCCCTTAAAAAAAATAAAATAAGTGGTGAGTCACATGACCTGCACCTCATTATGTCTTTATAATACGCCTCTGTTCTAAGTTTAATATGAGAGTGGTGGCTGGGGCTGTGGGGTCAGCCATTTGATGAAACTATTATATAGACTTCCAAAATTAAAGGAAGCAGCTTCAATTTGTCTCCAATTACGTCTGATCATTTGCAGGGGAAATTGTGCAGCCTCCATCCCTTGTGTTACCCGGTGCTAATGAACAACTTTTTAATTGCGCTGCAGTAGAATTTCATCCTCTTTCTTCATGAGGAAAATACAATTTCTTGCTTTATTTGTTAAGTGAGCTGAATTGCATTGATGAGATATTTATCATGGAGTATGTTTACCTTTTTTTTTTTAAAAAGACAAACATTTGGGCTAAAGTTGTAGATGCAGAAGCTTTTACTGTGTGCACTGCTGCTTTGGAGGAAGTCAGAACACAACACGTTTTAGTGATAATGGGCAGTCATTTACTCATCCACCTTCTGAAAGGATGATTACTGCTGAGCAAATAAAGCTAACAGAAGTCGTTCAGCTGTGTAATGTGCAAAAGCATTTGATGCTTCATGCACAAGGGGAAAAAAAGTGTGAGATTGGTTAAATGGACTGTACTAATTTTTACCTTGTATTTAAAGAAAATTGTAAATCATCTATCTGTGAAAAACAAGACCATCAGTTGTCACATAAGTCTTCATTTTGATGATTTAAAAACACAAGAGTTTTAAAGTAACTAAAAAGCTTTTTTAACCCCCAGCAACCTGAGCCATATTTGGAAAATTATCTTCACCTAGACTTTTTTTAGGGCTATAAAATTTCACTCCAGTGATCCACAAAGATGCTACTTAAACCTTTTTTTTCTTTATTTAGTTTCAGAACAAGCTGAAATTAAAAAATTACAAAAGAAAATGTTTACAAACCTTTTGATGAATAAAATACACCCTTGTTAGGTGAAATATCAAATAAAAACAGTGTAAAAATAACTATTTGCTTTCGACGTACATTTAATTAAAAAAAGTGCCAGGCGCCCTGGGAGTAAACAATTGTTTTTGATTGTAAAATATAAGAGAAAAACAAATATAAATCAGATTTTCATTAAAATATTTAACTACGGATAATACTATAAACTCTTGGAAAGCGTAAGGACACTGTAGGACACTGAAGTGCGAGTTTTTACATCACAAACACTAAAAACACACCTCAGCAACTACGCTGTTGCCGACATTTCTGTTTCTGTTCAAAAGAGCACAACACAGCTGCACTCTGCTGCTCTCTTCACCCGTTTGTTTATGACACCAGTAAAGAATTTACTGGAAATGTTTTCTTTTGATCAAATGATGTTTTTAAAGATTGTAAAACGTGCAATGCTGTTCTCGAGGTGACCAAGATTATTTCAAAAAGATAAATAAAAGCATAACACCTCTTTAAATTAAATAATATAAAAAAGTTATTGCTCAGTTTCTAGTATGAATACATTCTGTACTGCACTTTGAACAAACCCAACAAAACACCTTTATTAAAACTGTTAACTTGAGATCAAAACCTTTCTCAAGATGAAAAGATAAAAAATTAAAAAATAAATAATAAAAATGCTGTTACAAAAGTTATTTCATCTTCTATAGAAAATGAGTTAAGATGTTTTATTATCATTCCTTTAATCACTTCTATTAATATTTTTGGTAATTAAGATCTTTGTTGCTGGTCTAACTAAACAACTTTTTAAACATTATAAATAAATTAAATTGCTTCTAATTTAAGTATTGTAATTATGTTCACATTATGTTCATGCCCAGTCCATTCTCCAGTACACAACAAATCTGAGGGGGAGGAAAAAGCTAAAAAGTGTAAAGGTGTAGCATTTAAGGAGTTTATTTCATGTTTGGCAGGAAGTTCAGATTTGGGGGTTACTTTAGTGTGTGTTCAAGAGCGCCCCCTAACACTTTTGGGGCTTAAAGAGCTTCTTTTATTTTCCTTTTTATTTTACTTCTGCCAGACAACTGAAGATGGACTTTTCGGTAAATAAGGCCCTGTCCCAGTACTCGCACTTGTGCACTGTGTTGTTTTCGAACAACGCTGCATTTGTTTTAGCAACTTAGCAGTGAGCGCTAACTGTTAATGAAAGGTAAAGTACTAACAGCTAAACTGATGGAAAGTTTAAAGGAATATGTCTAATTGTCCAGGTAACAACTCTGTTAAAACGTTAGACTCGTCTGATCTTTCCATGGCAAAATGATCCTCTTATCAACTGTTATTAACTTTCAGATAAATCCTGCAGCAGTTTAGCAAAAACAAAGCTAAATAAAAGACAACGCTGTTTATTTTATTAAATGTTTTTACCTGGTGACTTTTGTGGCATGAGTGTGGACTGTCCCAATTCTCTTTTTTAACCCCCTGCACCTCATGCACTCACGCACTTTATGCACTTTCAGAAAATGCACTCTTCAATAAAGTGTGTAGTGCGTGGTGCGGGTATTAGGACAGGGAATTAAACTTCATATATTTAAATAATTACAATATTTTTATTGCTCTTATCATGCAACATTAGTTTAAATCAGGGGACTCAAACTCAAATTCGACAGGGGCCACATCTATTATTGTCATGTCACCGGAGGGCCACATTAAGGTTCAGGTAATAACTTTAACAAAGTGAAATACATTTGGAAAGGGAAGTTATTTTTGAAAAACTCACTGTAACTTGAGATGATACATTTAGTAGGTTTAGTATGTCAAGCACCAACAAAAAATAGCAGGAACATTTGACATTTTTACACATTGTAATTGTTATAAAATATTTTTATTATGTCAGAAACATTGTTTTAAAATAATTCTGTATAAAAAATCATTCTGCGGCCCAGATTTTATTGTATTTTTAATATTATGTCAAGGGCCGCACAGCAGGGGGAGGTGGGCCACAAATGGCCCCTGGGCCGTAAGTTTGAGACCCCTGGTTTAAATGGTAAATTGTTACAAAGTTGATATTAAACACAACTCTGTCTGTGCAGTACATGTGTTAGCTTCAGTACTCAGGCAAGGCTAAGCTAAGCTAGTCTGTGTGTGTTTACCAGTGTTGTGCATGAACCAGTTCAAATGAACGCGTTCATTGAACACGTTCATTTTTATGTGAACTTTGAACTGAACGCAACACATTTGTAAATCAAGAACTTGAACGTAAATTTGTTCAGATTATGTGAGATGAACGACGTACGTCACGTCAATTAAACGTCGGAATTTGTTTTCACCTGAGTCGAGTGAAGAGGTCTGATCGCACTTTTTAAACAGCGCTGTCCCTCACTGCCCACGGGCTCCACTCCAAAACTGCACAGCTTAACCAGAGAGCGCTTGTGTGCGCAATGCATCTTGGTTAACGTAGTGTGAAGCCAAAGATAGTCGAATCTAATATCTTTGGCAGTGCAAGTGAAGGCACAGAGAACACAGACGATGCTGCCTCTAACTATGATCATTTACAGACATTTTACACATTGTCACGCAAAGACTCTGACGGAAAAAAAATTACCTTTCTGTGCAAGCTTATATATGCAAAAACGTCCATTTTGTGTGATAGAATTTAAGGGCGCACTCACACTAGGGCCGTTCAAACCGTGCTGTGCCCAGGTAAGATTGGGGAGGGGTCTGAGTCCCCCGCCGGCCCGCACTCTCACCTGCACAAACGATCTGTGCCGTGGCCCGGTTACGTCATCACCTCTGAGAGCGACAGGCTGCTACGTCATCGTGATGCGCGGTTTGTTTACAAGCTGACCGAGCCGCTAACACTTTTAAAACCGGTGTAGTGGAAAACGTGAGGCCAGCGGCATGAAGTATCTGTGCTATTGTGATTCTGCTTTGAGTCTCGTTCGTGAGACGCAGTCTTCTGTCACACGTTTGGAATGAGCCACATACGAGGAACAGCGAAGGCACCGCAGATGATGAGAGAGGATTCAGAACTACTGCTGCTGTCTGTTCTCTTCTTCAGAAAGGTGAGCGCAAGTCGCTGGCATTGGTACGAGTGTTGATAATGGAGTTTATTCACTTTTTACCGAGAGAAGAACAGTTGCATGACACGCCTCATAGTCGTGCGTGCGTGCGCGCATGCATGAGCAGCCGTGCCGCGGCCCACCTCTTCCAACCGTTGCCTGGAAAATCCAGAGTGATATGTCTCTGTGTTATTCTACAGAGACATATCAGTCTGGTCACCACGCCGTCCGCAGTGGTTTCCTCAAATCCCAAGCGTACCGTGCATTTTGATTGGTTTATTTAAGTCACGTGTTCTTCGCGAGCAGCGTCACTCGTACGCGTCTCCTCGCCGACAACAATAAAGATGGCGCACCGAGGAGCCGAGAGTTTGTTTCAATCAGCGGTATGGTACGGTAATGTTGAAATAACTCCTTCGTTCCTCCCTCGTGGCTTCACTACTCCGTTTGTTTACTTTCTTACTTTGTTGTCGCTTTGTTAACGTCACGTCCGCCATTTTCTGATTGGCTAACGCCGCTGTTCATTAATTCGGGTTTGCTCCGCCCTAGAAATCGAATTGATTGTAAGGCGACCAGACTCATCCGCTGGTACAGCGGTGAGTCTGGAATTTCCAGGCAACTCCAACCGTGCCACAGTCCTGAAGCGTACCGCGCCTGGGCGCGCTGCGGAGCACTCACATGAGGCCACCGTGCCGTGCTTTAGGGGCGTTCCGGACTTGGGCACGGTTCAATTGGCCTGGTGTGAGTACACCTTAAGATCTACAGTGAGGCTAGAAAGTAGATGTATAGTGATAGAAGTCATAGTTTGAAAAACAAGTTCAGCCTTTCATTTACATATCTCACCTAAAAATAACATGAACTGAACTTTGAACTAGTTCAAAATTAAAATTGTGAACTATGAACGTGAACAGTTCACTTTGAGCATGTGTGAACTGAACTTTGAACTAGTTCATGAAAAGTGTGAACTTGCACAACACTGGTGTTTACTTATATTAAAAATAATTTTACATTTCATTTTCTTTTTGTTTCTTGAAGACAATGTCACCATTGATAAAAGTTCAAAGTGGAGTGAAGAAGAAATAGCTTTTCATGTTACATTTGTGCTGGGAAGTGTAATTAATCTGTTCACAATTTATTTTATATTGACTTTTTAAATACGATTCTTCCTTTGTTCATGAGATATCCAGATTTGTAAGAGCCTGGATGAGCAGATGGTATTTTATTCCATTTTATTTATCCTTTATTTAACCAGGAGAACCTCAGTGATATTAAAAATCTCTTTTCCAAGAGTGTCCTGACCAAGAGAGCAGCTCATTTACACGCTACAACAATAACAGACAGTCAGAGCCTTGACACAATACAGTAAAAACATTAAAATGCTAAAACATCAAACAAGACATAAAAAACAAGTAAAGCCCACAATAAATAATCACAAGATCAGAAATCAGTAAAATAGGTTTGTCAGGTAAAGCATCTGCAACATGAAGATTTTTCTTCCAAGACATTTAACAATATCTTAAATATATTTAGTGATACCTGTTCATTTAGTTTCATGTCCATTTGCAGTTCATTCCAGGAGAAAGGTATATGTGTTATAACAGTGATGTTTGGTCTGTACAGAGTGTGTCTGATCTGCATTAAGGAAATGTTTCTAATGAAAATATGAATTTGTTTAATAAAAAATATTTGTCATATTTTTGTCTCTTTGTGGTATTTTATATAGATTTACACAATAATAAAATAAACACCACTGTAGTGTTAAATAGTAACACTGAAAAAGTGTAGAAATAAGAAAAATTAAATGTTTTTTAGGTGTAGTGTTTGTACACCTCAGGGGGGTTTATTCTAACAAAGAAAAGGGGTCAATGATCTACTCCAAGAAAAAGGTAACTTTATATCTAGTTTTGGAGTAGAGTTGGTCCTACATGTACTTTCATGTTTATGTCTTTAACTCCCACAGAGTTTATTCCAAGTTCAGTTTATGTCAAATCTGCTCCATTGTTGTGACGCAGTCCTTGCAAGAGAAAACCTTTTTCTTGTAGTACTTTAGTTGTCACAAGAAGGAGCATGTGTCTTGTATGTTTTTGTGTACTTTTCGCAAAACAAGCCTCACTAAATTAATGATGACAACCTGACAAATGTAGAGTATCGACTGAACTACCCGGCGCTCTGTGGCTCGCTGTGACGCCCCTTACTCATGTCTTGCTTTAGCCGAAGATCAAGTTTGAAGAGCAGACAGATTGAGACCGACAGCTAAACACACAACACATCCAGGGAAAGAAGAAGAAGAAGAAGTAGAGATGTCTTTTTAAAAAACAAACATCATGAGCCAGGACGTGCGCACAGCAGGACCACAACGCGCCGGGAACCCGACAGACGCCAGGCTGCAGAGACAGACGTGACAAGTCAAACGTGACAATCACAGAGAGAGACTGTCAAATTACAAAGTGACAGGAAACGCAGGGTGAATGTAGGACTCAGATTAATAAGAGCATTACGACACAAAATCAGCAGAAATGTGGGGGAAAAGTGAGTTAAAAGCACTTAATATTATACTTCCTGACAGAGCTTTAAATTATTGTGCTGCTTTGAACAACAACAACAAAAAATCTTCAAATCCAGCCATTTCCTGATGTACATTGAGTTGAACTAAATACTTTGCATACTCATCCTGCTCTTTAGTCCTGTCTGGTTTCTTATTTAGCCTCTCTTTCTTACCATTTCTTCACATTTACCTTTGTTCTTTAAACCTTGTTTTGTTGTACTTAAAATTATTCATTTCCATTTCAGCAGAAACTGTTTTGTTTTTTTCATTCAGGTTAGTTTTTTCCACTTTTATCCCAAGTGAATTTGCTTTTAGCCTTGTTTCTTGAGCATTGTTCTGTTCCTTTATCTTGTTTTCTTCCACTTTTTCCAATTTTGTCTTCCTTTTCTTTACTTTCCTTTTGTTTTTTTACCTTTGTTTTTGCCCTTCCATCCATTTTGTGTCCCTATTTTGTTCACATTGCGTTGTTTTTGATCCACTTCTACACTTGTTTTGTTCTGTTTTAGCCTTGTTTCTTGAGCATTGTTCTGTTCCTTTTTCTACACAAGTGTTGTTTTCTTCCACTTTTTCCAATTTTGCATTTTCTTTTAAATCTGTCTTCTTGTTTTTTACCCTGGTTTTCACCCTTTTATCCATTTTGTGTCCCTATTTTGTTCACGTTGCGTTGTTTTTGATCCACTTCCACACTTGTTTTGTTCTGTTTTAGCCTTGTTTCTTGAGCATTGTTCTGTTCCTTTTTCTACACAAGTGTTGTTTTCTTCCACTTTTTCCAATTTTGCATTTTCTTTTAAATCTGTCTTCTTGTTTTTTACCCTGGTTTTCACCCTTTTATCCATTTTGTGTCCCTATTTTGTTCACATTGCGTTGTTTTTGATCCACTTCCACACTTGTTTTGTTCTGTTTAACCTTGTTTTGTTCCCGTTCACCCAATGAAACCCCTACTTTAAAACTTATTCCTCCTATATCGACCCTCCATGACCAATCCTAATTATTTTCTAAAACAGGACGTTTATACAATGCCTGTTTTCTGTGATTTGCCTTGTTAAGCTCCATTTTTCCACCTCATTTTCCCATTGTCTATATGTTTTCAAATTCAATTTAAAACGGTCCAGGACAAGGCCAATTCTTAGCCTAGAATAGAAAATGGGATGGCTAGATTTGTTCCTTTCTGAGTTGCTGTCAAGGCAAGCACATTCTTACTAATAATATTGAAATGAAAGCCCGAAAAACAACAACAAATAACCTCCCCATGACCTCCAATAAAACCTTTCTTAAGCGGGATCATCAAGAACTAATAACTTGCACTTTTCATTTTAGGCTTAAATAAATCAAGAAAGTATTTTGTATGGGGAGACTATACATAAAGCCTCAGTGTATTTTGTATTCTGACATATCTCCGAGTGGAAAGGTTGTGTTTTTGGCTACATTGAAATTCCGTGTCAGCAACATAAAAAAAAAAAAAACTGCGTCAAGGCAAACTCTCCCAGGCCACAGTTTCAAAGACACGCGCGCAGTGAGGAGAGAGTGCAGTCTTTTTGCATGCCGCCTGCATACGTGACTGCTTTAAGGCTCAAAACGCTGAAATGAAAGTGGTCCTGAGAGCTTTCCACCCCCCACCCCCCTTCTCCGCGGAGCTCTTTGGCTCTCACTCTGAGCGTCCTCTTTTGTTTGCCCTCAGTGGGAAAGAGTGACTGATGGCGAACGGGAGGTGACTCTACGATGTGCACTACATTTGTACAGGTGCACCTTCTTTGTCAGGGCGTGAACTGTGGGGTGAACCTAAAGATCCCATCATTTTACAAATTAAACATTAAGAGCCATTTTGTTTTGACCCCATTCCAAATTATAGTTATAGTAAGCTATACTATGCTTTTCTAAAATGCTCCTTTTGAAATGTTGCCTGCTGACCTAACTAGTGACAAAATCCTCCTCCAGCTGTTTTTATTTATACCACTTATTTGCTTTGCCTTGTGTTGCTTCTGTCCCAATTTTTGCAGCCATTAAATTCAATTCAAACTGTAATTTCTTTTTAGTACAAAACCATAAAATATATTTTTCAACACCTACACTATATTGCCAAAAGTATTTGCTCACCTGCCTTTACACGCATATGAACTTAATTCTAAATCCATAGGGTTTAATATGACGTTGGCCCATCCTTTGCATCTAGAGCAGTTTCAACTCTTCTGGAAAAGCTTTCCCCAAGGGTTAGGATTGTTTATGAGAATTTGTGACCATTCTTCCAGAAGCACATTTTTGAGGTCAGACACTGATGTTGGACGAAGGCCTGGCTCGCAGTCTTCACTCTAATTCATCCCAAAGGTGTTCTGTCAGGTTGAGGTCAGGACTCTGTGCAGGTTCAGTCAAGTTCTTCCACACCAAACTCACTCATCCATGTCTTTATGGACCATGCTTTGTGCACTGGTGCAGTCATGTTGGAACAGAAAGTGGCCATCCCCAAACTTTTCCACAAAGTTTTCCACAAAGCTGCAGCCTAGGTGCTTGATCTTATTCACCTGTGGCCATGGAAGTGATTGGAGCACCTGAATTCAGTCATTTGGGTGGGTGAGCAAATCCTTTTGGCAAGTGTATGTATTAGGGCTGCAGCAACTCATCAAATTAATCAATTATTAAAATAATCATCAACTAATTTAGTAATTGATTAATCCCTATCTGGGGTATTCATAGTTCTTAAAACATTCCGTGTGTTGAGAGAGGAGGTTTTATTTTCAAAAGCATTAACAATTAAATAAACTGTCAGTTTGTTTTTCATGATGAAAAAACATCCTCTACTAACATACTTGTAGCTTCATTCATTAAAGTTTTTAAGAATCAAGCCAGGCCCGCAGGTCATCATGCATTTATCTGTGCTTCACTATCCAATTATTAATAAAAAACTAATTCATAGATTATTATAAAAATAAGATCAAATGAAGTGTTTTATTTGTCATTATACATACAAGGTGTACAATGAAATTTCGTAGATGAGATGGAGGGTTAGTCCTGAGCTGCTGCCACTGTGCGCGCCACCACTATGGGCCAACCTGACCCACATGATTTTGGTGGCAGGCATTTTGGTGAGGAAAGGTCCGCAAATCAAACCTAGGACCTTCTTGTGAGGCAAGGGTGCTAACCACTGTGCCGTCAACAACCATTGCAGCACTACTGCATATGTCAGTAAGAATTGTTTTACAATTTTTTTTTACCATGACAGTACATGAGGTATACAGTCACTCTATAATAAATGATCAATAATAAAATTATATATCTTGATAGGTACAGTTTATTGATGAAGCAGTTATTGCTTTGTAACATCTTTTCCTTAGGTTTATATTGTTATGTAATGTAAAACTCAAAAGTATAGTCAAGGTTTTGTAAGAAAGTATAAATTATATATATATGTAAGGATCGTCATGCAAGAGTTAAATGGACAATGTCAGATTTTCTAAAGTTACATTTGAGGAAAACTATCAAACCAGAAATAAACATTATTGGCAAATACAACTTTGGACAAAAGATGAGCTATTGTTTATCACAGAGAGACTTTCAAGCCAACAGAGACAGTTTTATTGTAAGACGGAAAATGACCCAAGAAATGTTATGACTTGTTTTTCCAATGAGACCACTATTACAACTCTTTCTCTTTGTTGGAACTCGTAATTTCAGACAGAGCCATATAGTCCGAGGTAATTTTCTGTCTCCTCAAACCATTCCTCCAACTGCAGAGGCTGAAGGAACAGCCACAAAGAGCGCTCACAAAACCATTCATCAGGCCGAGCACAATGCTATTATATCCCATTGAGGAGCCGGTCATGCTCAGTGGATGAGCCAAATGTGTAAACACTGTCTGTCACCTTGCTGCACTCATGATGAAAATGAGTAAATGGCTGGAAGGTCAGCAGCGATGACTGGCTTCATTGACCTGTCAGGGTGAATGAGGCTGCTGGAGAGACTGCCGCTGTATCTGCAAGCACAAGCGCTCACCAAATATGTGGCCTCAGGTACGGGTGACTGACCGGACCAGTTCATTAAAAGCTTGGTGGCTCGCACAGGGGCCACAATCAGCAACCCTTTCTCCTTTACAAACATGGACTTTTGCACCTGCCGCTGTATGAAAAAGTGTTAAACATCACATCCCCCTGCTATTACAGAAAAAGTACTTAAAATACGTTGGGTTTCAGGGTCACAGGACACCAGCTCAAAGAGGAACTTTAAAAAACTGACTTGAAAGGACTGCAGCTCTATATGCAGCATGCTACAAAAACGCTGTTACATAACCATTTCAACCAAGGTCCAGTGCTACTTCCTGAATGTAAAGAGGGATTTTACACCAAGTACAAAAATGTAGCTTTACCCTACACTTACTGAAATCATGGGTCTAGAACTTCTTCAATTCAAGTGATCCTACCGACCCATCAAAGGCATTTCACTAAAATAAGGAATTCTACTTTCCAGTTGTCTTTGAATGGACCGTAGAGTAAGGTTATCCTCGATTTACCGCATTTCAGTTGTGAAGTCGGAAACAATAATGACAAAAGTGACAAATACAAATAAAATCATGGCTCATGTAAGCATTAGCTCTGTGTGGACAGGGCATTTTGTAACTGCAGATGATCACATGCCCCAAAGAAGCGTGTTCACAGAATAAGGTTGGACAGTAAGGATGTGACAAGACACAAATCCCACAAAACAAAAGTGCTATAAAAGACTGATGCATTTTTATCATTATAGTTTTTACTTCTTTGTAACATAGGGCGCAGCTATCTTGCATTTTCGAACTTTGGGATTTTGGGGTTCATTTACAACTCACAACTCTTCTGAAGACAACTGGAGCATTATCCTGCATATGTTTGACTACTACCTCCTCTTCTCTGATTAGTTGTTTGTCAATCTAATTGCATTTAAGCTGTGTCCATGTAGAAATCAAATTCAAATCAACAGGGACGAGACCAACTCTTTGTACATAATAGAATAATAATTAGTATGGCTGGCTGGACCACAACAGAACATCTAGAACAAAATTTTCAGCTGCGTGTTAATGAAGACGTGAGCGCTCATTGGCAATGTTTATGAGGTTTAATTGGAATCATGGGAAAGGAAAAAGTTCTGAAGGAGAAAAAGAAGTTGTGATGTACTTTCAAAGCAACTGTTTAAGTGTTCTCAAAACAACAGGCGTCTTCTCCAGAGTGCAGTTTCACAGAGCGGCGGTTTCTTCAACAGATGATAATTATCCTTAAATACCTTTTTTTTCCTATTAGCACCTGAAAGGACTTCTGAAGTAAGTAAATAATTCAAAAGTTCCAAGAATGTTAACTATCAGCTGACATGGTAACAGCACAGAGTAATCAACACTTTTGGCTGTTTTTCAGACTAATTAATCTATTTATTGCTGAATTTAAACATCTACTCCTGAACAGCTGCTAAGCATAATCACATGCTACAATTTTCAAAATCCTAACCAACTAACAAAACATGAGAAGGGATAGATATGACAATGTATTTGATCATAAAAAAACACAGAAAATTTACTGAAGGATGTCAAACCTGTTGTTTTTGTAGACACAAGATCAACAGAGCCTCACAACAACCTCATGCATCTGTTTTATTTATATCACAGGACTGCAACGGTCGCAAGGTTGTTTGCCAGTATGCCCTCATCGATTACTTTGTATGTTTATACTGTATGCTTTTGGAGAATATGATTTAAAGTAGTCAAATAAAAAAAAAAGTTTGTCCCTGATTGAGGCTTGGACCAGATTTGAACAATTATAAGTAGGCACATTTTTGATTGATAGCTTCCTGTAATAAGAAAAAAGTACTTATCAACTCATCTAGGTTTTGTTATTAAAAGGTATTAGGGAGGATCTTTATAAATTCTTTTTTTGCAATATTTATTAAAACTACCTTCATTGCCCTGTATAAGGCTTATAAATTGGCGTATTAGAAAATATATTAATAATATTAATAAACTGTGGACTCTGTGGGACTTAAAAAACCTCATCCAATCGATTTCGTCATGAGTACGTTAACCATTGTTCCACGGACTTGCCATTCATTCGTTCATCTTCCTGGTTTCGGCGATAGTGCGCGTTCTTGTGCCTGCGCATGCGTATACACTATGTTTATGTAGTCCAGCGTTAGCGCCGCATTAGCACCGCGTTAGCGCCGCGTTAGCGCCACGTTAGCTGCGTTAACATCGTAGCGCGGACAGCCTGACTTCAAAGAGCACAATGACTGAGGAAACCGTGAACCGGGCGGTCACAAAAGGAAAGTGTACTCTTGAAGTGTACCAGAGGAGGAGGAGAAAAACTGTAGAAGAGCAGAATAAAACCTGTGTAGTTCTTGGTGATTCCTTCAAAGGACGGCGTGTGCTGTAGGAACAGAAAGGGCTTCAGACGATGCATTGGTCGCCAAGTTTCTGCTGGACAGGTAACGTTTATCTTATCGTTTGAAAAAAATGCCTTTTTTCTTTATCTGTTGAACCGTTTCAACTGTACAGCAACGTCAGTTTGCTAATGCTACCAATAGCAGGAGTATATATATTTTTGCTCACATTTAGGGACTGCGCATGTGACTGGGTCTGTGTGGGGAACTAGGTCAAAGGTCGTGCAAACAAACAATGCAGGTCTAGGTTTAGGCCAATCTCTGCTGATGCCGGCTGTAAACAAACACGCGTGTTCCAACGCTCGTGCACGTCGCTGTGGAGGAGTTCCTTGGAAAGGAACAGTGAAGGGCAGGGCCTGACGCATGCGCATTATTCAAAAAAGAACAAACAGTCGCTGGTTTCTCAGCAGTCAAAAAAAATCCTCCCTAATATCTTTAAGGGTTTCTGTGGATAAGAGTATTAAGCCAGAGTGGGCAAGCTTTGGTCATACATTGCATACATATTTTCCATAGCTGTTTGTCCACATGGCTTTGGATTTAAAAATGCAAAAGTGCCTGTAGTAGTAATTTCTGGGCATTTCTTATCAGACACCAGGACCCCGTGCTGTGAAGCTAGTTGAACCATTACAGATATGGCTGTCGTACCCAGTTAGACAAAACCAAACATTGGCAAGTCTGAAAAAGCGGTACTCAGAAACAGGTTACCAACTCTCTAAGTTAACCCTGGGTTTCTCTTTGGGCCTTTGGTGATAATCGACCAACAGCGTGTCCTGCTGCTGTCAGTTGTGCTGTCGGTGTGATTCTTATTTTTCACTGTCTACGGTGCAATTTTCTCCTCTTTCAGTTTGTTTCTCATCTCTGATTGGTCTAAGACACGTCTTCTTATGTTATATAGGGCTGCATCATATGGAGAAAACATGCAATATTCGATAACTATGTTGAAAATTGTGATAACGATATCATTGAGATATTTGAAAATAGAGCCTACTTTTCGAACATAGTAAGTTAAATTCACTACATTTCACAACAATGTAAGTTCCTGTATTTTAAGTCAGAACAGTGACAAAATCAAAACTTACCACAGACTAAACCAGGAATAAAACAAGGCTAAGCTGTGATTAAATTAATTAAATTAGCACTAAAACTGGACTTTTTAAACATTTTTATTTAGTCACAACACATGTTCTTTAGGGCTCTGGTGGAAAATGATTCTTCAGTGTAAATCTCTGTCAGATGGAAGACCATAGCGTTATTGCGATATATTTAGATTCTTGCGATATGGATATTGCGTTTGCTGATATTGCGATAACAATCATTTTGCAATACATTGTGCAACCGTAATGTTATACTAAAACTTATCCTGCTCTGAAGCAAGTTAGTCGTTCACAGAGATGTAGCTTGATAGAAAGTGAACCAACTTCGCAGTACCAAAAACCCAAAGTTAACATCAAAGTTATCATACTTACCCCCTAAATCCAGCTTTGTAGTACAGGAGCCAGGACTAGTGACTTGATTCAGACTTTTAAACTGATGAGCTGTAAACAGACTCTGATTTGTGGACAATAACCTGGGCTTGGACACATAGGAGTTGAGCTTGTGCCTAGTTTGCAGTGCTGCAAAAACAAAATCATGTACTTGGCACAACTCAAATTTGCACCTACACTCAAGATGGCTCGAACAAGACTTGACATTTTTTGGAGAACTCAGACTTGGACCCACATTTCTACTAGCCTATTAATGACTAGCCTCAAACACTGGGGTCTCCAGAGTGACTTGGAGTTGACCGCAACACTGCCACATCACTTAAGACTGTAGTTGTAGTGTTTGATTTCATAACTTTCACTCATTCATTCAGTCTTGTTCTTACAATAAACTTTTACTTCATGCGGCCTTGACTACAACACAGTAACAAAGTCAGGCTCCAAAATGGGTTAGAAACTTTCTTGTGCGTGGCCGTTCTACACTGACATTTCTGTTCCCTTCAGAGACCTTAACATCACAGGAGCCATTACTCTGTGTGCAGCCTGTAACAACAGAAGGTGCGTGCCTTTACTTATTCAGTCAACACAAACACCTGGAAGTTGAAAAGGAAAGATCAGAGAGCAGATTACCCAGAATTCATTTAGTTATGAGTACGACCGAGAAAGCGCTGCCCTTGAGTTCAACCGGGGGCCTGAGCAGAATGCTAACAGCCGTCTGGACTGTAGAGGCAGGGGAGCAGGTAGTGCAGGGGCATGTCCGGCAGCTTGATGTGGACCGCTGTGAGACTCACAATAGGTCTGCTATTGAAGGTCAGTGGTTGGTCTTTACGCATTCAATTCTATGTCCAGACTGACCACACACAAGCTGCTCTGTCATGATGGGAAAGTCTGAAATGGTACAAAATGTATAGGTAAGTGCCTTTGTCTTGTATTTCTGATGATACCATTAATAAGCCTATGCATTTCTACACTCAACTCAATCTAGTCTGCAATATAGATATAGCTTCCAGTTATGTGCATGCATATTAAAAAAAGTCATTTTCCAAAGCCATTTTCAAGATGTGATATTGCATTTGACAAGCCTGTTCAGTCATCTTTAGTAATTTAATATTCTATACACCCAATTAGTGTGTTGTGTTGGATTTCCATAGGAAGAAGAAATGAAAGCAAATGAAACTACCTCTGAATGGTAGTGTACAAACATAATGTGTAGAATAACATTATCAGAAAATGCAAAAAACATAATACACAAAATAAACTGCCTCTGGGCCGTGACAATTTGATGAACATAAAACTAATCAAAGAATTAAAACATCACCTCACACAAGCATCTTATTTTACATAAACAGTCATGATTGGTGTGGCAGTAGCTTAGGAGGTAAAGCTGCCAACTCATTGCAAGGTTTGCAAGGTTTGCAAGGTTTGCAAGGATGCATACTGCTGTTGTGTCCACGGGCAAGGCATTTCACCCTCCTCACCTACAGTGTCTGTGGCACTACTGTATGGTTGTTCTAGTGTGACTGTGTAGACTGGAATAAATTAACAATTGACTATTTTCAAGAACTGTATAAATCCAATCAATTATTATTGCTCAGAAAGTGGAAATAGTTGTAAATGTAAATGGATCCAGGCCCAGTTTACTTCATAAAAAGAGTGAATTGGCCAAGCTAAGTTTAAATATACTTTGCAGATGGATACTGGACCTATAGAGACACAAAAAGCTACATAACCCACAATATGAGCAATATGTTGAGATTGTAATGACAAATCTCTAACCACCATTCTTTTATAAATGTTTGATATGAAGTATAAAAAAAATATGATTTAGGGAATGTAGACAGAAGATAAAGAAGGATGAAAAACAATTAGTACCCCAGTAAAGAGATAGAGTACTGGTATCAGTGCAGTTTTTGAAAGTCTCATGTGCCTTTGTCTTTCAGTGCAGGTCATAGAGGGATGGAGAAAGCTTCATCATCCTGACCTGTACACTCTCCAGTCTATGGTTCACATTGACACAGTCCAATACAGCTCACTACTCAGTCAGCGAGCACATAATGGCCGTAACCGTCGGGACAATGGGGGACATTTCCATACTCAAGAGCGGCAATTTTGACTATACAGCGGAAAGAGGTGGGGCCAGAGCAGAAGTGGCGGTTGTCCAAGGGGGCAGCGGAGACATACAAGAAGTGATGTGTGACATAACGGCTGCTTCTCCATTCAAATTCACAGCTTAGTGTAAAAACAAGCACAATTCATCGCAAATGACTTCACATGGTCTGCCAACAAAGCCAGCGTGGTTAAAAAGGCTTAGTAACACCTGTTTTTTGAGGACACGGGACAGAACAGGAAGGCCCTACACAGAGAGGTTAGATTTGCTCAAAAAACATAGAAGCACAAGATTGTCACATCAATGCAGAAACAGAGCAGCCTCCAACATGAGGAACCCATTCCACCCAGCACATTAATTCTTTACGCCCATCCCATCAAAGCCAAAACAGCCGTGCTTCAATGCGACTGCTTCTCAGAGGCTATCACCTTTTCTACAGAATGTTGGCATGAATATAATGTTATGCCTAGTTACGTAGCAATTTATAGTACTTTTTTGGTATCTTTTTCTGGGTCATTTGACCATAAAACTGTTTTTTTCTTTTGCCTCAGTCTATTTTAAATGAGCTTTGGTCCAGAGAGGACATCAATGTCAGTGCCATTTGTTCAAATTGTGTTTAAAGACAATGATTTCTGGAAATCTTCCTAATCCATGCAGTGGTTTCCTGTGCAGAATAATGTCTGTCTGATGATCACAAGCATCCACCAATACATCCAATACTAACAATAAAGAATCTGACTCTCTAAAATGCCCATTTTATACCCTGTTATTTTAACTCACAAAATGCTCCTCCTGTTGTATTTTTAAGAGTACAGGTTTTTTTCTAGACTCCAGCTATTACTTGTCACAAAACTGTATAAAAAATCTCAGTTACCTGATACATTTTGTTCAGTTGTGAATATGGGTATATGAGATTTGCAGATCAGCAATGCACAGCTATTTTTTTAAACGGGCTGTAAGCTACAGTGATTTTTTATTGTCTAGTCTTAAACACATAAGTCTGCAGTAATATGTGTAGAGGCAGAATGCAGTACGATCCCAGAAGGATGTGATTTGAGACACAGCTGTATGTGATTTATTACAGGCTGAGAACAACAGTGTCGAGTGTGGAGAAAAACAAACTGGTAGCAGAAAAAGCAGTTTAACAAGATGTCGAGAGTGTGTAAGAGGCTTCAGCTTACTTTCTTTTTAACCAAATCCAAGTGAGCCGCAGCTGTGTACACGTGCACCACTGCCAGCTACATCCAAGCCTCAGCATAAGGCACTTTCTTCCTGATTTTAAAAATATCCAATACATGCCAGAGGTGTTTGCCTTCTGTTTGTGTGGCTCTACAACTGTTAAGGTGATGCACAGAGCAGGTTTTCAGCTGAATATTCACACTCCCTTAAAACTCTGCTTTTTATTTGAAGTTCTCATTTTCAAGACTACTCCCCCCAGGGTACATTTGGACCAAATCTCACTCAGATCCTATTAATATTCAACAATGTGGTTATAACTCCATCTAGCAATCTCTCACCCCTCTCACCAGTAGCTGGGGTTTATTTAACAAAACATGGTGGAAAGAAGAAACATAAATACAAGCACCAAAAAGTGTGAGTATTTTACACATGCTAAATTACACATAAAGGTACTAGAAGCAGCATGTGCTCGTACTGGTTTAAAAACAATACTGCAGTCTAAAACAATGGTCTTGTGGGTTGCCAGTCGCAGTGAGCTCTTTTACCAACTGGTTTTATAGCTCTGCTGTTAACTGTGTCCACAACTGCTGCACATGCATACTGACCTACATATGTGACAACCAGAGCATGGAGCTCTGGAAATATTGTTTTAATTGTGAATAAATAAAGGTGCAATGCGCAATATTTGTTTTTTTATATTATTCACCATGGACACTTTCAAGTCTTACCCACGTTCAACTTAAACAAGGAGTATTAACAATTATTTATAATGTTGTTAACATCTACCACCTCTGACCCTGCTGAAGCCAAACTGTTTGTACATAAGAGAACTTGTAGATCCATTTTACATGGTTCACCCCAGATAAGGGCTGCACAATTAATTGAAATTGAATCAAAATCAGAATATGAACTGTTACAATTAGCAAATCGCAAAGGCTGCAATTATTGTATAGGTGATAATAGAGCACAAAAAATGTCTCCACAGGCTCTTAATATGTATAAACTGTGCTACAACTGGTGTTTACACCTCTACAGAAATTATCTGAAAGGCATGTGATTTCTTATATTAGTTTAGCAGTTAATATTTAGTGTTCTCTCAAGTGTCAATACTCCATCACATGCTTCAAATGTATACTGTAAACTGAACATAAATATTAAAAAATATACAAATCTCATCGCAACTGCATTATGTCAGAAAAATCGCTATCAGACGTTTTTTCAAAATCGTTTAGCCCTAACCCAGACCACATTACTCTGTCTGTATAGTCCTTAAACATTAGCTTTCCTGCTGCTTTACAGTAACCTCTGACTTAAAAACCTTTCCCTCCCCACCGTTCTCCTCATCATGCATCTTCCTCCATCTTTCTCTCTCTTTCTCTGAGTGCTTCTCCGCCTTGGGCTGGGCTCCAAATCCTTCCTGCCTCTCTCCCTGCTTCTTCTCCGGACCATGATGCATGGCTGTCTGTGTTTTCCAAAAGTCCATTAGTTGCTGGCAGCGGGCCGCCTCCTCTCCCACAGACAGAGATAAAGATGCAGAGCCCAGCTGCCCGGCCAGCCGCATGAAAATGAGAGGACAGCGGAGAGAGGGGCAAGACAGACCCACAACGGGGGTGGGGGGGAGTCAAAGACCAGCATGGAGTGGGAAAAACACCTTGATAGTGTCCAGACATCCAGAGAGTAGTAGATGGAAGAGGATAATCACAAAAGATGGAGACCTGGAGCAGACACGAGTCACAAGCCAAGTGGGTAAATCCAGAGGTTTTTAAAGGAATTTCTTCTGCCCAGAGCATCAAACTCCTATGGAAGCTGAAGGTGACTTCAATGAAATAAAAATGTTTACAGCCTGCTACAAAAGATGGCCTTGGTCTTTAAAGCCAAGTTATTTTTCAGAAAACTGTAAAGAAGAACTTTTTTTTTCATTACTTCCTCTGTTTAGGCTTTAATAAACAACACACAAGGACGACAGGCATAATGTGTCTTCCTTGGTTCTCTGATTATGGGACAGTGCATTTCTTTGCCCAAACTCAGCTAAAATCAAACGACTCACTGCTAAAATGCTTGTATCTTTTAGATGAATTTGTCACTCTCCAACATCAGGAGCACTAAATTTACCCAACCTACCAAGTTTTCCATTAACGCCAAATTTCTTCTGGACTCAAAATTTCTCTCAAATACACACCTTTCCATACAGTAAAGTGACCACAGCTTAAAGTTAAACTAGCGTAAATTGGCACTGTTGGTGCATGAAATCCAAAAAATCACTGAAGGGTTTCTCAGAGTGAGAAGTTTATTTATAATGCAAATGATACAACAAGAAGTGTAGACGATTCTTACAGCCCTGGCAATTGCCTTATTGATATTTCATCTTGTTGAAGATAACAAGTAAAGAGTTTTATAGCAGAGTCTGTCATTTTGTATAAATTGCGAAGCAGTGGTGTGAACCATTCATGTGCTGGGTGTGATGCTTCCTTAATACAGATTGCTTTTCCAGGGAAGGAAGGCTGATGCCATTTTATTTAAAATTGTTTTCTTATTTTTTATGTTTATTTAGGATTATGTTTGTTTTTATACTGTACATAGTAGTTACTGAAGACGCTAAATTATTCAGTTGTTGTGGGAAGAAGGAACACGATGAAGCTATTGGACATTATGAAAGACAAAAATGTTTCAAAATTGGTCAAGATCAGATTTGTCCAAACAATGGGCTTTCCATTGGTGACCTATGGAAGTGAGAGTTGGACTATAAAGAAGGCAGACAGAAGAAGAATAGATTCTTTTGCATTATGGATATAGCAAAGGCTCCTTTCCATGGACAGTAAAGAAAACAACCCATGGGTGCTAAATGATATACAAGCAAAGACATCTCTAATGAACATTTTAGAGAGAATAGGCTGAATTGCTATGGTCATGTGCTCAGAGGATACAACAGCTTGGAGAAGGTCATCATGTAGGGGACAACAGGGCAAAAAGAGGCTGAGGAAGACCTACAAACAAGATGGCTGGACATTGGACAATGTGCTGGAAACATTGAAGAAGACAATAAAGTCATCTGTTGCACTAGCAAATCGACAGATCGAGATTAAGAAGTGTAATTAGTTTGGTCACCAGGCATTGAAACCAACCTGACGGAGATGATCATGTTTTGTTATTAAAATGTGTTTTCACTTGTCTTAGCCAAGGCTGGGTACCTGTCAGATTTTTTTTTTTTATGCTAGGACTTAAACAATACCTGGTTTTCGATACCAATACCTGAGCAATACTTTTTCTGATCCCTATGGTGTGCAAATTCATATTCTACAATCATAAAACATATTAATATTGAAGAAAAGAACAATTTTTGGAGCTAAATTCTTAGCTGTAGGTTCAAACCAGTAGAATGTATGATTTATTCTCCTATTTATTTGATTCATACATGCAAAGAAACATTAAAGATAGTGTTGTAACTTTTCTTTCGATACCACAAAGATAGTGTCTAACGTATCCAGCCTTAGTCTTAATATATACTCCGTCTATGTCATTGCTCTTGCCTGGTTGTCCAAACTGGGTGTGTGATAATTACAATAAAATACGATGCCTTTGTTTTCATTTTACGCAAGATTCTTTACACTGCAAAACTGACTGGGTTAATAAACTGGGCCAGGCATTTGTGACGGCATAATGACTAAATACATAAAAGAAAATGGAAACCAGCTCAAAAGTGTCAAAGACTGCGGAGACAAAGAGAGCTATAAGGGAATAAAAAATCAGGTCTAGAAGGCAAGTTGAGAAAAAGAGGAATGAAGGGGCTGGAGGTGAGGATAACTGAGGTCAATTGTAACTAGATATCTCACTATCAAACCCATTTATATTAGGCCTTTTCTCTAAATCCCTGCAGCTTCTCGCTCTGACCGGCTAATTAATCTACTGCCCAGTAATTGAACTTGCAGCTTCTCAAAACAAAATAGCGGGGAGTTATAGCAATCCATTTATTGTTTTTTTCCCCCTCCTCCTCTTTCTTTTATCTGGGAACAGTAGATTATATCTAATAGTTCGGTTTGGGTCATGCAGGCCTGACATGATACAGACCAGGCAGATGAAAAATGTCTTTTAAAAATTCTTTTGTTTCCCAGCTGAGCCATTTAGTGCTTTGATTAATACTGTTTTCTCTGCCGTGTTACTCTCCATGCTTCTATTGGACTAATTGCTTTTGTACTCCTGCCCTGTATTCCTCTTAGTCAATCCATAACTGTGTTTTAATCTTCTAAATACACTAATGACACTGGTCTGTTCAATGAATAGTACGCCAGTTGTTTTTTCATGTTCAAATGTGACTGGAACATTTAATTACATGACCCAGAGACAACGTGAGCCCGAGCCTTGCTTCTAAATGTACGCCTGGGCCTAGCTTTGTGAAATCAATTCAGCCTCCTATCGCTTTCTGATGTCTTATTCCAGAGATGTGATTGCTTTTAGGTTTGTTATCTAAATGTTCTCGCGGTGAAAAGCACTGCTTATTGGCGTGATTATTTTTAAAGCAACCCCGCTTTATCTCTGTTCCCGGCTTATTGAGGTGAGCTGAGGAATACCATTAGGGCCATTATTGCGGGTTTTGATTAGAAAGAGATATGAGTGCAATCAGAGAAACTAATGTCTTTTTGAAATCGCAGGCTGCACAATGGACAGTCATTATAACAACGCAAGCACCGAAGGCAGACTTTGAACGAACTCTCAATGCACAGTTTAATTTTACTACAGCACTTTTTAATATGGACCAACATACAGCGAGAGGTAAAGCTGGACTTGGAGTTGTAATATAAAGAGTTGAAAATGATTTATTAAAGGTGATGCTAAGCAGAAACGAGTCGTGAGTCGTGAATATGTTCAGCCAAGCCCAAGTTCCAGTTCAGAAAGTTTTATAAAGGGTCTAGGTTATGGAGAATCGGCTTTGTTTGAACGTTCTACCATGCTATTATGCTGTTCCCTCATTAAAAACATACCTGGAGTTGTGTTTTGCTTCATTCACGCGTGTTCTCTGCATGGTGGTGCCTCAGTACGCTCAGTTCCATGAACCTTCACCTCTCCCATGAACCCCTGCCCACTCCAGAAATCACTGAACAATCAACAAGCTCTCTACGTCCAGTCTGCTCTCATTTATTTACCCAAAAAACAGACAACAGCTCTGTTTTTTTCCTCACAGCTATTTGTCATTTTGTAGTAAATTGGCATCAAACAAAAAGTTTAGGAAATAAGAAGCTTTTTTCTTATGTTTCTGTTCAAAAAAGGTTTACAGATCTGCCCTCTACTGGTCTCTTTACCTGTTTCTTTATGGCAATAGTAAATTAATACTTTCTTGTAATCACATCTTTTTAAAGGTTGTAAAATGTGCAATGCTGTTCTAGAAGTGACCAAGATTGGTTTAAAAATATGAATAAAAGCATAATATATCCTCATTAATGTGGGACACAAACTTGTGTTATGTTTAGTAATTCATCATAGTGCTCTGTAAGGTATTACCAATCACTATGATAAATCTGCAACATAAAGGACGAGTAACGTACATATTTTGGAGGTAGGTTGGGGTTGGGGGATGAGGGTGAGGTCATTAAATCCAGAACTTGAGCTGGGTAAGTGGGTTTGTTGTGATCAGAGGCTAAATTACCAAATTATAGACTTGTCCATCCGCCAGTTTAATTTGAACTTATTTCTATTTCTTTCTACAAGTAGCTTAATCTGTAAGCAATGCACCTTCAATAGAGGACCAAATGCAATGTTGGAACACAGGAATGAGGACAGACTCTACAATATTTACATGGGGGTAAAATATTGATTATGAGGGATGATATTTTATGCCTACGGCTATGCACTTTCTTGCTCGCTTCAGGTCAATGTAGGTGGAAGGCCCTCCGCCCCCTAGCTTTATGAACTGCAATATGATACTGAAGTGAAATGCATTGCCTCAGGCTAATCAGGTGAAAGTAATGCAGCATAATAAACAAATATGTGCAGTAAACATCTACATATGGTCGCAATCATCCTTCATGCAGTCGTGGTACATTGCGGTGACGCGGGTTAATGATGTGTGAAAAAGTAATAGAATAAGGCCGAGGCAGAGATAAAAGCTGTCAGGAGTGCTGGCATCTCCGTGCACTCATTAGGCTCTCACCATCGCGCACATCACCCCCATTGTAAACATATATCATAACATATCTACACACACACACCCCCTGCACCATGAAGCAGTGCAATAATTGTCATCTTCATCCACTGCCTTCCATTGATTTCCTTGTTAGCCACGGTAATTATTGGAGGCAAGAGGTAAAGCGCAAGACAAAAGGGAACAAGACAGATATTGAGAGGTGGGGGTGGGGGTGGGGGGGTGCAAGGACAGGGGAGAGGAAGGGAGTAGCATTGAGACGGGGTTGGGGAGGGGGGGGACTCCAGAGTATGAGCGCTGCGTGGGCGAGATGGCATCCCGATTCTCTGGCAGCAGCGAGACAAACCGATAAAAAAGCCAATTAGAGATCATTATTTGATATTGGAAGATAGGAATATAGCGATGAGAAGAATTAGGTAATGGCTCTCTCTTGCTGTTATTATCGCCAACACTTCTGCCTCCATCTGTTCCATTGACTCGGCAACATTAGCACGCCTGCCTTTTAATCAATCAAAACTGTCGGTGAGTCTGGCGTCTATCTTCTCTCATCTGGCAAGTCTAACACCTTAATTCGGAGCGTCACACACTCCTCTTCCTCGATAAATTCTCACCAGTTTTTAACCTCCCACCCCTCCCCTCTTTTCATGTGCTCTCCATGCATCCGAGTCACAACATAGAAGCGCTGTCATCACACGAGCTGAGAATTGTAACAGCGGGGAAATATGTTTGCTGTTTGGGCTTGTTGTGTTGAATCCTAATGAGCTATCAGACTCTGCAGGGAAAGAGCTTCCTCTCTTTTTTCTGCTGTCAGGGTGATTTGCACTACTAGAAAATAGGAATGAGGGAGCCCAGCAGCCAAAAATGCATTTTCTGGTCTTAGCAGAGCTGCGGTTATTACAGAGGATATTGCAGTCAGCCACGGTGACAGATATATATCAAGCCGGCTTATGCCTCTGTAGAGATTTCATTCAAATCCAATAAAATACATGACAAACACATAAATATGACATTCATTTTTTAAAATCTAATGGAAACCGGCTTTGCCCCAAACCCCAGACATAAGAACAACAACATCAGCAGAGTCAAAGGAAGGAAGGGAAGCGGCGTGGGCTGAAAATTAGAAGGACGGGGGGAAGAAAAGCAAAGGACGGATATTGTATTAGCGCGGATGTTGTATCCAAGTCACATAGCTTAAGGCAGCCTTGAAAGCTCAAAGCATCGTTCATGAAAAGTCTCTGGAAAAAAAAAAAAAAAAACACAAAACAGCGACGCCGGCAAGGGAGAGGAATCGCAAACACACTGATCTGTCAAGCCCCCGACGCAGCTGGGCCACCCTGCGCCGTAACCTTGGCAACTCCCCGGCCAATAGCAGGTTGGCAGGAGGCCCTTAAAGAACGGTGACACTGACACAAATGAGGGGACGCGCTCCGAATGCGGGTGCCTACAGATACAGGTACTAAAGCACTGACACCTTCATGTTTCCACGCCAAGCTTAGGTTTCCCTACATTTGCTTGTTATCTCATTACAACAGTGTAGCTCAAAATGTTCCTTTCACACTTGCTAACCTCTGACCTTCTGAGTACATAGTTTTGGACACCTTTGCATTAGTATTTCATGTTTTAGAACTTAAAATAATGTATATCCATTGAAAATGTCTTCTTTTGAGGATTTGTTACTTTGGCTTGGCGGAGAACGTTTTGATTAGGTGCATGGTGCTGGCAACGGTGGGGACTGGACAGAGCATAAAATGGCTAATTAGCAAAGTGATGCTAATAGATAGATACATTTAAGCATTGAACTTATCAAAATGAGTCAAGTGGGGGTGTTTGGGCTTTGGAAACGCACAGGAGCCCTTCCTGTTTTCACGCATCTACGTTTAGTCGTGGGAGTGTTTCCAGGTCTTCAGAAAATAATATAAGAAACAAAATACAACTCCAGGTATGTTTTTGAGGTAGAAACAACATTATCACATGATTTAAAGCTCCAAAAAGTTGATTTAGCATAATAGGGAGCTTTACTTATTGGTACAGCTCCTGCTTTAAGTGGTTGCTGTATTTATCCAATTAAATCTGAGTCCATTTGCTCCGCCCTCTGGTGATTCAACTTGAATTGATAGAGACAATACTAATTCACTGTAAAGAACAGAGGAGGAGAAAATAGAATAGCTGACCAGGCTGAAGAAATAGGATCAACCAATTGCACTGCACTAATAATGAAGTGTTTGCAGACAAGTGTAAGCTGTAGGCAGTGTTTAGGAGAACAAAAAGAAGAACAAATTGACTCTGTACAGTTGCCACAAAGAACACCTTAGGACTATAGACCAGGGCTTTCTTTTGTGCCAAGCTGTAAACATTTATTTTACTAACAAAGTCACAATTGGGTTCTATATGATTTCCTTTACCTTTGCCGCCTGTATATTCTAAAATACTCTGAATACACAGAAAAAAAAGACAATATTACAAACTTAACTTTCATGTAATGTGTAGCTCTATGTTCAGGATAGTTATTCAAGCGTGCATGTATGTGGCTACTACAGCTCTGCACTGAATATTGATAATAAAGCCTGTTTTTAATGGATGATACTAAGTACAACAACCTACCAGGTTTTCACTAAATACAGTACATAAAATGCATAATGCTCCTTTGTTGCATGGCATGTATTAAACGTCGGTGTTACCATTTCAAAATCCAATGGACAATGTTCTCCATTCCCAGGTTATTGTTTCACTAATGGATAAATATTATGCATCAGCACGACCACATTACTGACACACTTGTATTAATGAATACAGATGTAATTAAGCACACTAATACCACTCCTAAAATCTTCCACCTCGCAAAAACAATGGCAGCCATGTGGGGAAGATCCGGTGCAAGCCAGAACATAATAGACCAAGTAGAGTGTAATCTAAAATACGTGCTGAATATTGTAATGAGATTGAAAGAAGAGTGCTTTCTCGGACATGAACAGTTCAATCTATAAAGGCTGGAGTAATACAAGACTCACTCTGGACTTCTAAACAAGGGCTAAACAAAGAATGAACCAGGACTAAAGCAGATCTTAATTCGAACACTTAGGCAGGATGGTCTTTGTAAAAGAAAGTGCATAATCTATAATCCCTCCCATTCAAACCTTCTTCTGACCTATAATGGACCAATCATTACAGTCTAAAATAGAGTGGGCTTCAAGCAGTGCTTTGTTGTAAAATCTTGCCTTATTTTTTTCCATATGTGGGTACTGCTTCCTGCTGAGATTGGTAAATTGGTAAACCCATAGAAATCACGCTCAAAATGACAGCTACCAAACTATTTCTTGTATAGAACCAATAATAATATTAATATTAATGAAGGCGCTTAAACAGTGCTTTACTCAAAATTGCTTAACAGTTGAATTATTCTGCATCTACGGCCTCCCTGATGAACACCAAACACACAATCACACTAACACATTCATAGAGAGGGTAAAGTGTTTTGACAAAGGACACGACGACAGTATAAACTACGGAGAGCGGGATTCGAAACCACCAACCTTCCGGGTATAGGAGCCACTGTCGCCCAATCAAAATCTATTCCAGGCTCTAAACTAATACTAAGGGCCAGATTTATCAAAGGTTTGCATGCACGCTAACTGAATAAGATGCGCTAAAATTGGAGCAAACCCAGACGCAGTTGAGATTTGTGTGTCTTACAGGAGCAGAGCGAATGCAATGCAGATTTTGCTCCTATGACCTAATGAATCTGTAAACTGAGGAGTTCTTCCCAGAGTGCGCAAAATGGAAGGCGGAGAAAATGCAAATTCATTCATTTACCACCAGCAATATTATTTATCAAGGCTCACCATGACTTTGTGAGCGAAAATAGCATATAAATTTAGCACGTTGGAGAAGGACGTGCTAATCTTTTGCACAGATATGGCTGCTGTGATTCGTGTGAGACGAAGGAGATGAAATGAACAAATACGTAGGGTTAGAGTGTTTGCCACGCGTGCAGATCTATTTGCCATGACGGATGAAAAAAATTTTCACCAGCATTTTCAGCTATTCTTAGTTAAATTTTTGCTTCCATTTGTGTTCCACTTCTGCACCTTCCATGACGCAAAACAATACAGGCAATGATGCAGTTTAAATAGTTCCGCCCCATCTGTTTGCACCTGTCACCGGCCACGCAGTTTGTCTTAGTAATTCATGCGCAACACGCCCATTAATAGCGGCCGCATATTTTCTCACTGCACTCGCAGTTTAGCGCCCATCTTAGTACATATGGCCCTAAGTTTTTGTCTGAACTAGAAGTTGCACATGGTCCATAAAGCCACTCTTTTGCAATACAATTCTTTGGCCATTGCTAAATTGATAAATATGCATACTTTCAGTATATTGTGCAGTCCTAAGTGCAAACGGAATGCTGGGCACTTGAGATTTGCTCCCTCCCTGGTCTGAACCATGTTTTGAGAGACGTCTGGAGGAAAGATGCATGGAGCAGAATCCTTAAAGCCATCAGGAAGAGTGAGTCACCAGCTGCAGGGAGGTGGAGATGAAAGAGGGATGGAGCAGGCACGGAGAGGGAAAGATACCAGATAAAAAGGACAGGCGATGTGGTAGCAAAGCCTCTTCGAGCCATCCGTTTTCTCCTGAAGATGACTTTCTCTGTTGTGTTTACCTCCACAGCGCGCCGCCCATTCATCTCAGCACTCCTTCCCCGTGCCAGCTCCATCCCTCACTCCACTCGGCCCTGTTTGTTTTTTTTCCCTTCTTCCCTCTATCTGTCATTCGCAACGCACCACCATTTAATTTCCCAGCCTTTCTCGTGCTGTGTTTTATCATACTCGTCCACATATTTCATTTATTTATACTTTCAAAGTTTTTTTCCCACTTCCATAGCAGCTCGGGTTAATATAATGATAGAAGCTGCAAGTCATTAACTTTTACTGTGGAGAAATATTAGCGGCGGCGGTGAATGCGTCATTGTCAGTGAAAGAGATGGCTCATTTGTAGTCAGATAATTTCTGCCCATGTTCGATCGTCTCTTTACAGCCACCTTTTAATGTTTTATCCACTTCTATACCAACTTGTGAATGAGCTTTTTCTTCCACATATTTAATTTTCTTATTTCAAGGTTTAAAAGCACTGTAATGTATCTGATGCATCAGGAATTTCACATTTTGGTGAGAAGATTTTTTCTGGTGAAGGATAGGGTAAGCTAGACTTTATTGTCCCCATAATGAAATTTGTCCTCCGCATTTGACCCATCCTTTAATGCTGCTGGGGCAACCTATCCGCAGTGCAGTGCCAGGATCTTGTCAGGAGTACCTAGCTGGAGGTTTACCCTATTGTGCATGTTTTAGGTTAATGGGGAAACCGGACCAGGCACAGGGAGAACATGCAAACTCCACACAAATCAAACCTGGGACCTTCTTAATCTAAGGTGTCACTGTCCCACCGTATGTACTTCATAAGTCTTTTTAACTCACAGAAATTCTACATGTCACCCGAAATCTCGGTACACAATCCCCTCATTACATACAGAGCATACACTGACTGTGCCCCTTCAAGGTGGATTTCAGACCTTTCTCAGAGTTTACAGTGGGTACGGAAAGTATTCAGACCCCCTTAAATTTTTCACTCTTTGTTATATTGCAGCCATTTGCTAAAATCATTTAAGTTCATTTTTTTCCTCATTAATGTACACACAGCACCCCATATTGATGGAGAAACACAAAATTGTAGCATTTTTTTGCAGAATTATTTTGGCAAATGGCTGCAACAAAGAGTGAAAAATTTAAGGGGGTCTGAATACTTTCCGTACCCACTGTACATAAAGGAAAGTGTGTCAAGCTACATTCTCCCCAGCGTTGGTGGTCCATTCATATAATATGTCAATGTGCCAACAAAATACATCAAAGTTCATTTCTAATCATAGTTTTACTAATAAATACCAATGGTAACACTTCACTTTTAAAAAATGACACTCAGCAAAGTCAGAAAAATGAAACCTTAGTAACATTGTGTTTAAAACTTTTACACAATGGACTAAAACAATAAAAAAACAAGCTAGTGAGCAAGTATAAGTAATAATAACTATTGCTTTTAATTCTAGACTTGTGTTGTTCTGCCTATTTAGTACTGAGTGCTGTTGATGTACATACATGCAGCTTTAGTCTGACAATGAAAAGCATTTTGCTGATGTTGTAGTGCACTTAAAGACAATGTGGGATTGAAGGTCCAGGTCTGATGCATACTTACGAGAAGTGTACCTAAAGACTGCAAATGGAGTGGTTGAGAACATTTACGGAAAATTGAACCACACAATTCATTTACAACACTTTATGTGAAAGTGCACTTGAGGGGCAGCTGTTTGTTCTCTTGAGATAATAGTGGGTAGATGAAGTTTGTTGTAGGCCATAAATATATACATTAAAAAAAAAATCAAGATGGTGCAGTATACAGTTAGTGAGTATATGCTTCAGAAATGTGAACTGATGTACTTCTGGTTTGGATATACGTCATTGTTCATGAGAAGTGCATATTAAATCAAAATTATATTTTTTAATGCAACTGATAAAATGGACACTTTTTAAAAAGCCCCCAAGACATTCACTATATTTCTAAAAGATGAGCTAATACTTAGCTCAAAAATACAGTGTTTATATAATGTCAAAAGTATTAGCTCATCAGATACTTTTGGAAATACAGTGTATTTTTGAACAGAACAGAATACATTTGCCTCTTATCTAAGGGGCCTTGTCACCTCAGTTCCAAAGTAGAGTGGTCTATGAGATGAGATAAAATTATTTAACCAGATAAATTGTGCACCTCTGCGGTGATCTGCAGAGCTACTGCTGGGGAACCACAGGAAAAAGGCACAAAGTGTCGAAATAAACTTACCCTCCACTTTCAAAATAAGGGCTCACTAAAACACTAATGTAACGTAATTTGAAACAAGCAGCCATTTTCAACGACAACATGAAGAAAGAGAAGGCATGGGGCTCAGTGGTCACAACTTTGTGTTCAGACGGTGTCAGTAAACCAGAGGGGGAACATTGAAATGAGCAGTGAAGCAGCAGCACTGACGTTCTTGGTGTAAACTGACGCATTTAAACATACATGCATAAATCCAGCTAGTGCCGTCATGCCCTTGGTGTAAATTCAGGATAAATCAATGCAGTTTCTTTGAAGGCGATTATAGGACAAAGATCTTCATAGTGTAAATCTCTGTCAGATGAAAGACCAGGACAATATTGCAAAACACAGATAAATATGCAATATATTATGTGGCCCTACTTTAACATATGGAGATTTTAATGACTAAGAACTTCCAGAGACATACTGTGGTTTGGACAGCCAACCTTGAGCATATGAGCTAATTTGTACTCTTATTTCAGAGTGTTAGTGCAGATTAACTGCATGCTCAGTGAGGTGCACTGCTGCAACATGCTTATCCTGATTGCTTTGTTCTGTTTTCTTTGTATTATTACCTTTGTGACGGTCAATAACAATAACGGTTGAGGACGAAACTGCTATCTACAGAGTCGTTAGACAGAAATGAGTTTAAGCTTATTCTGGCAAACGAGCTCGAGGATACGGCACAGTGCTTATGAGTGTAAAAAGGCGTTCGAAAAATAAAGAATTTATGTATCGTAGGACACAGATCTGTTTCTCTCATCAGCTTTCTCCATCTCAATCCCGTTTCAATCCCTGATCGCCAATTCTATCTCTTAATACCCCGTATCTATCCTTCTATCCTTCCTTGTCCTTGCTCATACATCTATAGTCCTCCTTTAGCCCCATTCCTACCTTATCGCTCCATATATACCTCTCCTAAATCTCCCAATTTCCTTCTTTCCAACTCCCCGAGCACCCATTCCCCACCCATATCTTCTGCCCCTCCTGCCTCACCTCTCCTTGCTTTGTTTCAATCGAACTCCAGAGTGTCGTGCCGGCATCTCGCCCCGGACCTGAGGATCTAGCGCAGAGCTGGTTGATTTAACATCAGATCTATCCAGCGGAGGAATTACTGTAATCTTTATCATCATCACTGAAGTCATTAGGGTAAATTGGCGGGAGCTTATGGGCTTACGTTATGAAGCTTCTTACCTCAGCTCTTAAGTTGTACATTACACAGGCCGGGGATTGATGGCGGCTTTTATCATGGTTTCATGAGTTATAATGGTGGACGGACAGATGGTGATGGGGAGACAAAGAGAGTGGGAAATGGCCTTGTTAAAATAGAATAGAGTTACACATGTGTGGGAGTGGCCAATGGGATTCATCATTACGCGTGCACATGAGGGATGAGTGTGCGCAGGTTGGATGTTTAATATACCACTCCAACTATAGTTAGGGCGAATGGCTGGAATCACAGTGATATTCAAGATATGCACTGAATATTAATATTATAACATCATAAGACACAAGAAAGTCCTTTATGCAAATAATCATCAAAGAACTAAAGAAAGCAACAGGCATACAATGGAGTAATGTGCTTTTTGAAATACTTTGGATACCTTTGCATTAGTATTTTATAACTTAAAATGATGTATAGGTGCGGAAAAAGTCTTTGAGCTTGCAATGGTGGGAAATGGACAGAGCATAAAATGGCTATTCAGCACGGCTATTAGTGACATGCACCAACATAGATAAATGAGTTGGCTGTTTCATAGTGATGGCTAACACTGGATTTATCATAATGAGTTTAGAAACATGCAGGAGCACTCAGGTTTCAGGTGTCTACATAGAGCCGTGAACACTTATTACAAGAACAATAAAGTGCATGTATACGGAATCGTGCAAAATATATTTCATAGTAAAAGTACAGTTAAAAAGTGAAAAAGAAACAGTAAAACTATCATACTAATAAAACAATGTACCCCTCCCAAGCCTACTTCCCTCAGTTTTCTCCAGTCCCCTGTACAATATGGTATTACATAAATATTCTATTTCTGGTTCAGGAAAACGTGACAAATCATCAAATTAATGCTGGCACGTCTGTGTTCTTAAAAAGTGTATTTTTTTTTTGTCTCAATGCCAATTTTTTTCAGATCTTTGCATATTTTCAATTCTTGTTATTGTTATTGTTTTAAATGAAAACACTGATTGTCCTAATGCTGTTTTTATTTTGGGTATGGCACATTGGGGATGTTGATCGAGCTGTTCTACTCATCTGTTCAGAAGTTAACTTAACAAACTTTTTGAGTGGTGGAGGTGCCATATTATTAATAACTTTAAAAAGCAAATGTAAATCAGCAAATATAATTGTACAGTCAAAGCTTTGCATATTTTGTTTACTAAGTATTTGGTAGTGATGATATTGTCGTGTTTTCCTATCCAGGATCCTAAGTGCTTGTTTACACAGAGACTCCAGTGCTTTGATGGTTGTCTTATTTGCTTGTGACCAGCATGAAATATCAAAAGATAAATGAGAAAGAATCAATATAAGAATAGAGTTTTTCTGGACTCAGTATTTACTAATGAGCTTTTGTTTGTTTGTTGGGAAGGTTTTTTTCACCATTAATTTCCTAATTGTAGTAAGGAGGTTAGAAAACCCGCATGCCCAGCAAACCCTGCACTACAAAGAACAAATAGACTAGAAGTCACTGACCTGCTTTTTATTGTCACTCATGCCTAAATGCATATGTTGTGACTTTTTCTTAACCAACTGAGAGCTTTTTTTAGTATATAGCCTGACTTAGATTAGATTATTTAATTCATACCTGCAAGCTTTGACCAATTACCTGCTTGCATTCGCCTATGAGGGGCACCGTTGTTTTGAGTACGCTGCCTGTGACACTGAATCACAGGCTGCTGATCATACAAAGAAAGTGTCTACTTACACAGAAATAAACTGCAAAGAAAAGGTAACCAAAGTGAAACAAATGTCACAAAGGCAATCTTTTTGTTATTATATTGATATATGGTGAGAAGATATAATAATAAGTAATAAATAATTAAATTTGAGAGTAAAAACATAACGATGCACACTTAGAATACAGTATGTGTGAGGGCTGTACCATATTTATTTACTGTAAAGCATATAAATCAAATATGCATTTGCTGGGAAGTGTGACCTTACCAGATGGAAGGTCAGGCCCATTTCTACATGCTAATGCACCAAACACTTCTGAAATTCAAATCAAATGTATTTTCTTTATGTAAAATGGATTAATGAATGACAGCTGAAATGCAGAGAAATGCTTTGGCTGGGCTAAATGTCCTGCCTAAAATTGTAATCGTATGTGCATATGTATGAGCTGATAAATAGTTTGAAGCATGCTGTGTGGTTCTTCACTAGCCTGGCTGGTGCATACAGCGCATGCATGTGTGAATGTGTGAATAATGGGGTCAAAAGCTGCTCTGCCTGGTTCACTGCGTCTCCTTTAAATTGGAAGGCGGTGCTTTTCCTCAGGACCATTCCTTCCCTTTAGCCTTGATTTGGTTAATGTTGCATTAAACTTTTTAACACCATCTTTTCTCCTCAAGGCACCTGCCCTGAGTATGAGGCAGGAGAGCTCTGTTTGTGTATAGTCCATAACCATATGTGGGGGGAAAAAGGTGCATTTTCTTAAGAGGAACCTTCCCATGGTCTGGGCGAAAGTCATACAGAGCGGAAATCACTCAAACTGGCAATCCACTCAGCTGTAAAATCACTCAGCAGTCATCAGAGGCTCTCGAGGCCTGACAGAGAGGAGCTGTCATATATTCACCCAGGGAGACTACAGCAACCACCAAGGTGTGAGTGAGGAGAGAGTGGGCCCACAAATGCAAATGTGGCGGCTCTAGTGCTGCTGTAAGACAGGCTAAATGTGTCATTTTATGCATGTACTTCTGCTTCATAAGTTAAAAGCTACTCAGAGACACATTTCCATTCCATATTCTTTCCTTTCGTTCCCGACATTAGAAATATATTCAGGCCATTAACTATAATGCGGGCTTACATATGTTTTTAGTGAATAAAAGCAGCAGTAGGCAGTAGTCTGAAAAATGAAATCTCCGCACATCCCTCTCTTCTGTCTCTGCGTGGAGATGGATTTCTAACATCTGCTGCAAACAAGAAACATTTTGAGGCTCCAGATTCAGCCAAAAAAGATATCCCTCAAAAATCACAAAATATTACTTTGTCATTCATATCTTTGCACAGCCTTGTCTATTGTTCTTGGATTTTTCTTTTTATTTGCTTTCACTATCAAAACAACACGAAGGATAATGAGACTTTGTACAGTCTTTCCTGATAACTGAGTATTACTTGAAGTATTCTAAAAAAACAGTGTGTCTCCAGACTAAGCTGTGAAAGTTTACTTCTGTTCCCTGAAAACTCATATTATTAACTTTACATACAATATTTAAAAATAGATGGCCTACATGCCACATAATCAGAATCACTTAAGACACCTTAACTAAGTGCAAAGGAGCCTCTAATTAATGTTATTTACGGTACACTTACTGAAACACTTATTAAATCCAGTGCCAATACGAACCCAGCCCCCTAGCAACAGCGCAGCTACCATTCCTGTTTCTTCTTTTTTACTATAAAATACCTAAAATGGACCACTTTTCCCCTGCATAACACTATGATATCAAACTAGTCTAAGTTTAAATATGTCATTTCTTCAATCACCTTTGTTAAACATCACATAAATTGCCAATGTTTATGCACGTTTTTTGAGATTTCTCCTTTTTGGCCTGTGTCTTTGTGTAAGCAGATGTAGCTAGCCCTGGAATAGCCACTTTCTCTGTTTTAATTGCATCCCTTTAATTCAGTGTTGACAAGTGCTGTAGACAACCAGTTGGAGCTTGATAAAGACTATTTTTACTTTGTTTTTCCAGAATCGTTTTCATAGCCATGTAACATAAGACGTGTTCTTATAGACAGATATTCTGTTACTGCAAATTTGCCATTATTTGTAAAAGCAGCCATCTTGTTTATTCAATAAAAAACAAACAAAACCCAAAATCAAGTGTAATCTCACATATGTTCAATATACTCTATTTTAACATAAAATATGGATGACAGCTGCTAACATTTCGGCCCCCACATTGATTTCTGGAGCCCTTAGGAGGTTTAGCCACTGGACTCTTAATGGAAGCTCAGATTGGCTGTTGGCTGAAAAATGGCAGCCAGGGGATATTTAGAGAAAGCCTCTATTTTAGCACTATATACAATGTCTTGTTACCAGACAAAAAGTGTTGAAAAGACAAAACATAGTAATGGAAAAAAGGAAAGCAAAGTAAAAGTGTGACGTTTACATGCGTTCAGAGAAACCTGGATATCCCAGTATACTTGACAAAATATAGTATCCTGGATATTTAGGGGAGAACTGTGGTAAAGTTATTGACATATGGCTTATTTAACACATTTCTAGTGACAAAGAAAGAGAAAAAATTTTTTAGTAAAGATGGTACAGCAAGACATAAAGAGTGGAAAAAAGCTGTAGTTTAGAGACACGGCCACTGCAACCAGCACTGGGCATAAAGGCGGCAACATTGTTTAATAGACTGTGCCGCTTTGTTGAAAATGATGAGATTAGGAGTTTTGAGAGCTCAGGTAAAAGTTACTACCGCTTTGGAAAAGTTGAGCCTTGTGCATCTCTGGAGTTCACACATGCTCAGTACGTCAGGTGAGTTCAGAAATCAGGATACTGCGTTTACATGCCACATTATCGAGGTTACTATCGGAGTTTTCCAGATAGAGTATCCTGGTTTCTCATAACCAAGATACTGGCATATCCTGGATACTGAATTCAGGATACTGTGTTTACATGCACAAAGACAAAACCGGGATATTTAAAAAACTCGATCATAACTAGGATACTCAAGTGCATGTACGCGCACAGGCTGTTGTTGTTGGTAAGAGGTAGGTTTGGAAATGCTATAGATATCCAGGAGAGCAGGAAAATGCCAGGTAGTTCAGCTTTAACGCGGACTCTTGAAAAAATAAAAAAAAACTGCATTGAGTAGAGCCTTGCCTTAAATGGAGATGCCAGTGTGTCAAACTGTGAGCCACAACAGCCTCCTCTTTGATATCATATGTGACACCGAGTTAATGAGACATCAGGACCGGGGAGCAGCACCTCTTAGTTTATTGAGCGCCTTGATCATTCACTGAAATGAAAGCGACACTTATATCACCGCCGCCTGCTTCGCCCGCAGCACTAGCCTTCATATACGCGCCTTTGTGTTGCCTCTAAATGCACCTCGGGCTTGTTGAGCTGCTACACATGTTCAATCTTTTAAAGTGTGTGTCGTTTTTTGACATGAAAAAACAAAACCAAAAAAAAAAAAAAAGTGTGTTTATGCATGTGTGCGCGTAAATGTGTGTTGCTGATAGTGGAGACAGGAGAGATGCTGACCTGTTCTGACATATAATATTATTGTGCTGCAGGGGATGGAAAGTGAAAGGGGAGAAAATCCATAGTGCACAGGCAGACAACAGTGACAGAGAGGAGTAAGAGGTTTATTGTGAAAATGCCGGAGAGAAAGAGGTTGGAGAAGGGAGGGAAAGAACTGTGTGAGAAAAAATACATCACGCTGGTAATCTCATAGGGATCGAATGTAGCAATGGGAGTGAATTAGGGACGACAAACGCATCCAAATATATCAAACCGAGAGGCAGAACAAAAGACGCACGAGTACGACTGGCTCTCGGGGTCTGTTAATAACATCATGGCCGCTTCAGACTGCCTGCGGCTAAGAGAGAAGATTCCAGGTATCCTTCACTGTCTCCCAAATATATATCTGTCAGGAGGAAAACAATGGTAAACTTTTCACTTAGGCAGGAGTTTAGTGGTGCCCTTTAGGTCAGTGTTGCTTAAACTTTTTCCATTACTTCAGAAAATATAAATAGCATTTCAAGGCATCGATTTTATTGTAGTACGTAGGTCTGTGCCTTAAGCCACAAGGGGTTACAAGCCAGTGTGCTCTTTGTGCCAGTCCCAAGTCTAGATAAATTGAGAGGGTTGTGTTAGGAAGGCCCTCTGGCATAAAACTTAAGTCAAATAAATGAGCAAATCGTTGCACATTAGGAGGCAGAGGGTTTGCTGTGATGACTTCAGAAGGCAAAAGCTGAAAGAAGAAGAAAAAAAAGGTAGGTCTAGGCCTTATTAAAGAGGAACCATGAAACTTTGTTAATTTTTTGCTGTTTAGATCACATTTTTCTCCCCCTACATTAAGGAGAAAAGCACTTTGGTAAATATACTCATGAGTCCAATTGACTCCTGTGTGACCTCTCGCTTGCGCTGACTCTTGTTTTGTTCTTCTCCTTCTATCCATACAAAAATATCCCCTACCTTTTGGACACTCTGCCATGATGAATATCTAAGAAATAAAACCATCGCTGGCTTGTTATGGCGAACCGGGATGAGACACTTTCTTGAGACACCCAAGACTTCAGGGACACAAAGTTGGTGCTCCCTGGATTGATCCAAATATCTTTTGTATCGATATCAATGTTAGTATTGGTATCAGATCGACACAAGTGTGCTATCGATTCTGCTCCTGCCCCCTCCCCTTCTTGCATAACCTGTGTGAAGTAAAGGAACAACTGGATTTTGATTATGATAAACATTTTTTATTTGCCTAACTTTGCTTAAGATTAGATCTGGTCTATTGAACATGCAACTAACAGCAATAAACACATTTAGTGGCCAGAAATATAAGAAAAATATCGGCAAGATTGCCATTGACAATGATTATGGGTATTGGTTAAAAAAAATTCAGTATCACCCACCCCTAGTGCTCCCATTCTTGCAAGGCTGGTTTTTCACCAAGATACACCGGATTTATTCACCCTACAACAACTCATTTAGTCATCACACTGACTCTGAAACTGTTTAATTAAAGCAGCCTTTCCCAAAGTTAAGAGCGGACCCCTTAAAAGACCCCCAAAAATAAAATTTCACTCTATTGAAAAGACTGTGTCATATTTGTCCACATAGAATTCTATAAAACATTACAAAAAACGAGACTGTTGCCTAAAAATTGCTTCAAACTAACATTTAGTAAGTAAGTAAATAACTGTGAATAATTTCAAACTCATTTACTTTTTATGAAGACAACCTCCTGCAGTACCACCCCAGCCCACCAGGGGGCCCTGGACCCCACTTTGGGAACCACTGAATAAAGGTAAAAAGAAAAGTTGCATAGTTCTTTAAATAAATATTTCCCAGCTGTAAATAATCATTAAAAATATAAAATTAAAGAAAAAACATTTAACCAAGCAGTCAGATTAGAAATTACAACTCGGACATCATGTTCTCAACAAGTCTTCGTGCCCATGTACTAGCAGTATAACCTACACCACAGCTTGAAAACCACAGCTCATGGTGTTTTACAATAAAGCATGCTTCCCATTTTACTGAGAAAACTGAAGACTAATAAATAATTTTAATATAATCTCTCTCACAAGTGAATGTTTTCCCAGCATTCGTTAATTATGTCTAATTGCCGTATATGAGTGGCTGCTGTTTGTATTTGAAAGTAAAAGAGCTATTTAGGTAGGGTTACATCACTTACTCCTCTTGCCGCATCAGGCTGTGACGCTGCATACAACATGAAGGACAGGCCTCGCTGTACCACTAGAGTGCAGCCTGTAGCCTTTAATATATTTTCGATGGCGGAGCAGAGGAGAGGAGAGGAGAAGAGATGAGAGCGGCGGGGGTAGAGAAAGGGGAAAATATGAAAAGCAAAGCAAAAAGAACAAAGATGTTGGAGCAGAGCGAAAGGTGAAGTTTGGGAAACAGTCAAAGAGCACTGCACTCTGGTGTTAACAGTCAACAAACAAGAGAGGAGGGAGTGTGACAGGAGCAAAGAGAGAGAGGTGAGGACTAAAAGTATAAGCAAATCAACACAGGGCAAGTAGTGCTTCTGAATGTTCTGTATCCAAAAAAAAATACACTTCCTTTCTTCATGCAGCTGATGTCAGGCCTGTGTTCACCAGTGTCTTCTGTCTCTACTGCATCCATGCACCCTGCAGCTGTTGAAAAATACAGCTTCTATCTCTAATTGATCACAAGGCTTCCAGACTACTGATTTAAGGCATGTATCGACTTGGATACGGCAAAAACTACAGAAAATGTGTGGTCAGTAGAATATCAAAGTAACATATGATACTGTATTTTAATAAGAAAGAAGTCGTTTTTGATTAAAAGTGTACTGTGAGTCCACAAAATATGTCTGTTCTTTAAAGGCTTACTGGACAGTGTGTTTTTATAGTGTTTAAGGTGGTCAAGTGCTATAATGCCATGATGTGAGTTGAATTTTAAGGAACAATTAGATACATATGCTGACTGCAACTGCATAGGCATACAACCAATCAGAAAACAATGGACAGTACCAATGGGAGCAACACATTTTGGAAAACTAATAAGTGATACAAAGCATCATTTTGCAGTGCTGTGTGCCATTATTTGGATAGATCTGGCCGGATAAATGCTACCATCAAGACCTTTTATACTCAGAACCTAGAAGTCATCTTGGTCATTAAACACTGATAGGTTTATTTTATCAAGAACTAGCTAGGACTACATCCAGACGCCTCATTTTAAAGATGAGTCGTCAGTAGCAGAGTTGTTTCTTTGTTTTGTTGTGTCAACCTCACCAACTGCAGAATCAGGTAGCCTCAAAGTAAGAGAGGACAGGCTTCTTCAGCTGGCATATGACTCTAATAAATGATAGAAATTGATGGAAACATAACTGTGCATACCTGTTTCAATAAAGGTCTCAGCCATGACAGACTTGAGAATTGTTCTTAAATGACAAGAGTAGACATTACTTCTTAATTTCAGGAAAACCCATAATAATGCAAGATACATTATTATCCATTATCCATCAGCATGGGTTAGCGTAAATTATCTACAGTAATCCATAGGGAGTTCATTTTTTCATGCTGTGAGATACAATTTATGCAATTGACAGGACTTGTGAAATAAATGGACATGCAGTGGAGTGTGGTTTATTCTTAGGACAATAGTGCGGAGGCGGGGACATGACAGGTCTGAAGTGTTGCTGAAGGGAGCGATTGAGAAGAAAGTGCATCAGATTACAGATCTGACACTGCTCTACATCCACACAGAAGGATGATACTTATGGCAGTGTTTACTGATTTTCTTGGAGACTGTGGCTTGGTTCTTGGAAACTGGGCAAATTAAAATAGAGTTTAGTAGCACTGGCGGACATAATGCACATAGCTTCTCCACTGAGATGAGCAACGCATTAGAGGAAAGCATTTAGCATTATTCATGAGATTTCATTAACATTGAGACAAAAGGCATGATTATTTTTTCAATTAAAAGATGCTCAGAATTTAGAGCAAGTCAGACTGTAGACTAGTGTGGGTTCATTTTAGGTGATATCAGTATTAAATATTTATATTACTATAAACTGAGTGTTATGGTTATGCATTATAAAGGCGTATAACTATAACGCTGCAAAAATCTCAGCCTCAGGCACATCTTCTATTGCCGCTATTAAATGCTTCTGCAAAATACTAATACATAACAATAAGCTTACCTTACACTTCTAGCCCTATAATCTACACTAGTGGTTCTCAAACTGCTGTACGGGTACCACTGGTGGTACGTGGGCTTCTTCAGGTGGAACTTGTGAGTCTTTTGCAGTTTCATTTAGTTAGGGCTTAAATTTGGAGCGTAGAACACGGCTTGGTGCTGAGTTAGTCTCATTTGTCAGTTCAGGTCTATAATGCACTGTGTACAAACAATTCACACAATACACAGTACACTCGTGGCTTTTAGTACAATTTGTGTCCCATTGACTTCCATTAAAGCTTAATTTTTTTTTATTTAACTGTAGTGGCATGTTAAAATTGTACTTTACAGGTCGCAAATATTTCAATATAAGCTTCTGGTCTTAAATTTAATTTTTTTCATGATTATTCATCAGAGAGCCTAAAAATGACTATGTGGCTCTATTATACAGTTTTAGTTTTGTTGGTTTCTCTTGCATTGTCCACTACTGTAGGACCAAGACATAAATGACTCAAATAAAAATGGTCTGGGAGTGGAGGGGTGTGGGAGTATGTGGGTGTATGGGTTGGGGGGGGGGTGAAGGGAGACAAAAACTGTTTTCAGTTATCACCTGTCTCGCTCTAACACCTCTCTCTTGAGTCCTTTACTCAAAATCAGACTTACACGCTTTTAGAGGCTCTCACACTGATGTGTGAAATAATAAAAATGCAATTGTTATGATCAGAACTCAAGTTGACTAAAACATTTGAGTGATTAAAAGTGGAAAAAATATCTTCAATAATATTCTTTTAATGATGTGAACACTTTTTGTACTAAAAAACAAGGGTCACATTTGTCAAATAAATGGCCCCTGTCAAAAAATAAGAATTCATCAAAATTATTTTTCGTGTCAATCAATGACATGTCCAAGACCATAATAATATGTTTGTTTGTTTTTTATTTTCACATGCCACAATATGTTCAAAATATTTCATTTTTTTTGTATTTTCCTAAAAAAGAATTGAAGTTGGTTAGAACGTCAGAGTCATTCAAAGCAGAACAAATATCATATATAATATTTTAATGATACTTTGGGGGAGGTGAGCACTTTTTGGCACTGAGTATAAGTTTTTTAAGGGGCTGCTTATGGGGTGAAGCATGTATTTGTAAAGCCAAATATTTTCTGAGGCAGTACTTTTGAGAAAAGTTTAAGAATCACTGCTCTATGCCACGCAGCAATCAGCATGTTGATACTTTTATCCCATATTATCTGCCTTTTTGTGTGTGTAAATAGTGCTAAAATAGCCACTTTCTCCACTTGCTGTGTTTTTATTTGACTGGCATTCACCAACTCATATAATAAGAAACCAAATTTTTCACAAATCATGCTTTTCACTATATGGACTTTGCTAAACTGTCTTTCTCAAACACTAGAAAAAATAGGATAGGATGGCTTCTCCTGCCTGTGCCATGATCCCAACACATCCAAAAATTAGGCTAAAACACAACAGAGAGCTAAAGTTTAGATGAAACTGACTGACTGATGAATCATGAGCAGACTAATTACACTTACATGCGCAATAATCAGCCGGCAGCCACAAAAGCGACTGTAAGCTCTGGCTAATGTGTGTCCTTATGTGCCGTTATGTGTGCCGCATTTATCTCATCATTTTAAAAACACCACCCGCCACTTTAATTACTCCTCCCCGCTCTTCCGATGCAACCAGTGCTGGCTCCAGTTCAAATGGAAACGCTCTGTGTGTGAAGGGAGGGGGCCCCCGCTGATACAGGGAGAGCGTTGCGGCGCCGTGCATGTAAATGAGCTGCGGCAGTCAGGTATTTATGATGCCGCGTAATCACCTGGGGAATTAAGTGTTTAACCATGCGCGTGCTATCTGTGTATCATTAACATCGTTTAGATAGATTTATAGCCCATCAACACGAACCGGCCCCCTGTAAGCATGAGCTGTGTGTCAAACAGGTCCGAGACTAGGCCGGGGAACTGTAAACAAATACTGTGGGCCATAAATACATAAGCATATTAACTGCGTAAATGGCTACGGCTCGAGCTAATTCAGCATTCTCACTGCTTAATGCGAGCCATCTGTAAAGTCCCTTTGATTTTGCTTTCAGTCGTCTTGATGTAAACAGAAGCACTTAGTGGAAAATACACATTGATTAAACACACAGTTGCAAATTATGTTCCATAAGTGCGCGACTATGGCCGGCTTTTCTGCGCCAAAGAGAGGAGAAGGAAGAGACGGCGCAGGTAAACTAGGCTAAGGTACAATTTGCCTAATTGTTAAAGACTCATTTGTCATCATTTTGACTTTGTTTACAGCTGTCATGAAACGATAACATACACTCCACTCAACATGGTGTGACACTGAAAGGACGAGAAATGTTTAGGCTTTTTTGTTTTGCATAAAAGTGTCACCCGTCTTTACTGTTTGCTAACAAAAGTCGAGCATAATTGTATTCAGCAAGAAGATTGTGAGATCGATTCCCAGGTCGGCCATCACACAGTCTCTGTCTGTGGAGTCTCATGTTATTGTGAATGCTCTCCAGGTACTTCTGACTTTAAAGGTGCTATGAGCAGTATATATTAGCACAATATATTGCAAAATTATCGTTATCGCAATATCAGCAAACGCAATATCCGTATCGCAAGAATCTAAATATATCGCAATAACACTATGGTCTTTCATCTGACAGAGATTTACACTGAAGAATCACTTTCCACCACAGCCTAAAAGAACATGTGTTGTGACTAAATAAAAATGTTTAAAAAGTCCAGTTTTAGTGCTAATTTAATTAATTTAGTCACAGCTTAGCCTTGTTTTATTTCTGGTTTAATCTCTGTTAAGTTTGGATTTTGTCACTATTTTAACTTGTAAATACAGGAACTTACATTTTTGTGAAATGTAGTGAATTTAACTTGTGTTCAAAAAGTAGACTCTATTTTCAAATATCGCAGTAATATCGTTATCACAATTTTCAACATAGTTATCGAATATCGCAAGCTTTGTCCATACTGTTCAGCCTTAGTATATATTTTTTAATACTTCATAAAAATTACCCACATGTGTCCAAGATATAAGGTAGACATGTTTAAAAATATGGAAAGTAATGCCCAAGTTGCTTATGTTTACAGTTTTGTTTTGGTTCTAAAATCCTTGCATCGCCGATCGTCCAATCAGAAAAGCAGAAAGACTGGCAACCCACAGACTATAGTTTTGATTCAGACTGCAGTACTGTTTTCTAACCAGTATGAGCGCATGCTGCCTCCAGAACTTTAAAAATGCAGCATCTCCCAGAGGCTAACATCATGACACACATGCTTCAAATTGGTAAGCCTCCAAAAAGTCTGTCCTAGCTCATCCTGGGGTACCTGGCTTGTATTTGCTCAAATCTGTTGCCAAACATGGACAGATTTTTTCCGCTGCTTGCCTCAGAGTTTTGGACTTGTGTTAATCTTGTACTTTTGGACAGTCCTCAAAGAACTGGACTCCAGTTTATTTGCCAGTGAGTTAATCTAAGCCCTGTCAACAAGTTGGTTAAATATTCTTTGCCTCAGTGTTTGTGTTTACTAAGTGAGTCTGGTCTTTGAAACACTCATGTCGAGCAGTCAAATTCTGCTGCTGGAAGGTTATCAGAAGTGGTTTTGGCAAATAAAGGAAGCACTTACACTGGGAGAGGGCAGACACTTGGCCATCACCACTGACCCGCCAGCTGCACAGTGCTGTGGTTAAAAGTTTAAATGCTGGAGATTGGATAACAGCTGATGACAGTTTCACCAGGTCAAGGATGTAGACATTATGGATGTACATGTATAGGTTTAGCACAGTCATACGTAAAAGTCTGGGCACCCCTCTGAAGGTTGCATAATAGTTTATTCTGTCTTCACGAAAAAAGATCACAGAGGTATGTCATTTATTTTCCAGTGACATCTGAGTTCTAGGGTGTTTACCTAACAGTTTATAGCGTAGCAGTAGTTAGGGGTATGCAATTAAATGAAATATGAAAAAGACCCTCATAAGTTTTGCTGATTTGAATGCATTTAACTTCTCAAAATGAATTACTTGCAACACAAAACTTGTTAGATTAGTTAGTTAAGCCTTGAACTTCATTGACAGGTGCATTCGATAATGAGAAAAAGGTATTTAAGGTGGTAATCAGGAAATTAAAGGACACAAGCAAAGTTGATGTTAAGGCCAGATGTTGCAGGTCGATTGAGGTACGCAAAAGCTCACTGAGACAAGACAGATTCATTTTGGAATAACGTGGTGTGGACTGACATACCTGACTTTATTGTAGGTCTAAAGATTTATCATGAGGTGTGACAGTAGCAGCTATGAATAAAACAGTAAGCAAATATATCAATGTACAGTATGAAAAAACTTTGAGAGAATAGGCCGCATAATCACTGCTATTAAATATTGCATTCACAAAAAGGTTGATTTTGTCATACATATTAATCTTCAGGTTACCTTTTTGGAGACATACAAGCAGGGGTGTCGGACGAGGGGGGTAACGGGTACAGTTCACCCAGGGCTCATGGGAAGGGGGGCCCACCAAGATGGTACAGGGCCCATAATTTCATGCTACACCCCCACATGCAAGCGCATTTATGTTGTAAATGGCTATACATAAAATTATGAACTATTTACCAATGGATACATCTAACACATAATACAGATGAAATTTTAACAGTGTAATTTTGTGCCAAAATCTGGTAAGTCTTTAATTGTAAAATGTTTGTTATAAGATCTTATTATGCAATGAATTACTCAACATTTTAGCTCCCGATATAATATGTCCTATTTAGCCATGTACACTTTTAACTAAAAGTTAAAATTCATGTAACATGCAAGACAAAATAAACTTGTGATTTTCTCCAGTGTTATACTTAAATATTTTCTAAACTAATGCTCAAATAATGATTGCTGTTTTAAATGTTGTCTCCCTTTTAGGGCTTTTCTGATGTATTTTTTTTGCTCTGATTTAGGCATTTCTTATGTTAGGGTGATGATATTTGACAAAGATGTTCATTAATAAATGAATTTTAGAATTTCAGTGTCACAACTGGAAAAAAAAAATCTTCCTCTTAAAGCCCTTTTTGGTCCCAGTGACTTACATTACTTACATGAAAAATGTTGTTTCCTCTGTAACCCTAAGTCAGAGGCAAAAAATACACAAACAAAAAAAAAATCACCACCAAATACATCTTTTTCTAATTGCATTGCATCTCAGTCAGTTCAGTTTGTTTGACAGCGCTCAATGTGAACTCGAACTTGAACCAGAACAATCATCAACACAGGTGCGGATTTTTGTCCTGCGAACCAGCGAGTGTGAACACACCTTTAGAGGGTTAAAATATGAAAATGACTTCACTTTTGCTTTCTATGATGAGGACAGGGGTTAATGATAAAAAAATTTGAAAACGTTTTTTTTCTTCATGTTTTATATTTTTTAATGTGACCCCATGACCTAAAGGAGCTTTAAGAGGAAGAACATGATTTTATTAAGGAGGGCCTGAGCGTTCTTTTTTTTGTGGTGATGTGGTGTGGCTTCATAGAGCAGCAGCATTACTCATACTGTCATTGCATCTTCATCTTCAAATTATCTCAAATGCACAAAAGCTAGCATGTAATAAACTTCTGGTAACATGGTTCACATTGTTAATAAGCTTCAATCTTTGACCCTTTTATTGTGAGTGAGTGTCAGTGGAGCCGTTACAGCCCCATGTGTCTGCTGAAGTTAATCTATTCTTCACAAGGCCATACGATACCAAATGTCAGGTATTAATAGTGCATGTAAAAGCGGATCCCTTTCCCTCCGCGGGCCGCTCGGTGATATGACTCTGATCTGATAAGGGGCCTACCTTTCGGATCCCTTCTCTGGATTCCTCGACGTTGTTATCAGCGCCTCCAGTGCGGTTAATCATCCTCCACATCTGGGAGTACATGGGGTCTCTCTCAAAGGGGTTCATGGCCTTGGAGCGCACCTGGTCATACACCGCCGAGTCCAGCACCGTGCCATAAGGCAGCTCTGTCTGCTTCGATAAGTCCTGCAGAGACCTGTGGGTAAGCAGAAGAAACTCAGACAGGCATTGTGGAGTTTGTTTCTTCCTTGTTTTGGGCGCATTTTTTGCTCCCTCTAGCACTATTTTAAAAACAATGTTGTTGATCAACATTAAAAAAATGGCTGCCAATAACATCGACGGACAACCAAAACACATTTTACTTAATTTACAAGAGCAGCAAAAAGGGACAGACTTTAGACTGATGGGAAAATATTCAGACACACAGGCCACAGACCATTTATGCAACAGTCTTTTATACAAATTTGTATAAAATATATGCTTATTGAAATACAAAAGTTCCTTTTGGCTCCAACATTTTATGTAGTATTTTTAATATAAGCAATAAGACATTTCCTATTTTAAGTAACAATATTAGTAATGTTATTAAGTAAGGGCCAGTGAAAAGAGCTCAACTATTTGACATTTGACACCCTCAGTGTAGGAAGGAGCTACCGCAGATCCTTCATTCCCACCACAGTCAGACTGTACAACTGGTCTGTATAGTCATAATACTGTGCAATACTTATTTATATTTCTCTGTACTGTGCAACGCCCCCCATTACTCTCAATATCATCATATTCTTCAGACATTACTATGTAAATATGTATATAGCCTGTGTGGTTGTTTTGCACTGTTAATTTAATATTTTATTGTTTATATTTATAATTGTACATATTTTTGCTTTTGCTTTTTTCTTGTAAATAATTTAGATTGCACCTTTTTGTTTGCATGCTCACTTTATTTTCTTGCTTTCTTTGCTTTCTTTTTATTCTGTATTAAGAGCTGCCTGAACAATTTCTCCACTGTGAGATCAATAAAGTTCAATCTAATCTAATCTTATATCAATTTATACCTAAAATGTAATTTTTGCTTGTCACTCTGACAGGCGGTGTCTACTACAGAAAACAGCAAAACTGTGCAAAAAAGAAAACCATAAATAAAGAAGTACACCGCAGGTAAATATTGACAGAGAAGACATAGCTCAGTTTTTGGAGCATGCGGCTGAGCTTCAGAGCATTGACAGCTCTCCTAGGCGTCTTTTGTTTGGTTTTCAGTCCAAACGCGGTGACCATACCATTTACCCTTTTTTCTCCACCATGATTTTCTGTCATTTCTCCAATGTTCTACCTAATACAGCCTTGAAAGGGCAAAAAAATGTCTTATATAAAGCTGGGAAAGCCTTCACAAGATGTTTAACACAGAGGATAGTACTGTGGCATTGCTTTGGTCTTGGCATCAGTGAAACTTCTACCCCAACCATCACACTGTGGCCCAGGGAGCATTTCAAAGTCAGATTGTGGCCTTTGAAACTTATTAATATTACATAAATGGAACAACAGCATCACTCCAGTTCATAACATCAATAATATTTCAGCTGCTCAATGTGACACATGGCTGCCATTGGAAAAGGTTTTGGACCGAGTGGGCTGCACTGACAGTGTTGAAACAAAAGCCAGCTGTGTGCCACTTCCAACCATTGCCTCCACACAAATGGATGATTTGCATCTCTCTAAAGAGCCAAAGAGAGAGATTTGGCACAGACATGTAATTGACATGCTATTAAAACATTAAAAAGGGAATTGGCAATGGGCGACTAATGGGAGAAAAATACCAAGTCATTTACTTTGAATAATCGGAGCTATCGGAGCCAGTTTGTGCCAAAGTGATTAAAAAGCCAAATACTGAATCATTATTCTGCGAAACCAAGTCAATTTCAAGTTATACTGTCAATATTTTCATAGCATTTCTCCATATTTTGACATACAATCTGTCTTTTTCTTCTCACATTAAGTTGATTGGCTGCCATACGAAGCTGAAACCAGTGATTATTTTGAGTGCAAGTCAAAACTTCAAGCTATTTGTTCAATGTTTCGAGACATATTTTGACATGCACAAGTTACATTTTCTTACATGGAGTAAAAAGGTTTCTACACACACCTAAGACCACTGCGAATGTCTTTTTTTTTTTTTTTTACTTTTGTTGAGAAACTTTGTCAAAATATTTAAAATAGTTAGTAGTCAATGTTATTCCAAATTTTGACAGGTAAACACCTTCTTACAAAGCTGAAACCACTGCAAATGTAATGGAAGAAGAAACTTTTGGACAGGTATAAACATCTCCAAAGTTGTCTTAAACGTTTCCTAGAATTTTCACAACAGTTTTCATTAAAGGTCAAATATTATGCTTTTTTATTCAGGCTTCTTGAAATAGTTTTGGACACCTTTGTATTAGTGTTTCGCGTTCTATAGCCTAAAAAACATATTTATTTTTATAAAGACAAAAGACAACACGTTAAATTGAAAACTGAAATTAAAAAAGAAACTTGAAATTTCAAATGAGACTCAATTTAATGTGACTTATTTAAATATAAGTCAACTACTGTATTTTGGAAAAACTGTGAGGCCATCAATATAACTCAACCACATTTTTTGTCAAAATTGTAGAGTTTTGTGATATGCTACACCCAAGTTTTGTCTGGGTATATATTTTGTTCAGATTACAGGTCACCAGGGCTTGACATTAACACTAAAATGCAGGTAGATTTTCATTTTGGCTAATCAAACACTTACTCCCACTGCCACTTTGGCTGGTTGAACTTTATACTTTGATATCCTAACTGTTGCTCCTCTTGAGTGTACACTGTTTGGTAAATAGAAATTTATTGTGATTTAAAAATATTAATTTAAACAAAACAGATGTGACACTAGAGATACAGTTTATTCTGCCTATAGGTAAACCAGTTTTGTAATACTTGATAAATTCCTGTCCATACTTAAACTAAATTGTACATTTCTTTAAAGCAGCTATATTATGCAAAATTGACTTTTCTAAGCTTTCTACCATGTTATAATGTTTCCTCATCAAAAACATTCCTGGAGTTGTGTTTTGTTTCATTCACGCACGTTTGAGTAATCCTGTTGAGTTTGTGAGAGGCCAAAACAGCTCGTTTCACCTGTGTCACCCTTTTCCACCTGACCACGCCCCTCCCCCCTCATGGTCCTGTCCTGTTCAGGAAGCACTGCTACAGCTCACGCTTCCCCCGCAGCAACCAAACAAACCCAACCCCAAAATGCAGCGGACGCCACTCAAACACTACAGGTGTTTTTTGTGAGGAGCGCTGAAGGGGCGTGACAGCAGCGTGACAGCAGGGAGGGAGGGCTCTTAAAGTGACAGGGGCCTAATCTGAGCATTTCTCACAGTCAAAATGTAAGATGCTGATCTAGATGTGTCCAAAATGAATGAAGACACACACAAAAAAGCATAATATAGTCCCTTTAAAGTTACACTGTGTAAGATTCCCGGTCTTGCGCCTCTAGAGGCCACAGGTGCCACTGCACCGTCGCAAAACGTAAACACTAGGGCCCCTCCTCCTTCTGAAACTGTGCGAGCGTGCGTCTATTTCCATCATTGTTTCAACTTTAGTTGACCTGCTGCTACCTTTGGAAGTTTGGACTGGATCTTCTATAGAGTTAGCGCTAGCGTTAGCTTATCAACAAATATCGCGCAATGGTCGCAGTAAAAACAACTAATAACTGTATGAAAAAGCACGTTTTAAAGAAAAAATAAAGAGGCTAATTTACCTGCCCAACAATAAAGATGCAAAAACATGATCTGATTTGCAGCCTTCTCTGTCTCTTATCTGACGCCAGCGAGCAAAAGTCTGTCCGATGTTGACTCTTGTCAACAAGAGTCGGTGTGGTCCCTTTCACATTTTCTTTTTCTTGCCTCGTCCGACATTGTCTTCATCTTCTTGTGTCCTTCGGCCCTGACAAACTGGCGAAAATAACAACGCTAAAAGTAACTTCCTGGTTATACCTGCGCCTCAAGTCGTTCCCTGTCACGTGACTCTTCCTCAACAGCGGAGCGCTCCCGGCCAAGTTGCGAGGGTGGTTTCTCAGTACGGAAGCCCCGCTCGGAGCAACAGATCGCGCCTCAGGCCTTATAATCGCTCAAAAAATCACAAAAACAAGTCAGTATGCCCCACATATTTAGGAGAAAAGTTACACAGTGTAACTTTAAGCTTATCGTCTGATATAAAATATACACCAAAATGTAACTAATTAAATTGTGGCTAAAAAAATGCACTTACTGGCTGGTAACTTTTGACAAAGACTGGTCACGGTGGCCAGTGAGAAAAAAAAGTAATTGCCAAGCCCTGTTGGTCACACTGTTTTATATATATATGTGTGTGTGTTGGTGTATGCTGGCCTATAAACAAAGAGCTATCTGAAAAACTCCAAAATTGTAAATTAAATATTTTAGACGGACCTTCTGACATAAACTTAAGAGACAAAAAATGACAGAAAATCTGAAATAGTTATGGTCATAATTCAGTATATCTGTGGAAGGCATCCCAAATTGGTATCCCAGTTGAAAACAATAATAGTTACCCATTGCTAATTGTAACCGTGCCACAGTTTGGAGGGCACAGCGGCAGAAGTGGAAGTCGGTGTACGTGTTCCCCTCTGCACCGCTGGGGGATTACTCTCACTATTGTTAATTACAATGCCACCGCGCTTTGGTTGCTTCTCAACAGTTTGGCCTCTGAGAAATGTAATGGAGGACTATTACAGGGAACTAATTACTGTTTGCTTGTTAAACGCCTGCTACACACCACCCATGGATTTGAAAGACAAATTCGCTCAAATAAAACATTCCCGAGAAAACATTTAACACGCGCCGCTACGGTGTATGGATATTAATTACATCTGCAGCATTAAAACCACAAAGAATATAACAATAAGTGAGGAATATTTCATGATAGGTCGCGGCCTTTGTGGCTCATCACTGATTCTTCTGCCCTGCTCGAAAAAAAATGAAAGAAAAAAGAATGCTTTGAAGGTTTTAATGAACTTTGCCACGAACATGAATCTTTTATTGTCTTCAATTAATCTCTGGCCTTGATAATGTGCTCCCCCCACCGCTCCCCTGTGGATATGAACTGTCAGCGCACTCTTTGACCAGGATTCTGCCTTTAGTGAACACTTTGGTTGCTGCTTAATCTCCGCTCGGCGTTTAATGGTGCGTGCAGAGAAGAGTAGAGAAAATGTACCGCCTGGGGAATGCAACAGCTCAACATATATTTTAATGAGTAAAGAAAATTGTAGTAAAATGACTTAGCGTGCTATAATTGGTTATGAAACGCAGAACATAGATCTGAGCATGTACTGTAAGTGGGGAGCTGTAAATGATATACGGCAGGCTCAAGTGTCGCTACATGTGTGTGATAAGCTATAGTGGCTGTATTACAGGAGCTGCACATTATTGAATACACTGTTAATAAAACTAAATCTCACAGAGACCATAGACCAAGTCAGGCTGATGCTTTTAAAGGGGATATAGGTTCCTGCAGGTATCAGCAAGGCTAATTTAATGCTTTTTAATGCCAATTTTAATGCCATTTTTAACGTTTTAATGCCACAAACATACAATCGCGGCAGCTTAAATTGTCAAAAGTTATTTGCAAGAATTGTAAAAAAAAATGTTCCCAAAGCACTAATAATGTTGAAAGTCAAACAGATGAGTATTTGGGAAATTTGGTACCAATTTGGTCAGAGCTGATACATTTATATTTATATGTACATGTATATATTCACAAAGAAAACTAATACTGTCAGCAATTTTACTTCAAAATTATTTTTAATGCTTGTTAGAATCAGGTTTAATACTTTTTAATGCCATTTAAGGCCTTAATTTTAGCAAAACCCCCATGGGAACCCTAAGAAAATGTACTTAAAAAAGCTTTCTACCATGTTATGTTGTTCTCTCATCAAAAACATACCTGGAGTTGTCCTTTGTTTCTTTCTTATCTGTTCAAGTAATCCTCTATTCTCTGGAATGGCTGTTCTGAGGTCTCAGAACGCTTGGTGCCACAAACCTTCACTCACTCCAGGAAGCACTGATCAATCAACGAACCCTCCACATCCAGTCTGCTCTCATTCATTCATCATAAAAACGGATTACAGCTCTGTTTCCACTGATTCCTCCCAGACATTTTTGTTTTATTTTGGCATAAAATGGCGTTTAAACAAAGTTTAAGGAACTGCTTTTGCTGCCCTCTGCTGTTCTCTTCACCTGTTTCTTTATGGCACCAGTAAAGTATTTATTGGAAATTTAAATGATTTATGGACAAACACAGACCAGACCTAGACCAGTGCAAGATGAGTTACCAATAAAATACAAAAGACTGGATATCATTTTGTTTTTATCAATTTAATGTGTCCTCCATGCCCAAACCTGAGGTAAGTAAAATGTGTTCTATTCCAAGATAAGACTGAGACCTTGGTAAGTGGGTTTGGATGGTTTGAGAACTACCGTACTTGAATTCCTTTCATTCTACTTGTGCTTTCTCTACTGGAGGTGAAGTACGTGCTCAGAGCCGGAGTAGGCATTATGGGTCCAAAGCTGCACATTAACCCCTCATCATATGCAGTAAGAAGTCAGATAGAGACCAATACTTCCATCTATCCCATTTGTGCGGCGCAGCTTACAGTGACCTGGTTCTGCTCTGTACACTTTGTTTATATGAGTTATTGCAAGAGAAAGGTTTAAAGAACTCGCTATGTCCCTGATGTTAGTCCTGTGAGGGAGCAGTGGATACCAGAAGACAACAGAGTGATGAGGATAACACATTCGGACAAAAAAGAAGTATATGGCACCCAGGAGTTCTTTAGCTTGTTGTGCGTTTCAATTTTATCCCTGCTCATTTTATTATAACCCACTTTTTACATGATGAAGTTATTTTTCAGGTGTATTTTAACTTAAATCTGTGCTTAAAACATTTTTAAGGGTAATTAAAAGGGAATATTATGTTTTTATTTATCCTTTTAAATCAATCTTGGTCCCAGCATTGCACATTTTACAACCTTTAAAAACATTATCTGACTAAAAGAAAGTGTTTATTTGAAATAATTGTTTTACTACTGCCATAAAGAAACTGGTAAAGAGGCCAGCAGATGGCAACAAAGTGCAGCTCTGTTGCGGCCTTTTGAACAGAAACAGAAAAAGAGCTGTTTATTTCCTGTAACTTTTTGTATGATGCCATTTTACTACAAATTGAAGAATAGCCGTGAAGAATCAGTAGAAACAGAGCTGGGTTTTTGTTGGAGAAATTACTAAGAGCAGACTGGATGTAGAGGGCTTGCTGATTGGTCAGTACTCCCTGGAGTGGGCGGGGCTTTGCAGGAGAGGCAGGGGCTCATGGAACCGAGCGTTCTGAGGCCTCAGCAACTCAGTACCAGAGACTACAGGATTACTTTAACAGGTGCAAATAAAATATAACAACTCCAGTTATGTTTTTGATGAGGGAACAAAAAAAAAAGTTGATTTTGCATAATAAAGCCCCTTTAAGCTAAACTGATTAAAATTACATTTAGCCTCCTGTTGAGCTACTTGGTTTTACTGCAAATCTGTGGAAAACTCTCCAAAGTCAAATGCGGTCTACAATATTTTAGCAGGAAGTGACTTTATGTCAGCCATTGGGACCATTATCAAACTTTGCATTTAATTAGTTTTTTCAAAGCTAAAGGTTTTGCTAATGTTTGCCTTTTTGTTGCCATAATTATTCTCATCCTCCTGCACTGATTTTCATAAACGTTATTAACGGGTCAAGGACCATGGAGAAGCCCATTTCATTCTGGAGCGCATCCAGTTTTTTTAAGGGGACAAATGCTGGAAATTCTCTAACATTATACTTTGATTGAATAAGCCAAGTAAGGAAACTTGGCAGAGGTATAGCTTCTTGCGGTGCCCTTATAGGTTTTTGATGTGTGTGTGTGTGCGTGTGCGTTTGCTCGTCTTCTTGTCCTGTGTGTATGCTAGCTCATTTTGCAACCAATTATATCCCTCTAAGCAGCTCAATGAGCAGGCAAATGGAGTGAACAGCAGCTGAATGTATCCTGTGACAAATATTAAGTGTTAGAGAGGGAGCCGGGGAGAGAGGGTGCACCGGTGTGTCATTGAAATCTGCAGAGAGATCAGTCTTTTTGTCATTAGCCGAGAGATTATTTTGGGTAAGCTATTTCAAATCAACTTTTTTTTTCAGCGCAGGTAACAAGCCCCAGAGACGGCGTCGCAGTTTTATGCTGTGTTTTTCATGCTAGGATAGAAAAATAATATCTGGAGTTAATAGGCAAAAGGCGGTTATGGCTCCGTGATGTTGGTGGAAGTAATTTGGGGACACACGTGAAATTGGTCCATCATGAAACGCCCGCATGAGCAATAGGGAGGCCGTGTGCACAAAGTAATTCTCCGGGGTCCATTTCAATTCTCACAGTAGCATGAAAGTCTTCAGTGATAGGGCCACTTGTGCTCTGAGTTAGGGGTCCAATTACATGTATCTATGATTGCACTGACCGTGATACATGGCCACAGCCGGAGCCCCGTTCACAGTGAGTAATATACTTTCATTTTTTACTGGAGGAATCATATTTCACATAAGCTGTTTATGCATGGCATAAAAATGAGAATGCCATAATTCAGTAGAGTTTTTGCATGCATAAACTCTGCAAGTCACTTTGGCCACACCGTAAAGTGTCATAAAATGTAACGGCAGATTTTACACAGTCGCAGGGTCATAACGCTTAGTGACCAATTTGCTGTCCGTTGCTGCTTTATTATGGAAATAAATCTTGAATTAAGTTTGTTGGCACAGCCTAAGGTATTGTTTGTGGGAAGCCAATACGACTTTTCTGACCTCGCTGGCTTTTTTTATGCAAAGAATTAGCCTGACTAGAGGGGCATGGTGGCAGAGCGGTTATGCCCATTTTCACACTGAATCCGTTGCGCGTCCGTTACGTGTCCCATACGACCTCTGCAACAAATAGACGCAATGCAAGTCAATGCAGGAGTTCACAGCGACCGCGTTGTAGTACGTCTCCGTGTCCAGTGCTGCGACAGAAAAAGGGATTAAGTCTATTTTTGTCGGATGCTAGGGCTGTCATGCATAAAGTTGAAAAGAGCAAATCGAGCCAGACAGGAAGTCAGACCCGGAAACTAGTAAAGAGGATCTGGTAAATTTCAAAATAATAACGCTTGAGCAGCCTCGATCACATGGCAATATAAACATTACGTCTTAAGTGGGGACACGGGTCACAGACAAGACCGGACAGCATTAAATGTGAGTAAAAACAAAGTATTTATATATGTAGAGCGTCCTTAGCCAGGGTTAAAGTATGTATTTCTGTGACTTTTGTGCTTCAACCGTGGGTAAATCTCCAAAATGAACTGGTCAGACATGGCTTTTTACATACAGTTCTCTATATAAATGGCTGCTATTGCGTGAACTCATAACTTCCAGCATTAACTCGCTCCTCTCCCGTGAATTCGTGTGGTCCCCAGCTGGCTCTGATCACAGCTCGGTGTGAACTGGAGTCCGTCAGAAAACTGTACCAGAGACGTACTGCAAACGCAACATATTCAGTGTGAATCTGCCGTTACTGCTCTTGCCTCCCAAGCATGAAGGTTGTAGGATCAATCCTTGGGCCGGCCATCACACAGTCTTTTTTTGGTGGAGTCTGCATGGCCTCCTCATGTTACTGTGGGTTCCACCATCCAGAGAGAGGCATTTATAGATGAATTGGTAACTCTAAAGTGCCCAAAATGAATGGATGTGAGAGTAAATGGTTGTCTGTGTATGTCTCTGTGACTAACTGGCCACTGTCCAGGGTGTACCCCGGCCCATAGTTAGTGGGATAGGTTCCAGTATTTCATTTGTTGATTGATTGTTTGATTTTTATGGTATGACTGTTTTAATGTATGTGAGAGCAGCTGATGATCTACAAATTTCCTTTGGGATTAATAAAGTTTATCTATCTATCTATCTATCTATCTATCTATCTAGTATTCGCGACTCCTAACAGGAATAAGAGGAAGAAGATGAATGAATGAATTAGTCTGACCACTGTCATTTTGAGTTTGATTTTGGGGAGGTAGAACACATTAAACAACATCCAAATACAACTAAATGGACTTTTGCCCAATCAGAAAACAGGGTGCGGAAAAAAAACTCACTCTGCCCTGACACATTTTCAAAAACATATAACTTAAAGCAGAAAGCAGCAGATAAACTATTTATTGGCACAGGTTATGCTCTTATTAAATGCAATGTAGAAAGAAAAGGCAATGATTTTAATTGATAAAGAGTTGCCAACACAAAGTCTTATTATCGAAAAAGATGTTGCTCAAACCATAGTATCTTTACCACTCTTGACCTGCATATGACACTGTTGCTTTTGCTTCTTGTTTTGAATAAGGGATTGTCAGATAGAATAACAAATAGTAGCAATTAGTTGTGTTTTTAAGATTTGTGTTCACATTTTAATTCACCAAGAGACCACACCACAATAGGGAATAGGTTAGGGAAGACTTTAGACACAGCTGCGATTTGAACGTGCACCACTACATTTACAACCAACAAAACTCTGAGTTGTGTGAAGATTAAAACCAGAGGAGACAGAGGCCTTTGTTGTCTTTTCTGCCTTTTTAAGATAAATGTAAGAAACTGCCAGATCTCAGAAATTCAGTTTATATTTTCAAATGTAATCTGTAAATCTCCATGACTTGGTAATGTGTTTTTTTCCCCTTCACCAGAGTTCAACAAGTCGGTCATTTTGCAGATCGATAAAAGATAGGTGTGTTACCTTGAACAAGTCACAGCCGCACGACAAACACAGCAGTCTTCCACAAACTAAAAGACTAATAATTCTGTAATGGGACGTTTGCAGTACAACAGGCGACACTTTTTCTCCACAGATTCTCTGTTAAAGCCAAACTTCCACCAATTCCTCCGCTTCTTTCCATTTGCAGACTCAACAGGTGTCGCTTCTTCTTTCCACTTCTAAAAAAATCCATTTTTCATTCCGACACAGGCCTTTGCCCACTATTCATTTTTTCATGCTTCTTTCATCTCGGATATGCTCCACCTGTCTGTCTGTGTCTTCCCCTCTGCCCTCTCTATTGTCCGGACATTTTATCTGTGCACCTGCGTACTGATTTGGGCTGTATATGCAGTCAGGCCGTCTGTTTCTCTCTCTCGGTCTTGCTTCCCGCTGCCTTCCTCTTGGTACCAGCCAGCTCTCTTTTTCCTAAAGGATTCACAGTGAAATTGGGGGAAAACATCCAAGCGTGAAATAGTCCAGAGAGGGTAGTGAACGCTCACTTGTTATTTCATTTCCAGGATGAAACAAGGGCATTAATACTTAAAACCCCGTCTGTCAGGACAGCTCAGTGAGACGCCTCCAGTGCTCTTATACTGGCTGCTACTGCATGACTTTGTTTTTTTTTTTTTTGTCTCCTACTAATTCTATCTCAAATGATTGCTTACAAATGTAGAATTTTAATGATTATGATATTATGCAAATTACAGGCTGCCTAACCACAATACATAAGGAAATTCCACTCTTTTCCAGCTCTTATTACTGTGCCGACTGAGCACAGTAAGAACTTATTAGGGCTGTTGTAGGTTTTATAAAAGCAATCTGGAAAAGAGTGGGATGGTTGCACAATGGTGGAGTGGTTAAGCACTTATCCATTTCCCATGCTGACAGATGTGAGTGCATAATACGCAGACACAAAGGGCAGGTACTGCAATATCCGGGGGCTGATTGGGTGACCTATACCTGTGAGTATTTTGTGCCAATTAAAAGGTAACTCTATAAAAAAAAACTCATAACAAGAGACAAGGCAGATATTTTATTTTGTGACCTTGTAAAGTCAAGATATTAAAAGAATCCAGCTGCTGGTAATCTGAAGTGCTTGTGGTGAATGAATGTAAGAGAGAATAGTTGTCAGTGAATGTGGTGTGTCTGGGTACAAATGCCTTCAATAAAGTATTTGCTTTTTGCCACTGAAAGGAAGCACATTGTGTATTTTTACAAAGTTCAGCTTTAAAGGTCCAATATTATGTTTTTTACAGGCTTTTAAAATAGTTTTGGATACTTTTGCATAAGTATTTCACATTTTATAACTTACAATAAGGTATATGTGTGGAAAATGTTTTTTTTTTTTTTTGTAAGCTTTTACTTTTTGCAGAGAATGCTTGGATTATGTGTCTGCCACCCCCTGCTGGCAACGATGGGGAATGGATAGAGCATAAAATGGCTGTTTAGCATGGTTTTAGCAATGTGATGCAAACAGATGGATAAATGAGCTGACTGCTTTTGTATAGATGTCAATTTATGTGCTTAAATAATTAGAATGACTTTGGGAAACGTGCAGGAGCATTTCCCGGTTGCACATGTTGACGTTTTAAGCTCTTGAGAAAAGGATGTCCTCAGTATACAGGATTACTCAAACATATGTAAATGAAACAAAACACTACTTCAGGTATGTTTTTGAGGTGAAAACTACATTATATAACATGGTTAAAAGCTCAAAAAGTCAATTTAGCATCATGGGGAAGCTTTAAATTCACCCAGATATGTTTCAGATGTGGCTGCAGCAGCTGTGCATATGGAAGTGTTCAAATTTAACATGTTTTTTTTTTTATTCCAGATCTGATTTGGAGTCTATCAGTGATCTTAGACTTTTGGTTCTAATTCTCCCAATTACTTCCAAGTGCTTTTCTGTCTGTTCTGCCCTAATCAAGTATTTATGTGCTGAAAGTGCAGGCTAATCATCAGAACATCATGTGTATTCACTAGGCTTCTCTTCTCCACTCTCCGCTGAGGCTCGGTTCTGATGCGTGACTCCTGAAAGCTTTATTTTGGCAAGGGTGGGAGGGTGGGGGCTCGCGCTCACTGTTCAGCCATCTACAGACGCCCAGGGCAGAGCGACGGCTGCCATTTTGGTGATAATTATGTCACTAATGACCCCAAAAGAATCAACACATTAACACATAATGCATTAAAATTTATGGAAATCCTTAATTAGCTCAGTGGATGCTGAATGAGGCAAGAAACTGAGAAGCACTAGTTAATAACAGGAAATTTAGGAAGAATGGGATTAGGCAAAAACAAAGTGGGTCTTTCTAAGGAATTGGACTGAGTCACCGGAGGTAACGCAAACACAGACACCAAACAAAAAGTAATGAAAATGAAAAGGATGTCTGCTGATGACCGAAAAAGGAGAAAAAAGACAGAGGAAGCGACAACAAACAAATTAAGAGACAGATAGTAATGAGATTTAGCGAAATAAATGTTGTTTATTCCAAAGCTAAGCACAATTAAGTGTGGCACTGCCAGGCATAGCGGATGTTTCGGCATGCTGATTAGTCCAATGAGAGATGAGCGCTTCCTAATGCCACCAGGAGAGCACCAGGCAAACATATTATCACAAGGATAGATAAGCAGAGGGCACGGCGCTCGGGGAACAATCAGCATGTGTGAGTGCGGCGAAGACGAATGAGAGTCCACCGCCCCGCCACCAGCACCGAGGCGTTATCTGGACTCAAACAGAGAGCGGCGTTCGGCACATTCAATACCTCACACTTCTACACTCAGCATCCCTTCATGTGTGGGTCTTTACTTATATTTTTACAACAACAACACATTTTCTCAAGCCAAATGTGTCCCGAATTATCAACCATGGTGCTCCCAAAAGAAAAACATATTGATGCATCATATGTCTAATTTGGCCGAGGAAAACACATATTATTACAAGTAATGCCATATAGCTTCATTGGGATGTGTAACTGGGTTTGTTTAAGTATACATTTATGTGTGAGAATGGCTTTATTGTAGTAATTTGTCTTTGCCGGTCCAGTGTACAGGGCAGGCCTCGTTATATACTCCCAGTTTTAGTAATATTTAAAGGGACTTTATTATGCTTTTATTTATATTTTTAAAACATTCTTGGTTGCCTCTAGAACAGCATTGCATGTTTTATAACCTTTCAAAACATTATCTGACTAAAAGAGATGGTTTTTAATTAGTACTCTACTGGTGCCATAAAGAAACAGGTGAAAAGACCAGCAGAGGGCAGCAGAGGGCAGGCCTTTAGAACACAATTTAAAGAATAAAAAGAACTTTACTTCCTTAAATTTTTTGTATGATGCCATATTACCATAACATGGAAAAAAAAACATCTGTGAGGAATAAGTGGAAACAGAGCAGTACACATTTTTTTTTATAAATGAATGAGAGCAGACTGCATGTAGAGGGCTTGCTGATTGGTCAGTGCTTGGTCAGTGGGCGGGGTTTTGTGGAACCAAGCGTTCTGAGGCTGCAGAAACTTAGCCCCAGATAATAGAGGATTACTCAGACATGCGTGAATGAAACAAAACACAACACCAGATGGGAGGGAACAACATTGTAACATGGTAAAAAGCTCAGAATAGTCCATTTTTGCATACCATAGTAGGAGGCAAAAAAAAAATTTGAGTCTAGCAAATATTATATTTTTATGATGAACTAAAATCTTGGACATTTCTTGGATTTTTAAAGGACTATCCTCTGTCAGGATATGATTATGTGCAAATAATATTCATAAGTACACTATAACTGTACTCTAGGTGTTAGTTGCTTGCATTTTGTTCATAATCACATATTCTGCTTATTCCTGTTAGGAGTCAGAGGAAGACGGAGCCTGTCCCAGCAACTATGGGTCTGAGGTAACCTTTGGACAGTAGCCAGTTAGATGCACAGCTGACACATACTGTACGCTGACAACCATTTACTCTCAAATTCATTTACTACAAGAGACAATTTATGCTCTTGCATTAACCTGGACCTATGCTGTGTAGTAGAATAAAAATGTCTTTTAAGCTTTTGTCGTTGGAAATGTCACTACTTGCATACATTTGCACTAAGCAACCATGACGCCAATGTAAAGTGCTGTCTTTTTTCATGCAACCTGCTGTGATAAAATGGTAGTAACCGTAGTAAAAGCAGCACTTAGCCCTTTTTAGCATGCCTGCGTAAGAGAGAGCTGCATTCTTACTGTATAGAGTTCTCTATCCGGGAGATGGTTAGGAAGGCTGCGAGGTTGGCCGTATAGGACGAGATGACGATCAGAGCAAACATCCACCACACACCCATCATCATCCGCGTGGCCAGAGTGGTGTAGGGGACTTCTCCACCTGCAGGGAGATAAAATAAACAGAATATAAAACATGGAAAATACAGGTTTTCATATAGAGCAGAGCGTAAAAGATGTGGTTGAAGAGATCCTGTGTAGGCAGCATATTCATAGAAGCAGAGATAGATAAAGTACTGCAAATATGTACTGCAGTAAAAGTTTCAACAAAATATTGAAATGCAAATAGTCCACACAGTTATTTATGCATATTAAAAGTAAGTATGACTTTTGAATGCAAAGTTCAATGTACTTAAAGTTGCTTTTGTATTGCCACAGCAAAAACTACTACAAATGCCACTACTACTTTTACTACTATTCATTTCGAGATTTTAGGACTTACCTAAGTTTTATAACCTTGAAAAATACTCAAGTAAAAGTATGTTTTAGAAATGTAGAAAGTCTACATGTAGAAAATGAATTAAATTTTTAAACCTTTTGTATGATTCCAGTTTACTACAAAATGAAAAATGTAAAAATGATTGTAGAGAGCTTGTTGATTGGTCAGTGCTTCCTGGAGTGGGCGGTGGTTTGTGGGAGAGCGTTTTGAGACCTCAGAAAGGCCCTGCCAGAGATTACAGGATTACTCAGGTAGGAACAGGCATGAATGAAACAAAACACAACTCCGGGTATGTTTTTGATGAGGGAACAACATTTAGAAAGCTTAAAAAATTAAATTTAGGGTAATATTTCCCCTTTAATTTCAGTAGTTGCTTCAAATTTACAAAAAAGCAACAAACAGGCAAACAGACTTTACAAGACAATATCCCTTTCGACATTATCTGAGTAAAAGTATCCTTCCTCATGTGGATGGTAAAAATTAGATCATAAAACTAAATAATACTGCTCTGAAATCTATATGAAGAATGTTAATATAGATTATAAATGGAGCTGGCGTTCGCAAATGTTCAGCTTGATCACTCACATAATCTATAAACGCTCTTCAGACCTTCCCATTATAATTTCATTCTCCCTGAGGCCCACTGCAATAAAAAGTATCCATCCTTTAAAAAATAAAACCTCTTTATTTTTGTCTACTAATAAACAGTTTTTGTGTGTGCCCTTGTAAACGCTCACTTTTTTGTCTTGGCGCTTGTGCTGTGCTCGGGAAAAGTGCTGCAAAAATAGCAACTATTTCCACCGGAGACCAAATTAGCAAACTTGGCTTTTCCCATTCTACTCTCAGCCATAGTGGGTACCTGTAGCCTGCCTTTTTATATCCATATTTATACACACGTCGATATGCATCCCCCCACTCACTTGCAGCAGGCACTCTCTACTGCCAGCCGTGCAGTTATTCCCGTTTTGGTATGCACGGCTCGTATTCGCATATGCCCCCTCACACACACACACGCAAAGCCGCAAACAAAGTAATGATTGATTTGCAGCCTGTGAGCTCTTCCTCTTTGCCTTTTATTGAAGCCGGTTAGAAATTAGCCTCATTCATCCTTGTAGCAGGCGATCACTGTTACGTGGACCGGCTCTCACTCCTTCCCCTCCCGCCTAGACTCAATAATATATGTGACACCCACGTAATCCCATATTCTTTTTATCGGACTACTCTTGCACCACGCTATGCTGTTTTTTTTTTTTTTTCCGCATCTCCATATCAGGGCTTCTCTGCATCCCTTATAGCACATGACTTAAATTAAAATTGTTATCGTTTTCATGCCTTTTTTTTGTGTGCGTTACTGTACGTTTCAAAGACATCGCAATGGCTGTTGACACATAGGCCTAAAGGCAGTATAGCTAAGCACTCTATGTTCCAATTGCACTACTCTCAATGCACCTTTTATGTCCTCCATTTATTGTTGAGTGATACTATTTTACCCCGGCGTATTCAGACGGTCAAAGTAAATGATTTTTCTTTTCATTCACATCATCAGAAAATGGTGCATGTGAATAAGAGTTTTGTTAAAACCCACACAGTTGGCTTTTTAAAGAAAATGACTATGAATTGAATCTGGTCCAAAGTTACATGCAACAATCAGACACAGCAAAACGTTTGCATGTACGCCTAAACCATGACTGCTGTACATTGGTCTTGTGGAACATGACCTTTATGAAGCAAGGAGGTATTTGGGGAATTTGGGGCTTCATGCCGGCTACTCCCATGAAGTGCCGATTATGGTTCCCAGAGAAAACCCATTGTGAAGTCTCAGAACAATTTCCATGTTGTTGTTTTTTTTCGCTTCTCTTAAGTATTGAGCGCATTTGGGCAATTGGGAGTCGCAGGTCCAACACGTTTGAATGAGTCCAAATGTGACGAGAGGAAAACAGTTTGCAGGGTTGGTTCAGATGTGTCGTGAGCTCTGCGTCCCAGGACGATGGCAGAAGTAGGTCTGGAAAAGGTCACTTAGTTTCTGGTTTAAATTTTTAATTAAAGGTAAGCATAAATCATGGACTATTTAACAAAGTCATGGCTATTTCATTCACTGCACTTACATGGCAATAGTTAAGATAATTCAAATAAATATCTCAATTTATTCATTCATTAAGGGTCATGGGTGACTGGAGCCTACCCCAGCAACTGTGGGCCTTAGGTGGTGTACATTCGTGACAGTGGCCGGTTAGGCGCAGGGCTGACGCAGAGATATGAAACACCTGCCTACGAGTTAGACACAGTCAGCAGCTTGCCTTGCTGTGACGTGTCTTGCCAACTGATTTAAACAGGTTTTAGCGCTGTCTTCCTACTTGGGCTGGTAGGGTGACAGCGCCATCTGCAGTCTGTAGTCAAAATATGTCAAGGTACAATACAAAAACTGTGGTTCATCAGGAAGAAATCTTTAATGAGGATATATTATGTTTTTATTCATATTTCTAAACCAGTCTTGATCATCAGTCACAAAAATCTGACTGAAAAAAAAGGGTTTCTAATCATTTCTACTGTCATAAAGAAACAGGCGAAGAGAGCAGCAGAGTGTTGCAATCTTTAGAACAAAAACAGAAAAAAAAAACAATCTTTTCACTTCCTTAAACTTTTTCTATAAGGCCGTCATGAGGAATCAGTGAAAACACAACTCCAGGTATGTTTTTGATGAGGGAAGAACATTGTAACATGGTAAGGTTGCTCATTATATTCCCTTTAAATGTCAAAATTAGTGAAAGACCAAATTATTATTTTTGGACTATATGCCCATAACTTTTTGTACTGCCACACTATTGGTCAGAACCAGTATGAGTTGGTACAAATACATTGTCCCTGGGATGTACAAGATCAGATCCAGCTGTTGTGCAAGATAACTTTGACAACTAACGTCTGACCCCGGCAAAACAACTGAAAATAATTTTTGTGTTTTAAAGTCTGCTTTTAAAATAGCAGCAAGACATCATATACTGTATCTGAAGTCAGGCAATGACTCTATGGAAAGCTTTGAGTTATAATTCTTGAAAATAAAATGAGGAAATAGGAACATTTGAGCCCAATCACCACTGATCTACTTTAAACTGAAAATAAATAGCAGCCATTTCTGACTCCGGGAGCATGGTACAAATATATAAAGTTGTATTTACATCAAAGGCTATCTGAAATGAAAAGGATGTGTAAATGTGATGAAACACCACCCAACTCGTGTTCCTGAAAGTGCAGTTATTTCACAGACATGAGGAATGTTCTCATGCTTCACAGATTAATATTTTCACTTCACCAGTGGAAATATGCCCACCCACACCAGTCGTCACACATCACTGCTCGGAGTGCGCTCGAGTCTGCTGTGTGCAATCAGACATCTTTTTTAGCACGCCGCAGTAAAACGTCACTCACACACTGGGCTACATACATAAAGAATCTATCACAAATTTCCAGTCCATACTAATGAGGACAAGTGATATTTACAATCACTGGCCACATTAATAGTTAGCCTTCACCTTTCTAGAAACAGGATGGACCTTGATATGCTTTTGAGTTTAAAAATAAGAGACTACGGCTAATTATTCTTAATCAGCCTCTCTCTGTGTCTGAAAAACTGGTGGAAAGCAAGACGAAAGAAAGCTTTGATTACAATTCAGGGTTATTCCACTCATTTTTGAATGAAAATAATGCAAAGGTCAGTTCATCATATTCAACCTATAACACCTTTTTTCCAGATCTGTATGTACCAAAGTAAAAAAGTGATGGTCTGTGCTCTTCTGGTAAGAATAAGTCCACCAGCAGTGAGCCAGAACTGTTGATACAAGCCAGGATTAATAACCAATGTTGCAACAAAGATGTAGTCCCTTCCTTGTTACAAACATTACCAGCACACAGCTTACAAGGCCCTGATGAAGCCTTCCAACGTTGAAACACGGTGGCGTTTCGTTGCACAACAAAGGACTTTTAATTTTGTCTACAGTCAGAGTGCCTTGGATTTTTTGCCTCAAGCTTTCTGTGTACCGGAAATGTTTGTAACAAGCAGCCGCAGCATTTGATCCAAGTGTTTTACATCCTTGAAGAGCACCAGACAGATAACTGCTTTGATACACATACTTCTGACAGAGTGAAGCATTCGCATTTTTAATTTTTTTGTCATTTCATCCATGATGTTTGCCAAATTTTGACTAAAACGTCTATACGCTGTAGCAATCATGACTTAGCAACCAGGCAACATTTTTTTCAGTCTTATTAGTCCAAGTTCGGTGAGACTGTGCTAACTATAGCCTCAGTTTCCTGTTCTGAGCTGCCAGTAGCGACACCAGGCTGCCATCTGCTTCAGAGTTCCACGTGGTGTGTGTTCAGATATGGTCTCCAGCAGTATTTTGGTTGTAACGAGTGGATACTTGAGTTACTCTTGCTTCTTCTATCATCTCAAACTAGTCTGGTCGTTCAGCTCTGACCTAACCATTTTCACACAAAGAACTGCAGCTCACCGTATTTTCTTTTGCAGACCATTTACTGTAGATCCTCGAGGTGGTTAAGCTTTCTTTCCCATATTAATGCTGGCTTCTAACTTCAGTAGTTTTGTCTTGAAGTGCATTTAGTTGGCGCCATGTGATTTTTTTGGTTTTTTTTTTTTGTTAGATATCTGCATTTAGAAGCACAAAAACAAGCATACTTCATAATGTGGTCTGTGAGGACATAACCTACATATCCCGCATGTATATATGAAGCAAATGGACAGTGTCTAGACACAGATGCTAGTATAATTAGCATTAAGAAAAGAGTTGATCCATCGCTGCTTCTCCCATGGTACAAAAAGCTTTTATCGCCGTCGTGTGTATGAACCTGAGTATAAAAGGACTCTTCTTCAATGCAGCCCTCAAAGTTCTCCATAGCTCCAGACATGAGCCGCCCCTGTCAAAGGTAGGACTGGGAGACTGTGTGCGTGTGTCTATGTGCGCACAGACTTAAGAGAAGCCATAGCTTTAGTGGATGCCGGCTTCAAAGGCACCCTATTGTGCCCCCTCAGTACAGCGCGCTCATTGTTGCCGCTGTGTCTTCTCTTGTTCACCGCTGTGTCCTGTGCAGCTGGCGGCACGACTGTGTTTCTCGACTTATTTTTCTATACAAATCAAAATCTCAAAGTTAAGTAAGGCGTATTGTGAATGTGCATATTTTAGACTGTTACATAACCTGACATAGAAATTTTATAGCTCAAGTAAAAGTATTTGCGTGACTTATTTTTGTAACCAGAGAAAACTTTTTTAGTCACCTATATTAGCATATTAGACCTAATACCACTGTATATCATATAGACTTTTTAATTAGGCTCTCTTTGGTTGGTCTACAGCAGTGGTTTCCAAACTCTGGGTCTGGATCTCAAAGTGAGTTGCAGCACGGTGGCAAAGTGGATAGCACTATCGGATCACAGCAAGAGGGTCCCAGGTTTGATTCCCGGACCTTGTGGGTCCTGGCCGTGTGGAGTTTTCTGTTCTCCTCGTGTCTGGGTGGGTTTCTTCCGGGTGCTCCAGCTTCCCCCATCAACCAAAAACATGCACAGTAGGCTAATCCTCCAGTTAGGTGCTCCTGACCAGGATCCTTGCTTAAGATCTGGAGAAGGGTTGCACCGCAGTCGCCCACTGCTCCTGACAGGCTGCCACAGTGGCACTGAAGGATGCAGAGGACAAATTTACTTATGGAGACAATGAAGTCAACTTAACTTTGCTTTTATGTGGGTTGCAAGAAACCTTTATCACTTTATAAATTAATAATAATCTCATCTTCAGATTGAAATTTCACGGATGTGGAAGACAAAAACCAAAGTGATCCCGGTTGAGCTGGGAGCTCTTGGAAGTATAAATATTGGGTTCTGAAAGTACACTGAGCAGCTCCCAGAAAACCTTCATTCTGAACAGATCCAAAAAAATAAATCACACTCCTCAGCACTGCACACATTCTACGCAGGTTTTATCAACTGGATAAGACTGATAAAACTGGAAACAAGATAATAATAATAATAATAATAATAATAATAATAATAATGCTAGGGGCGCTGGCACAGTGACTGAAGTAGATGTTACCGGTGGTAGAGAAAGCAGGAGAATGGAGATGTTTTGTAGTATAATCAAAAGAACTAGAAAAGAAATACAAAGAATACTGATAAAAAAAATATGCACAAAAGAATAACTAAACTAAAGCGATGGTTGCGGCTGCAGCACCAAGGACCCACTGGCCACAGAATGAAGGCAGCTCCGGCCTTTTATATCCAGCTGTCAGACTCAGGTGTGGCTGATTAGCTGGCAGGACTGATGGGTGGAGACAAGGAAAGAAAAAACAAAACGCTACAGCACAAAGGCTGTAACAGTCTTATATAGCACTTTTCTAGGCACTCAAAGTTGCTTTTGTGCATTATTCATTCTCTCCTCAGACACTCGGAGTGCTACTTCTGTAGCCACAGATGCCCTGGGACAGACGGATGAAAGCGTGGCTGCCATTTTGCTCCTACTGCCCCTCCGACCGCCACCAAATACAGTCACGCTGACACATTCATACATAAGGTGGGTGAAGTGTCTTGCCCAAAGACACTACGACAGTATGCATTGCCGGTAGTGTGGATCGAGCCCCCAGTGTTTCTGCCAACTGAGCTACTTAAGAAAAGTATTTGTGGTATCCCATTAGCACTCACAGCTAAAATGCTACTGACAGAAAATGGAACAACACTACGCTAAGAATTTGCAGTGAAATCTAAATGTGACAAAATATGGCACAAATTGGCATTAAATGAGAATAAAATTAGGAATATAATAGTAAAATAGCTCATAAGTCCCATGAGTCCCTTACAAAAAAGTTTTGGGAACAGTGACAACACTTTAAAACATTTATTTGATGGTTGCCAAGAAAGAGATTATTCCAGCACTGGTTCTGTTAAACTGAAAAAATATCCAAGAAACAGAAACACAATAAAAAAGGATTTACAGACATGAAATGAATAGCATCAGTAATAGTAAGTAATGCTTGTAATGTGATGTTAAAGGCAAACATAACTGCATTCGGTCCAGTTATTCATTCATTCATTCATTTATTTTCATTTGCTTATTCCTGTTAAGGGTCGTTGGTGACTGGAGCCCATCTCAGTGTGCATGTCTTTGGACAGTGGTGTAAAAGCAGCAAAGGTATTGTTACGTGGAAGTGAGTGTGGAAAAATCTAAATTAAGCACTGACACTTACGTATTTGCATATTTTAAAAAGGGACAGAACCTGACGCAAAAGTAACACCTATTTAAAACACTGCGGAGAGCTCAGGCGCTTATTTTAGTTGTGATAGAGTGACAGACAGACTATATTGCTGGCTGCCCAAGTGAAGGGTTAATTATACAGTCCAGCTGGCTAAATGCAGGTTAGAATAGCCACTTGATTGACTGATTGAATTATCCCTGTCTGGCCTGTTAATAGCTACAGATGCTCAGGCCTGCTCCACTTTCTTACATGTGCTTGACCAACAACTGCATCTAAGGACAAAACTGACTATTATTCTTTAAATGTATGCTCATTTTAAGCAATTTAGTTAAGGCCATTTGCTAAGCTGCTGTTAAACATTTTTTCGGTAATAGTCTAGAGTAATTAGGCTCAATTCTCTCTCCACTCTCTTTAATCCTTTCTAGTGTTTATGAGATGAGATAAAGATTAGATTACATTCATTTACACATCACCTCTCTTATCTCACATTTGCCTTTTGGCTTATGCCGTCCAATGGGCATGCACAGCTGGGAATTCTGGTAGTTTAATATAATTCGGAGGGAAATGGTTGAGTTGAAGAAGACTTTTTAGTTAGACTTTGTGAGCATTCTGCATGTCTCTTAGCGGACATAAAATTCTGTCTATGTTCTATCAATCAAGAGTGTACTAAAAATTAGATTTAAAAGGCTTCCAAAGCATGTGGTTAATTTAAAATATTGTTAACATTTGTCAGATATTACACTTCATGCGGCCCTTACCAAGCCGAATCAAAGCAGAGAGGATCTTTTGGTTTAGAAACATAATTATGAATTTGATGTCTTAACGAACATTGAGAGAAATACTGAATCCGTGGCTTGATGTCCTGTTGGAGAGGGCATCCAAAGCATCTGCAAAGGGCAAGTACTTTTGATGAATACCAGGTCAATGTTTGGTTGAACTGCATCTAACCATTTTACCCAATCAAAGAAAGGCCATGTTTACACTGTCAACAGCCAAGGGATCATTTTTTTCATAAAGCACATAGCAACAGATAAATTAACATTTCATGTAACCTTAAAGGCAGAGGTGATAATAATAAAGCTACAGTCTTGGTCTAAACTATCAATGGTGCAGAAGTCAATTTCATCATATATTTTTTATTTTTTTTATTTATTGTTTTATTAAGTGATGCAAAAGACAACATACAGGTGAAAAAAGACAACTACAATACATCTGGCAATACAAAAGTGCGCGTGGGTTGTGTGTGTGTGTGTGTGCATACAGACTTGGCACGTGTGATTAGGACGAGAGTGGGAGGAAAAAAAATAAAACAAATAAAATAGAAATAAAAATTAAATAAAAAAATACATACTAGTAATAATGCTGGATCAGCATTTTAAGCTATAAATCTGCAATACTATTGCTACCACCATAACCACCACCACAAACTTTGGATATTCTTATTAATTAGAAGGGCATTCATAACAGAGGGCGGTCATGGTGACCACAGAAGTCAATTTTAGAAAGCAAGAAAGTCACATAATAATAATCCTGCTTGACATTTTCCTCAGAATTTGGCTTGCATACCTGCTGCTAACATCCCAAAAATTCGACATTGCAGATGGAGGCAACGGTATCAAAAATGCACCTGGACTTTTCCAACATACAAGACTAAAAGTTTTAGAAATTATTCACATGGACTTGGAGATGATTAGTGATTAGTTTCATTGCCTCGAGCAGAACCAGATGGATTTCATTGAATTGGTGAACTCACAAATACTAGCTTCTGTGTAAGGTCAAGCAAAGAATGAGCAGACTGTGTCCTCTGTGAACTTGAAAATATTAACAGTTTGTGACAATCTGTCCTTATTAAAAGTTTAACCTGAAGACTTCCTCCCATTTAAAAACATGACCAAAATGAAGAAATGTGAGAATGAATTGTTGTCTATCCTCATATGTGTTTTTTGAAAGTATGTTTCTTAATGTTTAACACCCTGGAAGAAAATGTCAATCATTTGGATAATTTAGAGCCCACACATACAATCAGTATAGCTGTATGCATATATGAATATGAATAGGAATATAAAACCCATTTATTTTGCATGCTTAAAAGCACTGGGTCACGGTGTTTCTCCAACATCCAATGTGAAGACACACGTCAGTCCTGATCTAAAAATCTACTTGGCACATCACTTATTTAAAATCTACAATACATCTGCCAACCATTTGGAGCTTTATCTTCAAAGTTACACCATCATTTCCTAGTTTTTCTGGGATGAAAGAGGACTAGAGCAGTTGATTAGAGCTTTTAAATCCAGGTTTGGGGACTGGAAACATGTTCAGCTGAAGTCAGCGCTCAGTCAGGATCAGTGCAATCTTTCCACAAAGTGATGTAAGTCCTTTTACTACAATTTTTACTGTTTTACAGCTCTGACAGAGAGAGCCAGCAGACACTTTGGCAGCTCCAGAGCGCCACACAGGGACCACCTGCACGCTCCGTACACAGATTGGTCTGTACCGGGCTTTATCTATAACACTAAACGTCTCACAGGCTTTTAGATGTTTAGATTTTAATGAGTATGAAAATAGTTTGGTGGACAGAGACACTAATGTGCGGTGGGAGGATGACGCGGTCCGCCCAAACCTTTCTGAGGCTGATCTAACAACAGCAGACATGAAGGGCGTCTGAAGGAGGCTGCCTGTCACAAGTGTGCACGGCAGAGTACAGGTCTTCAGGGGAGTGGAGTTGTACTGGGACTAACACTATTTTTCACTCATACCTGACTATACTTGCCTCTAATATTTGCAGAAAAGATAACACAGAATAACATTCAAAATTTTACTAAATGTGTCAAAAAATGTTTACATTTTCGGGCAAAACAGCGAGTCTCTTTTTCATAACAAGAGGGAAGAGAAAAACACAAAGCAGTCTGTGGCACTCTGACATTTAGCAAAAGAAAAGGTCCTTTATTCAACTTAGAACACACCACTGCGTTAAACCAATACCAGACTGTTTGTTTGAACTTTCTTTCAAATGTTTTACTTTTAACTGGGTTTCAGGATATGCCACATCTACAAGCAGCTAGAGAGCACAGACCTTTGCCAAGACACTAGCCTTATCTCGCAATGTTAAAGGGGACATATGCTTTTTTTTTTAGGCTTTTTGAAGTAGTTTTGGACACCTTTGCATTAGTATTTCATGTTTTATAACTCAAAATAATGTATATGAATTAAAAGCGTCTTATTTTGGGAGGCTGTGGCTTTGACTTTGCAGAGAATGCTTTGATTAGGATTCTGTCGCCCCCCTGCTGGCAACGAAGGGAATTGGCCAGAGCATAAAATGGCTATTTAGCACACCTATTAGCAACAACAGATAGATAAATGAGCAGACAGCTTGATAGTGATGGTGTATGGGCTTTAGAAACGTGCAGGAGGGAGCATTTTAAGGCATCAGCAACAGAAACACAAATACTACTCCGGGTATGTTTTTGAGGTGGAAACAACATTATGACATGGTTAAAAGGAGCATAATATGGGACCTTTAAAGATGTGGCGCCCAGACTTGAACTTGAACGAGGGATCTTCAAGTTCCCAGCTCTATCCATTGAGTCAGAAAGTCACTACATACTCCTTCACTAAACCCTTGTGGCTGGAGTTAATATCTCACAACGATACAGAATCTTTTCAGAAATCCCTGTATCCAGTGTTGGTGAAGGTAATAATCATTAGTCTCGGCGCAGAGAAAATATGAACTGCACAGAAGTCACGCTTGAGCAAGTAAGAATTTCAAAGTCACAAAATGAATGAAAAACTAATCCTGCTTGATACTTTGCTCATACCTTCTGCTAACATCCCAAAAATTTGACATTGCAGATGAAGGCAACTTTAACCAGCAGTACCAAAAAGACATCTGGGTTTTCCTCCAACATACAGGTCAAATATGCCAGAAGCTAATCACATGGACTTGGAGAATGACTGATAAGTTTTATTTCAGCCCCACAGTGACTGGTTTTGAAATGTGTGTGGAGGCAGACAGCAGCTCTCGCCTCTTTCCAGTGCTGCAGACCACCACTGAATATTTTAGTGCTATCAGGTCCAGGACAACACTAGCTCCCATTCATCAACAGTATGAATAACAACAGGGGGACTTGACGAAGATGAATGTACTTAAAATAACACTGTGTAACTTGAACAAATAAAAAATGCATAACACGAAAACAGTAAAGGATAGTAATAGTTTTGGATACATTTGCGTTAGTATTTCACGTTTTATAACTCAAAATAATGGAGATGTATGGAAAACAGTGTGGGGGCGACAGTAGCTCAGTTGGTAGAGACGCTTGCCCACTAACCGGCATTACATGCTGTCCAGACTTAAAACTGTTTTATCTGCACTCTTCTCTTTTAATTTATTTTTAAATGGATTCTTAATTATAATTTTTAAATTTGATCTTACTGTTTTAATTGTAATTCTTGTCTTTGTACTTTTAAACTTGCCTTTTTTCTGTAAAGCACTTTGAATTACTCTGTGTATGAATTGTGCTATACAAATAAACTTCCCTTGCCTTGCCACCACCGAGTGTGACTGAGGAGAGAATGAATAATAGACCAAATTGTAAAGCGCAATATAAATCCAATCCATGATTATTAAAACATCATCTTTTGTGGAGCCTTTATTTAACAAAGAAAGTCCCACTAAGATTAACAAACTCTTTTGCAGGGGAGTCCTGGCCCCATTGGTAACCTACTGCCTACACAGACACAGGGAAAACACTGTCCGGGAATCAAACCTAGGACCTTCTGCCTGTTACTTTGACTTTGCAGAGAACACTTGGATTAGACATCTGGCGCCCCCCTGCTGGCAACAGTGGTAAATGGACAGAGCATAAAATGATGATAGATAAATAAGCTGACCTCTTCATAGTAATTTAAGAGCTCAAATTATCAGAACAAGTTCGGTGATTATGTTTGGGCTTTAGAAACGTGCAGGACGAAGAGCAGTGAGGCAAGAGCATTTTCAGCTCTTGAGAAGGGACACGATTACTCAAACATGCGTAAATGAAAAAAATACTACTCCAAGTATGTTTTTGAGGTGGAAGCAACATTACAACATGGTTAAAAGCACAAAAAAGTCGATTTAGCAGAATAGTGGACCTTAAAAATATAAGCTGTTGTTCGATAGCATTAGAAATGAAGGATAACTCTTTCCCAGACACTAATTAGATGCTCAACTGTGACAGTGTGACAGGGATATTGCTGAATTTGCACATCTGATAAGATACATGTAAAGAGAACCGTGCCATGTCAGTACCATTATGATTTATTTTTTGATAAGGTCACAGAATACCAGAAACACTAAAAATGATAAGTCCATTTCATGTTTTTTGCCCTATCCTTCAAAACTATATCTGTCTATATTTCTGGAAGCATAGATCCAAATTAAGAGATATAGTGATTAAAAATAAGAACTCTCTGCAAACTTCCCTCAGACCTCCCATTGCTTCGTACTTTTGTAAAGCAGTGAGCAGAAGTTTCCTGCTCCAGACTTGACTGGGGCCTCAGTAACGCCTCAAGTCCTAAAAGTCAGTAATGATGCCTTTAAACTCCGCGCAGACCAGACACTGTTCAAAGCAGCGCCATCTCATTAAAACAGATAATTACTTCTTCAAGCACCAGTGTACTCGGAATAAGACAGGAGGCACTCGTACTGCATGCATACAAGTTCTACTACAAGTTCAACCATATGTGAGGAGTTTCTACTGCAAACATTTGTAATCAGGATATTTATGTGGAGCGTCCCCAGGCGTGAGTGCTTGCATGATTGTGATAAAGTGTTTATGCTTGGCAGTGATTAGCACTATTAGCGATAACCAGGTTTCTGAAGTCTCCGGAGCACAAGTCTCACTAACAATAAATAAAGATATGAGATGAGTAGAGCTGCAGCGGTGGCACAGGAATATCAATGACTGTTTATCAAAGGCCTCGCAGTCATGGGGCATCTTAATGAGCTTTGGTTAGTCTAATACTTCTGTGTTCTGTCGCAGTAATCGAAGCACACTCTGGTCAAGGAGAGAAACAGGCAACAATACTGGCTGCTTTTGTTTCCGTTTTGTTTCCACTCGCTAATCTGCAAATTTCACACGGCAAACTAAATTAAAGGGAACAAGCAACACACACACCAAAGCCAATTTAGCACAGGTCTATGCTAACCGAACGGCTTGAGTTAAATAAACAAGGACAGGCGAGGGGGAGAGAGAGAGGGATGAAAAATTAGGCAGGTCCGCGCACTGTTGTTGTCCCGCAGGTTTGGCACGTCGCACCACACTGGCAGCCAACTCATCTGCATCACATTCACTCCCCGTACCCCCCCTGCACCTCGTCCCGCTCTGTCACTGCGCTCCTCGTCGGCTCGTTCCCCCTCAGTCCTGTGTTGTGTTGTGTACTCTCTATATGCGGCGTGCAAAAGTATGCAAATAGATTTGAGCAATTTTTGTGTCTGAATATAGTGGAAAGAAAGGAAAAAGATTTTTATGGCTTCAGACTTTTGCGCGTGCTAAAATAAATCTGTGACTTGCATCTGATTTTTTACCCTGACATTGTTTTAAAGCAATAGTTCAGTATTTTTAACAGTAGAGTTTATAAGCAGGCTATGGAGAGACATATGCAACAAAAATGCACTGGTAATAATTAAAAACAAGAAGACTGAGAACACAGACAGCCTCCAAAATAATACCAAAATCTGAAAATGGTATTATGCCCAGACCTGGACTCGAACCTGGGATCTTCTATTTCAGGGGTAAATGCTCCAAAAATCATAAAGGAGTCTACTTTTTATTATTATTTTCAGATAAAGGGAGACAAACATTCACACAGGCAGATCTCAGCATAGGCACAATTCATAAACAACATAAAATAAATTGCAGGTTATCTCCAAGTTCGAGTTATTTATATATTTATTTTTTTGCAAAAATGTTCAACTCATATTACTTCAAATACAAAAATATTAACTTTTTCAGCTATTTATATACCGTATATACATGTTTCCATCAATACATCCCCATAAATATCTACAATGAACATCTATATTCATAGAATCTATAGGATGTGAAGTAGCCCTTAGCGATTTTTATATTTCCAAGAAATTCATAAGATCTCCAGATTTCATCTATTTTATCTTTTACTAAAAATTTTATTTTTTCTAGTTTTTCCACTTCACGCCTCCTACACATTTAGCTTGAATAAGGCAGACATTTAGTAAAAGGACTGATTGTGAATTCAATGAAAAGGTATGAGGGAATATGCAGTAGATACAATTTAGCCACAACAGAGAAACTACAACCTATTAACTTAGAAATGCACTCAAGAACTTCATACCATAAATGTTGGAGATGACGACATTCCCACAAACAAAGAATTAAAGAAGTCTACTGAAACAATTTCCTTCAGTGGCACATTTTGGCTGGAGTGAATATCGTTGGCTTTATATGATAAGGGCAAAGAATCCTGGTTCCATTTGATGATCCAGAGCTACAACTTCTTTTCTCTCTCTTTTGGCTGCTTCCATAGGGGGTCTCCAGAAGCAGTGGTGCCTGCAGGTGTACGTCAGTATGCACTGTGCGTACCTTGAGATGTTCCCAGCCGAATCCCTGCTGCATCCCCAGAGCGCCCAGAGCTGCACAGAGCCATAGTAAGATGTGTGTATTTGCAAGCGCGAGTGGAGCTACAGCTATCATGCTGCTCTTTACGTCAAAAGTGATTTGTTAGCTTATAGCCAAGAGCTGGTATTTGTTTGTGTTTTTTCTAATAAATATTTGTGTGTGCGTTTTGGGCCAGTGTTTGTGCGTGGGGCAGGAGCGGTGCTAGCTCTGTGTGCACCTTCAAGAAAAATCCTGCAGGCACCTCTGGCCACAATGAACCAGTCGCAGAGTGATTTGGAAGTTTCTACGCCTTCCTTTTGTAAACCACCCACGCACTGTAACTGAGGTGAAGTATTTCAACTTGCACTGGAGAGTTGAGTAGAAAGCGACCCCCAACCCTTCTATCAGAAGGCAACCGGCTTAATTTCGTGCGTCAATGACTGAGTGTGGAGATTAAAGCGTTAAAAAGCTGTATGTAAATGTTACTTTAGGTCATTGTAAGACTGGTGACATCTAGGGTTGATTTTCTGATGTTTTTATGCTAAGAATTAAGGTAAAATCAAGCTCTGAGTAATCACATTTTGCTAGTTATACGTATAATCAAGCTTCATATAAGGTTCATGTATTCATTATAGTAAAAAACTTTAGCGCTGTGGGTGTTTGTGTTCATCTTTATGCATTCTTTGACTAATGTGCGACTCTGTAACTGTGAGGGAAATACACCGGGGCTCACTGTAGATAAGACAACATACACACGCCCTTTTCTGGAAAAGCATGTTAATCAAAAAAGCATAAAAGATCATGTTTGGATGAGATCGGGGGGTTTGTTGGGACCAGACATGAGCTCCATTTGTTGTCATGTAATAAACTTTTCTGCACAGGACTCCCTCTGGTCTGCTTCTGGATTTTGGATACATTATTATATTTTTATATTCTACAAGAGCCACATCTAAAACTAGTAATTTCTTCTTTGAACTGATATATGAAAATTTAATGACAATCTGACCAAAATCTGACTTATACCACACTGTGATTCATAACCTCCTTGACAGAAATAAATATCAACCTCTATATGAATAAAAAAATCTCAGCATACATATTGGAAAAAGATTAAAAAAATATTAGTGTGCAGACCGCTGCATGAAGGATGATCCAGATATGAATAAAAAGGCTCCAGGGATTCTCAAGCCTGGCCAAAAACATGCATATATACAGCAGGTGATATGATAAATATAAATAATCCATAGTGAATGAATAAGAGAGTGAATGGTTGGTTATCTGTCACTGTTTTCCAGGTTTTCTTGCAGTGCGTCATTTCCAAAGCAGCTTACGCGTATGAACGTACTTATCTGTCACAGGAAACATATTGCATGAAAAATAGCTGAAAGATAACAAAATAAGTCAAATAAAATGCCTGAAACTGTAACCACAGTTTATTAACCAAACGCTTTCTCTGTATTACAGGCAAAAAAAAAAAAGTACACTATAGGTATATGAAAACTATTAAACTAACTAACTCAGTAATAAAGCATGAATAACTATGTAATTAACAATATTTTAACTAATAAACAGTTTTTAGATACTATATTAACACTTTTTTTATCTTTTGGCTGCTCTCTTTGTTAGAGGTCTCCACAGTGAACCAGTCATACAGTGTTACAGGTTTTTACGCCGGATGCCCTTCCTGTCACAACCAGCCACATACTGTAACTGGAGTAAGCAAAGTGAGTGCAGTGTCTTGCCCAAGGACACAACGAGTTGGTGGGCGAACTGCTTTCTGTATGTTCCTATTGTATTAACACAGTTGCTTATAATTTTTCCCTAATTTACATGGCTTTATTATCCAAGAATTAAACTTTAATAATAAGGTTTTGTAACTCAATAGTGTTTAAAGTAATGCTTTGTAAATAATCAATTAACTGGTTACTAAACCTCAAAAGGGATATATTATGCACAATCAACTTTTCTAAGATTTTTACTATGTTATAATATTGTTCCCTCATCAAAGACATACCTGGGGTGTTTTGTTTCACTGACGCCTGTTTGAGTAATCCTGTAGTCTCTGGCACAGCTGTTCTGTAGCCTCAAAACGCTCTCATGAAGCCCGTGCCCACTCTAGAAAGTGCTGACCAATCAACAAGCCCTCTACATCCAGTCTGCTCTTTTTCATTTAGCAAAAAAAAAAAAAAGGTTGTACAGCTCTTTTTCCACTGATTCCTCACAGCTATTTTCTATTTTGTAGTAAAAGTCATCATACAACAACTTTAAGGAAGTGAATTGCTCTTTTTCTTTGATTATGTTCACACACTCTGCTGCCCTCTGCTGGTCTCTTCACCTGTTTCTTTATGGCACCAGTGGAGTACATATTAACATTTTCTTTGCGCCAGATAATGCTTTTTAGTCTCAAAAAATGTATGGATTTTTGAAATGCGTAGGACCCCTGTTGTTGAAACAGCACAGTTATAGATGTCCCTTTGCTTTGAAGCCAGGTGAGCAGTGGGAACATCACCTTTTAGCCCACATATGTATTTATATATGTGTGTGTGCGCCTCCAGTGCCTTAGATTATACCCCCTGCCACCTGACTTATAGAAAACAGTATTTATTTATTTTTTTTGCCATCCTTTCCGCCCCCAGCACCTCAATCATTCTCAACTGGCAGCTCCGGTGATTAGAAAGAAGTCAGGAAAGACGGACTACAATGTTGAAGGTGCAGGTGAAGGGGCACAGGCTGCAGAGTAAGAAAAGAGCCAAAGTGAAAGTGTGTGCTTCTCGTCTCATCTCCCCCATCAGAGCACCTCCAAAAACCCTGGGCTATCAGCCAGAGCCACCGGGGATTTACCATGTGCTTAGCCATTTCTTTTTTTTCTTCCCCCAAGACCATCCATTTCCTCCATTAGAGTAACACAGCATGGCACCAGCGTTGTGAATTTGAGCTAAGAGGCATCCGGTTTATGATTGTGGGGAGAATCCTAATGGTATCTCCCGTCACAGCATGCCCTCGGCTTTTTTTTATAAGCCCATCGACAAAACATGGCTAAGTCTGGGTCTGTATGTAGCATGTGTGATGAATGAACGCTGAACGCACAGTGGAAAAGGATTAAGTGAGTGCGTCTATGGGCTCGCAGTGCGCACATACAGAGCCAGTCTGAAAAATAAATAGGCTCGTCGACGTCTACATTCTGCGTATTTCCAGTGTTTTGTACATAATATTTCTGGTGCGAGTGAGTAAATGAAGAATGATGTACAAGCCATTTCTCCAATTCCTTTGATAAATGCAGCCCCCTGAGTAACACCATTACTGCATATTTACAAAATCTACAAATAACATTTATGAGATGACTATTGCAACAACATGTTCTAATAAGTCAGGAAAATGGCGTTACAGATTTAGGAACTGTGCACTGCTTTTCACAAACAAACCAAGTCACGGCCAAGACCAGCTGAAATAACTCTTTCACTTTTAGCCTTGCATTCGTTTCTTATCAAGGCACATTTAACCAACTTACTTGTTGAACCCTCCTACAGCCTTAAGACATTTTTGATGTTTTGCAGCAGTTTTTTGTGGATAACTTTTGCTGTGTCCATTCAAATGGCATAGATTTTGCCTCAGGTGTGTATTTTTGGATGAATTTTCAGATGTTTTTGGAAAAATCCTATAAAAATAGTCACACCTTGACCCTAAGACATTTTTTTGTGCCATTGACTTTCATTAAAATGACATTTTTATTATACACTGTCACTGCAATATAATTTCACATTTTTATCAAGTATTTCATGGATTCATGATAGTGAGGGATTGGAATTTTAGTTTTTATTGTTTTTACTAGGTGGTGCCATTTACCCATATATGGTAGACATGAGGTACAAATTTGGAGATGGCCACATTAGTGTTTGTATAAATTATCAAGCCTACAAGGCAAATAAAAAACATTTTTTGAACTAAAATAATTTGGGTGTGTTTTAGGGTTGTCATAAATTGGTGTGAAAGTGTTTGTTGAGAAATTTGTTTGTGTTTGCGTGAGCACACAACCAAAGTAGTTCTTACAGAGATGTGCACATCAGGGCAAAGTAGAAAAAGTGCCCAGATTGAGCAGAGGCCTCTGTTTGTGCTGGATGTGTATGCGCCACATAAACTGGAATTAAAGGGGTTAAATTTCATAAACAGAATTCATTTTTGCTATATATAATGAGGACTGAAGTTAATCATTGTAACCATGAAAAAAAAATTGGAATTATTGACTATTAGATAATTTTTCAAAGGCAGTCTTTATTTGTTCATTTTTTTGTGCTTAAGGCGAAAGGTGTGACTAAAAAGCTAGGGCTGTAGGAGGGTTAATAGGATTTTCATAGGTCTGCAGTTATGCCAGGGGTGTGGAAACAGAGCTTAGGGTATGCCAGGTATGTTTTTGATGAGGAAACAATGTTATAGCATGGTAAAAAGCTCAAAAAAGTCATTGCATAATATTAGTTCCTTTATCCTACGACTGGTGCTTGGATCTTTCTAGACGCTTTACGTATTCAGTCCTCAACGCATTTCCATTTTTATCAGTACGTTTCAGTCAGGCCATCTTCAAAAGTTATGAGATTCAGACACTTTCGGGGCCATATCTACCATAGATATGATTACTCCAGAATTTAAACACCGGGTCTAAAGACTGTCCAATAGTCTCAGATCTGAAAATGACAAGTGTGGGACAGAGAGAGAAACAAAATTGAAATTCCAAATCTCCACACCTCGCCATTAAGAGCAAATGTACGGGGAGGTGTATCCAGCGTTTGAAGAAGGGGGCAAAGAGGGCCTTTCGCATTGATTTTAAAAGTGTTTGATTCTGAGATGAGACCAGGACCTTTTAAAAGTGGTCTCAAGAACAGTCTCAAGAGCAAGATCGGTCTCAAGTAGTGCAACACTTAAGCACACACTGCCCTTAGACCATTCACGCAGCAGTCCGAGCAGTCTTCCTGTTACCTCGCACATCCGCATCCCATTAGCGCACAAAAAAAAAAAAAAAAAAAAAAAAAAAACAAATCCATCTCTGCTTTGGAAAATGTCAACTTTATTTTTAACAGTGTAAATGATGCTTTTGTCCAAACATTAAAGGAAGTAGACAGTGTGATTTGTAGACATGAAAGCTCGTGTTGGGAGAGTAAAAAATGAGTAATTATATTGGGCTGACAAACAACACTTGGACATGTCTGTAAGTGGATTTTAAACTGATTATCTAAATGTCATTTTGCTGATTGTGACAGAGGTCCTGATTACACTTAGCATAACAAAGACAAATTGCAATCAACAACTTGGCAACTAGCTTTCATTCAAACTGTTTTGTGAAAATGTTTTCCCCTTTTGTTCCTGGAAACACTTTCATTTGTCACCGATTCCATTTCGTCTGCGGTCACACAGTGGCTGATCTGAGACCATTCAGACCGGGTAGCCCTGCTTTAGACCTGGTTTAGTCCTCCTGTTTAGTCCTGGTTTAGACCTGATTTAGTTCTGAATTAGCCTTGGTTTAGTCCTGTTTAATCCTGCTTTTGTTGTGGTCTAGACCTGGTTTAGTTCGGAATTAAACCTGGTTTAGCCCTAGTTCAGCCTTGTTTAAGCTTAACTCTTGGTTTAGACTTGGTTTAGTCCTAGCTTAGCCCTGGTCTAGACCTGGTTTAGCCCCGTTTTAGGTCTACTATTGTCCGGTTTAATCCTGGTGTAACCCTGGTTTAGGCCTGGTTTAATTGTAGTTTAGACATGATTTAGATCTGCTTTGGACATGATTTAGACCTCCTTCAGACCTTGTTTTTATACCTATGTTTAGCCCTGGCTTAGTCCTAGCTTAGACCTGGTTTAGTCCTGGTTTAGACCTGGTTTAAATCTGGTTTAGACCTGGTTTAAATCTGGTTTACTCCAAGTTTAGCCCTAGCTTAGACCTCTTTTAAATCTGGCTTAGTCCAAGTTTAGCCCCTTAGTTAATACTTTCTTTAATCCTGTTTAGGCCTAGTTTAATCCTTTAAAGCTTTGGATCTGGTTTAGACCTGCTTCAGATCTTGTTTTTATACCTTGTTTACAGTAGTCCAGCTTAGTCCAAGTTTGGATCTGCTTTAATTCAAGTTTAGCCCTGGTTTAGACCTAGTTTAGACCTGATTTAGTCCAAGTTTAGCCTTGGTTTAGACCTGGTTTAGTCCTGATTTAGGCTGGTTTTGGCACAGTTTAGTCCTTCTTCCCTTCTTTACAGGTCACATACAGCTGATTTAAAGCCAGTCACATTATCTCCATATTTCATTTGGGAACTTCCTGGGACGATGAGTGCTACTTCACGCAGTGTTCCCTGGTCTCAAGCCAATCCTCTCACCCCTCACCGGCTCAGGCTCAAATAAAGGGAATAAATCCATATTATTTAGTGTAAAATGCTCTCCTTTATCGTAAGGCGGCCCGGGCTGCAGGAGTGCCGGTATTATGGTAATTGCTTCAATAAAGTTGTTAATATTCATGAGAGATATGAATATTTTACACCCGGCAATGATTCACCTCTCATGTTGACAAATTGCCCTGGACCCTGTTGCTGATGACATATGTGCTATACACGCAGACGCCACCGAAATGAAAACACATATTAATACTCACAGAGGCATAGCAGGAAATACGGGCCCGCAATGTGTACAGCAGCGGAAAAGTCGTCCCGCACAAGACCTGCTTTCTGCTGATCAAAGCCAGTAATAAAGCATGTGCACTGTGTGATTTCATATACAGATATTATTTCATTTGAATGGTGAAATACTGAAACACGTCTGCATATTTCAGCTGAGAGGGAAGCCCATGTCCTCATAGTGCAGTTTAAATCAACATCTTACATCTACAATGTAAATATATGGGATTGCCAGTAACTCAGTGTTTCTCAAACTATGGTAAAGGTGCAACTAGTGGTACGTGGGGCATTTAGTAGTGGTACTCTGGAGTCTTCTGCAGTTTAGAGGCCAGTGCTGTTTTTTTCTGGCTTAGTCCTGGTTTAGACCTAGTTTAGCCTTGGCTTAGACCTGATTTAGTCCCATTTAATCCTGCTTTAGTCGTAGTTTAGACCTGGTTTAGCCTTGCTTCAGATTAGCCTTGTTTTTATCCTAGTTTAGTCATGGTTTAGCCTTTTTAACTGGTTTAGTCCTGATTTAGTTCTGTTTAGACCTGGCTTAGTATTGATTTGAACCTGGTTTAGTCCTAGATTAGCCTTGTTTAATCCTGGTTCAGGTTTAGTTTAGACTTGGTTCAGGCCTGGTTTAGATCTGGCTTAGTCCTAGTTTGTTTAATTCTGGTTCAGGCTTAAATTAGATTGGGTTTAGTCCTGGTTTAGTCCTGCTTAAAACATGGTTTAAACCTTGTTTAGACCTGGTTTAGTGCTGGTTTAGTCCAAGTTTAGACCTGGTTTAGTCCTGGTCAATCCTGGTTTGGCCCTGGTTTAGTCACAGTTTAGTCGTGTTTTATTCTGGTATAGACCTGGTTTAATATTGGTTTGAACCTGGTTTAGTCCTAGTTTGTTTAATCCTGGTTCAGGGTTAGTTTAGACTCAGTTGAGTCCTGATTTAGCCCTGATTTATACATGGTTTAGACCTGGTTTAGTCCAGTTCATTCCTGGTTTGGCCCTGGTTTGGTCCGAGTTTAGTCCTGTTCAATTCTGGTTTAGTCCTAGTTTAGTACTAAAAACCCAGATTTAGATCTGATTTAGTCCTGTTTAATCTTGGTTTAGTCTGGATTTGGGCTGGTTTTGGCACAGTTTCATCCTTCTTTTGTAATAGTACATTTCTTGGGTTATTCCCCATTCTTTATTTCTTGGTTTAGACAGAGTCAAGGCTCATTTTAGTCTATTAAAGGTGGCATTGAGAGCCAAATATTTACTGAGGTGATACTTGGTGTAAAAAGTTTGACATCCACTGATTGAACTGCTATGGAAAACTTTTTGCTGTTGTATAAAATAACCACACATCAGACTTCCTTCAGCTGTGACTTCCATTATACTGAAGCCTGTGACGCTGATTGGAGAAGCCAAGACTGTCGTACTCTGCGGTTACACTGTGGTCAAAAACAGGCAGCGTCAGCAAGTGACAAACTGACAAACTTTGTAAAAACATTTAAAAGGGTGTCGGGGTTACTACAAGAGTCTGACAAATATTTCTCATTGGCAATCTTGCGGTCGACAGTAAGATCACTCATCTTTGATCCTGTCACACTGTCCAAAGAATAGGCACTGATTTTAAAACAACATGCACAATTTTGTTGCTTGTTTGCAGCAGCCATAGTCACTTTATGTCTCAGGAAAAGTGAAAGGTTTTCTTCCATTTTTAGAAGTCTCATCAACTAGTAGCATACTGATACAGAAATCCTTTGTAAAAAAAAAAATAAAATAAAAAAATACTCCCAACTTCTGTCAGAAGAGGCAGGGTGACTGCTCTCTCACCTCACATCTCCCTTGGTCAGCACCAAAAGTGACCACAGACACAACAAAGTGACCAAAGCGACTCAGAACCACTACCCAGCAGCACGTAGATTTTGCTCATGTGCAAGACATAATAACGTTTTACAACAGTTGGCAACACTAGTCACTAAACTCTGCATATAATGGGCTTCTGTAAATAAACCTCCACAAGACTCAAGTAATTATCCATGACTAATAAACATACAGTCTACAGTAAACACATCTTATTACAGTAAATAATAAAAAGGACTGGATTATTGCAGCTGTTTGCTTCAGAGAGAGGGCTATATTTTTATCTGCACAAGGCTACAAGCTAAGATAAGCTAACTGCAGCAGATTATTAGCATCATAGATGTGGGGAACATAATGAATAGTTGTTCAAACAAAAGTTGCTTATGATATGATGTTAACGGTGAGCTGTATGACTAGTTGTAAGTGGAGCACACAGTCAATCAAAGCAATGTTCAATTGTCCAAAACTAGGACCAACTGTCTCCTACTTCGTCTGTTACAGAACAAACTGTCACTTGCATAAATTAAATAGCCACTGGTCAGGGCTGTCGCCTAACTGCCCTGATTTATTTCAGTATTATTTCTGGCAACTAGAACTAGTAAAACTATAAGTAATATTTTTAACCTTATAAACTAACAATGTTATAACTGAGTTCACTTCAGGTACTCCAGCTTCCTTCCACAGTACAAACACACAGATGTCTTAGGTGAAGTGCAGACTCTAATAGACATTTTTCACACAAAAAACAGAAGTAGTTACTCATCGTGTTATCCAATTTCCAGGTAGCACTTATCTAAGGCAAAATCGGGAAAGTGTTTTCAACAAGCTGACCAGATTTCACATTTGCCAACGACAGCCATAAAGAAGCCAGACAAAGGCTACAAGTTATTTCATGAAGAATTTATTCATGATTATCTAGGAAAGTAAAGAGGAAAGCATTCAGCATTAGCCATTTACTGATCACAGCAGACTGGAAATGTCTAAAACGAATTCTAACACAGCACAGACCTATAGTTTATATATTTACTGCTGATTTTGACTCACAGTGATATTGTTGGTGAATGAAAACATGCGAATTTGTGTAGGGTGTACCCCACAGCCCATAGTTACTAAGACTAAGACAGGCTCCAGTCACCTGCGACCCCTAATTGGAATAAGCAGAAGAAGATGAATAAATGAATGCAATTATTCTTAATGAAACACTTTTCTATATAAGCCTTACACTTTTGACCCCTTTCCCAGTGACTTTCCAGTAGTGACATTTTTCAGAGTTCCACATTTTCACATACAAAGCCTAATACAGTCATACTGCATTTTTCCATATTTAACATCTTGAGGCCATTATTTAAGCTGGGAAGCCACAGAGTCCAGAGTGTGTAATAGGAATAGGGCTTTCAATAAGAGTTCAAAAAAAAAAAAAAAAAAAAAAAAAAAAGAAAAAAAAGAAGAAGAACTTTAAATTGTACAGTAAGCCTTAGGGGAGGACGTTTAAATAGGTTTCTGCACTTCTGCGGCTGGCTCGTGAAAGTCGGCTCTATTTCACACACACATAAAAAAAAAATAGGAGCAAATTAAAAGATGGAAATGCAAATGATTCCTTCACTTAACTGTGCTTTGCAGCGTGCCCACCATGCACAGCTACTGTATGTCTGCAGTCTGCATAAAGGAGGTCTGTTAATGTGAACAACGTGTCTTCAGCGTGTTTCATTAGTTCATTTCTCCGCCATTGTCCCGGCACAATACAGACGAGTTCATGTTTTACACGAGAACAAAAGGGACAGCAAAGCGTGATTCGATGCTGAGTATTTTTTTTATTAATTGCCAAAGCAGCTAAAGCATAAATCGATTTTCCAGCTCTTTGCTCTACGTGTCTTTGTTTTTGGTCTCTCATAATTTCTCACAGCTTTTAAACTGGCTTTTCTAATTAGGGGAGATGTCTGAGGCAGATCTACTGTATTTTACAAAGTGCCTCCATGTTTCCACCTTAGCCACGGGAAATCCATAGAGCACATAGATAATCATTAGAGGCATGAGTCACAACCGGAACATAAACAGCATATTCATAAACATTGCATCAGCGCTGGTATGTGCGGTATTTTAATTTCCATCGCCTCCAGCTTCGGCACACATGAAACACTCTGCCTCCTCGTTTTCACCATTTTAGTAGCAAAAAGTACGTCTATATACAGTATATCTGCTGTTTCTCAGGGAACTTTTTATCCTTTTTGAAAGTTTTCTGGGATCCACTGGGCAGTGATGTGTTTTCTGTGCTATACCAGACAGAAAAATAACAATGAAAACAATTATAAGTGATATGAATTATAAAATTAACCCAATCAACAGCTGTTCTTTGTAATCTATGCTGTTTCTGCCCTGTAAAAGCAAAGGCAGCACTTGATAGGAAAACAAAAAAGCTACAAAATGACAAATAGGCAACCCAAAAAAATAAATAAAACATAGTAGCAGAATCAGTCAAATATGTCAACAATGCCAAAGTATGGGGGCCCTCTAATGCAGTTGCCTACTTTGCCTATAGGACCACTGTGATGTCTTAGGTTAAGGTTAAAGACATAAACAAGTTATAAATAAGTCATCTAAAAAAGTTCATGAGTTAGTCCATAGTTGATAAATAAAAGTTAAACATATGGTAAAAAGCTGTTAAAAAGTACTGGTTTAAAAAAAAAGTCAGAGTGAGATGTCTGTACTTAGAAAGATCTTTGTACAATATTTGCTGTGAGGGATAGTTAGATGCAAAGTGAGTGCTCAGTAGTTTCAGAAGTTGATCTTTGACATCTTTTTATCATTGAGGCAAAACAGGCTGGTGTTCAGGGCAAACTGAGGTCTCAAAGGCAAACATTGAAATTCCATCTTTGCAGTTCATTTATGAGTGCGCTGTAACACGTTTGGCCTGCAGGATCATTAATGACACAGCTCACATCCTGAGTAAGATTCTGAGTTTGAGCCGCTTCCCTCTGGGAGGCGTTACAGAGCCGCTAAACACAGAACCAACAGAATTAAAAAACTCGTTTGTTCCTTTGTCTATTTCTCTGCTGAACAAACAAAAACATCAGCAGCACTGATTTCATCTGTACTCAGGGTTAAGAGATATACTGTGTATATCACTGTATTTATTATGTATTATGTGCAGCTTCTCTGCACCACTCGTTGACTTTTGTAATACTGACGGTTGTATGATTTTCATGTCTGTTATATTTATTGTTGTGATGTTTGGTAGCTGCATTGCACTGTAGCCCAAAACGATTTCCTATTCGGATAATAAAGTTGATTCTGATTGTAAAGTAGTGAGTAGTAGGGCCGCTAAAACAGAGACAGAGACTCTGAGGCCTCTGTGTGTGAGTCTGCCCCCTGTGGTTTGGAGGAAAATGATATCCTGTCTCTTTTTAGAACCATTATTTAAAGGTGCAGTACATATATATTTTTATACTACATAAAAATGACCCACAGGTGTCCCCAGATATGATGTAAACATCTTTAAATCAAATATTAATTTTACTGATAACAATGGTACAGTTGATTTATCAATTAAAAATATATTTTACACAATGACCTAGTTGTATATGTTTTGTTTTGGTTCTAACCCAATTGTCCAATCAGAAAAGTGGAAAGACTGGCAACCCTCAGACCACTATTTTGATTTAGACTGCAGTACCGTTTTCAAACCAAGGGCGCATGCTGCTTACAGTTCCTTTAAGATGAAAACTCTGCTCAAAACTCCGCTTAAAGTGACGCAGCTGCTGTGTAGCTTTGTGTAGCGCTGTCTCTGGGCCAACCTGGTATTGAATAAAATAATTCTTCACTACCATCCAGTATTGGAGCTTTTTGATCTGTACCACAAAGGTATTGTTATTGGGTACCCAGCCCTATTCTGGACTGAAGGCTGAATGTTTGGTTGTCTACAGACTTATGTTAAATAAATGAGAGTGAAAAGCAAAGGTTTACCCAATCTGATCTGTGAAACATCTGCATGCAATCTCTGACTGCACCACAATAGTCTCATTATATTATCATAACACAAAGTTACTGGGTTGTTTATGCCAGGTGACCTGAGAAAAACAATTGTGAGATGTCTCTGAGATGGACACTGCTGCTTAATGAGGAAACACATTCAAATGCAGAGCTTGAACAGTCTATGGAGGAGTCGTGTACAGATCTGTATTCATTTATTTGTAATTTGTGAAACCAATTAATTGATTCCCACGAGCATTTAATGGAGGGATGCACCAATCTGATACTGCTATGTCAGTCCTCATACAGATAACATCTTAGTTGTGTATTGGTTTTAAGAAGTTGTAATTTCACAAAAATGGAGCACATCAGTCAGAACTATATACTTTGCATTTTACGCACCGTATAATCATAAGAAACCAACACTTTTTGTAGCATATGAAAAAAATAAGCATTTCAGTTCACAGTTGCCAGTGGATGTTTCCTTGTGGCTTTTTCACCTGCCCAGAGCAGACAGACTGTGCATGGCTTGGAAAATGTCATTAATATTTGTATTAGCAACACTTGCATTAAGGTTTAGGAAATCTACAAACAATAACCTTTTTGAAAAATTAAAATAAAGACATTAACAAGCTAACAAAAACATATGGACCATGACTTTGGTAGTTTCTTCATTGTTTTCTCTACAGAGCTCCATAGGCGTAGGTTTGCGTATGGACCATAGGGACATGTCCCTACCAAAATTTCAGACCAACCAAATTGTCCCCACCAATCACAAGTTGAAATAGCTAAATATTACCTCATTTTGTTTTTGAACAGGCGCGACTATGATGCGAGGGGTCCTTGTCTCTTAACTACAGTTACAGAGTACACTGATCTGACTGAGACAGCAGCAGATTTAAATGAGCTAGAAAGAGCTGAAAACTGCTCAAAAAAAGCAAACCCCAGTGCAGATTTACACCGCGAGAGCACAGAGAGGCAGCTGCTTTTATCTGAACAGCTCTGTCAATGTCCCGACTTTAGAGCCTCTTTAAACTGGGCTGTAGTTTTCAACAAGCCAGGACTATGGACTATCAAATATCAAATATGGACTGTTCCTTTTATATCAAGATGAAAAGAATCTGCATGAAGACGTCTGTGGTGAGTTTTGGAAACGTTTATCTGTCCTGGCGCTACTTCTCTAGCTTTGGCTTTTAATATGTCAGCTTCATCAGGCCACAGCCCACAAACACTGTTCTCTGAATTAAAATGGACTTTAAACAGCAAAAGTCTCTAATGTCACAATTTCTGGCCTCACTTTACTCAGGTGAACAAAGCGTACAAGACGTGAATGGACCGAGTTTTCATGCATATTAATTATCCATTAATATGCGCATTTATCCAGTATTATTGCTGCACTTCCCTGCATCATTCTCATTCATAATGAATATATTTAAAACTGTGTTATCCAAATACTGCAGCCTGGAGGTCAGTGGCAGTCTTTATAAATCCATCTGTCTCCAATATGATGTGAGTCTGACACAAGTTCAAACTTCAGCTGCTGTTAAAGTGGAAATAATAAATGTTTCTCTGACAGAAATAAGCATTGTACATGTTTTAGTAGCCCAGGTTAAATACATAAATAACACTGTAATATAGCCTGTTTACTTTTTTTTTTTTTAACATATGTTATGGTTGGACCCCAGCAGGGTAGAACGTTAATTCTGTGGACCCCGAGTAATTTTAGTTGCTGACCACTGCTCTAAATACTCCAGGATACAGGAAACAACATCTGTTAAGTTTGATTGGGGTGTCCCTACCAAAGCTGACACCAAACCTACGTCCTTGCAGAGCTCACCCTACATTTGAAAGTAAAGCACTGAAGTAAAAACCCTGTGCAACTCTTCACTTCACTTGACTCACAATGTCTCCTCCTCATGTCCATACAAAGGTTTCCTCTGCCTTTTGGCCGCTCTGCCATGACCAACATCTAAGAAATAAAGCCAGAGAGACCCAAGACTAGTCGCTCTGATTCTTGCAAGGCTGTTTGTTTTTTGGGTTTTTTTGCCAACATACACCAGAGGGCGCTGCAAAGGGGCTTCAATCACCCGACACTCCAACACCCCAACTCATTTATTCATCACACTGACTCTGAAACTGTTTAATTAAAGTAATAAGTTGCATAGTTCCTAAATTCAGCATTTTATAGTCACTATCCCTCTTCTGTACATGTCCAAACCATCTCAGTCCGTCCTCTCTGACTTTATCTCCACAACATCTATCAAAAGCTGTCCCTCTGATGCACTCATTACTAATCCTATCCATCATACCCTCGTCACTCCCAAAAGAGAACCTCAACATCTTCAGCTCTGCTTCCTCCGACTATATAAGACACATTAGTCAAAATTGGGTTCAGAACTGAGGACGAAAAGGCATGGGATATGGATTTGCAGTCTGCTTTCACCCCATAAATTGCTGCCAAAAAGGAAAAAAAAAAAGTACAAACCACACCATTAATGCAGGTTAATACTGTGCCGGTGTTCATCAATACAACTGCAGCATAGATATCAAGCAACACTACAACATTACAGCATAAACACTGCTAGAGTAATACACATTTTTACAGCCTGCACATACTGCACCTAATGCACCTGAATAGGATTTGCACTGAAAAAGTTGGATTCAAATAATTTTCTACTTTTTTTTTTTTTACATTATGCTGTCTGCTAAGGTTGAATTAGGACAACTTTTTTAATTTGGAAGCAAAGTCAGACTGATTTAAGCAGCACCTATAAGCACACTACTTTTTAAAATGGTGCATATTAAAGGATTTTTCAGTCACATAAGGTCACACAAACTCTGACTGGAGCGGTCCGGGACATGTGAGTGCTGGAGGTGTGTTGTACTGCACAGACAGCCTGACAAACTTGCTACATCATCGCTTGTAAACACTGATTAAAAAGTTGCTGCTTTTTTATTCCCCGGACTGAATGAACGTGGAGCAGAGAGAGAAGTTACCAAATGTGCAGGCCGGTGATAAACCCCAAGCCTTTTCCCTGTGCTTTTGGATGTGTGTATATATGCATAGGGAGTGGGAGAGCTGGCTTCTTAATGCCCTCGCACAGAAGTTTGGTAATAGCCCTCTAACTCGGCGTGTGCAGGGGGGGAGTGTATGCTCACGATATTCCGAAATGGTTTGACATTGAACTTATTAGAGAAACACTCTTTTCTCCTCCTATCTGCTGGCCTCATCAGCAGTTTTACCTCCTGTTCACAGCTGAAAGGAACAGAAAAATGACAGAGTCAGCACTCATTTCCCTCAGCTTATTTACAGGCTGTGTTTCCCCGCTCGCCTCTCCACACTGGATCAATACAATCTGTGTACAATATAAAAGTTACAACAGCCAACATAGAGTCATAGAGTCCAAGCTGTTTGTGCGTATGCATGCGTGTGTGTGTGTGTGTGTGCAATGGGAAAATCTATGCGCATATTTCTAAAGAGCAAAAGGAAATTCTACAAACCCAAGCAAAAACAATGTATTATTTTGGGATAGTGTTTTTGTTTTGTTTTTTTTGTTTTTTTTGTTCCCCTAAGGCAAAATAAAGCAATGTTTGGTCAAGAGGCCAGTTTAACCTCAACTGACTTTTTATTTTGATGATGCACAGAGTTTCTACAACAACTCCTCTCAATTTTATGTTTTTTATGTTCGAAATCGAATCCGCAGCTTTTCTAAATATCATGCATATCTTCACATTTTAAACTCACACCTGAAATTTTGTAGTGTAAAGGTTTTTAGTGTACAACTGAACAAAAGAAAACAAATTAGCCAACAACAATGTAATGCAAACTAAAACTGTAGAGACATTTACCCACTAACCTGAAGGTTGGCGGTTCAATCCTAGCTGCTGGCATTGCATACTGTAGCTCTGTCCTTGGGCAGCTGACCCAGGGCAATTCAGTTTTATTTATATAGGCCAGGAGTTGCCTCGAAGGGCTTTACAAACAATTAGTTACACAATCAAACATGTGTGACTGAGGAGTGAAAAAATAATCCACCAAATTGTAAAACGGCTTTGAGTGTCTAGAAAAGCTCTATATATGTGACTAATGTGTTATTATTTATTTTTAAACCCAATAAAAGGAAACGTTGCTTCTAAACTTCCTGTTTCAGCTGTCCAGAGTAAACAAAATGAGCACTACTGAAAAAGTTTATTTTCCTAAAAAATGAACTTGAAATATATTTATCATAATTATTAATACAATTCGCAAATAATCTCTTGACAATCCAGCTCCATTGGTTTTGTTAATAAACTACAACATGTCCCTGCAGGGCTACCAGTAAAAGCTTACAGGCTGTAGAAAGAATGGTATGAGGTGTGGAATTAAAATGTAATCTTACCACCAAAAGCTGCCAAAACGAAATACTGTACCTTTAACTAAAAACTAGAATGAAGAATCTTGCATTGCCATCTTAAGGCAAGTTTGATTCCCAGGAGGTAGAACTAATGAAAGCTGATTTACAGTTTACCAATTTAGTAAGAGAACAGAGAAGTGTGCCAACAAACTAAATAAATAAGCATCTGGACCTGGACCAATGCAGTGTAAAAAAAAAAACCTCTTCACTTCACTGGTCAGGGTGGTCTTTGGCATGATCTGAACACCCGAGACCATGAGCAGAAAAGATGACTCTGAGCAAATACAGTGTAAAAATTTAAAGATCTCCTGTTGTGCTAACTTGGCTTTTAACCATGTTACAATGTTTCCACCTCAAAAACATACCTCAAGTAGTATTTCATGTCATTCACACTTGTTTGAGTAATTCTTTATGCTGAACATCTGCCCTTCTTAACCAGTAGGACCCTAGAGACAATAGACTATTTTCTTAGGCCCCTGCTTGAAGACAACAAGGCCAAAAATAAAATTAGTATATCTCTGTAACTCCTTGGTGTACATACATGAATAATCTTGATATCTATAAAAAGGTAACACTTGCAAGATTTCTACTGATGCCTAATCACCAACATAGATTCCATTGGATCAGAGTAAATACATAGAGAACACAGATAGAAAAAAAGAACATTTTCACCTAATATAATTTTAAGATTGTAGAGTGTATATCCCCCTCTTAATGATGCAGGTAAAGCCAAAAACCTCTAGAAACCCACAGCAGAGCTCCTGACCCTAACCAGGGCTAAATGTAATGCAGATAAAGTAAAGGAAGGCCAAATTAAAGATGTTTTAGTACAGAAATGTTTAGGCAGAATCCCTATTTAGCATAATTATGCATTTTTTATGTATTTTTGCTAAATTCCAGTTTAGTTGGTTGCTGTTGAAAAAGTGTTAAATTTGGGGAGAAAATGGTTATGGGCTTTTAGTGAAGCTTCTTCTGGTTATGTTCATATGCCGCATGATCATGTTACTCAATGTTTACATGTTACCGTGTGGTTTTATGGTGGATGCAACAGACCCATTTTTGGGTCTGTTAGGGTTCAAAATGTTCTGTCTCACCGCTCTATGTAGACGTGGAAACCATGAAGTACTCCTGCATGTTTCTAAAGCCCATACACCATCACCGGACTCATTTCAGCTCTTAAATTGCTGTCACTATGAAGCAGTCAGCTCATTTATCTATCTGTTAGTGTCATGTTGCTAATAGCTGTGTTAAAGAGCCATTTTATGCACTGTACAGTCCCCGTCATTGACAGAAGGTGGGGCGACAGACACCTAATCCAAGGGTTATCTGCAAAGTCAAAATAACAAAAGAAGACATTTTCCATACATATACATTATTTTAAGTTATAAAATGTGAACTACTAACTGCAAAGGTGTCCAAAACTATTTCAAAAAGAAAAAAGTAT